>CM062926.1:17055390-18305390 GCA_031878705.1 Tapirus indicus | reverse complement strand
CACTGAGGGTATTATGCTAAGTGAAATAAGTCAGATGGAGAAGGTCAAATACTATATGATCTGACTCATATATAGAAGGTAAAAACAACAACAAACAAACACATAGAGACAGAGATTGGAGTGGTGGTTACTAGAGGCAAAAGGGGGAGGGAGGAGGGCGAAAAAGGATGATTAGTCACATGTGTGTGGTGATGGAATGTAATTAGTCTTTGGATGGTGAACAGGATGTAATCTATGCAGAAATCAAAGTATAATTATGTACATCTGAAATTTATATAATGTTATAAACCAATGTTACCACAAAAAAAAAAAAAAAAAGAGAAAGAAAGAAAGTGGAGTCAGGAGGCCAGAAAGGGGAGCTCCAATGCAGTACCACTGGAGGTCAATTACATAAAGGTATTCAATTACAGACCCCAACAGAAAGAAGTCATTAGCGGAAAGAATGACAATTACAGGAAGAAATGTACAGTGCATCCTAAATAGAAATCCACTACCCTAGCAACTCCAGTCAATGAGAAACCATCACCACCTTGAACTTTTGCTTTTTTCCAATGGACTTTTGTCCAGTACAATCCCTCCCAGTTTCCTCCTTTTCCCCTATATAATAACATTCCTGTCTTTTGATTGTTAGATTTGCCTATGGCCTGCCATTGCATGCATATCCCAAATTGCTATTCTTTGGCTTTTCCCAAATGAATTTGTTTTGCTGGTAAAACAACTAACTGTTTTATTTTTAAGGCTGACACCTGCTACTGAGTCCTAAATACCCAGGTAGGAATCCAACATTCTTTGCTCCCCAAGAGCTTATAGCCAACTAGCAAAAACAAGATAGGTAATTTTATTAAAGATACACTTGAAATAGATTAAAGATAGAAGTTAGAAGGGAAAAGATACATAACAATGATGAAATCACTCCCCTCTGAACAGAACATTATGTTCAAGTTAACATAATGTTAAAAGCTAAATACTCAACTAACAAAATGTATCCTTAATATTTTACCTTCCTTTTGAATGTTTATGTTTTATGCCTCTTTATTCTGTCTTGGTGAATTATGCCAAATTTTCTAAAGGTGGTGTCCTGTTTTTAGGAGCTTAATCTTTTGTTGATTTTTGCTCTAGTAATAATATCTTTTGTGTTTCATTAATTATGATGTTGGCTGTTGATTTGGAAAAGATGTTAAGAAAGATATAACTGTCTTCAAAAGTTAAGGAAGTATTTTGTTTCTGCACTAAGGGTCTTTATTAATAATGGAGAGTTTTAAAAAATTTATCCAATACCATTGATAGAAGAAAAAATACTATCAAATTTATTTTAACAACCATTGACGTGATTATTTGTGATATTTATCGAATATTTATCGAATGCTTTCAAGATCCAGGTGTTGTTCTGAGCCCTGGGGCACAGTATACCTGTTTAATAGACGTACTTTTAATAGAGGAATTCAAGATATGTTTCTTAATTTTAATTGTCAGTGTTTTCTCACTGTCTTAAGGGCCATAACACACAGTGCTGCTTTATTTTATATAGAGGGTTTTGCCATAAATTCTAGGGTTTTTTTTAAGGGTTCTACTGCTAAAAAACAAAAATGAAAGATTGCATTTCATTCCTACTTCACCTACCTCTTCACTGTGTGGCCTTGGGCAAGTTACATGAACTCTCTGAAGCTTCATTTCCTTCTATGTTGGAAAGTTAATAAATAATATCTTACTCAAAGGATGGTATGTGAATTAGAGGTTGTGAATATTAAATGGAGAATGTCTATTAGGCTCTTAGTCTATGCTTGCCTGATGGTAAGTGTCCCATAAATGTTAGCTCTTAATGACATCACTTCTCAGTCCATGAGTCAGCAATTCCAAATTCAAAGATCCCCAGGCTGGTGGAAGGGGAAATTGAATTATGTTCTCCCATGGTACCAATTTTGTGTGGTATTTGTTTTTAATCTATTGATGTAATTGCTGGGTTTTCTAATTCTCAGCCCACATTGCTTTGCCAAGAAAAATTCAACTTGGATATGGTATATCAATCTTTTAATATATGGTGGCATTCTCTTTTTTGTAATGAGTTATATATTTATTCAGAAAGTCCAACAGAGTGTTGATTTTTTAAGAAAGAAAGTAAAATGACAGAGTTTGTGGGGGTGGCTTTTCTCTGTTCTGGAAACAAAGGAAATGTTCTTAGTCCAGCTCTCATATCTGAATCTGGATATTTATTTGTATTTTGTTCTTTAGTTCACTGTCATTCTCTACATCAAAGGCTTTTCATTAAGTTGACAGAATTAGATATCTTGAAATGCCCATTGCTTCCTTCTCTGCGTATTCTCTTTTGTGCCTCTTTTTTTTTTTTAATTAGTGGATATTTCTTGATTTCAAAAGCATGTTTTTACCTTTAATCTGGTTAGAATTCTCTGAACCAGAAGAAATCATCTTGGAAATATCTCTTTTCTTTTCCTAACTTCACGTTGCTGTCCTCTGACTTGAAGATCCACAAATCACTGCCTGCCACTCATCCCAAGCCAGCTTGACCTCAGGTGTACTCAAATCCATATCACTGGAGAAGAAAGGGTTTCTTTACTGAACACCTGACTAGGTACTACCTTTTGGGATATGAACTCATAGAATCCCCACCAAAATCTTGCAAGGGAAGTTGACTATCACCATATACAGAGGGGAAAACCCAGACTCATAAAGGTTACTTTTATTGGCAAGATGGAGTTTGGAACAAATACTCTTATGAATACATCACATGATCTCTTCAGTGCTTGGCATCTATGTATCTTGAATCCATCCTGAAGGGTTGCACAGTAAATACACATTTAGGATTTGAATTCTGATAGTCCTGGGTCTGGTTTTCATCCCCACCTTTTATTAGCTGTTACACCCTGGGCAAATTGTTTAACTTTTTCTGAACTTTTGCTATCTTATGGATAAAATGGTGATATTTTTAGTCCTTCCACTAGAACTGAGGTGAGAGTCTATTAGGTAAAGTTCTTACCAAGAAATCAGGCACATAGTTATTATTGCAGATCTTCTCTCTCTGCCCCATTCTCTTCCTCTTACCCCAGCCTCCCTCTCCTCTTCCTTCCACTTATCTCTACATCTCCACCATTTTTGCTCTCACCCCCCTCTTTCCCTTCTATCACCTCTCCTCTCTCTCCCTCCCAACACCCACCTCATCACCTCCACTTCGCTCATTCTTCATCACTAACCTCTTTTTCATTTCTATTATTTTATGAAGCTGCTACCTTCCTTGACTAAGGGAAATATCTCAGGGATATGTTCCTGGGAGTATTAAGAGTGGTTGACATTGAGTCAAAAGAAGTAATAGTGGTGCAAGAAGAGACCTTGATCAGCTGAAACAGAAACCACATGCATTGATGTTGTCAATGACATAACTGACAAGTCAAGGGAGTGACAAGGATAGCTCATTTCTTGTGTTAGGGTGGGGTGATAATTAATAAACAAACATGGCTCTTCGTTGAATACAGGAATGTATCAGGGCCACAAGGGAAAAATAGCAAAAAGCAAGTGTGAGTAACAGCCTTCTTTCATCTCCTATCTTTATCACTCTCTCTCTCTAGGAGCAGCTTTTCATTTCTATAATGATTAACTAACATAGAAAGCCCACAATAAACACAGTAAACTTTGATAATTCAGTTTTGAACCTCACATGCAACCCATAATATTTGTATGTCCCATTAAAAAATTCCTACTATATTCCCCTCCTTAAAAAACAACGAATAAGTAGAAACTCCATTAAGCCAAGATACCCAGTGAATCTTTCCCTAGCATCTTTGAGTGTTACAAATAACCTCCTGTACTTTGTTTAATCCTGGACTCACTGAGAAATGTGTTTCAGGTCAGACCTACAGAAGTAGATACTTAGAGAAACAGAGATGGAGATGTGAGGAGCAGAGAGAGAAGGAAGAGAGAAGGCTTTTTTTTTCTTTTTTCATTTTTCAGTGTGAGGTATGAGAACAGAAACAGTGAGAGTCATAGCAGATTTCCAACACTAGGAGGACGATGGAGGCATGCAGGTTCCCAGAGAGGTAGACCATTGATTTGACTCCTTACACTTTGACTGTAGTGGTAGGATCATGAACAAAATAGCCAGGTTGTTCTGATCAACTCATATTCACTCACCCAAAACAACCCCTCCCAATTTTCTCCTCTTTCTCTATAAATTAACTTTTGACTCCTTCAATTGTTGGATTTGCCTATGATCTGCCATAGTATGCACATCTGGAATGGCAATTCTATGGCTATTCCCAAATAAACTTGTTTTGCTGGTAAAATATCTGGCTGTTGTTTTAAAAAAGGTTGACACATCCTACTGAACCATGAATATCCAGATAGCAATCCAGTGTTCTTTGCTCTCCAAGAGCTTGTAGCCAATTAGCAAAAACAAGATAGATAAGTATATTAAAGATATGCTTAAGATAGATTAGAAATAGAAGTTAGAAGGAAAAAGGGATTTAGTGATGATGAAATCATTCCCCTCTGAGTAGAACATTATGCTAAAGTTAGCATAATGTTAAAAGCTAAAAACTCAACTAACAAAATTATCCTTAGTATTTTCCTTCCTTTTGAAGTTAAAAGTATTATACTTCATCATTCTGTCCTAGTGACTTATGCCAACTTTCCTGAAAGCGGTACCCTTGTTCTAGGAACTCAATCATTTGTTGATTTTTTGCTTTAATAACAATAACCTGTGTTTCACCATTACTTATGATGTTGGCTGTTGATTTGGAAAAGATATTAAGAAAGATACAGCTTTCTTAGCAAGTTAAAGAAATGTTGTGTTTCTGTTTTAAGGGTCTCTATTAATAATGGGGAATTATTCAAAATTCATCAAATAGCATTGATACAAGAAAAAATTTATCAAACATTTTAACAACCATCGAGATGATTATTTGTGATGTATATTTTTTTCACTCAGCAGTGTTTATTGAATGCTTTCTAAGTGTCAGGAGTTGTTCTGAGCACTGGGGCACAGCATAACTGTTTGATAGAGGTGCTTTTAGTAAAGAAATTCAAGATATGTTTCTTAAATATAATTATCAGTGTTTTTTCACAGTCTTAAGGGCCATCACACACAGTGCTGCTTTATTTTATATAGAGGGTTTTGACATAGATTCTAGTTTTTTTTTAAGGGTTCTACTGCTAGAAAAACCAAAACAAAAATGAAAGCTTGGGTTTCATTCCAAGCTCACCTAGTTCTTCTCTGTGTAAACTTGGGCAAGTTACATGAACTCTTTGAGCCTTCATTTCATTTTATGTAAAAAAAATGTATTAGATAATATCTCACTCAAAGGGCAGCATGGGAATTAAAGGTTGTGGATCTTAAATGGAGAATTCCTCCAAAGCTCTTAGCCTCTGTTTACCTCGTGGTAAGTGTTTTGTAAATGTTAGCAATTATCGATATCACTTCTCAGTCCACGAGCCAGCAATTCCAAATTCAAAGTTCCCCAGGCTGGTGGAAGGGGAAATTGAATCATGTTCTCCTGTGCTACTGATTTTGTGTGATATTTGTATTTAATCCATTGCTATAATTTTAGATTTTCTAATGCTGAGCCTGCATTGCTTTGCCTAGAAAAATTCAACTTGGATATGGTATATTAATCTTCTCATGTATTGTAGTATTCTCTTTTTTCAAAGAGATAATATTTATGCAGACAATCCAAGAGGTTTTTTAAAAAGAAAGAAAGTAAAGTGAGGGAATTTGTGAAGGTGGATTTTCTTGGTTCTGGAAAAAAAGGAAGTGTTCTTTGTCCAGCTTTCATATCTGAATCTGGATATTTCTCTGCATTTTGCTTCTTGGTTCACTATCTTTCTCTACATCAAAAGCTTTTCACTAACCTAACAGAATTTGATATCTTGAAATGCTCCTTGTTTCCTTCTCTGCATATTCCCCTTTGTGCCTCTTTGTTCTTTTCTTAGCTGATATTTCTTGATTTCAAAATCACATCTTTATCTTTAATCTGTTTAGAATTCCCTGAACCAGAAGAAATCATACTGGAAATGTCTTTTTCCTTTTCCTTTTCAAGTTGCTGTCCTATGACTTGAAGATTCACAACTCACTCTCTGCCACGCATCCAAAGCCTGCTTGACCTCAGGTGTACCCAAGTCAATACCACTGGAGAAGAAAGGGGTTGTTTATTGAGCACCTTGTTATGTAATACCTTCTGGGACATGAACTCACAGAACCCCTATCAAAATCTTGCAAGGAGGGTTGACCATTACCATGTACAGAAGGGAAAACTGAGGCTCATAAAGGATAAATTTATTGGCAAGATTGAGTTTGGAACAAACATTCTGCCTACAGTGCATTATGTTTTCAGTGTTTGCTATCTACATGTTTTAAACCCATCATGAAGGTTTCACAGTATCTATGGATTTAGGATTTGGAGTCTTGTACTCTTAGGTCTGATTTTCAGCCCCACCTTTTGTTAGCTGTTACATCCTGGGCAAATTATTTAACTTTCTCTGAGTGTTTTCTAGATTATATATAAAATGGTGATATTTTTAGCCCTTCCACTAGAACTGAGGTGAGACTCTATGAGGTAAAGTTCTTACCAAAGCGTCGGGCACATAGTTCATATTACAGCTCTTTTCTTTCTCTCACCTGTTCCTTCCTCTTCCCTAAGACTGGTCTCTTCTTCCTCTTCTCACTGTTCTCTATCTCCCCACCTCATTCCTCTGACATACTCTTTCCTTTTTATCTACTCTTTTCTCTTTCCTTTCCAACACCCACCCCATCACCTCCTCTTCTTCTCTCATTCCTCATCACTAACCCCCTTGTCACATCTTTAATTTTATGAGGTGCTAGTTTCCTTGACTAGGAGAAATAGCTAAGAGGTACATTCCTGGGAGAATTAAGTGTGGTTGATGTTTAGTAGAAAGAGGTAATGGTGGTGCAAGGAGAGACGATGATCAGATGAAATGGATATCACATCCACTGAAAGTATCAATTGAGTATAATTGACTCAATGCAAGGTGAGCAACAAGGATAGCTCATTTCTTATGTTATGGTGGGGTGATACTTAAACAAACATGGCTCTTCCTTGTGGACAGGAACATGTCAGGGGCACAAGGGAAAATGGCAAAACAGAAACGGGAATAAGAGTCTTCTTTCATCTTCTATCTTTATCACTCTCTCTCTAGGAGTAGGTTTTTATGCCTACAATAAGAGTAACTAATATGGAAAGCCCACAATAAACACATGAACTTTGATAATTCAGTTTTGAAGCTCACATGCAACCCATAATATCAGCAAGTCCCACTAAAAAATTCCTACTCTATTCCCCTCCTTAAAAAAAGCAAATATGTAGAGACTCTACTAAGCCAGGATTCCTAGTGAATCCTTTCCTAGCACCTTTGAGTGTTACAAATAACCTCCTGTGTTTTGTGGAATCGTGAACTCACTGAGAAATTTATGTCAGGTCTGAGAGAGACAAATTGATGAATAGAGACAGAGAGATGGAGGTGGGGGGACAGAGAGGAAGGAGGGAGAAGGCAGTTTTTTTCTTTTTTCTGTGTGGGGTATAAGAACAGAAATGGTGAGTGTCATAGCAGATTCCCCATATTAGGAGGAGGATGGAACTCTGCAGGTTACCAGAGAAAAGGACCATTGACTCCACTTCTTACATTTTGACTGTGCTGTTTGGACCATGAGGGAAATAGTCATGTTGTTCTGATCACCTCTCATTCATTCCATAGGTGAGGGAGGGGTACTCCACCTTAAATAGAATGAGATGACTGAATGCACAACACCTGCACAGATGAGATTGACGGCAGTATAGAAGTCACATATATTTAAAGCTTGGGGGAGGAGGATATTGGACACTCCCCAGGGCCACCTGGGTATGGCACTCAGGAGCAAAGTAAATAAGCAGGGACTGTAGGAGGCAGGCTTTGTGGTAGTTAGAGGAGGAGGTGTCCACTGGTTCTCTTAGTTCAATGGAAAAATCCTATCATGAAAATTCATAAGTTTGATGCAGGGGGGTAATTTGTGTATAGATGGAGATGTTTATAACTTTCTGATGAGTATCAAGAACATTCAATCCCTGGAAGAGAGAAATTCAATGTCCATCTCTCCTGCTGACTAAATAATGATCCAGGCCATGGGGCCCAGTGTAAGCATCCAAGAAACATCCTTTTACTCTTGTTTTTAATGAGTCTCACTGAAATATAAATTGAATATCATAAAATCCACCTGTTAGAGGTGTACAAAACATTGGAGAGAGAAATTTAGGAAGACTAAATCACTGGAAAGACATCCCATGTTCATGGTGAGGAGACTTAGTGCTGTTAAGATGGCAGTACTCCCCAAATGGACCTTATTATTGTCTCTGCCCTTTCTTTTCTTCTCCTTTTTGTGCCCCCATTATGCATATGTTGCTATAGCTGATGGTGTCCCATAGGGCTCTGAGGCTCTTCCTCTCTCTTTTCTTCAGATTGGATATTCTCTATTGATCTGTCATCAAGTTCACTGATTCTTTTGCTAGCTCAAACCTGCTGTGGAGCCCTTCTAATGGGTTTTTACTTTTTGCTATTATACTTTTACTCTCCAGAATTTCCATCTGGTCCTTTAAAAAAATAATTTCTAATTATCTGTTGGTATTCTCTACTTGATGGGTCAATGTCATCCTACTATCTTTTAATTCTATAACACGGCTTCTTTTAGTTCTTTGCACATATACATAACAATGCTTTGGAGTCTTTGTCTGTTAAGTCCATCATCTGCACCGCTCAGAGATGGCTCCTACTAATTGCTTTTTTTCTGTGTAGAGTCTTTTTTTTTCTGTTTCTTTTCATATCTCATAATTTTTTGTCAAAACAGGGCATTTTAGATGATAGATTGTTACCATTCTGGATTATGATTCACTCTCTAACCTAGGGTTATTTATGTTGCTCTTTATTTGTTGGCTTAGCCCCTTGCCTGGACTAATTCTGTAAAGTGTGCTTACTCTACCATGACTGCTGATATCCCTGCTTAGTTGTTCTTTTATAAGTTCTTGTTTTTCTCTTTAAACCTGACTTCTCAGGAGACACCTCTGTTTCAGCATAGCTTACTGGTGAGCCAGTGATTTGTCAGAGGTAGTGTTGAAACATGTTGAGTCAGTTCAGCTTCCACCAGGTACTGGTGGATCTTTGTAGGAACTGTGACCTACATTTAAAGTTTACGGAGTGGACAATTATATACCAGGTGTTTACTTTTGTGGACACAAAGCCTTACATTTAGCCAGGAAGAAGTAGACACCTGGGGTGCTCTTTGATATCATGCAGCCCTGTACATGGGCACAGACTTCTATATTCCCAAGGATATGTGGTGGCTTATCATGTCCTACTTGGGCTGTTCCCTAGGTCTCCCAGTTAAAACATGGCTAGTCTATTGCATTGTTTTTTGCCCAACCAACCCCACAACTTTGTGTGATGTAGATCCCTATTGAAGCTTGCCCCTGGAGGTTGCTATTGTTTTTGACAATGTCCATGGGTATGTGTTCTGTGATGGCTGAAGCAGCGAGAAGATTAGTTGGTAATCGAGGTCATCTAGGAGAGCTGTGCCGACACTTAGGCCTGGGGAGTTACCTTCAAGGAGGTCACACTTTTCAAGGTGGGAGTTAAGATACTCTGCTTTTCAGTTCACAGTATGCGGTTAAATTGGAGGACTAGAAGGAGACATGTAGAACAGACAGATGGATTCCCACCCATGGTGAGGTGGTGTTCATGGAGCACCTACTGTATACATAGTCCCCACAACAGCTTAAAATTCTCAATATACAGAACTCACATGCACTGTAAGGAAGGGTTTGTTATGTGCATTTTACAAGTGACAAAATTGAGGCTCAGGGCAAGGAAAGGATTTCATAATGAGTAAAGGAGAGCTCCAGGCCTTTCTGCCTTTGTCTGGGAAATGGTCTGTGTTTCCAGTGTTTCTTGAGCTTTGAGCCAGGATGGGGAAGCTCTTTGGGGGAGATCAATATAGTCAAATGTTGCATATGGCAAGGAAAATTCCACTCTGAAAATGTCCAATAGGCTAGGTGGGTCCCACAGCAGCTTTGCCTCAACTCACCCTGTGTCCTTGGGGAATTCTCTGAGCCTTAGTCTCCTCCTCCTTCAAATGGAGACTTCCTTGGCTCCCTTATCAGGTTTCTTTGAGACTCCTGCAGGAAGCTGGTTGATGCTTGTGCCTGATGCTGAGTCTATTGTCAGGAAATGAGATGGATGCTCTTGAACACCCGTGAAAGAAAATGGTATTCTTTATCAATCCTGCATCTATTTGCCTGGTAATGGAACACTGGAACTGAAATGGATTTTATGGACAT
This sequence comes from Tapirus indicus, assembly GCA_031878705.1. Lineage (NCBI taxonomy): Eukaryota > Metazoa > Chordata > Mammalia > Perissodactyla > Tapiridae > Tapirus > Tapirus indicus. The sequence goes on along the minus strand of CM062926.1, from coordinate 18,295,065 downwards.
TTTTGTGACATTTTAAATTATTGAGGCTCAAGAACATTACACTTCTAGCCAATGTCCTCTGTAGTCTAGCTGACAGATAAACTTGAACTTCATGTTCTCAGACAAGGAATGCACAAGCACTCTCCTGGTGAGGTAGATTTTTATCAGGTTGAGGGGGAGTGGTGTAATGTGTAAGGGGGTAGATTAAAAGGTAGTGGTAGTCGATGTTTGTCAGTTCCAGGAAAGCAAGCTGTCATGGCACTGCGTTTGGGAATCTTTCTGATTTGGGCTGGCACCTGTGTTTTTCTACAACTGGACCATGTGGATGGAGGTGAGGGAGGGGAGATGGGCTGGAATTGGTGTGGAATAACCTCACCAGAAATGGGTTGATGTGTAATAGAATAATGATAAATGTGGTGAGAAATATATCTGCCTTTTCTGGAGTGTGTCCCAATAACCAGACACCATTAACAGATTTATGTTTCATTTAACTCTCAAGCAAGCCTTTGAAATTTAAACCTAGTCAATCTTACTAAAAGTAATGCCAATATGGTGTTTTTGGCTATCAACCCTCATGACAGCTGCCGCATTTCTAAATATTTGTTCCAATGTCCCAGATGTGGGCAGCCTCTATACAGGGTTAGCTATATTGTTCAAATGAAGAGTTTTTGATGTAAGTAGGATTTATGGTTGGAATAACAGGAAGGGTGTAGTCTCAGGTAACATCTTATGATTAGTGTGGTGTAATTCATGTATGTCAGTATGATCGCAGTGAGAAAGTGTGAGATTCCTATTCATCTGTTACATTTAGCCCTCTATTATACACATCCAGAATTATCTGTTTAGAACAAACATGGACATCAAAATGTGAAAAATATACAGAATTGTTAATTCTCATCACTACAATGTATAGTAGATTACAAGAACTTACACTTAAAAAGGTAAGTGGGAAGATCTCATGTTAGGTGTTCTTACCACAATAAATAATTATAAAGTGTTAGTGCAAGAGAAAAGAAAGTTAGACATGAAGAGTGTGTCCTACTATAGAATGCATTTATATTGTCTAATTTTGTTCTCCTTCTTCCTAAATCCATCACTTCTACTCCTGAATATCTTCCAGCTCAGCAGCTGCGTAAGCCCTGCCGTTTGGCTGAAAAGAAACGAGGTAATTGATTCTGAAAATAATGAACAAAAGAACAATCAAATAAAACAAACTAACATGTGTGGGAAGATTAAGATTCTTCTGAGATATTTTATATGCAAGAGCTAATTTCACCCTCTCAGTAATGGGAGGAGGCAGGTGCACACATCCCCAGGCTGTATGTGAAGAACAAGGAACCCTTCATAGAGGTGTTTCCTCATCAAGGCCAAGCAGCCTGTAGATAGTGGGACTGGAATCTGAACCCAGGTCAGGGCTTCAGGGCTGGTGCCATATGCCAAGGTAGATAGGGTTCATTCCAAGAGATGGTGTTCTAATTAGGGAGCCTATCTAAGAGGCATAGGGAAGGATTGGGTGGGGAGATAGTATTCAAACAGAAATATGTACATGAGTTGTGGAGAGTTTTATTGGTGACCAGTAAATCCAGTGATGAGGCAGAGAGAATTCATCCAGGCCAAAGACACCTTGGCCAGATCCTCAGAACCACAAAGCCCTCTGGCTTCCTGTAATTTTCATTTTCAGTCCATTAAAATGGCAAACTCAGTGCACACTAAAACTGTCTTAGATAAACCATGAATGTGGCACAGATAAAAATTAGTCTTCCAAATGATGTGAGGTAGAATATTAATGACAAGAACAAGAAATTGCCTGTGTTCACAGATATAAAATCTCTTTAAACTTTTGGTGTTGAATCTGGGAGAGCAGAAACTACAGCTTGTGACACACAGAATAACAGGTGATAAAAAATACCATCCAAAATTAGACTGCTTTGTTGTCTAGCAAGCATGTTTACTACCTGGAATTCCAATATCCGTGGGAAATGTATCTGGGTAAATAACATGTCACTGGAAATTAAAGAGCCTTTCCTAGTCCCAGAGGGTAGAGACCACATCATGTTGACCTTGACCTCCCTGATGCTTAGTAAGGGCTTTCTACACTTCAGGCCCATGGTGATGATGAACTAGCTGGGACAAAAACTTTTCCAGAGTTATTGCAGATATAATGACACCCTGAAGAGCTGATAAAGAGAATGTCTTTATTTTTTGCAGATAATAAATGTGTTTTCCCATTCACCTATGGAGGCAAACGGTATTTTGATTGCACTAAGGATGGTTCCCTATTCTATTGGTGTTCTCTAACTGAACGTTATTCAGACAAATGGAGATATTGTGTTAAGGAAGGTGAGTATGGATCTTTTCCTCACATGAGGAGCACATGGCTTCCCATTTGAAAGGGAAACTTCTATAATTGCTCCTTAGATGGAAGCCTCAGGCATTATGTCATCTTACCCAACATGTTCCATTCATATCCCCTTCTCTTGATAACGTGAAAAAAGATATTTTTTCAAACCACTTTCTCACCCATTTCTTGTACTTTTCAGACTTTGCCAAATGTGTCTTTCCCTTTATCTATCGTGGCAAAAAATATGACAGATGCACAAAAGCTGGGAGTTGGTTTGGGAATTATTGGTGCTCACTCACTTTTAACTATGACTATCATGGAGCTTGGAGGTTTTGCTAGTAATAAAAGGGTAAGTGTCTAGGGGAGGATGAGAAAAGGTGGGAGTGATCAGAGAAGAGATAGAGGCGGATAAAGAGATGGAGCAAGGTGATAGAGAGGAGCGAGAAGGCAAGAAGAGACAGGTGGAGGGATGGGATGATGTAGAAAGGATGCAGGAGGAAGCGTGAGGAGCAGGGGTTTGGAGAGGAGAGAGAAAGGGGAGGAAAGTCAGAAAGAGAGTAAGAGATAAAAGGGAAAATGCATAAGATAGAGACAAGAGTTAGAAAAGGAAGAAGAAGGAGAGTTTGCCGGGTAGTAAGTGGAAGTCAGAGGATCTGGGGAGGATTAGTGGCAAGAGAAGGTAGGTGGAGAGAAAGTTAGAGAGGGGAAGAGAGAGTATAATATAGTCTTTTGAGCAAGTGTGAGAGATGAGGAGTAGAAATGGGGAAGAGCAGTGAGAGAGAGGAGAAAGAGGTGAAGAGAAACAGACCTTTGCACTCATGTGACTTTCTGGAAAAATAAATAGAAAACATTGACATCAACATCATGTTAAATTACTGTACAGTGCATCTACCCATGGCCATGGATCCAATCAAGCTTTGAAACCTAAGTGAAGAAAATCAAGAAATCTCAAGCATGAAGGTGATGCTCTGCATGACAGAGGTGAAACCCTTGCCTGCCACTCCACTTTGTTTCCGCTGTGCATAGGTGCAATCAATAAACCACTTTCCCTGCAGATGTGATCTTGTTTTCCTTTCATGAAAGGAACCGTCTTTCCAATGAGTGGGTCACAGCCGGCACTGGTTGATCACACAGGATCTTCATATCCCGGCCCTCTCCTTCTCTAGACTCTGATGGAACATCAACACACATCAGAATTGTCTTTTCTGTGGGTTTGATCGAATGGCATTTTAGCGGTTAGGCCACTGGGGTTAGGGTGGGAGGAGGGTCCCAGAAGGTATGGAGGGCTGGTCTCTGTCATAAATTACTTGTCTTTCCTGAGCTAGATGAAATGTTATTTCTTCTTGGAGATGTTCTCTGACTCCCCAATATAAGGAGTCCTGATCATGTCCTTCCAATTCATCCACTCTCTACTTGCAATTAAACTGTCCATCTTCCCTGGGAGACTAGAATCTTTGGGAATACCAGATGGATTGCGTCCTTTGCCCTGGCATCAAGTACTAATTGCAGAGCTTCACATCTCCTTGGCTCTCAGACATTTTTCAAAAGACCTTCTACCCTTTTAATTAAAAAAAATTCTAGAAAAATAATATTTCAGTAAATAGCTGGGCTTGAATGAGACAAAGTTAAATTCACAGGTGCCAGGAATAAAGAAAAGCCAGAGCCTCAAAGCCAGAGTCTAAGCTTTCTTCTGGTGCATGAGAAGCCCAGAGAGATATGGAATAGTGGCTGTGTGCCACGGGGATGGCATTTTAGTCATCATTCAGGGAGTTCACCATTCATGACCTCTGTGAGGTTGGAGTAGTAATTGAAGACTAGAACTTAAAACAAGGTCAATGTAAGCGCTATCCAGTTAAGAAACCAAGAAAGTCTTCTCTTATGGTCACAGAAGCAAGAAAGAAATTTCTATTTTTGCCAGTCTGAATGGAGTATAGAGACACATTTATTCAAGAAAATATGCTAAATATTAGCCAGAACAACAAGAGTCTGTGGGATCTGAACTGCAGTATGATCCCCACCCAACCTACCACCCACCCCCAGCTCTGTGTGGTGAAAGTATCATTATGGTAACCACAGACTCTCTAGGACCAGTTCAACTGACCTCATCTTATCAATAGAGTAATTAAGAGTGGTTTTTCAGTATCTGAGAGTCCCTGCTTGTCCAGTTCAGGTGAGTTGAGACCACTAACCCATCAACTGGGCCTTTGTAAATGTGTGAAATGTGAACATTTTGATGTCAAGGGGCTGAAAACTCCACCCTCAGATCATACTAACACCACTATTTGCAAAGATGCATCCTATGAAGAGCCATGAAGCCTGAATATGCTTGCACAGGTCATCAATTACCTCACGTCTCCTTACCTCCAATCATCTATCTCCACACTTCAGACCACCCTGCCCTTTATCCCATAAATTTTGCCCCACATCCTGGATTGGGGTGACAGATCTGAGAGCATATGCCTCCTGTCTCCTTGCAGATTGATGTTGTAATGAAGCTGTTTGCTTTTCCCAAAAGCTGATGTTGTGATAATTGGCTTTCTTATGTGCATCAGGTAGGAGAACCTCATCTTCATACAGTAACATTATGAGTGGGTGTAGCCAAAAAGACAGATTTCCCCCTTCCTTCATCTCCCCTCAAGGACAATAGCATCACCACAAGTGGGCAGGCTGCCAGCCTAACTCATCCCCCTCAACTGCATGTTGCAGAGGGTAAGTTTAGTTCCATATGATGGAGAGGTTAGGGACTCTTTACTCAACCCAGACTCATAGAACCCAGGCTCCACCCAGTGAGAACAGACTGAGAATACTGGGATCTCTATTACTCTTGCCCAAGCTTGCTTGCCATGAAGATTTTCCATGCTGGGAGAAGCAAGCCAAGAAGGCCATAGGGTACAGCCCCTGCCCAGCAGTGCCCTGTTTGTAAGGCAGGAGTGACATTCTGAGAGAAGCCTTCCACTATCCCTGCCTCCAGTTCCCAAGCTGTGGCACAGAGATACATATAAGTATGGTATATAAATGCCATAGAAAGTGACATTATTTGGCACTGAATGGGGGGAAGTTCATGATTAAGGGCACTCGTGTAAACTCGGAGATTTGGGGTAAACAATGAAGAGGAGATTAGTAGGTCCATGCCATCAACAAGCTAAAGCCTAGGCCAGTGATTTAACTATAGAGAACTAGGGAAAGAGACAGACAAGAGTAGTCCTCCTGGGGTCAGAAGAAACCTCAAAGCTTGGCCTTAGAATCAACACCTGCCTGAATTTCATAGGATCTGATTGTGAAGCAGTTTAAATCCCAGGGCACCATTTAAAACAATAGAATAATCAGCCAGCAAATTAGTGGAACAAAATTAGTGGAACCTCTGTGATAGCAACAGAGGCAGACAGCTTAAGAGAGAGGTCGGGGGAAAAGGCACTAAGACAGCCCTAATATAATGACAGTCTTTCCAGTGTGATTGTGTATGCCAAGTAGTCACCCTGCAGAGAAAATAGGCATCACTGAAATAGTCCAGCCAACTCACTAAGCAAACAAAGAAACAACAACAAGAAGCCTTGGGTAGGTAGTAATCAGTGTCCAGAGTCGGGAAAATATATTATATAAAATGTCCAGGTTTCAATTTAAAAATTGAGGCATATAATGATATAAGAAAATGTGACTTATACACCAAGTTGGAGGGTACAAAAGAAATTTAAAAATCAATTGTATTTCTATTCACTGGCAAAGAACAATCTAAAAAGAAAATGAAGACTATTCCATTTACAATAATATCTAAAATAACAAAACACTTAGGAAAAATTTAACCTAAGGAGCATAAAAGTTATACTCCTAAAAATTACAAAATATTCTTGAAAGAAACTAAGAAAGTCCTAAATTATGGAAAGGTCCCATGTTCTGGATTGGAAGAGTTAATATTATTAAGATGGTAATACTCCTAAATTGATCACCAGATGCAATTCAATACTTATGAAAATTCCAGCTGTCTTCTGTGCAGAAATTGACAAGTTGATCCTATAATTTGTATGGGAATTCACAGGACCCAGAATAGCCTAAACAGTCCTGAAATAAAAGAACAAACTTGGAGGGCTCACAATTCCCAATTTCAAAGTTTAGTTCAAAGCCAGAGTAATCAATGTAGCGTGGTTCTGACCTTTGGGAGACAGAAGTACATGGAATAGAACTGAAAGACCAGAAATAAATTTTCATATTTATGGTCAAATGATTTTTGACAAGTGTGCCAAGACAATTCAAAGCGCAAAAGAAAAGACTTTTCAACAAATGATGTCTGGACAATTGGCTATCCACATCCAAAAGAATGAAGTTAAAGCCCTGTATTAGAAATGCTCAGGGAGTCCTTCAACATGAAACAAAGACACTGGACAGTAACTCAAACCCATATGGAGAATTAAAGATCTCAATATAGGTAAATACACAGGCAATTATAAAAGGTCATATTATTGTAACTATGATTTGTAACTGCAATCTTTGTTTTGTACACAATTTGAGACTAATACATTTAAAGAAAAGAAAAGCAATTATATAAAAGCCAGTATTCCTGTAAATTTGGTTTGTAATTCCAAATCTTCTTTTCTACCTAATTTGAGGCTAATCAGTTTAAAATAATTATTAGCTTTTGGGGACACAAGGTATAAAGATGTAATTTTGTGACATCAACAACTTAAAGATGTGGGGATGGAGGTATAAAGGAGCAGAGTTTTTGTACATTATTGAAGTTAAGCTGTTGTAAATTCAAATTAGAGTCTTATACCTTTAGGACATTAAATGTAATCCCTGTGGTAACCACACACACAAAAAATAGCCTTAGAATATATACAAAGGAAATGAAAAAGAAGCTGAAATACTTGACTAGAGAAAAATCAACTAAACACAAAAGAAGACCATAACACAGGAAGCAAGGGACAAAAAAGCTATAAGCCATGTAGAAAAGAAATACCAGAATGATGGAAGTAAGTCCCTCATTTCTAGTAATTACTTTAGATGAAAATGGTTTAACTCTCCAATCAAAAGACAAAGACTGGTAGAATGGATTAAAACACATGAATCAACTATATGCTGTCTACAAGAGACTCACTTGATATTCACAGACAAACAGGTGGAAAAGTAATTATGAGAAAATATGTTCATGCAAATAGTACTGAAAAGAGAGCAGGGGTGGCTAATATCAGAGAGAATAGATTTTAAATCAAAAAAGCTTACAAAAGACAAAAATAATATTATTAATTAATAAAAGTTTCAATACAGCAAGAAGATATAACAATTATAAACATTTGTGGACCTAACAAATGTCATCATCAAAATGTATGAAGAAAAATCTGACAGAATTGAAGGGACAGAGAGACAAGAACAGTTGGAGGATTCAATACCCCACCCATGAAGATGAATAGAACCAAGGGACAGAAGATAAGCAATGAAACAGAGTCCTTAAACAACACCAACCAGGTCTAACAAATTTATAACAGATCCGGAACACTCTACCCAACAACAACAGAATACACATTCTTTTCAAGGCACATGGGACATTTTCCCAGACAGACTATATACTAAGTCACAAATGAAGTCTTAATACATTTAAAAAGATAAATATCATACCAAGTACCTTCACTGAGCACAACAGGATGAAGTTAGAAATCAATGACAATTGAAAAATTCACAAAATTATGGAAAGTAAACAAGACACTTGTAAACAAGCAATAGGTCAAAGGAGAAATTGCAAGGGAAATTACAAAACATTTAGAGATGAATGAAAACAAAAACACAACATGCCAAATTCATGTCACACAGTGGAAGGAGTTCTAATGGGGAAATTTATAGGTATAAACACTTACATTAAAAACAAGAAAGATCTCCAATCAACAATCTAACTTTGAAACTCAAGGAACTAGAGAATGAATAACAGAGTAAACCAAAAGTTAACAGAAGGAAGTAAAGTATAAAGATTAGAACTGAGATAAATGAAATAGAGGCTAGAAAAACCATAGAGAAAAATCAATGAAACTGAAAGGTGTGTCTTTGAAAAGATCAACAAAATTGAGAAAACTTAGCTAGATGGACTAAGAAAAACAGAGAGAAGACTCAAATTACCAAAATCAGAAATGAAAGTGGGGACATTACTGCTAATTCTTCAGAAATAAAAAAGATTATGAGAGTACTATGACCAACTGGATATCAACAAATTGGATAACCTAGATGAAATGGACAAGTTCCTAGAAACACAAAACCTACCAATATTAAATCATGAAGAAATAGCAAATCTGAATAGAACTATGGGTAGTAAGGAGATTGAAGCTGTAATCAAAAATCTCCCATGGCATGATGACTTTACTATTGAATTCTACCACATGTTTAAAGAAGAACTAATACCAACTCTTCTCAAACTTTTCCAATAACTGAAGAGTGAAAATATTTTTAACTCATCCTATGAGGACAGAATTATCCTGATACCAAAGCTAGAGAAAGACTCTACAAGAAAAGAAAACTACAGACCAACAACCATTATGAACATTGATGCAAAAATCTTTAACAAAATGTTGGCAAAAAGAATTCATCAGCATATTAAAAGGATTACACACTATGACCAAGTGGGATTTATTCCTGGAATGCAAAGATGGTTCATCATAGGAAAACTAATCAGTGTAATATATTACCTCAACAGAATAAAAGAAAATAAACCATATGGTCATCTCAATTGATGGAGAAATATCATTTTACCAAATTCAACACCCTTTCATGATAAAAAACACTCAACAGGGCTGGCCCAGTGGCGCAGCGGGTTAATTCGCGCTTGGCAGCCCGAGGTTCATGGATTCAGATCCCGGGCGCCTGCCGATGCATTGCTTGTCAGCCACGCTGTGGCAGGGTCCCACATAAAGTAGAGGAAGATGGGCATGATGTTAGCCCAGGGCCAGTCTTCCTCAGCAAAAAGAGGAGGATTAGCAATGGATGTTAGCTCAGGGCTGGTCTTCCTCAAAAAAATAAAACAAAAAACACTCAACAAACTAGGAATAGAAGGAAACTACTTCAACATAATAAAAGCCATATAAGAAAAACCCATAGTGAATATCATACTAATGGTGAAAGACTGAAAGCTTTTTCTCTAGGATCACGAACAAGGGAACAAGGCTATTGCGTTTCACCTCTTCTATTCATTATAGTACTAGGAAGTTGTAGTCAGAGCAGTTAGGCAAGAAAAATAAAATAAAAGGCATCCAAATTGGAAAGGAAGAATTATAATGATCTCTGTTTGCAGATGACATGATCTGATATGTAGAAAACCCTCCGGACTCCACAAAAAATCTGTTAAAACTAGTAAATGAATTCATCAAAGTAACAGGATACAAAGTTAACACACAAAAATGAGTTGCATTTCTATATATGCACAATGAACCATCTGAAAAGGAAGTTACAAAAACAATTCTCTCTATAATAACATCAAAAATAATAAAATACTTAGGAATTAACTTAACCAAAGAGGTGAAAAATTTGTATGATGAAAGCTACGGAACATTGTGGAAAGAAATGAAAGAATGCTCCTGGCATCCTTGGCTTGTAGCTGCATCACTCCAATCTCTACCTCCACCTTCATATGGCTTTCTTCTGTGTATTTTGTCTTTCTGTGTCCTCTCCTCTCCTCATAAAGATACTAGTCATTGGACTTAGGGCCCACCCTAATCCAGTATGACCTTATCTTAACTGATTACATCTGTAAAGACCCTATTTCCAAGTAAGGTCACATTTTGAAGTTCTGGGTGGACACAAATTTTCGGGGGACACTATTCAACCCACTACAGCTACCTTGAGCAAGTGGTGCAAATATTGGACTCATTTATGAATCCCTGTAGAACCACAATTTGGACTATTGAAAAAAGAAAGAAAGAATGCTTTTCACTGCTGAAAATGATGTTTAATTATGCAACAACCTTTGATGGTCTTTTGTCTGAAATTTTATCTTTTCTCTAACCTAACTGCTTCTGCCACTCAAATCCTTTCCATGCTTCAAAGCTTGACAGAGTGTTCATCTCTGACTTTGGTAATGGTGAAACTCATGGGACGTTATGGTGCTTGTGTCAAGGACATAGGGCAAGGGCTGTGGAGAAGCATTTCTCTGAGGCCTGCCTGGTGTTAGACACCAGAGTGGGTGTTTAGGGTTATGGAGCCCAGTGCCACTGCTGAGAGACAGATCATGAGTGATAGAGGCTCCAGTGTGCTCTCAAATAATTGTGTGTGTGTGATCTGTGGGACACTCTCAAATGTGGCCTCTTGTCTAAATCTTGCCCAGGAGAAATGTGAGTGTTATTCTAAATGAAAGAAGCTAAAGAGACGTAATGAAATGCAGTGCCTGAACCTGGATTACCTGTTAGTTAAAAAACAGAAAAGCTTCGAAAGACATTCTTAGAACAATTAGGGATGTTTGAATAAGAATAGATATTCAATGATGTTTTGGAAGTATTGCTAACTTTTTGTTATGTTAATTTGATGATTATGATAATTTTGCCTTCTCTTGCCATTTTATTTTTACAATATTTATTGAAAATGGTTTCTGTTTAGAAGGGTAAAAAACCAATTGCGAGTAACAACCATGTTGTTTCTAAAGTAATGAAAATGAGACACTCATTTTAATGAAACATGTATAGAGATACTTGAGTTTCCAGAGACTTTCAATTTTCTTTTAAGTGATATTTGTATCAGAAGATGGTGCTTATTCTTGGGAGATGCATGTTGAAATGTTTAGATGTGAAAAGTCATGATGTCTGAAACTTACTTTGAAAAGTTTTGACACCAACACAAGTGCTGGGGAGGAAGTGAGAGGAAGCAAATATGGCCGAGTTAACAATCATTGGATCTGGGAGGAGAGTATGTGGGGATGTGTTGTTCTATTCATTAAACTTTTCCATGTGTATAAAAATGTTCTAATACAAATTTTGGAGAAAGGGGAATATAAAGGAGAAATGTCATTAAAATTTAAGGGGATGGATACATGTGATTATGCATTTGTCCAAATCCATAGAATATACACCAGGAGTGAACTCATGTAAACTATGGACTCTGGGTGATAATGTGGCAATGTAGATTCATCAGTTGTAACAAATGTTCCCACTCTGGTGCAGGATGTTGTTAATGGGGGAGGCTATGCTTGTGGTGAGCCCGGGGAATCTCTGTACCTTCCCCTCCTGTTGATTTGAACCTAACATTTCTTTAAATAATAAAGCCTATTAAATATTTTAGGGGAAAAAACTGCACATGGTTTAGAACTCTAGAGGTCTTGATGGATTCTCAGAGAGTGAGCAGAGTTTTGATTGGAGTGACCGATCACCATTTCTGAGATGAGCACATGTGGGAACCATTCACCCCCTGATTGTATGTCATGGTGATTGATGCCCTCCAGGCATGTTGATGGGGTTTGGGATGACAACCATCCCTCACACATTGGGTAGTTACAGAAAAGAAAAACCTTGAGAATTTAAAGGTTTGTGCTTTTAGAATTTGTCCAAATGTCTCATAGCTAGGAGAATAGTGTTTGTTGCCTCTCCAGAATCCCAAAATACAGCACTCATCCATTTGTTTATTAGGCATAAATTTCCCTGTGTGAAAAATTAATAAAAGGTAACCTCATTTAAAATGAAGTCAGGAGGCCAGAAATGGACCTCCTTTGCAGTACCACTGGAGGTCAATTACAGGGAAGGTAGTCAATTACAGACCCAACAGAAAGAAGTTCTCAACAGGAAAGAATGTCAATTACACTTCTTCAAAAACAGAAATCACTAGCCCAGCAAGTCAGCCAATGAGAAACCATCACCACCCTGAACTCTTGCTTTTCTCCAGTGGACTTCTGTTCAAAACAACCCCTCCCAGTTTTCTCCTTTTTCCCCATATAATAAGATTCTTGTCTTTTGATTGGTGGATTTACCCATGGTCTCCACAGCATGCACACCCCAAATTGCAATTCCTTGGCTTTTCTTGAATGAACTTGTTTTGCGGGTAAAACAACTGGCTGTTTTTATTTTTAAGGTTGACACATGCGAATAAGCCCAGAATACCCAGATAGCAACCTAGAATTCTTTGCTCCCCAGGAGCTTATAGCCAACTAGCAAAAACAAGATAAGTAAGTTTATTAAAGATATACTTAAGATCAATTAAAGATAGAATTTTGAAGGAAAAAGAGATTTACTGAGGATAAAATCACTCCCCTCTGAGCAGAGCATTATGTTAACCTTAACATAATGTCAAAAGCTAAAAATACAACTAAAAATATTATCCTTAATATTTTACCTTCCTTTTGAATGTTTATGTATTATACTTCTTTATTCTGTCCTAGTGATTTATGTCAAAATTCCTAAAAGTGGTACCCTGGTTTTAGGAGCTTAATATTTGTTGATTTTGGCTTTAATAATAATATCTCTTGCATTTCACCATTACTTATGATGTTGGCTGTTGATTTGGAAAAGATATTAAGAAAAATACAACTTTTTCAGCAAGTTAAAGAAATATTTTGTTTCTCCTTTAAGGATGTTTATTGATAATGGGGAATTACTTGAAATTTATCAAACAGCATTGATGCAGGAAAAAAATTTATCAAACATCTTAACAACCATTGAGATGATTATTTGTGACATATATTTTTTTCACTCAGCAATATTTATTGAATACTAAGTGTCGGGTGTTCTGAGCCCTGGGGCATGGCATAACTGTTTGATAGGGGTACTTTTAGTGGAGGAATTCAAGATATGTTTCTTAATTATAATCATCAGAGTTTTCTCACTGTCTTAAGGGCCATCACACACAGTGTTGCTTAATTTTATATAGAGGGTTTTGACAGAGGTTCTAGTTTTTTTTTTTAAGGGTTCTACTGCTGAAAAGCAAAAACAAAAATGAAAGCTTGGGTTTCATTCCAAGCTCACCTACTTCTTCACTGTGGATTTTGGGCAAATTACATGAACTCTCTGAGCCTTCATTTCATTCTATGAATAAAAATTTAATAAATAATATCTCAATCAAAGGATAGCACAGGAATTAAAGATTGTGAGTATTAAATGGAGAAGGCCTCCAAAGCTCTTAGCCTGTGTTTACCTCACGGTAAGTGTTCTGTAAATGTCAGCAATTATCGACATCACTTAGTCCATGAGCCAGCAATTCCATACTCAAAGTTCCCCAGGCTGGTGAAAGGGAAACTGAATCATGTTCTCCTGTGCTACTGATTTTGTGTGATATTTGTATTTGATCTATTGCTATCATTGCAAGATTTTCTAATTCTGAGCCTGCATTGCTTTGCCTAGAATAATTCAACTTGGATGTGGTATATTAATCTTCTAATATATTGTGGCATTCTCTTTTTTGTGAGGGGATAATGTTTATGCAGAAAATCCAATAGGTTTTTTATTTTAAAAAAAGGTAAAGTGAGAGAATTTGTGAAGGTGGCTTTTCTCTGTTCTTCAAACAAAGGAAGTGTTCCTTGTCCAGCTCTCATAACTGAATCTGGATATTTCTCTGCATTTTCCTTCTTGGTTCACTGTCTTTCTCTTCATCAAAAGCTTTTCACTAACTCAGCAGAATTAGATATCTTGAAATATTCCTTGTTTCCTTCTCTGCATATTCTCCTTTGTGCCTTTTTGTTCTTTCATTAGCTGATATTTCTTGATTTCAAAAGCATGCCTTTACCTTTAATCTGGTTAGAATTCTCTGAACCAGAAGAAATTACCTTGGAACTATCTCCTTTCTTTTCCTTCCTTTACATCACTGTTCTCTGACTTGAAAATCCACAACTCACTTTCTGCCACCCAACCCAAGCCTGCTTAACTTCAGGTCTACCCAAATCAATACCACTGGAGAAGAAAGGGGTTATTTATTGAGCACCTGACTATTTACTACCTTCTGGGATATGAACTCATAGAATCCCCAGCAAAATCTTGCAGGGGAAGTTGACCAATACCATATATAGAAGGGAAAACTGAGACTCTTAAAGGATAGTTTTATTGGGAAGGTGGAGTTTGGAACAAACATTCTTATCACTACATCACATTATCTCTTCAGTGTTCGACATCTACATGTTTTCAAGCCTTCCTGAAGGTTGCACAGTATATATGGACCTAGGATTTGGAGTCAGATACACCTGAGTGTGATTTTCATCCCCACCTTTTATTAGCTGTTACATCCTGGGCAAATTATTTAACTTGTTCTGAGCTTTTACTATCTTATATATAAAATAGTGATATTTTTAGTCTTTCCATTATGACTGATGTTGGGCACAATGTTCATATTACAGCTCTTCTCTTTCCCCTGTTCCCTTCCTCTTCCCCCAGCCTTGTCTCCTCTTCCTCTTCCCACTGTTCTCCGTCTCCCCACCTTCTTTTCTCTCACCTCTTTCCCTTCCATCTCCTCTCCTCTCTTTCCTTCACCTCCTCTTCTCTCATTCCTCATCACAAACCCCCTTGTCGCCTCTTTTATTTTATGAAGCCACTAGTTTCCTTGAGTAGGAGAAGTAGCTAAGAGGTGTGTTCCTGGGAGAAGTAAGTGTGGTTGATGTTGAGTAGAAAGGAGTAATGGTGGTGCAAGGAGAGACCATAATCAGCTGAAACAGATACCACATCCACTGAAATTATCAGTTTCATAATTGACTCGAGGCAAGGTGAGCAACAAGAGTAGCTCAATTCCTGTGTTAGCATGGGGTGATAATTAATGAACAAATGTGGCTCTTCATTGAAGACAGGAACGTGTCAAGGGCACAAGGGAAAATGGCAAAAAGGAAATGGGAGTAACAGTCTTCTTTCATCTTCTATCTTTATCACTCTCTCTCTAGGAGTAGTTTTTAGTCCTATAATAAGAGTAACTAATGTGGAAAGCCCACAATAAACACAGTGAACTTTGATAATTCAGTTTTGAAACTCACATGCAACCCGTAATATTTGTATGTCTCATTTAAAAGTTCCTACTATATTCCCCTCCTAAAAAAAACCCCACATAAGTAGAAATTCCATTAAGCCAGGATTTAGAGTGAATCTCTTCCTAGCATCTTTGAGTCTTACAAATACCCTCCTGCATTTTGTGGAATAGTGAACTCACTGAGAAGTTTGTGTCAGGTCTCAGAGAGAGAAATTGATGAATAGAAACAGAGAGATGGAGATGGGGTGAGGACATAGAGGAAGGAGAGAGAAGGCAGGTTTTTTATTTTTCCTGTTTTCAGTGTGGGGTATGAGAACAGAAACAGTGAGAGTCACAGCAGATTCCCCATACTAGGGGGAGGATAGAGGTCTGCAGGTTACCAGAGAAATGGACCATTGACTCCACTCCTTATACCTTGACTGTACTGGTAGGATCGTGAGGGAAATAGCCATGTTGTTCTGATCACCTTGTATTCACTCCATAGGTGAGGGGGGATACCCCACCTTAATTAGAATGAGATGACCAAACACACAACACCTGCACGGACAAGATTGACAGCAGTATAGAAATCACATATATTTACAGCCTGGGGGAGGAAGACATCCATCACCCCCAGGGCTCCCTGGATGTGGCACTCAGGAGCAAAATGAATAAGCAGGGGCTGTAGGAGGCAGGCTTTGTGATAATAAGAGGAGATGTCTCCTGGTTCCTTTAGTTTGATGGAAAAATTCTTTCATGAAAATTCATGAGGTTGATGCAGGGGGTTAATATGTGTATAGGTAAACCCCTGGTGAGATGTCTAGGACTTTCTGATGAGTATCAAGAACATTCAATCCCTAGAAGAGAAAAACTCAATGTCCATCTCTCCTGCTGACTGAATAATGATCCAGGCCATGGGCCCCAGGGTAAGCATCCAAGAAACTTCCATTTACTCATGCTTTTAATAAAGAGTTTCACTGAAATATAAATTGCATCCATAAAATCCACCTGTTGGAAGTGTACAAAACATTATAGAGAGAAATTTCAATGGAAAGAAATCCTATGTTCATGGAGGAGGAGACTAAGCGTTGTTAAGATGGCAGTACTCCCCAAATGGGTCATATTATTATCTCTGCCCTTTCCTCTCTTCTCCTTTGTGTGCTCCCATTATGCATATGTTGCTATACCTGATGGTGTCCCATTGAGCTCTGAGGCTCGCTTCTTCCCTCTTTTCTTTCTTTTTTCAGATTGGATAATCTCTATTGATCTATCATCAAGTTCACTGATTCTTCTGCCAGCTCAAATCTGCAGTGGAGTCCGTCTAGCAAGTTTTAAAATATTTTTATTGTACCTTTACAGTCCAGAATTTTCACTTTGGTCCTTTCTAAAAAAAGTAATTTCTAATTTTCTATTGGTATTCTTTATTTGACGGGTTAATGTTATCCTACTTTCTTTTAATTCTATAACATGGCTTCTTTTCATTCTTTGAACATATACATAATACATGCTTTGGAGGCTTTGTCTGGTAAGTCCACCCTCTGCACCGCTCAGAGACAGCTCCTACTGATTGTTTTTTTTAATGCGTAGAGGATTTTTTTCTGTTTCTTTTCATATCTCATAACTTTTTGACAAAAACAGGGCCTTTTTGATAATAGATTGTCATCACTCTGGGTTGTGAATCACTCCCTGACCTAAGGTTATTTATGTTTCTCTTTAATTGTTGGGTTAGTCCCTTGCCTGGACTAATTTTATGGAATCTGCTTGCCCTGCTTACTCTGTTTATTACTGATATCTCTGCTCAGTTGTTCTTTTATAAGTTTTTGTTTTTCCCTTTAAACCTGGCTTCTCAGGAGACACCTCTGCTTCAGCATAGCTTAGTGGCGAGCCCGTGATTGGTCAGAGGTGGTGCTGAAATATATTGCATCAGTTCAGCTTCCACCATGCACTGGAGGTTCTTTGCATGAAGTGGGACACACATTTAAAGTTTACGCAGTGGACAATTATACATGAGGTTTTACCTTTGTGGACACAAAGCCTTACATTCAACCAGAAAGCAGTAGACAGCTAGGGTACTATTTGATTGCACGCAGCCCTGCATGTGAGCACAGACTTCTAGATCCCCAAGGATATGTGGCAGCTTATCAAGTCCTATTTGGGCTGTCTTGTTCCCTAGATCTCCCTGTTAAAATGTGGCTAGTCTGCTGCTCTGTTTTTTGCCCAACCAGTCCCACAAACATGTGTGATGTGGATCCCTCTTAAAGTGCCCCTGGAGGTTGCTATTGTTTCTGACAATGACTATGGGTATGTGTTTTTGATATGGCTGAAGCAGTGAGGAAGATGAGTTCGCAACTGAGGTCATCTAGGTTTGGTGTGCTGACACTTAGGCCTGGGGAGTTACCTTCCAAAAGGTGACACTTTTCAAGGTGAAAGTTAAGATGCTCTACTTTTCAGTACACAATATGTGGTCAATTTGGAGGGCTAGAAGGAGGCATGGAGGACAGATAGAAGGACCCATGGATTCCCACCCATGGTGAGCTGGTGTTCACGGAGCATCTACTGTATATGTAGTCCCCACACAGCTTAAACTTCTCAATATACAGAACTCACATTGCACTGTAAAGTCAGAATTGTTCTGTGCATTTTGCAAGCGAGAAAATTGAGGTTCAAAGCAAGGGAAGCATTTCATAATGAGTAAAGTAAATCCCCAGGCCTTTCTGCTCTTGTCTGGAAAATAAGCTGTTTCCAGTGTTTCTTGAGCTTTGAGCCAGGATGGGGAAGGTATTTGAGGGATATCAATATGGTCGAGTGTGGTATGTGGCAGGGAAACTTCCACTCTGAACATGTCCCAACAGCAGCTTTGCCACAACTCACTCTGTGTACTTAAGGAGTTCTCTGAGCCTTCCTCCTCCTCAGTTTTCTCCTCCTTCAAATGGAGACTTGCACGGCTGCCTTATCAGGTTAATTTTAGGCTCCAAGAGGATGTTTGCTGGGCCTTATGCTGATGTTGAGTGTGTGGGCAGGAAATGAGATGGATGCTGTTGAATACCCATGAGAGAAAATGGTCTTCTTTATAAATCCCTCATCCTCCTTCCTGGTCATGGGACACTCTAACTGAAAAGGATTTTACAAACATTTTTGCTGGGTTTTAAACTATTGAGGCTCAGGGATATTATACTGCTAGCCAATGTCCTGTGTGTTCCACTTGAGAGATAACTTGAACTTCATGCTCTCAGTCTTCGGAATGCACAAGCACTCTCCTGGTGAGGTTGATTCTTGCCAGGTTGAGGGGGAGTGGTGTAAGGTGTAAGGGAGTAGATAAAAATGCAGTGATAGTTGACTTTTGTCAGTCCCAGGAAGGCAAGCTGTCATGGCACAGAATTTGGGAATCTTTCTTACTTGGGCTGCCACCTGTGTCTTTCTACAACTGGACCATGTGGATGGAGGTGAGGGAGGGGAGAGGGGCTGGAATTGGTGTGGAAAAACCTGCACCAGAAATGGGTTGCTGTGTAATAAAATCATAATAATAATAGTGATGAGAAATATATCTGCCAATTTGTGAGTATGTCCCAAGGACCAGACACTGTTATGGGCTTTACATTTTATTTAATTTTCAAACAAGACTTTGAAATGTAAACCCAGTTAATCTTACTCAAAAGCCCATGGTCTTGTTGGCTATCAACCCACAGGGAAGCTGCCTCATTCCTAAATATCTTTTCCAATGTCCCAGGCATGGGCAGTCTCTATACATGGTTAGCTATATTGTTCAAAGGAAGAGTTTTTGTTGTAAATAGGCTGTAATGTTTGGAATAACAGGAAGAGTGCAGTCTCAGGTAACATCTTATGAATAGTGTGGTGTAATTCATGTGTGTCAGCATGACAGCAGTGAGAAAGTGTAAGATTCTTACTCATCTGTTATGTTTAGCCCTCTACTAGACACATCCAGAGTGTATCTGTTTAGAACAAACATGGACATCAAAATGTGAAAAAAATACAATATTGCTAATTTTCAGCACTACGTTGTATAGGAGATTACTAGAACTTACATTTAAAAATGTGTTTAGTGGGAAGATCTCATGTTAAGTGTTCTTACAACAACAGAAACTTATAAAATTTTGTTGTGAAAAAAAGAAAATTAGAGATGCAGAGCGGGTCCTACTATAGAATGTATTCAGATTGCCTTAATTTTGTTCTCTCTCCTTCATCCATCTCCTCTACTCCTGAATTTCTTCCAGTTCAGCAGCTGTTTGAGACCAGCCCTTTTGCTGAAAAGAAACCAGGGAATCGATTCAGAAAATAATGAAACAAAACAACAATTAAATAAAACAACCTAACATGTGTGGGGTGGTAACTGACATTAAGATTCTCCTGAGATATTTTACATGAAAGAACTATTTTCACCCTCTCTGTAATGGGAGGAGGCAGGTGCACACATCCCCAGGCTGTATGTGAAGAACAAGGAACCCTTCATAGAGGTGTTTACTCATCAAGGCCAAGTAGCCTGTAGATAGTGGGACTGGATCTGAACCCAGGTCAGGACTGGTGCCATATGCTAAGGTAGATAGGGCGTCATTACAAGGAATGGTGTTCTAATAAGGGAGACTGTCCAAGAGTCATAAGTCGGGATTGGGTGGGGAGGTAGTATTCAAACAGAAATATGCACGTGAGTTGTTGAAAGTTGATATATGTGACCAGTAAATACAGTGATGAGGCAGAGAGAATTCATCCAGGCCAAAGATGCCTTGCCCAGGTCCACAGAACCACAAAGCCCTCTGGCTTCCTGTAATTTTCATCTTCAATCCAGTATAATGGCTAAGTCAGTGCACACTGAAATTATCTTAGATATGCCATGACTGTGGAACAGATAAAAATCAGGCTTCCATATGATGTGAGACAGTATATTAATGACAAGAACAAGAAATTGCCTGTGTTCACAGATATAAAATCCTTTTCTACTTTTGGTTTGAACCTGGGAGGCCAGAAACTGCAGCTCTAGAAACAGCGGAATAACAAGTGATAAAAATTAGGATCCAAAATCATGCTGCTTTTTGTCTGGCAAGCTTGTCCATTGTCTGGAGCTCCAACATCCATGGGAAATGTCTCTGGGTAAAGAACATGTCACTGGAAATTGAAGAGTCCTTGAGGGTAGAGACCATATTATGCTCACCTGACATTCCTGATGCTTAGTAAAGGGATTTGTACATGGCAGGGCCGTGGTGATGGTGAGCTAGCTGGAACAGAAACTTTGCCAGAGTTACTGCAGAGACAGTGAAACCCTGAAGAGCTGATAAAGAGAATGTCTTTGCTTTTTGTACGTAATAAATGTGTTTTCCCATTCACCTATGGAGGCAAACAGTATTTTGATTGCACTAAGGATGAATCCCTCTATATTGGTGTTCTCTTACTGAAAAGTATTCGGGGAGATGGAGATATTGTGTTAAGGAAGGTGAATATGCAGCTTTACCTCACATGAAGAGCACGTGGCTTCCCAGTTGAAACTTCCATAATTGCTTCTTAGATGGAAGCCTCAGGCATTACATCATCTTGCCCAGCCTGTTCCACTCATGTCACTTT
Source organism: Tapirus indicus (assembly GCA_031878705.1). Taxonomy (NCBI): domain Eukaryota; kingdom Metazoa; phylum Chordata; class Mammalia; order Perissodactyla; family Tapiridae; genus Tapirus; species Tapirus indicus. The sequence continues at coordinate 18,274,304 of CM062926.1, read as the reverse complement.
CTCTTGATAGCATGAAAAAATTTTTTCTGCAAAGCACTTTCACACCCATCTCTTGTACTTTTCAGACTTCCCCCATGTGTCTTTCTCTTTATCTATCATGGCCAAAGATATGACAAATGTACAACTGCTGGGAGTTGGTCTGGGAATTATTGGTGCTCAGTCTCTGCTAACTATGATTGTGATGGAGCTTGGAGGTATTGCTAGTAATAGAAGGGGAAGTGTCTAGGGGAGGATGAGAAAAGATGGGAGTGATCTGGGAAGAGATATAGCTGGATAAAGAGATAGAGCAAGGTGACAGAGAGGGCTGAGAAGGTAAGAGGAGACAGGTGGAGGGATGGGAATAGGTAAAAAGGATGCAGGAGGAAGAGTGAGGAGCAGAGGTTTGGAGGGGAGAGACAGGAGAAAGGGGAGAAAAGTTGGAAAGGTAGTAATAGACAAAAGGCAAAATGCAAAAGATAGACAAGAGTTAGAAAAGGAAGTAGAAAGAGAGTTTGTAGGGTTAGAGGTGGAAGTAGGAGGATCTGGGTAGGATTAGTGGCAAGAGAAGGTAGGGGGAGAAAATGTGTGAGAGAGGAAGAGAGAGTGCAATGCAGCATTTTGAGCAAGTGTGAGTCTTACTTGATTGTCTGGTAAAAGAAACAGAACTCATTAACTTTGACACCAGCACCGTGTTAAATTACTGTACAGTGCATCTACCCATGGCCATGGATGCAATTAAGCCTTTGAAACCTAAGTGAAGAAAATCAAGAAATCTCAAACATGAAGGTGATGCTCTGTGTGACAGAAGTGAAATCTTTTCCCTGCTACTCCACCATGTTTCTGCTGTGCATGGGTTGAATCAATAAACCACTTTCCCTGCAGATGTGATCTTGTTTTCCTTTCATGAAAGGAACCATCTTTCCAATGGGAGGGTCTCAGCATGCCCAGGTTGATCACAGAGGATCTTCACGTCCTCGCCCTCTTCTCCTCCAGACCCTGATGGAACATCAACACACATCAGAACTGTCTTTTCTGTGGGCTTGATTGAATGGCAAAGGTGTAGTTATGAGGCCACTGGGGTGAGGGTCCCAGAGGGTATGGAGCACTGGTCCCTGTCATAAATGATATGTCTTTCCTTACTTAGCTGAAATGTTATTTGTTCCTGGAGGTGTTGTCAGACTCCAAGGAGTCCTGATCATGTCCTTCCAGTTCATCCACTCTCTACTTGCAATTAAAATTTCCCTCTTCCCTGGAGGACTGGAATCTCTGGGAGGACCAGATGGACTTGACATTTGCCCTGGCATCAAGTATTAAGTGCAGAACCTGGCACCTCCTTGGCTCTTTGACAGTTTTCATAAGGCCTACTATCTTAGAAAAAAAAACTACAGAGATATTCTGGAAAAATAATATTTCAGTCAATTTCTGGGCTTGAATGAGACAAAGCAAAATTCACAGTTGCCAGAATAAAGAAGAGCCTAAAAATCAGAGTGTAAGCTTTCTTCTGGTGCATGAGCAGCCCAGAGATATATGGAATCTTGGCTGTGGTACTTGGGGATGTCCTTCTAGTCACCATTCAGGGAGGTCATCGCTCATGGCCTCTGTGATGTTGGAGTTAGTAATTGAGACTAGAGCTTAATACCAGGTCACTGTGAGGGCTATCCAGTTAGGGAGCCTAGAAAGTCTTCTCTTATGGTCCCAGAGATGCAAGAAAGAAATTTCTATTTTTGTCACTCTGAATGGATTTATTCAAGAAAATATGCTAAATATCAGTCAGAACAACAAGAGTCTGTGATATCTGAACTACCCTAAGATCCCCACCCTGCCCACCACCCACCCCCAGCTCTGTGTGATGAAAGTAACATTAAAAGTAATATTATGAGATCAGGAGAAAAGGCAGACAGCACTGCCAGAATGACTGTCTTTCCAGGGTGACTGGGGGTATGCCCAAGGAGGCACCTGCAGGGAAGATGGACATCACTAAAAGAGTCCAGCCAAGTCACTAAACAAGTGAACAAACAAATAAACAACGACAAGCCCTGGGTAGGTAGTAATCATTGTCCAGAGTTGGGACAAGTATTATGCTAAGTATCGAGGTTTCAATAAAGAAAATCAAGATGTACAACGATATAAGAAAGCGTGACTCATCCACAAAGTTGCAGAGTACAAAATAATTTTAAAAATCAGTTGTATTTGTATATACTGGCAATGAATAATCCAAAAATAAAATGAAGAAAACTATTCCATTGACAATAATATCAAAAATAATAAAACACTTAGGAATAAGTTTAACCAAAGAAGCACAAAAGTTAAACTCATTAAAATTACAAAATTTTATCAAAAGAAACTAAGGAAGGCCTAAATAATGAAAAGATCCCATGGTCATGGATTGAAAGACTTTATGCTGTTAAGATGGCAATATTCTTAAAATGATCTCCAGATGCAATTCAATTCTTATAAAATTCCAGCTTTCTTTTATGCAAAAATTGACAAGCTGATCCAAAAATTTGCACGGAAATTCACAGGACCCAGAATAGCCTAAACTATTTAGAAGTCTTTAAATAAGAGAACAAGATTGGAAGACTCACACTTCCCGATTTCAAAGCTTAGTGCCAAGCCAGGGTAATTAAGATAGTGTGGTTTGACCTTTGGGAGACATAAGTCCATTGAGTGGAACAAAGAGACCAGAAATACACCCACGTATTTATGGTGAGTGTGGTCTTGTGCCAAGACCACTCAATGGGCAAAAGAATAGACTTTTCAACAAGTGGTGCTGGGACAACTGCCTATCCACATGCAAAACAATGAACTTAAAGCCCTGTATTAATTTCCTAGGACTGCCGTAACAAAGTACCATAAACAAGTGGCTCAAAACAGCAGAAATTCATTCTCTCACATATTTGGAGGCTAGAAGTCTAAAGTTAAGGTGTCAGCAGAGCCCTGTTCCCTCTGGGACTCTGGATAGAATCCTTGCTTGCCTTTTCCTAGCTTCTAGTGGTGGCCATCAATTCTTGGTATTCCTGGGTTTGCAGCTGTGTCAGTCCAACCTCTGCCTCTGTCACTACAGGTGCTCTTCCTGTGTGCCTCTTTTTTTCTTATAAGCACATCACTCATATTGGATTAGGGCACACCCAATTAACCTCATACTAACTTGGTTACATCTGCAAAGAATCCATTTCCAAATAAGGTCACATTCACAGGGACCAGAGGTTAGAACTTGAACATATATTTTGGGGGGGACATAATTTAGCCCTTAACAATCCCTATCTCACTACACATATAAAAATTACCTCAAAGTTGCAGTCACAAAAGACCACATATGGCATGATTCTATTTATAGGAAATGTACACAATAGGCAAAGCCATAGAGACAGAAAGTGTATTCATGGTTGCTAGGGGGTGAGGGTGTGGGGAGGAATGGAGAGTGACTGCTGATGGGTACAGATTTCTTTCTGGGTTGATGAAAATGTGCTAGAATTAGGTAGTGGTAATGGTTGCACAACTATGAATATACTAAAAGCCATGGGTGAATTGTATGGTATGTGAATTACATCTCAATAAAGCTGTTACAAAAAATAGTTCATTCCTTTTTAATGCCAAGTAATATTCCATGTAAAGGTAAAACACAATTTGTTTATCCATTCACTTCTTGATGTTCATTTGGGGTGTTTCCAGGTTTTGGCTATTGCTGATAAAGCTGTTGTGAACATTTGTGTAAAATTCTTTGAATGGACATATGTTTTCATTTCTCTTGGGTAAGTACTGAGGAGTTGAATGACTGGATCATATGGTAGATGTATATTTATCTTTTTAAGATACTACTAAACTGCTTTCCAAAGTGGTTGTATTATTTTACATTCCCACTCACAGTGCATGAATTCCAGTTTTTCCGTATCCTCGCTAACACCTGTACACTGAAAACTACAGAGCAGTGCTGAAATAAATTGAAGAAGACCTAAATAAATGGAGGAATACACCATGTTAATGGGTTAGAAGACTCAGTATTGTTAAAATGTTAATTCTCAAATTGATCTATAGATTCAACACAATCCCAGTAGGATTTTTGTAGTAATTGGCAACTTGACTGTAAAATTCATTTGGAAATGCAAAAGACCTAGAATAGCCATAACAACTTTGCAAAAAAAGAATAAACTTGGAGAAATAAAATGACTTGATTTCAAGACTTATTATGAAGCCACAGTAAGCGTGGTATTGACATAAATAAAGATAGACAAGTAGATCAATGAAACAGAGCAGAGAATCCAGACATAGACCTACATGTATATGGATGACTGATTTTTGACAAAGATGCAAAGCAGTTCAGTGGAGAAAAATGATCCTCAACAGTTGGTGCTGGAATAATTATAGGAGAAAACCATTGTGACCTTGGGCTGGGAAAAGATTTTTTAGACATGATACTGAAAGCATGATCCATAAAAGCAAACGTTGGTAAACTGGACTTTATCAGATTAAAAATATCCACTCTGTGAAAGACACTGTTAAGAGAAGAAAAGGAAAAGGCAAAGACAAGAAGGAAATACAGTATTTTCAAACCATATATTTGATTAAAAACTTGCATCCAGAATATATGAAAAACAATCCAAGCTCAATAATAAAACAAACACCACAATAAAAATGGGCAACAGATTTGAATAGACATTTCATACTATTTAGATTTTTGCTGTCTAATGTGGTAGCTACTAATTACATGTGGATATTGAGCACTTGAAATGTGGCAAGATCAAATTAGCATTGCCATGAGTGTAAAATATCTCATTTCCAAGACTTAGTATGAAAAAAAGAATGTAAAACATTTCATTAAAATTTTTATATTGATTACATGTAGATGTGGTAACATTTTGGATATATTTGGTGAAATAAACTATATTTCTATTTGATAATTTTGCCATTTCAAGAATATTATGTAAGTGGAATCATACAGTGTATGATTTTTTGAGATTGACTTTTTTTCACTCAGCATAATGCCTTTGAGATCCACCCAACTTGTCGTGTATATCAATAGTTTCTTCCTTTTTATTGCTGAGTTGTTTAACATTCACCAGCTGTAAGATATTTTGGTTGCTTCCAGTTTTGGCTATTACAAATAAAGCTTCTATGAACAATCATGCACAGGATTTGGTGTGGACATAAGTTTTCCTTTCTCTGGGATAAATGCCCAGCAGTGTAACTGCTGGGTAGTATGGTAAGTGTATGTTTAGTTTTTTAATAAACTGCCAAGCTATTTTCCAGAATTGTACCATTTCACATTTGCACAGCAATATGTGAGAGATCCAGCTCCTCCATTCATCCCTAGCATTTGAAATTGTCACTATTTTTTCTTTTAGCTCTTCTAATAGGTATGTAGTGCTCTCATCATGATCTTAATGGCTAATGATATTGAAAATCCTCATGTTTTTCATTGAGCATCTCTATATTCTCTCCAGTGAAATGTCTTTTCATATCTCGCCCAGTTTCTAATTGGATTCTTTGTGTGTTTGTTTATTTATTTATTTATTTAGGATGAGAAAGATTGGCCCTGAGCTAACATCCATTGCCAATCCTCCTCTTTTTCCTTGAGGAAGATCATCCCTGAGCTAACATCTGTGCTAATCTTCCTCTATTTTGCATGTGGGACCCTGCCACAGCATGGGTTGATGAGGGGTGTGTTGGTCCATGCCTGAGATACAGACTGTGAACTCCGGGCCACTGAAGCAGAGTGTGTGAACTTAACCACTACACCACTGGGCCAACCCTGGATTCTTTTTTTAATGTTGACTTTTGAGAGTTCTTTATATATTCCAGGTATGAATCCATTGTCAGATATGTGCAAATATTTTCTCTCACTCTGTAGCTTGTTTTTTTCATCCTTTTAATGAGGTCTTTCACAGAGCAAAAAGTTTTTAATTTTGATGAAGTCCAATTTATCAATTTGTGTGTTGTGCTTTTGGTGTCATATATAAGAACTCTTTGTCTAACCCAAGTTCATGAAGAATTTCTTCTAAAAGTTTTATAGTTGTAGCTCTTATATTTAGGTCTGTGATCCTTTTTGAATTATTTTTTTGTGTATGGTGTGAGGTAAAGGTCTAAATTTATCTTCTTCCACATGAATAACCCAGCACCATTACTTGAAAATACTATCTTTTCCCCATTGTGATTTTTAATTTATTTTTTTGTGAGGAAGATTAGCCCTGAGCTAACATCTGTTACCAATCCTCCTCTTTTTGCTGAGGAAGACTGGCCCTGAGCTAACATCTGTGCCCATCTTCTTCTATTTTATGTGGGATGCCTGCCACAGCATGGCTTGATAAGCGGTGTGTAGGTCTGCACCTGGGATCTGAACCTGTGAACGCTTGGGCCTCTGAAGCAGAGTGCATGAGCTTAACCACTATGCCACTGGGCCAGCCCCCTCCCCACTGTGATTTTTTATTTGGCCTGTGAGTTTTTTAAAATTTCTTTTCTTAGCTTATTTGGGATTTGCTTTTTCTCTCCTTTTTCTAGCTTCTTCAGATGGAAGATAAGGTCATTGATTGACAACTTTCTTGTTTGCTGATATAGGTGTTTAACACTATACAATTCCCCCAGGGTGCTGCTTTAGTGGCACCTTAGATGTGATGTTTTGTGTTTTTATTCATTTAGTTTAAAATATTTTCTAGTTTTCTTTTTTATTTCCACTTTGAATCATGATTATTTAGAAGTGCGTTAATTTCCAAATATTTGGGAGGTTTTCTGTTATTGACTTAAAAAATTTTATTATAGCAAAATATACATAATATACAAATTTTCCTTTTAAATTATTTTAAGTGTACAATTCAGTGGCATTAGGTACATTCACACAGTTGTGCAACCATCATAACCATCCATCTCCTTAACTTTTTTATCATTCCAAACTGAAACTATGTACCCATTAAATAATAACTCATCATTTTCTCCTCCCCTAGTCCCTGGTAGCCTCTATTCTACTTTCTTTCTCATGGATTTGACTATTCTAGGTACCTCGCATAAGTAGAATCACACAATATTTGTGGTTTTGTGTCTGGCTTATTTCACTTAGAATAGTGTTTTTAAGGTTCATCCATGTTGCAGCATGAATCAGAATTTCATCCATTTTAGGATGGCCCACAATTGCAATTCTTTCCATTTTTGTTTCGTGAATTTAAAACTCTAGTTTTGGGGGCACACATGTTTAATAGTTATGTCCTCTTGATGAATTGACTTGTTTTTCATATGAGAGATTTTCTTTATCCTTGTTAGTGTTCTTTGATGTGAAATATATTTTGATATTAAAATAGCCCTTCCAGCTTTCTTTTAACTCATAATTAGCATGGACATTGTGAATTTTACCTTATTTGCTACTGGATATTTTTGTCTACCTATAAGTATTTTTGAGCTTTGTTCTAAAATTCAGTTTAGTATTTAGAAACAGTTTTTTCCTTTTGGATCTTGCTTTTATGATTGTTAGGCGGGTCTGGAACCGTGCTTGCCTGGGGCTAATTATTCCCACTACTGAGGCAGGACCGTCCTGAATGCAATACCACATGGGTTATGAATATTTCCATTCTGGCTGATGGGAACAGTCATCATTCTGCCCTAGGTGAGTGCCAGGCCTGGCTGCTAATCCTTTCAGATCATTTTTACCCTAGTCCTGGTAATTTCCTCCCACATACATGATAATCAACATTCAGCTGCTCGGTTAAGGCGCCCCTTTGCGGATCTCCAGAATTCTCTCTCTGTGCTGCTGTCTCCTCACTGGTATTCTGTCCTGCAAATTCTAGATGCCTTGATTTCCTCAGACTCTGAGGTCGAGATTATCCTTAGCTCAGACAGGGTGCCAGGCTCCACCTGGATTCTCTTTCTGCACCATAGCCTGGAAACTCTCAAGACAGAAATCCGTGTAATCATAGGGTCTCCTTTCCCATCTCTCAGGGATTACTGTTCTTTGTTTCTTTGTCTTGAAACTGTTATTTCATGTATTTTGTCTGTTTTTTTGGTTGATTCATGTAGGAGGATAAATCTGGTCTCTGTTACTCCACATGGATGAGAAGTGGCAGTGTATCATTTTACTTTTAACCTACCTGTATCTTTCTATTTGCAATGAGTTTCTTTTAGACAGCATAGAGTTTGTTCATGGTTTTTAATCTATTCTGATTATTGGCCTTTTAATAATTGGTCTTTTATCATAATTGGTTTTTAATAATTGGTCTATCATGGTATTTTTAGTGGTTGCTCTGGGGAGTATATTTATACTTAACTATTCACAATCTACTTAGAGTCAACATTTTACCACTTCAAGTGGAATGTAGAAGCTTTACCATCATATAGATTGCTTTACCCTTTTCCTCTATGTCATAGTTGTTAAATGTGGGCAGCATTTAATTGAGATTTCAAGGTTGGTAAAATATTTTCAATGGCATTGTGACAATGAGGAGGACAGAAAGAAAAAGTCATTAGAGGTGAGGTGATTAAGGGTGAGACCCAGGTACTGGATGGTAAGAGAAAGAATGGAGAGGAAGGCAGTAGACAAGTGTGAAATTATAAATTGATGTAGAGACTTTTAAAAGGGACTGGTTGATGCTGACAACAAGGAAAGGTAGCACCTGATAGAAGATGATTCTTAAGGCATGGAATCAAAACAGGTGGGAGTGATAGTTGGCTAGGACCAGAGACTCAACTCCTTCAGGCTAAAAACACATATTGAAATTTTGATTTTGGCCTTTGATGTGGGAGATCATGGAAGACCTTCACTTCTGTGATAACACCAAGAAATATATATGAAATGTCACACATATTCATTGGAAAATTAAAGAGAAATGGCTACAAGAAAGCCCTTCTGATTACCATAGAACAGAACACTTCACAGGTGATTAGCAAGCTGTGGCAGCCTCCTGCGGCAAATGCTGGGTCTGGGAGTAGGGAGGTGGAGGAGAATATCTGTCAAAGACCAAGAGATTTAACTATGTCAGGAAGCCAGTTGATTTTTTGGTGACAGCAGGAACAGTTGGGATGTGTTGCAGTCTGGCAGGCCACCAAACACAAAATTAATTTTCTTGGTATAAAAATTCTGTCCTCCATCTTTACTCCAATTTTATCAAGAAAAGGTAATTTAGGGTAGGACTGAAAAACAGAAAAACTGTTAGTTTGTGACTTTTTTACACAGTTTTATTGAGGTTTAATTGACATACAGTACACTGCATAGTTTTAAAGCATACTGATGATTTTTGACATATGTAACCACCTGAGAAACCTTGCTATCACCACAGTCAAGATAATGAATTTATCTATCACTCCAAAAGTTTCTTTGTGCTCCTTTGTAATTCTTTCCTACCCCAAACCCATTCTAGATAAGCACAAATGTGCTTTCTGAGACTGTACATTTAACTTTCATTCTCTAAAGTTTTATATAAATGTAATCACACAGTACAGATTCTTGTTTTATCTAGCATCTTTCATTCAGGATAATTATGTTGAGATTCCTCCATGCTGCTGTATGTATCAATAGTTCATTTCTTTTTTTTTTTTTTTACTGATTAGTATTCCATTATAAAGACATAATTTATTTATTCCTTCACTGTTGATGGGTATTTGAGTTGTTTCCAGCTTTTGGCTATTATAAATAAAGCTGTTATGAGCATTTGTACAAAAATCTTTGTATGGACATATGCTTTTGTTTCTTTTTGAAAGGAATGGCTGAATTCTATGGTAAGTGCATGTTTAATATTTTAAAAAACTTCCTAAGATTGGGAACAAAGTGAAGTGTCCACTCTCATTACTTTTATTCATTGTACTAGAAGTCCTAGCCAGTGCAATAAGAAAAGAAAAGACCTAAAATTGGAAAGAAAAAATAAAACTGTCCCTATTTACAGATGACATGATTGTCTACACAGAAAATTCCAGGAAATCTACAAAAAAGCTCCAAAACTAATAAATGAGTTTATCAAGGTTGCAGGATATAAGGCCAACACACAAAAATCAATTGCATTTATTCTGTATATAGCAATGAAAAATTGAAGACTGAAATTTACAAGAACCATTTACAATAGCTCCCAAAAGATGAAATAAGTATGAATCTAACAATTTATGTACAGGATTTGTACCCTGAAAACTACAAAACTAGAATCCTCATACATTGCTGGGGGGAATAAAAAATGATACAAGCACCCTAGGAAACAGTTTCTCAATTTCTTATTGAGAACACACTCTTGCCATGTGACCCAGCAGTCCTACTCCTAAGTATTTACCCCAGAGAAATAAAATTTTATGTTTATATAGAAACCTGTGAACAAACATTTGTAGCAGTTTAATTCATAATGGCTAAAAACTAGAAACAATCCAAACATCCTCAATGGGTTAATGGATAAACAAACTGTGGCACATCTATACAATGGAATAACGCTTATCAATGAAAGGGAACAAACTATTGATATACACAACAACATGGATGAATCTCAAAGGCATTATGCTCAATGAAAGTAGCTGGTCTCAGAAGGTTCCATACTATATGATTCCATTTCTATGACATTTTTGAAAAGGCAAATCTATAGTGATAGAAAACAGATCAGTGGTTGTCAAGGGAGGTTGTGACTACAAAGGAGTAGAACAAGAGAGATTTTGGGGTGAAGAAACTGTTCTATATTCTGATTATAGCATTGTTTACTATACAAGTAATATTTTGCTGCAAAAGAAATTTCTTATTTTTTTAACATAGAGCTGGTTTAATGATGTGTTGCACATCCAAAAAAATGTATCTAACACATTTTGCTTATCTGTTCCCATAGTAATGATATTCAAGTTGCCTCCAACTCCCTACCAGAAACACACAGTGGGATTATGTAAGTTGTATTTCTAAAGTTCTTAGCATAGAGCCAGAAATAGAGTAATTTCACAATAAATGATAATTATTTTATTAAGATTAAATAATAATTAAAGGACCCAAGCAACTAGTTTCCTACCTCTGATCAAAGCTGACCTCTTTGACATCATTGCCCCAAACCAAGATGTGCCCACATGGCCACTATAACAGAGGAATCTTCAAATTCTTACATTTTTGCAATGCCCATCCTTCTTAAACTTCTGCCTCTCTTCTTCTCTACCCTCTAGAACTATTGCCTTTTCCCCCCACATTAGCATCAGGTTTAAGGTAATAGGCAACAGTCGGTGATGGTTAGTTTAGTTGTTGGAGAGAGGCGTTTGTGTGTATGGGAAGTCTGTTTCACTTCAATAAGCAGTTCTAGAAGACCCCAAACATCAAGTAGCCAGTCATAACCTATGGGTGCTGTTAAGTTGTAGAGCTGTTGGAAACAAGGCCTGTCCCTGAGGTGCTGTTACCTTGTTGGAAGAGACAACATTTTGTGTGGGAAACAGTAAAGTATTTAAGTAAGGCAGGCAGATGTGCTGGGGCTATACTGACGGAGACCAGTGGGTTCCAGAGAAGTCAGGAAAGGTCTGCTGGTGTTGGCAGTGAGGTGTCTAATGGGGCCCCCATGGGTGGGTAGGTGGGAAGGGGAGATGGAAATTCATGGAGGGAAGAATATGCACACAGCCCTGGAGGGAGCAATGAATATCATATGTGACAACAGAGGCTAAGTCCAGATGGATGAAGAAGTACATATATGGCAGGATTATATTTTGCTGTTACTGTTGTCTCCCTGTTCCCCAACTCTTTATACTACTTCTCTTTCTCCTTCTCCCACATTCAGTCAGTACAGCTATTACTATAGAAATGCAAAGAGCCAGGGTGAGTGATGTCAGCATCATGGCAGACTGAGCTGTTTCCTTAGTCTCTCTCTCCCCAAGTTACAACCAAATGGACATTCATTAGCCAACAGAGGATTCCTTATAAAGCACAATAGGATGTCTGAGAAATCCATGCAGCCATACATCTGATGGTGGGGTACCGGATCCCCAAGAAGCAGTGGAAGGAGGTGAGTGGATCCCCTCCCCCTCCCTAGTGGCAGTGATCTAGGTTGTGGATCCTCATGCAACAGCTGGCACATGACTGTAAGAGGAGGTGGGGGAGCAGGCAGGCCTGAGCATGAATGCTTTTGCTTTTGGAGTGGCAGCCTGGCCCACAGGAATGCTCCACACTGAGTGGCATGGTTCAGCCACTGTGTGGGCACCCCTACCAAGTGCAGCAGCCCAGGTGAACCACCCATGAGTGCAGAGTGGTCCCATGTGCATGCATGAAAGAAAGCTCCCCTCACCCCCAACTAGTGGACCAGCTCAGCTGGTCCCCCGCCAACACAGCAGTTCTGCACCAGACTGCCTGCATGTGTGTGACCCACCAAGTAGCTGTGGCCAACAGGAAAATGCAGATAAGCTCTATTGGCACAACTTCCAGCAGATGCAGGGGGTTCAGAAAACACAACTCCTGCCCCCCACCCAGTGGCAGTAGGTGGAACCTGTGACCCGATACTACCACTATGTGCTGGCAAAGGATAACTTCCTCAAACACCATGAAGAACTACAATAACACTCCAGAGCAGAAGGAAAATTACAAGTCTCTAGAAACCAATCCTGAAGTCACATAAATTTACAATCTAAATAACAGAGAATTCAAAATAGTTGTCATAAATGAGTTACAAGAAAACTCAGACAGTTCACTGAACTCAGGAGTAAATTAATGAGCGAAGGAATTCTTCACAAAAGAGATTGAAACTCTAAAAAAAAAAAAAAACCCAAACAGAAATTCTGGAGATGAAGAACACAACTAATGAGATAAAAAACCATCTAGAAACCTTAAAAAACAGAGATGACATTATGGAGGACAGAATTAGTAATTTAGAGGCCAGAAATATAGAAATGCTTCAGGTGGAGAAGAGAGAACTAAGACTTTAAAAAAATGAAGAAATTCTTTGAGAAATATCCAACTCAATTAGGAAATGCAACATAAGTATTATATAGGTATTCCAGAGGGAGAAAGGAGCAGAGAGCTTGTTCAAGGAAATAATAGCTGTGGACTTCCCAAATCTGGGGAAGGAACTGGACTTACAAGTATAGGAAGCCAATTGAACTCCTAATTACATCAATGCAAAAAGACTTTCTCCAAGGCATATGGTAGTAAAACTGGCAAAAGTCAATGACAAAGAAAAAATATAAAGGGCAGCAAACCAGAAGAGAATAATCTACAAAAGAACCACTACCAGGCTTTCAGTGGATTTCTCAGCAGAAATCTTACAGGCTAGGAGTGATATATTCAAAATACTGAAAGACAAAAACTTCCAGTCAAGAATACTCTATCCAGTGAAACTATCCTTCAGATATGGTGGAGAAATAGACTTCCCCAGATAAACAAAAGCTAAAAGAGTTCATCAACACTAGACCTTCCTTACAAGAAATAATCAAGGATGCCCTCTTACCTGAAACAAAAGCCAAAGGTTCAAAAAGCCTTGAGCAAGGAGATAAATAGACAGACAAAATCAGAAAATTGCAGCTCTCTATCAGAACAGGTTAGCAAACACTTAATTATAACATAAAAGATAATGGGAAGGAAAGCATAAAAAATAACTATAAACACTTCACTTTAATCTCAAACTTGTGACACAAAACAGAATAATTTGTGACAACAATAACTTGGGGAAGAGGAAAGAGATAGAACCTGCTTAGGCTAATGGAGATAAGAGGCTATGAGAAAATGGACTATCTCATTTGTGAGATCTTTTATACAAACCTCATGGTAACCACTAAGCAAAAAACCAGAGAAGAGATACAAATCATAAATAAAGAGAAAATTGAGAAAACCATCAAAGAAAACCACGAAACTGAAACGGTAGTCAGAAATACAAGGGAAGAGAAAAAAGAGAAATATAGAACACCCAGAAAACAAGAGATAAAGTGGCAGTTTAAGCTCTCATATATCAATAATCACTCTAAATGTAAGTGGATTGAATTCTCCAATCAAAAGGCACAGAGTGGCTGGATGGATTAAAAAACAAGACCCAATAATTAGCTGTCTCCAGGAAACCCATCTCAGCTCTAAAGGCGAACACAGGCTCAGAGTGAAGGAATGGAAGACGATACTCCAAGAAAATGGCAAGCAAAAGAAAGCAGGTGTTGCCATACTTATATCAGACAAGGCAGACTTCAAGATAGAAAAGGCAATGAGAGACAAAGAAGGGCACTATATAATGATAAAAGAGACATTCCACCAAGAGGACATAACACTTATAAATACATATGCACCTAACACAGGAGAACCAAAGTATATAAAGCAACTATTAGCATACCCAAAGGGAGAAATTGACAGCAACACAATAATAGTAGGGGACTTCAACACCCCATTTACATCAATGGATATATCACCCAGACAGAAAGTCAATAAGAAAATACAGGACTTAAATGAAAAACTAGGGGAGATGGACTTAATAGATATACATAAAACATTCCATCCAAAAACAGCAGGGCACACATTCTTCTCAAGTGCACATGGAACATTCTCAAAGACAGACCATACATTGGGAAACAAGACAAGCCTTAATAAATTTAAGAAGATTGAAATCATATCAAGTATCCTTTCTGACCACATTTCTATGAAACTAGAAATCAACTACAAGAAAGCAGCTGGAGAAGTCATAAATATGTGGAGACTAAACAAAATGCTACTGAACCACCATTGGATCAATGAAAAAAAATCAAAAGAAAAATTTAAAAAATACCTGGAGACAAATGAAAATGAAAATACATCATACCAACTCTTATGGGATGCAGCAAAAAGTTCTGAGGGAAATTCATAGCAATAAAGGCCCACCTCAACAAACAAGAAAAATCTGAAATAAGTAATCTTAAACTACACCTAACAGAAGTAGAAAAAGAGGAACAAACAAAGCTGAAAGTCAGCAGAAGCAGGGAAATAACAAAAATTAGAGCAGAAATAAATGAAATAGAGTCTACAAAAACAGTAGAAAGGATCAATGAAACTACCTGCTGGTTCCTTGAGAAAATAAACAAAATTGACAAACCTTTAACCAGACTCACTAAGAAAAGAAAAGAGAAGGCTCAAATAAATAAAATTAGAAATGAAAGAGGAGAAATTACAACAGATGCCATGGAAATACAAAGGATTATATGAGAACACTATGAAAAACAATATGTCAACAAATTGGACAATCTGGAAGAAATGGATAAATTCTTAGACTCATACAAACTCCCAAAACTGAATCAAGAAGAAATAGAGAATCTGAATGGACAACTCACAAGTAAAGAGATTGAAACAGTAATCAAAAGCCTCCCCAAAACACAAAAGTTCAGGACCAGACAGCTTCTCTGGAGAATTCTATCAAACATTCAAAGAAGATTTAAAGCCTATACTTCTCAAACTATTCCAAAAAATTGAAGACAGACGCTTCCTAACTCATTCAGTGAGGCCACGATCACCCAGATACCAAAACCAGATGAGGACAACACAAAGAAGGAAAACTACAGGCCAATATTGCTGATGAACATAGACGCAAAAATCCTCAACAGAATATTGGCAAACTGAATACAACAATATATTAAAAGTATCATATACCATGATCAAGTGGGATTTATTCCAGAGATGCAGGGATGATTCAACATCTGCAAATCAATCAATGTGACACACCTCATTAACAAAATGAGGAGTAAAAACCACAGGATCATCTCAATAGATGTAGGGAAAGCATTTGAAAAGATACAATATCCATTTAGGATAAAAATTCTCAAAAAAATGGGTACAGAAGGAAAGCACCTCAATATAATAAAGGCTGTATATCACAAACCCACAGCCTACATCCTACTCAGTGGTGAAAAACTGAAAGCCATCCCTCTGAGAACAGGAACAAGACAAGGTTGCCCACTCTTGCCACTCTTATTCAACATAGGACTGGAGGTTTGGGCCATAGCAATTAGGCAAGAAAAAGAAATAAAAGGTATCCAAACTGGAAAGGAAGAAGTGAAACTCTCTTTGCAGATGACAAGATCCTATATATAGAAAACCCTAAAGAATCCACCAGAAAACTATTAGCAATAATCAACAACTACAGAAAAGTTGCAGGGTACAAAATCAACTTACAAGAATCAGTTGCATTTCTATACACTAACAATGAACTAGTAGAAAGAGAAATCAAGAGTACAATCCCATTTACAACCACAACAAAAAGAATAAAGTATTTAGGAATGAACTTAACCAAAGAGGGGAAAGACCTATACACAGAAAACTATAAGAAATTATTGAAAGAAATTGATGATGACACAAAGAAATGGAAAGATATTCCATGTTCATGGATTGGAAGAATAAACATGGTCAAAATGTCCATATTACCCAAAGCAGTCTACAGATTCAATGCAATCCCAGTCAGAATTCCAATGACTTTCTTCATGGAAACAGAACAAAGAATCCTAAAACTTATATGGAACAACAAAAGACTCTGAATAGCTAAAGCAATCCTGAGAAAAAAGAACAAAGCTGGAGGCATCACAATCCCTGACTTCAAAATATACTACAAAGCTATAGTAATCAAAACAGCATTGTATTGACATAAAAATAGATTCACAGATTAATGGAAGAGAATTGAAAGCCCAGAAATAAAGCACACATCTGTGGGCTGCTAATCTTTGACAAAGGAGCCAAGAACGTGTGCTGGAGAAAGGAAAGTCTCTTTAATAAATGGTGTTGGGAAAACTGGACAGTTACACACAAAAGAATGAAAGTAGGCCATTATCTTATACCATACACAAAAATTAACTCAAAATGGATTAAAGACTTGAATGTAAGACCTGAAACCATGAAACTCCTAGAAGAAAATATAGTCAGTACACTCTTTGACATCAGTTTTAGGAGTATCTTTTCAAATACCGTGTCTGCTCAGACAAGGGAAACAAAAGAAAAAACAAACAGATGGGACTATATCAGACTAAAGAGCTTCCTCAAGGCAAAGGAAACCATGAACGAAATGAAAAGATAACCCACCAACTAGGAGAAAATATTTGCAAATCATATGTCCAACAAGCGTTAATTTCCAAAATATATAATGAATTCATGCAACAGAACAACAACAACAAAAACCAAACAACCCGATCAAAAAATGGCCAGAAGATATGAACAGACATTTTTCCAAAGATATACAGATGGCCAACAGGCACATGAAAAGATGTTCACCATCACAAATTATTAGGGAATTGCAAATCAAAACAACAGTGAGGTATCACCTTACACCTGTTAGAATGGCTATAATTACCAAGAAAAAAAATAACAAATGTTGGAGAGGATGTGGAGAAAAGTGAACCCTTATACACTGCTGGTGGGAATGCAAAAAGGTGCAGCCTCTATGGAAAACAGTATGGAGATTTCTCAAAAAATTAAAAATAGAATACCACACAATGCAGCTGTCCCACTATTGGGTATTTACCCAAAGAACTTGAAATCAACAATTCAAAGAGAACTATGCACCCCTATGTTCATGCAGCATTATTCACAATAGCCAAGACATGGAAGCAATCCAAGTGCCCATCAACTGACAAATGGATAAAGAAGATGTGGTGTGTGTATACATATATATATATACATATATGTGTATACATATATATATGTATACACACAATGGAATACTACTCAGCCATAAGAAAAGACAAAATCGTCCCATTTGCAACATGAATGGACCTTGAGGGTATTATGTTAAGCAAAATAAGCCAGACAGAGAAAGACAAACACCACAAGATTTCACCCACATGTGGAAGATAAACAAACACATGGATAAAGAGAACAGATTAGTGATTACCAGAGGGGAAGGGATTTGGGGGTGGGCAAAAGGGGTAAAGGGGCACACATATATGGTGATGGATAAAAATTAAACTATTAGTGGTGAGCATGATGCAGTCTATACAGAAACTGATAAATGATAATGTACCCCTGAAATTGCACAATGTTATACACTGTTATGATCTCAATAAAATAATTAGAAAAAAAGAAATGCAAAGAGCCAGAAATATCTTAATGTTCTGCCTTGAGTTTCAAAGTAAATTGAGGTAAAGACAATAATTCCAAAGGACCAACTTTTGATGTGTTAGACCTGAAATTTTCAAGTTTCAGTCTAAGAATGAAGGCCTTATGGCTTGATTGTTGCAAAAAACAATAGATTTGAGAAGAATGTGTGATAGTGGTCTGTGTAAGGTGCGTGATAAATTTCAGGGTCTAGGCCCCATCTCTTTCCTAGTACCTTGGGAGGAAGAAAGTCCCTATGAGGTTATCTTTTCTTCAGATCTTGGGGGAATTTCACCAGCTATATGGGATGTCTAAGCAGCCTCAGATTCCTGAAGCACCCCAGAGGGATTTGAGAGCAGTTGGAAGAGGCCCAGAAGATGTTGAGAGGGATGGCAGAGCTCACACGGCCTGTGTGGATGCCCATGAGTGCCCACACAGGGTTGGAGGTTTCCCAGTAGATGTCAGCAGGAACGGAAGCCAACTACCAGGCATCAGTAAGAACTTGGACACAAGCAGCAGAGAGCAGCATGAGAGGTAAAAACTAGACAGACACCTCCTTCCCACCAGTACTATAGCAAAGCCCTGGGTGAGGAGGGTGGGAAGGAAAAAAGCCCTGGACCTACTGAACTTAAATCTGAAATGATTGAGAAAACCCTGACAAGACTGAGTTTATTCAAACTGGTTAATTTTCTGCCTACAACTAGGTAGAATGAGGGATTGTTATAAACAAAGTTATCATAAAAACAAATAATATACTAAAAATAT
The DNA here is from genome assembly GCA_031878705.1 of Tapirus indicus. Classification (NCBI taxonomy): domain Eukaryota; kingdom Metazoa; phylum Chordata; class Mammalia; order Perissodactyla; family Tapiridae; genus Tapirus; species Tapirus indicus. The sequence goes on along the minus strand of CM062926.1, from coordinate 18,255,631 downwards.
CTTTATATGACATAAATTTATATTAAAATATTAGAAAGTTTGCACATTTGATTTTATGGCCAGAAAAATGTGTACATGGTGCATAAAGTTCTTTGGCGTATGATAATGTCTAAAATACCAAAACAATTCACGAGCCAAATTTTTGAAAATTGTGTCCTTTCTCCCTTCACTCAGGAATTTCTCATGCAACTATCTTCGGTGCCATTAGAAAGCCAGTGTCCTACGGGAAACCCCTACTTGGCTTTTTTTGTTTTTTACACTAAATCATATTTACCAGCCATCTCTCTGAACGCTAGTTATTTCCCAAACTTATATGCCCCCTCATTAAGTTGAAATTTGACTTGTTTGTGCTTCTTCTCCCTCTTTAGATAGATTCAGCAAACTGACACAATGGGGAAATGGATGTCTATGGACAAAGATAAAGTATTAGCTAGAGGGGGACTTTAACTCAAAGAGTTGTTTAGAACTAGAGAACTTTCTAGAAAGAACTTGGCTGGAATATACTATGGCCAAACTCCCCCATGCTGTCCTTTGTGGGAGGGGTCAACGGTTTGCATTAAGTCTCTCCACACACCCCCTGTGCAGTTTACTGTACGTCAATTAAGCCTCAATAAAACTGTTCTTAAAAAATGGAAAAAAATCGGCTCCTCCTTACTCTCTCTGGCTTTTACTTTGCTCTATACAGCTCGTAGATCATTGGAGTCTTTTACAGTAGATTTTGTGTGTTCTTGAGTAATAAGTAAATAAATAAGCATGAGACTCTAAAAAAAAATCTTCCCCCCAATAGTCCCAGGCCCCCATTCATCACACCCTACTGAGTCCCAGAGCCCTCCTGAGTTCCCTCTGTCCATTGAAGAGGCATGAAGTAGGCAGCAGAAAAGGGAAGGAATGATGTAAAGTGGGCAAGCGACAGACAGGACATAGGAAGATGGAGCCCATTATAATGCAAGAATTTGGAGTCTGATTTTTCTCATTCTGCCATACCTCCCAGGGAAATATAACCCCCAAACAGCCAACTTTGGCCATAAGATTGGGCTGGGAGTGCTCTGGAGCACACTAATGTTAGTCTTTCATCCAGCTAGCAAGAGAAGTTAGCCTATTAAAGTGAAAGGAAAACCAGGCTTTAGGTCAAAATATCAAAGTTCTGGTCTTGGCTCTGCCTGTAGCTATGTAAATGTGAGAAACCCACTAAAGTTTTCCAGATCTTCAATTCCCTTTCTGCAAAATGTGTGGGTTGGAGATGAATTTTAAGGGCCCTTTCAGCACTAAAATTCCACTCCTAGTCTTGGGTCACACATAAATCACAGCAGAAACTTTATTAGAAATTTTAAATAAATCCACAGGAATACTCTGTTCTTCAAAGCTCCACCTGCTCCTCAACTTGTTGATGACCAGCAGTCAGAAGGCTCCCAGTCAAAAGAGATGTCCTTTGCCCCCAGACCAGAAGCACCTCCTCAGAAACAATGGACAAGCGATTGCAGTAACAGCAGCAGCTCTAACCTCCAAACCGAAATGAGAAGCCAGGTGGCCCCATTTTCAGCCTTTCTGGGCTGAATGAGATACTGGGGCCGACACATTTCCTTCACCCACATGGGTCCTACTGTAAAGACCCCAGACATCAGCCTGCAACCAGTCACAGATGTACAGCCTTTGACCTCCAAAGGTGAGTTGATGCCTCCTACGGAACAAGGAAGAATGGGGAGACACAGATACTTTAGGAAATCAGACAGGAATCCAGTCCTCCCTCATTCCTGGAAGCTCAAGTGTCAAAACCTCTCAGGATCCACTCAGATGTTTGGTTTTCCAGCCTCTGAAACCATCAACTGTTCAGTTTACCTCCAATGATGTGAAGTCTTCCTTGATAGCATCGAGTTGTATCATTGGGACAGGGAAGAGAAGGAGCACTCAAACAGGTCCCCAAAGCCACACAGGTTGGGCAGTGGAGGGTTTTTGTCACATTGGGAACTGGAGGGGAAAAAGAGAGGGACAATTAAAGGTATGTCCTGCCTCTGGAGTTGTCTCTCCTTGCTGCCTTCTCTTCCCCAAGTGTTTCCTGCTGACACCACGCTAATCAAGGCCTATTCCTGCAACCTCCCCACCCTTCTCCAGCTGATTCTTCCTTGATGTCAGAACCCCATCCAACACAACTTCCAAACTCTGTGCCTAGGTGTGGAGATACAGAGATGAAAAAGACACAATTCCTGCCATCTAGGATCATTGTCTAGAAGGAGAAAGACATGGAAGTAATTAACTACAATACAACTCAGCAGACACTGTGCCCAAGGTATAATGGCAAAGGAATGGAGGAGTACCTAACTACCGAAAAGAATTTGGTAACTATTTTCACACAGCAGATACCTGAGTTGAAATGAAGGATGAATAGAGGCTACTAGCTAGGACAAATGCTAGGATAGCAAGGACAAATGCCTGGAAGTGTGAGCCAGCTTGGTGAATTTGGGGAATTGTGAGAAACTGCAGTGTTGATACTCAACTGGTAGACACAGGTAGGGCTGGACTAATCTTACCAGCAGCATCCATTGGCCCGTACCATCTCCATCGGTAAGTATTTTGAATACCAGCCCCAGCTAGAACCCAATAAATGAAAGAGGGAAGAGAATGAAATGACTTGCAAAGATAGGGCCAGATTACTATAGGTCTTGAGGCCAAATGGGGGAATTGGGCTGTGGACGTGCAGCAGTGGGGAAGCAAAAATTGTTAGATTATGCTACACCCTGCTCAGAATCCTCCAATGATGTCTTATTGCTTAGTAAACACAAAACCCAAATTATACCCCAGCCTTCACAGATGTCCCTCGGCTCTGAGTAGGGTTCAGACCCCAAGGTAACAATTTAGAAAAAGACAAGCAAAAGTTCCAAAGTCATTTTGTGTATGGCCCACTTGGGCCTAAGCCAAGAAAGAACACAAAGAAGGAAGACCTACAGTCTCTTCAGGGGTTTTTAGTTTCTCTTAGCACCCATCTCTCCCCTTCCAAGGTACCTGGGGTCTCTTCCGGCTTCCATAACTCAGATAAGCCTTCCCTGTTGTTGCAAAGGGAATCCTGACAGTAGTTACTGTAGGAGACTGTGACTATGCCGGGGGGTGGAGAGTGCTGGACAAATGTTATTGCCTGTGTCCCTTCGGAGATGCAGCTCTTAGTGGCCAAAACCGCTGTCTTGGCCCCTGTTACGAGACAATAGGGAAGGAAAGTGGATGGTGGGCCTAATGCTTGGCCTGAGGGAGGGGGAACAGCATTCACATGGACATAATCACCCTTCCTCCCTCCCAACCCTAGGGGCCCTTTCTCTTTTTACCTGCTTTAATCATCAGCACGGATTCCTGGCAAAATGCCCCATTGTCACAAGTCTCAACTTTCTCAGTGGTCCAGTTAAATGTATTTCTTGGATCCTCTTCTATACTCACAGATACACCCCTGTGACAATACAAATTTTGCGCCACTAGGGAGAAAATGAGATAAAGATAAGCACTTGCCCTTTTTAGTGGGACCCAAATCACTCCTTTTTCACCAGAAATCCATCCCCTGTGATCCAGCTGCTCTCCACCCCCCCACATCCCCCATACATACAAGTCAAGGAGGAGGCTCCCAGGAGAAAGAAGAACAGCCAACCCTGGAGAGGACAAGTTCCCATGGCTTCTAGAGAGGTTTGGAAGAACCGATCAGGATCTGTGATTTGATGGAGAAGAAGAACCTTTTCAACCACACAGAATGAGATTAAATCTCGGTACTGACTTCAAGGCAGAGGTTACGGTATATAAGACCGTGACGTCTGTAGTCAGTCCGTCCCTACCCAGCTGGTGAGTTTGAGCGAGTTAACGAGTTTATTGTGCCTCAGTTTCCACAGCTGTAACTCTTGGACCCAGCCACCTATTCCCTTAAGACCCAAGAGTTCAACAATCCAATAACCTCCAACCTCAGGACCCAGGAGTCCGGCCCAAAGGCCCTTCTCCCTCAGACTCAGGAATCCAGGGCCAAACCTACACCGTTTCAAGGCCCGGGTATCTCAGCCCCCAGTCCCCCAGCTCCATCAGAACCCAGGGTTTCAAGATCCCAGCCCCGCCTGACCCAGGGATCCAGGAGTTCAGGTTCAGTCACGGTTTCTCACAGGACATGATTCTAAGCGCCCAGCCTCCTCCCCGCCCCCCCACCCCCAGACCCAGGAGACCAGGCCCCCAGCCTTCTCTTTCCTCAGAACCCAGGAATCTGAGTCCCCAGCCCCCTTTTTCACTTTAATGGACGAAAAGTCCTCTTGGCTTCCAGATGACCTCGGAAGAAACTCACAGCGCTGAAGGCGTGGGCTGGAACGCCCCTCTCTAGCAACCTGGCTTCCCTTACAATCTTCCAGAGACACGGAAGGCGGGACCAGCCGCGCCCAATGGCCACTCGAGGCCCCATTGGTCGAAGCAAAAGCATCTGATGAGCTCATTGGATGAGCCTGGAGGAACGCCACACCCCATTGGCCCCAGAGAAGTCTGTGCCTGGCAGTCTTGGAAGGTGCGCATGCTCAGAATGGCGAGCCGGGAGTCAGCTAGGGGAATGGGAACTAGCGTTTTGCGGTGCAAGGCGTGTGATGCCAGGTGGGCTGCGCCTCCCCAAATGACTTCTCTACCCTTGTCTCCCTTTAGGTTATGGAGGCTCTGCTTATCCAGCCACACTAGGAGGTCAAACCTTTGGCCTGAACCCCGGCACTTGTCTCTTTGCCCAAATAGCCTGTCATGTTCCCAGCCTGGCTCCTGCCCCAGCACCCACCCAGTGGCCAGAGCCACTGGGAGTCAACTTGGCCTCTTCACTCCTTACTTGCAGTGGTTCCTGCTCCTCACAGGCATCATTTTCTGATCAAGTCATGGCACCAGCCCCCTCCATAGTCTTCTGGAAGGCTGAATAGAGGAATGCTGTCTTCAGTGTTGTTTCTGGCATTCCCAATGTGCGCATGAGCAGTAACTGTGTGATGGCCCAGGTTGCCGTCATATCTAACCTGCTTGTCCGTGTCAGTACCATGAGTAGGACGTGTCGTTCAGATTTCTTGTCCACGGCTGCAAACTGTTTCATATATATATAAGCTTTTCAGATACAGTATGAAGTAAAGATGCCCTTGTGTACTTTCAGACTTAGTACTGTTTCTGTGAGTTCTGTGGTATACATGAATATTTATTTTTAATAGAGAAAATGCCATGGTAAGATTGGTGTTGGTAAACCCTTTAATTTTATGTAAAAATATATTAAGAATTTTCAAGTGGTTAAAAAAACACTAGGGACAGTTAATACAAATATTAAGAGAAAGCAATTTAACTAGATTAGACAGAATATTAAGTCCTTTTAGAATCTCCCAAAAATGTTTTTAAAAATTAAATAATAAGGGGCTGGCCTGATGGCACACTCTGCTTCGGTGGCCTGGGGTTTCACAGGTTCGGATCCTGGGCGTGGACAGACACACTGCTTGTCAAGCCATGCTGCGGCGGTGTCCCATATAAAGTAGAGGAAGATGGGCACGGATGTTAGCCCAGGGCCAGTCTTTCTCAGCAAAAAGAGGAGGATTGACAACGGATGTTAGCTCAGGGCTGGTCTTCCTCACACAGACACACACACACACAAACACAAATTAAATAATAATCCAAGACAAAAGAGCTGTAATTAGGCTATATTGTCACCCTAATTATTTGATGTTCTAACATTCAAAACGCTAAGAATAAGCTTGAGATTCATGGAGGGGATGGGAAATAATTAGGTGTCAGGTGCCCTTAGGTCCTGGGGCTACAGGACAGGATGGGTTGGGGTCATCAGAAGACAGGAAAGGATGAAGGCTCACAAAAGAGCCATGACCAGTCCCAACCTTTTCCCAGCAACCAGGCCAGGGGTGGTGACCACAGATTTCAGGGGAGGAGTTCTCTCTGTTATGATGGTAATGAGTGTGGGTGATTCCATCATCAATGTCTGGCTGGCATATTCTGGAAGCTTTGGCATTCTTAGGATAACTGAAGGGACTGTCTTGATTGGTGCCATTTAACACAGAGCAGACTTTATGGGGTAGGCAGTCTTCAGCACTCACTGTGGTTTGGATCTACCTCCAGGAGCAAAGTTACAGAAAAGACAGCAAGAAATTCACCTTAAATACTAGGTCCCTGATGCCTCCAGTCCTCTCATCACTCAGGAACCTATGGTTTCCTACCACAGTTCCCTCCTCCCTCAGGCCCAGGAGTCCAGGCCTTCATGCTTCTCCTCCCCTAGAACCCAGGAGTTGGAGGCCCCAGCCTACTGTCATCAGGACCCAGGAATCCAAGTCACTATTCCCCTCAACTCTCAGCATCTAAATGTAACATGAAATAAGGATACCCTTTGTGTACTTCCAGAATTGGCACTGTTTCTCGGAGTTAAGCATAAATGAATATTTATTTTTAATAGAGAAAATGCCACAATAAAAAAGATGTTGGTAAAAGCTCTTGATTTTGTGTAATAATATATTAAGAACTTTCAGTTGGGGATGGTTAATAATATGATTATTAATATTATTATCAATATAAATATCAGGGACAAATATTAAGAGAGAGTCCTGGTCCTGAAGACTCTATCCCTTAGAACCTGGGAGTCTGAGCCACACTTCCTTCTTTTCAGGACTCAGGCCTGAAAAGGACTCACGACTCACCTCCCTCCATCTGTAACAGTATGTGGTTTTCCTGGGGCACTGTGTAACCACAGGCATGGGGCAGGGTCCTGTATCTTAGCCACAATTGCCAATGCAGGACCAATAAGTTAGAGGGAACTGGAGGGCAGAGAGGGTGGTTGGGAGCTCACAGCCACCTGCTTCGAGCTCCAGAATCTTGTCTCTGGTCCCTCATCCCTCCCCATCTCTCTAACTAGCACTTTCCCTGCCTCTTCAGTCCCACAGCTGGCTTTGAGCACCTGTAGTGAAGGCCATCTTACATTGCCTCTTGGTCTGTGTATTTATTTGCTGGGGCTGCTATAACTAAATACCACAGACTGGGGAGCTTAAACAAAGAAATGTATTGTCTCACAGTTCTGGAGGCTGGAAGCCTAAAGTCAAGGTGTCAGCAGGGTCAATTCCTCCTGAGGGCTCTGAGGGGAGGATCTGTCCCAGGCCTTTCTCCTCGTCTTGTAGATGGCTGTCTTCTCCTTGTGTCTTCACACCATCTTCCCTCTATGCATGTCCAAATGTTCCCTTTGTATAAGGACACCAGATATATTGGATTAGGGCCCACCCTAATGACCTCATTTTAGCTTGATTACCTCTGTAAAGACCCTATGTCCAAATAAGGTCACTTTCTGAGCTAATGGGGGTTAGGATTTCAACATGTGAATTTGGGGATGGGGAGGGGACACATTTCCACTCATAACAGACTGTCACAGAAACTTGTGTTCAGATGAAGTAGTGAGTACCCAATAGTGAATAGTACTCCAGGGGTATCCCAGGACCATTTTGTAATTTCTTCTTAGCGTCATTCCTGATGCAGCCTTTGCTTCTCATGGAGGCTGCCTTGATGGCTGGTGAGGGAGGATGTAAAGATGCAAGATTGAAGGGGTATCCTGGGAGCAAGTCAGGGGTCTGGAGGCTCACTGAGGGATTCCAAAGAGGCCAGAGCAGTGAACTGAATTCAGGGTTCCCTGTTCACACAAGGTATATATAGTGCATCCCAGTGGGTGAGTGTGTGGAGGGATCACCCCTTCCTCCCCCAGCCTACTCACCTGACTCTGTTATGAGAAGAGTAATGGGAGAGACCTTCCGGGCACATAGGTCTGATTCTTAGGAGGGACTGTGGGATTTCTCCTATACATCAAAGGATCAAAAAGAAAGTACCCCCGTTCTCAGCCCATGTCTGTCCCTCCAGGTCCCAGCCTTGAAAAGATGATCATATTTTTGAGTCGCACTCCAAGTGACCTGGCCACAGAGTCCCTCAATCTCAGATGTAGAAGGAACCTTGGAAGTCTGAGCACCCCTCCTCTATACTTCACCCCGTTTCTGCTTATACACTTGTCGGGATCTGCTCTCACCACCACCCCATCTTGGGGAAGTGGCTCTGTCCTTTTTTGTGAGAGAGAAATCTATGGATCTTCCTCAGCCTGGGCCAATTCCTTTTCCTTTCTGAGCCTCAGTTTCCTCATCTGGAAAATGAGAAAGTCTAGAGCAATGGTTGGCAAATTATTTATGAAATAACATAGAACATTTGTAAAATAAAACAAAAACAAAAATAATCAAATGGATAACATATAGTGAGGATCTCTTTTAAAAACACTATAGTACCACCATTGTTCACCTGAATTATTGCAATACGTCCTGCCCTTGCCCCACTTCAATCTATTCCCCACCTGTTATCAGAGTGATCTGTTAAACATAAGCCAGATTGTGTCACTCCTCTGCTTAAAACCTTCTGATGGATTCCCATTTTACCCCAAGTAAGAGTCTAGGTCCTTAAAATGGCCTATAAGGTCCTCCACATCTGGCCTCCCCTACCTCTTTGTTCCCACGTCCTGCTCTGTTCTCCCTCACTCATTCTGCTCCAGCCACACTGGCCTCCTGGCTGTTCCCTGAACACATGGCAGGCACATACCCACCTCAGGGCCTTTGCATATGCTCCCCCCCAACTCTCTGGAACTCTCTCCCCTACCCCACTTCCTCGCTTCATTCATGTCTCTGCTCTGACATCACTCTTTGCTGACTCTCTTGTCTAGAAGAGCAGCACTCACATCAGTCTCTGAGGCCTTGCCCTGCTCAAGTTTCTTCTTAGCACTTATCTTCTTAGCACTGACATATTATTGGTCTATATTTATTTGCAATTTTCAATGACTACCTTCCCCCAACAAAAATGCAAGCTCTGTGAGGCCAGGATTTTTGTTTTGTTCTGTTTGTTCCCTGGTGTATCCCTAGCATTTACCACAGAGCCTGGCGGGGCTCATTAAATAAACGTTGATCACATTGGTGAACGAGGCTTGACAAGGTAGTGGTACTCAAAAGCTGGGACTAGAACCCACACCTCTCTGATTCAGACATCAAGCTCTTAATGGCTGTGCTCTCCTGACTGTGCTGACCCGCCGCTGTCACTGGGATCGTCACCCAATTCCTTAGGGAGACAGTCAAGGCCATGTACGTTTCAGCTGTTTGGTTCTTCCTCAGCCTGGGTTCCTGCTGTGGCCCATCTTGGGAAGTGTTACTCTTGCCCCCAGCCCTCTCCCACCCCCATGCCTTCTCAGGAGCTGTTCTATCACCAGGAATGCCCTTCTCTCCTCCACTTATCCCCTGACATCTTCTTGTATCCAGCTTCTGATTCCTGGTCGTGCTGACACTCAGTAAATATTTGCTAAACTGCTGATGTCCAAATTCCTTGTCTGTGCCTTTGTATTAGGAATTTTTTCTTTGTGGTATAATGGCTGTGCATGTGCATGCATGTTTGTGTGTGCACATCTGTATATGTGCATGTCTGTCTCTGTGTGCATGTGTGTGTATGTCTATGGTGCATGCCTGTGTGTGTGCATGTCTGTGTCTATGTGTGTGTTGTGTGTGCATACATGGCTGTATGTGTAGACCATGTCTGGGTGCACTTATGTGTGTATTTGGTTCCTTCCAGCTGTGTCTGATCCATCTCTGTGTACCCAGCACATGTATACACTACACATGCAGTGTAGGGATCCAGTAAAGGCTTGCTGTTATATAAAGCTTCTATGGACATTCATATACAAGGCCTTGTTTAGACATTTATTTTTATTTTGGAGGGTCAATACAAAACTGCTGGGGCATAGGGTAGGTGTATATTAGATTTTATAAGGAACTCCCAGGCCTCCTTCCAAAATGGTTGCGCCATTTTACATTCTCACTAACAAATTTATGAGAAATCCGATTGCTCCACATGCTTGCTAACCCTTGGTTTTGTCAGACTTTTAAATTTAACCATTCTAGTGGGTATGTAGTTGCATCTTATCATGATTTTAATTTGCATTTCTCTGATAACTAAAAATGTTGAGCATCTTATTATGTTGTCATCTTATTATTGCATTATAAGAGTTCTTTGTGTTTTCAGTGTATGTATTGTGACTATTTCTTCTCAGTTTGTGACTTGTCTTTTTACTCTTAAGAAAATGGTGTCTTTTGAAGAGCAGAAGTTTTTCACTTTGAGAAAGTCCAATTTACCAATTTTTTTCTTTTATAATTCATGTCTTTTGTGTTCAATATAAAAATCTTCGTCTGCCCTACGGTCACAAAGATTTTCCCTCTGTTTTCTTCTAGAAGATTTATCATTTTGCATTTGCATTTAGGTTTATGATCCATTTTGAGTTCATTTTTGTGAATGGTATGAGGTAAGGATTGAGGTCCTTCCTCCCCCTAAATCCACTGGTTCCAGGACCCCCTGTAGCAAAGATTGTCCTTTCTCGTTAAATTACTTTAATTTCACAGCTTTAATTGAAAATCAATTGACCATATGCATATGCATCTATTTTTGGACTCTATTCTGTTGTATTTGACCTATATATCTAGACAATACCACACTGTGTTGATTACTGTATTTTTATAGTAGCCTTAAAATCAGATAATGTAAGTCCTCCAACTTTCTTATACTTTTGTAAAAGTGCCTTAGCTATATAGGTCCTTTCTATATCATTATAAATTTTAGAATCAGCTTGCCCACTTCTACAAAAGTCCTGCTAGACTTTTGATTGGGATTGGGATTTTATTTTGATTGATTGGGATTGCATTTAATCTGTACATCAATAAGGGAGGATTGATATCTTCACAATATTGGGTCTTCTAATCCATGAACATGGTATATCTCTCCATTTATCTAACACTTCTTTAATTTGTTAGCTTGGCTCGCTAGCTTTTCAGTGTTCACGTTTTCTACATATTTTGTTAAATTTATTGTTTGGTATTTTATGTGTATAGATACCATTACAAGTGGTATTTTAAAATATTTCACTTTCCACTTGTTCATTGCTAATATATAGAAATATTTAAGAATATATAATATTGAATTACATAGAATATTTAAGTTTTGTTAGCATGGATATAGAGTAGACTTTACTCTATGGCTGGTTTAGCCCTATGCTTAAGATAAAACTTTTCTGAATGTCCTATGTTTTCAACGAGGTCTCTCTGCCTGGCTTATTGGAATTTGAATGTTCTCTTTCTGTGTGAACTTTGGACATTGTTCCACATATAGCTCCCTGGAAGGTTTTTTTTAAGTTTGTTTGTACCAGAACTCTTCTAAATAAAGTAACAGAAAAGCAGGCATTCAGAGTTAGTGTGGGTTTAAATTTTTATTCATTGATATAAATAAAGTAACAGTAAATCTTTCTTTAGTTTCAGTTTTTTGCATTTTTTTTAGTTTCAGTTTTTAGAGCCATCAAAAACTCACTGAAGAGCCAGCCCTGACGGCTTAGTGGTTAAAGTTAGGCATTCTCTTCTTCAGTGGCCCAGGTTCAGTTCCTGGGTGCGGAACCTCACCACTCATCAGTCAGTAGCCGTGCTGTGACAGTGGCTCACACAGAACTGGAAGAACATACAATACACAAGTATGTACTGGGGCTCTGGGGGTGGGGGAAGGAAGAAAAAGGAGGAAGATTGGCAATAGATGTTAGCTTAGGGTGAATCTTCCCCTGCAAAAAACAAAGAATATAGTTTAACACCAAAGCCTGTTGTGGGTGATTTTCCATAAGAAGCGTAAAATAATTAAAAAACAAAACAAAAAACTCAGTGGAGATTCATAAGAAATCACTATTCATAGTGAAGATGACAGACAGCTGGAAGGGGAGTCAATTAATTCATTCACCTTTGTCAGGTAATTCAGATCCCAAAGTGGTCAGAGTTTCTTTGACTGAATGAGATGTTCTCAAGTCCCTGAAATTCAAGGAGCCAAAGAGAATTCTACAGAATGCCAGGCATCTGTGTCGGGAGACAGCTACAGAAAATAAAGCTACCTCCCCAACTAAGACATTTTATAGGTAGTGCATGGCATAGATTGTTTAATGGCTACAGATTCCTCCCATTCCTGTTCACAGACTCCTTTGCGATGTGTCTTTGCCGCTCTCCCCATCCAAAGGCGGAGTCTGTTTCTCCATCTCTTAAAGCTAGGTGTGGTCATGTGACCTGCTTTGGCCAACGATACATTAGCAAACATGAAGCCCTTGCACACTGGGGTTTCCCATATTTTGTTACCTGGAGGCCATCACCTAAAGAAACCCAGGCTAACCTTGGACATGAGAAACCATGTAGACAGACAGGCCCAGCTCACAACCAGCACCACCTGTCAGACATGTGAGTGATCCATCTTAGACCATCCAGCCTCAGTCAATTTATCAGACAAATGTAGCCACATAAGCATCTCCAGGTGAGACCAGCAGAAGAACCACAAGCTGAATCCAGTTCTAAATGGTGATCCATAGAATTGTGAACAGATAAAATGGCTCGTGTTTTAAGTGACTATTTGGGATAGTTAGTTATGCGTCAGTAAATAACTGACATAATATATTGTTGCAAAACCCAAATAACCAAAGTAGTGTTGAAGAAAAATTTAGACATGAAATGTGGCCACTAAGTGTTTTTCTTGCTAGCAAGAAAGAGCTCTCTGACAGGTGGGCTAGAACTCAACTAGAATGCTTTAACAGGAAGTACAAATATGAGCTTGTATTCAATTTAAGCATAAGTTTGGGACTGAAAAATTACCAATTGGTTCTTGGCTGGGTCCATATGTAAATGTGAGTATGCTAATTAATCTTTCCCTTTGGAAGGTTTTTAAGAGTTCCAAAAAGTCAGATGAAATATATGGCTCTGGTCACCCAAGTTTTGCAGCTGTCTCATCTGATCAGTCACAAGCCAGTGTAGATCGTAGAAAGAATTTTGTCTATTGTAAAGCTGGCCCCAGTTTCTTGTTTTATGCCGGCTTTCAGTGGCCTGCACCCATTGCTTTCTCTTTTACCACTGTTCTTCTAGTGTATTCCAGGAGAATCCAGCCTTCTTATATCTTAGGAATTGTGGGAGGCTGCCCCTTGGCAGTGTTGCGTGGCTTCTTAAGCCATAATAGGGAGACCCACAGAGCAGATGGTCTTAGTGTTCACACACTACACACCTCGGATATTGGAATGCACATCTTTCTGGCAGTGACCATACTTGGTCCCCTACCTACCCCCCCAGAGATGAGGGAACCCAGACTGGTTCAGAGGTGGCAGGGAGGACAAGAATTGGTTCTACAAGAATTGAGAGCCAGGGGATGCTCGAGTGCTCTCAGGGCAGGGTACAGCCGTGCCCATATGTGCATACTCACTGGCTGTCTCAGGGGGTGTGGGCAGTAGTGTGCTGGAGCCGAGTCTGACTGGTTCACGCGAGCCAATGTTTAAATTTTCAGGAATTTTGCAAGCCAGTTGCTAAACACAGCCATTGTTAAAAATTAAATTATGCAAACTTACAACTAAATTACATTAAAAGGAAGGTAACAAATACTCAAAAATCATCGCTTCCTAATTATCTTTCTACATTTTTCTATTACTATGCTCTCGTGGTTATTCACATCTATTGTATCTGTATGATATCAATATAAAATAATGGTTGCTATTGGGCATTTCTTCCCAAGCCCGTGTTCAGTGACACAGTAGCTTGAAATCAACCATGGTGAAAGAATTTACACCATGGAAATTGGCAAACGCTAAAAATAAAAAATCAGAGCTTTTATTTCTCCCCTCAGGGGACCAGTTGCTGAACATTTACCAGCACACAATGAATGTGCGTGGCCTTGTGTTCAGGTGTGGATTTATGTAGAAAGGAGCTTTCTCTCCACATCAGTATTGAGCCTTTTCATGCCAGTTATATAACTATGAAGTGCATGAAACTCCCTAGATACAGAATATTTGTGCAGTGCACAACCTGACCTAGGTTCACAGTGGCCCTGACATTTTGTTATATATTGTCACAAAACTATGTTTAAAATACAGGATTACTCCCAACTCCTGCACCATCCTTTGTGGTTCCCCTGGACCCAAGCTTATATTTGTAAGCAGCAGTTCCTTTAATAAATTCTACTCAAATTACCCAGTTTGGGTAGACCATTCCTTTCCTGCTGGCACCCTGATCAACTCGATAATTAGAATCAGGAGTAACACCGGAAACAGAACAATAAACTTGTATTCTGAGATTAGGTTTCCAGCACATAGAAGCAGAGATAACCACCCTGATGGAGGAAGATGGGGCACAGGGGAGACAAGTCCTATGAGGAGTTCACAATTGCTCAAATTATCATTGGTGGTAGCAGTGAAAGAAGAGGATGTGGAAACTAGGTTTTGGGAGTTGAAGTGGCTGTGGCACTTTGTTACTATGGCAACAGTGGTGACTATGTTGATCGTGGAGTCAGTTGGCTCCTTTGGATGATCCTAGAGCACAAACCTGGAGAAAAGGAACAATTGGAAGATGAGAATGTCGAAATGGAAATGTGATGGACAACCAGAAAGCTTCCTTGGCAGACTGTCCCTTGTCTCCTGTAGTCCCGGGGCAAATGTGGCTGAGGACCAGGCACAGAGCCTGAGAGAAAGGGTTGCACTCCAGGTAAGTGTTCAACTCCACCACGTTGTGCTAAGGTGAAGGCACCTGTGGAGAAGGGAGTGTGACCCTCAGACTCGGGATGGAGACATGGGATGGAGACCTGGGACAGACCAAACCCACTGCACATTGATGGCCAGTGAAGACACCCCCACTCCCCTCTGAGGGAACCAGCCCTCCTCTGCATAAAATCATGCCAATCATGCTCTTGAGGCAGTCCCCTCCCAAGGGAATGCTTCTCCTCCTGACCCACAACAAGAGTGAGGTTCCAACAGGGCCAGGTCTGGGATAAGCATGCCACACTGTGAGAGAGCATCATGGGACCTCGCCAACCTGCACTGGCAGGAGTCCTGGAGCAGGGGTGTGAACAGATTCTGCGCCAGTGATCCATTTATTGCCTCTCAGCTCTACATCCCATCTCCATCGCCCTGCTGGGTATTGCAGGCATCTTTCATCTTCCTCCTGGCATGACTTTAGGCTTTGCCAGTAGAGGGCGCCAGAGGGACACTTCGGGAGGAAGGGCTTCTCTCCAGCCCTAGTTAGTGGTAGAGGTTTGCTCCCTGTGTCTGCTTTTTCCTTCTTTAAAGTTCTCTTCACCCTTTAGTAACCAAGTCCTGTTAACTCCAATCCCCTGTTACTAGTTAATGGTTCTTTATATTTAATTTTCTTGTTAAAATTAGTGTGTGGTTTCCGACTCCTGCCTGGACCCTAATTGATAGAGAATCCAAGGGTATGAGACCAAATAGGACCAAGAGGAAGGCTTGATGGGGCCAATCCTTTCTCATGGGATATAGGCTTTAAGGTGTTGGCTCAAGCATCCCGGAACATCAGTACTGGTCTGGTTGGGTAGTGAGTTAATATCTGGAGTCAGTGCTAGACCTTCCCTGGGACGTTGGAGAGAAATAGAGTCCCAAGTTTGGGGACATGGGAAAGCTGGAATGAGTCTGTCATGTGCATCTTCCTCAGTCACCTCCTTACCAAATCCCCTGGGAAGGGATTAAGAAATACACAGAGGAGGAGACATCGAGTGCTCTGTGGTGGCTCACCTCTGAGACAGAAGATGCTGATGACAAATGCTGGAAAAAGAGAATCCTGGAGTGGTCAAGCGGTGACACTGAGCATGCAGAGGCCAAGTGGCCCCAATCACTGAAACAAACCACAGAACAAAAGACCATCAGAGCTGTGACAGGCAGCTGTCTGTGATGAAGCTCAACTACCAGGGAGTCCCAAAAAGTGAAATCAACGGGAAGCCTACTAAGGTGCTGCTTGATAGAGGTGGAAATGTCTAGCTCTGATGGGAAGAAATATGATTTAAATCACCACGGCAGGGATTGTTGACCCCTTATCCAGTTCCCAGACGGAGCCGGTTCACAGACCTGGAATCCCACGAATGAGGGGGGAGGTTGGGTCTGTTTGAGAAGGACCCTGCAGCACAACCACAGGTGTAGACAACAAATCTTCCCCCACACCAGAGAGACTGGGGACCATTTATCTGGGGAGCTGGATGCTGGTTAAAGGGAAATGCTCAGACCTTGTGGGGATTTTTTGGATGATGGCTCTGGATGGATGCTAATCCCCACTGTGAACCAGGCCAGGACATAGATGGACTTTTGGCTCAAGTCTCTTTCCCAGTGGCCTAGTGGCACAGAAGGCTCACCTTGTTGTGATTTATGTCATCCCAGAATGTGTAATAGGAATAGGCAACTGGAAAAGCCCCTATGCAGGTCCCCTGATCCAGGGAGTGAGGGCTATTATGGGAGGAAGGGCCAAATGCTGCTTCTGACACTATCACCACCAAGACAGTAAATCAGGAGCTCATGCCCCCTGGGGGAATTTCTGAGGTGAGTGGCAACACCAGGCACAGAGACACAGGGATCCCTACATGTCCATTTACTGTGCCTGTTCAGTCACTGCAAAAGCAGAAGGGAATGGAGAATGACAACAGGTTACGGCAAATGTAAGTGGCCGTGACCAATTCAGCTGCAGTTCTGGGTGTGGCTTCTTACAGACCCTGGATACGCAGCTACGGAT
Organism: Tapirus indicus; assembly: GCA_031878705.1. Taxonomy (NCBI): domain Eukaryota; kingdom Metazoa; phylum Chordata; class Mammalia; order Perissodactyla; family Tapiridae; genus Tapirus; species Tapirus indicus. The sequence goes on along the minus strand of CM062926.1, from coordinate 18,239,057 downwards.
CTAACAGTTCATTTTTCCATGTTCACTGGCAGAGATCATCAGAAGCATTTACATCATATTCAGGAACAAGAGTAACCTTCACTTCTGGCCTCATGGTTGGTTAACTCTCCTGTTCTCTCCTAAATACAGTCCAGAGGGACTTTGATCATCTGATTTTCTGCAGAACGTTACCCTGGTCCACTTCATTGATGAATTTATGCTATTTAATCAGACACAGTGAAGAAGAAGTAGCAAGCATCCTTGATAATTCAGGAATAAGACACATGTATGCTAGAGGGTGGAAGATTAACCGTGCAACATGCAGCCCTCCATCACACTGGTGTAAATCCTGGGGGCCTATAGGTCTGGAGCATGTCCCAATATTCCTTCTAAACTGAGAGACCATTTGCTATACCTTGTGTAGCTGCCTTAATCCAAAGAGATAGGTCCCTAGGATTGGGGGGGGGTGTAGCACAATTTGATACACTACTCCTACTCATTTGTGAGGGAACCCATAAGTTGTTGGTTTGGGGTGGATCCTAGAGCAAGACAGGGCTCTGATGAAAGTTTACACTGGAAACACAGCTGCCATAAATCTTGGGCCATATGACCCAACAAACACAATGTAATTTAAGTCTGGGACATAAAGAGATCATAGGATAATCACAGTGCAGAACCTCAGGGTTTTGGAGGAAAGGTATGTCTCCTTCGACAAATGACTATCTCCATTTGGAAAGCATTCCTGGCTTATTACTGGGTCCCAATGGAGTCTGAATACTTCACCACTGGACACCAAGTACATTGTGAGTTTAAATGCAGATCACATACTGGGTCTTGTCTCAGCTATCAAACCATGACGTTGGGCGTGCACAGTAGCATCCGTCATCTATTAAAAAGGTATGTATGGGATCAGGCCCAAGCAGGAATGGAAAGCACATGGGGAAGCCCCAGCAGGTGGCTCCAACACCCATGGCACCTGCTCCTCCTATCTCTTCCTTTAACCACATCTATGGGCTCATGGAAATTCCCTGTGATCTGTTTATAGTGGAAGAAATGTTGCAGACCATGTTTATGGACGGATCGGAATGGTGAATGGTACCAGGCAGAAGTGGATGCCTGCTGCATTAGCACTCCATATATAGGAGTGATGTAGGGAGTTCTTTCAGGTGGCAAAACCTCGGGGGTCCACCTTGTGGGAGGGAGGGATGTCCTTAGGCCCACTTCTGCATGGATCCAGGGTGAGCCACCTGGTCAAGGACTTGGAAAGGATAAAAGCATACATTTAAGACAGAGAGGATTTGTGAATAGTCCTCTGGGGATGGGCACAGAGTGTGAAGATGTTCACGTTCCACACAAATGCCCCCTAGAGTCATGCACCGAGGAGGAGGCTCTTGGCATGTAGTGGACAGTGTCAGGCAGCTTCTTTCCCCATCAGTGCTTGCTCACTGGGCCATGTGCAAGATGGCCTTGTGGGCAGGGGTGGAGGCTGCCCATGGTTACAACAAATGGGCTCACTCTCCCCAAGGCTGACCTGGCTGATGACTGTACTCAGTGCCCAAACCTACAGAAGTAGAGGCCAACGCTAGTCTGTTATGGTGTCATTCTACAGTAGGACTACACAGGACATGCCCCATCATGGAGGGACTGAGCTTTATCCTCACAGGGATGGACATGAACTGTGGGCTCTGATTTGCCCTCCTTGTTCTCGATACTTCTGTCAACACTGCCATTTGAGAACTTAGAACACATGTTTTCTATTGGTATGGTATCTATGAAGTATTGTTTCCAGCGAGGGATATATTTTAAGGCAAAGGAAGTGAGGCCATGAACTCACACCCATGGAGGTCACTGATCTTCCCAGGTGTCCCACTACACAGAGACAGTTGGCCTTTGGGATGTGGAATGGCCCATGATGGCTTATGAGGGCACCAGGTGAGAGACGCTACCTGCCATCCAACAGGAAATGCTGTATGTCTTAAACCAGTGGCCAGTCAATCGTGTTACTTCCCCCACAGACAGAATGCAGGGGTCCATGAAACAAGGAAGGTGTAAAGGAGCGCCCCCTCCCTCCAGTGCACCTCATAGCCCACTTAAAGGATTTTTGCTTTTGTCTCTGTGTTGGTGTGGGTGAGGAATCCCATCACAGTTCTAATCAATTGGAAGCCATGACTGCCCCATAGGCATCTTGTGCTCCTCGTGCTGCTGAAAAAACAGGCAGGGAAGAAGGTCACTGTGCTGATTGCCAGCGGGGACCTGACTACCTGAGGGAGGTTGGGCTGCTGGGTCAAGGACGACTCTGTTTGGAAGCCAGGCGATGTGTTGGGGGTACATCTTCATATTTCATTGGCCAGTGGCCCTGTTCGGGGGAAAACTGCAGAACCTCAATAAAGACAAGACCATTGAACCCTCCCTTCCCATAAAATGAAGGTTTGCCTCAACAACAATTGTTTAACTAGGCGTTGACAGGTGGTAAGGACTGTGGAATGGGTGGTGGAAGAAGGCAGCTCTGATTACCGCCAGCTACACACCCAGGATCTATGCAGCTTTGTTTTATGGGATTTTTTCCTCCTTCCTCTTCTCACTATGGTATATGAAGAACTAGTTGTCTAAAGCTATGGGAGTCTGACTCATTGTCACTAGCACACCATGTTATTATGACTAAATAGTGAATGGGAATTTTGTGCCTTCAATACTGAGGACTCTGATTTTCATCTGGTCAGAGGAAAAGGGTGGATACTGAGGAGGTAAAGGGTGGACGGTGCTGGACACTTTCTGTTTCCTTCTCCAGATTCATTATCTCCTCTTCTCCCCCCTGCTCTGCACTGTGGGTGGCAGAGCTATGAGAACTGTGTCAACAGGATCTCCTGGCTTCCATCAGGGTTCAGTCAACGGGGAGCCCCAACAGGAGACCAGAGGGAAGATATTGAGTGAGGTTGGGGTATTAATTCCCCAGCTCCCTCCCTATAGAGTCACTGTGGGGCTGGACGGATCATTTAGCCTGAGGTCAGAGCTCCAGTCAGGCATCCCTCTCTAAACCTCTCCCATCCACCCGCTCCAGATTCTTATAATGCTAATGACTTCTTCTTGGCCTTTCAGGCCTGGATGATGACAGACCCAATGATATCAGCCTCAGGAGACTGTGCAAACCCTCTGGTTTCTCTGCTTCACGTAGACCCTTATGTCAAGTTATTCACATGGGACGAGCCCGCTGGTTGTGCTGGGTTCCCGACTGCTGAGTAGAAGCCTCACTGGGTGAAGTCCACTTCACCTCTCAGGTCATGGTGATGTCCAGGTAACTTTGTCTGCAGCACCCTGAAGGCTCTGCTGCCACCCAAGCTGGGGAGACATGCCCAAGACCAGTGAAGCACGGGCCAGAGATGGGGAATCTCTCACAGGTTCCTCTCCTCCCCTGTGCCAGATTTCTGGGTGTCCTCTCCCCTCACATAGAGAAACCCCAGCACTGGGAGAAAGAACAATGTCTTTATTATCAGACACATGTGGCCACTGCTTGAATGTCTACTCTCCCACAGGGCAAGTTCAGCTGCTCCAGGACCCTCCATACATTGTCATCAGGTCACAAAGTGTGTGTGCTGTGTGTGGATGATAATTCATGGAGAGAATGGGAAAATAATTTGGTGTTCGGTTATGAGGTCAGAGGGATTGTTGGTGTTAGGGGGTCAGCAGGGGCTAAGAATCGAGGTGAAATGGGGTCAGCAGAGAGGGCAACCCACACCAAAGGGCCAGGGATAGCCCCAGCCCCACCACCAAGGCCACGTAGGAGGTAGGGGCAGCTCCGTCTTGGAGATGAGGCTCATCCTCATCCCCATTCTCCCTCACAGAGAAGACCCCAATATTGCGGGCACGGTTCAACAAATATCTGGAAGGTTTGGCCATGCAGCCCTGCAGGTTCAGTGAGGAGGACAGCCCACCTAGAGAGTGAAGACTGAGTCAGAGAGAACTCAAAGCACAGCACACTGAAATTCCTAAGACCAGGAGTCCTACACCTGCCCTCTCCCCCGCTCAGACCAGGACATCAGTCTCGTGGTCCCCTCCTCCCCGAGACCTAGACATCAGATACCCAACCCCCTCCCCCCTCAAACCCATGAGTCAGGGCCTCAAGCACCCTCCAACCTCAGGACCAGTGAATCCAGGCCCCTAAACCCTTCATCCTTGGGACCTTCAGCACCCACCTCCCCTGAGATTAATGGAACCACAGTAACAATGAGTGGTGCCATTAGGGCAGGTCACAACTTCAGAGTTTTGTGGGCAGGATCCAAACAACTGAACACAGACAGGACACTGCAGGTCTCCTGGGACAGGGGCAGCTGGGGAGCAGAGAGAAGGTTGGGGTGCACAGCTCTGCTCCTCACTGCAGCCACCCTCATTGAGCCCCAGAGGCACTTGTCTCTGGGGCCCCATCTCTCCACGTCTCTGGTACCAGCCAGGCCCCTGGGACCCCACACCTGGATGGGGCAGGACGTCCAATAGGACACTGCTGCTGTTGGCTCTGTTTCACCCGCTGGAGGAGCAGAACCGGGCATAGGAGGCGACAAGCATTCCTGGGTGCTCTGAGTGGATGGTGACGCTCGTGGATTCCTGTGTCCTGATCTCGCTGCAGCCTTTGCTGCCCACTGTGAGTGACCTGGGTCCTGAGGGGTGAGAGAGTGAGAGCTGGGCTGAGGGAGGGGAGGCTCCGAGGGAGGCAGGAGCCAGTGGTTCCCTGATGCTCAGCAGGCAGAGGGTGAGTGCAGGTTCCTTGAGTACTGACAAGAGCACAAGTCACCTTGAAGGTAGGTGAAGACTGGGGCCAGAGCCTGGGTCCTCCACCAGTGCTCCCCCCTCTGAGTTCTTGTGCCAATGTCATCTTGTCAGCAGAGCCTCCCCTGAGCACCCATGTTCACATTGCAACCTTCCCCTCACTCTCCCTCTCTCCTTTCCCTGCAGAATTTCTCTCCATAGCGCTTATCTCCACACCCATGTCTTGCTCCTTGTTCATTTTTTTCTGTTTCAGCCCTCTTGTGTAAAGCTGCACAAAAGGAGATGCAATGGGATCTACGGTGTCTGACACACAGCAGACGCTCAATAAACCTCGAATGAAGCCATTGGGTCACTCTGTGCCAGCTCTGTCCCCAGCCCTTGCAACAACTATCGAGTATATCCTCTCTACGACTCAGCAGGTTAGGTATTGTTATTACCCCCAGTTTCCAGAAGGGAAACCAAGGCACAGAAAGAAGAAGAGTTGGGTTAGAACTCCAGGTGTGAGGGGAACCAGGCGGGAAATTCAGGTACAGAATCCAGGGCAGGGAGGTCCGGCACCCAGTGCAGGCGCCTTTCCCTTTTGTGTACCTACGTCTACAATCAGAAGCGTCTCCTGACACATCTCCCCAGCATCACACATCTGGTAACCACTCATGGTCCATTCGATGGGTGTCTGAGCCGAGTTTTGCTGAGTCCTCAACATGACCCCCTGGTGACAGGTCAGAGAAGCTGGGGAGAAGGAATTACCAGATCTGGGTAAGCCAGGGAACCAGCCATGTGTGTCCTTCCAGCTCCCAGGCTAGGGAAGGTGATCACATTCTTGAGTCACACTCCAGGTGACCTGGCCACAGAGTCCCTCAATTTCAGATTTAGAAGGGACCTTGGAAGTCTGAGCCCAACCTCCTTTCTTTACCTTGTTTTTCCTTGAAGCCCTGCAGGGACTTCTCTCAATACCCTTGAAGAAGGTTGCTCCTCCCGTTGGGAGTGAGAGAGACAGAGGAGTCTACCTCAGCCTGAGCCAATCTCAACTTCCCTGTCTGGGCCTTAAGGTCCTTATGTGGATAATAAGGACTGTAGCATGACACCATATATTTCTTTTTATTGAGAAACCACATGTTGTAGGGGCCGGCCCAGTGGCGCAGCGGTTTAGTTCGCGCTTGGCAGCCCAGGGTTCGCAGGTTCGGATCCCAGGCGCCTGCCCATGCACTGTTTGTCAGCCATGCTGTGGCGGCATCCCATATAAAGTAGAGGAAGATGGGCACGGATCTTAGCCCAGGGCCAGTCTTCCTCAGCAAAAAGAGGAGGATTAGCAACGGATGTTAGCTCAGGGCTGGTCTGCCTCACAAAAAAAAAAGAAAAAAAAGAGAGAGAGAGAGAAACCACATGTTATAAACAAAAAGACTTAAATGCCTGGTGTGCACTGAGCGTTTACTCTGAGCCCGGCTGTGGTGATTGCTTTCCGTGGATTAGCCAACTGATGCCCCCCAAGGAGCTTACCATGTCTGGATCACCTTATTTCCCCACAGCAACCCCCAAAGTAGGTGGTGTTATCATCATCATCCCATTTTCAAGATGGGGAAACAGAGACAGAGGATCTGTTGAGTAGCTTGCCCAATGTCCCACCACTAGTCATTGGCTGAGCTGGGCTCGGAACTCAGGTGTTCTGGCTTCTTGGGGTGAGCGGTGGGGAAGACAGTGATCGATGACTGTCCTCAGCTACCACAGTATCTGTGGCCTCAGGACTCTAGTGTGAAAACCACGAGCCCAGATCTTCTCTCAAGGCCATCACGTGATCACAAGTGATGTGTCCTTTGAGGCGGAAACTCCTGGGCTGAGGATGCAGCATCCACAAACATGGTAACCTTCACAGCAGCCCCCACGAAGGACGACCACTCATTTCCCTGCTTCACAGATGACAAAATCCGCACTCTTGCTGCCTCCTCCCAGCCTGGTCCCCACTCTCCCCGCCTCCGTCTCCGCCATCTTGGTCAACGGCGGCTCCTTTCAGCAGTTGCTTAAGTCATTCTGATGATCCCCTTTCTCTCACACCCCGTGTTGCGCCCATCAGGAAATCCTGCTGGCTTAAGCTGCAAAATACCTCCAGAACCTGTGCACGTCTCACCACCTCCAGTGCTTCCAGGATGCTCTGGCTCTCACTTGCTTCCTCCTGAGTCTCCCTCGGGGTGCCCTCCCCCACTCCCACCTCCCCCTCACTCTACTCTCCACCCAGCAGCCAGAAGGATCCCCATAACGGTGACATCGATTCATGTCACTCCTCTGCTCAGGAGACTCCAGTGGGTCCCCATCCCGCTTAGAATAAAATTACAAGTCCTTAAATTGTCCCCAAAGGCTCTACGTGATCTCTCTCTCCCTCCCTCTCTGTCTACGTGTCCTGCTCTGCTCTCCCTTGATCACACTGCTGGAGCCACACTGGCCTCCACGCTCCTCCTCGAACACACAGCAGGCATATGCTTATCCCAGGGCCTTTGCCTCTGCTCTCCTGCTCCTGACTGTCTAGAATCACCCCCTCCTTCCTGAATTGGATATAAGAGACTCAAAGAGGTGGTGATCCTCAAAAGCTGGTTCAGTGGCAGAGCCCAGACAAGAGCCCACACCTCTCTGATTCAGACATTAAGCTCTTAACTGCTGTGCTCTCCTGCTCTCCAATTGCTTAGGGGTCACTCAAGGCCATTCACACTCCAGGTGTTTGGTTCTTCCTCAGCCTGGCCTCCTACCATGGCCCATCTTGGGCAGACTGTGCTCTTGTCCCCAGCGCTCTCCCACCCCCATGCCTTCACAGGAGGTATTCTGTCACCAGGAATGCCTTCTCTTCCCCACTTATTCCCTGGCCTCTTTTGTACCCAGATTCTGATGCCTGGTCTTGCTGTCGCTCAAGAAATACTTGCTAAACTGCTGAACTGAAATTAACCAGGAGAGCCAAACACATCCTCCAGGATCTGGCTCCAATGTCAGAAGCTAACAGAATATGGATATGTGTTAGGAATACTCATTTGTAGTAAAAAAAAGCTGTGTTTTATGTGGCACGTGTGTGCTTTGTGTAGCATATGTGTATGGTATGCCTGTGGGGATGTAGTGTGTTTGTGGGGGGTATGGGGTTCAATGGGGTGTGTGGTATGTGTGTGTATCGTAGGTGATGTGTGGTGTGTGTGTGTAGTGATACAGTGTGTGTGATCTATGTGGTATGTGTTTCTTGGACGGGTGTGGCATGGAGTGTGTTCTGTGTGTCTGTGTTTTGTCTGTGTGTGGTGGGTGGTCTGTGGTGTGTATGGGCTGTGGGTTGTGTGTGGTATATGAGGTTTGTGGTATGTGTGGTACATGTGAGGTGCAAGGAGACGTGTGTGTGCTATGGGATGTGTACTGTTTATGTGGCATGGTGTGTGTGTGTATTGTGTGTTGTGTGTTGTGTGTGGCATGCATTGCATCTGGTTTGTTTCTGAAATGCCTTCTGGATTACGAGTGTCACCTGGTCCCAGAGCTGAGGGTCGGACAATTAAACCAGCATTAATCAGAAGGAGAGACTCAGACTCTGTCCCTCCCTGCTCAGCCCCCTTCCAGGGCTCCCCTGCCCTCAGGAGAAAGGCCAACCCCTCAGTCTGGCTTTGCAGGGACATCACCAGGCCCCCCACCCGCCTCTCCAGTCCCCCACAGTATCCATTCCCAAGACATGCCAGGTCGTTTCCTGCCTCCTTGGCGTTACCCCAGCGGTTCCTTCTGCTTGCAATGGCTCTCCCTTCATCGCCCACACCCACCTCGTCTACCTGGAAAACTTGTAACACCCCCCCAATCCTGGCTGTACCCCAGCCTCCTGATAAGCCATCTCAGGCAGAGCCAAGGAAGCCTTCTGGAAAACAGCAGCCTCACCTACCTCCAGGCCTTTGCACATGCTGTTCCCTCTGCCTGCTCATGTCCTTTTCCTCTTCTACAGATATACTGCAGCTCATCTTGAAGACATGGCTCATAGATCACCTCCTCTGTGTGCCCTCCTTGATACCCACCCCCCAGGACATCAGTATCTTCCCTCCTCTGAGCGCCCCAGACCCCTCCCCCGCAGCCCTGTGACCATCTGCTCTGTGACATCTCCCTCCTAGTCCTGGAGGCCCTTTAGGGCAGGGATGGGGTCTAAGTCCCCCAGGGTCTCACAGGGGACCTTGGCATCCTGCATGAACTGACTTCAGCAAATCAATCCTGGGCACCCATCCCGAGTCAGCCCTTCTGCTGCCCAAGGCGGGAAACCTTGGTGCCAGTGACATCCAGGCCCTGTCCCCAGGCTCCCAGTCCAGCCAGAGGGATCCAACACAAAGAGGAATGTGTGCTGAGCTCACTCAACTCTCTCCTTGATCTTTAGGGGTAGGTTGCTGTGGGCAGAAGAGGAAACTGAGGTTCAGAGAGGGACGGCCCTTCCCTCACTCTCTGAAGTCCCTTTTCCCCTCCCCCCTGCGGTGGCCCTTCTCACTGAGACACCCAGGCCTCTCTCAATCTGCCCAGTGCGTGGTTTCTGTGGGTGAGTGGGGACCCTCCCAGTGTCCCAGTTTGGCTCCTGCTTGCCTGTCACACCCGGAGCACCCAGGGTGTTCTCTCCGGTCTTCTTTCCCGGGCAGCAGTGCTGCTGGGGTGCTCCAGGAACATGGGTGCGGGTGGGTGAGAGTGGGGTGGAATGGTCGAGGGGAAGTGGGAGCCCCAGGGTGACCCAAGGTGAGGGGTGTGGAGAAACGGTATTGGAAGCAATGGGTCACTCCCAGCATGAAAACCAGCAGGGGCTCCTGCCCTCACCTCCACACCCAAAGGAGAAAGTAGAATGCAAAGCAGCCGCCCTCTCTGCCTCTCTGCCCTTCCCCTCTGCTCCCCAATTCCCCTCCATCCTGGGCAGTCTGTCCTGACCTAGTTGGCCTGGCCCGGCAACAATTAAAACACCTACCGGTGGGCTCCAGCCCTATACATCTGTCCCCTGGACCACAGACCCTCTCTCTCCCCTGCAGCTGGACACCTCTTCCTGGCACTGCACTGAAGTGCCTTCCAGGAGAATCCCCCCTTTGTGCCCTGAATGAGTAATAAACTTCTAAATTACTTGTGGGTGCTGGCTTTGGTGGGATGCGTTTGGAGGTCTGCCTTTCACCAGGGTCATGTGCCCCCAGGCTGCAGTGCAGGGCACAGCCTCGTCTTCTGCACAGGGGTCTCACCTTTAGAATCACAGGTCTCGCTCACAGTCAGGGCCCCAATATTTGAGTGTCATTAAGCAGGTTGCAGCCTGCTTGAGATGTGCACCCCTGGACTCTCAGTTTGGTTGCAATGTCTCCTGTGGAAAGGAGAAGAGAGGGAGAGAGGGAGATGCTGCCACTGGGACCATCCAACCTTCAGGGGGAGGCACAGCTCTGGGAAGGCAGGCCCACCCTCCTCCTGGTCCCAGGCCTCAGCTACCCTCCCTCCCAAGAGACCCAGATCTTGGTCCTCAGACCTCCCTGATCAGTGCCCCACAGGGACCCCGATGTCCCAGCTCACCTCCCCTGATCAAGACAACCCCATTGTTGCAATGCGTGGTCCCAGCAGGGCAGGTCAGCTCTGGTGCAAACACACAGCCTTCTGTGGACAAGCAGACTGGGCACCGCAGGGACTCTGGGACTGGGAGGTGAGAGAGAGGAGGAGGGAGGATGAGAGGGCTCTGCCTTCAGATCAGGTGCCTTCTGTCCACCCACTGTTGCTCGTCCCAGGAATTAACCTTCCTCGTCTCCCCCAAATGTGCCCTCTCATGCGGGCCCGTGGTGCAGAAAATTAGGGACATGCGCCCAGGGAGAGAGCAAGCGAGGGAGGGAACATGAGATCTGGAGAGGGGCACCTGGGACCAAACCCAGGAGGCGGTGCCCTGGGAGGAACCAGTGACTTCACCCACAAGTTCCATTAAAGGGTCCAAAAAGACAAGACATCTGTCTTCCCAAACTATTGCAAAGAGTGGAGAAACGCAAAACATTGCCTCAAACCTGATTTGTGGTACCAGACAGAGACAGTGAAAAGTTACAGGCCAATTTCACTTAGGGAGAGGAAATGCCAAAACCCTAAGACATGAATGAAGCAAACCCAGCAGTAGAGAAATAAGGAGCATGTAGCAGGTGAAGTCCAAGGCCACAGTCTGAGCCCAGAGGTTGAACATCTGAAAACCAGTCCCGTTTGCTGCTCCAGGACTGTTAGAAGAAGCTGTGCTAATGGAGGGCGTCCTGGGGAGTGTGGACAGGGTGCCAGGTGGGAGGAAGGTGAAAGGAACAGTCCCTCTGTGCTCACCTCAACCCCTCAGCCCTGTTGCTCACATCCTCCCCACACCCCATTGCCCCTCCTCCTCCTCTCCCTCCTCCCTCAGGCACCTGTTTTGGGGGGTGAGTCCCAGAGAGGGAGGGTGTTGGAGATGTTGCACAAGTCACTCTGGCGGCACACGCGGGTGTAGGAGACGACGGAGAGGCGCGGGCCTGCCCTGTGCCGGGTGATGCGGGCCTCCTGATCTGCCTGTGGGGTGCAGCCCTTGCTGACCACCAGGTTGAATTGGGGTCCTGGACCAAGAGAGGCAGGGAGGCTGGGGTGGGGTCGGGACTCCAGGTCCTAGAGGGAGGGTCTGCATCGTGGCCTGGGGAGAGAGACTGGAGAGGAGGGGACTGGGCACCCAAGAGGTTGCCCCTGCTGGGGAGGGAACAGCTCCTGGTATGAGGGGAGGGGTCTTCTGAGTTCCCATACAGAATGCAGGCAGGACTGGTCAGGGGGAGGGATGTCTCTGCACAGGAGAGGGTGGGAGTCGGGCTTGGGGTCTGTGGGACACTTCTCACCATTCTCAATGAGCATCAGCGTGTCTTGGCAACCCCAGCCATCCTCACAGACATGCTGCTTAGTCACCGTCCAGTGGAATGGCATTTCAGATATATTCTTCACAGCCTGACTTTTCGCCGCCTGACAGGTCAGAGCCTGCACTCCTGAGATGGGGAGAGCAAATCCATTTGATCCATCTCAGCCCATCCTCCAGGGAAGTGCCCCCCAGGTTGGGGTCCTCACTCACGGGACAGCATGAGGCTGATGCCCTGGAGGGCCAGCAGGAGGGCAGGGCTCATGACCAGGGTAGCTGGACCTCTCTGGATCCTGCTCTTTCTCAGAGGAAACTGAGACCTTTTATTTCTCACCCCATTCAAGACAGCCAGGAAAGGGGTGGGGAGGAGAGGACCTGGGTCCACCCTCAGAACCACAAGGGCTTAAAGGCCTAGAAATCTGAATCATCCCTACTTCCTCAGATGTAAGAGCCCAAGCCCCAAACTCCCTCCTCCCTCAGACCCAGGAATCCAGGCCCCCAACCCCTCAACGGTTAGAGTCTGAGGCATTCTGACCCCAGGCCCCACTGGTCCAGCTCTTTCCTCCTGAGTCCAGCTATGTGGGTCCCACCCACACCCTGTTTCAGAGTAGTTTGGGAAGGCGGTTTCTGCATCTCTCTCGTGGCAACCTGGCCACCTTCAGGCCCCAGGTGGGGAAATAACCCGACTGCCTGTGAGGACATTGTGTGGTGGGTATTGGCTGGTTCCCATGTTCTCTCTTTCCTAACCTCTGCCTCCAGGGATTCCTACTTCTCTTTTCTTTCTCTTTCCTTCCTATACTGCTTTCCTTTTTATTCCACTTCTCACAGCCTTCCCTCAGGCTTTTCTTCCTATTCTATTGTCTCCCCTCCCAGCACAACAGGGGCCCTAAAGCCCCACCTCCCGCCACCCATGAGGGAGCTGAGGTATGGCACGGGGAGGGGCTGGTGGTGGAGACTGAAAATCTATGGAGGAATTAGGATATTCTTTGACAAAGCAACGTTTCTTTGCCACAAACAGGTGGGAACAGTGGTGTGCTGGAAAACCAGCTTTTCAGAGAAACAGCATCAACAAACCCTGCCTTGTACTGTTGGCCCATTTCTGTGATGTAAATACTTCTACCACATCTGATTTTAAGGTACCAACAGTTTGACAACCAGCTCACAAAATTCCTGAATATTTAACATTTGGCTTTTGCAAGCCTGTGCCAAACTGCTCTAGCATACTTGGTAGGAGAGAGACAGGAAAGATTGAGGAGCATCTGTCAGTGACTGCAGAGACTGGATGTGGATGTCTGATAAGGAGAGAGGAAAGGGAGAAAAGAGAGGATGAGAAAAATATAGAGGAGAAAGAGCAATGACTGTATACCTCCCAATTGTATATTTATTTTTGACACCTTTATATGTTCTATTTTTATTTGTTTGCAACTTTAAAACTTGACACCTAGGTGGAGATACATTTCTCTCATCTCGCACTGCATCTACCCCACTACTGTGGCATACTTTGTATACTCAACAAATATTTATTAAATGAATGAATGTGTGACTGGGGAGATAAAGATACAGCAGAGCCATCACTACATTTGTATAGGTTGTACACTGTAGAAACACCATCCTTCCCCAACATTTCACATTGTTGCCGTCTGGAATGGCGCCGTCTGGAGTTGTGTGTGGCCTAAAACAGTGTCCCTGGAGAAATAGGAGAAAGAAGGGTGGGCAAAGAGGTACATAGAGTCATAGGCAGGCAATTAAATGTCTTGCTTTAGTCAACAGACTAGACTTCATACCAGGCATTGTTCTAGTTGCTGGGGATACAAGAAGACCAAAAAGAATGAGTCCACTGCTCCCATTGAGCTTGTAGCCTAGTGAGAGAGACAGACACTAACAAACACATGAGCACAAGAAAATATTAGATGGGGCCGGGCGCTCTGTAGAGAGGGAAAACCAGGTGACATGAAAATATGTGACTGAGCTGGGATCAAGGTGGGCCTCCCTGAGGAGGTGACATTTGAGCTGAGAGCAGAATGAAAAGAAAGAGCCAGCCATGGAAAGACATGCGGAATGAGCATTCCAGGCAGAGGGAAGAGCAGATGCAAAGGCCCTGAGGTGGGACCACGCGTGGCTTATGTGAGCATCAGAGAGACAGCAGGTGGCTGGACTGTGGTGGGGAAGAAGAACAGTGATAGGAAATGAGAGTGGAAAGGCTGGCAATGCAGGACTAAGTCAGGACATTAAGGATCCCTTCCTGGGAGTCCCCATATTTCAAGTGGCAAATGCAGAGGCTGGCGGTTGGGCTATTTAGCAAAAAGTCTGACAGTCCTTGATGTGAGGCTCTGTCTGCTGCCCCCTGACTCTGCCGCTCCCTGATTGTGTAGCCTCGGATCGTTCATGTCCCCTTTCTGAACGTCATCGTCCTCTTCTGTAAAGTAGGTGTGATGGTTATCTGAACCCCATGCGTTGTGGTGAGGACTGAGATCTATATGTGACCCAAAGTAGCTTCTCCACAAATGATAAAAATTGTTAACACAATGAGCCCTGACTCTGTTCCAAGCCCTAGTCCAAGAACTTTGTGTGTTTCAACTCATTGAATCACGACCATAACTCTGAGGGAGGCCCTATTCATAGCCCAGTTTTATAGATCAAGAAACTGAGCCCCAGAGGAGTTAAATGACTTCCCCAAAGTCAAACAATATGACAGAGATAACTGCCCACCAAGGATCCATCCTCCCTTCAGGGTGTAGAGTTGTTACAAGTGGAGACTGCCCAACGAGGGACTGCATCTCCCAGCCCTCCTTGCCTCTAGGTGGACCATGTGGCTAATTCTCACCAATGAAATGAGGTCAGAAATGACTGGTGTCACTTCTGAGCCTGAGTGGTTAAGAAGCAGAAGTGCCTTCTCCTTCCTCCATCTATGTTGAGTCAAGGGTGACCTTGGGGCCATGCGGAAGACTCCCAATCCTCGTAGACCTGATATGCTAGTGGGGGAGTCACACAATAAACCAAAACCAATAATAATAATGTGGTAAAGCATGTTAGAATGAAACAAGGCACTCTTAGGGTGTTTTTTTCCCCCTTTTTCTTTAAAAGATGGTGGTCAGGGAAATCTTCACTGAAAAGGCAACATTTAAGCAAAGACATCAAGGAGGGAAGGAATGAGATCTGGCGCTCTGTGTACATGTTTGAGCAGCAAGGAGGAGGTCCAGCTCCTCCTTGAGCCACTGAGGGTTCAGAGCAGAGAAGGGGTGTGAATGATTTGTGTTCTGTCAGGATCTCTGTGACTGATGGGTTGAAAGCAGGGAGCCCAGTGTGGAGGCCACTGCAGTAATCCAGGTGAGAGGTGACAGTGGTCTGACCACTTGGGAAGGAGTCAGTTTCTGGATATGTTTTGAAGGTGGAGTCAAGAGGATTTGCTGAAGGATTGGATGTGGAGTGTGAGAGAGAGAGAGAGAGGGGAGCTGGGAAAACTCCAAGGTGGCCCCTCCTGAGATGGGGGAAAACTCTGGGGTGGCAAACTGAGATCAGAAATTTGGCTTGGGATCAGGATTCTGAGGGTGTCTTGAAATGCCTTTTAGAGATTAGCTGTCAAATCATAGTTGGATGTCAGCAATAATGTCCGTTTTGTCTCTCTGGTTCACTGCTGTGCCCCCAGGGCCAGAACCGTGCCTGGTACATAGCAGGAACCCATTACATGTTTCCGGGATCAACAACGAACAAGGAATAGACAATCAGAGTGTTTCCTGGCCCCAATACAATAGTTCTAAGTGACTAAGAAAATACAGAGATGCAAGAAGTTACCATGACTCAGAGGCCCTGAGAAACCGGTTTGCTTTTGTAAATCACATCAGGACCTCCATGGAGTATTCCTGCTGTGTGAACTTATGGAACTAATTTCACTTAAACCTGAAAGTGCTTGGGTGATACATATAGATTTACAGGCCAGTCCTCCACTACTCCTTGGAGGAGAAACACTACCTAAGGCCTAGCTCTGTGAGAACAGAGAGAAGGAAAACGGGTGAACAGTACCTGTCAAGGCGTGAGAGGTCTTTGGAAGGAGGAGAGTGGAAAGAAACTTCTGAAACTCCCTGAGCACCTGCTCTGTACAGATTGCTTACATGATTATAATCACTTCTAGCATCACACCCACCAGGTCATTTTTCATATGAGATGAAAGGGTTTTCTCTTCCAACAACAACCAGTTCTCCAACCGGGTGTCCAACAATTCATTTCAGTTCTGACACAGCTGTTTGGAGTCAGTGCAGACCCCCCAGGTTAAAGGATCAGTCCCACAAGACTGCCCCACTTCAAACATCAATCATAAATGGGGGGCCGAGGCTCCTGACATTTCTACCTGGGCGACTACAAATTTGGGGGTTCCCACAACTCCCCATTCGGTTTTATAATTCTCTTGAATGACTCACAGAACTCAGGAAAGGGCTTTACTTACTATGACTGGTTTATTATAAGGACACAACTCAGGAGAGCCAAATGGAAGAGACGCTTAGGCCACAGTATGGGAGAAGGGGCACAGAGCTTCCATGTCCTCCCTGGGTGGACCACCCTCGCAGCACATCAATGTGTTCCTCACATGAAAGCTCTCTGAACCCCATAGGTTAGGGATTTCTATGAGGTTTCACTACATAGGCACGACTGATTAAGTCACTGGCCATTCATGATTGATTCAATCTCCAGCCTCTCTCCCTTCCCCAGAGGTTGGGAGGTAGAGTTGAAAGTTCCAAGGTTCTAAGTAAAACTCGGTCTTTATAGTGACCATCCCCTATTCTGAAGCCCTCTAGGGGCCTACCAAGAGTTACCTCACTAGAACAAAAGGCACTCCTATCTCTCCGAAAATTCCAAGGGTGTTAGGAGCTCTGAGCCAGGAACCAGGGACAAAGACCAAATATCTTCCTATGACACCGCCTGGGAAAACTGAGGCTTCACGAGGTGGGATCCCTCACCAAGAGTCAGACAACCTGCAAGTGGCAGAGCTGGGATTAGGACCCAGACAAGCCATACATTGTCTATTGGCACTTGGCATCTATATTCCACCCCCATATCAGAGGGACTGAAAGGCTACATACTACCTTTTTTCATCTCCTAGCAAATGAGTTTCCAGATATAATTTAAATCCTGCCCCTGAGACACACGTGTGTGAGATTTGAAAGGTGGAAGGGATATGGAAGCCATTATCTCTGCTATGGGGTTGCCTGCTGGGCAGCAGACACAAGCTTTATGTGAAGAGGCAGATGTTTCTTACCTGTGGCGGAGGGGGCTGTGGCAATCAGACCTTGAAACCAGGATTTCAGTAGCAACTCCCTAACCTCCATTTCCTTAGATTTTCAGTTGTTTTATAAGCACCTAATTCCCTGCATTAAAGACGTTTGTGTTAGAAGTACCTAGAGGGGTTTCTGTTTCCTGATGAAACCTTGAATAGTACACTAGTTAAGTGTCACCAATGTCTATGGTGCTTTTACCAATACACTATAGATCTGGGGGCCAGGAGTCGGAATGAGAGAAAAGGGAGTAGTGGGGATCAGAGAGGGACTGAGAATGGGAGTGAGGGTGCCTGGGTCCTTGGTGTGAGTTCATGAAAATGGAGTGGGGGAGGGGATGAGGTGATGTCCATCTAGAGATTCTCCCAACCACAGCTGTGGACTGAGAAGGCACAGCCCTGGATGGGGGATCCCCCAATCATATTGCCTGCTCCTTGTGAAGGTTCTATTCTAGAACCACCAGGACTATTCATCTGGGAGGTCTTCTAAAATTAAAGAAGAGCCTTCCCTGGGTGCTGAGGAAGACAGTACCCCCAGGTTGATTCTCAGGTCTACAATCTTGAGGCTGCAGAGCTGGCCTGAGGACCAACATATATTATCTCCTGGCCTTCAGGAAATGACTTCACCTTTCTGAGCCTCAGTGTCCTCATTTGAAAAAGGTGATCATTCCTGCCTTGCAGGCAAGTGATGAGATTTAGAAGTAGTGGATATAAAGTACCTATCACCAAGCCAGGCAGACCTGAGTTTGAAGCCTGTCTTGTCACCCAGGGGCTATGCAATATTGTCAGGGGTGGGGACAGGAGTGGAACTTGGTGCTTGGTGTCATCTATCCAACTGTCATCCCAACCCCCACAGTCCCTGTGTTAGCATGCTGGGGCTGCCATAATAAAATGTCACAGACCAGGTGGCTTAAACAACAGACATATACTTTCGCACAGTTCTGGAGGCTGGAAGCCAAGATCAAGATGTCAGCAGGTTTGATTTCTCCTGCGTTGTCTCTTTTTGGCTTGTAGGTGGCTGCCTTCTCCCTGTGTCCTCATGTGGCTTTTCCTCTGTGCACCCGAATCCTGGGTGTCTCTCTCTGTGTGTTCAAATCTCCTTTTCTTATAAGCACACCAGTCAGATTGGATAAGGTTTTATCCTCACGGTTTCATTTAAACTTACTCACCTCCGTAGAGGCCCTATGTCCAAATACAGTCACCTTCTGAGGCACTGGGGGCAAGAGCTTACACATACGAATTTTGTGGGACATAATTCAGCCCATAACAGTCCCCTCCCCTCAGAAAACTAAATCTCTATTCCCACAGTGTTGATGTAATCAGAAACTCAGAGCTCATTCCCCGGAATCTTTATTTTCTCAGAGAACGGATATATGGTATTAAAAGAGTAAAGAAAAAGTCTGCTCTTGGCTTTTGTGAGTCAAATGTCTAGGCCCCTAGGGAAATGGAAAGACCTTACACAAAAGACGTTGGGAAAGCACACTAACTAAGGTGGCTAAAATCAAAGGAACTGACAATATCAGATGTTGAGGAAGAGCAACTGGAACTCTCCTATACAGCTGCCCTGGCCTTTGGCATACTGATAGCATGACGTCTGATTCTCAACCTCCCAGGGATTCCCCCAAATCCAACCTTCTCTACCAGCATACGACCTAATGGCCTTTAATCCTAAGCATTTATCTATCCCTTCCATATCTTACACACACACATGCACGTGCGTGCGCACACACACACACACATACACACACTTTATCACTTCAAAACACTACATGAGAGGATTCGAGCAACTGAACTCACCTTGTAGGGGAAGAAACTTTTAGGGAGTGGTCACATGTGTCTGATGATAAATAACTATCTTTTTCCATAATGAGAGTGTTTCTCTATGTGAGAGGAGGGCAGGGACCTAGAGATCTGGCATTGGGAGGAAAAGAAACCAGAGAGAGATTCTCCATCTCAGGCCCGTCCTTCACTGGTCTGGGGCACGTCTCCCCAGCTTGGGTGGCAGCAGAGCCTTCAGGTGCTGCAGACAAAGGTACCTGGGCATCACCATGACCTGGGAGGTGAAGTGGACTTCACCCAATGAGGCTTCTACTCAGCAGCTGGGGACCCAGCACAATAGGGGACTCATCCCTCCTGAGTAACCTGAGAAGAGATTTAAAACAAGGTAACAGACAAAAGTGTGTGCCTGTTGTGGAGAAACACAAGGGTTAGAGCAGTTCCCTGGTGCTGATAGCACGGGGTTTCTGTTGCCATCCTACTGGAACATGGCTGGATTGCAAGACATAGACAGAGAGAGAACACTATCTGTTGATGGCTGCCTGAGAGGAACACTGACCTCAGTAAATAATCCGTCCAGCCCCACAGTGACTCTATAGGGAGGGAGCTGGGGAATTAATACCCCTACCTCACTCAGTGTCCTCCCTCTGGTCTCCTGTCGGGGCTCCCCATTGACTGAACCCAGATGGAAGCCAGAAGATCCCATTGACACAGTTCTCACAGTTCTGCCAGCCACAGTGCAGAGCAGGGGGAAGAAGTGGAGAGAGTGAATCTGGAGAAGGAAACAGAAAGTGTCCAGCACCGTCCACCCTTTACCTCCTCAGTGTCCACCCTTTTCCTTTGTCCAGATGAAAATCAGAGTCCTCAGTATTGAAGCCACACAATTTCCGTCTGTCACTTAATCACAGTAACATGGTGTGCTAATGACAATGAGTCAGACTCCCACAGTGTTACACAACTAGTTCTTCGTATATGATAGTGAGAGGAGGATGGAGGAGAAAATCCATAAAACAAAGCTGCGAAGATCCTGGATTTATAGCTGGCGGTAATGAAAGCTGCCTTCTTCCGCCACCCATTCCATTGTCTCTTACCACCTGCCAACACCTAGTTTAAACAATTGTTGTTGATGCAAATCTTCATTCTCATGGTAAGGCGGTGTTCCATGATCTTGTCTTTACTGAGTTTCTGCAGTTTTCCACTGAACAGGGCCACTGGCCAATAAAATACAAAGATGTACCCCCAACACTTTTCCTGGCTTCCAAACAGAGTCCTCCTTCAGGCAGCCCAACCTCCCTCAGGTAGTCAGGTCCCCTCAGCACAGTGACCCTCTCTCTGCCTGTTGTTTCAGCAGCACGAAGAGCACAAGATGGCTAGGGAGTGGTTATGGCTTCCAACTGATTAGAACTATAATGGGATTCCTCACCCACACCAACACAGAGACAAAAGCAAAAATCCTTTAAGTGGGCTGTGAGGTACACTGGAGGGAGCGGGCACTCCATTACCTCTCCCTTGATTCACGGACCCCTGCATTCTGTCTGTGGGGGAAGTGACACGATTGACTAGCCACTGGTTTAAGACCTACAGTATTTCCTCTTGGATGGCAGCATACCATCTCTCACATGGCGCCCTCATAAGCCATCATGGGCCATTCCACCCTTCCAAGAGGCCAACTGCCTCTGGGTAGTGGGGCACCTGGGAAGATCAGTGAGCCCCATGGGTGTGAGTTTATTGCCTCACTTCCTGTTCCTTAAAATGTATCCTCTCATTGGAAACAATACTTCATGGGGTACCATAGCAATAGAAAAGACATTTTCTAAATTCTCAAATGGCAGTGTTGACAGATGCGTTGAGTATAAGGAAAGCAAATCAGAGACCACAGTTTGTGTCCTCCCCTGTGAGAATAAAGCTCAGTCCCCTCCACGATGGGGCATGTCCTGTGTAGTCCTAACATAGAATGATGCCGTAACAGGCTTAGGGTTGGCCTCTATCTCTGTTGGTGTGGGCACAGAGTGCAGTCGAGCCGGGTCAGACTTGGGGAGAGTGAACCCATTTGTTGTCACCATGCAGAGCCTCCACCCCTGCCCACATGGCCACTTTGCACCTGGCCCAGTGAACAAGCACTGATGGGGAAAGAAGCTTCCTGACTCTGTCTGCTATATACCAAGAGCCTCCTCCTCGGTGCATGCATCTGGTGGGCACTCATGTGGGATGTGAACATCTTCAGACTCTGTGCCCATCCCCAGAGGACCATCCATATATCCTTGCTGTTTTACTTTTATGCTTTTATTCTTTCCAAGTCCCTGACCAGGTGGCTCATCATGGATCCATGCAGCAGTGGCCATAAGGACATCCCTCCTTCCCACAAGGTGGACCCCTGAAGTTTTGCCACCGGAAGGATTTCCCTACATCACTCCTTCAGGGCCATATATATGATTGCTAATGCAGCAGCCATCCACTTCTGCCTGGTGTCAGCTCACCATGCAGACCCATGCCTAAACCTGGTCTGCACTTTTCCTCTTCTGTAAACAGATCACAGGGAATTTCCATGAGTACGTAGTATAAGTGGAGGAAGAGGAAGGAGGAGCAGGTGCCATGGGCATCTACCCACATGCTGGACTTTCCCCTGTGCCCTCCATTCCTGCTTGGGTCTGATCCCCTACACACCTTTTTAATAGATGACAGATGCTGCTGTGCATGCTCAATGCCGTGGTTTGATAACTGACACAGCACCCAGTATGTGATGTGCAGTTAAGCTCACAATGCCCTTGGTGTCCAGTGGTGAAGTATTCAGACTCCACTGGGACCCACTAATAAGCCAGGAATGCTTTCCAATGGAGAATATTTATTTGCAGAAGGAGGCACACCTTTTGTTCCAAAATCCTGAGGTTCTGCATTGTGAATATCCTATGATCTCTTTATGTCACCAAAACTTTAAATGTCATTGGGTCTGTTGGGTTTTTTGGCCCAAAATTCATGGCAGATGAGTCTCCAGCATAAACTTGCATCAGAGCCCTCTATCGCTCTAGGATCCACCCAAAACTGACAAGTTATGGGTTCCCTCACAAATAAGTAGGAGTAGTGTATCAAAATGTGCTCAAGTTCCCCCCCAAAATCCTAAGGGACTTATCTCGTTGGGTTAAGACAGCTACACAAGGTGTAGAAAACTGTCTCTCAGTTTAGAAGGAATATTAGGACATTCCCCAGACCTATAGGTCCCTAGGATTTACACTAGTGTAGTGGAGGGCTGCATGTTGCACAGTTAATGTCCCACCCTCTGGCACACGTGTGTCTTATTCCTGAGTCATCAAGGATGCTTGCTACTTCCTGTTCCCTGTGGCTGATTAAATAACATAAATTCATCAGTAAAGTGGACCAGTGTGACTGATATTCTGCAGAAAATCAGCTGATCAAGGTCCCTCTGGACTGTATTTAGGAGAGAACAGGAGAGTTAACCAACCATGAGGCCAGAAGTGAAGGTTACTCTTATTCCTGAATATGATGTAAATGCTTCTGATGATCTCTGCCAGTGAACATGGAAAAATGAACTGTTAGATCCGTAGCTGCGTATCCAGGGTCTGTAGGAAGCCACACCCAGAACTGCGGCTGAATTGGTCACGGCCACTTACACTTGCCGTAACCTGTTGTCATTCTCCATTCCCTTCGGCTTTTGCAGTGACTGAACAGGCACGGTAAATGGAGATGTAGGGATCCCTGTGTCTCTGTGCCTGGTGTTGGCACTCACCTCAGAAGTTCCCCCCAAGGGGCATGAGCTCCTGATTTACTGTCTTGGTGGTGATAGTGTCAGAAGCAGCATTTGGCCTTTCATCCCATAATAGCCCTCACTCCGTGGATCAGGGGACCTCCATGGGGGCTTTTCCAGTTACCTATTACACATTCTGGGATGACATAAATCACAAGGTGAGTCTGAGGTCCCACTAGGCCACTGGGAAAGAGGCTTGAGCCAAAAGTCCATCTATGTCCTGGCTTGGTTCACAGTGGGGATTAGCCTCCATCCAGAGCCATCATCCAAAAAATCCCCACAAGGTCTGAGCATTTCCCTTTAACCAGCGTCCAACTCCCCAGATAAATGGTCCCCAGTCTCTCTGGTGTGGGGGAAGATTTGCTGTCTACACCCAGGGTTGCAATGTAGGGTCCTTCTCAAACAGACCCAGCCTCCCCCTTCATTCACGGGGTTCCAGGTCTGTGAACTGGCTCAGTCTGGGAACTGGATCCGAAGTCAACAATCCCTCCGTGGTGACTCATGTCATATTTTTCCCATCCGAACTGGACATTTTCACCTCTATCAAGCAACACCTTAGTAGGCTTCCCTTTGATTTCGCTTTTAGGGGTCCCCTGGTGGTTGAATTTCACCACAGATTGCTGCCTGTCACAGCTCTGATGGTCTTTTGTTCTGTGGTTTGTTTCAGTGATTGGGGCCACTTGGCCTCTGCATGTTGAGTGTCACCCTTGGCCAGTCCAGGACCCTCTTTTTCCAGCATTTTCCATGAGCATATTCTGATTCAGAGATGATCCACCACAGAGCACTCGATTATTTCTTAATCCCTTCCCAGGTAAGGAGGTGACCGAGGAAGATGCACATGACAGACTCATTCTAGCTTTCCCATGTCCCCAAACTTGGGACTCTATTTCTGTCCAACATGCCAAAGAAGGTCTAGCACTGACTCCAGATATTAACTTACTACCTGAGCAGACTAGTACTGATGTTCCCGGATGCTTGAGCCAACACCTTAAAGCCTATATCCCATGAGAAAGAATCAGCCCCATCAAGCCTTCCTCTTGGTCCTATTTGGTCTCATACCCTTAGAATCTCTAATAGTCAGGGTCCAGGCAGGAGTCAGAAACCACACACTAATTTTAACAGGAAAGGTTAATATAAAGAACCATTATCTAGTAACAGGGGATTGGAGTTAACAGGACTTGGTTACTAAAGGGTGAAGAGAACTCAAAAGAAGAAGGGGCTAGCAGACTCAGGGAGCAACCTCTACCACTAAAAAGGGATGGAGAGAAGCCTTACCTCCTGCAGTGTCCCTCTGGCACCCTCTTCTGGCAAAGTCTGAAGTCGTGCCAGGAGGAAGATGGAAGATGCCTGCAAGATCCAGCAGGGCGATGGAGAGTGGATATGGAGCTGAGAGGAAATAAATGGATCACTGGGACAGAATCTGTCCACACCCATGCTCTGTCCTGCCAGTGCAGGTTGGTGAGGTCCTGAAATATTCTCTCAGTGTGTGGTCCCAGACCAGGCCTTGTTGTAACCTCACTGTTGTTGTGGGTCAGGAGGAGAGCAAGCATTCCCTGGGAGGCGACTGCCCCAGGAGCATGATTGGCATGCTTTTAGGCAGAGGAGGGCTGGTTCCCTCCAAGGGGAGTGGGGGGTGTCTTAACTGGCCATCAATGTGCCGTGGATTGGGTATGTCCCAGGTCTCCATCCCATGTCTCCATCCCAAGTCTGAGGGTCACACTCCCTTCCCCACCAGTGCCTTCACCTTAGCACAACCTGGCTGGATTGAACACTTGCCTGGAGGTACAACTTTGCAACCTTTTCTCTCAGGCGCTGAGCTTGGTCCTCAGCCACTTCTCCCCTGGGACTATAGGAGTTAAGTGACACACCAAACTCAAGTCTAAAAAGACCTACAGCTACTATCATACTGAACAGTGAGAACTAGAAGCTCTCCTGCCAATGATGAACAAGAAATGGCAAGTACACTGAATGCCTTAGTAAGACACGTGTGCTCCAAGGGGTGGAAGTGGATGTCTGTTAATACTGATGATAGAAGACAATGACATCTGTGTTGACAATGACGTTGGTAACAGAGTTGGTTCTAGTAACCAATAATTTAAGCAAAGTGTGAGAGTTCCATGGACTGTAGGGCCATCGACATCTGAGACCATTCAGAGATCTGCTACATCTATGAATGTTTTAGGCCTCCAAATGTTTTAGGGGCATGCTGGACACACCCTCCAGAGAAAAGGACAAGTTCGTACACGTGTACCTCCATCCAACCCACTTTAGTAGGATGGAAGGTACTTTGTGGAGCCTCTGGCAAGACCTAATGAGAGAATTCCATGCAGACTTCTAGGGTTCTGGAGCAAGGCCATGCCTTCTACAGCAATTAAAAAAATAGCTCCTGACCTGCTCCTAGGTCTCAGGAGAGACAGAGTGTCTGAACATGGGACATAATGTGACCAGGGAGCCAGAACTCCTCATCATGACCTGAGTTCTCTCACACCTACCAACATAAAGTCAGCTGGGGGGAGCAGATGCATCACAAATGGAAGTGGTGTGTCCTGGATTAGAGGAGGACAGGTGCCCAGACCGTCATGGCACCCTCCACTCCTCCCTGCATCCTGTCACACAGCTCCCACCTGTGGACTCCCGGGAAGTTCACCCTGACTTGTCAAGAAAGAAGGAAAAGGCTCCACACACTCCAACTTCATTCTGACTCCGATCCCCACCCCCACATCTGTCCTCCCCCACCTGTCCTCAGGCTCCTATTCAGCCTCACTCACTCACACACAAATCCCCTGGGGGACATGGGTCACTTGGTGACTCAGCTGAAGTGAGTCTCAGGGTACAAAGATGAGATCTGGCTCTTCTCCAGCACTCCCAGGCTTTGAGAGCAACCTGCACATGTCTCCACTGGTCAGAACTGGAGACTGGAAAACTCTGGTCCTCAAACTGGCCCTCACTGCCACCCCTGCCCTGCATTCCCCACCATCCCCCAGGCCTCACCTTGGATTCTTTTTGCAGTTTGACTCTGCTGTGCTCAAACTCCCTTCCTGACTTGATTCCCCAAATGCCCTCAGCTCAAGTCTTCTGTGTTCATGCTGTCTTCCATCCTCCTTCGTTGCTCTCCAGACTCCTAGACCCCATTGGATGCTCAAATCCCTCTCCCCCTTGTCACCTGTCCCCAATGTCAGGACTGTAATCTGAGTCTTCAAGAATCTTAACCTTCCCCCCAACCATATATCTCACCCCTACGTCATCCAAGTCTGCAAGGATGGCACCCCAACTTCACTGCACCAGCTCCAGTTGCAACCCCCTCCCTCAACAGGTAGGTCAGCTTCTTATTCAGAATCTTCAGCCTACCATGGGACCCCCCCCCAAAAAAGAGCCCTCCTTCATGGCCCCATTACAACCCAAATCACACCTAACACCCCAAAACCCCATCCAGGATTAATGATTCTCATCCAGGCTCTGCACAGACCCTATCCTTCCACACCAACCCATGATGCCTACCTCTGCTTCTGCATTCCACCTCACTGCCGGGTCTCCATGGATTCAGCCCAATACCCCAGAGACCAAAAGGAGCAAAAGGACATAGAACTAGAGGACAGGTTCTATTTACCATTTCACATGTCTGTCTGTGGACTCTCCTTAGAATAGGCAGGTGGCATTTGTGAAAACAACAAACAAAGCAAAGAAATGAGGACACAGATGTCTGGCCTGAGCCCGAGGGTCCCTGACAGGGTGATCCTGTGCAGGTGAGCAGGTGGCTGACATGGCAGGGACCTGCTTGTCCACTGGAGTTGTTGGGTTTTAAGACAGAATATCTTTAAAAATCTGTGTGATCTTGTTCCCTGAAGGTGAGGTGAAGATGTGTGTAGAATGAGGACACTGTTGGGGTCAGGGTTCCTGTGCTGAGGAGTCTTCCAGGTGTCTCTCATGTTGTTGGACTTTAGCTCCCAGTGCTTCTTAGATCCTGGGAACAAAGGCTGGATAGGAGGCACCCTGGGACCCCAGAAGGATCTGGGCAGTCAGGTCAACTCCTGTTGTGGACACCAAGTCAGAAGGGAGGGAGGAAAATTGGAAATGTTCATGTAGAGGATAATAGCCAGATAAGGAAAGAAATTAGAGGATTTGAAAATATGGGGATGATTGACACTGTGTGAAGGACAGTAGAATCAGCAAGTTACATGTAGTTAACATCAAAGTAAAAATCGCACCAGATAAAGAGGCAGAAAAGCTTTATTCCAGACCAGTGCAACAGGGGAGAAGATTGAACTCAACTCCTGAAATGAAAGGCTGCAGAGATTTTAAGAGCAGATAGAGGGCATTGCAGGCACTTGTGCTTGCTAATCGGCCTTACTCAAAAGAAAAGTAAAACTTCTAAAATCCTCACAGGACATTGTTTTACATCCTGGTTGTAAGGGGACCCACCCAAGTTAGGCTCCTGTCCTCGCTCAGAGAATGGGAGGTGGGGACAGGATCTTCCAGGAGGATTACATTTCAAAGCGATGGGCCCAGGCACTTGGGTAGGAAGTTCCCTGGATCCTAACACTGGCAAGAAAAATTTAAGGAGACATAAATGCATTTCAAAAGTCAGAGAAAGAATCTGCAATTACAGATAGCAATTACAGTTTTAAAGGAAATGCTCTAAGAAAATGGAGGCCAGGGACCTGCAGTCAGGGAGAGCTGTATAAAGTTTAGTGAGTCTGAGGGGAACACGAGGCCTCTTTCTGCACAGCAGGAGGGAAACAACTACATGTCTATCAGCCAAGACCCAGTCTGCATCTCCACCAGTTCCCTGTAATTTATAAAGAGGTGCAAACAGCTGAGAGACAGTGAAGAGGGCCAGAATCTGATCATCAGGAGGCTGTGTTTGCTGGACTTTTCCATGGAAACACAACATTTCTCCCACAGTCACTTTCCTTTTGAACAAAGATCATCTCCAAGGAAGTGTTCTTGATCCTAAAACAAGGCTGTTCTCACTCGATTTGACCTGATTCTTTACACAGGTGCAGTGGGATTGTACACTCACCACACAGTTTCCTCTGATCAGATTTTCTCAAGGAAGCTCAGATGGGACTTTTAACAGCCTCTGACATTAGGAAGTCTAGACATCAGGACTCATATGCAGTCTATAAAGCATTGAGTGACGTCCTTTCTCCTGTAGACCCCCAAATATCCATCAGGTCAACCTTAGCTCCTTAAAGTGTGGGTCATAACTGACGCCATGGACATCATTCTCAACTAGGACATCCGAGGCAGATCCATGGTTGTACCATCAATGTTTCCAAAGATATCCTAGTAATAAGAGGGACAAAGTCTTACTGAACCTACACAAATAACTATTGTCATGATAGTAAGAATACTCAAGAAGATTTTAGGAATTCTTTGGGAGGAATCAGATGGGGAGCAAAGATCAGTGTTGTTACACACATGGGTGTCCTCTTGTCTTTACCTGTTGTCCATGTCACAGTACAGGTGCCATCCACACCTCCCCCAGAGGAGGGATAGAGTTGAGATTCTTGAGAGCTTATCATGGGCTCCCACCCCTCATTGCACAACCACTGCCAGTCCTTCCACTGTGGAGATGGTGCAACTGAGACCAACAAGAGCTGGGATCTGGAGTGGAATGTGACCTTAAGCCAACAATAATGACAGCCAGTTCACATTGCTGAGCATTTATTGACTCAGTGCAAGTCTTCTAAGGAATTTCAACATTGACTATTACAACAACTCTACTAAAAAGTGCATCAGAATCATCATTTTACAGATAAGAAAAAAATCTATTCAGAGTTTAATAACAGGAGGATAAGAGAGACAGAGAACCAGACTTATATTTCACATGCAGCCTGATGGGATCACTTTTGCTGGAACTGACCAGGTTGGAGACCTCACACTGATAATGCCCGGCATCCTCCATCCTGACGGGGTCTATGGTGAGGGTGCTGTTCTCCTGGGACAGCTTCATCCTCTCTGTGAGCCGTAGACTCTGATCATTGAAGAGCCACTGGATGGAGATCCCAGTGTCATTTGTGAAGCAGGTCAGGACCAGGGGCTCCTCATGTTCTGTGACTGCAGTTCTTATGTCCTATGCTGACTCCATTGGAGGGCTTTGACACCGGCTCTGTGGAGAAACAGAGGAGGTGACTGAGAGTGGACCTGGGGCTTAGGGCCTTGCTCCTTCCTCAAATATCTAAGTCCCTCACAGAGCCCCAGTGAGCTCTGTAAAGGTGACTCAGAAGATGATCCTAGCCCCTGCAGAAGGACGAGTGTCTTTGTTCAGGTGACCATCTGTAAGCTGAGGGCTGCATCTCCCCCTTTCATCCCCAAGCCCCCCAGGCTGACCCCTGATCAGTCCCCCTGGACATCTCTGTAGTATCAGCAAGGAACCTCTTCTCATCCCACGTGTCCTCCAACCTCATCATAAGGTAGAATTTTTCTCTCATGAACTTTCATTGATTTTTTCCTGGAACTTTCTTTGATGTCAGAAAACATCAGGCCACATTCCCTATATAAACTTCCATGTGTGTTGGGGAAGGCAGGCTTGCCAGCCATGTCCATCTC
Organism: Tapirus indicus; assembly: GCA_031878705.1. Taxonomy (NCBI): domain Eukaryota; kingdom Metazoa; phylum Chordata; class Mammalia; order Perissodactyla; family Tapiridae; genus Tapirus; species Tapirus indicus. The sequence continues at coordinate 18,210,128 of CM062926.1, read as the reverse complement.
TGGGGCCAAGGGAATATTACATAAAGTGAGAAGGCATTTTATTCTTCTTAAACAATTTATTAGGGAATGAGGATGGCCCTGCACAGTCTTCACAATCTTAGGACCTGAAGAGCTTCTAATCTAAAGGATTTCTCACTCTGAAAAGGACTTTTAATTCCTGGCCTGTGGATTGAATATCATGGTGAAGGAAATCTCTAGAGATAAGTGGTTAGAGTTTTAACAAAAGACAGGTACTATTAAGAAGAGAAGGAAGCTACTCAATATGAGAAAGATCATAAACGAAAAGCCCACAGCTAACATCATAGTCGACAGTGAAACACAGAAAACTTTCCTCTAAGATCACGAACAAGACAAGGATGCTGCTTTCACCACTTCTATTCAGCACAGTAGAGGAGTCCAAGCCAGAACAATGAGGCAAGAAGAAATAAAAGACATCCAAACTGGAAAGCAAGAAGAAAAATGATCTCTTTTAGCAGAAGACATAATCCTATAGATAGAAAACCCTAAAGATCACACACACACACACACAAACTTGTTAGAACGAATAAACAAATAAAGCAAAGTTGCAGGAAACAAAATCAACACTCAAAATCAGTTACATTTTTATAGAATGACAATGAACAATCCAAAAAGAAATTAAGAAAACAATACCATTTACAAGAGCATCAAAAAGAATAAAATATTTATGAATAAACTTAACCAAGGAGATAAAAGATGGGTACACTGAAAACTACCAAATGTTCTGAAACAAATTAAAGAAGACACAAATAAATGGAAAGACATTCGTCTTTGTGGATGGCAAGAAATCGTATTGTTAAGATGCCAATATATCCTGAACCCACCTACATATTTTATATAATCCTTATCAAAATCCCAATGACATTTTTCAGAAATAGAAAACACCAATCAAAAATTCATATGGAATCTCAAGGGACCCCAAATAGTTCAAACAATCTAAAAAAAAGAGAACAGAATTGGAGGACTCCCACTTCCTGATTTCAAAATTTACCACAGAGCTAAAGAGCCAAATAGTGCAGCACTGACATAAAGACAGACATATAGATCACGGAATAGAACAGAGATCCAGAAATAATCCTCGATTATATGATCAGATGATTACAACAAGGGAGCCAAGACCATTCAGTGGAGAAAGGACAGTCTTTTCAACTAACAGTGTTGGAAAACTGGATATCCACATGCAGAAGAATGAAATTGGACCATTGCCTTACACCGTATACAAAAATTAACTCAAAATGGATCACATTCTACAGGTCAGACTTAAAACTATAAAACTCTTTGAAGGAAATATAGGGATAACGTTTCATGACATTGGTTTGGCAATGATTTCTTAAATATGGCACAAAGAACACAGGCATAAAAAAGAAAAAATAGATAAACTGGACTTCATCAAAATAAAACTTCAGTCAAAGGACACAATCAACAGAGTGAAAGATGACCTATGGAATGGGAGAAAATAATTGGCAAATTATGTATCAATAAGGGGTTAATATCCAGAATATACAAAGAACTCCTAAATTCAACAACAACAACAGCAAATAACCAGATTGAAAACTGGGCAAAACACTTGCATAGACATTTCTCCAAAGAAGATAAACAAACAGCCAATAAGCACATGAAAAGATGCTCAACACCACTAATCATTAGGGAAATGCAAATCAAAACTACAATCAGATACTCCCTCATATCTATTAGAATGACCACCATCAATAAAATAGAAAACAACAAGTGCTGGAGAGGATGTGGAGAAATCGGAATCCATGTGCATTGCTGACGGGAAAGTAAAACGGTGCATCCACTGTCGAAAACTGTATGGTGATTATTCAAAAATTTTACACCGAATACCAGATGACCTGTGACTTCCAGGAGCTGACTGTTGATGGACCACATGTAAGTGATGTTCTGAGTCTCAGGTTCACATTAACACTACAGGGCCCTCGTGCTCCACGGGGCTGGAGTTGTTGCTTGTGATGACGGGTGTGGGTAACTCCGCTGTGCAGGTAACAGAGAGAACATTGCCCTGTGTGGCACCTTTGATTCAATCAAAGCATCTCTCACTTCACAGCCAACCTGAGTCCTTAAAAGATTAAGACAGGTTTGTGTATCTCAAGACAAGTGCATGAAGATCAGAGCTCTCAAAGAACGTGAGGCCGCCTGCTCTATGTCTGGGAGAAGCACAGACTTTCTCAATGTCAAAATGTTAGCAGCGTTTGGTCTTGAAAGGACACAGGATGAGAGTCAGAGCCGCCCCCCCCCAATCCCACCCTTCATGCCTCTGCTGGTTCTTCACTGACCAGCTGACTGCCTGGCCAACCAGGGATGATTGCTTCCCGCTGGACACACCTCCATCACCTACAGAGGAGTGTTTTCTCTGAGGCACCATTTTCAAGGTTCTCCTAGAGATGAGTAATGGTGGGTGTGGGGTTTGAGCATAAAGAACACATGACGACCAGGAGCAAGCAGGGCAGTCAGGTGAGTGCTCAGGCCTCGGGGCAAAGACGTGGATCACATCCTCCCACGTGACTGTGACTGACATGAGACAGTGACCCAATAAATGATAGAGACAGCAGAACCTGATCTCTCCCTTGGCCTTTAATGTCTCTTTTATCTCTGCTGAGGGCAGGTGTGGGCGTGTGCAAATGCAGAAGGGGTGACTGATGGAAAGGGGGGATGCTGAACTTGCTGCAAATCTGGCTTTCGTGGACCATCTGTGTTTGGTGGTTATGAGATAGAAATTTGAGAAGTTTAAATTCTCCCATATGGGAAAATTATGATTAATACCCCAGGGTCTCAGACCAATTGCAGGAAGGAAATTTCTCTAGAGAGCAGTAAAAGGTCTGAGACATGGGCCTGAGCTTCTGGAGGGTCAGAGAACCTGTCCTGTGTGGCAGAATTCCAAGGCTCTGCATCCAGGTTCCAATCTCTAAAGAGATGTGAATCATTCATTCACTCATTCATTCCCTCTTCCTGCACCAAAAGCAACTGAGAGTTTGTTACACTTGGTCCCTGTACTGGCTGCAGGTGTAGAGTGGGGAGTGAGATGGCAAAGTCCTTCCCTTTATACTCCAGTAGGCGCGACTCCAACACACAGGAAACAAATAAGTGATTCAAGTCCAGTGCAGGGAGGTGGGTTGGCCACCTGGCAGTGGGGGAGCCTGGGCATTCCCTGCACTGACTCTGATTGTTGATGCAGGTAATTTAGTTCTAGAGTAAACAGGGATGATTCTCCATTTGCTGTCACTCCCCAGACCAGAATCTCTCCCTCTGATCTGGGGGCACCTAAGAAGAAAGGATCTTTATCAACAGCTGGTCTTGGGGTCCACAGACACCTAATAAGGCCTCTGGGAGGACGGGGCTGTGGCTGCAGACAGACCTCATGTGACTGATCTGCCACTCATGGTCTGTGTGACCCTGATTCAGTGACTATATTTCCCTGTGCCTCAGTTTCCCCTCAGTGAAATAGGATAATATTTGGCTGCCAGGTTGTCAGTGAATTAACCTTAAAATATTCGTTGTACCTGACTTAAATCTTGGTAGGGAAGAACTGCCCAAATAAATGACATCTGTTATTGTTTGATTCCAAGAGAGAATGCCCCTGGGCCTGATCCCTGATGGATGAGGAGCTGCCAGCAGCATCTTCTCTCCTCTGTTCCTCCCCTGGGGACACTGACCTTCCTCTGGAGTCTCCTAAGTCCCCCAGGGAAGTTGGCTAATGGCCTGGGGACCTTGTCCATCTGTGCTCTCCATGCCGAGTCTCAGGTGAAGGATCACGCTCTGCCCCTGTGTGGCTCTTGGGGCTGAGCCCTGGCTGGTGACCAGCTCAGAGGCCTTGTTACTCAGGCAGCCAGGAAATCATTGCTCCCAGTCAGCCCTGCCCAGGGGGCCAAAACCCAACCCTGGCACAGGCTCCCCAGGGTCACTGGAGTCAGGAGCCCTGGGACAGGGCTCTGGGCAGGGGCTTTGCAGACTGTGCTTCTCTGTGAGGATCTCAGGGATCCTCAAGCCCTGCAGGGTCTTTCTCAGGGTCATGTACACAGGGAGGGACCCAGGGGGCGGGACTGAGACTGATTTCCTTCTGCTGAGTTACTCCCATCAGACTGGTCCTTCTCTGTGCAGGGAAGATCTGTAGGGTCTGGGTTCCAAGAAAGGAATTCCAATCTTTTGAAGTTTGTCTCCTCTGTGTGTGTCCTGCACTAAATGCTCCAACCTCAGTAGGGCACATAATACAGAAAGGCAGATGTAGGCACAGTCCAGATCTGTCAATCCTGTGTGTGAAGTAGAGTTCACCCCACCCAACACCCAGAGGTCGGAGAGGAATCACTCACAGTTTACGCTTAGCTGTCCGGTTCCTACTTCTGTCTGGAAATCTTTCTTTATGATTTGTAGGGTGTAGTATCCTGTGTCCTTCTTGGTGACCTTCTTTAACTGCAGGGATCCATTGTAGTATATTGTCTCTCCACCACTGTATGCAGGCCCTGGGGTAATTCCTGATGTACCTAGTACATACGTTGCGATTCGATGTTTGGGCTCTATTCTGTCTCCTTTGTACCAGACATAGGCTGCAGGACTGCCAGACAGATTGTGGGCAACTAGAAGAATATCCTTCTCTGCAGCAGCATTGGATGGCACCAACTCAATAGTGAGTTGGGCAGTGGTGGGTGGGTTCCAGAAGGTTAAGAGTGAGACTAGGAGGGAAGAGAGAGAGATTAATCAATATTTGGACCTCTGTATTGGGGTAGAAAGATGAGGCCTGTGTCCTGAGCAGGTCTCTTCATCTCTTAGACTTGGAGCGTGTGTGTGTGTGTGTGTGTGTGTGTGTGTGTGTGTGTGTGTGTGTGTGTGTGTGTGTATGTCTCTCTCTACTGGTCAAGGTCAGCAGCATGACCACCATTCCTTCGGCCCCTCTGAACTTGTTATTTCCTCTGTTCCCAAGACTCTTCCCCAGGTGTCTGCCCGGCTCACCCCCTCACTGCCTTCAGAGCCCTGCTCACTCTCAGGGACATCCTTGGGAGATGCCTTCCCTGACCACCTGCTCTACATACCCCTGTGTTCACTTTCTGACCTTTCCCTGCTCTGTTCCCTTCATGACACTTGTCAGTCCCTGACATCACATTCTAGATCTTTTTCTTTACCTGTTCTCCCCGTGGAATGTGAACTCCTGAGGGCAGGGACTTGTCTGATCTTGTTGTTCCCCCAGTGCCTGGAACAGGCTGCAAACACCTGTTGATGAACGAATGAGTGTTCCCGGGGCCCTCCATGTCCTGGTGTTTGTCAATTTCTGGGGGTGGTGGGTAAGGACAATGTTTAGTGTCCCTAGTTAAGTTTTTTCTGGTGTTATCCTTAAAAAAATTATTATTTTTGGGGCCGGCCTGGTGGCATAGCAGTTAAGTTCATGCACTCTGCTTCGGTGGCCCAGGGTTCACAGGTTCGGATCCTGGGCATGGACAGAGGCATTGCTTGTCAGGCCATGCTGTGGCAGCGTCCCATATAAAGTAGAGGAAGATGAGCACAGATGTTAGCCCAGGGCCAGTCTTCCTCAGCAAAAAAGAGGAGGATTGGCCTTGGATGTTAGCTCAGGGCTAGTCTTCCTCTCTCTCACACACACACGCACACACAAGATTATTATTATCACCAATTTTCAAAAATTATTAGTCACCCATAACTAACTTGGAAAGGTACAGCAACTGAGATATTCCTGCCCCTCACCACTTCCAGATCATGAAATTTTTCCTGTTGTTGAGTCCCCTCCCTACATTCTACTCTGCTCCCATGTCTTCTTCCCTTATGTCCAAACAGAAGTCCTCTGTTCCCTCTCAGAGCCCTGTCCTTGCCAGGAGACCCCAGCCAGACTCTGTTCTCCCATCTCAAGCCCACCCTCAAGGAATTGTTCCCTCTCACCTGCCAGCAGGAGCTCCTGCCAGGGGATGTGCCCTCTGTGGGCAGGGGCTGAGGGGAATTGCATGGTGGCTTCTGCCTGCTCTGTCCCTCCCTCTGTGAGAAGAGCTTCTGCTCCAGAAATGCTCACAAGCACTGCTGCTCCCAAGGTGTCAGCTCTGCTGTCCTTCCTCCCTCTGTGTTGGGCCTCCTCTTGGGCAGGAGCACTTTGCCAAGTCACGTGGGCCAGGGGCGGGATCCCTGGACCCTCCTCCTCCCTCTCCTTATTCCTGCCTCCCTTGTCCCTTCTTTCTCTTTCCATTCTATCTGTGTTTCTGTTTCCTGGGAACTGCTGAGTCCTCTGCCTTCTTCAGCAGTGATTCTCCAATACACAGACACACATACACACACACACACCCTTGTTTGGACAAGCACAAGTCTGGGGCATCATGTCTTAGACTGTCCCCAAAGCTCAGGGTTGGGTTTCACAGTCAGCCTCCCCCTCTCTCATCCCCTTTGTCTTTTCTCTTCAGAACAGAAGTCTGGGGGCTATACCAGGAACTCTTGTCACAGGCATGTCACCCCTCCTGTGCATCAGAACCACCGGTGGAACTTTATAAAGATTGTGAATGTCCAGGTGCCACCTTAGAAATGCTACTTTAGCAGCTGCCCAGGTTTGTGGATATCCAGCCAGGTTGAGACCCCATTTTGTGGGGGTGGGGCAGCCTCTCCCCTCTGTTCAGAGTCAGGAGATTCTGTTAAGATACAAATTCTGACCCGGCAGGTGTGGGGTAGGCTCGAGAGTCTGCATCTAACAAGCTCTCAGGTGATGCTGATCACACTGGCCTGTGGGGCACACTTTCAGTGGCAAGGCTGATGGGGACCCCTGTCCCCTAAGAGGATGATCCCCACCTCCAGCATTGGCCTCTGCTGTGTCCTGGCCTTGGGGTCTGTCAGCACCACGCTGAGACCTAGGGGTCCCCAAACTCGGGGGATTATTTCTGCTCATGACACAGAAACCCAGCTGGTCACCAGGGTCTTCCCAGTGTCTTCAAATGCTCTGGGAGGGTTGGATTTACTCCCAGCAGGAAGGACACAGAGATGACTCTGGGGGTGAGAAAGGGGCAAGCTGAGTGATGACTGGTGAGGGGACCTTCCCTCCATCTCTGAGTTTCACCAGCCTGGCCTCTGCTTCCAGGGACAGAGACTGAATACGGGTGTCTCAGAAGGAGCTGCAGTTCCTGGATGTGAAGGGAGCAGTGTCCTGTGTGTCCTGGGTGAGAGGATGGTAGTGCTGGGAGGTCAGGTGGCTGTGGGTTCCCTGGTCCTCAGGGGAAGATTTCAGGGAGACCCTCTCTCTAGGTAGGTGTTGGTTGAGCTGTGGCTCAGAGCCTGTCCATGTGCTCCCTGACCATCCTGGGGGCCTCTGTCCTCTGCCTGGGTGACTTTCCTGTGGTTACCCCGCCTTCCCCATGGGTGGTGTCAGGCAGGGACTGGGGAGCTGCACAGGGACCCCTGACAGATCAGGGTGCTCTAAGGCCATTAGAAGGGGCAGGAGAGGCAGAGCAGGCACATAAGAGAGACCCAGAAGGACTTGTTGGACCAAGGGAGGGAAATCAGGCTGCTGCTTTAACTCTTTAGACAAAGCCCCATTCATGTGTTAATTTCCTGCAAATTGTCTGTGTGTCCTGTTGTCGCCCCCTGGAGGGCATGAGGAGACCTGCAGCCAATGTCAGGTGCTGCGCCAGGGATGCTGACCAGGCTCCAGAGGGTGTGAGCTGGCCCTGAGCCCTGGACAGAGATGGGCTCTGACCTCCAGTCTGCAGGGTGCTGTCAGCCTGTGTCCTGGTCACTGCAGGTCCCCAGGCTGCCCGACTCCATCCCAGTGCAGGGTGGGCCCAGGGAGAGAAGAGGTGATGTCCAGTGCTGCCTGGTGGATGTGCTGCCTCAGGAGGAGCTCTCTGCCCCCGAGGTTTCAATGAAAGGGCCTGGTGATTGGTCTCTTGAAGTCTCAAGGCACCCTGGGGGGTGTCAAGTACTGGGGGGATGGTCCCCAGAATGGCCTGTGTTTCCCCCATCACAGCACTGGGGCGTTGCATCTGAGTCATCTGTGTCCCTGTCTGTCATCTGCTCTAGGCCTCCCCACAGGGCCCGGGAGCTGGAGCAGCTCCACGTGGAGACTCAGCCAGGGGATCCCTTGGGTTCCTCTGTTGTGGGTGGGGCCCTGTGGGACCCTCAGCCTCTCTGAGATGGAAGCAAACACATCCTGGTTTTCCTGTCCCTTCCTGGGTGGGAAATTCCCCTTGTTTCACCTGACACTTTGGGCTGGTGAGTTGTCTTCAGGGGACACAGCCAGTTGTTCCCACAGACCAGGGGCCCTGGGGATGGGGAGTTGCCCCCCGATTCCTTTGTGATCAGGGTAGAGCACCGACTTCCCTGGTGGTGACTTACCTGGGATGGAGGATCCAGAGTTGTGTCAGGTCAGGTCTCTGTGAGAAGAGGAAGGACACAGGCTGCTGGCCCAGGCCTTCCAGGGAGAGAAGTCACTTACAAGGTAGAGAAGAGGAGGGGGCGTGATTTTCTGGAATGTATGGGCATCCAACCCCTCACTGTTAGGAGGTCCCTGTCCTCCCTCCTGACTCTACAAGGGGTAGAGTCCAATCCCTGGGACAGCCACAGGCACTTGCTGGCCTCCTCCCATGCTGATGCCAGTGACCCTGTGTCTACAGGGAATGTGCTCTGACCCCCAGATGTCACACAAGGGTGACAGGCTTCTGTTGTGTTGTTTCCCTCATCCATTTAACGAGTATTTATTAAGCTCTGTTACTGGGTGCAGACCACGACAGCTGGATATCTGGTCTGGCTTAGGTCTCATCCTCGAAGACATTGCCTCTAGAGTGGAGCCTTCTGTTCAGAGTCCTCCCCCCCCCTCCAGGCACAAGGAATGGACCCGATGTCCTCATCTCTCATAAGAGATTAACCCTGTTGGCCCTAGCCCTGGCTCTGTCACCTTCTGCCACTACTGGTTCCTTGTCAAACCCCCCTCTCCCATCCTGACACTGCCTGAGGCCTCAGCACCACCTCCCTGGCACAGGGGTCTGGATACTCTGGGTGCCAAGTGGACCAAACCCTCTACCCCATGGGATGCTCCCAGAGTCAGAGAGAAGGGCAGGGTGATGGGATCAGGGCTGCCTGGTAGGGAAACACCTCACCACCTGTGGGGACTGACAGGTCCTTCTGGCATCATCTTGGCAAGTGGTCACGGGATCTGGGCATACTCCATGCTTTCCAGTAGGTATTCAGCTTCCAGAACTTCCTGACATTGGTGGACACGGTGGAGGGGAAGATTGCAGGGTTCTGGTGGTGGTTGGGATGGAGCCACAAAGAGAGCCCAGGACACTCTGGCCAGGGGCCCTGCACTTGCCCATCAGCAGCCAGTGGACACGGGAACATCAGGGCACAGGGACAGCCCAGGGTGCCCCCACATTCTTGAGGACCAGGGGAGCTTGAGCCTCGACTCCTGCTTCTGGTCACAGGCGGTGGGATCTGGGAGAGGGCCCAGGAGCAACGTCTAGTTTTGTATTTGAGATTTAAAAGGAAGAGGGGAGTCGCTTCTACCAGGTCACAAAATTGTAGATGGCCTGTTGACCAAAGGGTGCTATTACATCATTGTGAAAATTAGCATAAGGCCCTGGATGTTCTTTTAAGGAAAAAAAAATAACTATTTTAGTTTTTGTTGATAACTGTGATGCATGTTTTATTCTCTAGTTGATTGTTAATGCCACTTCTGTAGTTTATCTCATAAAGAAATTGTGAAAGCCAACCAGGATCCATGTTTCAGCACAGGAAGGTGGACTCTTCTTTCATGGGGACTCTTCTATGATTTTAAGCTTTCATGCATTCCTATAGATCTTCTGTGAACACTAATGTGATTTCTCTTCATCCTTTTCTACTGGTCATCCCAGTGGAGAGAGTCACATTTCTCCCTAAGAGTTGGAATGCATCTGATACCAAAAAAAGTGTCCCAATCCTTCTGGGTGATGATGAGGACACTCAAGTGGAGGTCTGATCAAGGTGGGTGAAGGCACCTCCCATGCCCGTCACAATGCTGGGGTGGATGAAGGACAGAAAAAGAGGTCAGTAATTTAAATGTCAAATCCAAGAGGGACAACAGATTCTGCTCAGAGTGTGAGAGTGGATGGGTGAATGGTGAGAAAGTTAAAAGACGCCCCCCCACCCCCCACCCAATGAGGGAGCATCAAAGGCTCCTCTGCTTCAGAGAGGGGCCCAGGGCTGGTGGGCAGGGTGCTATCAGCCCCCAGATGCTGGGAAAGAGGCCAACACTGGCTGGTCTCTGACAAAGTCCACTTTTTGGGTGTAGATTCAAACTTAAGGAAAGATGCCAGGGTACATGATTCTGAAAATAAAGGGAAACTCCTATGATATAAATTTCTTCCTAATAAGATACTTTTTCCTAATGAGAGGATGACTCTCCATTCATTGCTAAGCTGCCTCTTAAGACGGTAAGAGCATCAGAGTAGACTGTCTAATGACGTCACATAGATTTCTCATCATGTATTTTTTCATCTCAACGTCTACAGTATTTCCCTGATCTGACTTTGCAGTATAACCCAGTGGTGTCATTCTGACTTGTGGTTACACCCTTTGAAAAACCACAGTCTTCCAGCTGGTGAGCTACAGGCAGCGGTAAGTTAATCATGCCTAAATATGCCTCCTCTGAACTGGAACATGCCCTTAGTCCAAGGTCAGCCCTAATCTTTCAGCTCTCCTGACCCCTCTTTGCTCTCCTTCCAGCAGGAACCATCCACTAGAGGGCACTCATGCTCCTCCTTGAGCTCCTGGGGACCTTCTCCATCACCTGAGACCAATGCAAGTGTTCTTACTGCCACAAACCCCAGCTCTCAAACACTAGATTTGCTCTGGGTGAAGCTCCTGGAACAGACTCAGGGGCCCAAGGAAGGGACCTGCCATTGGAGGAGATGGCAGCATGGACTGGTGACCTGGAACCAACCCCAGGACCCAAGTCATTGTGGAGGAGATGGTTGCAGGCACAGTAGGCAGTGAAGACTGGACACTCAGGGCCCAGATGCCCCTGCCCAGGTGTGGGCACTGGTGGAAATGACTGTGAGCCTGTGGCTCTGAAGGCCCTGTCACCTAGGATCTGTGCACATGGGCCTTGACTGGGCTACTGTGGAATATTCCAGACTGGGCCTTCTGCAATAGGAAGTGGGTACTCCCAGGTATTTCAAGAAACTTTCTTCTTGGAAGAATCGGGAGAGATGTGTCATTCACTGTGGCACAGCTTCTCTCAGGGCCTGAGGGAGCAGGTGGTGTCTTGGCTTCACCATCAGCTCCAGACCAGGACCCAGGACGTGGGGAGTGTGAGGTCCTGCCCAACCCCACCTCTCAGGACACCATTGCTGGGCTGTCTGTGGGGAACTCAGCCTCCCGTTCCCCTCCCTGAGGGCAGGAAAGGGACCCCAGAGTTCCTTCATGTAGAGTTGGACAATGAAGAGGCACAGGTGAGTTTGGGCAGGTGGACATGAGGAGAGGCCATTACCCCTGGAGGGAGGAGCAGTAGATGGTGGGCAGACAGGAGTGCACAGCCGTCTGAGCTGCTATAGCTGAATTGTTTCCTCTGGAGAATCCACCCTTTTCCCTACAAACATTCAAGCACGTCCCAGTTCAGTGCTGCAGGCTGAGGCCCCTCCGTTCTGTTCCCTGACCCAGTCCTACATCAACTCTCTGTCCCCATCACACTTGGGCAGTGCTGTTTGACTGCCCAACTTTCCTGAGACTCCTAGGTCTTTAGCGTGGTCAGTGTCTCCCTGTCCCCACCTGTCTGGAGGCCAAGTTCTGCCTTCCTGGTCAGCTGAGGGACCAGGCTCTCAGGCTCCATTGTCCTGATTATCCATCATATGCCAGGATGTGGCAGCAGCTGAACAAAGGAGAGATGCAGGGACAACTGTGAGCCTCCCTATGTGTCTGCAAGTGGATCTGTTAGGGAGAAACCCAGGAAATGACTGAACTTCCTGCTAATTTAGATGTGGGCAGTGTGTCCCCTGGGGACTTAATAGAGAATGCATGGGTATTTTCTTATTTTGTAGGACAGGTTTTTGAGTTTGGAATTATAGTTTTCTCTTGGATGTCACCGTCAAACCCAGCCCACCCATTTGGGGCCCAGACTGCAAATTCCACACCCTGGAGCAGAGTTGGTGTTGGGGCTGAGGCACTGGCAGTCTGGTCCGGGGACCCGCTGTATGGGCAGCTGCTGCAGAGAGATGTGTTCTCTGTCGGGAATAGTGGGCCCTCCCTGCTCCCTGCAGCACCCCACCCTCTGATACCGATCACCCCCCCCCACCAGCCCCAGTTCAGCCCCCACAGCAGTCTCTGAGCTGACTGCCCCAGGGACATTATGGGAGTCATTCGCTCTCTTTGTTCTGCTCCTGATGCCTGCCTGGAGCTGTCCAGGATCCTGTAGGTTCCCTGAGAGGTGTGTGTGTTTGTGTGTGGGGGCGTGATGAGCCCCTGCACACACGTGAAATCTCAAGGTGAAGGAATTTGAGAGTCATTTAACAAATATTTATTTTGAATGCAAGGATTCATGGTTCAGTCTTCTACATTTAATAAATGAGGGCTCATGTCACAGACTGGATCACTCTTCTTACCCTTCCTGTCTTCCTGATGTTAGAATGACACATCCATGCCCTTTGTCTGCACCTTGCTGCTCCTCCCACTAGAAGGAGAGCATATTCCACCCCAGCCCCATTTATCTCAGGCTTGGGCATAAGAACATGGAATCCAGGGATCTCCAATCTCAGAAAGCACCCCAGGAGGGCCGGCCTGGTGGTATAGTGGTTAAGGTCACGTGCTTTGCTTTGGCAGCCCAGGGTTTGCAGGTTCGGCTCCTGGGAGTGGACTGACACACCGCTTGTTAAGCCATGCTGTGGCGGCGTCCCACACATAAAGTAAAGTAAGATGGGCATGGATGTTAGCCCAGGGCCAGTCTTCTTCAGCAAAAAGAGGAGGGTTGGCAACGGATGTTAGCTCAGAGCTAATTTTCCTCACACACACACACAAAAAAGCACCCCAGGCAATTCTCAGGAACACTGAGAATTTGAGAAACATTTCCCTAAATGGTGTATTTTGAGAGATTCCACCAGTGGGACAGATTGTCAGATGCCACATTGTAGGTTACAGAGATTTGCAAATTGGGGCCCTTGTCCTAATCTATAAAACGAAACCAAAATACTCAAGCAATTATGTGATCAATTACATAGAAGTACCTGGAAGCTTAGGAGATAAAAATAGTACCTGTGGCTCTGAACCCCCTCAAAAAATAGCCGAAAAGCATCATCATTAAGTTACTATTCTCCGTCTCCCACAGTGGGGACTTCAGACAAGCATGTGTCACAGACTCCGTCACTGTTTGGGGCAGACAGATCAACGGGTCATTAGCGTTTTGGACTAAAGTTAGGACCCAGTCCTTCAAGCTGTTGGAACCGGCCCTGCAAATGATCCTAGCAGGGCTGGCATGTATAAATAGCTACACCGAAGGGATTCTTCCGGGAGAAAATGCTCAGGAGATTTTAGGCTTCATGACCTTACAACAAAATTAATGGAAATGAGAATCTAGTCCAAGGACTGAAAGGACCTAGAGACCCACCCTCCCTACTCACACCCACACCCACACCCACACCCACATCCCCTCAAACTGGGAGCAGCCCATGTGCCTGAAGCATGGGGGGCAGACCGTGCAGGGGGCCCCCCTGCATATTAGGGGCCACATGAGGAGTCTGTGCTTTAGTCTGGGTGTGGTAGGACGTCACTGAAGTGTTTGTGTATCTGTTGTTTGATTGATTTGTTTTCTAGGAGTGACAGATGTGTCCTCACAGCCCTCGGTAGGAATCAACCCTGTTAACACCCTGATCTCAGACGTCCAGCCTCCAGGACTGTAAGACAATAAATTTCTGTTTGTTCTAAGCCACCCAGTATGGGACTTTGTTAAGGCAGCCGTAGCAAACTAATACACTACACTTCAAAAGTAAAAATAAACGGATGAATTTAATTTTATTTCATTATATTTTCTTTTATCCAAAATATAATTTCAACATGTAATCAATATAAAATTATTAATGAGATCTTTTACACCCTTTTTTTTTCATTCTATGTCTTTGAAATCTGGTGTGTGTTTTGCACTTACAGCACCTGTCAACTTGGACTCGCCCCATTTCAAGTGCTCAGTAGCCACATGTGGGCAGTGGCTCCCACCTTGGACAGCGATGAACTCAAGGGTTACCTGCCAGAACTCTCAGCTGCGGGTTCTCACCTGCCTTTTGGGAGGATTCTCTCTCCATCACCAAAGCTTTTCTGGCTCCAATTGGAATATAATATCTGCTTTAAGGAGGTAATCTGTGAGAATGGGGAAAGCCATAAGGGCTTGGAAAAACACGCAGGAGACTAAATTACCCCCAAATTTAGTATTAGCTGCAAATGACCTTTGAAATCTCTCAAAGACAGATAAGATAAGGCTTCAGAAGGAAACTACTCCTCTACAACTACTCCTTTACTACTTTAAAATCCAAAGTCTTTACCCAAGTGTGAAAAAGAATGTTTCTTTCCCTATGTGGTAGGGTTTCAGACTCTCTGGTCTCTGAATTTTAGACCCACACTTTATGAGCTTGAGTCTTTGTGAGCTTTATGGGACTTCCAGAACCCCACACCCTCTGACACCTGAGGACGAACGGGCTGCACGAGAATTTGGAACATTGCCCTGAGCTACTGAGAGAAGGTTCTAGTGGTTCTCCAGCATCATGTCTCTATATAGATTTCTCTGAGAGGGGTCCAGGAGCCACATCCATGGCCACATCCTAGAAGGCCACTGGTCACTAAAATTGTAAGCACATTCCTCAGTCATCCATCATCAACATCCATGTCTCTAGGATGAAGTGCATGAGCACTGAGACTAGAGGAGGTGCCTGAAACAAAACAGATTGATCATTTCCTTCTGGATGAAGATTTTGGAAAAATTGTATTTCTCAGGTGCTTTTGCTTTAAAAGAAAGGGTCCATGCCTGTTGCTTTAAAATCTGAGGGGAAAAATACCCTGATTGTGGTCAGTTGGATTAAAACAATGTTTTGTGTACTCTGATGTGGTCATTTTGGTTTAAATTCTTCAATGTGCATCTTCTAATAACCAGGACATTCTCTCACATAACCTTAATTGAATCCATCAATGATGGGAAATGAACACATATAAATTACAATTTAATCCCAAGACTCTCTTAAAATTTTGCCAACTGTTCAAATAATATGTTTGTAGGAAAAACTGAACAAAACTAAAGAAAACAGATTCCTTTTCCCTCTTTCCTCACTGTCCCAGGACCAGGGCCAGGCTGGCATGCTGCACTGAGGTGTCAGGTCTCTGGATCTCAGTCTGTCTTTGTTTCATGACCCTGACATTTTTGAAGAGCTCCCAGCTGAGATTTTGTTGAATATCCCCCAGTTGGGTTTGTCTGTTATTTCCTCGTGAAGAGAATTAGTGTATGTATTTTTGGCAGAAATGCAACAGAAGTGATGCTGTATTTCCTCTATTGTATCAAGAGATGCATAACATTTATTTATCCCATTATTATTTGGTTGAGAGGGTATCTGCCAGGTATCTGCACCATAAATGTAATTAATAAGTCTTCTGTACTTAGTACTTAATAAGTATTAAGCATTAACATTTGGGGGGGAGATATGTAGAGACTGTTCTGTGTCAACATCCTGTCCCTCCTCAGACTTCACCACTGGAGCAACCTCCATCGATGTTCTCACCTAAACCAGTTACTGCCATGATGGGTGTCAGGTGGTGATTCTCTAGGTACGACATTTCTTCTATATTTTCTAGTTGGCACTTGACTGGAGAATCCTGCTTTCTCTTCACTGTGGTTTTTTTGTCTACATGCTTGTTGATTATAAAAGCAAACAATCTGTCCCATTCCTTTGCAGATATAAGGAATGCTTGGATTTTATTGGTCTGAAATTTTTTAACCTGTGTCAACTTGGCCTGTGGGTTAAAAATAAGAGAAATGGGCACCAACTCACCCTGTTTGTTTAAATTTATCAACAATTATCACATCTAGTCATCGGCTGAAGAATAAATGAGAATGTTCTGATCTGGCGTGATTGGCTTCACAAATTTTAACTGTCTAGATCAGACGCTATATGTTAAATGAGTTATAGGTAGCTTAAGAGAGGAGAGAAAGGGCTTCCTTCTCTCCAGAAAATAGAACATTTGAGTATAAGCAATACTCCAAACACAGCCCATAGTCATCCTTCACCAGTCCATTCAGTGCTATGGAATCCATTCTGGTTCCGCTCCAACTTGGGTAAGCAGTCTCATGCCCATGTCTGAAATACTGACCTGTTCCACCAGAGGGATCTCAAAGTCATGGAAGGGATGTCATCAGAGGCCTATGCCCATGAGGACCTAGCAAAGCCCTTGTCCACAAGTCTCTGAGACTGTCGTCTTTGGTGGTAGATGGGGCACTCTGTCCTGTAGCTGACTGCTTTCAGAGAAACACAGTAAAATAAAAAACTATCAAGACTCTTAAAACAGCTGTGATTAACATTTAAAATTTTCAAAAGTGAAAAATCTGATGACAGTTCATTACCAAAATAATGCGACTGACAGGAAAATGTGGTTGATTAAGTGGGATACAAAACAGTAAAAGATTTTGAGTCAGCATTGGAAGGAACATGATGTAAGAACTTAACCCTTTCAAAGGTGAGAAGAATTTATTTCTTAAAAATCAAGGATGTGATGAAATCAACATGTAGCACAGAGAACTATTCTGATAAGACATAGAATCTCTCCTTCTAGGGATATTAAAGAGAAGGCAGAGAAAAGTTTTTAAATCCTCTCAGTAAAAGCCAACTAGTAATCCAGGGAAATTTTGTCCTCTTAACAGAGAGAAAAACAAATCCTGGTTTTATGTCAGTACACTATTGGTCGCCAAAGCTCCCTTTAAGAAAATTATTATACATAAACCCATCAAACCTGGGCCAGCTATGACCAGGACAAACAAAATTCAGTGTCTGTGAACCTTTTGCTACTGTCTACATCCACTCAGGTTTTGTCCTACACTCTCCTCTTCCTCATTCTGGAACAAACTATCATTTCATATTAGGTCCAAACTACTCTCTTTTTCCTTAACACAATCTCATCCTGCATATCTTCCATACTGTATTGTTCTCTGTCGTATTTTCTCCTACTAGAGTCTCATTCATGGATGGGTTATAATCTTAGCCACAGAAACATCTACTTCACAGAGAAAACTAGGATCATTGTGAACTGTCTGTCATGCTTCAGCATTTTGCAGCAGAGCAAATGCATACACATCCCACATATGGTTAGAACCATAGAAGTCCTTCCAGTAACATTCTCAATGTGACAGAAGGAACACATTCACTAACACACGCAAAAATATTTATAGCCTGAAAATTATCCCTGGTAATTAATATTTCAGTGTGTGAACTTACTTAAGATTGACCTAGGTATTGAATGGATAGCCAATAATTATCTTAATTTAGCATAGGATAATGTTTGAAGGTACCAAAACATATTGAAAATTATCCTCAAGGTGACATGACATTACTGCAGAGACATAATTACTGTTGAAACAAAGTTTCATCAAAATACATTCACTTTCCTTAATTTTTGGGCATTTTAGGAATAGTCATTTAGTTTTCTCTAGAGCCCTCAGCTAGACCTCCCTGAATGGATTTTATAATCTAATTTAGTGGCCACATGAAGGTGGGAAAGTATTACACATACAGACCTACATAAACATACAGACAGACACAAAGAGAGAGCTTCTGGCTTCAATTCTGAAACTTCAGCTCACTGGCTTGTAGAAAAGAGGGGTGCTTCTCCTTGCTCCTCTGGACAGTCTTACCAGGTGTTTCTGGCAGGTGAGGCAAGTTGAGGTCACCTGCTCAGTATGAGGCCTGAAAGGTTCTCACCAATATTTGAGGAGGCCCTTTCAAGATGTCTTTGCCATGATGTGTCATCCTATGGGGGATGTGGATGAAATTTCAGGCTGGGGGCCTAGGAGAGACCAGGTAGCCATCTGGGTGTCTCCAAAGCACCAACCTGCTTCCAATGAACTTTTCCACCCTCAGGTCAGTTCTTGGGGTCCTGAGCCTCTTGAGAGCCTGCTTTGGGGGACGAGGCCTGAATTCCTGGTGAGTATAATGCATTGAGGGGCAGGAGTAAGAAGGGAGAGGTTTGGAAGGGGTGCATAGAGGGGGAGAGGAGTGGAGGAGGGACAGGTGTTGAAGGGGGACAAATCAAAGGATCCCAGGGGGCTGATGGGAAGGCCTGAGGTGTGAAAAAGGAGGAAGGAGGAACAGGAGTGTCTCAGTCCATTTGGGCTGCTGTAACAGAATACCATGGACTGGGTGGCTTAAACAGTGAAATTTATTTCTCACAGCTCTGGAGGCTGGAAGTCCAAGAGCAAGGTACCGGCAGATTTGGTGTCTGGGGAGGACCCTCTTCCTGCTTCATAGATGGCCGTCTTCTTGCTATGTCCTCACATGAAGGGAAGGGTGAGGGAGCAGTCTGGGGTCTCCTTATAAGGGCACTAACCCCATTCATGAGGGCTTCACTTTCATGACCTATCACCTCTCAAAGGCCCCACCTCCTAATACCATCACATTGGTGATTAGGATTTCAGCATACAAATTTTGGGGAGACACAAACATTCATTCCACGTCAGGCGGAGAAAGGAAGCGAAAGGTCTTGGAAGTTCCCAAGCTGCCTACAGTGGCCATTGAAATTCCCAATTGTCTTTAGGAAAAGTTTGCATATTTCTGAAGATACTGCACTGAATTGATGCCGTCCTGGTGAAGAACATAGTCAGCAGGAGAAGAGGAAGGAGAATGAGAATTGCCTATGATATTGACAAATGGTTAAGCCAAAGGGGAAGAAAAATTTTAAGGGAGCCAAGAAAGAGTCCCCTTGACTAATTTCCTCACACAATCCCCAGGTCCAAGACGTGAGAGATCCCAAGAAATGGAACCAGAGCAGCTGCCCCTCAGAAAATCAACCACATTAGCACCAAAACAGACAGTTGGTGCTCTGAGACTCTCTGAACACAGAAAGCCAACAGTATTGTCTGGATTCACATTAGGGACTGGATTTCTTAACATGATTTTTGAAACTCACAGTTCGCCCTGGCACTGCTCCCCTCCTGCTCCATGCTGAACTGACCCACCCTGGGCTGGTGGAACTCATCTTTCCTTTCCCCAGGAAATCACTGCAGCTTGTGTCTCTCCAATCCCCAGCATCTCCTGCAGGCCGTGGTCTGAGAGAACTTCTCACCAGGGCCTGCCCCCTAGGTGCACAATGGACCTGGGTTAATATCCAGTGAATCTGACTAGTGCCTGAACAGTTCATCTCAGGGCCCCTCCCACAGAGTCACCACCTCCTGCTGGGTCCAGGCACCTCCCTCCCTTTAGTGCTGGGCACGTGGCACACGCTCATTGGCCAGGACACTTCCTCTGTGAAAGATACAAGTCATATCCTTGCCTCCATTACTGCTTTCAGTGGGAATCAGGTTCTACTGTGTTGTCTTAGATTCTGTCTTTGTCCATTGGCATGGCTTTGTCACAGGTTCCTTTATATTAACTATATTTTCTTACTTTCTGTATTCTTGATGCTTACAAACAAAAAAGAAGAGAAAGGTGTACCCTCCCAGAAACACAAGCCATTCTAAACCATTGTGTTTAAAAAAAAATGAGGGTTGGGGAAGGACTGATGATCCTGCAGACAGAGCACTGGGCCTTCCTCAGCCCCCTCTGCCTCTAATCTGCTGGAGACAGAACAACCACAACCAAAACCTCTGCTCGAAGCTGTGAAAAGCCTAAAACACAACAAAACAAAACAATACAAAGAGAAAAATGGAGCAAAAAAGAAAAAAAAAAAACCCTAGATACGGGGGGAGAAAATAAAAGCTAATTAAATAAATTATGTATATAAATATTTTAATGTAAATAGATAATTTGTGTCTGTGCGCATATGTTATACAACTAAATGGAAACAAAGTTTCATCATTTGATTCAATTGAAAATCCAATATTTCTATTCTAGATTTATATAATGAAGGAATTTATGGAACACACAGTTAAAAAAGGGCACTGACTGGCTTTTGTGCCTCTGCAACACAGGTTCTAAATTCACGTGAGCATTTGCTAAAATGCACCAACTGACAAATCTTCATGGACTTAATCAATACTGGAGCTCAGACTATAGTTATACCTGGGGATCTCACTAAATTTAAGCATTGTACCCCCTATAATCTTAGGAAGGCAACCACATATAAAATAGAGGAATAATAGGTATGTCTCACTTTAACGGTAACCTCGTCTAAATTTCCCACAGTTGTAGTACTCACGGTCCTAAAATATCCCATATGGGGCATAGACATGCCAGCATAATGAATATTAAAATTAAAATAAATTTTTGGTGCTTATAAATTTGTTTTATAAAAGGGACCCCACGAACCTCCCAAGTTAAAATAGCTAATATGGTACAATGTAAACTAAAACAGGGCCCTCGAGGATAAAAGTTTACACGGAAACCTCATTACAAAATGGGTGATTATCCCCACTCCTTCTCCATTTGAAAGCCCAATCTCGCCTGTTTTTAAATCTGGAAAAAATAAAGGATGTCTCACGGTGGGTTACTACAACCTCAATACTGTGGTTCCACCCACAGGGCCCAGGGAGGCAATATCCAATGTTATTAAAATTACTAATTCTACTCAATCAACAACCAGCAAATATTTTGCTCTTATAGATTTGGTGAATATGTTCTGTTCAGTGTCTATGTCACAGCTTCTCAACTGCAGATTGTCTCCACCTCCAAAGGAATACAAAACACCTTTCCCAGGCTGCCCATGGGACATCTCAACGATGGACCATCCCACACTGTCTATGCAGACAAGATCTTACCTGCATCCACCTTCCTCCTGAAGCACAGGCATGACGTTACATGCTGACATCCTCCTCCAAGGAGATTCATTCGACACGTTTCATTTATTAAGGACACGTAAGTCCAACATCTTTTAGTCCTTTTTGGGTTCTGATGGCAACATTCTTCATTTATAAATTTTACTTCCAAATTAAAATCAAGAGGCAATCCCCTTAGTGCCCTCCGAGACTCCTGCACTAAAGAAACTTTAACAACCTCTTCTCACGCCTCCTGGAGTCTCTGGACCACTTCTGATGCCATAGGTTACCCAAGGGCTTCTGATGTAAGACACTGCCCTTCTCAGCCTTGGGATGTACACCAGTGAAACAATAAATGGCTGATTACCAGCTGGGCTTTCCTGGAAACAAAGGCTCTTACAGATCCTGAGTCTGTGACCCTCCATCACCAGCTGCTCTTTACCCATTGGGTGATGGAAACAGCACCTTGCAAGCTTGGCATGGCTCCTGAGGTCTCCTTAAGACAGAATGGGGCCATACCTGGGCCCTCTGGCATATTCCACCTGTGGAAGGAATTAGCTTCCTCTGTCCTCAGTTCCTTGTCAGATATCAAGGGAGGTCAACCCTCCCACAGACTACTAGCCTACTGGGGGAGCCCCTAGGGATGAATTGAGTGAGCAGCAGTGAGAAATCATAGACCATGTGGACAGCACTGAATCACCACATGTGATGGAGCTCAGTGGAATATTACTGCTTTCCGTCCCTTAGCCAGGGTGTCCCAGATAAAGGATGGGATCCCAGCATCACCACGCTTGACTAAGCTTCAGGCAGCTGTCTTAGCACTGGATGTCATGGCAAACAAGTTGTCCATCTTCACATTTATTATAAACCATTGGGCCACTACCTAAAAATTGTCCCCTCTAGGTTAAAGTGCTCTGGGACTCTTCTGCCTCACAAACATCCAAAATATACTTAAAAATCATATGTCTCCACATCTACTAAGGCCACGACACAAGGCCTTGCCAGATGTTATTTATTTCCTTTGATGCTATAGATATTACTGGTAGTAACCAAGACACACATTTCACTTCTCAAAATATACAGTGCTGGGCTCTTGAAAGAGACAGTCAATAGAACTTTCTGTCCCCATTAGGTCCCGGATAACTGGTTTAATTAAGAGACATAATGGTCCCCTCAAACAACTCCTTTTAGAATTCCAATCTGGCAAATAAAGCCCTGGCTGGGTCTCTATCTTGCCCCAGGCCTTAACCTGTCTTTATAAATTTTCCATCTTCCCCCATCCTAGGGGGCTGGAGGACATACAGAGGACATACTCTCATGTGATCCATTAACAACAGATGGTCCCACAGACCAGGCAGTTGTTCAGGTGAGATGGGACTCATTTGAACCTAAACTTCCACCAAATACAACACAAAAGACCTGTCAAGTGCAGCTGTTCCCCATCCAGTGACTGCAGGTCTCATTCACGCTGGGCTGGCTGCTGTCACTTCTTACAGTCCAGAAGCCAAACCCTCCAAGTGAGCCATGATTTCAATCAAACATGGCAAATGCTGAGACGCACGGTAAC
Organism: Tapirus indicus; assembly: GCA_031878705.1. NCBI lineage: Eukaryota > Metazoa > Chordata > Mammalia > Perissodactyla > Tapiridae > Tapirus > Tapirus indicus. Next base: position 18,187,653 of record CM062926.1, on the reverse strand, counting down.
CCCAGTGGATACTTACTTGTAGGGGACACCCCAATCCCACATCTCAGAAGACATTGTCCCAGCCCAAGACCTCATGACTGGAGGTGACTTGACTCCCTGTGCCAGAGACCCCTTCAGTCTGGGCACAAAAGCTCCACCCCAGCGATGCCCATTGATGCCTCTCCTAAGGCACAGATTAGATCCAGGACATTCATTGCTTTGCTTCCTTTCCTGTTAGGGATTCTATTGTGTTTCTGAGTCACTCTCTGCTTAGCCCTTCATCCTGGTATCCTCCTTGCTCTCTGACCCAACATCCAGCCTACCATTTCATGCCTGAAGGTAGAGGTGCCCACTTGTTCTATTCTAAAAACTAATAGAGATTACTGCTCACCCAAGGGGCATCTACTCCCCAGAGCCTTTTCCTACTTTCTAGAATTCTCCACTGTCATCTCTATAAGTCTCCCTAAAATTATGCCAAATAGCCAGGGGCCCCATTGTTCTGTGTTGTCTTAGATTCTGGATTGGTCTATTTGGCATCCGTTCATCCCAGGGCCAATTCACTAACTGTGTTTTCTTACTTTCTGTATTCTTGAAGCTGTGACATTTGGGGACCTTACAGACCCCAGGAGAGACTGCCTCTCCGAGGACAAGTCAATTCCTAAAGATGGTAAATAGCTTACTTGGGGGCAGGCCTCTTAGATGCCAGCCAACTACCTACTTATCTTTTTTTTATCTTTATAAAACTTTATTGTCTCAACTGTCTAAAATTAACATCTATTTCTTTTATAATTAAAATCAAATGTTATTATTTTTCCAGTTTTATTGAGATACAACTATCCCTTATCTAACTCTCACATACCAAGCCAATATTTCCCCTTCCCTTAATCATCCCAGGGCTGGGTCCCGGGCAACTAGAGATCGTCCCTATAGCTCCAAGCCTCCAGGCTGATTAATTAGACAATATTAAACTGTTTGTTCTGCCCCACCATAGACCCCCTACTGAAAACCACAATAAGGGCTCTGGCTTAGGCCCTCCCCTCTCAATGATCTTCCACAACCTTCCCCAAACCTGTTGCTTCTCCTGGGTCCCTGCATGGTGTGCAGTGCCTCTCCTGTCTAGGGGAATGGTGAGTAAGTTTAACCTTTTTTTTAAATGGCTTTGCCCTCTCTGTATTGCCACTTTGTCACCTTTATAAATTAAGAACCAGGCACCAGGTCTGAAGTCATAGGTGAGACTGAAAGAGATATTCATTATGTTTTCCAAGGACGCAATAATTTCATTTATAAGAGGCATGACCATGGAATTTCTAGTGCATATCATGGCGACATTTCTCATGGATAAGATGATGCTATTCTTATCAGTGGACTTAATAACTTAACTAAAGGAGTTACTGATGCTCATAAAATCGACGTGCATGTCTGCAACTGAGAATATGCTTATGTGTGGAATGAGAAAGATTGTCACTGCTATTGAAAACCTGTTTGTGCTTAACCCTGTAAAAAAAATCACCTATTTCTTTAAGAAGAAGCAGCTTGTGAACCAATATGTGCAAACATGGTTTGAGGAAAAAATTATAAATGTATCTGGAAAATGAGTATAACTGGTGAGTGTACCATGTTTTGCCCTCCTCAACGATCACAATGGAAATTATCAATTGGATTATCATCACACATGGAAAATATGTTATTGGAAATGTTTCTGCAAGAAGGTACTTTTTTTATCAATGAGGTTTTTTGTGAATCAGTGACCTGCTTTTATCATTTTATCAAATCTGCTTACCTGACTAAGAAGAAAGGTTTGACACTGAGTAAAATAAAGTATTATTAAACAGAATGCAGTCTATGGCCTGTTTCTGTGGTGAGGTCTGTCCTTGGTCCAGCCCAGGGTCTCTGCCCTGGACCCTCAAGGGGGCAGGACAATGGAATGGAGCCCTGGATGGGGGTGGGGAGGAGATCTCTCTGGGGACTGGGGCAGCCTGCCCAGGCGCTTCAGCCTGGATCAGTTCAGAGAATGGGGGAGGGGAGGCCCAAAGGCTACAACTGTGGAGTTCAGAGTCCTGAGTGGCCTTGAGAACCTCCTGCCTCAGTAGGAGACTCTCCAGGGAGGCTGAGTCCCACTGTGGGTGGTCTGAGGGGCAATTCCTGACCTAAAGGCAGGTGTAGGAATCAGGACCAGAGTAGAAATGGCAGCCTGGAGGATAAAGTTGGCGGCATCTTCTCAGGTGGCTGGAAGAGCCCTGTGCTACAACCCCTGATGTTCAAAGTCTTAAAAATTGGACTAATTTGTGCATCTTCCTTTGAATGCACAATTTTTGAATCCCAGTTGGCTTAACATTAAACCAAGCTTTTTGGGAAAACAATGTAATACTCAGTCATGTTTATTGGACAATTTAAACAGCTCATTGTACTGTTACCACCCAAAAGGGGGGTTGACCTGCCCGCTGCAAGACATGCCAATAGTCAAGATGGAAGGTGGTAGGAGAGAAAAGACTTTTTATTACAGCTTGCCACAAGAGGGAAGATGGCCGACTCATGCCCAAAAGAACCATCTTACAGAGCAAAGATTACAGGCCGGTTATATACGGGGCTGGTCTCTGGTGGGGGAGGCATCTGGTCTCAGTTCATGATAGTCTTTGGTTTTACCAGATATGCATCAGAGACCAGAGAAACACCCTATACCCTGATCGTTCAGTTGTCATTGATGATGCTATCAGCATAGACTCTCTGCTGGGGGGTCATCATATTCCTAAGGAGCTCAAAAGAACAAAATTATCAACTTATAGCAGCTGGGAGGGGCTGTAAAATCTACAGAGCATGCCTGGGCTAGTTAATGAGAGGTCATTCAAAGTTACAATAGGGTATGTCTTCCTTTGGCTTGGTTGTGGACAGTTACGTTGGAGGTCCCCATGATGTCCAGAGTAGACACCCCAGACTGACAACCTGTTCTCTTCTAATCCCCTTGAAAAGCACATGAAAGTCTGACTTGCTGGAGACAGCAATTCCCGGAGTGCCTCACAGCAGATTCATGCTGTGGAAGAGGGAAGTAGTTCTTATGAGATGCAGTTTGTGCCTCTTCCAGCTCCGGGCCCTGGAGCCAGTGGGTCCCAAGCTTGTTTCTACCAAGAGGCTGCAGAGGTGCTGTGGCCTGAGACCAACATGGCAGCAGTGACCTCATTTCTCAGTTTTTTCATCCAGGAAGGAGCAACAGCTTCCTTAGTGAGCGAAACCTCCAGTCCTGGCCTTGGAGATTTTCTGGAAACTGTAATTACAGCCTGATTCCAAATATATAAGTAAAAATTAAGTTAAATTGGTAATATCTCTCTAAAAAAAGGAAGACAAGCCATGTATGGATTGGTGACGATACTGGGTCATGAACCAAAGATTATAATTTTTCAATTCTATCTCCTGATATGAATAAAACAAACAAAGAGAACAAGTGAATCCCCATGAAATGTCACACAAAGACCTAAGACGTTTGGGCTTCTAGGAAAAATCTTAATCAGGTGTGTAAGGCTGGCTCAGAGGGGGCATATTGTTTTGATGTGAATGACCTACAACCCCAAGGAGATGTTAACTTGTCACACAGCCCACTGCAGCCGGAACAATGAAATCATTACTCTGCTCCTGACATTCACACTGTAAGGAAACCAGACCTGGCTCCCTGCTGGTGGATGATCTCTTTCTTGTATTTGTGACAACACTGGACTTGGCCGTGATAAGCCCAGTGTCTCTGTGTCCTGTTCAGAGTGACCACAGGAAGGTCCTGGCTTCTCCTGTCTGGGCCACACTGAGGAGATCCGCCCCAAACAGCAGCAGCTCCTCTGGACGGAACCAGAGTCATCTCTGGATAACATGGTCTGAGGCTACTTACTGTACTGATTTTCACCTGCAGGCACTATCTAAGGTCATCCCACTTGGGAGATGAGGACTCACCTCCTTTCTTCCCCATCACCATAACACACCCCCTTCCCATCCCTGTCTCTCCATTGTTTCCCTAAGACCAACACTCAGTGTGGACTTGATTGTGTCTATTTAATGCTATTTACACTTGAGCCAACTAGCTGTGATTTCTTCTTTTCCCCCTTGGGTGTGGAGTCCAAAATTTGAATCTCTGAAGTCCATCAGGCCTGGAGAAACTTCCCTCTGTGAGCTACAGAGGTGGGGGTGGCAGGGGGGTGTGGTTAGGAACATATAATGACACAAATGGAGTAGAAAAACCAAATTCCTCCACATCTCTCTTCACAAGCATCCAGGTTACCCCATGGTGGTGCCACCCTCTGGTGGCCAAATTTCAAAGGGTACCTCCCAATAGGGCCAAACTTGTTTCTAAAGGGAGTCCATGCACCCAAGGTCACTTCCAGGGGCGGAACCAGCTACGTAAATTGCAGGACTCAGTGTAAAGTGAAAATCTGGATTCATTGTTCGAAAATCATGAAGGATGTCTGGATGGCAGAGCATTAAACCTACCACAGGCCCTTCTAAGTGAGTGCACACATTGTGAGCCCATGAAGTCTACCTGGTCTCACAGAACAAATTGATGAGTTCATCCTCCAAGCCAATGTCATGTCACTCAAATGATAAAAAACTACAGACCTACAGCTAATCTTATACTTAACAATGTGAACTATAAGCTTTCCTTCTAATGATGAACAAGAAATAGCAAGTATTGTGAATTCCTTAGTAAGACACGTGTGCTCCAAAGGGTGGGAGTGGATGGCTGCTAATATTGATGATAGAAGACAATGACGTCAGTGTTGACAATGACATCAGTGACAGGGTCAGCTCTAGTAATCAACTAGCAAAGTTGTAATCATCTAACCAAAGTATGAGAGTCCCATGAACTGTAGGACCCTCCACACCTGTGACCATTCAGGGACCTGCTACATCTATGAAGGTTTTAGGGCTCCAATAGTCTGGGGCATGCTGGACACACCCTCCAGAGGAAAAGACAAGTTCCTGCACATGTACCTCTGTTACCGCACAAAGGGCACAATCTGCACACCGCAAGACAAAAGCTAATCGTCAAGAGGCAAGATGGTGGAAAAAAGAAAGGGTTTATTACAGTTTGCTAGCAAAAGGGAAGATGGCTGAGTCATGTCCAAAATAACCATCTTACAGAACAAAGACTACAGGCCAGTTATATTGGGGCTGGTCTCCGGGTGGGGGAGGCATCTGGTCTTAGGGTGGGGCATCCATCGGTCTTAGTTCCAGATAGTCTTCGGTTTTACTAGATATGCATCAGTGACTGGAGCAATGCCCTACACCCTGATCTTTCAGTTGTCCTTGATGATCGCTATCAGCATCAATTCTTTGCCCCGGGGATCGTCACATTCCTAAGGAACTCAAGAGAACAAAGTTATCAACTTATAGCAGCTGGGAGGGGCCACAAAACCCACAGAGCGTGTCTGGGCTAGTTAATCAGAGGTCATTCAAAGTTACATTACAGTTTCTTTTCTACAATATGGCTTCCCTTATGTCAACCTTGTGTTGAGCTGGTATCACCTCCAACCAACCCATGTTAGAAGGATGAAAGGTACTTTTTGGAGCCTCTGGCAGGACCTAATGAGAGAATTCCACGCAGAGTCGTAGGGTTCTGGAGCAAGGTCATGCCTTCTACAGCAACAGAAAAACAGCTCCTGACCTGCTCCTAGGTCTCAGGAGAGAGAATGTCTGAACACGGGATATAATGAGATTAGGGAGCCAGAACTCCTCATCATGATCTAGGTTCTCTCACCCACCAACACAAGGTCAGGTGGGGAGAGCAGATGCATCAAATGGAAGCGGTGTGTCCTGGACTAGAGGAGGACAGGTGCCGAGACCATCATGGCACCTTCCACTCCTCACTGACACCTGTCACACAGCTCTCACCTGTGGACTCACGGCAAGTTCACTTTGACTTGTCAACAAAGAAGGAAAAGGCTACACACGCTCCAACATCATTCTGCCCCCAATCCCCACCCCCACATCTGTCCTCCCCTGCCTGTCCCCAGGTTCCTATTCAGCCTCACTCACTCACACACAAATCCCCTGGGGACATGGCTCACTTGTTGACTCAGCTGAAGTGGGTCTCAATGTACAAGGGTGAGGTCTGGCTTGTCTACAGCGCTCCCAGGCTTTGAGAGCAACATGCACATGTCTCAACCGGTCAGAACTGAAGACTGGAAAACTCTGGCCCTCAATTTGGTCCTCACTGACACCCCTGCCCTGCATTCCCCACCTTCCCCCAGGCTCCATCCCAGATGCCTTTTCTAGTCTGACTCCCTGTGCTCAAACTCCCTTCCTGACTTGGTTTCCTAAATGTCCTCTGAGTTCATGGTCTCCTCCATCCTCCAGTCCTTCATTGCTCTCCAGGCTCCTAGCCCCCACTGGATGCTCAAATCCCTCTCCCTCTTGTCCCCTGTCCCATGTTCCCTTCAGCCTATACGTCTGATGCTCCCTCTTGTCCCCAGTGTCGGGGCAATAATCAGAGTCTTCAGGAATCCCATCCTTGCCCCCCCACTGCATATCTCACCCCTCACGTCATCCAAGTCTGGGAGGATGGCACCCCAACTTCACCTCACCAGTTGTTCCTCCCTCAGTGGGGGGCCAGCTTCTCACTCAGAATTCTCAGCCCCGTCCTGGAGCTCCCCCAAAAAGAGCCATCCTGCATGGCCCCACTAGATCCCAAATCATGCCTAATACCCTGAAATCCCACCCGGGATTTACTATTTCTCATCTGGACTCTGCACAGACCCCACCCCTCCACACCACACCACGGTGCCCACCTCTGCTTACCCACACTCCAGCTCACTGCTGGGTCTCCAAGGATTCAGCCAAATATCTCAGAGACCAAAAGGAGAAGGAGAGGACACAGAACCTGAGGAAAGATTCTATTTACCACTTCCCAGGTTCTGTTTGTGGACTCTCCTTAGAATAGGCACACAGAGTTTGTAAAAAACAACAAAGAAAGCAAAGAAATGAGGACACAGTTGGCTGGCCTGAGCCCAAGGCTGAGAGGACCATGGACAGGGTGGTCCTGTATGGATGTGGGGGTGGCTGACATGGCAGGGACCTGCTTGTTCACTGGAGTTGTTGGATTTTATAACAAATATCTTTAAAAATCTGTGTGATCTTGCTCCTTGAAGGTGAGGTGAAAATGTGAGTGGAATGAGGACCCTGTTGGGGTCAGGGCCCCTGTGCTGGGGAGCCTTCCAGGTCTCTCTCATGTTGTTGGACTTTAGCTCCCAGTGCCTCTCAGATCCTGGGGACAAAGGCCAGGCAGGAGGCAACCTGGGACCCCAGAAGGATCTGCACAGTCAGGTCATCTCCTGCTGTGGAGGCCAAGTCAGAAGGGAGGGAGGAAAATTGGAAATGATTGGAAGATAATTGTCAGGGAAGGAAAGAAATTAGAGGATTTGAAAGTATGGTGAGGATTGACACTGTGTGCAAGATGACAGGATCAGCTAATTACAGGTAGGTAATGTCCAAGCAAAAATTGCACCAGACTTTATTCAAGACCAGTGCAATAGGGGAGAGAGACCAAACTCAACCGTGAAACAAAAGGCTGCAGAGATTTTAAGAGCAGGTAGAAGGAACTGTAGGCATTTGTGTTTGCTAATCAGCCTTACACAAAAACGGGAAGACTTCTTATAAAATCCTGACAGGAGGTAGTTTTATACCTTGGTTGTAAAGGGACCCACCTAAGTTAGGCTCCTGACCTCCCTCAGAAACTGGGAGGTGGGGGCAGGATCTTCCAGGAGGATTACATCACAGGGATGGGCCCAGGCCCTTGAGAAAAACATTCCCTGGATCCTAAAACTGGCAAGAAAATTTTAAGGAAATATATATTTCAAAAGGGCAGAGAAAGAATCTGAAACTATAGATTACAATTGCATTTGTAAAAGAAATGCTCTAAGAAAATGGAGGGCAGGAGCCTACACTCAGGAAGAACTGTCTAAAGTTTAGTGAGTCTGAGGGGAACACGAGGCTTCTAGGTCATAACAAAACTGCCCTCTGCACAGCAGGAGGGAAACACAACTACATGTCTATCAGCCAAGACCCAGTCTGCATCTCCACCAGTTCCCTGCAATTTATAAAGAGGTGCAAACAGCTGAGAGACAGTGAGCAGGGCCAGAATCTGATCATCAGAGGCTGTGCTTGCTGAGGTTTTCCACGGAAACACAACATTTCTCCCACAGTCACTTTCCTTTTGAACAAAGATCATCTCCAAGGAAGAGTGTTCTTGATCCTAAAACAAGGCTGCTCTCACTTGATTTGGCCTGATTATGTGCACAGGTGCAGCGGGACTGCACACTCACCACTCAGTTTCCTCTGATGCACATTTTCCTAAGGAACCTCAGATGGGACTTGTAACAGCCTCTTGACATTAGGAAGACTAGACATCAGGACTCACCTGCAGTCTCTGTAGCTTTGAGTGAGGCCCTCTCTTCTCCAGATCCCCAAATACCCATCAAGTCAACTTTAGCTCCTTATAGTGTGGGTCATATCTGATCCCATGGACATCATTCTCAACTAGGACATTTGAGTCAACACAATGGTTGTACCATCAAGGTTTCCAACAATACCCTAGTAACAGGAGGACAGAGTCTTACTGAACCTATGCAAATAACTCTGTTGCCACGGAAATAAGAATACTCAAGAAGATTTTAGGAATTGTTCGAGGGGAATCAGACGGGAAGAAAAAGATCAGTGTTGATTCCCGCAAGGGTGTCCTCTTGTCTGTTCCCATTGTCCATGTCACAGTCCAGGCGCCATCCACACCTCCCTCTGGAGGAGGGATAGAGCTGAGATTCCTGAGAGCTTATCATGGGCTCCCACTTCTCATTGCACAGCCACTGCCCGTCCTTCCATGTGGAGATGGTGCAACTGAGACCAAGAGGAGCTGGGATCTGGAGTGGAATGTGACCGTAAGCCAACAATAATGACAATGTCAGTTCACATTTTTGAGCATTTATTGACTCAATGCAAGTCTTCTAAGGACTTTCCAACTTCATCATCAACTATTCACAACAACTCTACTTAAAAAGTGCATCAGATCCTCATTTTACTGATAAGAAAAAAACATCTATTCAGAGTTTAATAACATAAAGGAGGGTGAGGGAGCCAGAGGGCCAGACTCACATTTCACATCCAGCCTGAGGAGGTCACTTTTGCTGGAACTGACCGGGTTGGAGACCTCACACTGATAATCCCCGGCATCCTCCCTCCTGACGGGGTCTATGGTGAGGGTGCTGTTGTCCTGGGACAGCTTCATCCTCTCTGTGAGCTTCAGACTCTGATCAATGAAGAACTACTGGATGGAGATCCTGGTGTCATTTGTGAAGCAGGTCAGAACCAGGGGGTCCTTATGTTCTGTGACTGGGGTTCTTATGTCCTATGCAGACTCAGATGGAGGGCTTTGACACTGGCTCTGTGGAGAAACAGAGGAGAGTGGGTCTGGGGCCTGGGGCCACCCTCCTTCCTCAGAGATCTCAGCCACTCTGTAAAGGTGACCCAAAGGATGGCCCTGATCCCTGAAGAAGAACGAGTATCTTCATTCAAGTGATGATCTGTAAAGAGAGGGCTGCACCTCCTCTGACCCCGAGATCACCCCAGGTTGACCCCTGACCTGTCCCCCAGGACATCTCTGTAGTATCAGGAGGAAACTCTTCTCAGCCCACGTGTCCTACAACCTCATCATCAGGTGGAATTTTTCTTTCATGAACATTCACTGATTTTATTCCTAAAACTTTCTTTGATGTCAGAAAAGATCAGGCCACATTCCCTATATGCACTTCTGTGAGTGTTGGGGAAGGCAGGCTTGCCAGCTCTGTCCATCTCTGAGGCCAAGGGAACATTACATATAGTTGGAAGGCATTTACTTCCTGTTAATTAATTTATTAGGGAATGAGGATGGCTCCGCCCAGTCTTCACAACCTTAGGATCTGGAGAGCTTCTAACCTAAAGGATTTCTCACTCTGAAGAGGATTTTTATTTCCTGACCTACAGATTGAATATCACAGTAAAGAAAATCTCTAGAGAAGTGGTTAGGGTTTTAGCAAAAGACAGGGACTGTTAGGGATAGAAGGAAACTACTCAACATGACAAAGGTCGTAAATGAAAAGCCCACAGCTAACATCATACTCATTGGTGAAACACTGAAAACAAGACAAGGATGCTGCTTTCACCACTTCTATTCAGCACAATAGAGGAGCCCAGCCAGGACAACAAGGCAAGAAGAAGAAATAAAAGACATCCAAATTGGAAAGGAAGAAGAAAAATTATCTATTTTAGCAGAAGACATAATCTTATAGATAGAAAACCCTAAAGATTCCACCCACACACAAAAAAAACCTGTTAGAATGAATAAACAAATAAAGCAAAGTTGCAGGAAACAAAATCAACTCTCAAAATCGGTTACATTTATATACAATAACAATGACCAATCCAAAAAAGAGATTAAGAAAACAATTCCATTTACAATAGCATCAAAAAGAATAAAATACTTACAACTAAAGTTAACCAAGGAGGTAAAAGCTGTGTACACTGAAAACTACCAAAAGTTCTGAAAGAAATTCAAGAAGACACAAATAATGAAAACACATCCGTGTTTGTGGATGGGAAGAAAGAATATTGTTAAGAGGCCAATGTACCCCAAACTATCTACATATTTCATATAATCCTTATCAAAATCTCAATGAAACTTTTGCAGAAATAGAAAAATCCAACCTAAAACTCAGGGACCCTGAATAGTTAAAACAATCTTTTAAAAAGGAGAACAAAATTGGGGGACTCACTCTTTCTGATTTCAAAACATACCACAGAGCTAAACAATCAAAATAGTGTGGCATTGACATAAAGACAGACATAGACATCATGGAATACAGCAGAGACCCAGAAATAAAGCCTCGATTATAGGATCAGATGATTTTGACAAGGGAGCCAAGACCACTCAATGGAGAAAGGGCAGTCTTTTCAACAAATGGGGTTGGAAAACTGGATATCCACATGCAGAAGAACAAAGTTGGACTGCTGCCTTACACCGTATACAAAAATTAACTCAAAATGGATCAAATCCTAAAGTACGACCTAAAACTATAAAACTCTTAGAGGAAAATATAGGGGGAAATCTTCATGATATTGGATTTGGCAATGATTTCTCCAATATGACACTAAGAACACTGGCAAAAAAAGGAAAACATAGATAAATTGCACTTCATCAAAATGAAAAACTTCAGTTCAACAACAGAAAAACCAAACAACCTGATTGAAAAATGGGCAAATCGGAGTTGGCATCTCTCACCTCGCAGCCAACCTGAGTCCTTAAAAGAATAAGGCAGTTTTGTGTATCTCAAGACAAATGCATGAGGATCAGAGCGTCAGAGAACATAAGGCTGCCTACTCTATGCCTGGGAGGAAGCACAGATTTTTCTCAAGTGTCAATGTGCTAGCAGGATTTGGTCTTGAAGTGACACAGGACAAGTCAGAGATGCACGCACAACCCCGCACTTCATGCCTCTGCTGGTTCTTCACTGACCAGCTGACTGCCTGGCCAACCAGGGATGATTCATTCCCACCGCACACACCTCCATCACCAGCGAGGTGTGTTTTCTCTGAGGAACTATTTTCAAGGTTCTCCTACAGATGGGTGATGGTGGGTGTGGGATTTTTTATCATAAATAGCACTTGAGGACCAGGAGCAAGTATGGCAGTCAGGTGAGTGCTCAGTCCTCTGGGAAAAGTTGTGGATCACATCCTCCCAGGTGACTGTGACTAACATAAGCCAGCGACACAGTAAATGATAGAGAGAGTCCAACGAATGATCCAGAGAAGGGTGAGGAGACAGGCAGGAGCTGTCTGGCTTTGGCAGCAGCACCTGATCTCTGCCTTGGTCTATAATGTCTCTTCTGTCTCTGCTGAGGGCAGGTGTGGGCGTGTGCAAATGCAGACGGGGTGACTGATGGAAAGGGGGGAGCCTGAACTTGCTGCGAATCTGGCCTTCGTGGACCATCTGTGTGTGGTGGTTATGAGAGAGAAATTTGAGGAGAAGTTAAAATTCTTCTAGATCCGGCCCCATGGCTGAGTGTTTAAAGTTCCATGAGCTCCGCTTTGGTTACCCGGGTTTGTGGGTTTGGATCCCGGGTGCAGACCTACACCACTTGTCAAGTCACGCCTTGGTGACAACTGACATACAAAATAGAGAAAGACTGGCATAGATATTAGCTCAGGGTAAATCTTCCTCAGCAAAAAAATAAATAAATAAAATAAAATTCTTCTCTATGTAAAAATTATGACTAATACCTGAGGGTATCAGACCAATTGTGGGAAGGAATATTTCTCTAGAGAGCAGGAAGGGGTCTGAGATGTGGGCCTGTGAACCTGTCCCGAGTGGCCAGAATTCCAAGGACTCTGCATCCAGGTTCCACTCTCTGAAGAGATTTTGGATTATTCATTCACCATTCATTCCTTCCTCCTTCTTCAAAAACAATTGAGAGTTTGTTACACGTGGGCCCCGTGCTGGCTGCAGGTGTAGAGTGGGGAGTGAGATGGCAAAGTCCTTCCCTTTATACTCCAGTGGGAGCGACCCCAACACATCAGGAGACAAATAAGTGATTTCAAGTCCAGTGCAGGGAGGTTGGATTGGCCACTTGAAGGGGCTGCCTGGACATTCACTGCACTGACTCTAATTGTTGATGGAGGTAATTTAGTTCTAGAGTAAACGCGGATGAATTCTCCATTTGCTCTCACTCCCCAGACCAAGATCTCTCACTCTGAGTTGGGGATGCCTGAGAAGAAAGGATCTGGACTGACACCTGGTCTTGATGTCCACAGACACCTAATAAGGCCCCCAGGGTGGAGGAGAGGACTGGGCTGTGGCTACAAACAGACCTCATGTGACTGATCTGCCACTCATGGTCTATGTGACCCTGATTCAGTGACTATATCTCCCTGTGCCTCAGTTTCTCCTCAGTGAAGTAAGGTAAATATTTGATTGCCACGGTGTCAGTGAATTAACCTTAAAATATTCATAGTACCTGACCTAAATCCTGGTAGGGAAGAGCTGCCCGAATAAATGGCACCTGTTATTGTTTGATTCCAAGAGAGAATGCCCCTGGGCCTGATCCCTGGTGGATGAGGAGCTGCCAGCAGCATCTTCTCTCCTCTGTTCCTCCCGTGGGGGCACTGACCTTCCTCTAGAGTCTCCTAAGTCCCCTGATGTCCTGGGCACCTTGTCCATCTGTCTCTCCATGCTGAGTCTCAGGTCCAGGATCAGGCTCTGCCCAGATGTGGCTCTTGGGGCTGAGCCCCAGCTGGTGACCTGCTCAGGAACCTCGGGACTCAGGCAGCCAGGAAATCATTGCTCCCAGTCAGCCCTGCCCAGGAGGCCAAAACCCTACCCTGTCACGGGCTTCCCAGGGTCACAGGAATCAGGAGCCCTGGGACAGGGGTCTGGGCAGGGGCTTTGCAGACTGTGCTTCTCTGTGAGGATCCCAGGGATCCTCAAGCCCTGCAGGGTCTTTCTCAGGGTCATGTACACAGGGAGGGACCCAGGGGACTGGACTGAGATTGATTTCCTTCTGCTGAGTTACTCCAATCAGGGTGGTCCTTCTCTCTGCAGGGAATGTCTGCAGGGTCTGGATTCCAAGAAAGGAATTCCAATCTTATGAAGTTTGTCTCCACTGTGTGTGTCCTGCACTAAATGCTCAAACCTCAACATGGGACATAATGCAGAGGGGGTTGTAGGCACAGTCCAGGCCTGTCAATCCTGTGTGTGAAGTAGAATTCACCCCACCCAACACCCAGAGATCAGAGGGGAATCACTCACAGTTTACTTGGAGCCGTCCAGTTCCTACTTCACATAGCAAAGTTCTATTTACAACTTGTAGGGTGTAGTATCCTGTGTCTTTCTGGGTGGCATTCTGGAACAGCAGGGATCCGTCAGGGTATATTTTCTCTCGACCAGTGTATGCAGGCCCTGGGGTAATTTCTGATGTGTTTACTACATATGATACAATTTGAAATTTGGGCTCTACTCTGTCCCCTTTGTACCAGATATAGCCAAAAAGATTCCTAGGCAGATTGTAGACAACGAGAAGAACATCCTTCCCTTTGGTAGCATTGGGTGGCAACGATTCAATAGCGAGTTGGGTAGTCGTGGGCAGGTTCCAGAAGGTTAAGAGTGAGACTAGGAGGGAAGAGAGAGAGATCAATCAGTGTTTGGACCTATGTATTGGGATGGAAAGATGAGGCCCTGAGTCCTGAGCAAGTTTCTTCATCTCTTAGACTTGGAGTGTGTGTGTGTGTGTGTGTGATGTCTTCTGGTCAAGGTCAGCAGCATGACCACCATTCCTTCAGCCCCTCTGAGCTTGTTATTTCCTCTGTTCCCAATACTCTTCCCAGGTGTCTGCCCAGCTCACTCCCTCACTGCCCTCAGAGCCCTGCTCACTCTCAGGGGCGTCCTTGGGAGATGCCTTCCCCGACCACCTGCTCTAAAGACCGTTCATCTTCACTTTCTGAACTTTCTCTGCTCTGTTCCCTTCATGACACAGTCAGTCCCTGACATCACATTCCAGATCTCTTTGCTTAACCTCCTCCCCATGGAGTGTGAGCTCCTGAGGGCAGGGACTTGTCTGATCTTGTTGTTCCCCCAGTGCCTGGAACAGGCTGCAAACACCTGTGCATGAATGAATGAGTGTTCCCAGGGCCCTCCACATCTGGTGTTTATTTGCCAACAACTAATGGTGGTGGGCAAGGACAATGTTTAGTGTCCCTAATCTAGTTTTTCCTGGCATCATCCTCAAATAAATTATCATCAATGTTCAAAAATTATTGGTCAGTGATGACTAACTTGGAAAGATACAGCAACTGAGATATTCCTGCCCCTCACCACTTCTAGATCATGAAATTTTCCTGTTGCTGAGTCCCCTCCCCCATCCTACTCTGCTCCCATGTCCTCTCCCTTCAGGTCCAAACAGAAGTTCTCTGTCCCCTCAGAGCCCTGTCCTCCCCAGGAGACCCCAGCCAGTCTCTGTTCTCCATCACCTGTCCACCCGCAGGGAGTCATCCCTCTCACCTGCCAGCAGGAGCCCCTGCCAGGGGATGTGCCATCTGCAGGCAGGGGCTGAGGGTGATTGCATGGTGGCTGCTGTCTTCTCTGTCCCTCTCTCAGTGAGAAGAGTTTGGGCTCCAGAAGTGCTCACAAGGGCTTTTGTCCAGATGCTCCAGCTCTGCTATCCTTCCTCCCTCTGTGCTGGGCCTCCTCCAGGGGTAGGAGTGCTTAGCTGGGTCACGTGGGCCAGGGGTGGTGTCTCTGCCCAGGACCTTCCTCCTCCCTCCCTCATTCCTGCCTCCCTTGTCCCTTCTTTCTCTTTCCCTTGTATGTGTATTTATGTTCCTGGGAACTGGTGAGTTCTCTGCCTTCTTCAGCAGTGATTCCCCACCACACACACACACACACACACACCCTTGTTTGGACAAACAAAAGCCTGGAGCATTGTGTCCTGGGCTGTCCCCACAACTCAGTGTCTGGGTGCACAGTCACCCTCTCTTTCTCTCATTCTCTTCTGGTTTCTCCCTTCAGAGGAGGAGACTGGGGCCTATACCAGGAACTCTTGTCACAGGGATATCACCCTCACTGTGCATCGGAATCACCTGTGGAACCTTATAAAGATTGTGAATGTCCAAGTGACACCTTAGAAATGCTACTTTAGCAGTTGCTCAGGTTTGTGGATACCCAGCCAGGCTGAGACCCCATATTGTGGAGGTGGGGCAGCCTCTCCCCTTCTCTTGTTCAGAGTCAGAAGATTTTCTTAAGATGCAGATTCTGACCCGGCAGGTGTGGGGTGGACTCAAGAGTCTGCATCTAACAAGCTCTCAGGTGATGTTGATCACACTGGCCTGTGGAGCACACTTTCAATAGCAAGGCTGATGGGGACCCCTGTGTCCTGAGAGGATGAGCCACCCACCCCAGCATTGGCCTCTGCTGTGTCCTGGCCTTGGGGTCTATCAGCACCACACAGAGATCTAAGGGTCCCCAAACCCAGGGGATTATTTCTGTCTGTGAGACAGAAACCCAGCTGGGCACCAGGGTCTTCCCAGTGTCCTCAAATGCTCTGGGAACGTTGGATTTACTCCCAGCAGGAAGGTCACAGAGATCACTCTGGGGGTGAGAAAGGGGCAAGCTGAGTGATGACTGGTTAGGGGACCCACCCTCCATCTCCAATGTCACCAGCCTGGCCTCTGCTTTCAAGGACAGAAACTGAATATGGGTGTCTCAGAAGGAGCTGCAGTTCCCGGACGTGAAGGGGGCAGTGTCCTGTGTGTCCTGGGTGAGAGGACAGTGGTGGTGGGAGGTCAGGCGGCTGTGTGCTCCTTGGTCCTAAGGGAAAGGTATAGGGAAACCAACCCCTCTCCACGTCTGTTGGCTAAGTTGTGGCTCAGAGCCTGTCCATGTGCTCCCTGACCATCCTGGGGGCCTCTGTCCTCTGCCTGGGTGACTTTCCTGTGGTTACCCTGCCTTCCCTATGGGTGGTGCCAGGCAGGGACTGGGGAGCTGCACAGGGACCCCTGACAGATCAGGGTGCTCTAAGGCCGTTAGAAGGGGCAAGAGAGACAGAGCAGGCACATAAGGGGGGCCCAGAAGGATCTGTTGGACCAAGGAAGGGAAAGCAGGCTGCAGCCTTACCTCCTTAGACAAAGCCACATTCATGTGTTAATTTCCTGCAAATTGTCTTTTTCCTGTTGTCGCCCCCTGGAGGGCATGAGGAGACCTGCAGCCAATGTCAAGCCAGGCACCAGGGATGCTGACCAGCCTCCAGAGGGTGTGAGTTGGCCCTGAGCCCTGGGCTCTGACCTCCAGGCTGAGGGGCCTGTTAGCCTGTGTCCTGGTCACTGTGGGCCCCCAGGCTACCTGACTATATCCCAGTGCAGGGTGGGCCCAGGGAGAGGAGAGGCCATGTCCTGTGCTGCCTGGTGGATGTGCTGCCTCAGGAGGAGCTCTCTGCCCCCAAGGTCTCAAAGGAATGGCCCAGTGAGTGGTCTCTTGAGGTCTCAAGGCACCCTGGGGGGTGTCAAGTACTGGGGGGCTGGTCTCCAGTTGGCCTGTGTTTCCCCCATCACAGCACTGGGGCATTGCGTCTGAGGCATCTGTGTCCCTGTCTGTCGTCTGCTCTAGGCCTCCTCACAGGGCCCGGGAGCTGGAGCAGCTCCACGTGGAGACTCAGACAGGGGATCCCGTGGGTTCCTGTGTTAGGAGAGGGGAGGCCTCTGTGGGACCCTCAGCCCCTCCGAGATGGAAGCAAATGTATATCCTTGTTTTCCTGTCCCATTCTGGGTAAGAAATTCCCCTTGTCTCCCTGGACATCTTGGGCTGGTGAGATGTCTTCAGGGGACTACAGCCAGGTGTCCCCATAGACTAGGGACCCTGGAGACAGGGAATCCTCCCTTTATTCTTTTAAAATCAAGGTGGGGCTCCCCCCTCTCCTAGTGGTATCTCTTTCTGATGCTGAGAATTCAGATTTTGTGTCAGATCAGGTCTCTGTGAGAAGAAGAAGGACACAGGCTATTGGCCCAGGCCCTCAGGGGAGAGAAGTCACTCACAAGGTAGAGATGGGGAGGGGCTGTGATTTTCTGGGAATCAATGGGGATCCAAACCCTCACCAACAGGAGACCCCTGTCCTCCCTCCTGACTCCACAAGGGGTAAAGGCCCATCCCTGAGACAGCCACAGGCACTTGCTGGCCTCCTCCCATGCTGATGCCAGTGTCCCTGTGTTTACACAGAAAATGTTCTCACCCCACAGTGTCACACGGGGGAGACAACTTCCGTTGGGTGGTTTCCCTCATCCATTCAATGAGTATTTTCTGAGCATCTGTGATGTGTCAGGCCTTGGTCTGGGCCTTGGGAACTTCACAGAGAAGAGGACACGTGTGAGGCCCTGGGGTCACGGAGTTTACCTTGTCAGGGGCAGACAGGCACTCAGAGAAAATCATGGAAATAAGGAGTTAATTGTAATCGAGAGAAGGGTCGAAAAGGAAAGTGTCTGGTGCACCCAGAGCGTGTAATGGGGTCTCAGCTGGTCTGGGGATCACCGAGAGCACCCCTGAACAACTGACCTTTAGGCTGAGACCTGAAGCGTGAGTGGACATTCACCCCGTGGAGTCCGAAGGGTTTGGAGGGAGGAGCTGCCTGCAGAGGGACCAGCCTTCAGGTGGACAGACGCCTGGCTGGATGGACGGGCTAAGAGAGTCCAGTGTGGGGAGCTTGGAGAGGGAGGAGGGCGGTGGGCTGAGTGAGGCTGGTGAGGGACAGACCCTGCTGGGCTGTGGGCCATGCTGACAGAGGTTGGCAGCTCCCTGGGGAGGCTCCAGGCTGCAGTGTAGCTCTGCTGCCCTCTGCTGGATGAGAAGGAAAATGTGCAAGAAAAAGTCCTGCTGCAGAGTTTTGCATTTTTAATTCAACTTATACTTTAAGCAATGTTTCCTATGTCTACATATGATCTGTAACAGCTTTATTGAGTTATAGTTGACATATAATACACTTAGCATATGGAAAGCATACATTTATTCCGTTTTCCCGTGTGCACGCACCAGAGATGTTAGCACTACAGTGAAGGTGATGAACAGGTCCCTTCCTCTCAAAGCCCTTCCTGCCCCCTTGCAGTCTCTTCATTCCACCCCCCTGACCCCCTCCCCAGTGTTCCCAGGGAACCTGCGTCTGCTTTCTGTAATCACAGATGAGTTTGCATTTTCTAGAAGCTTTAGAAAGAGGACAAGTGAGTAAGAAGGCTGTGCTCACCCACGGAGGGGAGAGTTAGGACCCTACAGATGCGGCACATCCTTGGGAGGGACCCTGCTTCCTGCCTCTCTGCACCCGGCCTTATCCACACCTGTTAGTTCAGAGTGATGAATGGTTGGGCAGAGTTGCACAGTCTGAGCTAATGTTTACTTTTTTGGGGGCATGGTGGACTTGGAAAATGCCAAATTTGGAGCCGGGAGGTCTGGGTCGAGGCCACTTGTTCATTCTCTAAGAGAACAGTGTAGCCCTTCAGATCCCAGCTCTGGCTCAGACACATGGACCCAAAAGGTGTTCTGCCACTGACCATCAAGGAGACCTTGGACAGGTGACTCCTCTTTGGGCCTCAGTTTCTTCATCTGTAAAATGGGACAATGACAGCATCTACCGCATAGGGTTGGCTTGATAATTAAATGAGTAAATATATGCAAAATGCTTAGACAGTGTCTGGCATATAACAGTGTTAATGGTTAGTGTGAGCAGGGTCCTTGGGATTATCCACTCCAGTCCCTGCTCACTAGGAAAGGCAGTGTGTGGTGGTCAAGAGCAAGGGCTCAGGAGCCAGATTGCCTGGGTTTGAACTCAGATCTGCCTTTTCCTGGCTGTGTGACCTTGTGCAAGCTACTTGACCACTCTGTACTTCAGTTTCCTTGTCTGTACAATACAGATGATAAACAGTAACTACCTGATATGGTTGTTGTGAGGATGAAATGAGTTAACACCTGTACAAGTCTCAGAGCTGAGCATGGCACACGGTAAATCCTTGAAAATATAACCTGTTGTTATTAAGATTCCAGGATCTGGGCTTATGGGAAGAACTGAGAGACTGGATCCCAGGGTCCTAGTGCCTGGCTCTCCCGAGAGCCCCTGAGACCTTGGGCAAGTTGGTTCCCCTCCCAGGGCCTCTGCTTCCCCTGGGACCTGGATAAGGGTCCCACCTCTTTCCCCTCTGTGTCTTCTCAGTTCTCCAACCCCGGGCAATGGCTCTTCTCCTTAATTCTCGCTGTTAAAATACTTGGAGCAGCTTTTGGATTCTGACTGATATATTCTCCATCCCTTAGAACCAGTGGGGGCTGGGGAATTGGGAGGTGGCACCACCTTCTTCCACCCACAAGTCAGAGCCAGCAAACACCTGACTCTGAGGCCGCCATTCTTCACACATATGATCTGGCATTTTATGAACACCCACGTGCGCCAGGCAAAGGGTGGGCATTTCACTTAAATTTAATCTTCTTTATCCTGTGCCTCTGAGGTAGGTATTTGTGTCAAATGATCAAGACCATGATCCTTGGAGTCCCTGATACCTACAACATACAGGACCCCTCTGAGCTCCCAGCTTTCCCATCTGTGAGATGGGGATGATGGTTCTCATTTCCTAGGGTTCTTGTCAGGGTCAAGTGAGGTAATGAATGTAAAGTGTGTTTTGTGGAGTGTGGCACATAGTCGGCCTTGCTTGGTAAACAGAAGTGGGTTTGGTCTGAAGGTAATGATGATATCAACCCCTAATTTCTTGAGCTCTTTGTACACATCAGACACTCCGTGTGCATTCCCTCATTCTCATTCAGACATTCGACCCATTTCCAGAGGCCTTGGAACACTTACAACACAGACCCACGTGGCATAACAGAGATGCCACAGAGTGTGTGGGACCCAGACAAGGGCCATCCCAAACAAGGGTCACTCCAGTCTGGAAACATCTGAGGTGGCTTCCTGAAGGAGGTGACATTGGACCTGAGTCTAGAAAGGGACAGCTGATGTCAGCAGGAAGCATTGCACGTGGAAAGACCTGGAGGAGAGAGAATGTTTGATCCATTAGGGGATGGATAAGAATGGGTAAATACTGAAATCCACAGGAAAAAGGGATTTGGAAGAAAAGGAAGTGCAAATGACCTTGATGTCTCCCCACCCCTCTTACTAAGAGAAACCCAAAGTCCCAGGATGCTGAGATGTGTCCTCAATCAGCTTGGCAGAAACCTAGACACGTGCTGCACACCACGTGCTGACTGTGGGGGCACAGTCGCTCTCAGTCTCAGCAGGTTGGAGAGCAAAGGGGTCCAACCCCGGAGGATGGCAATTAGGCAATTTCCATCAAAATCACAAGTGTACTTACCTTCTGACTAGCCAGTCCACTTCTGGGAACTGCAAAATGTGAATTGACGTCCATGCAAGGAGGGTCACTACAGAATTGTTGGAAATGACTCAACTGTTCTTTAAGGGGGGCTGGTTGAATAAGCCATGGTCCATACCATGGAATACTATGCAGCTATTAAAAGAATGAGGGATGCCCTCTGTCTGGTGATATGGAAAGACTTCCAAGATATACTGTAACATGAGAAAAACAAGAGGTAGAACAGTGTATAGTGTGCTACCTTCTCCTTTATAAAGGGGGAAAGGTAAAAAGAATTTTTAAATGGCCAATAAGCACATGAAAGGTGATCAACATTGCTAATCATTGGAGAAATGCAAATCAAAACCACAATGAGATACCCCCTCACACACATTAGGATGGCTACTATCAAAAAACAGAAAATGGCAAGTGTTTGAGAGAATGTGGAGAAATTGGGACACTTCTGCTTTGCTGGTGGGAATGTGAAATGTTACAGCCATTATAGAAAATGGTATGATGGTTTCTCAAAAAAGTTAAACATAGAAATATGATATCACCCAGCAATTTCACTTCTGGGTATATACTCAAAAGAACTGAAAGCAGGGAAACGAACAGATAATTGTATACCCAGGTTCATAGGAACAATATTCACAACAGCCAATGAGTGGAAACAACATGAATGTCCATCAACAGATGAGTGGATAAAAGAAATGTGGTGTGTACATACAATGGAATATTATACAGCCTTACAAAGGAAGGAAATTCTGACACATGCTACAACGTGGATGGACCTTGAAGGCATTATGCTAACTGAAATAAGCCAGACACAAAAGGACAAATACTGTATGGTTCCTCTTCTGTGAGGTTACAAGACTAGTCAGACTCATAGAGACAAAAAGTAGAAAGGTGGTTGTCAGGGGCTGGGGGAGGAGGAATGAGGAGTTAGTGTTTAATGGGTACAGAATTTTCAGATTTCAAATTTCTAAAGATGGATGTTGATGATGATTGCACAACAATGTGAGTTTACCTATTGCCACTGAACTTAAAAATGGTTAAAATGGTAAATTTTGTGTTATGTATATTTTACTACAATGTTTAAAAATTCTTATTTGATTTGCATAAAGACACTGTAGAAAGTTGTGTAAGTTGCTAATAGCAGATGTCACCATTGGGGAACTGGGTAGATAAAAAATAAGGATGGGACAAAGACTTTTCACGTTTAAACACATATACATACACACACATGCGTATAATATGGGGGCCGTGTAAATGTAATATGTATTCATGAAATTAATTTGAAAAAACAAATGTAATATAGCTGAAGGATGGGGTTAGGCTGGGCCCCTGGTGAGGAAGACTGCAGAGGCCAAATCGTGCAAAGCCTTGTGTGCCTCACACAAGGATCAGATCCTGTGGACCTGGGGAACCCTGGAAAGGTAACCAGACCAGAGGTGGACCTGAGAAAGATCATCTCAGCCACAGAGAAAAGAATGCACTGGAGGCTGGTGGGCACTAGTGGAGACAGAGTGACAGGGGGTGGGGTGCATTGCATACATCCAAAGAAGAATTGATGGTGGCCTGAACTTAGGACAAGGGTGGAGAAGAGGAAATACAAGAAAGAGATTTCAGACACAGAAGGGCCAGGGGTGACCGACCACCGGACGTTGAGGGCAAGAAAAGTAGGGTGACCAGGTGCACAGTGTTGCCCTTCCCTAAGAGAGGGAACCAGGGACAAGAGCTGATTTAGTAGGACACAACCCTAGCGAGTAGAAGCAGAAGAGGAATTGATTGAAGGACACTGTAGGCAGATTGCAGAGCTCTGAGGGACCCAAGAAGCAGCCTTGGAGGCCACATGGCCCAGGACGGTGCCCAAACTGTGGCACAGGGCAGCTCTGAACTAGACCGTGTGCCCGACTGCTGGGCGCAAAAACCACAATAGAGAGCACACTGCTGACGCGGGCCCTGGAGTCCAGTAGCTTCTGCATCACCATCATCACCCATCCTCACTCAAGACAATCAGTGTCATGCACCCTCTGCTTTGTGCTGCTGCTTGCATACAGTCCTGTGTCTTGTGTGGGTGCATCTGACTGGGAAAGCCTGGGTCCCATGTCTGTGTCATTCCTGCAAGGGATGCCAGGAAAATGAGCTTTCTGCCTTGGAAAGCAGAAAACTCCCAAAAGATAATGAAGGTGTTTAAAACATGCTGGGCAGCCAGAAAATGAACTGTGTCCATCACGAGTTTCCAATGGGACATCCCAATGGAGACGTCCAATGGGAAGTTGGATATTGGAGCCTGGAGTTCAGGAGGGAGGTCCCGCCTAGAGTTAGGGATTCAAGAGGCAAAAAATTAAGCAATTTCAAATCTGGATATAAACCCAAAGGAAATGAAAACAGGATATTGAAGAGAGATCTGCACTCCCATGATTATTGCAGCGTTATTCACAATAGCCACGATATGGAGACAACCTATGAGTCCATCAACAAACGAATGGATAAAGAAGACGTGGTACATGTACACAATGGAATATTATCCGATCATGAGAAAGGAGGACATTCTGCCATTTGGGACAACATGGATGGACCTTGAACACATTACACTAAGTGAGATAAGTCAGACAGAGAAAGACAAATCTGTGTGATATCGCTTATATGTGGAATCTGAAAACTCGTAAAATCACAGAGTAAAATGGTGGTTAGCAGGGGATGGGGTTGGGGGGATAAGATAGATGGTGTTTAAAGGTACAAACTCTCAAAGAGAGTAAAGAAGCCCTAGAGATCTAATGCACAGTGCGTATAATGAATTTAGACAACAATATTGTACTACCATCAGCAAACTTGCTAAGGAACTAGGACTTAATTATTCCAACCACTAAAAAGACAGGATAATTATGTAATGTGCTAGAGGTGCTAAATATCGCTACCATGATAGTCACATCATAATATACAATGTATCAAATTAATATATTTTACACCTTAAATTTATGCAATGTTATATATCAAATACATTCAATAAAAATTGGAAAAAAATTAAAAACAAAGGCTCCTCCCAGAAAACCTCTCCACACAGCTAGAAGAGAAAAAAACCAGTTTTATTACTGAATAAGCATTAAACCAGAAAGTGATGAGCACCGTAGGCAACCTGCTAAGAGACCGCAAAGACAGAAGGAAACTCTCCCCTTACCTAGCCAGGCAGATACAAGTCTTACACCCATGTTCTCAAGGTAAACAATAACCACTCTCAGCAGAAGGACTTGACGGCACCAGGGTCACACAGGGTTGATCCTAAATGCGCCTGGTAATTGGGGAGACCATCTGTGTTAGTTAATTGGCTTTATCCAAATGAAGAACCTTCTCATATCTTTATGACTGGAGGTCATTTTGCACCAGGAGTGAGGTGCCCACCTCAGTCAGGCTCCTACCCTCCCCAGAAACTGGAAGACAGGGGGCTATCTTTTTTGCTGATGACATTTCAGAGATGACTCCCATGTCCCTAAGAAAGTCATCCTTGGGTTGTAAAGCTGGAAAGAAGCTTGTGTAGATTTTTTAGGGATTTACATACATCTCAAAGGGACAAAGAATTTACAATTAAACATTTTCTTTAAAAAAATGCTCCGCAAGAAAGGGGGATGCTTTTCCCTTTTTGCACCAGGGAAAATTAATTTTTCTTTCTTTTTTAATTCGCATTGGCCCTTACAGGGGTTATTCCAGGAAAGAAGTCGGGTACCACATCAAATGCTACAAAACTAGCCTAAGGGGCACCTAGCAGGTTTAGCAACAAAAGTCTCTGCAAACAAACAAAATCTAAATTCCAATGCTTTTTTTCTTCTGGGGTAGCCCACAGTTGATTTTTGCAATGGATCAGTCACTTGCAATCTATTTTTAAAATCTTGTAATCTGGTTTCACCAATACAATTGGGCAAAACCCTTCCTTGCTGTAAGAGGAACTCAGACTTGACTAATCCTGATGCTGACTCTGAAGAAGCAAATCCTGTGCTGATAAATGCAGACACATTTTAATACCAAACAGTGGGGACGGGAAACGATAGGCCATATAGGAGATAGCCATAAATCACCAAAAGGACAAACAATTTAAACCACAAAAAAATTATACTAGAAATTAACCCTAGCCTCCTCCCACCAAACTCTTTCATTGGAAATATTAAAATATTCTTCTAAATAAGTCTTGGGTGATTATATTTAGATATTAATGATAATAAGAGCATCTACGTTTCTGACCCAGCGTATTTTTTATGGACTATCTTACAAGTCCCAATAGGAGACTCCCAGTGCAGAACTCCGGGTTTTGGAGAAAATCCATGCCTCTTCTGCATGTAGTGAACCAACATTTGGAAAGGGCTCCTGGCTTGTCACTGGGCCCCAGTGGGGTCTGGATGCTTGGTGCACTGGACTGAATGTCTGTGCCCCTCCAGAAGTCATATGCTGAATCCCTAATCCCAGTGTGAAGCTGTCTAAAGCTGGGCTCTTTGGGAGGTAATTAGGTCCTGAGGGTGGACCCTCCTGAATGGGATTATTGCCTGTGTTAGTCAGGGTTCTCCAGAGAAACAGAACCAATAGGATATACAGAGGGAGGTTTATAGAAAGATTTATTATGAGGAATTGGTTCATGTGATTATGGAGGCTAAGAAGTCCCAGGATCTGCTGTCAGGAAAGCTGGTGGTGGAGTTCCAGTCCAGACCTCAGGCCTGAGAGCCAGGGGAGCCAATGATCTGACTCTCAGTCTGTGTTAGAAGGCCGGGGAACAAGAGGGCCGATGTCCGAGGGCAGAAGAAGATGGAAGTTCCAGCTCAAGCAGAGAGCAAGTTCCTCCTTCCTCCACCTTTTTGTTTATTCAGTTCTTCAAAGGATTGGAAGAAGCTCATTCCCATGGGTGAGGGCCATCTTTACTCAATCCACTGATTCAAACGCTATTCTCTTCTGGAAACACTATCCCAGAAACACACAGAATAATGTTTTACCAGCTATCTGGGCACCCCTTAGCATAAAACTGAGCATAAAATTAACCATCACAGTGCCCTTATAAGAAGAAGTCAGAGCCAGTCAGCTCTCTTTCAGCCACGTGAGGATACAATGAGAAGTCTACCATCTGCAGCCTAGATGAGGGCCCTCACCAGAGACTAAAGACATCTGGCCACAAACACAAAGGGCATTGCGACCTGAACTGCACATCACATACCGGGTACAGTCAAGCTCCCAAACCATGACATCGGGCGTGGACAGGAGCATCCATCATCCATGGAAAAGATGTGTATGGGAACGGGCTCATGCAGGAATGGAGGGCACAGGGGAAAGACCCAGGAGGTGGCTCAGATGCCCATGGCAACTGCTCCTCCTGCTTCTTCCTCCACCCACACTATGGGCTCATGGGGATTCCCTGTGATCTATTTACAGAGGAGAGAAAAAGTGCAGACCAGGTTTAGGGATGGATCTGCATGGTGGGCTGGCACCAGGCAGAAGGGGATGGCTGCTAGGTTGGCACTCCATTCATGAACGAGTGATGTACATAAATTCTTCAGGTGGCAAAACTTCAGGGGTCCACCTTGTGGGAGGGAGGGATGTCCTTGGGTCCACTTCTACATGGATCAGTGGTGAGCCACCTGGCCAAGGACTTGGAAAATTCAGACAGGGAGGATATGATGGTTCTCTGGGGATGGGCACAGAGTGTGAGGATGTTCACGTCCCACACGAATGCCCACCAGACGCATGCACCGAGGAGGAGGCTCTTGGCATGTAGTGGACAGTGTTGGGCGGCTTCTTTCCCCTTCGGTGCTTGCTCACTTTGCTATGTCCAAAATGGCCAGGTGGACAGAAGTGGAGGCTCTGCATGGTTAAAAAAATGGGCTCACTCTCCCCAAGGCTGACCTGGTTGTTGACTGTACTCAGTGCCCAAACCAACAGAGGTAGAGGCCAGAGCTAACCTGTTATGACGTCATTCTACAGTTGGACTACATAGGACATGGACCATCATGGAGGGGACTGAGCTTTATCCTCACAAGGGTGGACGCAAATTGTGATCTCTGATTTGCCCTCCTTGTACTCGATGCTTCTGTCAACACTGCCACTCAGAAACTTAAAAAATGTGTTTTCTATTGCAATGACATCCTCTGGTATATTGTTTCCAATGAGGGGATACATTTTAAGGCAATGAGCTCACACCCATGGAGCTCACTAGTCTTTTCCGATGTCCCACTACACAGAGACAGTTGGACTCTCAGAAGGGTGGAATGGCCCATGATGGCTTATGAGGGCTCCTGGTGAGAGATAGTATCCTGCCATGCAAGAGGAAATCCAGTGGCCACGCTATCATGTCACTTCTCCCTTATCCAGAATGCAGGGGTCCATGAAACAAGGGGAGGATAAGGAGTGCCCCCTTCCTCTAGTACACTTAACAGCCCACTTAAAGGATTTTTGCTTCTCCTCTCTGTGACCTTGAGTTGGTGTGGGTGAGGAATCCCATCATAGTTCTAATCAATTGGAAGCCATGACTGCCCCATAGCCATCTTGTGCTCCTCGTGCTGCTGAAACAACAGGCAGAGAAGAGGGTCCCTGTGCTGATTGCCAGAGGGAACCTGACTACCAGAGGGAGGTTGGGCTGCTGGGTCAAGGAGGACTCTGTTTGGAAGCCAGGTGATGTGTTTGGGGTACATCATATTTTATTGGCCAGTGGCCCTGTTCAGAGGAAAACTGAAGAAACTCCATAAAGGCAAGACCATGGAACACTCCCTTCCCATAAGAATGAAGACTTGCATCACACAACAAGTGTTTAAACTAGGAGTTGGCAGGTAGTACGAACTGTGGAGTGAGTGGTGGAAGAAGGTAGGTAGCTCTGATTACCACCAGCTCCACACCAATAACCTTCGCAGCTTTGTTTCACGGGACTCTTTCCTCCATCCTCCTCTCACGATGGTATGTGAATAACTGGTCGTCTAATGCCGTGGGAGTCTGATTCATTGTCATTAGCACACTGTGTTACTATGATTCTGTAAGAGATGGGAATTGTGTGTCTTCTATATTGAAGACTGATTTTCATCTGGATAAAGGAAAAAAGGGTGGATATTGAGGACAAAAAGGATGGACTGCACTGGAGACTTTCTGTTTCCTTCTCCAGATTCACTCTCTCCCCTTCTGCCCCTGCTCTGCACTGTGGGTGGCAGATCTATGGAAACTGTGTCAATGGGATCTCCTGGCTTCCATCTGGGTTCAGTCAAAGGAGACCAGAGGAAGGACAATGAGTGAGGTGGGGGTATTAATTCCCCAGCTCCCTCCCTATAGTGTCACTGTGGGGCTGGACAGATTATTAAGCCTGAGGTCAGAGCTCCTGTCAGGACGGCCTCACCAGTTAGTGTCCTCTCTCTGTTTCTCTCTTTGTCTGTCATGCAACCTTTCCATATTCCAGTAGGATAGCCACAGAAACTCAGTGCTATCAGCACCAGGGAACTGCTCTAACCCTTGTGTTTCTCCACATCATGCACACACGTTGGTCAATTATTTCCTTTTTAATCTCTTCTCAGGTTACTCCGATGGGATCAGTACCGTTTTGTGCTGGGTTCCCAACTGCTGAGAAGAAGCCTCATTGGGTGAAGTCCACTTCACCTCCCAGGTCATGGTGATGCCCAGGAACCTTTGTCTGAGGCACCCTGAAGGCTCTGCTGCCACCCAAGCTGGGGAGATGTGCCCTGGACCAGTGAAGGACGGGCCTGAGATGGGGAATCTCTCTCTGGTTTCTTTTCCTCCTCATGACTGATCTCTGGGAGTCTTGGCTTCCACTGCACATGGAGAAACCCTGCCTCTGGGGGAAAAGATGGTGTCTTTCTCATCAGATACATGTGACCACTCCCTCAAAGTCTCTTCTCCTACAGGGTGAGTTCAGCTGCTCCTGAATCCTCTCTTGTAGTGTTTTGAAGTGATAAAGTGTGTGTCTGTGTGTGTGTGAGAGAGAGATGGGTGATACATGGAAGGGATGGAGAAATACTTAGGATAAAAGGCCATTAGGTCATATGCTCGTAGAGAAGGTTGGATTTGGGGGAATCCCTGGGAGGTTGAGAATCAGACGTCATGCTCTCAGTATGCCAAAGGCCAGGGCAGCCTTATAGGAGAGTTCCAGTTGCTCTTCCTCAACATCTGATATTGTCAGTTCCTTTGATTTTAGCCACCTTAGTTACTGTGCTTTCCCAAACTCTTTTGTGTAAAGTCTTTCCATTTCCCTAGAGGCCTAGACACTTGAATCATAAAATCCAAGAGGAGACACCCTTTTCTCTGCTAATGCTATATATCCCTTCTCTGAGAGAATAAAGATTCTGGGGGATGGGCTCTGTGTGCCTGATGACATCATCACTGAGGGAATAGAGATCTAGTTTCTGAGGGGAGGGGACTGTTATGGGCTAAACTGTGCCCCCAGGGCCTCAGAAGGTGACTGTATTTGGACATAGGGCCTCTACAGAGGTGAGTAAGTTTAAATGAAGCATTGAGGATGGACCCTTATCCAATCTGACTGGTGTCCTTATAAGAAGAGGGGATTTGAACACACAGAGAGACACTGGGATTCGTGTGCACAGAGGAAAAGCCACGTGAGGACACAGGGAGAAGGCAGCCACCTACAAGCCAAAGAGAGACAACTCAGGAGAAATCAAACCTGGTGACACCTTGATCTTGGCTTGCAGCCTCCAGAACTGTGGGAAAATAAATGTCTGTTGTCTAAGTCACCCGGTCTGTGGTATTTTGTTATGGCAGCCCAGCATGCTAACACAGGGACTGTGGGGGTTGAGATGACAATCGGATAGATGACACCAAGCACCAAGTCCCACTCCTTTCCCCACCCCTGACACTACAGCACAGCCCCTGGGTGACAAGACAGGCTTCAAACTCAGGTCTGCTTGGCTTGGTGAGAGGCACTTTATACCCACTATCTCTAAACCTTGTCACGTGCCTGCAAGGCAGGAATGATCACCATTTTGAAATGAGGACACCGAGGATCAGCAAGGTGAAGTCATTTCCTGAAGGCCAGGAGATAATATATGTTGGTCCTCAGGCCAGCTCTGCAGCCCCAAGATTGTAGACTTGAGAGTCAACCTGGGGGTCCTGTCTTCCTCAGCACCCGGGGAGGCTCTTCGTTAATTTTAGGAGACTTCCCAGATAAGTAGTCCTGGTGGGTTCTAGAGGAGAACTCTCACAAGGAGCAGGCAATATGATTGGGGGATCCCTCATCAGGGCTGTGCCTTCTCAGTCCACAGCTGTGGTTGGGAGAATCTCTAGATGGACATCACCTCATCCCCTCCCCCACTCCATTTTCACGAACTCACACCAAGGACCCAGGCACCCTCACTCCCATTCTCAGTCTCTCTCTGATCCCCACTACTCCCTTTTCTCTCACTCTGACTCCTGGCCCCCAGATCTACAGTGTATTGGTAAAAGCACCATAGACATTGGTGACACTTAACTAGTGTACTATTCAAGGTTTCATCAGAAAAACAGATACCACTCTAGGTATTTCTAACAAAAAAACTTTAACACCAGGGATTAGGTGCTTATAAAACAACTGAAACACTAGAGAAATGGAGGTTAGGGAGTTGCCGCTGAAAGTCTGGTTTCAAGGTCACACTGCCACAGCACCCCCCAGAGGTAAACACCTGCCTCTTCGCATAAAGCTTGTGTGTGCCGCCCATCAGCCAACCCCATAGCAGAAATACTGAATTCCATCTCCCTTCCACCTTCCAAATCTGACACAAGTGTGTCTCAGGGGCAGAATTTAAATGATATTTGGAAACTCGTTTGCTAGGAAGTGAAAATAAAAGTAGTAGTATGGAGCCTTTCAGTCCCTCTGATGTGGGGGTGGAATATAGACGCCGAGTGCCAATATAAAACGTATGGCATGTCTGGGACCTAATCCCAGCTCTGCCACTTGCGGGTTGTCTGACTCTGGCCTAGTGATCCCACCTCTTGAAGCCTCAGTTTCCCCAGGTGGTGTCATAGGAAGGTACTTGGTCTTTGTCCCTGGTTCCTGGCTCAGAGCTCCTAACACCCTTGGAAGTTTCGGAGTGATAGGAGTGTCTTTTGTTCTAATGAGGCAACTCTCTGTGGGCCCCTACAGGGTTTAGGATGGGGTCTGGTCACTCTAAAGACCAAGTCTTGATTAGAAGCTTGGAACTTTCAGCCCCACCTCCCAACCTCTGGGGAAGGGAGAGGGGCTGGAGATTGCAGCAATCATGAATGGCCAGTGATTTAATCAGTTGTGCCCATGTAATGAAACCTCCATAGAAACCCCTAACTGATGGGGTTCAGAGAAATCCATGTGGGGAACACATCGACGTGCTGGGAGGGTGGTGCACCCAGGGAGGACATGGAAGCTCTGTGTCCCTTCCTCCACACTGCGCCCTCTTCCATTTGGCTATTCCTGAGTTTTGTCCTTTAATAAACCAGGCGTAGTAATTAAAACCATTTCCTGATTTCTGTGAGTCATTCAAGACAATTATAAAACTTGACAGGGAGTCATAGCAACCCCTGAATTTGTAGCTGGCCCAGCAGAAATGTGGGGGCCTTGGCTCCCATTTGAGATTGGCTTTTCAAGTGGGGCAGTCTTGTGGGACTGAGCCTTTAACCTGTGGGGTCTGCACTGACTCCGGGTAGCTGTGTCAGAACTGAATTGAATTGCTGGACACCTGGTTGGAGAACTGGTTGCTGATGGAAGAAAAAACTCTTTCATCTCATATGAACAATGACCTGGTGGGTGTGATGCTAGAAGTGGATATGATCATGTAAGTGATCTGCATAGCCCAGGTGCTCGGGGAGTTTCAGAAGACTTTCTTTCCACTCTCCTCTTTCCCTAAGACCTCTCACACCCCGATAGTACCATTCACCTCTGTACCTTCTGTCTGTTCTCACAGAGCTAGGCCTTAGGCAGTGTTTGTCATGCTAGCAGCAGTGGAGGGACCAGCCTGTAAATCTATGTGTATCACCCAAGCACTTTCATATTTAACTTAATTTACTTCTACAAGTGCAACAGCAGGAATAGTCCATGGAGGTCCTGATGTGATTCACGAAAACAAACGGGTTTATCAGGGCCCCTGAGTCAGGTAACTTTGTGTCTCTCTGTATTTGCTTAGTTGGGAAGAACTACAGGGTGTGGGTGTCCAGGAAACACTCTGATTGTCCATCCCTTGTTCATGAGTTGATTCTGAAGATGTGTGATGGGCTTCTGCTTTGTACCAGGCACAGTCCTGGCCCTGGGGGCACAGCAGTGAATGAGAGACACAAAAGGACATCTTTACTGACATCCAACTTGACAGTTAATCTCTAGGCATTTTAAGACGCCCTCAGATTCTTGAACCCAAGCCAAATTTCTGACCTCAGTTTGCTGCCCTAGAGTCCCCCCCCCCTCCCAGGAGGAGCTGCCTTGGAGTTTTCCCAACTCCTCTCTCACTCACACCCTACAACCAATCCTTCAGCAAATCCTTTGGACTCCATTTTCAGAACGTATCCAGAAACTGACGCCTTCTTCCCACATGGTCGGGCCACCATCTTCTCTCACCTGGATACTGAAGTGGCCTGCTCACTGGGCTCCCTGCTCTCAACCCAGGAGTCACAGGGTTCCTGACAGAACGCAGATCACTCAAGTCCCTCTTCTTGGGACCCCAGTGGGTCCCTCAGTGGCTCCCCAGCTAACTCAGAGGGAAGCCACAGTCCCAGCCACAAGGTCAGGGAGGCCCTCACCATCCGGTCCCTCCCTCTCTGGCTTCATCTCCTCTCCTCTTTCCCTCTCTCTGCTCCAGCGGGGCCTCTCCCTGCTGCTCAAACATGCCCACAGAGCCCCAGATCGCGTTCCTTCCCTCCTTGATGTCTTTGCTTAAATGTTGCCTTTTCAGAGAAGATTTCCCTGACCACCATCTTTTGAATAAAAAGGGGAAAAAAAACCACCCTAAGCGTGCCTTATTTCATTCTGAAATGCTGTACCCCATTATTATTAGTGTTGTTGTTTGGTTTATTGTATGACTCCCCCACTAGCGAGCACCACAGGTCTGTGAGGACTGGGAGTCTTCCACGTGGCCCCAAGGTCACCCTTGACTCAACATAGATGGAGGAAGGAGAAGGCACTCCTGCTTCTTAACCACTCAGGCTCAGAAGTGACACCAGTCATTTCTGCCCTCCTTTCACTGGTGGGAACCACTCACATGGTCCACCTAGAGCCAAGGGGGTCTGGCAATTCTAGTCCCTGACTGGGCAGTCACCACTTGTAACAACTCTACACCCTGAAGGGAGGATGGATCCTTGGTGGGCAGTTATCTCTGTCATATTGTGAGACTTTGGAGAAGTCTCCTCTGGGGCTCAGTTTCTTGATCTATAAAACTGGGCTATGAATAGGGCCTCCCTCAGAGTTATGGTCGTGATTCAATGAGTTGAAACACACAAAATGCTTGGACTAGGGCTTGGAACAGAGTCAGGGCTCATCGTATTAACAATTTTTATCATTTGTGGAGAAGCTACTTTGGGTCATATATAGATCTCAGTCCTCACCACAACGCATGGGGTTCAGATAACCATCACACCTACTTTACAGAAGAGGACGATGACGTTCAGAGAGGGGACATGAACGATCCGAGGCTACACAATCAGGGAGCGGCAGAGTCAGGAGGCAGCAGACAGAGCCTCACATCAAGGACTGTCAGACTTTTGCTAAACAGTCCACCCCCAGCCTCTGCATTTGCCACTTGAAATATGTGGGACTTCCAGGAAGGGATCCTTAATGTCCTGACTTAGTCCTGCATTGCCAGCCTTTCCACTCTCATTTCCTATCACTCTTCCTCTTCCCCACCACAGTCCAGCCACCTGCTGTCTCTCTGATGCTCACATAAGCCACGCGTGGTCCCACCTCAGGGCCTTTGCATCTGCTCTTCCTTCTGCCTGCAAAGCTCTTCCCACATGTCTTTCCATGGCTGCCTCTTTCTTTCCATTCTTCTCTCAGCTTAAATGTCACCTCCTCAGGGAGGCCCTCCCTCACCCCAGCTCGGCAACGTATTTTCACATCACCTAGTTTTCCCTCTCTGCAGAGCACCCTGCACCATCTAATATTTTCTTCTGCTCGTGTATTTGTTAGTGTCTTTCTCTCTCACTAGGCCACAAGCAGTGGCCTCATTCTTTCTGGCCTTCCTGTATTCCCAGCGACTACGACAGTGCCTGGCATGAAGTCCAGTCTCGGTCAATATCTGTTGACTAAAACAAGACATTTAATTGACAACTGAAGGGGAGAAAGAGCATTCTCTACCCTCTCGGGTCCTTTCTGCCTGGGCTATAAATTGAATTGACATGAGGCCGAATAGCAGGAGAAAATCAAACAAAACTTTATAACATGTATACATGGGAGAGACCCAGGGAAACTGAGTATCTCTTGACAAAATGGCGGAGGTTCTCCTCTTAAATAGAAAAACGAGGACATTGGTGATTGGTTCAGTTATCGGAGATTACCAGAAAAGCACAGTAATGTTATTATGCAGATTTAAGGCCTCCCCTTCCACACTGACAAGTTTCTAGAGATGAGGTCATCTGCCCCTCTTCCTGGTACAGAGAAGGAGATACCTTCAGAAATGGAGAGTTTGCTTACAAATGTAAATGTCTGGTAAACAGAACTTTGATAAGAATGGGCCCAGCAAAGACCCTCACAGTCTATCAATACCCCGAATTTTCCATGGTGATGGCCTGTCCCTGGGACAGGCCTTCCATCCCAAATCCCTTCAGTCACTTAGAGGGGGCGGGGAAGGTCAAGGCCTCCTTCAATGAAGATAAGGTAAAGAGACACATCTTGAGGGTCCAGTTCTGATCCCCACACTACCTATGATTCTATGTACCTCTTTGCCCACCCTTCTTTCCCCTCTTCCTCCAGGGACACTGTGTGAGGCCACACACAACTCCAGAGGGCGGCATTCCAGACGGCAACAATGTGAACTGCTGGGGAAGGATGGTGTTTCTACAGATCACTGGTCACCAGAGGGGAAAGGTTTGGGGGTGGGTGAAAAGGGTAAAGGGGCACAAATGTAGACTGATGGAAAAAATTAGACTACTTGTATCAGCACGATGAAGTCTATTCAGAAATTGAAAAACAATAATTTACTCCTGAATTTACACAATGTTATAAACCATTATGATCTCAATAAAATTACCGGGGAAAAGAAAGGATGGTGTTTCCACAGTGCACAACCTATACACATGTAGTGATGCCTCTGTTGCCATGTTTCCCTCTCCATTCATTCATTCCATTAATACTTATTGAGTATATAAAATATACCTCAGTAGGGGTGTAGACACAGTGGGTGATGAGAGAAACACGTCTCTGCCTGGGTGGCAAATTTTAAACTTGCAAACACAAATAAAAATTGAACATATAACGATGTCAAAAATGAATATACATGGGCCTGCCTGGTGGTGTAGCAGTGAAGTTCATGCATTCCGCTTCGGTGGCCCAGGACTTGCCTGTTCAGATCCTGATCGTGGACCTACTTACTGCTCATCAAGCCATGCTGATGTGCCGTCCCATAGAGAAGAGCTACAACTCTATAACTATGATACACAACTAGGTACTGGGGCTTTGGGGAGAAAAAAGAAAAAGGAGGAAGATTTGATGCCCGCCCGGATATCAGTTCCCCTATGTTAAACCCAGCATATATGGGGTTAAGACCAAAAGCATTCACCTCCTTTCCCTGCTTCTCTAAGTTACATTCACATGTAAATATCAGTTTTTAAAATCTTTGTATCCCTGAACTTCACAAGGCAAATACAAGTTACCAATTGTTAGAGCCCAGGTGGCCTCATGCTAAGATTTTGGCTAGTTACAGGTCCTTTGAAGTTTCCTTACAGGGAAACTGACACCCAGAGAATGTCAAGACGATAAAGCTTGTCAGACCCCAACTCCTCGGCTTCCTGGCACCAGAATCCACCGTCCACCACAGAGACAGACAAGCAGGGAGACCACCTTTGATTCCCTCATCTCCCATCCTCCTCCCTGCCAGCAGCCTCACAAGGCCAAAGGCAGGCTGGTGGGAAAGCTCCAACCAGCAAGGCCACAGGCGCCCCCTCCCTACAAGCAGCCACATCCCTCACTACCTTTAAATCCCCTTGTGTCCCATCTTCTGGGAGAAATTGGAAGGCTCACTTTCATCTCCTGGCTGACGTCACCTGTAACAAAAACTCTCCTTGCCATAAGCCTGGTGTTCCAGTTTTTATTTGGCCCCTCCTGTGGGGTGGGTAAAGAACCTGTGTATGAATCCGGAAACAGATCGGCAACAGATGTTAGCACAAGGCCAACCTTCCTCGAAGAAAAAAAAAATTAAAAAATAAATATACAATTGGGAGGTACATAGACATTGCTCGCTCTCCTCTGTATTTTTCTCATCCTCTATTTCTCCCTTTCCTCTCTCCTTATCAGACATCCACATCCAGTCTCTGCAGTCACTGACAGGTTCTCCTCAACCTTTCCTGTCCCTCCCTACCCAATGTGCTAGAGCAGCTTGGCACAGGCTTGCAAAAGCCAAATGTTAAATCTTTAGGAATTTTGTAAGCTGATTGTCAAACTGTTGGTACCTTAAAATCAGATGTGGTAGAAGTATTTACATCACATAAATGGTCCAACAGTACAAGGCAGGGTTTGTTGATGCTGTTTTTCTGAAAAGCTGGTTTTCCAGCACACCACTGTTCCCACCTGTTTGTGGCAAAGAAACGTCGCTTTGTCAAAGAATATCCTAATTCCTCCATAGATTTTCAGTCTCCACCACCAGCCCCTCCCCCTGCCATGCCTCAGCTCCCTCCTGGGTGGCAGGAGGTGGGGACTTTAGGGCCCCTGTTGCGCTGGGAGGGGAGAGAAAAGAAGAAGAAGGAAAGCCTGAGGGAAGGTTGTGAAAAAGGGAATAAAGAGGAAAGCAATGTAGGAAGGAAAGAGAAAGAAAAGAGAAGTAGGAATCCCTTGGGGCAGAGGTTAGGAAAGAGAGATCATTGGAGCAGCCAATACCCACAGCACAGTGTCCTCACTGGCAGTTGGGTCATTTCCCTGCCTGGGGCCTGAAGGTGGCCATGCTGCCATGAGACATGAGGAAACCACCTTCCCAAACTACCCTGAAACAGGGTGTGGGTGGGACCCACATAGCTGGGCTCAGGAGGAAAGAACTGGACCAGCGGGGCCTGGGGTCAGGATGCCTCAGTCTCTAACTGTTGAGGGGTTGGGGACCCAGAAACCTAGCCTGAGGGAGAAAGAGGCTGGGGGCCTGGATCCTGGGTCTGAGGGAGGAGGGGCTGGGGACTGGACTCCTGTTTCTGAGGGAGGAAGGCCTGGGCGCCTGAACTCCTGGGTCTCAGGGAGGAGGGGCTGGGGCCTGGACTCCTGGGTCTGAGGAAGGAGGGATGATTCAGATGTCTAGGGCTTTCAGCCTTTGAGACTCAGAGGGTAGGCCCAGCCCTCCTTTAGCAATGCCCTCTCCTCCCCACCCCTTTCCTGGCTGCCTTGAATGGGGTGAGATATAAAAGGTCTCAGTTTCCTCAGAGAAAGAGCAGGATCCAGAGAGGTCCAGCTGCCCTGGTCATGAGCCCTGCCCTCCTGCTGGCCCTCCAGGGCATCACCCTGATGCTGTCCCGTGAGTGAGGACCCCAACCTGGGGGGCACTTCCTTGGCGGATGGACTGAGATGGATGAAATGGATTTGCTCTTCTAATCTCAGGGGTGCAGGCTCTGACCTGTCAGTCGGAGAAAAGTCACACTGTGAAGAATATATCCGAAATGCTGCTCCGCTGGACGGTGACTAAGGAGCAAGTCTGTGAGGATGGCTGGGGTTGCCAAGACACGCTGATGCTCATTGAGAATGGTGAGAAGTGTCCCACAGACCCCAAGCCCAACTCCCACCCTCTCCTGTGCAGAGACATCCCTCCCCCTGACTAGTCCTGCCTGCATTCTGTATGGGAACTCAGAAGACCCCTCCCCTCATACCAGGAGCTGTTCCCTCCCCAGCAGGGGCAACCTCTTGGGTGCCCAGTCCCCTCCTCTCCAGTCTCTCTCCCCAGGCCACGATGCAGACCCTCCCTCTAGGACCTGGAGTCCCGACCCCACCCCAGCCTCCCTGCCTCTCTTGGTCCAGGACCCCAATTCAACCTGGTGGTCAGCAAGGGCTGCACCCCACAGGCAGATCAGGAGGCCCGCATCACCCGGCACAGGGCAGGCCCGGGCCTCTCCGTCGTCTCCTACACCCGCGTGTGCCGCCAGAGTGACTTGTGCAACAACATCTCCAACACCCTCCCTCTCTGGGACTCACCCCCCAAAACAGGTGCCCGAGGGAGGAGGGAGAGGAGGAGGAGGGGCAATGGGGTGTGGGGAGGACTCGAGCAACAGGGCTGAGGGGTTGAGGTGAGCACAGAGAGACCGTTCCTTTCACCTTCCTCCCACCTGGCACCCTGTCCACACTCCCCAGGACGTCCTCCATTAGCACAGCTTCTTCTAACAGTCCTGGAGCAGCAAACGGGACTGGTTTTCAGATGTTCAACCTCTGAGCTCAGAATGTGGCCCTGGACTTCACCTGCTACATGCTCCTTATTTCTCTACTGCTGGGTTTGCTTCATTCATGTCTTAGGATTTTGGCAGTTCCTCTCCCTAAGTGAAATTGGCCTGTAACTTTTCACTGTCTTTGTCTGGTACCACAAATCAGGTTTGAGGCAATGTTTTGCGTTTCTCCACTCTTTGCAATAGTTTGGGAACACAGATGTCTTGTCTTTTTGGACCATTTAGTGGAACTTGTGGGTGAAGTCACTAATTCCTCCCAGGGCACCGCCTCCTGGGTTCGGTCCCAGGTGCCCCTCTTCAGATTTCATGTTCCCTCCCTTGCTTGCTCTATCCCTAGGCGCATGTCCCTAATTCTCTGCACATCGGGCCCGCATGAGAGGGCACATTTGGGGGAGACCAGGAAGGTTCATTCATGGGGCTAGCAAAACAGGGGTGGAGAGAAGGCACCTGATCTGAAGGCAGAGCCCTCTCATCCTCCCTCCTCCTCTCTCTCACCTCCCAGTCCCAGGGTCCCTGCGGTGCCCAGTCTGCTTGTCCACAGAAGGCTGTCTGTCTGCACCAGAGCTGACCTGCCCTGCTGGGACCATGCATTGCTACAACGGGGTTGTCCTGATCACGGGAGGTGAGCTGGGACATCAGGGTCCCTGTGGGGCACTGATCAGGGAGGTTTGAGGACCAAGATTGGGGTCTCTAGGAAGGGAGGGTAGCTGAGGCCTGGGACCAGGAGGAGGGTGGCCTGGCTTCCCGGAGCTGTGCCTCCCCCCGAAGGTTGGATGGTTCCAGTGGCAGTGTCTCCTTCTCTCCCTCTCTCCTCCTTTCCACAGGGGGCATCTCCCTCAAACTGAGAGTCCAGGGGTGCACGTCTCAAGCAGGCTGCAACCTGCTTAATGACACTCAAAATATCGGGTCCCTGACCGTGAGCGAGACCTGTGATCCTAAAGGTGAGACCCCCACGCAGAAGATGAGGCTGTGCCCTGCACTGCAGCCTTGGGGCACATGACCCTGGTGAATGTCAGACCTCCAAACGCATCCCACCAAAGCCAGCAGCCACAAGTAATTTAGAAGTTTATTATTCATTCAGGGCACAAAGCAGGGATTCTCCTGGAAGGCACTTTGGTGGGGTGCCAGGAAGAGGTGTCCAGCTGCAGGGGAGACCAGGGTCTGTGGTCCAAGGGACAGATACACAGGGCCGGGGCCCACCGGTAGGTGTTTTAATTGACGCCGGGCCAGGCCAAGTAGGTCAGGGCGGCCTGTCCAGGATGGAGGGGAACCAGGGAGCAGAGAGGAAGGTCAGAGGGGCAGAGAGGGTGGCTACTTTGTACTCCACTTTCTCCTTTGGGTGTGGAGGTGAGGGCAGGAGCCCCTGCTGGTTTTCATGCTGGGAGTGACTCATTGCTTCCAATTCCATTTCTCCACACCCCTGACCTTTGGTAACCCTGGGTCTCCCACTTCCCCTCAACCATTCCACCGCACTCTCACCCACCCGCACCCATGGTCCTGGAGCACCCCGGCCACCCAGCTGCCCAGGAAAGAAGACCGGAGAGAACACTGAGGGTGCTCCGGGTGTGACAGGCAAGCAGGAGCCAAACGGGGACACTGGGAGGGTCCCCACTCACCCCCGGAAAACACGCACTGGGCAGACAGAGAGACCTGCAGTGTCTAAATGGGAGGGGCCACCTCAGGGGGAAGGGAGAAAGGACTTCGGAGAGTCAGGGAAGGGCCGTCCCTGTCTGAGCCTCCGTTTCCTCGTCTGCCCACAGCACCCTGACCCCTAAAGCTTCAAGAGAGAGTTAAGTGAGCTCAGCAAACATTTCTATTTGTGCTTGGATCCCTCTGGCTGGACTGGGAGCCTGGGGACAGGGCCTGGATGTCACTGGCACCAAGGTTTCCCGCCTTGGGCAGCAGAAGGGCTGACTTGGGATGGGTGCCCAGGATTGATTTGCTGAAGTCAGTTCATGCAGGATGCCAAGGTCTCCTGTGAGACCCCGGGGGACTCAGACCCCGTCCCTGCCCTAAAGGGCCTCCAGGACTAGGAGGGAGATGTCACAGTGCAGATGGTCACAGGGCTGTAGGGGAGGGGTCTGGGGTGCTCAGAGGAGGGAAGATACTGATGTCCTGGGGGGAGGGTATCAAGGAGGGCACACAGAGGAGGTGACCTGTGAGCCGTGTCTTCAAGATGAGCTGCAGTGTATCTGTAGAAGAGGAAATGGACATGAGCAGGCAGAGGGAACAGCATGTGCAAAGGCCTGGAGGTAGGTGAGCCTGCTGTTTTCCAGAAGGCTTCCTTGGCTCTGCCTGAGATGGCTTATCAGGAGGCTGGGGTACAGCCAGGATTGGGGGGGTGTTACAAGTGTTCCAGGTAGATGAGGTGGGTGTGGGCGATGAAGGGAGAGCCATTGCAAGCAGAAGGAACCGCTGGGGCAACGCCAAGGAGGCAGGAAACGACCTGGCATGTCTTGGGAATGGATACTGTGGGGGACTGGAGAGGCGGGTGGGGGGCCTGGTGATGTCCCTGCAAAGCCAGACTGAGGGGTTGGCCTTTCTCCTGAGGGCAGGGGAGCCCTGGAAGGGGGCTGAGCAGGGAGGGACAGAGTCTGAGTCTCTCCTTCTGATTAATGCTGGTTTAATTGTCCGACCCTCAGCTCTGGGACCAGGTGACACTCGTAATCCAGAAGGCATTTCAGCAACAAACCAGATGCAATGCATGCCACACACACCACACAGTGGACACACAACACACAATACACACACACCATGCCACATAAACACTACACATCTCCTTACACCTCACGTGTTACACACAGACCCCAACCCTATATACCACACACACTATACATCAAACACAGACACACAGCACACACCAGGCCATGCTTCACACAACAAACACATACCACATAAATCACACACAGACTGTATCACTACACACGCACACACAGTCACACACCATGCACACACACTACACACACACCACACACACACCGTACAAACATGCCATACACATATCACACACCCCATACAACCTCATATCCCCCCACACACATAGTCTACACCCACACACACATACACTACACAAAGCACACACATGCACGTAAAACACAGCTTGATGTCACAAATGAATATTCCTAACAGCTATCCATATTCTGTTAGCTTTCGACATTGGAGCCAGATCTTGGAGGATGTCTGCTTCCCTGGTTCAGTTCAGTTCAGCAGTTTAGCAAGTATTTCTTGAGCCTCAGTCAGACCAGGCATCAGAAGCTGGGTACAAAAGAGGCCAGGGAATAAGTGGAGAAGAGAAGGCATTCCTGGTGACAGAACAGCTCCTGTGAAGGCATGGGTGTGGGAGAGGGCTGGGGGCAACGGCACAGACTGCCCAAGATGGGCCACGGCAGGAGCCCAGACTAAGGAACAACCAAAGGGCTGGAGCGTGAATGGTCTTGACTGCCCCCTAAGCAATGGGGCGGTGGTCCCAGTGACAGCTGTGTGTCAACAGTCAGGAGAGCACAGCAGTTAAGAGGTTAATGTCTGAATCAGAGAGGTGTGGGCTCTTGTCTGGGCTCTGCCACTGAACCAGCTTTTGAGGATCACCACCTCTTTGAGTCTCTTTCATCCAATTCGGGAAGGAGGGGGTGATTCCAGAGTCGGCAGCAGGGGAGCGTCTGCAAAGGCCCTAAGGTGGGCATATGCCTGCTGTGTGTTCAAGGAGGAGCATGGAGGCCAGTATGGCTCCAGCAGTGTGATCAAGGGAGAGCAGAGCAGGACACGTAGACAGAGAGGCAGGGGGAGGCCAGATCACACAGAGCCTTTGGGGCCAATTTAAGGACTTAGAATTTTATTCTAAGCAGGATGGGGACTCACTGGAGTCTTCTGAGCAGAGGAGTGACATGAATCGATGTCACCGTTATGGGGATCCTTCTGGCTGCTGGG
Organism: Tapirus indicus; assembly: GCA_031878705.1. Classification (NCBI taxonomy): domain Eukaryota; kingdom Metazoa; phylum Chordata; class Mammalia; order Perissodactyla; family Tapiridae; genus Tapirus; species Tapirus indicus. The sequence goes on along the minus strand of CM062926.1, from coordinate 18,145,332 downwards.
TGGAGAGTAGAGTGAGGGGGAGGTGGGAGTGGGGGAGGGCACCCCGAGGGAGACTCAGGAGGAAGCGAGTGAGAGCCAGAGCATCCTGGAAGCACTGGAGGTGGTGAGACGTGCTCAGGTTCTGGAGGTATTTTGCAGCTTAAGCCAGCAGGATTTCCTGATGGGCGCAACACGGGGTGTGAGAGAAAGGGGATCGTCAGAATGACTTGAGCAACTGCTGAAAGAAGCCGCCGTTGACCAAGATGGCGGAGATGGAGGCGGGAGAGTGGGGGCCAGGCTGGGAGGAGGCAGCAAGAGTGCGGATTTTGTCGTCTGTGAAGCGGGGAAATGAGTGGTCGTCCTTCGTGGGGGTTGCTGTGAAGGTTACCATGTTTGTGGATGCTGCGTCCTCAGCCCAGGAGCTTCTGCCTCAAAGGACACATCACTGCTGATCGTGTGATGGCCTTGAGAGAAGATCTGGGCTCGTGGTTTTCACACTAGACTCCTGAGGCCACAGATACTGTGGTAGCTGAGGACAGTCATCGATCACTCTCTTCCCCACCGCTCACCCCAAGGAGCCAGAACACCTGAGTTCCGAGCCCAGCTCAGCCAATGACTAGTGGTGGAACATTGAGCAACAAACTTAATGACTCCTCTGCCTCTGTTTCCCATCTTAAAAATGGGGTGATGATAACATCATCTACTTTGGGGGTTGCTGTGGGGAAATAAAGTGATCCAGATGAGGTAGCTCCTTGGGGTGCATCAGTCGGCTAATCCACGGAAAGCAATCACCACAGCCAGGCTTGTAGTAAATGCTCAGTGCACACCAGGCATTTGAGTCTTTTATTTAGAACATATGGTTTCTCAGTGAAAAGAAATATATATGATGTCACACTACCCTCCTCATTATCCACATGAGGACCTTGAGGCCCAGACAGGGACGTAAGGATTGGCTCAGGCTGAGGTAGACTCCTCTGTCTCTCTCACTCCCAATGGGAGGAGCGGCCTTCTTCAAGGGTATTGAGAGAGGTCCCTGTGGGGCTTCAAGGTAAAGAAAGGAGGTGGGGCTCAGACTTCCAAGGTCCCTTCTAAATCTGAGATTGAGGGACTCTGTGGCCAGGTCACCTGGAGTGTGACTCAAGAATGTGATCACCTTCCCTAGCCTGGGAGCTGGATGGGCAGACACTACTGGTTCTCTGGCTTACCCAGATTCTGGTAATTTCTTCTCCCCAGCTCTTCTGACCTGTCACAAGGGGATCACGTTGACAATGCTGCAAAACTTAACTCAGACACCCAGCAAATGGACCGCGGGTGGTTACCAGACGTGTGATGCTGGGGAGGTGTGTCAGGAGACACTTCTGTTCATAGACGTAGGTGCGTGGGCGGCATAAGAGGGTACGGTCCCTGCGCTGGGTACCAGACCTTCCTGCCCTGGATTCTGTCCCTGAATTTCCTCCCTGGTTCCCCTCACACCTGGAGATCTAACCCAACTCTTCTTCTTTCTGTGCCTTGGTTTCCCCTTCTGAAAACTGGCTCCTGCCTCCCTTGGAGCCTCCCCTCCCTCAGCCCAGCTCTCACTCTCTCACCCCTCAGGACCCAAGTCACTCATAGTGGGGAGCAAAGGCTGCATCGAGAGCAGGACACAGGAATCCGTGGCTATCACCATCCACTCAGGGTCCCCTGGAACGGTCATCGCCTCCTATGCCCGGTTCTGCTCCTCCAGCGGGTGCAACAGAGCCAATAGCAGCAGTGTCCTATTGGACGTCCTGCCCCATCCAGGTGTGGGGTCCCAGAGTGCTGGGTGATACTAGCGACATGGAGAGATGTCCGTGGGACACCCTCAAGGAGGGTGGCTGCAGCGAGGAGCAGAGCTGTGCACCCCAACCTTCTCTTTGCTCCCCAGATGCACCTGTCCCAGGAGACCTGAAGTGTCCTGTCTCCGTGCAGCTAGGATCCTTCGCGCAAAAGTATGAAGTTGTGACCTGCCCTAAGGGCACCACTCGTTGTTACCGTGGATCCATTAATCTCAGGGGAGGTGAGTGCTGAAGGTCCAAAGGATGAAGGTGTTAGGGGCCTGGATTCACTGGTCCTGAGGTTGGAGGGTGCGGGAGGCCCTGAACCACGAGTTTGAGGGTGGAGGGGGCTGCGGACACAGATGTCTAGGTCTCAGGGAGGAGGGAACTAAGAGGCTGATCTCCTGGTCTGAGTGGGGAGACCAGGGGTCTGGGATTCCTGGGTCTTAAGAATTTCAGTGTGCTGTGCTTTGAGTCCTCTCTGACTCAGTCCTCACTCTTTAGGTTGGCTTTCTGCCTCAGTGAACCTTCAGGGCTGCGTGGCCCAACCTTCTGGAAATTTGTTGAAACACACCCACAATATTGGGGTCTTCTCTGTGATGGAATATGAGGATGAGAAAAAGCCACATCTCCAAGACAGAGCTGCCCCTACCTCCTACATGGCTTTGGTGGTGAGGCTGGGGCTATCCCTGGCCCTTTGGTGTGCCCTCCCTGCTGACTCAATTTCCCCTTGATTCTTAGCCCCTTCTGATTCCATAACCCAACCCACCCTCTAGGGAGAGGGAAAATAACCAAACACCAAGTTATTTTCCCATTCCTTCCATGAATTATCATCCACACGCAGCATACACACTTTGTATGTATGGAGGGTCCTGGAGCAGCTGAACTTGCCCTGTGGGAGAGTAGACATTCAAGCAGTGGCCACATGTGTCTGATAATAAAGACATTGTTCTTTCTCGCTGTGCTGGGGTTTCTCTATGTGAAGGCAGGGCAGGACACCCAGAAATCTGGCACAGGGGAGGAAAGGAACCTGTGAGAGATTTCCCATCTCAGGCCCGTGCTTCACTGGTCTGGGGCATGTCTCCCAAGCTTGGGTGGCAGCAGAGCCTTCAGGGTGCTGCAGACAAAGGTACCTGGGCATCACCATGACCTGAGAGGTGAAGTGGACTTCACCCAGTGAGGCTTCTACTCAGCAGTCGGGGACCCAGCACAACCAGGGGGCTCATCCCATGTGAATAACTTGAAATAAGGGTCTGTGTGAAGTAGAGAAACCAGAAGGTTTGCACAATCTCCTGAGGTTGATATCATTGGGTCTGTTATCATGCAGCCCTGAAAGGCCGAGAAGAAGTTATTTCCATTACTAGAATCTGAAGGAGGTGGATGGGAGAGGTTTAGAGAGGGCTGCCTGACCAGAGCTCTGATCTCAGGCTGAATAATCCATCCAGCCCACAGCAACACTATAGCGAGGGAGCTGGGGAATTAATGCCCCAACCTCACTCAGTATCCTCCCTCTGGTCTCCTGTTGGGGCTCCTCATTGACTGAAACCAGCGGGAAGCTAGGAGATGCCGTTGACACAGTTCTCATAGCTCTGGCACTCACACTGCAGAGCAGGGGGGAGAAGGGGAGAGAGTGAATCTGGAGAAGGAGCCAGAAAGTGTCCAGCACTGTCCACCCTTTACCTCCTCAGTATCCACCCTTTTCCTCTGACCAGATGAAAATCAGAGTCCTCAGTATTGAAGGCACACAATTCCCATTGTGACTGAATCATTGTAACGTGGTGTGCTAATGACAATGAGTCAGAATCCCACAGCGTTAGACGACCAGCTGTTCATGAGCCTAGGTGAGTGGAGGATGGAGGAGAAAATCCCATAAAACAAAGCTTTGAGGGTCCTGAGTGTGTAGCTGTTGGTAATCAGAGCTGCCTTCTTCTACTAGCCATTCCACAGTCCTTACCACCTGCCAACACCCAGTTAAACAACTGTTTTGATGAAAATCTTCATTCTGATGGCAAGGGAGTGTTCCACATTCTTGTCTTTATTAGTTTCTGCAATTTTCCACCGAGCAGAGTCACTGGTCAATAAAATAGGAAGATGTACCCCTAACACATCACCTGGCTTCCAAACAGAGTCCTCCTTGACCCAGCAGCCCAACCTCCTTCTGGTAGTCAGGTTCCCTCTGGCAATCAACACAGGGACCCTCTTCTCCATCTGTTGTTTCAGCAGCACGAGGAGCACAAGATGGCTATGAGGCAGTCATGGCTTTCAATTGATTAGAACTATGATGGGATTCCTCACCCACACCAACCCCCTGGTCACAAAGAGGAGAAGCAAAAATCCTTTAAGTGGGCTGTTAGGTGTACTAGGGGGAGGGGCACTCCCTTATCCTCCCCTTGTTTCATGGACCCCTGCATTCTGTCTGTGGGGGAAGTGACATGATAGACTGGTTTAAGACATATTATATTTCCTGTTGGATGGCAGGTACTGTCTCTCACCTGGTGCCCTCATAAGCCATCATGGGCCATTCATTCCACATCCCGAAAGGCCAACTATCTCTGTGTAGTGGGGCACCTGGGAAGTTCAGTGACCTCCGTGGGTGTGAGTTCATTGCCTTACTTCCTTTGCCTTAAAAAGTCTTTCCTCACTGGAAGCAATACTTCATAGGATACCATACCAATGGAAAACACATTTCTGAGTTCTCAAATGGCAGTGTTGAGAGAAGCCTCGAGAACAAGGAGGGAAAATCAGAGACCACAGTTTGCGTCCACCCCTGTAAGCATAAAGCTCAGTCCCCTCCATGATGGTCCATGTCCTGTGTAGTCCAACTGTAGAATGATGCCATAACGGGTTAGCATTGGCCTCTCCCTCTGTTGGTTTGGGCACTGAATACAGTCAATAGCCAGGTCAGCCTTGGGGAGAGTGAGCCCATTTGTTGTCACCATGCAGAGCCTCCACCCCTGCCCACATGGCCACTTTGCACCTGGCCCAGTGAACAAGCACTGACAGGGAAAGAAGCTGCCCGACACTGTCCACTACATGCCAAGAGCCTCCTCCTCAGTGCCTGCGTCTGGTGGGCATTCGTGTGGGACGTGAACATCCTCACACTCTGTGCCCATCCCCAGAGGACCATCCATGTATCCTTGCTGTCTTACTTTTATGCTTTTATTCCTTCCAAGTCCCTGACCAGGTGGCTCATCATGGATCCATGCAGAAGTGGGCATCAGGACATCCCAACCTCCCACAAGGTGGACCCCTGAAGTTTTGTCATCTGAAGGATTTCCCTACATCAATCCTTCGGGGCCATATATATGGATTGCTAACTCAGCAGCCATCCACTTCTGCCTGGTGCCGGCTCACCATGCAGATCCATCCCTAAACCTGGTCTGCACTTTCCCTCTTCTGTAAACGGATCATAGGGAATCCACATAAGCCTATAGTGTCGGTGGAGGAAGAGGCAGGGGGAGCAGGTGCCATGGTGTCTAAGCCACCTGCTGGGACTTTCCCCTGTACTTCCATTCCTGCTTGAGCCTGATCGCATAGACACATTTTTAATAGAAGACCAATGCTGTTGTGCACACCCAGTGTCATGGTTTGGTAACTGACACAGCATCCAGTGTGTGATGTGCAATTAAGCTCACAGTGGCCTTGGTGTCCAGTACTCAAGTATTGAGATTCCACTGGTACCCAGTAATAAGCCAGGGATGCTTTCCAAATGGAGGATAATTATTTGCAGAAGGAGGCATACCTTTGCTCCAAAACCCTGAGGTTCTGCATTGTGAGTATCCTATGATCTCTTTTTGTCACAAAAACTTTCACTGACATTGGGTCTGTTTGGTCATATGCACCAAAGTTCATGGCAGCTGGGTTTCCAGCATGAACTTTCATCAGAGCCCTCTCTTGCTCTAGGATCCACCCAAAACTGGCAACTTCCCTCACAAATTAGTAGGAGTAGTGTATCCAAATGTGATATATTTCTCTCCCCACCCCAAATCCTATGGGACCTATTTCTTTGGATTAAAGCAGCCACACTAGGTGTAGAAAATTGTCTCTCAGTTTAGAAGGAATATTGGGACATGCCCCAGACCTATAGGTCCCTAGGAATTACACCAGTGTGATGGAGGGCAGCATGTTGCATGGTTTGTTTCCCACCCTCTGGTATACATGTGTCTTATTCCTGAATCATCAAGGATGCTCACTACTTTTTGTTCACTGTGTCTGATTAAATAGCATAAATTCATCAATGAAGTGGACAAGCATGATGTTCTGCAGAAAATCAGATGATCAAAGTCCCTCTGGACTGTATTTAGGAGAGAGCAGGAGAGTTGACCAACCGTGAGGCCAGAAGTGAAGGTTACTCTTGTTCCTGAATATGATGTAAATGCTTCTGATGATCTCTGCCAGTGAACATGGAAAAATGAACTGTTAGATCCGTAGCTGCGTATCCAGGGTCTGTAAGAAGCCACACCCAGAACTGCAGCTGAAGTGGCCACTTACATTTGCCATAATCTGTTGTTATTCTCCCGTCCCTTCTCTGACAATTACAGCACTGACAGAATTGGTTCTAGTAATCAAAAATTTGAGGAAAGTGTGAAAATTCCATGAGCTGTTTGGTCATCCACATCTGGGACCATTCAGGGATCTGCTATGTCTATGAGAATTTTAGGATTCCAATCGTCTGGGGCATGCTGGACACAGCCTACAATGTAAAGGACAAGTTCCTGCACATGTACCTCCATCCAACCCACGTGAGAAGGATGAAAGGTGCTTTGTAGAGCCTCTGGAAGGATCTAATAAGAGAATTCCATGTAGACTCCTACGGTTCTGAGCAAAGCCGTGCCTTCTACAGCAATAGAAAAACAGCTCCTCGCCTGTTTCTAGGCCTCAGTAGAGACAGTGTGTCTGAATGTGGGACATAATATGGCCCAGGAGCCAGAACTCTTCATCATGACCTGGGTTCTATCACACTCACCAGCATAAAGTCAGGTGGGAGAGCAGATGCATCACAAATGGAATGGTGTGTCCTGGATTAGAGGAGGACAGGTGCCCAGACTGTCATGGAACCTTCCACTCCTCACTGACACCTGTCACACAGCTCTCACCTGTGGACTCCCGGGAAGTTCACTCTGACTAGTCAACAAAGAAGGAAAAGGCTCCACACACTCCAACTTCCTTCTGCCCCCATCCCCACCCCCACATCTGTCCTCCCCTGCCTGTCCCCAGGCTCCTATTCAGCCTCACTCACACACACACAAATCCCCTGGGGACATGGCTCACTTGGTGACTCAGCTGAAGTAGGTCTCAGGGTACAAAGATGAGGTCTGGCTTTTCTCCAGCACTCCCAGGCTTTGAGAGCAACCTGCACATGTCTCCACTGGTCAGAACTGGAGACTGGAAAACTCTGGCCCTCAATTTGGTCTGCACTGCCACCCCTGCCCTGCATTCCCCACCTCCCCCAGGCTCCTTCCCAGATCCCTTTTCTAGTCTGACTCCCTGTGCTCAAACTCCCTTCCTGACGTGATTCCCCAAACACCTTCAGCTCAAGTCTTCTGTGTTCATGGTGTCTTCTGTCCTCCAGTCCTTCATCACTCTCCAGACTCCTAGATCCCACTGGATTCTCATCTCCCTCTCCCCTTTGTCCCCTGTCCCATGTCCCCTTCAGCCTGGACATCTGGTGCTCCCTCTTGTCCCCAGTGTCAGGGAAGTAATCATAGTCTGCAAGAATCTTACCCTTCCCCCCAACCATATATCTCACCTCTCACGTCATCCAAGTCTGGAAGGATGCCACCCCAACTTCACTGCACCAGCTCCAGTTGCAACCCCCTCAACAGGTAGGTCAGCTTCTCATTCGGAATCTTCACCCACCGTGGGACCCCCAAAAAGAGCCCTCCTGCATGGCCACGTTACAACTCGAATCACACCTATGGCCCCAAAACTCCACTCAGGTGGTACTCTTTCTCATCATGGGGATTCTGCACTGACCCCATCCCTCCACACCACCCCATGATGCCCACCTCTGCTTACCCACATTCTACCTCACTGCCAGGTCTCCAAGGGTTTGGCCAAATACCCCAGAGGCCAAAAGGACCTAAAGGACACAGACCAGATGACAGATTCTCTTTACCATTTCCCAGTTTCTGTCTGTGGACTGTCCTTAGAATAGACATGTGGAGTTTGTAAAAATGACAAAAAAAGCAAAGAAATGAAGAAACATATGTATGGCCTGCGCCCAAGGCTGGGGAGGACCCTGGACAGAGTGGTCACGTGGAGACATGTAAGTGGCTGACGTGGCAGGGACCTGCTTGTCCACTGGAGTTGTTGGGTTTTAAGACAGAATATCTTTAAAAATCTGTGTGACCTTATTCCCTGAAGGTGAGGTGAAAATATGAGTGGAATGAGGACACTGTTGGAGTCAGGGCCCCTGTGCTGGGGAGCCTTCCAGGTCTCATGTTGTTGGTCTCTAGCTCCCAGGGCTTCTCAGATCCTGGAGACAAAGGCCGGGTAGGAGGCAACCTGGGACCCCAGAAGGATCTGGGCAGTCAGGTCATCTCCTGCTGTGGAGAGTCAGAAGGGAGGGAGGAAAATTGGAAATGTTTGGAGGATAATTGTCAGATAAGGAAAGAAATTAGAGGATCTGAAAGTATGGTGAGGATTGACACTGTGTGCAGGATGACAGATCAGCTAATTACAGGCAGGTAATGTCAAAGTAAAAATTGCACTAGACAAAGTTCCAGGGGCAGAAAGACTTTATTCAAGACTAGTGCAATAGAGGAGAGGGACTGAATTCAACCCCTGAAACAAAAGGCTGCAGAGATTTTAAGAGCAGGTAGAGGGAGTTGTAGGCCATCTGTGTTTCCTAATTGGCCTTACTCAAAAGAAACGTAAAACTTCTAAAATTCTGACAGGAGGTAGTTTTACATCTTGGTTGTAAAGGGACCCACCCAAGTTAGGGTCCTGCCCTTGCTCACAGACTGGGAGGTGGGGGCAAGATCTTCCAGGAGGATTACATTTCAAATGGATGGGCCCAGGCCCCTTGAGAAAGACATTCCCTGGATCCTAAAACTGGCAAGAAAATTCTAAGGAGACTTATATACATTTCAAAAGTGCAGAGAAAGAATCTGCAATTACAGATTACAATCACATTTCTAAAGGAAATGCTCTAAAAAAATGGAGGCCAGGGGCCTACAGTCAGGAAGAACTATCTAAAGCTTAGTGAGTCTGAGGGGAACAAGCGGCCTCTAGGTCATGACAAAACTGTTTTCTGCACAGCAGGAGGGAAACACAACTACATGTCTATCAGCCAAGACCCAGTCTGCATCTCCACCAGTTCCCTGCAATTTATAAAGAGGTGCAAATAGCTGAGAGATAGTGAACAGGGCCAGAATCTGACCATCAGAAGGCTATGCTTGCTGAGGTTTTCCACGGAAACACAACATTTCTCTGACAGTCAGTTCCATTTTGAACAAAGAACATATCCAAAGAATGGTATTCTTGATCCTAAAGCAAGGCTGCTCTCACTCCATTTGGCCTGATTATGTGCAGAGGTACAGCGGGATCTCACACTCACCACATAGTTTCTCCTCTGATCAGGTTTCCCTAGGAACCTTAGATGGGACTTGTAACAGCCTCTTGACATTAGGAAGCCGTGACATCAGGACTCACCTGCAGTCTCTATGGCTTGGAGTGAGGCCCTCTCTTCTCCAGATCCCCAAATACCCATCAGTCAACCTTAGCTCCTGAAAGTGTGGGTCATATCTGATCCCACGGATGTCATTCTTAACTAGGACATTTGAGTCAGATCCATGGTTGAACCATCAATGTTTCCAATGATATCCTAGTAACAAGTAGGACAGAGTCTTACTGAACCTAAGCAAATAAATCTATTGTCATGAAAATAAGAATACTCCAGAAGATTTTAGGAATTCTTCAGAAGGAATAGGCGAGGAGAAAAAGATCACTGTTGATACCTGCATGGATGACCTCCTGTCTGTTCCCGTTGTTCATGTCACAGTCCAGAAGCCATCCACACCTCTCCCAGAGGAGGGATAGAAATAAGATTCCTGAGAGCTTATCATGGGCTCCCACCTCTCATTGCTCAACCATTGCCCGTCCTTCCACTGTGGAGATGGTGCAGCTGAGACCAACAAGACTTGGAATCCGGAGTGGAATGTGACCTTCAGCCAACAATAATGACAATGTCAGTTCACATTGTTGAGCATTTATTGACTCAGCGCAAGTCTTTTAAGGAATTTCCACCTTCAACCTTGACTATTACAACAACTCTACTTGACAAGTGCATCAGAACCATCATTTTACAGATAAGAAATAAAATCTATTCAGAGTTTAATAACATAGAGGAGGGTGAGAGAGCCAGAGGGCCAGACTCATATCTCACATCCAGTCTGTGGAGGTCACTTTTGCTGGAACTGACCGGGTTGGAGACCTCACACTGATAATCTCCAGCATCCTCCCTCCTGACGGGGTCTATGGTGAGGGTGCCGTTGCCCTGGGACAGCTTCATCCTCTTTGTGAGCTGTAAACTCTGGTTACTGAAGAACCACTGGATGGAGATCCTGCTGTCATTTGTGAGGCAGGTCAGGACCACGGCATCCCCATGTTCTGTGATTGGGGTTCTTATGTGCTATGCTGACTCCGTTGGAGGGCTTTGACACTGGCTCTGTGGAGAAACAGAGGAGGTGACTGACTGAGAATGGGCCTGGGCCCTAGGGCCTTGCTCCTTCCTCAGAGATCTCAGCCTCTCACGGGACCCGAGTGAACCCTATAAAGGTAACCCAGAGGATGGCCCTGATCCCGGCAGAACAATGAGTATCTTTATTCAGGTGACCATCTGCAAGGAGAGGGCTGCACCTCCCCTTTGATCCCCACATCACCCAGGCTGACCCCTGATCAGTCCCCTAAAACTATAGGTCAGACCTAAAACTATAGAACTCTTAGAAAGAAATATGGGGAGAAAGCTTCAAGACATTGGATTTGGCAATGATTTCTTAAATATGGCACAAAGAACACAGGCAAAAAAAGAAAAAATAGATAAATTGGACTTCAACAAAACAAAAAACTTCACTTCATCAAAGGACACAATCAACAGAGTGAAAGGTGACCTATGGAATGGGAGAAAATAATTTGCAAATTATGTATCAATAAGGGGTTAATAACCAGAATATACAAAGAACTCCTAACCTCAACAAGAAGAACAAAAGCAAATAACCAGATAGAAAAATAGGCAAAGCACTTTCACAGACACATCTCCAAAGAAGATAAACAAATGGCCAATAAGCATATGAAAAGATGAACAACATCACTAATCATTAGCGAAATGCAAATCAAAATTACAATCAGATACTCCCTTATATCTATTAGAATGGCTAATATCAAAAAACCAGGAAACAAGTGCTGAAGACGATATGGAGAAATCAAAACCCTTGTGCATTGTTGACGGGAAGGCAAAATGGTGCAGCCACTATTGAAAACGGTATGATGATTATTCAAAAAATTGTACACAGAATACCTTATGACCCATTACTTCCAGGCTCTGACTGTTGATGGACCACATGAGGGTGGTGTTCTGAGTCTCGGGTTCGCATTAACACTACAGGGCCCTCGTGCTCCACAGGGCTGGAGTTCTTGCTTGTGATGACGGGTGTGGGTAACTATGCAGGTAACAGAGAGAACACTGCCCTGTGTGGTACCTTTGATTCAATCAGAGTTGTCATCTCTCACTTCATAGCCAACCTGAGTCCTTAAAAGAATAAGGCAGGTTTGTGTATCTGAAGACAAATGCATGAGGATCAGAGCATCGGAGAACGTAAGGCCGCCTGCTCTATCTCTGGGAGAAAGTACAGACTTTCTCAAGTGTCAATATGTTATCAGGGTTTGGGTTGAAAAGACGCAGGATGAGAATCAGAGCCCCTCAGCCCCACCCTCTATGACTCTCCTGGTTCTTCACTGACCAGATGACTGTCTGGCCAACCAGGGATGATTGCTTCCCGCTGGACACTCCTCCAACACCAGCGAGGTGTGTTTTCTCTGAGGCACCATTTTCAAGGTTCTCCTAGAGACGGGTAATGGTGGGTGTGGGGTGTGAGCATAAAGAACACATGACGACCAGGAGCAAGCAGGGCAGTCAGGTGAGTGCTCAGGCCTCGGGGCAAAGATGTGCATCACATCCTCCCAAGTGAATTTGACTGACATGAGCCAGTGAACAATAAATGACAGAGAAACTCCAAAGAATGATCCAGAAAGGAGGAGACAGGCAGGAACTGCCTGGTTTGGCAGCAGAACCTGATCTCTCCCTTGTTCTTTAATGTATCTTCTGTCTCTGCTGAGGGCAGGTGTGGGCGTATGCAAATGCAGAAGGGGTGACTGATGGAAAGGGGGAGCCTGAAGATGCTGCAAATCTGGCTCTCGTGGACCATCTGTGTTTGGTGTTTATGAGACAGAAATTTGAGGAAATGTTTAAGTTCTTCCATATGGGATAATTATGATTAATACCCCAGGGTCTCAGACCAATTGCAGGAAGGAACGTTTCTCTAGAGAGCAGTAAAAGGTCTGAGACAAGGGCCTGAGCTTCTGGAGGGTCAGAGAACCTGTCCTGTGTGGCCAGAATTCCAAGGACTCGGCATCCAGGTTCCAATATCTAAAGAGATTTGAATCATTCACTCACCATTCATTCCTTCTTCCTTCTTCAAAAGCAATTGAGAGTTTGTTACATGTGGGCCCTGTGCTGGATGCAGGTGCAGAGTGGGGACTGAGATGACAAAGTCCCTCCTTTATACTCCAGTGGGAGTGACCCCAACACATCAGGAAACAAATAAGTGATGTCAAGTCCAGGGCAGGGAGGCTGGATCGGCCACCTGAAGGGGGAGGCTGGACATTCCCTGCACTGACTCTGATTGTTGATGCAAGTAATTTAGTTCTAGAGTAAACAGGGATGATTCTCCGTTTGCCCTCGCTTCCCAGACCAGGATCTCTCCTTCTGAGCTGGGGACACCTAAGAAGAAAGGATCTGAACCAGCAGCTGGTCTGGGTCCACAGACACCTAAGAAGGCCCCCGGGTGGAGGAGAGGACGGGGCTGTGGCTGCAGACAGTCCTCGTATGACTGATCTGCCCCTCATGGTCTGTGTGACCCTGATTCAGTGACATCTCCCTGTGCCTCAGTTTCCCCTTAGTGAAATAGGTTAAATATTTGGCTGCCAGGTTGTCAGTGAATTAACCTTAAAATATTCATTGTACCTGACCTAAATCTTGGTAGAGAAGAACTGCCCAAACAAACAGCATCTGTTATTGTTTGATTTGAAAACATAATACCCCTGGGCCTGATCTCTGGTGGATGAGGAGCTGCCAGCAGCATCTTCTCTCCTCTGTTCCTCCCCTGGGGACACTGACCTTCCTCTAGAGACTCCTACGTCCCCCAGGGCAGTCGGCTAATGGCCTGGGAACCTTGTCCTTCTGTGTTCTCCACACTGAGTGTCAGGTGAAGGATCAGGCTCTGCCCCTGGCCAGATGTGACTACTGGGGCTGAGCCCTGGCTGGTGACCAACTCAGGAGCCTTGGGACTCAGGCAGCCAGGAAATCATTGCACAGTCAGCCCCGCCCAGGAGGCCAAAATCCAGCCTTGGCTCAGGCTCCCCAGGGTCACTGGAGTCAGGAGCTCTGAGACAGGGGTCAGGGCAGAAGTTCCCAGGCTGAACTTCTCTGTGAGAATCCCAGGGGGCCCCTCAGGCCAGGCCCTGACCGACCCCTGCACAGTCTTTCTGAAGGTCATGGTACCAGGGAGGGGCCCAGGGGGCTGGATTGAGACTGATCTCCCTCTGCTGAGTTACTCTCAGGTTGGTCCTTCTCTCTGCAGGGAATGTCTGCAGGGTCTGGATTCCAAGAAAGGAATTCCAATCTTTGAAGTTTGTCTCCACTGTGTGTGTCCTGCACTAAGTGCTCAAACTCCAAAGTGAGAGGTAATGCAGAGGGGGATGACAGTCCAGGTCTGTCAATCCTGTGTATGAAGAATTCACCCCACCCAACACCCAGAGGTCAGAGAGGAATCACTCACAGTTTACAAGGAGCTCTCCAGTTCCTACTTCAATTAGCAAATTTTTCTTTATGACTTGTAGGGTGTAGTATCCTGTGTCCTTCTGGGTGACCTTCTTTAACAGCAGGGATCCATTGGGGTATACTGTCTCTCGACCACTTTATCCAGGCCCTGGCGTAATGTCTTGTGTGTCTATCACATACGATGTGATTTCTTGATTGGGCTCTATTCTTTCCCCCTTTGTACCAGACACAGCCTGCAAGACTCCCAAGCAGACTGTGGACAAGTAGAAGAATATCTTTCCCTGCAGCAGCATTGGACAACACCTATTCAATAGCGAGTCGAGCAGTGGTGGGTGGGTTCCAGAAGGTTAAGAGAGAGACGAGGAGGGAAGAGAGAGAGATCAATCAGTATTTGGACCTATGTATTGGGATGGAAATATGAGGCCCCGGGTCCTGAGCAGGTGTCTTCATCTCTTAGACTTGGAGACTGTGTGTGTGTGTGTGTGTGTGTGTCTACTGGTCAAGGTCAACAGCATGACCACCATTCCTTCAGCCCCTCTGAACTTGTTATTTCCTCTGTTCCCAATATTCTTCCCCAAGGGTCTTCCCAGCTCACTCCCTCACTGCCCACAGAACCCTGCTCACTCTCAGGAGCATCCTTGGGAGTTGCCTTCCCTGACCACCTGCTCCACCTACCCCTGTCTTCACTTTCTGATCTTTCCCTGCTCTGTTCCCTTCATGACACTTGTCAGTCCCTGACATCACATTCCAGATCTCTTTGCTTATCTCTCCTCCTCCCCGTGGAATGTGAGCTCCTGAGGGCAGAGACTTGTGTGATCTTGTTGTTCCCCCAGTGCCTGGAACAGGCTGCAAACACCTGTGCATGAATGAGCGTTCCCAGGGCCCTCCATGTCCTGGTGTTTATTTGCCAATTTCTGAGCGTGGTGGGTAATGGCTATGTTTAGTGTCCCTAGTTATGTTTTTTCTGGTGTCATCCTCAAATAAATTGTTATTATCATCAATGTCCAAAAATTATTCATCGGTGATGATTAACTTGGAAGGGTACAGCAATTGAGATATTCCTGCCCCTCAACACTTACAGATCATGAGAATTTCCTGTTGCTGAGTCCCCTACCCTTCTCTTGTGTCCTCTCCCCTCAGGGCCAAACAGAAGTCCTCTGTGCCCTCTCAGAGCCCTGTCCTCCCCAGGAACCCCAGTCAGTCTCTGTTCTCCCATCTCCTGCCCACCCTCAGGGGATCATCCCCTCTCACCTGCCAACAGGAGCCCTTTCCAGGGGCTACACCCTCTGTGGGCAGGGGCTGAGGGGGGCTCCATTGTGTCTGCTGCCTGCTTGGTCCCTCCCTCTGTGAGAAGAGCTTGGGCTCCAGAAATGCCCACAAGCACTGCTGTTCAGGTGCCTCAGCTCTGCTGTCCTTCCCGGCTCTGTGCTAAGTCTTCTCCAGGGGCAGGATTGCTTAGCGGAGTCACGTGGGCCAAGGGTGGGGTCTCTGCCCAGACCCTCCTCCTCCCTCCCCTCATTCCTGCCTCCCTCATCCCCTCCTTCCTCTTTCTTTTCTGTCTACTTTTGGTTTCCCTGGGAACTGCCAGGCCTCTTCCTTTTCAGCTGTGATTCCCCTCTCCCCCCAGCACGCCCTTGTTTGGACAAGCACAAGTCTGGGGCATTGTGTCCTGGGCTGTCCCCACAGCTCTGGGTCAGGGTGCACACTCAGCCTCCCTCTCTCTCATCCCTTCTGTCTTTTCCCTTCACAGCAGGAGCCCGGGGGCTACACCATGAACTCTTCTCACAGGGATGTCACCCCTGTTGTGCATCGGAATCACCTGTGGAACTTTATAAAGACTGTGAATGTCCACGTGACTCCCTAGAAATGCTGTTTCAGCAGCTGCCCCGGTACACATGGATGTCCTACCTGGCTGAGACCCCAGGATGTGAGGGGTGGGGCAGCCTCTCCCCATCTCCTGTGCACAGGGGGGGTTTGCAGATCCTGCTAAGATGCAGATTCTGACCCGGCAGGTGTGGACTGGACCCAAGAGTCTGCATCTAACAAGCTCTCAGGTGATGCTGATCACACTGGCCTGTGGGGCACACTTTCAATAGCAAGGCTGATGGGGACCCCTCTCTTCTGAGAGGATGAGCCACCCACCCCAGCATTGGTCTCTGCTGTGTCCTGGACTTGGGTTCTGTCAGCACCACACAGAGACCCAGGAGTCCCCAAACATAGGGGATTAATTCTGTTTGTGACACAGAAACCCAGCTGGGCACCAGGGTCTTCCCAGTGTCCTCAAATGCTCTGGGAAGGTTGGATTTACCCCCAGCAGGAAGGTCACAGAGATGACTCTGGGGGTGAGAAAGGGGCAAGCTGAATGATGACTGGTGAAGGGACCTGCCCTCCATCTCCGGTGTCACCAGCCTGGCTTCTGTTTCCAGGGACAAGACCCAGTACCGGTGTCTCAGAAGGAGCTGCTGTTCCCAGGTGTGAAGGGGGAGGTTTCCTGCGTATCCTGGGTGAGAGGATGGTGGTGGAGGGAGGTCAGGAGGCTGTGGGCTCCTCATCTTAGGGCGAAGGTTTCAGGGAGACCCTCCCTCTCTGTGTGTGTTGACTGAACTGTGGCTCAGAGCCCGTCCATGTGCTCCTGGACTGTCCTGGAGCCTCTGTCCTCTGCCTGGCTGACTTTCCTGTGGTCCTTCCACCTTCCCCATGGTTCATGTGAGGTAGGGAGTGGGGGCCTGTACAGGGACCCCTGACAGAGCTGGGTGCTCAGGTGCCTCTAGAAGGAGTGGGTGGGACATTTCAGGAAGGTAGGAAGGACCGAGAAGGATCTGTTAGAGGGAGGGATGGAAATCAGTCTCCTTCTCCAACTCCTCAGCCAAAGCCACATTCATTTCCTGTGTGTCCCAATGTCGCCCCCTGGAGGGCCTAGGGAGATCTGCGGCCAATGTCAAGGGGCTGCACCAGGGATGCTGACCAGGCTCCAGAGGGTGTGAGGTGCCCTGAGCCCTGGACAGAGGTGAGCTCTGACCTCCAGGCTGCAGGGTTGGTTCAACCCAGATCCTGGTCACTGCAGGTCCTCAGGCTGCCCAACTCCATCCCAGTGCAGGGTGAGCCCAGGGAGAGGACAGGCTTTGTCCAGTGAGTCCTGATCCAGTGTCCTGAGCTGCCTGGTCGATGTGCTGCCTAAGGAGAAGCTCTCTGAACCCGAGGTTCAAAGGGAGGGCCTGGTGAGCGGTCTCTTGAGGCTTTCAGATGAGGGTGCTGGCCTCGGGGGCGGGCCCCCAGAATGCCCTGTGTTTCCCCCATCACAGCACTGGGGCGCTGCACCAAAGTCCTCTGTGTCCCTGTCTGTTGTCTGCTCGAGGTCTCCCCACAGGGCCCAGCAGACTGGGGATCCTGTGAGTTCTTCTCTTAGGGGAGGGGAGGCCCCTGTGGGACCCTCAGCCCCTCTGAGATGGAAGCAACCACAGATCCTGGTTCTCCTGTCCTGTCCTGGATGGGAAGTTCCTCATGTTCCCTGGGATGTCTGGTGAAATGTCTTCAGGGGACCACAGCCAGGTGTCCCCACAGACCAGGGCCTCCTGGCATGCTGATGCCAGTGTCTACACAGAACATGCTCTGATCCCCAAGTGCCACACAGGGGTGTCAGGCTTCTGTTGTGTGGTTTCCCTCATCCATCTGATAAGTATTTACTGAGGATCTGTTACGTGTCAGGCCTTGGTCTGGGCCCTGGGAACCCCACAGAGGACAGGACACACGTGGACCCTGATCCCAGAGTTTACCTTGCCAGGGGAGACAGGCACTCAGAGAATACCATGGAACTAAGGAGTTAATTCTAATTGAGAGAAGGGTCTTGAAGGAAAGTGTCTGGTGCATCCAGAGCATGTAATGGGGTGTCAGCTGGCCTGGGGGTCATCGAGAGCACCCCTGAGGAAGTGACCTTTTGACTGAGACCTGAAGCATGAGTGGACATTCACCCCATGAAGGACTAAGGGTTTGGAGGGAGGAGCTGCCTGCAGAGAGACCAGCCTTCAGGTGGACAGATGCCTGGCTGGATGGAGGGGCTAAGAGAGTCCAGTGTGGGGAGCTTGGAGAGCGAGGAGGGTGGTGGGCTGAGTGAGGCTGGTGAGGGACAGACCCTGCTGGGCTGTGGGCTATGCTGAGGGAGGTTGGCAGCTCCCTGGGGAGGCTCCAGGCTGCGGAGTAGCTCTGCTGCCCTCTGCTGGATGAGAAGGAAAATGTGCAAGAAAAAGTCCTGCTGCAGAGTTTTGCATTTTTAATTCAACTTATACTTTAAGCAATGTTTCCTATGTCTACATATGATCTGTAGCTTTATTGAGTTATAGTTGACATATAATACACTTAGCATATGGAAAGCATACATTTATTCCGTTTTCCCGTGTGCACGCACCAGAGATGTTAGCACTACAGTGAAGGTGATGAACAGGTCCCTTCTTCTCAAAGTCCCTTCTGCCCCCTTGCAGTCTCTTTATTCCACCCCCTGACCCCCTCCCCAGTGTTCCCAGGTAACCTGGATCTGCTTTCTGTAATCACAGATGAGTTTGCATTTTCTAGAAGCTTTAGAAAGAGGACAAGTGAGTAAGAAGGCTGTGCTCACCCACGGAGGGGAGAGTTAGGACCCTACAGATGCGGCACATCCTTGGGAGGGACCCTGCTTCCTGCCTCTCTGCACCCGGCCTTATCCACACCTGTTAGTTCAGAGTGATGAATGGTTGGGCAGAGTTGCACAGTCTGAGCTAATGTTTACTTTTTTGGGGGCATGGTGGACTTGGAAAATGCCAAATTTGGAGCCAGGAGGTCTAGGTCGAGGCCACTTGTTCATTATCTAAGAGAACGGTGTAGCCCTTCAGATCCCAGCTCTGGCTCAGACACATGGACCCAAAAGGGATTCTGCCACTGACCATCAAGGAGACCTTGGACAGGTGACTCCTTCCCTTTGGGCCTCAGTTTCTTCATCTGTAAAATGGGACAATGACAGCATCTACCGCATAGGGTTGGCTTGATAATTAAATGAGTAAATATATGCAAAATGCTTAGACAGTGTCTGGCATATAACAGTGTTAATGGTTAATGTGAGAAGGGTCCTTGGGATTATCCACTCCAGTCCCTGCTCACTAGGAAAGGCAGTGTGTGGTGGTCAAGAGCAAGGGCTCAGGAGCCAGATTGCCTGGGTTTGAACTCAGATCTGCCTTTTCCTGGCTGTGTGACCTTGTGCAAGCTACTTGACCTCTCTGTACTTCAGTTTCCTTGTCTGTACAATACAGATGATAAACAATAACTACCTGATGTGGTTGTTGTGAGGATGAAATGAGTTAACACCAGTAAGATTCTCAGAGCTGAGCATGGCACACGGTAAATCCTTGAAAATATAACCTGTTGTTATTAAGATTCCAGGATCTGGGCTTATGGGAAGAACTGAGAGACTGGATCCCAGGGTCCTAGCGCCTGGCTCTCCAGAGAGCCTGTGAGACCTTGGGCAAGTTGGTTCCCCTCCCAGGGCCTCTGCTTCCCCCTGGGACCTGGATGAGGGTCCCACCTCTTTCCCCTCTGTGTCTTCTCAGTTCTCCAACCCCGGGCAACAGCTCTTCTCCTTAATTCTCACTGTTAAAATACTTGGAGCAGCTTTTGGATTCTGACTGATATATTCTCCATCCCTTAGAACCAGTGGGGGCTGGGGAATTGGGAGGTGGCACCACCTTCTTCCACCCACAAGTCAGAGCCAGCAAACCCCTGACTCTGAGGCCGCCATTCTTCACACATACGATCTGGCATTTTATGAACACCCACGTGCGCCAGGCAAAGGGTGGGCATTTCACTTAAATTTAATCTTCTTTATCCTGTGCCTCTGAGGTAGGTATTTGTGTCAAATGATCAAGACCATGATCCTTGGAGTCCCTGATACCTACAACATACAGGACCCCTCTGAGCTCCCAGCTTTCCCATCTGTGAGATGGGGATGATGGTTCTCATTTCCTAGGGTTATTGTGGGGGTCAAGTGAGATAATGAACATAAAGCGTATAATTTTGTGGAGTGTTGCACATAGTACGCCTTGCTTGGTAAAGGGAAGTAGATTTGATCAGCAGGTAATGAAAATATCAACCCCTAATTTCTTGAGCTCTTTGTACACATCAGACACTCCGTGTGCATTCCCTCATTCTCATTCAGACATTCGACCCATTTCCAGAGGCCTTGGAACACTTACAACACAGACCCACGTGGCATAACAGAGATGCCCATAGAGTGTGTGGGACCCAGACAAGGGCCATCCCAAACAAGGGTCAATCCAGTCTGGAAACATCTGAGGTGGCTTCCTGAAGGAGGTGACATTGGACCTGAGTCTAGAAAGGGACAGCTGATGTCAGCGGAAGAATTGCACGTGGAAAGACCTGGAGGAGAGAGAATGCTTGATTCATTAGGGGATAGATAAGAATGGGTAAATATGGAAATGCATAAGGAAAAAATGATTTTGCAGAAAAGGAAGTGCAAATGACCCTTGATGCCTCCCCACCCCTCTTACTAAGAGAAAGGCAAAGTCCCAGGATGCTGAGATGTGTTTCCTCAGTCGGGTTGGCAGAAAACCAAAGGTGCGCTACATACCACGTGTTGAGCATGTGGGGAAACAGTCGCTCTCGGGTTGGGGTGCAAATGGGAGCAACCCCGGAGCAGGGCAATTTGGCAATTTCCATCCAAATCACAAATGTACTTACCTTCTGACTAACCAGTCCACTTCTGGGAACTGCAAAACATGTAACTATATCTGTGCAAGTCAAGTCACCGCAGAACCGTTAGAAAGGGCAAAAGACTGTAAATGACTCAATTGTTCATTAAGGGAGGGTGCTGGTTGAATAAGC
Source organism: Tapirus indicus (assembly GCA_031878705.1). NCBI lineage: Eukaryota > Metazoa > Chordata > Mammalia > Perissodactyla > Tapiridae > Tapirus > Tapirus indicus. The sequence goes on along the minus strand of CM062926.1, from coordinate 18,124,635 downwards.
CATGGTCTATATCAGGGAATACTATGCAGCTATTAAAAGAATGAGGGATGCTCTCTGTCTGCTGATATGGAAAGTCTTCCAAGATATGCTGTAACATGACAAAAACAACAGGTAGAACAGGGTATAGTGTGCTACCTTTTGCTTTATAAAGGGGGAAAAGTAAAAATAATTCTTTTTTATGAGGTCATATTGGCTTGTAACGTTGTGTAAATTTCAGGTGTACATTATTATATTTCAGTTTCTGTATAGACTGCATGGCGTTCACCACCACTAGTCTAGTTCTTATTTGTCACCATACATGTGTGCCCCTTTACCCCTTTTGCCCTCTTCCTATGGTAACCACTATTCTGTTCTCTTTATCTATGTGTTTATCTTCCACATATGAGTGAAATCATATGGTGTTTGTCTTTCTGTGTCTGACTTGTTTCACTTAACATCATACCCTCAAGTTCCATCCATGTTGTTGTAAATGGCACGACTCAGTCTTTTTTTATGGCTGAGTAGTATTCCATTGCATATATATACCACATCTTCTTTATCCAATCATCAGTTGATGGGCACTTGGGTTGCTTCCACATCTTGGCTGTTATGAATAATGCTGCATAAACATAGGAGTGCATAAATCTCTTTGAATTGTTGGTTTCATGTTCTTTGGATAAGTACCCAGTAGTGGGATAGCTGGATCATATGGTAGTTCTATTTTTAATTTTTCAAGAAATCTCCATATTGTTTTCCATAGTGGCTGCACCAGTTTGCATTCCCACCAGAAGTGTATGAGGGTTCCCTTTTCTCCACAATCTCTCCAACACTTATTTCCTGTCTTGTTAATTATGGCCATTCTGACAGGTGTGAGGTGATATCTCACTGTAGTTTTGATTTGCACCTCCCTAATAATTAGTGATGTTGAACATCTTTTCATGTGCCTGTTGGCCATCTGTATATCTTCTTGGGAAAAATGTCTGTTCATATCCTCTGCCCATTTTTTTGATCACGTTGTTTATTTTTTGTTGTTGAATTGGATGGGTTCTTTATATATTTTGGAAATTAAGCCCCATCAAATATGTGATTTGCAAATATTTTTTCCCAGTTGGTGGGTTGTCTTTTTGTTTTGTTGATAGTTTCCTTTGCTGTGCAGAAGCTTTCTAATCTGATGTAGTCCCATTTGTTTATTTTTTCTTTTGTTTCCCTTGCCTGAGTAGACACAGTATTTGAAAAGATACTGTTAAAACTGATGTTGAAGAGAGTACTACTTATATTTTCTTCTAAGAGTTTTATGGCTTCAGGTCTTACATTCAAGTCTTTAATCCATTTTGAGTAAATTTTTGTGTATGGTGTAAGACAATGGTCTACTTTCATTCTTTTGCATGTGGCTATCCAGTTTTCCCAACACCGCTCATTGAAGACACTTTCCTTTCTCCATGGTTATGTTCTTGGCTCCTTTGTCAAAGACTAGCTGTCCACAGATATGTGATTCTATCTCTGGGCTTTCATTTCTGTTCCATTGATCTGTGTGCCTGTTTTTCTGCCAGTATCATGCTGTTTTGATTACTATAGCTTTGCAGTATATTATGGGACTGTGATGCCTCCAGCTCTGTTCTTTTTTTCTCAGGATTGCTTTGGCTTCAGGGTCTTTTGTTCCACATAAATTTTAGGATTCTTTGTTCTATTTCCATGAAGAATGTCATGAGGATTCTGATTGGGATTGCATTGAATCTGTAGATTGCTTTAGGTAATGTCTTATAGTTTTCAGTGTATAGGTCTTTCACCTTCTCGGTTAAATTTATTCCTAGGTATTACATTCTTTTTGTTGCAATTGTAAATGGGATTGTATTCTTGACTTCACTTTCTGCTAGTTTGTTATTAGTGTATAGAAATGCAATGGATTTTTATGCTAATTATTATCCTGCACCTTGACTGTATTTGTTGATTACTTCTAATAGTTGTCCGGCGGACTCTTTAGGGTTTTATATAGAGAGAATCAAGTCATCCGCAAATAGTGAGAGTATCACTTCTTTCTTCCAGTTTGGATCCCTCTTATTTCTTTTACTTGCCTAATTGCTCTGGCTAAAACTTCCAGTACTGTGTTGAATAAGAGTGGTGAGAGTGGGTATCTCTGTCTCATTCTTGATCTCAGAGGAATGGCTTTCAGTTATTCACCATTGAGTTTTATTTTAGCTGTGGGTTTGTCATATATGGTCTTTATTATGTTGACATGCCTTCCTTCTATACCCATTTTATTGAGTTTTATCATAAATGGATGTTGGATCTTTTCAAATACCTTCTCTGCATCTATTGAGATGATCATGTGATTTTTATCACATTTTGTTAATGTGGTGTATCACATTGATTGATTTGCTGATATTGAACCATCCCTGCATCCCTGTAATAAATCCCACTTGATCGTGGTGTATGATCCTTATAACATATTGTTGTACTCAATTTGCTAATATTTTGTTGAGGATTTTTGCATCTATGTTCACCAGTGATATTGGCCTGTGATTTTATTTTTTGTGTGCGTTGTTCTTGTCCGGTTTTGGTATTAGGATAATTTGGGCCTCATAGAATAAGTTAGGAAACATTCCATCTCCTTCAATTTTTTGGAATAGTTTGAGAAGGATCGGTGTTAAAACTTCTTTGCATGTTAAGTAGAATTCTCCAGAAAAGCCATCTGGTCCTGGACTTTTGTTTTTTGGGAGGTTTTTGATTACTCTTTCAATCTCTATGCTTTTGATTGGTCTGTTCAGATTCTCTATTTCTTCTTGATTCAGTTTTTGGAGCTTGTATGATTCTAAGAATTTATCCCTTTCTTCCAGGTTGTCAAGGTTGTTGGCCTATAGCATTTCCATAGTATTCTCTTACGATCCTTTGTATTTCTGTGGTGTCCATTGTAATTTCTTCTCTTTCATTTCTGATTTTATTTATTCGAGTCTTTTCTCTTTTTTTCTTAGTGAGTCTGGCTAAGAGTCTGTCAATTTTGTTTTTCTTCTCCAAGAACCAGCTCTTAAAATTTCATTGATCCTTTCTATTGCTTTTTTAGTCTCTTTTTCATTTATTTCTGCACTGATTTTTATTATTTCCTTCCCTCTACTGACTTTGGGCTTTGTTTGTTCTTCTCTTTGTAGTTCTTTTAGGTATAGGGTAAGGTTGTTTATTTGAAAATTTTCTTGTTTCTTGTTGAAGTAGGTCTGTATTGCCATAAATTTTCCTCTTAGTACCACTTTTGCTGCATCTTGTAAGAATTAGCATGTTGTGTTTTCATTTTCATTTGTCTCCAGGTTTTTTTTCTTTTGCTGAGGAAGATTAGCCCTGAGCAAACATCTGTGCCCATCTTCTTTTATTTCATATGTAGTATTCCTGGCACAGCATGGCTTGATAAGTGGTGCATATGTCCATGCCTGGATCCAAGCCTGCAAACCCTGGGTCGCAGAAGCAGAGCATGCGAACATGTCACCAGGCTGACCCCTCCAGGTAATTTTTTTATCTCTCCCTTGATTGCTTCATTGATCCAATGGTTGTTCAGTAGCATGTTGTTTAGTCTCCACATGTTTGTGACTTTCCCAGCTTTCTTCTTGTAGTTGATTTCCAGTTTCATAGCACTGTGATCGGAAAAGATGCTTGATATGATTTCAATCTTTTTAAACTTGTTGAGACTTGCCTTGTCTCCTAACATATGACCTATCTTTGAGAAGATTTCATGTGCACTTGAGAAGACTGTGCATCCTGCTGTTTTGGGATGGAACGATCTATATATCTCTATTAAGTCCGTCTGGTCTAGTATTTCATTTAAGACCACTGTTTCCTTGTTCACTTTCTGTCTGGATGATCTATCCATTGATGTAAGCAGGTGTTGAGGGCCCCTACTGTTATTGTATTTCTGTCAATTTCTTCCCTTAGGTCTGTTAATAGTTGCTTTATATACTTTGGTGCTCCTGTGTTAGGTGCATGTATATTAATACGTGTTATATCTTCTCAGTGGAATGTTCCTTTTTTCATTACATAAAGCCCCTCTTTGTCACTCATTGCCTTTTTATCTTGAAGTCAGCTTTGACTGATATAAGTATGGCTACACCCACTTTCTTTTGGTTGCCATTTGCTTGGAGTATCATATTCCATCCCTTGACTCTGAACCTACTTTTGTCTTTAGAGCTGAGATGTATTTCCTGGAGGCAGTATATTGTTGGGTCTTGTTTTTTAATTCATCCAGCCACTCTGTGTCTTTGTTTGGGCAATTTAATCCATTTACATTTAGAGGGATTATTGATATATGAGGGCTTAATCCTGCCATTTTGTCTATTGTTTTCTGGTTGTTCTATATTTCCCTTGTATTCCTGACTGCCATGTCATTTTGGTGGTTTCCTCAGTTTTCTCTTTATTTATGATTTATGTCTCTGCTCTGATTTTTTGTTTAGTGGTTACCATGAGGTTTGTATAAAAGATCTCATAGATGAGACAGTCCTTTTTCTGATAGTCTCTTATCTCCATTATCCTAAGCAGGTTCCATCCCTTTCCTCTTCTTTTTCTGAGTTATTTTTGTCACAAATTATTCTTTTTTGTGTTGTGAGTTTGTGACTAAATTGAAGTTTTTATAGTTACCTTTGATGCTTTCTTTCCCTTTCTTTTTTATGTTATAATTGTTGGCTAACCTATTCTGATATACAGCTGCAATTTTCTGATTTTTTTCTGTCTATTTATATCCCTCTTCAAAGTTTTGTAAACCTTTGCATTTTTGCTTCAGGTAGGAGGGCTCCCTTCACCATTTCTTGTAAGACAGGTGTAGTGGCAATGAACTCCCTCAGCTTTTGTTTGTCCAGGAAATCTTCTATTTCTCCATCATATCTGAAGGATAATTTCATTGGATAGGGTATTCTTGGCTGGTAGATTTTGTGTTTCAGTATTTTGAATATATCATTCTATTCTCTCCTAACCTGTAAGGTTACTGCTGAGAAATCCACTGAAAGCCTGGTGGGGGTTCCTTTGTAGGTTATTTTCTTCTCTCTTGCTGCCCTTAATATCCTTTCTTTGTCATTGACTTTGCCAGTTTTAATATTATGTGCCTTGGAGAGGTCTTTTCACATTGATATACTTAGGGGTTCTATCAGCTTCATGTACTTGTATGTCCAGTTCCTTCCCCAGGTTTGGGAAGTTCTCAGCTATTATTTCCTTGAACAAGATCTCTGCTCCTTTCCCCCTCTCTTTCTTTGTCTGGGATACTTATAATCCTTATGTTATTTTTCCTAATTGAGTCAGACATTTCTAGAAGAATTTCCTCAGTTTTTAAAAATCTTAGTTCTCTCTCCTCCTCTACCAGAAGCATTTATAGGTTTCTATCTTCAAGCCCACTAATTCTCTCTTCCATAAGTTCTGCTCTACTTTTTATGCTTTCTACATTATTTTTTATCTCATTAATTGTGTTCTTCATCTCCAGAATTTTTTTTTAGAGCTTCAATCTCTTTAGTGAAGTATTCCTTCCATTATGATGTTTATTCCTGAGCTCACTGAACTTTCTCTTTGAGTTGTAACTCGTTGAGTTTCTTTATGACAGCTATTTTGAACTCCCTGTCAGTTAGATTGTAATCTTCTGTGGTTTCAGGTTTGGTTTCCAGAGAGTTGTCATTTTCCTTGTGTTATGCCATGTTACTGTAGTTCTTTGTGGTGTTTGATGTATTGATCCTCTGCTGGTGCATTTGTGGTAGTAATCACCTATTCTTATTTGAGAACAGCTGTGGTTACTTTGGTTCTGGTCACCTAGGTCTCATGTTCCTCCAGTGGCTCTCTGTGGGCTCAGGTGCTGCTGTCCCATGCATCACCTGTGCTGCTGTTCCTGGGTTGTCTTGGGGTGCTGGTCACACTGCTTCCAGGGGTGCTGCCTTCACAGGTGTCACTGTCGGTTGCAGGTGCCTGGTAACCCAGGGACTTGTATTCACCTCCCACAGCTAATGGAGCTGGTGTCAGGGTTGCCGCCACTGGAGGCGGGGTCCCTGGTTCTGCTGTGGTTCCTGATGCTTCTGGTCACAGATTCCACCTGCCACCGCTAGAGGGGGGGCAGGGGCTGTTTTTGCTGTTCCCACTCTGTCTGCTCATAGTTGTGCCAGTAAGGCTGCTCTGCATTCACGTGGCCTGCACCATTGCTGCTCAGTGGGGTGCATTTGTGTGGACCAGGCCACAGCTGCGCAGTGGGGTGCCCTCATGCCATTGGGCCACTGCCTCTCAGCAGGTTGAACTCACATGGGTGGGGCTGCTGCCCAGCAGGGCACCTTTATGTGAGCTGGGCCACTGCTGCTCAGTGGGGAGCATTCATGTGGGCAAGGTGACTGCAGTTCAGTGAGTGCTCCCTCAGGCCAGGCTATGGCCAGTACATGGGCAGGCCAGGCTGCTCCCACCTCCCTTCTTAGTCGCACTGGCTCCTGTGTGAGAATCCAAATCCTAGATTGCTCCCACTGGGGAGGTAGAAGGGATGCTCTCCTAGTTCCACTGCTTGCCGAGGGTCCAGTCCATCCACCTTCAGATATACAGCTGCATGGATCTCTCAGGCATCCTGTTGTGCTATGTAGGGAATCCTCTGTTGGTTAATGGATGTCTGTTTTGTCATCGCTTAAAGGGGAGAGACGAAGGGAGCAACTCACTCTGCCATGATGCTGATATCACTCAGACCACAAAACAATTCTTAAATGGCTAATAAGCACATGAAAATATGATCAACATCACTAATCATTAGGGAAATGCATATCAAAACCACAATGAGATACCACCTCACATACGTTAGGATGGCTACTATTGAAAAGAAACAGAAAATAACAGGTGTTGGTAAGAATGTAGAGAAATTGGAACCCTTGTGCTTTGCTGATGGGAATCTAAAGGATTACAGCCATTGTAGAAAACAGTATTGTGGTTTCTCAAAAATAAAACATAGAAATACCATATGACCCAGCAATCCCACTTCTGTGTATATACCCGAAAGAACTGAAAGCAGAGACTTGAACAGACATTTGTACACCCATATTCATTGGAACATTATTCACAATAGCCAAATGGTGGAATCAACCCAAGTATCCATCAATGGATGAGTGGATAAACAAAATGTGGTGTGTACATACAGTGGAATATTATTCAGCCTGAAAAAGGAAGGAAATTCTGACATATCCTACAACATGGATGGACCTTAAAGACATTATGCTAAGTGAAATAAGCCAGACACAAAAGGACAAATACTGGATGATTCCTCTTCTGTGAGGTTGCTAGAGTAGTCAGATTCATAGGGACAGAAAGTAGAAAGGTGGTTGTCAGGGGCTGGGGGAGGAGGAATGAGGAGTTAGTGTTTAATGGGTACAGAGTTTTCAGATTTCAAATTTCTAAAGATGGATGTTGATGATAATTGCACAACAATGTGAGTTTACCTAATGCCACTTAACTTAAAAATGGTTAAAATGGTAAATTGTATGTTATGTATATTTTACTACAATGTCTAAAAATTCTTCTTTGATTTGCATAAAGAAACGGTAGAAAGCTTTGTAAGTCACTAATAGCAGAGGTCACCACTGGGGACCTGGGTAGATAAAAAATACGCATGGGACAAAGATTTTTCATGTCTAAACACATATACATACACACGTGTATAATTTGGGGGCCATGTAAATATAATATGTATTCACAAAATTAATTTGAAAAAACAACTGTAATATAGCTGAAGGGTGCGGTTAGGCTGGGCCCCTGGTGAGGAGGACTGCAGAGGCCAAATCGTGCAAAGCCTTGTGTGCCTCACACAAGGATCAGATCCTGTGGACCTGGGGAACCCTGGAAAGGTAACCAGACCAGAGATGGACCTGAGAAAGATCATCTCAGCCACAGAGAAAAGAATGGACTGGGGGCTGGTGGGCACCATTGGAGACAGAGTGACGGGGGGAGGCCATTGCATACATCCAAAGAAGAATTGATGGTGATCTGAACTTAGGCAGTGGCCAAAGTGTGAAGAGGAGAAAACACAGGAAAGAGAGATTTAGGACACAGAAGGGCCAGGAATGAGTGACCAGTGGACGTTGAGGGCAAGAAGAGTTGAGTGACTGGGTGCACAGTGGTGCCCTTCCCTAAGAGAAGGAACCAGGGACAAGAGCTGATTTGGGAGGACACAACGCAACTCACTCTAGCGAGTGGAAGCAGAAGAGGAATTGATTGAAGGACACTGTAGGCAGGTTGCAGAGCTCCGAGGGACCCGAGAAGCAGCCTTGGAGGCCACACGGCCCAGGACGGTGCCCAAACTGTGGCACAGGGCAGCTCTGATCAAGATCTTCTGGCCCACTGCTGGGTACAGAAATGACAATGGACACTGCACTGCTGAACTGGCTGTGGAGTCCAGAAGCTTCTATATCACCATTATCACCCATTCTCACTCAAGACAATCAGTGTCGTGCACCCTCTGCTTTGTGCTGCTGCTTGCTTACAGTCCAGTGTCTTGTGTGGGTGCATCTGACTGGGAAAGCCTGGGTCCCATGTCTGTGTCATTCCTGCAAGGGATGCTGGGAAAATGAGCTTTCTGTCTTTTGCCTTGGAGAGGCATAAAAATCCCAAAAGATAGCAAAGGTGTTTAAAATGTGCTGGGCAACCAGAACATGAACTGTGTCCATCACGAGTTTCCAATGGGACATCCCAATGGAGATGTCCAATGGGAAGTTGGATATCGGAGCCTGGAGTTCAGAAGGGAGGTCCCTCCTAGAGTTAGGGATTTGAGAGGCACCAGCTTAAGGAAGGGAAAGGAAGCCATGAATGAAGATAGGAGAGGGTGTGAATGGTGAGAGGAAGGAGCCAGCATAGACCCTGGGGAAAAGCCACTTTGAAAGGCTTGGTGAAGCAGTTTAAAAAGGAAGAGAGGGGTTGGCCTGGTGGCGTAGTGGTTAAGTTCACATGCTCCCCTTCAGCAGACCGGGGTTCACAGGTTCAGATTCCGGGCTCAGACCTATGTACCACACATCAAGCCATGCTGTGACAGAAGTCCCACATATAAAATGGAGGAAGATGGGCATGGATGTTATCCCAGGGCCAATATTCCTCAGGAAAACAAAAAAAAGAGGATTCACAACAAATGTTAGCTCAGAGCTAATCTTCCTCACCGAGAAAAAAAAAAGAAGTGACTAGCAGGGTGATGTCTTAGAAATTCACAAGTTTGGGGGTGTCAGGAGAAAGTAATTAAAAACAAATTTAACAGTTTCACTTCTGAGTATATACCTAAAGGAAATGAAAACAGGATATTGAAGGGATATCTGCACTCTCATGTTTATTGCAGCATTATTCACAATAGCCAAGATATGGAAATAACTTCAATGATCATCAATGGATGAATGGAAGAGAAGATGTGGTACACGTACACAATGGTCTATTACTCAGCCATGAGAAAGGAGGACATTCTGCCATTTGTGACAACATAGAATGGACCTTGAGCCCATTATGCTAAGTGAGATGAGTCAGACGAAGACAAATACTGTATGATATCACATATGTGAAATCTGAAAGAGCCAAACTCATAAAATTGGAGAGTAAAATGGTGGTTACCAGGCAATGGGGTGGCGGGGGATAAAACATATGGTGTTTAAGGGTACAAACGTGCAAAGAGAATAAAGAAGCCCTAGAGATCCAATGCACAGTACATATGGACAACAATATTGTACTATCATCATCAAACTTGCTAAGTAAGAGACTAGGACTTAATTATTCCAACCACTAAAAAGAAAGGATAATTACCTAACGTGATAGAGGTGCTAAATATTCCTACAATGCCAGTCATATTACAATATATAAATGTATCAAATTAACATATTGTACACCTTAAATTTACACAATGTCATATATATTTTTTAAAAAGGACAAAAATTAAAAAATAAAAACAAGTTATCTTCTCCATCTAAAAAACCTCTCCACACAGTCAGAAGCGGGAAAAAACCAGTTTTATTGTTGCATAAGCATTAGTCTAGAATGTGATGAGCACCACAGGCTGCTAAGAAACCACGAGGACAGAAGAAAACTCACCCTTTATCTAGCCAGGCAGATACAACCCCTTATACACATGTCCTCAAGATAAACAATAACCACTCTCAGCAGAAGGACTTGATGGCACCAGGGTCACACGGAGTTCATCCTAAATGCACCTGGTAATTGGACAGAGAATCTGTATTAGTCATTGGCTTTATCCAAATGAAGAATAACCTTCTCATATCTTTATGACTGGGGGTCATTTTGCACCAGGAGTGAGGTGCCGACCACAATTAGGCTCCTACCCTCCCCAGAAACTGGAAGACAGGGCGCTATCTTTGCTGATTCAAAGAGATGGCTCCTATGGCCTTGAGAAAGACACCCCTGGTTGCAAAGCTGGCAAGAGACTTATTTAGATTTTTTTAAAGATTTACATACAATTCAAAGGAGCAGAGAAAGAATGTACAATTATACATTTTCTAAAAACAGTGCTCTCCAAGAAAGGGGGATCCCTTTTCCTTTCTGTACAAGGGAAAATTAATTTTTATTTCTTTTTCTACTGGTATTGACCCTTACAGGGGCTATTCCAGGAGACAAGTGGGGTACCTCGTCAAATGCTGCAAAACACGACTGAGGGGAGCCTGGCAGGCTTAGCAACAAAAGTCTCTGCAAACAAACAAACAAAATCTAAATTCTAATGCTTTTTTCTTCTGGAGTAGCCCACAGTTGATTTTTGCAATGGATCAGTCACTTGCAATCTATTTTTAAAATCTTGTAACCTGGTTTCACAAACACAATTGGGCAAAAACTGCCCTTGCTGTAAGAGGAACTCAGACTTGACTAATCCTGATGCTGGCTCTGAAGAAGCAAATCCTGTGCTGATAAATGCAGATACATTTTAATATTAACTAGTAGGGACAGGAAACGTTAGGCCATATAGGAGACAGCCATAAATCATCAAAAGGACAAACCATTTAAACCACAAAAAAATTATTCTAGAAATTAACCCTAGCCTCCTCCCATCAAAATCTTCCAGTTGGAAATATTAAAATATTCTTCTAAATAACTCTTAGGTGATTATATTTAGATAGTAATGACAATAAGAGCATCCATCCATGTTTCAAACCTAGCACATTTTTTATGGAACATCTTATAAGCTCCAACAACAGAAACACAGCACAGACAGCAGGTTTTGGATAAAACCTATGGCTCCTTCTGCATGTAGTGATCCAACATTTGGAAAGGGCTCCTGGCTTGTCACTGGGCCCCAGTGGGGTCTGGATGCTTGGTGCACTGGACTGAATGTCTGTGTCCCTCCAGAAGTCATATGCTGAAACCCTAATCCCAGTGTGAAGCTGTCTGAAGCTGGGACCTTTGGGAGGTAATTAAGTCCTGAGGGTGGAGCCTCCTGAATGGGATTATTGCCTGTGTTAGTCAAAGTTCTCCAGAGAAACAGAACCAATAAGACATATATAGAGAGATAAATAGAAAGATTTATTATGAGAAATTGGTTCATGTGATCACAGAGGCTACGAAGTCCTGTGATGTGCCGTCAGGAAAGCTGGTGGTGGAGTTCCAATCCAGACCTCAGGCCTGAGAACCAGGGGAGCCAACGGTGTGACTCAGTCCGTGTTTGAAGGCTGGAGAACAGGAGGGCCGATGTCCGAGGGCAGGAGAAGGTGGAACTCCAGGCTGAAGCAGAGAGCAAATTCCTCCTTCCTCCACCTTTTTATTCTATTCTGGCTCTAAAGGGATTGGAAGAAGCCCACCTCCATGTGTGAGGGCAATTTTTACTCAATCCACTGATTCAGATGCTATTCTCTTTTAGAAATACCCTTCCAGAAACACCCAGAAATAATCTTTTACCAGCTTTCTGGGCATCCCTTAACCCAGTCAAATTGAACATAAATTAACCACCACAGCGCCCTTATATGTAGAAGCTAGAACTAGTCAGCCCTCTTTCAGCCATGTGAAGATACAATGAGAAGTCTACCACCTGCAGGCGAGTAGAAGGCCCTCACCAGAAGCTAGATACACCTGGCCACGAACACAAAGGGCATTGTGACCTGAACTGCACGTCACATACCAGGTGAAGTCAAGCTCCCAAACCATGACACGGGGTGTGCTCAGCAGCATCCATCATCCATGGAAACCATGTGTATGGGATCAGGCTCAAGCAGGAATGGAGGGCACAGGGGAAAGACCCAGCACGTGACTCGGACACCCATGGCACCTTCTCCTCTTGCCTCTTCCTCCACCCGCACTGTGGGCTCATGGGAATTCCCTGTGATCTGTTTACAGAGGAGGGAAAGTGCAGACCAGATTTATGGGTGGATCTGCATGGTGGGGGGGCACCAGGCAGAAGTGGATGGTTGCTGGGTTAGCACTCGATTCATGGACGTGTTATGCAGGGCAATGCATCAGGTGGCAAAACTTCAGGGGTCCACCTTGTGGGAGAGAGGGATGTCCTTGGGTCCACTTCTGCATGAATCCATGGTGAGCCACTTGGTCAAGGACTTGGAAAGAATAAAAGCATAAAATTAAGACAGGGAGGATATGTGGATGGTCCTCTGGGGATGGGCACAGAGTGTGAAGATTTCACGTTCCACACAAATGCCCTCCAACCCATGCACTGAGGAGGAGGCCCTTGGTACATGGTAGACAGTGTCCAGCAGCTTCTTTCTCCATCAGTGCTTGCTCACTGGGCCATGTGAAAAATGGCCATATGGACAGAGGTGTAGGCTCTGCAGCTCACTCTCCCCAAGGCTGACCTGGCTTTGACTGTACTCAGTGCCCAAATCAACAGAGGTAGAGGCCAAAGCTAACCTGCTATGGTGTCATTCTATAGTAGGACTACACAGGACATGTCCCATCATGGAGGGGACTGAGCTTTATCCTCACAGGGGTGGACAGTCTGTGGTCTCTGATTTGCCCTCCTTGTACTCAATGCTTCTGTCAACACTGCCACTCAGAAAATTTAAAAAATGTGTTTTCTATTGCTATGATATCTATGAAGTATGGTTTCAAATGAGGGGATACAAAGGAAGTGAGACAATGAACTCACATCCATGGGGCTCACTCATCTTCCCAGTTGCCCCACTACACAGGGACAGTTGGCCTTTTGGGATGTGGAATGAATCGCCCATGATGGCTTATGAGGGCACCAGGTGAGAGACAGTACCTTGCCATCCAACAGGAAGTGCTGTATGTCTTAAACCAGTGGCCAGGCTATCATGTCACTTCCCCCATATCCAGAATGCAGGGGTCCATGAAACAAGGGGAGCATAAGGGAGTGCCCCCTCCCACTAGTACACATAACTGTCCACTTGAAGGATTTCTGCTTCTACTCTCTGTGACCTGGGTTCACTTTAGATGTGGAATCCCATCATAGTCCTAATCAATTGGAAGCTATGACTTCTCCCTCAACATTTTGTGCCCCTCGTGCTGGTGAAACAGCAGGCAAAGAAGAAGGTCACTGTGCTGATTGCTAGAGGGGACCTGACTACCAGAGGGAGGGTGGGCTGCTGGGTCAAGGAGGACTCTGTTTGGAAGCCAAGCGATGTGTTGGGGGTACATCTTCATATTTCATTGGCCAGTGGCCCTATTCAGGGGAAAACCGCAGAAACTCAATAAAGGCAAGACCATCAAACTCTCCTCTAAGAACGAAGATTTGCCTCAACATTTGTTTAAACTAGGTCTTGGCAGGTGGTACGGACTTGTGGAATGGGTGGTGGAAGAAGGCAGCTCTGATTACCACCAGCTACATGTCCAGGACCTTTGCAGCTTTGTTTTATGGGATTTTCTCCTCCATCCTCCTCTCACTATGGTATGTGAAGAACTAGTTGTGTGACACTGTGGGAGTCTAACTCATTGTCACTAGCACGCCATGTTACAGTGATTAAGTAGTGAATGGGAATTGTGTGTCTTCTGTATTGAGGACTCTGATTTTCATCTAGACAAAGGAAAAGAGTAGACTGTGCTGGACACATTCTGTTTCCTTCTCCAGATTCACTCTTTCCCCTTCTCTCCTCTGCTCTATGCTGTGGGTGGCAGATCTGTAGGAACTGTTTCAATGGAATCTCCTTGCTTGCAGCTGGCTTCAAAGGATACCAGAGGAAAGACATTGAGTAAGGTTGGGGTATTAATTCCCCAGCTCCCTCCCTATAGTTTCACTGTGGGCTTGGATGGATTATTCAGCCTGAGGTCAGAGCTCCAGTCAGGCAGCCCTCTCTAAAACTTTCCCATGCCCCCACCCCCCAGATTCTAATGATGGTAATGACTTCTTCTCAGCCTTTCAGGCCTGGATGATAATAGATCCAATGATATCAACCTCAGGAAACTATGCAAAACTCTTCTTTCTCTGCTTCACACAAGACCTTATGTCAAGTAATTCAAGTGGGCAAGCCCCCTGTTAGTGCTGGGGCCCTGACTGCTAAGTCTGCCTGACTTGTTCTGACTCATTAGGTGAAGTGCACCATCATCTGCCAGATCATGGTGATGCCCAAATACCTTTGTCTGCAGCACCCTGGAGATGTGGACCAAACCCGTGAAGGACAGGCCTGAGATGGGGAATCTCTCTCTGGTTTCTTTTGACCGCATAACAGATCTCTAGGTCCCTGCCCTGCACTTCACATACAGAAATCCTCTCATTATGGAAAAAGATAGTGTCTTTATCATCAGACACATGTGACCACTCCCTAAAAGTTTCTTCCCCTATAGGCCATGTTCAGCTGCTTCTGAATCCTCTCATGTAGTGTTATGAAGTGATAAAGCATTTGTGTGTGTGTGTGTGTGTGTGTGTGTGTGTGTGTGTGTGTGTTGGGTGATATATGGAAGGGATAGAGAAATACTGAGGATAAAAGAACATTAGGTCATATCCTCCTAGAGAAGGTTGGATTTGGGGGAATCCCTGGGAGATTGAGAATCAGATGTCATGCTATGAGTATGCCAAAGGCCAGGGCAACCTTATAGGAGAGTTCCAGTTGCTCTTCCTCAACATCTGATATTGTCAGTTCCTTTGATTTTAGCCATCTCAGTTAGTGTGCTTTCCCAACCACTTCTGTGTAAAGTCTTTCCATTTCCCTAGGGGCCTAGACATTTGAATCATAAAATCCAAGAGGAGACACCCTTTTCTCTGCTAATGCTATATATCCCTTCTCTGAGAGAATAAAGATTCTGGGTGATGAGCTCTGTGTGCCTGATGACATCATCACTGAGGGAATAGAGATCTAGTTTCTGAGGGGAGGGAACTGTTATGGGCTAAACTGTGCCCCCAGTGCCTCAGAAGGTGACTGTATTTGGACATAGGGCCTCTACAGAGGTGAGTAAGTTTAAATGAAGCATTGAGGATGGGCCCTTATCCAATCTGACTGGTGTCCTTATAAGAAGAGGGGATTTGAACACACAGAGAGACACTGGGATTCGTGTGCACAGAGGAAAAGCCACGTGAGGACACAGGGAGAAGGCAGCCACCTACAAGCCAAAGAGAGACAACTCAGGAGAAATCAAACCTGCTGACACCTTGATCTTGGCTTGCAGCCTCCAGAACTGTGGGAAAATAAATGTCTGTTGTCTAAGTCACCCAGTCTGTGGTATTTTGTTATGGCAGCCCAGCATGCTAACACAGGGACTGTGGGGGTTGAGATGACAATCGGATAGATGACACCAAGCACCAAGTCCCACTCCTTTCCCCACCCCTGACACTACAGCACAGCCCCTGGGTGACAAGACAGGCTTCAAACTCAGGTGTGCTTGGCTTGGTGAGAGGCACTTTATACCCACTATTTCTAAACCTTGTCACTTGCCTGCAAGGCAGGAATGATCACCATTTTGAAATGAGGACACCGAGGATCAGAAAAGTGAAGTCATTTTCTGAAGGCCAGGAGATAATATATGTTGGTCCTCAGGCCAGCTCTGCAGCCCCAAGATTGTAGGCTTGAGAGTCAACCTGGGGGTCCTGTCTTCCTCAGCACTCGGGGAGGCTCTTCGTTAATTTTAGGAGACTTCCCAGATAAGTAGTCCTGGTGGGTTCTAGAGGAGAACGCTCACAAGGAGCAGGCAATATGATTGGGGGATCCCTCATCAGGGCTGTGCCTTCTCAGTCCACAGCTGTGGTTGGGAGAATCTCTAGGTGGACACTCCCTCATCCCCTCCCCCACTCCATTTTCATGAACTCACACCAAGGACCCAGGCACCCTCACTCCCATTCTCAGTCCCTCTCTGATCCCCACTACTCTCTTTTCTCTTATTCCGACTCCTGGCCCCCAGATTTATAGAGTAATGGTAAAAGCACCATAGACATTGGTAAAAGCTTAACTAGTGTACTATTCAAGGTTTCATCAGAAAAACAGATACCACTCTAGGTATTTCTAACAGAAAGACTTTAACACCAGGGATTAGGTGATTATAAAACAACTGAAACACTAGAGAAATGGAGGTTAGGGAGTTGCCGCTGAAATTCTGGTTTCAAGGTCACACTGCCACAGCGCCCCCCAGAGGTAAACACCTGCATCTTCACATAAAGCTTGAGTCTGCCACCCACCAGTCAACCCCATAGCAGAAATATTGACTTCCATCTCCCTTCCACCTTCCAAATCTCACGCAAGTGTATCTCAGGGGCAGAATTTAAATGATATTTGGAAACTCGTTTGCTAGGAAGTGAAAATAAAAGTAGTTGTATGTAGCCTTTCAGTCCCTCTGATATGGGGGTGGAATATAGATGCCAAGTCCCAATATAAAACGTATAGCTTGTCTGGGTCCTAATCCCAGCTCTGCCACTTGCAGGTTGTGTGACTCTGGCCTAGTGATCCCACCTCTTGAAGCCTCAGTTTCACCAGGTGGTGTCGTAGGAAGATACTTGGTCTTTGTCCCTGGTTCCTGGCTCAGAGCTCCTAACACCCTTGGAATTTTTGGAGTGATAAGAGTGTCTTTTGCTCTAATGAGGCAACTCTTGGTGGGTCCCTAGAGGGTTTAGGATGGGGTCTGGTCACTCAAAAGACCAAGTCTTGATTAGAAGCTTGGAACTTTCAGCCCCACTTCCCAACCTCTGGGGAACGGAGAGGGGCTGGAGATTGCAGCAATCACGAATGGCCAGTGATTTAATCAGTTGTGCCTATGTAATGAAACCTCCATAGAAACCCATAACTGATGGGGTTCAGAGAGATCCATGTGGGGAACACATCGACGTGCTGGGAGGGTGGTGCACCCGGGGAGGACGTGGAAGCTCTGTGCCCCTTCCCCCACACTGTGTCCTCTTCCATTTGGCTGTTCCTGAGTTTTGTCCTTTAATAAACCAGGCGTAGTAATTAAAACCATTTCCTGATTTCTGTGAGTCATTCAAGACAATTATAAAACCTGACAGGGGGCCATCGGAACCCCAGAATTTGTAGCCAGCGGGGCAGAAATGTGGGGGCCTTGGCTCCCAATTTGTGAATGGCATTTGAAGCGGGCCCTTCTTGTGGTTTGCTCCCTTAAACTGTAGGGTCTGCACTGACTCAACATAGTTGAATTAGAACTAAATTGAATAGTTGGACACCTGGTAAGAGAACTGGTTGTTGATGGGAGAAAAAAAACTTTCATCTCATATGAACAATGACCCGGTGGCTATGATGCTAGAACTGGTTATGATCATGTAAGTGATCTGCATAGAGCAGGTGCTCAGGGAGATTCAGAAGACTCTATATTTCCAATCTCCTCTTTCCCTAAGACCTCTCACACCTTGACAGATACCGTTCACCCCTTTACCTTCTCTCTGTTCTCACAGAGGTGGGCCTTAGGCAGTGTTTCTCATCCCAGGAGCAGTGGAGGGACCAGCCTGTAAATCTATGTGTCTATCACCCAAGCACTTTCATGTTTAACTTAATTTACTTCTACAAGTACACACAGCAGGAATAGTCCATGGAGGTCCTGATGTGATTCACGAAAACAAATGGGTTTATCAGGGCCCCTGAGTCAGGTAACTTTGTGCGTCTCCCTATTTTCTTAGTCAAGAAGAACTATTGAGTATGGGGTGTCCAGGAAACACTCTGATTGTCCATCCCTTGTTCATTTGTTGACCCTGGAGATGTGTGATGGGCTCCTGCTATGTACCAGGCACAGTCCTGGCCCTGGGAGCACAGCAGTGAATGACAGAGACTAAATGGACATTGTTGTTGACATCACACTATTGACTTGACAACTAATCTCCAAAAGGCATTTTAAGACGCCCTCGGATTCTTGATCCCAAGCCAAATTTCTGATCTCAGTTTGCTGCCCCAGAGTTTTTCCCCATCTCAGGAGGGGCTGCCTTGGAGTTTTCCCAGCTCCTTTCTCTCTCACACCCCACATCCAATCCTTCAGCAAATCCTCTCGACTCCACCTTCAGAACGTATCCAGAAACTGACTCCTTCTTCCCACATGGTCGGGCCACCATCTCCTCTCACCTGGGTTACTGCAGTGGCCTGCTCACTGGGCTCCCTGCTCACAACCCAGCAGCCATAGGGATCCTGACAGAACACAGATCACTCAAGACCCTCTTCTTGGGACGCCAGTGGGTCCCTCAGTGGCTCGCCAGCTCTCTCAGAGGAAAGCCACAGTCCCGGCCACAAGGTCAGGAAGGCCCTCACCATCCGGTCCCTCCCTGTCTGACTTCATCTCCTCTCCTCTCTCCCTCTCTCTGCTCCAGCAGGACCTCCCCCTGCTGCTCAAACATGCCCACAGAGCCCCAGATCGCGTTCCTTCCCTCCTTGACTTATTTGCTTAAATGTTGCCTTTTCAGAGAAGATTTCCCTGACTACCATCTTTTAAATAAAAAGGAAAAAAAAAACACCCTAAGCGTGCCTTATTTCATTCTGAAATGCTGTACCACATTATTATTAGTTTGTTGATGCTGTTTTTCTGAAAAGCTGGTTTTCCAGCACACCATTGTTCCCACCTGTTTGTGGCAAAGAAACGTTGCTTTGTCAAAGAATATCCTAATTCCTCCATAGATCTTCAGTCTCCACCACCAGCACCTCCCCCTGTCATGCCTCAGCTCTCTCCTGGGTGGCAGGACGTGGGGACTTTTAGGGCCCCTGTTGTGCTGGGAGAGAAGAGAATAGAGGGAAGGTTGTGAAAATGGGAATAAAGAGGAAAGCAATATAGGAAGGAAAGAGAAAGAAAAAAGAGAAGTAGGAATCCCTGGGGGCAGAGGTTAGGAAAGAGAGAACATGGGGACCAGCCAATACCCGCCACACAATGTCCTTACAGGCAGTTGGGCCATTTCCCCACCTGGGGCCTGAAGGTGGCCATGTTGCCATGAGATGTGAGGAAACTGTCTTCCCAAACTACCCTGAAATAGGGTGGGGGTGGGGACTGGCATAGCTGGGGTCAGGAGGAAATAGCTGGACCAGTGGGGCCTGGGGTCAGGATACCTCAGTCTCTAACTGTTGAGAGGATTGGGAGCCCGGGAACCTAGGTCTGAGGGAGGAAGAGGCTGGGGGCCTGGGTCCCTGGGTCTGAGGGAGGAGGTCGTTTGAGGTCTGGGCCCCTGGGTCTGAGGGAGGAGGGAATTTGGAGCCTCGACTCCTGGGTCTAAGTGAGGAGGGGTTTGGGAACTTGGAAGCTTGGGTATGAGGTAGGTGGGACGACCCAGATTTTTCATCATTTAATCCTTTGAGACTCAGAGGGTGGACCCAGCCCTCCTTTAGCAACACCCGCCCCTCCCCGCCCCTTTCCTGGCTGCCTTGGTTGGGGTGAGATATAAACGGTCTCAGTTTCAAGGGTGAAAGAGCAGGATCCAGAGAGGACCAGCTGCCCTAGTCATGAGGCCTGCCCTCGTGCTGGCCCTCCAGGGCATCACCCTCATGCTGTCCCGTGAGTGAGGACCCCAACCTGGGGGGCACTTCCCTGGAGGATGGGCTGAAATGGATGATATGAATTTGGTCTCCCCATCTCAGGGGTGCAGGCCCTGACCTGTCAGATGGGGAATGGTCAGGCTGTGAAGAATGTATCCGAAATGCCACTCCACTGGACAGCGACTAACCAGGAAGTCTGTGAGGATGGCTGGGGTTGCCAAGACACGCTGATGCTCATTGAGAATGGTGAGAAGTGTCCCACAGACCCCAGGGCTGACTCCCACCCTCTCCTGTGCAGAGACATCCCTCCCCCTGCCCAGTCCTGCCTGCATTCTGTATGAGAACTCAGAAGACTCCTCCCCTCTGGCCAGGTGATGTCCCCTCCCCAGCAGGGGCACATTCTTAGGTATCCAGTCACCTCCACATTGCAGACCCTCCCTCTAGCACCTGTAGTTCCGACACCATCCCAGCCTCCCTGCCCTTCTTGGTCCAGGACCCCAAGTGAACCTGGTGGTCAGCAAGGGCTGCACCCCGGAGAAGGATCAGGAGGCCCGCGTCACCCGGCACAGGGCAGGCCCGGACCTCACCATCGTCTCCTACACCCGCGTGTGCCGCGATAGGGACTTATGCAACGATGTTGCCAACACTGTCCCTCTCTGGGACTCACCATCCCCGACAGGTGCCTGAGGGAGGAGCAGGAGGAGGAGGAAGGGAACTGGGGTGTGGGGAGGAGGGGAGCAACAGCGCTGAGGGGGTTGAGGGGAGCAAAGAGACACTGTCCCTAATTCTCCGCACCCAGGGCCTGTGTGTGGGGGACACTGGGGAGGTTGTTGACTGCGGCGAGCAAAACAGGGGTGGAGAGAAGGCACCTGATCTGAAGGCAGAGCCCTCTCATCCTCCCTCCTCCTCTCTCTCACCTCCCAGTCCCAGGGTCCCTGCGGTGCCCAGTCTGCTTGTCCACAGAAGGCTGTCTGTCTGCACCAGAGCTGACCTGCCCTGCTGGGACCACGCATTGCTACAACGGGGTTGTCCTGATCAGGGGAGGTGAGCTGGGACATCGGGGTCCCTGTGGGGCACTCATCAGGGAGGTCTGAGGACCAATCTGGGTCTCTGGGGAGGGAGGGTAGCTGAGGCCTGGGACCAGGAGGAGGGTGGGCCTGGTTTCCCAAAGCTGCGCACCCCCTCCCGAAGCTTGGATGGTCCCAATAGCAGTGTCTCCCTCTCTCCCTCTCTCCCAATCTCCTCCTTTCCACAGGGGACATCTCCACCAATCTGAGAGTCCAGGGGTGCACATCTCAAGCAGGCTGCAACCTGCTTACTGACACGCAAAAAATCGGGGCCCTGACTGTGAGCGAGACCTGCGATCTTAAAGGTGAGACCCCCGTGCAGAAGACGAGGCTGTGCCCTGCACTGCAGCCTGGGGGCACATGACCCTGGTGAAAGTCAGACATCCAAATGCATCCCACCACAGCCAGCACCCACAAGTAATTTAGAAGTTTATTACTCACTCAGGGCACAAAGGGAGGGAATCTCCTGGAAGCCGCTTTGGTGGGGTGCCAGAAAAGGATGTCCAGCTGTAGGGGAGAGATAGGGCGTGTGGTCCAGGGGACAGATATGCAGGGCCGGGGCGCACCAGTAGGTGTTTTAATTGATGCCAGTCCAGGCCAGCTAGGTCAGGGCGGCCTGTCTTGATGGAGGGGAACCAGGGAGCAGAGAGGAAGGGCAGAGAGGGCAGCTGCTTTGCATTACACTTTCTCCTTTGGGTGTGGAGGTGAGGGCAGGAGCCCCTGCTGGTTTTCATGCTGGGAGTGACTCATTGCTTCCAATTCTGTTTCTCCACACCCCTGACCTTGGGTCACCCTGGGGCTCCCACTTCCCCTCGACCATTCCACCGCACTCTCACCCACGCGCACCCATGGTCCTGGAGCACCCCAGCAGCCCTGCTGCCCAGGAAAGAAGACCAGAGAGAACACTGAGGGTGCTCCGGGTGTGACAGGCAAGCAGGAGCCAAACAGGGACACCAGAGGGTCCCCACTTGCCCACAGAAACCACGCACTGGGCAGACTGAGAGAGGCCTGGGTGTCTCAATGAGAAGGGCCACCGCAGGGGGAAGGGGAGAAGGGACTTTGGAGAGTGAGGGAAGGGCCATCCCTCTCTGAACCTCAGTTTCCTCATCTGCCCACGGCACACTGACCCCTAAAGATCAAGGGGAGAGATGAGTGAGCTCAGCAAACATTCCTCTTTGTGCTTGGATCCCTCTGGCTGGACTGGGAGCCTGGGGACAGGGCCTGGATGTCACTGATATCAAGGTTTCCTGCCTTGGGCAGCACAAGGGCTGGCTCGGAATGGGTGCCCAGGATTTATTTTTTGAAGTGAGTTCATATAGGATTCCAAGGTCTCCTGTGACACCCTGGGGGACTTAGACACCATCCCTGCCCTAAAGGGCCTCCAGGACTAGGAGGGAGATGTCACAGAGCAGATGGTCACAGGACTGTGGGGGAGGGGTCTGGGGTGCTTAGAGGAGGGAAGATACTGATGTCCTGGTGGGTGGGTATCAAGGAGGGCACACAGAGGAGGTGATCTATGAGCCATGTCTTCAAGATGAGCTGCAGTGTATCTGTAGAAGAGGAAATGGACATGAGCAGGCAGAGGGAACAGCATGTGCAAAGGCCTGGAGGTAGGTGAGCCTGCTGTTTTCCAGAAGGCTTCCTTGGCTCTGCCTGAGTTGGCTTATCAGGAGGCTGGGGTACAGCCGGGACTGAGGGATGTTACAAGTTTTCCAGGTAGACGAGGTGGGTGTGGGCGATGAAGGGAGAGACATTGCAAGCAGAAGGAACTGCTGGGGCAAGGCCAAGGAGGCAGGAAACGACCTGGCATGTCTTGGGAATGGATACTGTGGGGGACTGGAGAGGCGGGTGGGGGGCCTGGTGATGTCCCCGCAAAGCCAGACTGAGGGGTTGGCCTTTCTCCTGAGGGCAGGGGAGCCCTGGAAGGGGGCTGAGCAGGGAGGGACAGAGTCTGAGTCTCTCCTTCTGATTAATGCTGGTTTAATTGTCCGACGCTCAGCTCTGGGACCAGGTGACACTCATAATCCAGAAGACATTTCAGCAACAAACCAGATGCAATGCATGCCACACAGAATACACAGTGTACACAAAACACACACTCTACACACAATACACAATGTACACACAACACACAATACACAGACACTATGTCACATACACACCACACATCCCATACCACACACACGTCTCCTTACACCTCACATGTACCACACACACCACAACTCTATACACCACACACAACCCACAGACCATGCACACCACAGACCACCCACCACACACAAACAAAACACAGACTCATAGAACACACTCCATGCCACACCTATACAACAAACACATACCACGTAGATCACACATACTGTATCACTACACACACACCACACATCACCTATGATACATGCACACACAACACACAACACACAAACATGCCATACACATACCACACACCCCATTCAACCCCATATCCCCCACACACATACTACACCCCCACACATACCATACACATACACTACACAAAGCACAACATGCCACATAAAACACAGCTTGATGACACAAATAAATATTCCTAACAGCTATCCATATTCTGTTAGCTTTCGACATTGGAGCCAGATCTTGGAGGATGTTTGCTTCCCTGGTTCAGTTCAGTTCAGCAGTTTAGCAAGTATTTCTTGAGCATCAGCAAGACCAGGCATCAGAATCTGGGTACAAAAAAGGCCAGGGAATAAGTGGGGAAGAGAAGGCATTCCTGGTGACAGAATATCTCCTGTGAAGGCATGGGGGTGGGAGAGCGCTGGGGACAAGAGCACAGACTGCCCAAGATGGGCCATGGTAGGAGGCCAGGCTGAGGAAGAACCAAAGACCTGGAGTGTGAATGGCCTTGAGTGCCCCCTAAGCAATTGTAGAGCAGGAGAGCACAGCAGTTAAGAGTTTAATGTCTGAATCAGAGAGATCTGGGCTCCTGTCTGGGCTCTGCCACTGAACCAGCTTTTGAGGATCACCACCTCTTTGAGTCTCTTATATCCAATTCGGGAAGGAGGGGATGATTCCAGATAGTCAGGAGCAGGGGAGCTAATTCAAAGGCCCTGGAGTGGGCATGTGCCTGTTGTGTGTTCAAGGAGGAGCGTGGAGGCCAGTGTGGCTCCAGCAGTGTGATCAAGGGAGAGCAGAGCAGGACACGTAGACAGAGAGGCAGGGGGAGGCCAGATCACACAGAGCCTTTGGGGACAATTTAAGGACTTAGAATTTTATTCTGAGTGGGATGGGGACCCACTGGAGTCTTCTGAGCAGAGGAGTGACATGAATCGATGTCACCGTTATGGGGATCCTTCTGGCTGCTGGGTGGAGAGTAGAGTGAGGGGGAGGTGGGAGTGGGGGAGGGCACCCCGAGGGAGACTCAGGAGGAAGCAAGTGAGAGCCAGAGCATCCTGGAAGCACTGGAGGTGGTGAGACATGCTCAGGTTCTGGAGGTATTTTGCAGCTTAAGCCAGCAGGATTTCCTGATGGGCGCAACACGGGGTGTGAGAGAAAGGGGATCGTCAGAATGACTTGAGCAACTGCTGAAAGGAGCCGCCGTTGACCAAGATGGCGGAGATGGAGGCGGGAGAGTGGGGGCCAGGCTGGGAGGAGGCAGCAAGAGTGCGGATTTTGTCGTCTGTGAAGCGGGGAAATGAGTGGTCGTCCTTCGTGGGGGTTGCTGTGAAGGTTACCATGTTTGTGGATGCTGCGTCCTCGGCCCAGGAGTTTCCGCCTCAAAGGACAAATCACTGCTGATCGTGTGATGGTCTGAAGAGAAGATCTGGGCTCATGGTTTTCACACTAGACTTCTGAGGGCCACCGGGGCTGAGGTAGCCGAGGACGGTCATCAATCACTGTCTTCCCCATCACATAAGATGATCCAGACATGATAAATTCCTTGGGAGGAGTCAGTGAGCTAATCCACCGAAAGCAATCACCACAGTTGGGCTCATGGTAAATGCTCAGTGCACACCAGGCATTTGAGTCTTTTTCTTTAGAACATATGGTTTCTCAGTGAAAAGAAATATATATGATGTCACACTACCCTCCTCATTATCCACATGAGGACCTTGAGGCCCAGACAGGGATGTAAGGATTGGCTCAGGCTGAGGTAGAGCCCTCCATCTCTCTCACAACCAAAGGAGGAACAGCCTTCCTCCAGGATGTTGAGAGAGATCCCTGCAGGTGTTGCAGCAAAAGCAAGGTAAAGAAAGGAGGTGGGGCTCAGATTTCCAAGGTCCCTTCTAAATCTGAGGTTGACAGATTCTGTGGCCATGTCACCTGGAGTGTGACCCAAGAATGTGATGACCTCCCAAGCCTGGGACCTGGAGGGACAGACACAGCTGGTTCCCTGGCTTGCCCAGACCCTGGTAATTCCTTCTCCCCAGCTCCTCTGACCTGTAACCGTGGGGTCATGTTGACAATGCAGCCAGACTCAGCTCGAACACCCATCGAATGGACCACGGGTGGTCACCAGACGTGTAATGCTGGGGAGATGTGTCAGGAGACGCTTCTGGTCATAGACGTAGGTACGTGGGCTGCGCAAGAGGGAAAGGCCCCTGCACTGGGTTCTGGGCCTCCCCACCCTGGATTCTGTCCCTGAATTTCCTCTCTGGTTCCCCTCACAGCTGGAGCTCTAAACCCAACTCTTCTCCTTTCTGTGCCTTGGTTTCCCCTTCTGAAAACTGGGGGTAATAACAATACCTACCTTGCCAGGTCATAGAGAGTATACACTTGATAGTATGTGCAAAGGGCTGGGAACAGAGCTGGCACAGAGTGACCCAGTGGTTTCACTTGAGGTTATTGAGCATCTGCTGTGTGCCACACACAGTGGATCCCATTGTATCTGTGTTGGTGCAGGTTTATGTTCTGGGGGGTGCGGGAGGGACAGAAAAAAAAACCAAAGAGCAAGAAGGGTGTGGAGCTAAGAGCTATGGGGTCAAATCCTGCAGGGAAAGGAGAGAGGGAGAGTGAGGGGAAGGTTTCAATGTGAACATGGGTGCTCAGGGGAGGCACTGCTGAGAAGGTGACATGGGCACAAGAATTGACAGGGGGCACGCTGGGGGAGGACCCAGGCTCTGGCCTCAGTCTTCACCCACCTTCAAGGTGACTTGTGCTCTTGTCAGTACTCAGGGAACCTGCACTCACCCTCTGCCTGCTGAGCATCAGGGAACCACTGGCTCCTGCCTCCCTCGGAGCCTCCCCTCCCTCAGCCCAGCTCTCACTCTCTCACCCCTCAGGACCCAGGTCACTCATAGTGGGCAGCAAAGGCTGCAGCGAGATCAGGACACAGGAATCCACGAGTGTCACCGTCTACTCGGAGTCCCCGGGAATGCTGGTCGCCTCCTATGCCCGGTTCTGCTCCTCCAGTGGGTGCAACAGAGCCGACAGCAGCAGTGTCCTATTGGACGCCCTTCCCCGTCCAGGTGTGGTGTCCCAGCGGGCGGGGTGGGACCAGGGACACGGAGGGATGGGGCCCCAGAGACAAGAGCCTCGGGGGCTCAATGAGGGTGGCTGCAGTGAGGAGCAGAGCTGTGCACCCCAACCTTCTCTCTGCTCCCCAGCTGCCCCTGTCCCAGGGGACCTGCGGTGTCCTGTCTGTGTTCAGTTGTTTGGATCCTGCCCACAAAACTCTGAAGTTGTGACCTGCCCTAAGGGCACCACTCGTTGTTACCGTGGTTCCATTAATCTCAGGGGAGGTGAGTGCTGAAGGTCCCAAGGATGAAGGGGTTAGGGGCCTAGATTCACTGGTCCTGAGGTTGGAGGGTGCTGGTGGCCCTGGATCATGAGTTTGAGGGTGGATGGGGCTGGGGACCAATGTCTAGGTCTAGGGGAGGAGGGGACCACGAGACTGATGTCCTGGTCTGAGCGGGGGAGAGGGCAGGTCTGGAATTCCTGGGTCTTAGGAATTTCAGTGTGCTGTGCTTTGAGTTCTCTCTGACTCAGTCTTTGTACTTTAGGTGGGTTTTCCTCCTCACTGAACCTGCAGGGCTGCATGGCCAAACCTTCCAGATATTTATTGAACCGTGCCCGCAATATTGGGGTCTTCTCTGCGATCGAGTATGGGAATGAGAATTAGCCTCTTCTCCAAGAAGGAGCTGCCCCTACCTCCTACATGGCTTTGGTGGTGGGGCTGGGGCAATCCTCGGCCCTTTGGTGTGGGGTTCCCTCCCTGCTGACCCCATTTCCCCACGATTCTTACCCCTTGCTTACCCCCTAAAACCAGCCTTCCATCTGACCTCATAACCAAAAACCAAATTATTTTCCCATTCTCTCCATGAATTACCATCCACACACAGCACACACACTTTGTGACCTGATGACAATGTATGGAGGGTCCTGGAGCAGCTGAACTTGCCTGATGGGAGAATAGACATTCAAGCAGTGTCCACATGTGTCTGATAATAAAGACATCTTCCTTTCTCCCAGTGCTAGGGTTCCTCTATTTAGTGTGTGTGTGTGTGTGTGTGTGTGTGTGTGTGTGTGTGTGTGTGTGTGAAGAAGACTAGCCCTGAGCTAACATCTGTTGCCAATCCTCCTCCTTTTTGCTGAGGAAGACAGGCTCTGGGCTAACATCCGTGCCCATCTTCCGCTACTTTATATAGGACACCGCCACAGTATGTCTTGACAAGTGGTGCGTCTGTCCGTGTCTGGGATCCAAACCTGCAAACCCCAGGCCCCCGAAGCGGAGTGGGAGAACTTAACTGCTACACCACCAGGCCAGCCCGGGGCTTCCCTATTTGAGGGGAGAGGACACCCAGAAATCTGGCACGGGGGAGGAGAAGAACCTGTGAGAGATTTCCCATCTCAGGCCCGTGCTTCACTGGTCTGGGGCATGTCTCCCCAGCTTGGGTGGCAGCAGAGCCTTCAGGTTGCTGCAGACAAAGGTACCTGGGCATCACCATGACCTGAGAGGTAAAGTGGACTTCACCCAGTGAGGCTTCTACTCAGCAGGGGAACCCAGCACAACCAGGGGGCTTGTCCCATGTGAATAACTTGATGGAAGGGTCTGCGTGAAGTGGAGAAATAAGAGGGTTTGCACAGTCCCCTGAGGCTGATATCATTGGGTCTGTCATCATCTAGGTCTGAAAGGCAGAGAAGAAGTTATTTCCATTACTGGAATCTAGAGGGTGTGGATGGGAGTGGTTTAGAGATGGCTGCCTGACCAGAGCTCTGATCTCAGGCTAAATGATCTGTCCAGCCCACTGCGAAACTATAGCGAGGGAGCTGGGGAATTAATACCCCAACCTCACTCAGTATCCTCCCTCTGGTCTCCTGTTGGGGCTCCTCATTGACTGAAACCAGCTAGAAGCCTTGACACAGTCTCATAGCTCTGGCATCCACAGTGCAGAGCAGAGGGTAGAAGGGAAGAGAGTGAATCTGGAGAAGGAAACAGAAAGTGTCCAGCACAGTCCACCCTTTACCTCCTCAGTATCCACCCTTTTCCTTTGTCCAGATGAAAATCAGAGTCCTCAGTATTGAAGGCAAACAATTCCCACATATTACTTAAACATTGTAACATGGTGTGCTATGACAGTGAGTCAGACTCCCATAGTGTTAGATGATCAGTTATTCATGAACCATAATGAGAGGAGGATGGAGGAGAAAATCCCATGAAACAAAGGTATGAAGGTCCTGGGGGTGGAACTGTTGGTAATCAGAGCTGCCTTCTTCTACTAGCCATTCCACAGTCTCTTGTCACCTGCCAACACCTAGTTAAACAATTGTTGATGAAAATCTTCATTCTGATGGGAAGGGAGGGGTTGATGGTCTTGCTGTTGAGTTTCTGCAGTTTTCCACTGAGGAGGGCCACTGGCCAATAAAATACAAAGATGTACCCCTAACGTATCGCCTGGCTTCCAAACAGAGTCCTCCTTGACCCAGCAGCCCAAACTCCCTCTGGCAGTCAGGTTCCCTCTGGCAATCAGCACAGGGACCCTCTTCTCTGCCTGTTGTTTCAGCAGCACAAGGAGCACAAGATGGCTATGGGGCAGTCATGGCTTTCAATTGATTAGAACTATGATGGGATTCCTCACCCACACCAACCCCCTGGTCACAGAGAGGAGAAGCAAAAATCCTTTAAGTGGGCTGTTAGATGTACTAGAGGAAGGGGGCACTCCTTATCCTCCCCTTGTTTCATGGACCCCTGCATTCTGGCTATGGGGGAAGTGACATGATAGCCTGGCCACTTGTTTAAGACATATAGCATTTCCTGTTGGATAGCAGGTACCGTCTCTCACCTGGTGCCCTCATAAGCCATCATAGGCCATTCATTCCACATCCTGAAAGGCCAACTGTCCCTGTGTAGTGGGTCACCTGGGAAGTTCAATGAGCCCCATGGGTGTGAGTTCATTGCCTCACTTCCTTTGCCTTAAAATGTACTCCCTCATTGAAAACAATTCTTCATGGGATACCATACAAATAGAAGACACATTTTCTAAGTTCTCAAATGGCAGTGTTGACAGAATCATCAAGTAAAATAGGGCAAATCAGAGACTACAGTTTGTGTCCATCCCTGTGAAGATAAAGCTCAGTCCGCTCTACGATGAGCCATGTCCTGTGTAGTCCTACTGTAGAATGATGCCATAAGAGGTTAGCATTGGCCTCTCCCTCTGTTGGTGTGGGTACAGAGTGCAGTCAACAGCCAGGTCAGCCTTGGGGAGAGTGAGTCCATTTGTTGTCACCATGCAGAGCCTCCACCCCTGCCCACGTGGCCACTTTGCACCTGGCCAAGCGAACAAGCACTGACGAGGAAAGAAGCTTCCTGACACTGTCCACTACATGCCAAGAGCCTCCTCCTCAGTGCATGCGTCTGGTGGGCATTCGTGTGGGACGTGAACATCCTCACACTCTGTGCCCATCCCCAGAGGACCATCCATATATCCTTGCTGTCTTACTTTTATGCTTTTATTCCTTCCAAGTCCCTGACCAGGTGGCTCATCATGGATCCATGCAGAAGTGGGCATCAGGACATCCCCCCCTCCCACAAGGTGGACACCTGAAGTTTTGCCATCTGAAGGATTCCCCTACATCACTCCTTCAGGGCTATATGTATGGATTGCTAATGCAGCAGCCATCCACTTCTGCCTGATGCCAGCTCACCATGCAGATCCATCCCTAAACCTGGTCTGCACTTTCCCTCTTCTGTAAATGGATCATAGGGAATCCCCATAAGCCCATAGTGTGGGTAGAGGAAGAGGCAGGGGAAGCAACCATGGGTGTCTAAGCCACTTGCTGGGACTTTCCCCTGTGCCTCCATTCCTGCTTGAGCCTGATCCCATAGACACATTTTTTGTGTGTGTGTGAGGAAGACCAGCCTGAGCTAACATCTGTTGCTAATCTTCCTCTTTTTGCTTGAGGAAGACTGGCTCTGGGCTAACATCCGTGCCCATCTTCCTCTACTTTATATGGGACACCACCACGGCATGGCTGACGAGCAGTGCATCGGCAGGCGCCCGGGATCCGAACCGGCGAACCCCGGGCTGCCAAGCGGGAACTAAACCGCTGCGCCACTGGGCCAGCTCCCCATAGACACATTTTTAATAGAAGACCAATGCTGTTGTGCACACCCACTGTCATGGTTTGATAACTGACACAATACCCAGCATGTGATGTGCAATTAAGCTCACAGTGGCTTTGGTGTCCAGTAGTCAAGTATTGAGATTCCACTGGGACCCAGTAATAACCCGGGAATGCTTTCCAAATGGAGATAGTCATTTGTGGAAGGAGACATACCTTTCCTCCAAAACCCTGAGGTTCTGCACTGTGATTATCCTATGATCTCTTTATGTCCCAGACTTAAATTACATTGTGTTTGTTGGGTCATATGGCCCAAGATTTATGGCAGCTGTGTTTCCAGCGTAAACTTTCATCAGAGCCCTCTCTTGCCCAAAACCGACAACTGATGGGTTCCCTCACAAATGAGTAGGAGTAGCGTATCAAATTGTGCTAGATTTCCCCCCCAAAATCCTAAGGGACCCATCTCTTTGGATTAAGACAGCTACACAAGGTATAGCAAATTGTCTCTCAGTTTAGAAGGAATATTGGGACATGCCACACACCTATAGGCCCCTAGGATTTACACCAGTGTAGTGGAGGGCTGCATGTTGCACGGTTAATCTTCCACCCTCTGGCATACATGTGTCTTATTCCTGAATCATCAGGATGCTTGCTACTTCTTCTCCACTGTGTCTGACTAAATAACATAAATTCATCAATAAAGTGGACCACTGTGATGTTCTGCAGAAAATCAGATGATCAAGATCCCTCTGGACTGTATTTAGGAGAGAGCAGGAGAGTTGACCAACCATGAGGCCAGAAGTGAAGGTTACTCTTGTTCCTGAATATGACGTAAATGCTTCTGATGATGTCTGCCAGTGCACATGGAAAAATGAACTGTTAGATCCGTAGCTGCGTATCCAGGGTCTGTAGGAAGCCACACCCAGAACTGCGGCTGAATTGGTCACGGCCACTTACACTTGCCGTAACCTGTTGTCATTCTCCATTCCCTTTGGCTTTTGCAGTGACTGAGCAGGCACGGTAAATGGAGATGTAGCAATCTCAACCCATGTGTCTCTCAAGCTTTGGTGTTGGTGCTCACCTCAGAAGTTCCCCCAGGGGGGCATGAGCTCCTGATTTACTGTCTTGGTGGTGATAGTGTCAGAAGCAGCATTTGACCTTTCTTCCCATAGTAGCCCTCACTCCTTGGATCAGGGGACCTGCGTAGGGGCTTTTCCAGTTGCCTATTCCTATTACACATTCTGGGATGACATAAATCACACCAAGATGAGTCTGCAGTCCCACTAGGTCACTGGCAAAGGGACTTGAGCCAAAAGTCCATCTATGTCCTGCCCTGGTTCACGGTGGGGATTAGCATGCATCCAGAGCCATCATCCAATAATCCCCACAAAGTCTGAGCATTTCCCTTTAACCAGTGTCAAACTCCCCAGACAAATGGCCCCTGGTCTCTCTGGTGTGGGGGAAGATTTGCTGTCTACACCCATGGTTGCAATGTAGGGTCCTTCTCAAACAGACCCAGCCTCCCCCTTCATTCATGGGGTTCCAGGTCTGTGAACTAGCTCAGTCTGGGAACTGGATAAGGGGTCAACAATCCCCCCTGTGGTGACTTAAATCATATTTCTTCCCATCAGAGCTAGACATTTCCACCTCTATCAAGCAGTACCTTAGTAGGCTTCCCATTGATTTCACTTTTAGGGACCCACTGGTTGTTGAGCTTCACCATAGACAGTTGCCTGTCACAGCTCTGATGGTATTTTGCTCTGTGGTTTGTCTCAGCGATTGGGGCCACTTGGCCTCTGCATGCTCAGTGTCACCACTTGACCACTCCAGGATCCTCTTTTTCCAGCATTTTTCATTAGCATCTTCTGTCTCAGAGGTGAGCCACCACAGAGCATTCGATGTCCCCTCCTCTGTGTATTTCTTAATCCCTTCCCAGGGGATTTGGTAAGGAGGTGACTGAGGAAGATGCACATGACAGACTCATTCCAGCTTTCCCGTGTCCCCAAACTTGGGACTCTATTTCTCTCCAACGTCCCAGGGAAGGTCTAGCACTGACTCCAGATATTAACTCACTACCCGAGCAGACTAGTACTGATGTTCCCAGATGCTTGATCCAACACCTTGAAGCCTATATCCCATGAGAAAGGATCGGCCCCATCAAGCCTTCCTCTTGGTCCTATTTGGTCTCATACCCTTGGATTCTCTATCAATCAGGGTTCAGGCAGGAGTCAGAAATCACACACTAATTTTAACAGAAAAGTTTAATATAAAGAACCATTAACTAGTAACAGGGGATTGGAATTATCAGGGATTGGTTACTAAAGGGTGAAGAGAACTTTAAAGAAGAAGGGAAAAGCAGACTCAGGGAGCAACCCCTACCACTAACTAGGGCTGGAGAGAAGCTCTTCCTCCTGCAGTGTCCCCCTGTCGCCCTCTACTGGCAACGCCTAAAGTCGTGCCAGGAGGAAGATGGAAGATGCCTGCAAGACCAGGGCGATGGAGAGTGGATGTGGAGCTGAGAGGCAATAAATGGATCACTGGGATGGAATCTCTTCACACCCATGCTCTCTCCTGCCAGTGCAGGTTGGTGAGATCCCATGATGCTCTCTCACAGTGTGGCATGCTTATCCCAGACCCGGCCCTGTTGGAACCTCACCCTTGTTGTGGGTCAGGAGGAGAAGAAGCATTCCCTTGGGAGGTGACTGCCCCAGGAGCATGATTGGCATGATTTTATGCAGAGGAGGGCTGGTTCCTTCCAAGGGGAGTGGGGGTGTCTTCACTGGCCATCAATGTGCTGTGGATTTGGTATGTTCCAGGTCTCCATCCCATGTCTGAGGGTCACACTCCCTTCTCCATAGGGGCCTTCACCTTAGCACAACCTGGCTGGGTTGAACACTTACCTGGAGGTGCAACTCTACAACCGTTTCTCTGAGGCTCTGAGCTTGGTTCTCAGCCACATCTGCCCTGGAACTACAGGAGAAAAGGGATACACAAAACTCAAGTCTAAAAAAACCTACAGACCTACAGCTGCTATCATACTGAACAGTGAGAACTAGAAGGTCTCCTGCCAATGATGAACAATAACTGGCAAGTATTCTGAATGCCTTAGTAAGACACGTGTGCTCCAAGGGGTGGAGGTGGATGTCTGCTAATACCGATGGTAGAAGACAATGACATCTGTGTTGACAATGACATCAGGGACAGAGTTGTTCTAGTAAGCAACAATTTAAGCAAAGTGTGAGAGTTCCATGGGCTGTAGGGCCATCCACATCTGTGACCATTCAGGGATCTGCTACATCTATGAAGGTTTTAGGGCTCCAACAGTCTGGTGCATGCTGGACACACCCTGCAGAGTAAAGGAAAAGTTCCTGCACATGTACATACATCCAACCCACATTAGAAGGATGAAAGATGCTTTGTGGAGCCTCTGGCAGGACCAGAAAGAGAATTCCTTCCAGACTCCTGGTTTCTGAGAAAAGCCATGCCTTCTACAGCAGTAGGAAAACACCTCCTGGCTTGTTTCTAGGTCAGGAGAGACAGAGTGTCTGAATATGGGACAGGATGTGACCAGGGAGCCAGAACTCCTCATCATGACCTGGGTTCTATCACACCCACCAACACAAGGTCAGGTGGGAGAGCAGATGCGTCACAAACGGAAGTGGTGTGTCCGGGATTAAAGGAGGACAGGTGCCCAGATCATCATGGCACCTTCCACTCCTCACTGACACCTGTCACACAGCTCTCACCTGTGGACTCATTGAAAGTAGGTGTCAGGGTACAAGGATGAGATCTGGTTTTTCTCCAGTGCTCCCGGGCTTTGAGAGCAACCTGCACATGTCTCAACTGGTCAGAACTGGAGAATGGAAAACTCTGACCCTCGATTGGGTTCTCACTGCCACCCCTGCCCTGCATTCCACACCTTCCCCCAGGCTCCATCCCAGATCCCTTTTCTAGTCTGACTCTCTGTGCTCAAACTCCCTTCCTGACGTGATTCCCCAAATGCCCTCAGCTCAAGTCTTCTGCATTCTTAGTGTCTCCTGTCCTCCAGTCCTTCATCACTCTCCAGACTCCTATCTCCCACTGGATGGTCATCTCCCTCTCCCCCTTGTCCCTTGTCCCATGTCCCCTTCAGCCTCTACATCTGACACTCCCTCTTGGCTCCAATGTCAGGACAGTAATCAGAGTCTTCAAGGATCTTCTCCTTCCCCCCAACCATGTATCTCACCCTTCACATCACCAAAGTCTGGGAGGATGGCACCCCAACTTCACTGCACCAGCTCCAGTTGCAGCCCCCTAAACAGGTAGGTCAGCCTCTCATTCAGAATCTTCACCCAGGGCGGGACCTCCGAAAAAATAGCCCTCCTGCATGGCCACATTACAACCCAAATCTAACCAACAACCCCAAATTCCACCCAGGCGTTACTATTTCTCATCCAGACTCTGCACAGACCCCACCCCTCCGCACCACTCCTCAACACCCACCTCTGCTTACCCACACTCCAGCTCACTGCTGGGTCTCCAAGGATTCAGCCAAATACCCCAGAGACCAAAAGGAGCAAAAGGACACCGACAAGAGGACAGATTCTATTTACCATTTCCCAGGTTCTGTCTGTGGACTCTGCTTAGAACAGGCATGTGTCATTTCTAAAAACAACACAGAAAGCAAAGAAATGAGGATACAGATGTGTGGCCTGAGCCCGAGGCTGTGGAAGGTCCCTGACAGGGTGGTCCTGTGTGGGCGTGCGGGTGGCTGACATGGCAGGGACCTGCTTGTCCACTGGAGTTGTTGGGTTTTAAGACAGACTATCTATAAAAATCTGTGTGATCTTGTTCCCTGGAGGTGAGGTGAAAATGTGTGTGGAATGAGGACACTGATGGGGTCAGGGCCTCCATGGTGGGGAGCCTTCTAGGCCTCACTCGAGTCATTAGACTTTAGCTCCCAGTGCTTCTCACATCCTGGGGACAAATGGCTAGGTGGGAGGCAACCTGGGACCCTAGAAGGATCTGGGAAGTCCGGTCATCTCCTGCTGTGCTTGTCAAGTCAGAAGGAGGGAGGAAAATTGGAAATGTTCATTTGGAGAAATGTAGCCAGATAAGGAAAGAAATTAGAGGATTTGAAAATATGGTAAGGACTGACACTGTGTGTAAGATGACAGAATCATTTACAGGCAGGTAATGTCAAAGTAAAAATTGCACCAGTTCAAGTTAAAGAAGCTGAAAGACTTTGTTCAAGACCAGTGCAATAGAGCAGAAGACTGAACTCAACCCCTGAAACAAAAGGATGGTAAGATTTTAAGAACAGGTAGAGGGAATTGTAGACCACCTGTGTTTGGCAAATGGCCTTACTCAAAAGAAAAGTAAAACTTCTCCTAAAATCCTGACAGGAGGTAGCTTGACATCCTGGTTGTAAAGGGACCCACCCAAGTTAGGCTGCTGCCCTTGCTCAGAGACTGGGAGTGGGGGCAGGATCTTCCAGGAGGATTACATTTCAAAGGGATGGGCCCAGGCCCTTGAGAAAGACACTCCATGGATCCTAACACTGGCAAGAAAATTTTAAGGAGACGTATATATATTTCAAAAGGCAGAGAAAGAATCTGCAATTACAGATTGCAATTACATTTCTAAAGGAAATGCTCCCCAAAAAATGGAGCCAGGGGCCTAAGTCAGGAAGAACTGTCTAAAGTTTAGTGAGTCTGAGGGGAACATGAGGCCTCTAGGTCATGACAAAACTGTTTTCTGCACAGCAGGAGGGAAACACAACTAAATCTCTATCAGTCAAGACCCACTCTGCATCTCCATCATGTTTGCACAAAGGGCATGATCCAGTCACCGCGAGACAAAAGCCAATCATCAAGAGGCAAGATGGTGTCAGAGAGAAAAGGGTTTTATTACAGCTTGCTAGCAAGGGGGAAGATGGCCGACTAATGTCTCAATGAACCATCTTAAATGGGCACAAAATCTTAGAGCAGTTATATAGGTTGGTGGGTTACAGGGGAGGGGGTTAGGAATGTTGACCTCGGGTGTTACAGACTGGGAGTCGCCACACCAGATCTTTCAGTGGTCATTGATGATGGCTATAAGCATAGACTCTCTGTTCAGAGGTCATCACATTCCTAAGGAACTCAAAAGAACAGAGTTATCTTATGACAGCTGGGAGGTACATGCACAAGTGGGGGTCATAAAATCTACAGAGCAGTTAGATCTCCTGGAGGGGGCAAATCCAACTGGGTTAGTTAGTCAGAGGTAATTCGAGGTTACAATATGGTTTCTCTTCTACAATATGGCTTCCCTTATGTCAACCTTGTGTTGAGCTGCTATCAATCAGTTCCCTGCAATTTATGAAGAGGTGCAAACAGCTGAGAGACAGTGAGCAGGGCCAGAATCTGATCATCAGAAGGCTATGCTTGCTGGACTGTTCCATGGAAATGCAACATTTCTCTGACAGTCACTTCCATTTTAATCAAAGTTCATCTCTAAGGAACAGTGTTCTTGATCCTAAAACAAGGCTGGTCTCACTTGATTTGGCCTGATTATGTACACAGGTGCAGCGGGACTGCACACTCACCACACAGTTTCCTCTGATCAGGTTTTCCTAAGGAACCTCAGATGGGACTTGTAACAGCCTCTTGACATTAGGAAGACTAGACATCAGGACTCACCTGCAGTCTCTGCAGCTTTGAGTGAGGCCCTCTCTTCTCCAGATCCCCAAATACCCATCCAGTCAACCTTAGCTCCTGAAAGTGTGGAGTCATATCTGATCCCATGGATGTCATTCTCGACAAGGACATTCGACTCAAAACCATGGTTGTACCATCCGTGTTTCCAATTATATCCTAGTAACTAGGAGAATACAGTCTTACTGAACCTAAGCAAAGAATTCTATTGTCATGAAAATAAGAATACTCCAGAAGATTTTAGGAATTCTTCGGGAGGAATCAGATGAAATGATCAGAGAAAAAGATCATTGTTGTTACCCACGTGGGTGTCCTCTTGTCTGTTCCCATTGTCGATGTCACCATCAGGCGCCATCCACACCTCCCCCAGAGGAGGGATAGAATTGAGATTCCTGAGAGCTTATCATGGGCTCCCACCTCTCATTGCACAACCACCACCCGTCCTTCCATGTGAAGATGGTGCAACTGAGACCAACAGGAGCTGGGATCCGGGATCTGGAGTGGAATGTGACCTTAAGCCAACAATGATGACAAAGTCAGTTCATATTGCTGAGCATTTACTGACTCAGTGCAAGTCTTCTAAGGAATTCCCCCTTCATCATTGACTATTACAACAACTCTACTTGAAAAGTACATTAGAACCATCATTTTACAGATAAGAAAGAAAATCTATTCAGAGTTTAATAACATAGAGGAGGGTAAGACAGCCAGAGGGCCAGACTCATATCTCACATCCAGCCTGAGGAGGTCACTTTTGCTGGAACTGACCGGGTTGGAGACCTCACACTGATAATCCCCGGCATCCTCCCTCCTGACGGGGTCTATGGTGAGGGTGCTGTTGTCCTGGGACAGCTTCATCCTCTCTGTGAGCCACAGACTCTGGTCACTGAAGAGCCATTGGATAGACATCCTGATGCCATTTGTGAGGCAGGTCAGGACCAGGGGGTCCTTATGTTCTGTGACTGGAGTCATTATGTCCTATGCTGACTCCGTTGGAAGGCTTTGACACTGGCTCTGTGGAGAAACAGAAGAGATGACTGAGAGTGGGCCTGGGGCTTAGGGCCTCACTCCTTCCTCGAGGATCTCAGCCCCTCACAGGGCCCCAGTGAGCTCTGTCAAGGTGACTCAGAAGATGGTCCTAGCCCCTGAAGAAGGACGAGTGTCTTTGTTCAGGTGACCATCTGTAAGGAGAGGGCTGCGCCTCCCCCTTTGATCCTCACATCACCCAGGCTGACCCCTGACCAGTCCGCCAGGACATCTCTGTAGTATCAGCAAGGAACCTCTTCTCATCCCACGTGTCCTCCAACCTCATCATAAGGTGGAATTTTTCTCTCATGAATTTTCATTGATTTTTTTCCTGGAACTTTCTTTGATGTCAAAAAAGATCAGGCCATGTTCCCTATATACACATCCATGTGTGTTGGGGAAGGCAGGCTTGCCAGCCATGTCCATCTCTGGGGCCAAGGGAACATTATATAAAGTGAGAAGTTATTTACTTTCTGTTAAATAATTTATTAGGAAATGAGGATGGTCCCACTCAGTTTTCACAACCTTAGGACCTGGAGAGCTTCTAACCTAAAGGATTTCTTACTCTGAAGAAGACTTTTAATTCCTGGCCTGTGGATTGAATATCATGATAAGGAAATCTCAACAGAGAAGTGGTTATGGTTTTAACAAAAGACAGGCACTATTAAGAAGAGAAGGAAGCTACTCAATATGACAAAGATCATAAATGAAAAGCCCACAGCTAACATCATACTCGACAGTGAAACACTGAAAACTTTCCTCTAAGATCATGAACAAGACAAGGATGCTGCTTTCACCAATTCTATTCAGCACAGTAGAGGAGTCCTAGCCAGAACAATGGGGCAAGAAGAAGAAATAAAAGACATCCAAATCGGAAAGGAAGAAGAAAAACTATCTCTTTTAGCAGAGGACATAATCTTCTATGTAGAATACCCTAAAGATTCCACCCACACACAGAAAAACCTGTTAGAACTAATCAACAAATTCAGTAAAGTTGCAGGAAACAAAATTAACACTCAAAATCAGTTACATTTTTATAGAATAACAAAGAACAATCCAAAAAAAAATTTAAGAAAACAATTCCATTTACAATAGTACCAAAAAGAATAAAATATTTAGGAATAAACTTAACCAAGGAGGTAAAAGATGTGTACACTGAAAACTAGCAAATGTTCCAAAAGAAATTAAAGACACAAATAAATGGAAAGACATCCATGTTTGTGGGTGGGAAGAGACAATATTGTTAAGATGCCAATATACCCCAAACTGTCTACATATTTCATATAATCCTTATTAAAACCCCTATGACATTTTGCAGAAATAGAAAAATTTAACTTAAAATTCATATGGAATTTCAGGGGACCCCGAATAGTTAAAACAATCTTGAAAAAGGAGAACAAAATTGGAGGACTCCCACTTCCTAATTTCAAAATTTACCACAGAGCTAAAGAATCAAATAGTGTGACACTGACATAAAGACAGACATATGGACGATGGAATACAATAGAGACCCAGAAATGAAGCCTCAATTATGTGATCAGATGATTTCAACAAGGGTACCAAGACCAGTCCATGGAGAAAGGTCAGTCTTTTCAACAAACAGTGTTGGAAAACTGGATATCCACATGCAGAAGAATGAGACTGGACCATTGCCTTACACTATATACAAAAATTAACTCAAAATGGATCACAGTCTACAGGTCAGACCTAAAACTATAAAACTCTTAGAAAGAAATATGGGGAGAATGCTTCATGACATTGGATTTGGCAACGATTTCTTAATTATGGCACAAAGAACACAGGCAAAAAAAGATAAAATAGATAAATTGGACTTCATTAAAATAAAAAATGTCAGTTCATCAAAGAACACAATCAAGAGAGTGAAAGGTGGCGTATGGAATGGGAGAAAATAATTTGCAAATTATATATCAGTAAGGGGTCAATATGCAGAATATACAAAGAACTCCTAAACTCAACAACAACAACAAAAGCAAATAACCAGATTGAAAAATGGGCAAGACACTTGAACAGACATTTCTCCAAAGAGGATAAACAGGTGGCCAATAAGCTCATGAAAAGATACTCTACATCACTATTCATTAACCAAATGCAAATCAAAACTACCATCAGATACCCCCTCATATCTATTAGAATGGCTAATATCAAAAAAACAGAAAACAACAAGTGCTGGAGAGGATATGGAGAAATCGGAACCCTTGGACGTTGTTGACAGGAAGATAAAATGATGCGTCCACTGTCGAAAACAGTATGGTGATTATTCAAAAAATTGTACACAGAATATCTTATGACCTATTACTTCCACGCTTTGGCTGTTGATGGACCACGTGAGGGTGGTGTTCTGAGTCTCAGATTCACATTAACGCTGCAGGGCCCTCGTGCTCCACGGGGCTGGAGTTCTTGCTTGTGATGACGGGTGTGGGTAACTATGCAGGTAACAGAGAGAACATTGCCCAGTGTGGTACCTTGATTCCACCCAGGCATTTTCAATCAGAGTTGGCATCTCTCACCTCTCAGTCAATCTGAGTCCTTAAAAGAATAAGGCAGGTTTGTGTATCTCAAGACAAATGCATGAGGATCAGAGCATCGGAGAACGTAAGGCCACCTGCTCTATGTCTGGGAGAAGCACAGACCTTCTCAATGTCAATATGTTTGCAGGGTTTGGTCTTGAAAAGACGCAGGATGAGAGTCAGCGACCACTCCCCACCACCATCAATCCCACCCTCCATGCCTCTCCTGGTTCTTCACTGACCAGCTGACTGCCTGGCCCACCAGTGATGATTCCTTCCCACTGAAAACACCTGCATCACCTACAGAGGAGTCTTTTTCTCTGAGGCACCATTTTCAAGGTTCTCCTACAGATGGGTAATGGTGGGTCTGGGGTTTGAGCATAAATAACACATGAGGACCAGGAGCAAGCAGGGCAGTCAGGTGAGTGCTCAGGCCTCAGGGCAAAGATGTGGATCAGATCCAGGTGACTGTGATTGACATGACTCAGTGACCCAATAAATGATAGAGAGAGTCCAAGGAATGATCCAGAATGGAGTGAGGGGACAGGCTGGCTTTGGCAGCAGCACCTGATCTCTCCCTTGGTCTTTAATGTCTCTTCTGTCTCTGCTGAGGGCAGGTACGGACGTGTGCAAATGCAGACGGGGTGACTGATCCATAGGGAGGAGCCTGAACTTGCTGTAAATCTGGCCTTCATGGACCATCTGTGTTTGACGGTTATGAGATAGGAATTTGATGAAAAGTTTAAGTTCTCCCATATGGGAAAATTATGATTAATACCCCAGGGTCTCAGACCAATTGTGGGAAGGAATATTTTTCTAGAGAGCAGTAAAAGGTCTGAAACATGGGCCTCACTCCCTGGAGGGTCAGAGAACCTGTCCTGTGTGGCCAGAATTCCAAGGACTCTACATCCAGGTTCGAATATTTAAAGAGATTTGAATCATTCATTCAACATTCATTCACCATTCTTTCCTTCTTCCTCCCTCAAAAGCAAATGAGAGTTTGTTACACATGGGTCCTGTGCTGGCTTCAGGAGAAGAGTGGGGACTGAGATGCCAAAGTCCTTTCCTTTATACTCCAGTGGGAGTGACCCCAACACATCAGGAAACAAATAAGTGATTTCAAGTCCAGTGCGGGGAGGCTGTATCGGCCACCCGAGGGAGTGGCCTGGGCATTCCCTGCACCGATTCTGATTGTTGATGAAGGTAATTTAGTTCTTGATTAAACAGGGATGAATTCTCCATTTGCTCTCAGTCCCCAGACCAGAATCTCTCCCTCTGATCTGGGGGCACCTAAGAAGAAAGGATCTTAATCAACAGCTGGTCTTGGCATCCACAGACACCTAATAAGGCCCCCGGGGGGAGGAGAGGTCCGGGCTGTGGCTACAAACAGACCTCATGTGACTGATCTGCCCCTCGTGGTCTGTGTGACCCTGATTTACTGACTATATCTCCCTGTGCCTCAGTTTCCCCTCAGTGAAGTAGGATAAATATTTGGCTGACAGGTTGTCAGTGAATTAACCTTAAAATATTCATTGTACCTGACCTAAATCTTGGTAGAGGGGAGCTGCCCAAATAAATGGCATCTGTTATTGTTTGATTCCAAGTGAGAATGCCCCTGGGCCTGATCCCTGGTGGATGAGGAGCTGCCAGCAGCATCTTCTCTCCTCTGTTCCTCCCCTGGGGACACTGACCTTCCTCTGGAGTCTCCTAAGTCCCCCAGGGCAATCGGCTAATGGCCTGGGCACCTTGTCCATCTGTGCTTTCCACACTGAGTCTCAGGTGAAGGATCAGGCTCTGCCCAGATGTGGCTCTTGGGGCTGAGCCCAGGCTGGTGACCTGCTCAGGAACCTCGGGACTCAGGCAGCAGGGAAATCATTGCTCCCAGTAAGCCCTGCCCAGGAGGCCAAAACCCAACCCTGTCACGGGCTTCCCAGGGTCACAGGAATCAGGAGCCCTGGGACAGGGGTCTGGGCAGGGGCTTTTTGGGCTGGTCTTCTCTGTGAGAATCCCAGGCAGCCCCTCAGGCCAGGCCCTGACCGAGCCCTGAAGGGTCTTTCTCAGGATCCTGGTCCCAAGGAGGGGCCCGGGGGGCGGGACACAGCCTGATCTCCTTCTGCTGAGTTACTCCCATCAGAAAGGTCCTTCTCTCTGCAGGGAATGTCTGCAGGGTGTGCATTCCAAGAAAGGAATTCCAATCTTTTGAGGTTTATCTCCACTGTGTGTGTCCTGCACTAAATGCTCAAATCCCAGCAATGGACGTAATGCAGACGGAGATGTAAGCACAGTCTGGGCCTGTCAATCCTGTGTGTGAAGTAGAATTCACCCCACCCAACACCCAGAGGTCAGAGAGGAATCACTCACTGTATACACGGAGCCGTCCAGTTCCTACTTCCATTAGCAAATTTTTTGCTATGATTTGTAGGGTGTAGAATCCTCTGTCCTCCAGGGTGACGTTCTGGAACAGCAGGGATCCGTTGGGGTAGATTTTCTCTCGACCACTGTATGCAGGCCCTGGGATAATTTCTGATCTACTTGTTACATATACTGCAATTTGATATTTGGGCTCCAGTCTGTACCCTTTGTACCAGACATAGCCTGCAGGGTTCATAGGCAGATTGCGGACGAGTAGAAGAACATTCTCCCCTTCGGCAGCATTGGTCGGCAATGATAAAATAACGAGTCGGGCAGTGGTGGGTGAGATCCAGAAGGTTAAGAGTGAGACTAGGAGGGAAGAGAGAGATCAATCAGTATTTGGACCTATGTATTGGGATGGAAAGATGAGGCTCTGGGTCCTGAGCAGGTGTCTTCATCTCTCAGACTTGGAGAGTGTGTGTGTGTGTGTGTGTGTCTCCTACTAGTCAAGATCAGCAGCATGACCACCATTACTTCAACCCCTCTGAACTTGTTATTTCCTCTGTTCCCGATCCTCTTCCCCAGGTGTCTGCCCAGCTCACCCCCTCACTGCCCTCAGAGCCCTGCTCACTCTCAGGGGCATCCTGAGGAGATGCCTTCCCTGACCACCTGCTCCACCTACCCCTGTCTTCACTTTCTGATCTTTCCCTGCTCTGTTCCCTTCATGACATTGTCAGTCCCTGACATCACATTCCAGATCTCTTTGCT
Source organism: Tapirus indicus (assembly GCA_031878705.1). Taxonomy (NCBI): domain Eukaryota; kingdom Metazoa; phylum Chordata; class Mammalia; order Perissodactyla; family Tapiridae; genus Tapirus; species Tapirus indicus. The sequence goes on along the minus strand of CM062926.1, from coordinate 18,080,920 downwards.
TATCTGTTCTCCTCCTCATGGAATGTGAGCTCCTGAGGGCAGGGACTTGTCGGATCTTGTTGTTCCTCCAGTGCCTGGAACAGGCTGCAAACATCTGTGGATGAAGGAATGAGTGTTCCCAGGGCCCTCCATGTCCTATTGCTCATTTACCAAATCGTAAGGGTGGTGGGCAATGACAATGTTTAGATTCCCTAGTTAAGTTTTTTTCTGGTGTCATCCTCAAATGAATCGTGATTATTATAATTGTGGGGGATCAGAATTGGCCACTTCAAAATATGTCTCTTTACTTTGATTATTTTCAAGAACAAAAGACTCTGAAAGAAATTTTGACCTCTCCCCTCCACTAACTGCGTAAAAGAATTTAAGATAGAAGGTCTGTCCCCAGGATAGGCCATCACCATAGATTGCTCTGGGTGTGGATCAACTGGGAGGGTCCTTGCTAAGCCCATGGTTATCAAAGCTCTGAAAACCAAGTAAAAGCAGAAGTTATCATTTGTAAGAGACATTTACATTTGTAAGCAAACTCTCCATTTGTAAGGGTATCTCCCTCTCTGTACCAGGAAGAAGGGGGGATGACCATATCTCTAGGAACTCTTATCATTGCTGAAGGCAAGGATGCAAATTTGCATAATAACGTTACTCCTTTTTACTGTGCTTTTCTGGTAATCCCCCACAGCTAACTCCCCCTACCCCCTACATCCTTCTTTGTCTTCAGCTGAAGATGATATTTAAGAGGAGAACCTCCGCCATTTTGGTGAGTTGCTCAGTTTTTCCTGAGTTTCTCCCATGTATGCATGTTATTAAACTTTGTTTTATTTTCTCCTGCTAACCTGCCTTTTTAATTATTTGAGCAGCCACAACAACGTTAAGGGAAAGAGTGGGGGAGGAATCTCCCTCTTCCCCAACATCATCAATTTTCAAAAATTATTTGTCAGTGATGATTGACTTCAAAAGGTATATCAGTTGAGATATTCCTGCTACTCACCACTTACAGACCATGAGAATTTCCTGTTGCTGAGCCCTCTCTCCCCCATCCTACCCTGTTCCTGTGTCCTCTCCCCTCAGGGCCAAACAGAAGTCCTCTGTTCCCTCTCAGAGCCCCATCCTCCCCAGAAGACCCCAGTCAGTCTCTGTTCTCCCATCTCCCGCCCACCTTCAGGGAATCATCCCTCTCACCTGCAAGCAGGAGCCCTTGCCAGGGGTCATGCCCTCTGTGGGCAGGGGAAGAAGGGGGCTTCATGGTGTCTGCTGCCTGCTCTGTCCCTCCCTCTGTGAGAAGAGCTTGGGCTCCAGAAATGCTCACAAGCACCGCTGTCCAGATACCTCAGCTCTGCTGTTCTTCGTCCCTGTGTGCTGAGCCTCCTCCAGGGGCAGGAATCCTTGCCAAGTCACATGGGCCAGAGGCGGGGTCTCTGCCCAGGACCCTCCTCCTCCCTCCTCTCATTCCTGCCTCCCTCATCCCCTCCTTCCTCTTTCTTTTCTATCTACTGCTTGGTTCCCTGGGAACTGCCAGTCCTCTTCCTCTTCAGCTGTGACTCCCCACCACACACACACACACACACACACACACACACACACACACACCCTTGTTTGGACAAGCACAAGTCTGGTGCTTCTTGTCCTTGGCTGTCCCCATAGCTCCGGGTCTGGGTGCACCATCAGCCTCCCTTTCTCTCATCCCCTCTGTCTTTTCCCTTCAGAGGAGGAGCCCAGGAGCTACACCAGGAACCTGTGTCACAGGGATGTCAACCCCACTGTGCATCAGAATCACCTGTGGAACTTTCTAAAGATTGTTAATGTCCAGGCGACATCTTAGAAGTGCTGTTTCAGCAGTTGCCCTGGTAACGCATGCCTGGCCAGACTGGGACCCCAAGATGTGAGAAGTAAGGCAGATTCTCTCCTTGTCCTGTGCACAGGGAGGGTCTGTGGATCCTCTTAAGTTGGAGATTCTGACCCGGCAGGTGTGGAGTGGACCCGAGAGTCTGCATCTAACAAGCTCTTAGGTGGTGCTGATCACACTGGCCTGTGGGGCACACTTTCAATGGCAAGGCTAATGGAGACCCCTGTCCCCTGAGAGGACGACCCTCCCTCCCCAGCATTGGCCTCTGCTGTGTCCTGGCCTTGGGTCTGTCAGCACCACACAGACACCCAGGAGTCTCCACATCTGGGGGATTATTTCTGTTCGTGACACAGAAACCCAGCTGTGCACCAGGGTCTTCCCAGTGTCCTCAAATGCTCTGGGAAGGTTGGATTTACCCCCAGGAGGAGGGTCACAGAGGGTGAGAAAGGGGCAAGCTGAGTGATGAGTGGTGAGGGGACCCAGCCTCCATCTCCAGTGTCACCAGCCTGGCCTCTGCTTCCAGGGACACAGACCTAGTACTGGTGTCTCAGAAGGAGCTGCAGTTCCCAGGTTTGAAGGGGAGAGGTTTCCTGCGTGTCCTGGAGGAGAGAACGGTAGTGGTGAGAGGTCAGGCGGCTGTGGGCTCCTGGTCCTCAGGAGAAGGTTTCAGGGAGACCCTCTCTCTCCATGTGTATTGGCTGAGCTGTGGTTCAGAGCCTGTCCATGTGCTCCCTGACCCTCCTGGGGGCCTCTGTCCTCTCCCTGGCTGATTTTCCTGTGGTCACTGGCCTTCCAGGGAGTGATGCCAAGCAGGGAGTGGGGGTCTGCACAGGGACCCCTGACATAGCTGGGTGCCCTGAGGTCTTCAGAAGGAGTGAGTGGAGTGGGACATTTCGGGAAGGACTCAGAAGGGTCTGTTAGAGGGAGGAAAGGAAATCAGGCTCCTCCTCCACCTCCTCAAGCAAAGCCACATTCATGTGCTAATTTCCTGTGCATTGTCTGTGTGTCTGGATGTCCTTCACTGGAGGGCATAAGGAGACCAGCAGCCAATGTCAGGGGCTGCACCAGGGATGCTGACCAGGCTCCAAAAGTTGTGAGCTGTCCCTGAGCCCTGGACAGAGGTAAGCTCTGACCTCCAGGCTGCAGGGTTGGTTCAACCCAGATCCTGGTCACTGCAGGTCCTCAGGCTGCCCAACTCCATCCCAGTGCAGGGTGAGCCCAGGGAGAGGACAGGCTTTGTCCAGTGAGTCCTGATCCAGTGTCCTGAGCTGCCTGGTCGATGTGCTGCCTAAGGAGAAGCTCTCTGAACCCGAGGTTCAAAGGAAGGGCCTGGTGAGCGGTCTCTTGAGGCTTTCAGATGAGGGTGCTGGCCTCGGGGGCGGGCCCCCAGAATGCCCTGTGTTTTCCCCATCACAGCACTGGGGCACTGCACCAAAGTCCTCTGTGTCCCTGTCTGTTGTCTGCTCTAGGTCTCCCCACGGGGCCCAGCAGCTGGAGCAGCTCCACATGGAGAGTCAGCCAGGGAACCCATGGGCTCCTCTGTTACAGGAGGGGAGGCCCCTGTGGGACCCTCAGCCCCTCTGAGATGGAAGCAACCACAGATCCTGCTGCTCCTGTCCCGTCCTGGATGGGAAGTTCCTCATGTTCCCTGGGATGTCTGGTGAAATGTCTTCAGGGGACCACAGCCAGGTGTCCCCACAGACCAGGGCCTCCTGGCATGCTGATGCCAGTGTCTACACAGAACATGCTCTGATCCCCAAGTGCCACACAGGGGTGTCAGGCTTCTGTTGTGTGGTTTCCCTCGTCCATCTGATAAGTATTTACTGAGGATCTGTTACGTGTCAGGCCTTGGTCTGGGCCCTGGGAACCCCACAGAGGACAGGACACACTTGAGGCCCTGGCCACAGAGTTTACCTTGTTGGAGAGAGACAGGCACTCAGAGAATATCATGGAACTAAGGAGTTAATTCTAATCGAGAGAAGGGCCATGAAGGAAAGTGTCTGGTGTGTCTGGAGCATGTAATGGGGTCTCAGCTGGTCTGGGGATCACTGAGAGCACCCCTGAGAAAGTGGCCTTTTGGCTGAGACCTGAAGCATGAGTGGACATTCACCCCGTGAAGTCCGAAGGGTGTGGAGGGAGGAGCTGCCTGCAGAGGGACCAGCCTTCAGGTGGGCAGACGCCTGGCTGGATGGAGGGGCTGAGAGGGTCAAATGTGGGGAGCTTGGAGAATGAGGAGGGTGGTGGCCTTAGAGAGGCTGGTGAGGGTCAGACCCTGCTGGGCTGTGGGGGCTGCTTGGGGGGCAGTCATTAGCCCCCTGGGGTGGCTCCAGGCTGTGGAGTAGCTCTGCTGCCCTCTGGTGTACAAGGAGGAAAATGTGCAAGAAAAAGTCCTGCCTCAGAGTTTTGTATTTTTTGTGTGTGAGGAAGACCAGCCCTGAGCTAACATTGTTGCTAATCTTCCTCTTTTTTGCTGAGGAAGACTGGCCCTGGGCTAACATCCGTGCCCGTCTTCCTCTACTTTATATGGGACGCCGCCACGGCATGGCTGACAAGCAGTGCGTCGGCAGGCGCCCGGGATCCGAACCCGCGAACCCCCGGCTGCCAAGCGCGGACTAAACTGCTGCGCCACCGAGCTGGACCCAGAGTTTTGTATTTTTAATTCAACTTATTCTTGAATCAATGTTTCATATGTCTATATATGATTTGTAACAGCTTTGTTGAGTTATTGTTGACATATAATAAACTTAGCATATTGAAAGCATACATTTATTATGTTTTCCCATGTGCACGCACAGAGACCCTACTACTACAGTGAGGGTGATGAATAAGTCCCTTCCTCTCAAAGTCCCTCGTGCCTCCTTGTAGTCCTTTCATTCCACCCCTCAGACCCTCTCCCCAGTGTTCCCAGGGAACCTCCATGTGCCTTCTGTCATTGTAGATTATTTTGCATTTTCTAGAATTTTTAGAAGGAGGATGTAGGGGGGGAAGACATATCCTCCACGCACTCTGGGTCCTTCTGGCTGGGCTATAAATTAAATTGACATGAGAGAATAACAGGAGAAAATCAAACAAAGCTTTATAACATGTATACATGGGAGAGACTCAGGAAAAACTCGGCAACTCACCAGGATGGCAGAGGTGTCAGGTTAAATAGCGTCTTCAGCTAACGGCAAGGAGGATGTTGGGGGTAGTGGTTTGGGATATCAAAGGGGAGGAAGGCAATTCACAAGGAAATGGAAAAGCAAATGTTTGTTAGACAACTGTTTACTGGGCCACCTATAGAGAACGTGGCTCAAGAGACAATTTTGATAAGATGGGCTTGTTGGTGCCTTTCTTATCACACCTATTTTACATTATACTATAGTCATCTCGTGGTATTAGCTCCTTCCTGGAACAGCCTTCTATCTTACATTCTTTTAGGCAGTTAGGGGGAAGGCTAAAGTTTCTTTCAGTCTTTTGTTCTTAAAAATAATCAAGCCAGGGGCTGGCCTGGTGGTATAGTGGTTAAGTTCACGCACTCTGCTTCGGTGGATCCCGGGTGTGGACCTATGCACTGCTCATCAAGCCATACTGTGGCAGCATCCCATATGCAAAAATAGAGGAAGATGGGCACAGATGTTAGCTGAGGGCTAATCTTCATCAGCAAAAAGAGGAAGATTGGCAATGGATGTTAGCTCAGGGCCGATCTTCCTCAACAAAAAAAAGAAAAAATAATAAAAATTTTTTAAATTTAAAATTAAATTAAAAAGAGCTCTCCAGGGAAGGAGGATCCTTTTCCCTTTTTTGCACTAGAGAAAATTAATTTTTCTTTCTTTTTCAACTTGTATTGAACCTTACAGGTGTTATTCCAGGAGAGAAGTGGGTATCACATCAACAGCTGCAAAACAAGCCTGAGGGACCCCTGGCAGGTTTAGCAATAAAAGTCTCTGCAAATAAACAAACAAAATCTAAATTCCAATGCTTTTTTCTTCTGGAGTAGCCCACAGTTGATTTTTTTGCAATGGATCAGTCACTTGCAATCTATTTTTAAAATCTTGTAACCTCATTTCACAAACACAATTGGGCAAAAAACCCTTCTTTGCTGTAAGAGGAACTCAGGCTTGACTAATCCTGATGCTGGCTCTGAAGAAGCAAATCCTGTGCTGATAAATGCAGATACATTTTAATACTAGTGAGGACAGCAAACAATAGGCCATATAGAAGATAGCCATAAATCATCAAAAGGACAAACCATTTACAAAAGACATGAACAGACATTTCTCCAAAGAAGATATACAGATGGCCAAAAGGCACACGAAAAGATGTTCAACATCATTAACTATCAGGGAAATGCAAATCAAAACTACAATGAGCTATCACCTCATACCTGTCAGAATGGCTATAATTAACAAGACAGGAAACAACAAGTGTTGGAGAGGGTGTGGAGAGAAGGAAACTCCCATACACTGCTGGTGGGAGTGCAGACTGCTGCAGCCACTAGGGAAAACAGTATGGAGATTCCTCAAAAAATTAAGAATAGAACTACCACATGATCCAGCTATTCCACTGCTGGGTAGTTATCCAAAGAATATGAAATTACCAACACATAAAGATACATGCACCTGTATGTTCATTGCAGCATTGTTCACAATAGCCAAGACTTGGAAGCACCCAAAGTGCCCATGAAGGGATGAATGGATAAAGGAGATGTGGTATATATACACAATGGAATACTATTCAGCGATAAGAAACGATGAAATCCAGCCATTTGTGACAATATAGATGGACATTGAGGATATTATGCTAAGCAAAATAAGTCAGAGGGAGAAGGTCAAAAACTGTATGATGTCTCTCATAAGTAGAAGATAAAAATAACAACAAACACATAGAGACAGAGATTGGACTGGTGGTTACCAGAGGGGAAGCGGGGAGAGAGGAGGGCAAAAGGGATGATTAGGCACATGTGTGTGGTGATAGATTGTAATTAGTATTTGGGTGGTAATCTATGTAGAAATAATACATGTAATCTATGTAGAAATAGAAGTATAATGTTGTACACCTGAAACTGACACAATGTTATAAACCAATGTTACTTCAATAAAAAATGAATTTAAAAAACAGTAAGGAAAAGTGAGATATAGGAGAGAATAAAGAAAACTAGTGCTTGGATCCAGAAAAAATAATCAATAAATAAAGGACTCGAATATAGTAGGTGCTTGACAAAAAATAAAAAAGGACAAATCATTTAAACCACAAAAGCGTTATACTAGAAATTAACCCTAGCCTCCTCCCACCAAAATTTTCTAGCTTGAAATGTTAAAATATCCTTTTATATAACTCATGAGTGATTATATTTAGATATTAATGACAATAAGGGCATCTATATTCCCAACCCAGTGTATTTTTATGGAACACCTTACAAGTCCCAATAGGAGACTCCCAGTGCAGAACTCCGGGTTTTGGAGAAAATCCATGCCTCTTCTGCATGTAGTGATCCAACATTTGGAAAGGGCTCCTGGCTTGTCACTGGGCCCCAGTGGGGTCTGGATGCTTGGTGCACTGGACTGAATGTTTGTGTCCCTCCAGAAGTCATATGCTGAATCCCTAATCCCAGTGTGAAGCTGTCTAAAGCTGGGCTCTTTGGGAGGTAATTAGGTCCTGAGGGTGGACCCTCCTGAATGGGATTATTGCCTACATTGGTCAGGGTTCTCCAGAGAAACAGAACCAATAGGATATACAGAGGGAGGTTTATAGAAAGATTTATTATAGAACCAAAGGAATTGGTTCATGTGATTATGGAGGCTAAGAAGTCCCAGGATCTGCTGTCAGGAAAGCTGGTGGTGGAGTTCCAGTCCAGACCTCAGGCCTGAGAGCCAGGGGAGCCAATGATCTGACTCTCAGTCTGTGTTCGAAGGCCGGGGAACAAGAGGGCCGATGTCCGAGGGCAGAAGAAGATGGAAGTCCCAGCTCAAGCAGAGAGCAAGTTCCTCCTTCCTCCACCTTTTTGTTCTATTCAGTTCTTCAAAGGGTTGGAAGAAGCTCATTCCCATGGGTGAGGGCCATCTTTACTCAATCCACTGATTCAAATGCTATTCTCTTCTGGAAACACTCTCCCAGAAACACCCAGAATAATGTTTTACCAGCTATCTGGGCACCCCTTAGCATAAAACTGAACATAAAATCAACCATCACAGTGCCCTTATAAGAAGCCAGAGCCAGTCAGCTCTCTTTCAGCTACGTGAGGATACAATGAGAAGTCTTCCATCTGCAGCCCAGATGAGGGCCCTCACCAAAAGCTGGTCATGCAAACACCCTGATCTCAGACCTCCAGCCTCCAAAACTGTGAGAAATATTTTCTGTTGTTGACAAGCCATGGCAGTTTGTTATCTAAGCTCAAATTGACAAAGACACTTGGCCACAAACACCAAGGGCATGGCGACCTGAACTACACATCACATACTGGGTGCAGTCTCAGCAGCCAAACCAGGATGGTGGGCATGCACAGCAGCATCCATCATCCGTGGAAAATGTGTGTATGGGATCAGGCTCTAGGAAGAATGGAGGGCTCAGATGAAAACCCCAGCAGGTGGCTCAGATGCCCATGGCAACTGCTCCCCCTGCCTTTTCCTCCACCCACACTATGGGCTCATGGGGAATCCCTGTGATCTGTTTACAGAAGAGGGAAAGTGCAGACCAGGTATATGGATGGATCTGCATGGTGAGCGGGCAACAGGCAGAAGTGGATGGCTGCTTGGTTAGGACTCCTTTCATGAAGGAGTAATATAGGTAAATTCTTCAGGGGGCAAAATTTCAGGTGTCCACCTTGTGGGAGGGAGGGATGTCCTTATGCCCACTTCTGCACGGATCAGTGGTGAGCCACCTGGTCAAGGACTTGGAAAATTCAGACAGGGAGGATATGATGGTCCTCTGGGGATGGGCACAGAGTGTGAGGATGTTCACGTCCCACACGAATGCCCACCAGACGCAGGCACTGAGGAGGAGGCTCTTGGCATGTAGTGGACAGTGTCAGGCAGCTTCTTTCCCTGTCAGTGCCTGTTCACTGGGCCATGTGCAAAGTGGCCATGTGGGCATGGGTGGAGGCTCCCCATGGTGACAACAAATGGGCTCACTCTCCCCAAGACTGACCTGGATTTGACTGTATTCAGTGTCCAAACCAACAGAGGGTAGAGGCCAACGCTAATCTGTTACGGCGTCATTCTACAGTAGGACTACACAAGATATGCCCCATCTTGGAGGGGACTGAGCTTTATCCTCACAGGGATGGAAACAAACTGTGGTCTCTGATTTGCCCTCTTATACTCAATGCTTCTGTCAACACTGCCATTCGAGAACTTAGAAAATGTGTTTTCTGTTGGTATAGCATCCCATGAAGTATTGTTTCCAATGAGGGGATACATTTTAAGGCAAAGGAAGTGAGGCAATGAACTCACACCTATGGAGGTTACTGATCTTCCCAGGTGCCCCACTACACAGAGACAGTTGGCCTTTTGGGATGTGGAATGGCCCATGATGGCTTATGAGGGCACCAGGTGAGAGACGGTACCTGCCATCCAACAGGAAATATAATATGTCTTAAACCAGTCTATCATGTCACTTCCCCCACAGACAGAATGCAGGGGTCCATGAAACAAGCGGAGGATAAGGGAGTGCCCCTCCCCCAGTACATCTAACAATCCACTTAAAGTTTTTTTGCTTCTCCTCTTTGTGACCGTGGTGTTGGTGTGGGTGAGGAATCCCGTCATAGTTCTAATCAACTGAAAGCCATGACTTCCCCATAGCCATCTTGTGCTCCTTGTGCTGCTGAAACAACAGGCAAAGAAGAGGGTCCCTGTGCTGATTGCCAGAGGGGACCTGACTACCAGAAGGAGGTTGGGCTACTGGGTCAAGGAGGACTCTGGTTGCAAGGCAGGTGAATTGTTAGGGGTACATCTTCATATTTTATTGGCCAGTGGCCCTCCTCAGTGGAAAACTGCAGGAACTCAATAAAGCCAAGACCATCAAACCCTCCCTTGCCATCAGAATGAAGATTTTCATCAAAACAGTTGTTTAACTAGGTGTTGGCAGGTGGTAAGGACTGTGGAATGGCTAGTAGAAGAAGGCAGCTCTGATTACCAACAGCTACACACCAAGACCCTCACAGCTTTGTTTTATGGGATTTTCTCCTCCATCCTCCACTCACCTAGGTTCATGAAGAGCTGGTCGTCTAATGCTGTGGGAGTCTGACTCATTGTCATTAGCACACCACGTTACAATGATTCAGTCACAATGGGAATTGTGTGCCTTCAATATTGAGGACTCTGATTTTCATCTGGTCAGAGGAAAAGGGTGGATACTGAGGAGGTAAAGGGTGGACAGTGCTGGACACTTTCTGTTTCCTTCTCCAGATTCACTCTGTCCCCTTCTCCCCCCTGCTCTGCATTGTGGGTGGCAGAGCTATGAGAACTGTGTCAACGGCATCTCCTGGCTTCTAGCTGGTTTCAGTCAATGAGGAGCCCCAACAGGAGACCAGAGGGAGGACACCGAGTGAGGTTGGGGTATTAATTCCCCAGGTCTCTCCGTATAGTGTCGCCGTGGCCTGGATGGATCATTCAGCCTGAGATCAGAGCTCAGGTCAGGCAGCTCTCTCTAGACCTCTCGCATTCACCCCCTCTAGATGCCAGGAATGGAAATAACTTCTTCTCGGCCTTTCGGGCCTGGATGATGACAGACCCAATGATATCAGCCTCAGGAGACTGTGCAAACCATCTTGTTCTCTGCTTCACGCAGACCCTTATGTCAAGTTATTCACATGGGACGAGCCCGCTGGTTGTGCTGGGTTCCCGACTGCTGAGTAGAAGCCTCACTGGGTGAAGTCCACTTCACCTCTCAGGTCATGGTGATGCCCAGGTACCTTTGTCTGCAGCACCCTGAAGGCTCTGCTGCCACCCAAGCTGGGGAGACATGCCCCAGACCAGTGAAGCACGGGCCTGAGATGGGAAATCTCTCACAGGTTCCTCTCCTCCCTTGTGCCAGATTTCTGTGTGTCCTGCCCTGCCCTCACATAGAGAAACCCCAGCACTGGGAGAAAGAACAATGTCTTTATTATCAGACACACGTTGCCACTGCTTGAATGTCTACTCTCCCACAGGGAAAGTTCAGCTGCTCCAGGACCCTCCATACATTGTCATCAGGTCACAAAGTGTGTGTGCTGTGTGTGGATGATAATTCATGGAGAGAATGGGAAAATAATTTGGTGTTTGGTTATGAGGTCAGACGGAAGGCTGGTTTTAGGGGGTCAGCAGGGGGGTAAGAATTGAGGGGAAATGGGACCAGCAGGGAGGGTACCCCACACCAAAGGGCCAGGGATAGCCCCAGCCCCACCACCAAGGCCACGTAGGAGGTAGGGGCAGCTCCGTCTTGGAGATGAGGCTCATCCTCATCCCCATTCTCCCTCACAGAGAAGACCCCAATATTGCGGGCACGGTTCAACAAATATCTGGAAGGTTTGGCCATGCAGCCCTGCAGGTTCAGTGAGGAGGACAGCCCACCTAGAGAGTGAAGACTGAGTCAGAGAGAACTCAAAGCACAGCACACTGAAATTCCTAAGACCCAGGAATCCCAGACCTGCCCTCTCCCCACTCAAACCAGGAGATCAGTGTCCCAGTCCCCTCCTCCACTAGATCTAGACTTTGATCCCCATCCCCCTCCAACCTCAAACCCATGAGTCAGGGCCTCAACCACCCCCAACCTTAGGACCAGTGAATCCAGGTCCCTAACCCCTTCATCCTTGGGACCTTCAGCACTCACCTCCCCTGAGATTAATGGAACCATGGTAACAATGAGTGGTGCCATTAGGGCAGGTCACAACTTCAGAGTTTTGTGGGCAGGATCCAAACAAATTCACACAGACAGGACACCGCAGGTCTCCTGGGACAGGGGGAGCTGGGGAGCAGAGAGAAGGTTGGGGTGCACAGCTCTGCTCTTCCACTGCAGTCCGAGAGGATCTATTCTCTGGGCCCACATCTCTCCATGTCCCTGGTCCCACCCCGCCCGCTGGGACACCACACCTGGACGGGGAAGGGCGTCCAATAGGACACTGCTGCTGTCGGCTCTGTTGCACCCACTGGAGGAGCAGAACCGGGCATAGGAGGCGACCAGCATTCCCGGGGACTCCGAGTAGACGGTGACACTCGTGGATTCCTGTGTCCTGATCTCGCTGCAGCCTTTGCTGCCCACTATGAGTGACCTGGGTCCTGAGGGGTGAGAGAGTGAGAGCTGGGCTGAGGGAGGGGAGGCTCCGAGGGAGGCAGGAGCCAGTGGTTCCCTGATGCTCAGCAGGCAGAGGGTGAGTGCAGGTTCCCTGAGTACTGACAAGAGCACAAGTCACCTTGAAGGTAGGTGAAGACTGGGGCCAGAGCCTGGGTCCTCCCCCAGCGTGCCCCCTGTCAATTCTTGTGCCCATGTCACCTTCTCAGCAGAGCCTCCCCTGAGCACCCATGTTCACATTGCAACCTTCCCCTCACTCTCCCTCTCTCCTTTCCCTGCAGGATTTGTCTCCATAGCTCTTAGCTCCCACACCCATGCCTTGCTCTTTGTTGTTCATTTTTTTCTGTTTCAGCCCTCTCATGTAAACCTGCACAAAAGGAGACGCAAGGGGATCTACAGTGCCTGACACGCAGCAGACGCTCAATGAACCTCGGATGAAGCCATTGGATGACTCTGTGCCAGCTCTGTTCCCAGTCCTCGCAGACTATCGAGTATATGCTCTCTACGACTCAGCAGGTTAGGTATTGTTATTACCCCCAGTTTCCAGAAGGGAAAACAAGGCACAGAAAGAAGAAGAGTTGGGTTAGAGCTCCAGGTGTGAGGGGAACCAGGCAGGAAATTCAGGGACAGAATCCAGGGCAGGGAGGTCCGGCACCCAGTGCAGGCGCCTTTCCCTTTTGCACAGCCCACGTACCTACGTCTACAATCAGAAGGGTCTCCTGACACCTCTCCCCAGCATCACACATCTTGTAACCAATCGTGGTCCATTCGAAATCCGTCTGAGCTGAGTTTGGCTGCGTCGTAAACGTGATCCCCTTGTGACAGGTCAGAAGAGCTGGGGAGAAAAAATTACCAGGGTCTGGGTAAGCCAGGGAACCAGCCGTGTCTGTCCCTCTAGGTCCCAGGCTTAGGAGGTGATCACATTCTTGGGTCACACTCCAGGTGACCTGGCCCCAGAGCCTGTCAATCTAGATTTAGAAGGGACCTTGGAAGTCTGAGCCCCACCTCCTTTCTTTACCTTTTTTTCCCTCGAACACCTGCAGGGATCTCTCTCAACATCCTGGAGGAAGGCTGCTCCTCCTTTGGTTGTGAGAGAGATGGAGGGCTCTACCTCAGCCTGAGCCAATCCTTACGTCCCTGTCTGGGCCTGAAGGTCCTCTTGTGGATAATGAGGAGGGTAGTGTGACATCATATATATTTCTTTTCACTGAGAAACCATATGTTCTAAATAAAAGACTCAAATGCCTGGTGTGCACTGAGCATTTACTACAAGCCTGGCTGTGGTGATTGCTTTCCGTGGATTAGCCGACTGATGCCCCCCAAGGAGCTACCTCATCTGGATCACTTTATTTCCCCACAGCAACCCCCAAAGTAGATGATGTTATCATCACCCCATTTTCAAGATGGGGAAACAGAGGCAGAGGAGTCGTTAAGTTTGTTGCTCAATGTCCCACCACTAGTCATTGGCTGAGCTGGGCTCGGAACTCAGGTGTTCTGGCTCCTTGGGGTGAGCGGTGGGGAAGACAGTGATCGATGACTGTCCTCAGCTACCACAGTATCTGTGGCCTCAGGAGTCTAGTGTGAAAACCACGAGCCCAGATCTTCTCTCAAGGCCATCACACGATCAGCAGTGATGTGTCCTTTGAGGCAGAAGCTCCTGGGCTGAGGACGCAGCATCCACAAACATGGTAACCTTCACAGCAACCCCCACGAAGGACGACCACTCATTTCCCCGCTTCACAGACGACAAAATCCGCACTCTTGCTGCCTCCTCCCAGCCTGGCCCCCACTCTCCCCGCCTCCGTCTCTGCCATCTTGGTCAACGGCGGCTCCTTTCAGCAGTTGCTCAAGTCATTCTGACGATCCCCTTTCTCTCACACCCCGTGTTGCGCCCATCAGGAAATCCTGCTGGCTTAAGCTGCAAAATACCTCCAGAACCTGAGCACGTCTCACCACCTCCAGTGCTTCCAGGATGCTCTGGCTCTCACTTGCTTCCTCCTGAGTCTCCCTCGGGGTGCCCTCCCCCACTCCCACCTCCCCCTCACTCTACTCTCCACCCAGCAGCCAGAAGGATCCCCATAACGGTGACATCGATTCATGTCACTCCTCTGCTCAGAAGACTCCAGTGAGTCCCCATCCTGCTTAGAATAAAATTCTAAGTCCTTAAATTGGCCCCAAAGGCTCTGTGTGATCTGGCCTCCCCCTGCCTCTCTGTCTACGTGTCCTGCTCTGCTCTCCCTTGATCACACTGCTGGAGCCACACTGGCCTCCACGCTCCTCCTTGAACACACAGTGGGCATATGCCCACCTTAGGGCCTTTGCAGACGCTCCCCTGCTGCCGACTCTGGAATCACCCCCTCCTTCCCGAATTGGATGAAAGAGACTCAAAGAGGTGGTGATCCTCAAAAGCTGGTTCAGTGGCAGAGCCCAGACAAGAGCCCACACCTCTCTGATTCAGACATTAACCTCTTAACTGCTGTGCTCTCCTGACTGTTGACACACAGCTGTCACTGGGACCACCGCCCCATTGCTTAGGGGGCAGTCAAGACCATTCACACTCCAGCCCTTTGGTTGTTCCTTAGTCTGGGCTCCTGCCGTGGCCCATCTTGGGCAGTCTGTGCCGTTGCCCCCAGCCCTCTCCCACACCCATGCCTTCACAGGAGCTGTTCTGTCACCAGGAATGCCTTCTCTTCTCCACTTATTCCCTGGCCTCTTTTGTACCCAGCTTCTGATGCCTGGTCTGACTGAGGCTCAAGAAATACTTGCTAAACTGCTGAACTGAACTGAACCAGGGAAGCAGACATCCTCCAAGATCTGGCTCCAATGTCGAAAGCTAACAGAATATGGATAGCTGTTAGGAATATTCATTTGTGACATCAAGCTGTGTTTTACGTGCATGTGTGTGCTTTGTGTAGTGTATGTGTGTGTGGGTGTAGACTATGTGTGTGGGGGGATATGAGGTTGTATGGGGTGTGTGATATGTGTATGGCATGTTTGTACGGTGTGTGTGTGGTGTGTGTGTAGTGTGTGTGCATGGTGTGTGATTGTGTGTGCGTGTGTAGTGATACAGTCTGTGTGTGATGTATGTGGTATGTGTTTGTTGTGTGAAGCATGGCCTGGTGTGTGCTGTGTGTCTGTGTTTGATGTATAGTGTGTGTGGTATATAGGGTTGGGGTCTGTGTGTAACACATGAGGTGTAAGGAGATGTGTAGTGTTTATGTGGCATGGTGTGTGTGTATTGTGTGTTGTGTGTCCACTGTGTGGTGTGTGTGGCATGCATTGCATCTGGTTTGTTGCTGAAATGTCTTCTGGATTACGAGTGTCACCTGGTCCCAGAGCTGAGGGTCGGACAATTAAACCAGCATTAATCAGAAAGAGAGACTCAGACTCTGTCCCTCCCTGCTCAGCCCCCTTCCAGGGCTCCCCTGCCCTCAGGAGAAAGGCCAACCCCTCAGTCTGGCTTTGCGGGGACATCACCAGGCCCCCCACCCGCCTCTCCAGTCCCCCACAGTATCCATTCCCAAGACATGCCAGGTCGTTTCCTGCCTCCTTGGCCTTGCCCCAGTGGTTCCTTCTGCTTGCAAGGCTCTCCCTTCATCGCCCACACCCACCTCGTCTACCTGGAAAACTTGTAACATCCCCCAATCCTGGCTGTACCCCAGCCTCCTGATAAGCCATCTCAGGCAGAGCCAAGGAAGCCTTCTGGAAAACAGCAGGCTCACCTACCTCCAGGCCTTTGCACATGCTGTTCCCTCTGCCTGCTCATGTCCATTTCCTCTTCTACAGATACACTGCAGCTCATCTTGAAGACAGGGCTCACAGGTCACCTCCTCTGTGTGCCCTCCTTGATATCCTCCCTCCAGGACATCAGTATCTTCCCTCCTCTGAGCACCCCAGACCCCTCCCCTACAGCCCTGTGACCCTCTGCCCTGTGATATCTCCCTCCTAGTTCTGGAGGCCCTTTAGGGCAGGGACGGGGTCTGAGTCCCCCGGGGTCTCACAGGAGACCTTGGCATCCTGCGTGAACTGACTTCAGCAAATCAATCCTGGGCACCCATCCCAAGTCAGCCCTTCTGCTGCCCAAGGCGGGAAACCTTGGTGCCAGTGACATCCAGGCCCTGTCCCCAGGCTCCCAGTCCAGCCAGAGGGATCCAAGCACAAATAGAAATGTTTGCTGAGCTCACTTAACTCTCTCTTGAAGCTTTAGGGGTCAGGGTGCTGTGGGCAGACGAGGAAACGGAGGCTCAGACAGGGACGGCCCTTCCCTGACTCTCCGAAGTCCTTTCTCCCTTCCCCCTGAGGTAGCCCCTCCCATTTAGACACTGCAGGTCTCTCTGTCTGCCCAGTGTGTGTTTTCCGGGGGTGAGTGGGGACCCTCCCAGTGTCCCCGTTTGGCTCCTGCTTGCCTGTCACACCCGGAGCACCCTCAGTGTTCTCTCCGGTCTTCTTTCCTGGGCAGCTGGGTGGCCGGGGTGCTCCAGGACCATGGGTGCGGGTGGGTGAGAGTGCGGTGGAATGGTCAAGGGGAAGTGGGAGACCCAGGGTTACCAAAGGTCAGGGGTGTGGAGAAATGGAATTGGAAGCAATGAGTCACTCCCAGCATGAAAACCAGCAAGGGCTCCTGCCCTGACCTCCACACCCAAAGGAGAAAGTGGAGTACAAAGTAGCCACCCTCTCTGCCCCTCTGACCTTCCTCTCTGCTCCCTGGTTCCCCTCCATCCTGGACAGGCCGCCCTGACCTACTTGGCCTGGCCCGGCGTCAATAAAAACACCTACCGGTGGGCCCCGGCCCTGTGTATCTGTCCCCTGGACCACAGACCCTGGTCTCCCCTGCAGCTGGACACCTCTTCCTGGCACCCCACCAAAGTGCCTTCCAGGAGAATCCCCGCTTTGTGCCCTGAATGAATAATAAACTTCTAAATTACTTGTGGCTGCTGGCTTTGGTGGGATGCGTTTGGAGGTCTGACATTCACCAGGGTCATGTGCCCCAAGGCTGCAGTGCAGGGCACAGCCTCATCTTCTGCGTGGGGGTCTCACCTTTAGGATCACAGGTCTCGCTCACGGTCAGGGACCCGATATTTTGAGTGTCATTAAGCAGGTTGCAGCCTGCTTGAGACGTGCACCCCTGGACTCTCAGTTTGAGGGAGCTATCGCCTGTGGAAAGGAGGAGAGAGGGAGAGAAGGAGACACTGCCACTGGAACCATCCAACCTTCGGGGGGAGGCACAGCTCCGGGAAGCCAGGCCCACCCTCCTCCTGGTCCCAGGCCTCAGCTACCCTCCCTTCCTAGAGACCCCAATCTTGGTCCTCAAACCTCCCTGATCAGTGCCCCACAGGGACCCTGATGTCCCAGCTCACCTCCCGTGATCAGGACAACCCCGTTGTAGCAATGCGTGGTCCCAGCAGGGCAGGTCAGCTCTGGTGCCGACAGACAGCCTTCTGTGGACAAGCAGACTGGGCACCGCAGGGACCCTGGGACTGGAAGGTGAGAGAGAGGAGGAGGGAGGATGAGAGGGCTCTGCCTTCAGATCAGGTGCCTTCTCTCCACCCCTGTTTTGCTAGCCCCATGAATGAACCTTCCTGGTCTCCCCCAAATGTGCCCTCTCATGCGGGCCCGATGTGCAGAGAATTAGGGACATGCGCCTAGGGATAGAGCAAGCAAGGGAGGGAACATGAAATCTGAAGAGGGGCACCTGGGACCGAACCCAGGAGGCGGTGCCCTGGGAGGAACCAGTGACTTCACCCACAAGTTCCACTAAAGGGTCCAAAAAGACAAGACATCTGTGTTCCCAAACTATTGCAAAGAGTGGAGAAACACAAAACATTGCCTCAAACCTGATCTGTGGTACCAGACAAAGACAGTGAAAAGTTACAGGCCAATTTCACTTAGGGAGAGGAACTGCCAAAATCCTAAGACATGAATGAAGCAAACCCAGCAGTAGAGAAATAAGGAGCATGTAGCAGGTGAAGTCCAGGGCCACAGTCTGAGCTCAGAGGTTGAACATCTGAAAACCAGTCCCGTTTGCTGCTCCAGGACTGTTAGAAGAAGCTGTGCTAATGGAGGATGTCCTGGGGAGTGTGGACAGGGTGCCAGGTGGGAGGAAGGTGAAAGGAACGGTCTCTCTGTGCTCACCTCAACCCCTCAGCCCTGTTGCTCGAGTCCTCCCCACACCCCATTGCCCCTCCTCCTCCTCTCCCTCCTCCCTCAGGCACCTGTTTTGGGGCGTGAGTCCCAGAGAGGGAGGGTGTTGGAGATGTTGTTGCACAAGTCACTCTGGCGGCACACGCGGGTGTAGGAGACGACGGAGAGGCCCGGGCCTGCCCTGTGCCGGGTGATGCGGGCCTCCTGATCTGCCTGTGGGGTGCAGCCCTTGCTGACCACCAGGTTGAATTGGGGTCCTGGACCAAGAGAGGCAGGGAGGGTGGGGTGGGGTCGGGACTCCAGGTCCTAGAGGGAGGGTCTGCATCGTGGCCTGGGGAGAGAGACTGGAGAGGAGGGGACTGGGCACCCAAGAGGTTGCCCCTGCTGGGGAGGGAACAGCTCCTGGTATGAGGGGAGGGGTCTTCTGAGTTCCCATACAGAATGCAGGCAGGACTGGTCAGGGGGAGGGATGTCTCTGCACAGGAGAGGGTGGGAGTCGGGCTTGGGGTCTGTGGGACACTTCTCACCATTCTCAATGAGCATCAGCGTGTCTTGGCAACCCCAGCCATCCTCACAGACTTGCTCCTTAGTCACCGTCCAGCGGAGCAGCATTTCGGATATATTCTTCACAGTGTGACTTTTCTCCGACTGACAGGTCAGAGCCTGCACCCCTGAGATTAGAAGAGCAAATCCATTTCATCCATCTCAGTCCATCCGCCAAGGAAGTGCCCCCCAGGTTGGGGTCCTCACTCACGGGACAGCATCAGGGTGATGCCCTGGAGGGCCAGCAGGAGGGCAGGGCTCATGACCAGGGCAGCTGGACCTCTCTGGATCCTGCTCTTTCTCTGAGGAAACTGAGACCTTTTATATCTCACCCCATTCAAGGCAGCCAGGAAAGGGGTGGGGAGGAGAGGGCATTGCTAAAGGAGGGCTGGGCCTACCCTCTGAGTCTCAAAGGCTGAAAGCCCTAGACATCTGAATCATCCCTCCTTCCTCAGACCCAGGAGTCCAGGCCCCAGCCCCTCCTCCCTGAGACCCAGGAGTCCAGGTGCCCAGGCCCTCCTCCCTCAGAAACAGGAGTCCAGTCGCCAGCCCCTCCTCCCTCAGACCCAGGATCCAGGCCCCCAGCCTCTTTCTCCCTCAGGCTAGGTTTCTGGGTCCCCAACCCCTCAACAGTTAGAGACTGAGGCATCCTGACCCCAGGCCCCACTGGTCCAGTTCTTTCCTCCTGAGCCCAGCTATGTGGGTCCCACCCACACCCTGTTTCAGGGTAGTTTGGGAAGGTGGTTTCCTCATGTCTCATGGCAGCATGGCCACCTTCAGGCCCCAGGCAGGGAAATGACCCAACTGCCAGTGAGGACACTGTGCTGTGGGTATTGGCTGCTCCAATGATCTCTCTTTCCTAACCTCTGCCCCAAGGGATTCCTACTTCTCTTTTCTTTCTCTTTCCTTCCTACATTGCTTTCCTCTTTATTCCCTTTTTCACAACCTTCCCTCAGGCTTTCCTTCTTCTTCTTTTCTCTCCCCTCCCAGCACAACAGGGGCCCTAAAGTCCCCACCTCCTGCCACCCAGGAGGGAGCTGAGGCATGGCAGGGGGAGGGGCTGGTGGTGGAGACTGAAGATCTATGGAGGAATTAGGATATTCTTTGACAAAGCAACGTTTCTTTGCCACAAACAGGTGGGAACAGTGGTGTGCTGGAAAACCAGCTTTTCAGAAAAACAGCATCAACAAACCCTGCCTTGTACTGTTGGACCATTTATGTGATGTAAATACTTCTACCACATCTGATTTTAAGGTACCAACAGTTTGACAATCAGCTTACAAAATTCCTAAATATTTAACATTTGGCCATTGCAAGCCTGTGCCAAGCTGCTCTAGCACATTGGGTAGGGAGGGACAGGAAAGGTTGAGGAGAACCTGTCAGTGACTGCAGAGACTGGATGTGGATGTCTGATAAGGAGAGAGGAAAGGGAGAAATAGAGGATGAGAAAAATACAGAGGAGAGCGAGCAATGTCTATGTACCTCCCAATTGTATATTTATTTTTTAATTTTTTTTTTTCTTTGAGGAAGGTTGGCCTTGTGCTAACATCTCTTGCCAATCTGTTTCCGGATTCATACACAGGTTCTTTACCCACCCCACAGGAGGGGCCAAATAAAAACTGGAACACCAGGCTTATGGCAAGGAGAGTTTTTGTTACAGGTGACGTCAGCCAGGAGATGAAAGTGAGCCTTCCAATTTCTCCCAGAAAATGGGACACAAGGGGATTTAAAGATAGTGAGGGATGTGGCTGCTTGTAGGGAGGGGGCGCCTGTGGCCTTGCTGGTTGGAGCTTTCCCACCAGCCTGCCTTTGGCCTTGTGAGGCTGCTGGCAGGGAGGAGGATGGGAGATGAGGGAATCAAAGGTGGTCTTCCTGCTTGTCTGTCTCTGTGGTGGACGGT
Source organism: Tapirus indicus (assembly GCA_031878705.1). Classification (NCBI taxonomy): domain Eukaryota; kingdom Metazoa; phylum Chordata; class Mammalia; order Perissodactyla; family Tapiridae; genus Tapirus; species Tapirus indicus. The sequence continues at coordinate 18,060,251 of CM062926.1, read as the reverse complement.
GGATTCTGGTGCCAGGAAGCCGAGGAGTTGGGGTCTGACAAGCTTTATCGTCTTGACATTCTCTGGGTGTCAGTTTCCCTGTAAGGAAACTTCAAAGGACCTGTAACTAGCCAAAATCTTAGCATGAGGCCACCTGGGCTCTAACAATTGGTAACTTGTATTTGCCTTGTGAAGTTCAGGGATACAAAGATTTTAAAAACTGATATTTACATGTGAATGTAACTTAGAGAAGCAGGGAAAGGAGGTGAATGCTTTTGGTCTTAACCCCATATATGCTGGGTTTAACATAGGGGAACTGATATCCGGGCGGGCATCAAATCTTCCTCCTTTTTCTTTTTTCTCCCCAAAGCCCCAGTACCTAGTTGTGTATCATAGTTATAGAGTTGTAGCTCTTCTCTATGGGACGGCACATCAGCATGGCTTGATGAGCAGTAAGTAGGTCCACGATCAGGATCTGAACAGGCAAGTCCTGGGCCACCGAAGCGGAATGCATGAACTTCACTGCTACACCACCAGGCAGGCCCGTGTATATTCATTTTTGACATCGTTATATGTTCAATTTTTATTTGTGTTTGCAAGTTTAAAATTTGCCACCCAGGCAGAGACGTGTTTCTCTCATCACCCACTGTGTCTACACCCCTACTGAGGTATATTTTATATACTCAATAAATATTAATGGAATGAATGAACGGAGAGGGAAACATGGCAACAGAGGCATCACTACATGTGTATAGGTTGTGCACTGTGGAAACACCATCCTTTCTTTTCCCCGGTAATTTTATTGAGATCATAATGGTTTATAACATTGTGTAAATTCAGGAGTAAATTATTGTTTTTCAATTTCTGAATAGACTTCATCGTGCTGATACAAGTAGTCTAATTTTTTCCATCAGTCTACATTTGTGCCCCTTTACCCTTTTCACCCACCCCCAAACCTTTCCCCTCTGGTGACCAGTGATCTGTAGAAACACCATCCTTCCCCGGCAGTTCACATTGTTGCCGTCTGGAATGCCGCCCTCTGGAGTTGTGTGTGGCCTCACACAGTGTCCCTGGAGGAAGAGGGGAAAGAAGGGTGGGCAAAGAGGTACATAGAATCATAGGTAGTGTGGGGATCAGAACTGGCCCCTCAAGATGTGTCTCTTTACCTTATCTTCATTGAAGGAGGCCTTGACCTTCCCCGCCCCCTCTAAGTGACTGAAGGGATTTGGGATGGAAGGCCTGTCCCAGGGACAGGCCATCACCATGGAAAATTCGGGGTACTGATAGACTGTGAGGGTCTTTGCTGGGCCCATTCTTATCAAAGTTCTGTTTACCAGACATTTACATTTGTAAGCAAACTCTCCATTTCTGAAGGTATCTCCTTCTCTGTACCAGGAAGAGGGGCAGATGACCTCATCTCTAGAAACTTGTCAGTGTGGAAGGGGAGGCCTTAAATCTGCATAATAACATTACTGTGCTTTTCTGGTAATCTCCCATAACTGACCCAATCACCAATGTCCTCGTTTTTCTATTTAAGAGGAGAACCTCCGCCATTTTGTCGAGAGATACTCAGTTTCCCTGGGTCTCTCCCATGTATACATGTTATAAAGTTTTGTTTGATTTTCTCCTGCTATTCGGCCTCATGTCAATTCAATTTGTAGCCCAGGCAGAAAGGACCCGAGAGGGTAGAGAATGCTCTTTCTCCCCTTCAGTTGTCAATTAAATGTCGTTTTAGTCAACAGATATTGACCGAGACTGGACTTCATGCCAGGCACTGTCCTAGTTGCTGGGAATACAGGAAGGCCAGAAAGAATGAGGCCACTGCTTGTGGCCTAGTGAGAGAGAAAGACACTAACAAATACACGAGCAGAAGAAAATATTAGATGGTGCAGGGTGCTCTGCAGAGAGGGAAAACTAGGTGATGTGAAAATACGTTGCCGAGCTGGGGTGAGGGAGGGCCTCCCTGAGGAGGTGACATTTGAGCTGAGAGAAGAATGGAAAGAAAGAGGCAGCCATGGAAAGACATGTGGGAAGAGCTTTGCAGGCAGAGGGAAGAGCAGATGCAAAGGCCCTGAGGTGGGACCACGCGTGGCTTATGTGAGCATCAGAGAGACAGCAGGTGGCTGGACTGTGGTGGGGAAGAGGAAGAGTGATAGGAAATGAGAGTGGAAAGGCTAGCAATGCAGGACTAAGTCAGGACATTAAGGATCCCTTCCTGGAAGTCCCACATATTTCAAGTGGCAAATGCAGAGGCTGGGGGTGGACTGTTTAGCAAAAGTCTGACAGTCCTTGATGTGAGGCTCTGTCTGCTGCCTCCTGACTCTGCCGCTCCCTGATTGTGTAGCCTCGGATCGTTCATGTCCCCTCTCTGAACGTCATCGTCCTCTTCTGTAAAGTAGGTGTGATGGTTATCTGAACCCCATGCGTTGTGGTGAGGACTGAGATCTATATGTGACCCAAAGTAGCTTCTCCACAAATGATAAAAATTGTTAATATGATGAGCCCTGACTCTGTTCCAAGCCCTAGTCCAAGCATTTTGTGTGTTTCAACTCATTGAATCACGACCATAACTCTGAGGGAGGCCCTATTCGTAGCCCAATTTTATAGATCAAGAAACTGAGCCCCAGAGGAGACTTCTCCAAAGTCTCACAATATGACAGAGATAACTGCCCACCAAGGATCCATCCTCCCTTCAGGGTGTAGAGTTGTTACAAGTGGTGACTGCCCAGTCAGGGACTAGAATTGCCAGACCCCCTTGCCTCTAGGTGGACCATGTGAGTGGTTCCCACCAGTGAAAGGAGGGCAGAAATGACTGGTGTCACTTCTGAGCCTGAGTGGTTAAGAAGCAGGAGTGCCTTCTCCTTCCTCCATCTATGTTGAGTCAAGGGTGACCTTGGGGCCACGTGGAAGACTCCCAGTCCTCACAGACCTGTGGTGCTCGCTAGTGGGGGAGTCATACAATAAACCAAACAACAACACTAATGATAATGGGGTACAGCATTTCAGAATGAAATAAGGCACGCTTAGGGTGGTTTTTTTTCCCCTTTTTATTTAAAAGATGGTGGTCAGGGAAATCTTCTCTGAAAAGGCAACATTTAAGCAAAGACATCAAGGAGGGAAGGAACGCGATCTGGGGCTCTGTGGGCATGTTTGAGCAGCAGGGAGAGGCCCCGCTGGAGCAGAGAGAGGGAAAGAGGAGAGGAGATGAAGCCAGAGAGGGAGGGACTGGATGGTGAGGGCCTCCCTGACCTTGTGGCTGGGACTGTGGCTTCCCTCTGAGTTAGCTGGGGAGCCACTGAGGGACCCACTGGGGTCCCAAGAAGAGGGACTTGAGTGATCTGTGTTCTGTCAGGAACCCTGTGACTCCTGGGTTGAGAGCAGGGAGCCCAGTGAGCAGGCCACTTCAGTATCCAGGTGAGAGAAGATGGTGGCCCGACCATGTGGGAAGAAGGCGTCAGTTTCTGGATACGTTCTGAAAATGGAGTCCAAAGGATTTGCTGAAGGATTGGTTGTAGGGTGTGAGTGAGAGAGGAGTTGGGAAAACTCCAAGGCAGCTCCTCCTGGGAGGGGGGGGAACTCTAGGGCAGCAAACTGAGGTCAGAAATTTGGCTTGGGTTCAAGAATCTGAGGGCGTCTTAAAATGCCTAGAGATTAACTGTCAAGTTGGATGTCAGTAAAGATGTCCTTTTGTGTCTCTCATTCACTGCTGTGCCCCCAGGGCCAGGACTGTGCCTGGTACAAAGCAGAAGCCCATCACACATCTTCAGAATCAACTCATGAACAAGGGATGGACAATCAGAGTGTTTCCTGGACACCCACACACTGTAGTTCTTCCCAACTAAGCAAATACAGAGAGACACAAAGTTACCTGACTCAGGGGCCCTGATAAACCCGTTTGTTTTCGTGAATCACATCAGGACCTCCATGGACTATTCCTGCTGTTGCACTTGTAGAAGTAAATTAAGTTAAATATGAAAGTGCTTGGGTGATACACATAGATTTACAGGCTGGTCCCTCCACTGCTGCTGGCATGACAAACACTGCCTAAGGCCTAGCTCTGTGAGAACAGACAGAAGGCACAGAGGTGAATGGTACTATCGGGGTGTGAGAGGTCTTAGGGAAAGAGGAGAGTGGAAAGAAAGTCTTCTGAAACTCCCCGAGCACCTGGGCTATGCAGATCACTTACATGATCATATCCACTTGTAGCATCACACCCACCAGGTCATTGTTCATATGAGATGAAAGAGTTTTTTCTTCCATCAGCAACCAGTTCTCCAACCAGGTCTCCAGCAATTCAATTCAGTTCTGACACAGCTACCCGGAGTCAGTGCAGATCCCACAGGTTAAAGGCTCAGTCCCACAAGACTGCCCCACTTGAAAAGCCAATCTCAAATGGGAGCCAAGGCCCCCACATTTCTGCTGGGCCAGCTACAAATTCAGAGGTTGCCATGACTCCCTGTCAAGTTTTATAATTGTCTTGAATGACTCACAGAAATCAGGAAATGGTTTTAATTACTGTGACTGGTTTATTAAAGGACAAAACTCAGGAATAGCCAAATGGAAGAGGGCGCAGTGTGGAGGAAGGGACACAGAGCTTCCATGTCCTCCCTGGGTGCACCACCCTCCCAGCACGTCGATGTGTTCCCCACATGGATTTCTCTGAACCCCATCAGTTAGGGGTTTCTATGGAGGTTTCATTACATGGGCACAACTGATTAAATCACTGGCCATTCATGATTGCTGCAATCTCCAGCCCCTCTCCCTTCCCCAGAGGTTGGGAGGTGGGGCTGAAAGTTCCAAGCTTCTAATCAAGACTTGGTCTTTAGAGTGACCAGACCCCATCCTAAACCCTGTAGGGGCCCACAGAGAGTTGCCTCATTAGAACAAAAGACACTCCTATCACTCCAAAACTTCCAAGGGTGTTAGGAGCTCTGAGCCAGGAACCAGGGACAAAGACCAAGTACCTTCCTATGACACCACCTGGGGAAACTGAGGCTTCAAGAGGTGGGATCACTAGGCCAGAGTCAGACAACCTGCACGTGGCAGAGCTGGGATTAGGTCCCAGACATGCCATACGTTTTATATTGGCACTCAGCATCTATATTCCACCCCCACATCAGAGGGACTGAAAGGCTCCATACTACTACTTTTATTTTCACTTCCTAGCAAACGAGTTTCCAAATATCATTTAAATTCTGCCCCTGAGACACACTTGTGTCAGATTTGGAAGGTGGAACGGAGATGGAATTCAGTATTTCTGTTGTGGGGTTGGCTGATGGGCGGCACACACAAGCTTTATGCGAAGAGGCAGGTGTTTACCTCTGGGGGGTGCTGTGGCAGTGTGACCTTGAAACCAGACTTTCAGCGGCAACTCCCTAACCTCCATTTCTCTAGTGTTTCAGTTGTTTTATAAGCACCTAATCCCTGGTGTTAAAGTTTTTTTGTTAGAAATACCTAGAGTGGTATCTGTTTTTCTGATGAAACCTTGAATAGTACACTAGTTAAGTGTCACCAATGTCTATGGTGCTTTTACCAATACACTGTAGATCTGGGGGCCAGGAGTCAGAGTGAGAGAAAAGGGAGTAGTGGGGATCAGAGAGAGACTGAGAATGGGAGTGAGGGTGCCTGGGTCCTTGGTGTGAGTTCATGAAAATGGAGTGGGGGAGGGGATGAGGTGATGTCCATCTAGAGATTCTCCCAACCACAGCTGTGGACTGAGAAGGCACAGCCCTGATGAGGGATCCCCCAATCATATTGCCTGCTCCTTGTGAGCGTTCTCCTCTAGAACCCACCAGGACTACTTATCTGGGAAGTCTCCTAAAATTAACGAAGAGCCTCCCCGGGTGCTGAGGAAGACAGGACCCCCAGGTTGACTCTCAAGTCTACAATCTTGGGGCTGCAGAGCTGGCCTGAGGACCAACATATATTATCTCCTGGCCTTCAGGAAATGACTTCACCTTTCTGATCCTCGGTGTCCTCATTTCAAAATGGTGATCATTCCTGCCTTGCAGGCACATGACAAGGTTTAGAAATAGTGGGTATAAAGTGCCTCTCACCAAGCCAAGCACACCTGAGTTTGAAGCCTGTCTTGTCACCCAGGGGCTGTGCTGTAGTGTCAGGGGTGGGGAAAGGAGTGGGACTTGGTGCTTGGTGTCATCTATCCGATTGTCATCTCAACCCCCACAGTCCCTGTGTTAGCATGCTGGGCTGCCATAACAAAATACCACAGACCGGGTGACTTAGACAACAGACATTTATTTTCCCACAGTTCTGGAGGCTGCAAGCCAAGATCAAGGTGTCAGCAGGTTTGATTTCTCCTGAGTTGTCTCTCTTTGGCTTGTAGGTGGCTGCCTTCTCCCTGTGTCCTCACGTGGCTTTTCCTCTGTGCACACGAATCCCAGTGTCTCTCTGTGTGTTCAAATCCCCTCTTCTTATAAGGACACCAGTCAGATTGGATAAGGGTCCATCCTCAATGCTTCATTTAAACTTACTCACCTCTGTAGAGGCCCTATGTCCAAATACAGTCACCTTCTGAGGCACTGGGGGCACAGTTTAGCCCATAACAGTCCCCTCCCCTCAGAAACTAGATCTCTATTCCCTCAGTGATGATGTCATCAGGCACACAGAGCCCATCCCCCAGAATCTTTATTCTCTCAGAGAAGGGATATATAGCATTAGCAGAGAAAAGGGTGTCTCCTCTTGGATTTTATGATTCAAGTGTCTAGGCCTCTAGGGAAATGGAAAGACTTTACACAAAAGAGTTTGGGAAAGCACAGTAACTAAGGTGGCTAAAATCAAAGGAACTGACAATATCAGATGTTGAGGAAGAGCAACTGGAACTCTCCTATAAGGCTGCCCTGGCCTTTGGCATACTGATAGCATGACGTCTGATTCTCAACCTCCCAGGGATTCCCCCAAATCCAACCTTCTCTACGAGCATATGACCTAATGGCCTTTTATCCTAAGTATTTCTCCATCCCTTCCATGTATCACCCATCTCTCTCTCACACACACACAGACACACACTTTATCACTTCAAAACACTACAAGAGAGGATTCAGGAGCAGCTGAACTCACCCTGTAGGAGAAGAGACTTTGAGGGAGTGGTCACATGTATCTGATGAGAAAGACACCATCTTTTCCCCCAGAGGCAGGGTTTCTCCGTGTGCAGTGGAAGCCAAGACTCCCAGAGATCAGTCATGAGGAGGAAAAGAAACCAGAGAGAGATTCCCCATCTCAGGCCCGTCCTTCACTGGTCCAGGGCACATCTCCCCAGCTTGAGTGGCAGCAGAGCCTTCAGGGTGCCTCAGACAAAGGTTCCTGGGCATCACCATGACCTGGGAGGTGAAGTGGACTTCACCCAATGAGGCTTCTTCTCAGCAGTTGGGAACCCAGCACAAAACGGTACTGATCCCATCGGAGTAACCTGAGAAGAGATTAAAAAGGAAATAATTGACCAACGTGTGTGCATGATGTGGAGAAACACAAGGGTTAGAGCAGTTCCCTGGTGCTGATAGCACTGAGTTTCTGTGGCTATCCTACTGGAATATGGAAAGGTTGCATGACAGACAAAGAGAGAAACAGAGAGAGGACACTAACTGGTGAGGCCGTCCTGACAGGAGCTCTGACCTCAGGCTTAATAATCTGTCCAGCCCCACAGTGACACTATAGGGAGGGAGCTGGGGAATTAATAACCCCACCTCACTCATTGTCCTTCCTCTGGTCTCCTTTGACTGAACCCAGACGGAAGCCAGGAGATCCCATTGACACAGTTTCCATAGATCTGCCACCCACAGTGCAGAGCAGGGGCAGAAGGGGAGAGAGTGAATCTGGAGAAGGAAACAGAAAGTGTCCAGTGCAGTCCATCCTTTTTGTCCTCAATATCCACCCTTTTTTCCTTTATCCAGATGAAAATCAGTCTTCAATATAGAAGACACACAATTCCCATCTCTTACAGAATCATAGTAACACAGTGTGCTAATGACAATGAATCAGACTCCCACGGCATTAGACGACCAGTTATTCACATACCATCGTGAGAGGAGGATGGAGGAAAGAGTCCCGTGAAACAAAGCTGCGAAGGTTATTGGTGTGGAGCTGGTGGTAATCAGAGCTACCTTCTTCCACCACTCACTCCACAGTTCGTACTACCTGCCAACTCCTAGTTTAAACACTTGTTGTGTGATGCAAGTCTTCATTCTTATGGGAAGGGAGTGTTCCATGGTCTTGCCTTTATGGAGTTTCTTCAGTTTTCCTCTGAACAGGGCCACTGGCCAATAAAATATGAAGATGTACCCCAAACACATCACCTGGCTTCCAAACAGAGTCCTCCTTGACCCAGCAGCCCAACCTCCCTCTGGTAGTCAGGTTCCCTCTGGCAATCAGCACAGGGACCCTCTTCTCTGCCTGTTGTTTCAGCAGCACGAGGAGCACAAGATGGCTATGGGGCAGTCATGGCTTCCAATTGATTAGAACTATGATGGGATTCCTCACCCACACCAACTCAAGGTCACAGAGAGGAGAAGCAAAAATCCTTTAAGTGGGCTGTTAAGTGTACTAGAGGAAGGGGGCACTCCTTATCCTCCCCTTGTTTCATGGACCCCTGCATTCTGGATAAGGGAGAAGTGACATGATAGCGTGGCCACTGGATTTCCTCTTGCATGGCAGGATACTATCTCTCACCAGGAGCCCTCATAAGCCATCATGGGCCATTCCACCCTTCTGAGAGTCCAACTGTCTCTGTGTAGTGGGACATCGGAAAAGACTAGTGAGCTCCATGGGTGTGAGCTCATTGCCTTAAAATGTATCCCCTCATTGGAAACAATATACCAGAGGATGTCATTGCAATAGAAAACACATTTTTTAAGTTTCTGAGTGGCAGTGTTGACAGAAGCATCGAGTACAAGGAGGGCAAATCAGAGATCACAATTTGCGTCCACCCTTGTGAGGATAAAGCTCAGTCCCCTCCATGATGGTCCATGTCCTATGTAGTCCAACTGTAGAATGACGCCATAACAGGTTAGCTCTGGCCTCTACCTCTGTTGGTTTGGGCACTGAGTACAGTCAACAACCAGGTTAGCCTTGGGGAGATTGAGCCCATTTTTTTAACCATGCAGAGCCTCCACTTCTGTCCACCTGGCCATTTTGGACATAGCAAAGTGAGCAAGCACCGAAGGGGAAAGAAGCTGCCCAACACTGTCCACTACATGCCAAGAGCCTCCTCCTCAGTGCCTGCGTCTGGTGGGCATTCGTGTGGGACGTGAACATCCTCACACTCTGTGCCCATCCCCAGAGGACCATCATATCCTCCCTGTCTGAATTTTCCAAGTCCTTGGCCAGGTGGCTCACCACTGATCCATGTAGAAGTGGACCCAAGGACATCCCTCCCTCCCACAAGGTGGACCCCTGAAGTTTTGCCACCTGAAGAATTTATGTACATCACTCGTTCATGAATGGAGTGCCAACCTAGCAGCCATCCTCTTCTGCCTGGTGCCAGCCCACCATGCAGATCCATCCCTAAACCTGGTCTGCACTTTTTCTCTCCTCTGTAAATAGATCACAGGGAATCCCCATGAGCCCATAGTGTGGGTGGAGGAAGAAGCAGGAGGAGCAGTTGCCATGGGCATCTGAGCCACCTCCTGGGTCTTTCCCCTGTGCCCTCCATTCCTGCGTGAGCCCGTTCCCATACACATCTTTTCCATGGATGATGGATGCTCCTGTCCACGCCCGATGTCATGGTTTGGGAGCTTGACTGTACCCGGTATGTGATGTGCAGTTCAGGTCGCAATGCCCTTTGTGATTGTGGCCAGATGTCTTTAGTCTCTGGTGAGGGCCCTCATCTAGGCTGCAGATGGTAGACTTTTCATTGTATCCTCACGTGGCTGAAAGAGAGCTGACTGGCTCTGACTTCTTCTTATAAGGGCACTGTGATGGTTAATTTTATGCTCAGTTTTATGCTAAGGGTGCCCAGATAGCTGGTAAAACATTATTCTGTGTGTTTCTGGGAGACTGTTTCCAGAAGAGAATAGCGTTTGAATCAGTGGATTGAGTAAAGATGGCCCTCACCCATGGGAATGAGCTTCTTCCAACCCTTTGAAGAACTGAATAGAACAAAAAGGTGGAGGAAGGAGGAACTTGCTCTCTGCTTGAGCTGGGACTTCCATCTTCTTCTGCCCTCGGACATTGGCCCTCTTGTTCCTCGGCCTTCGAACACAGACTGAGAGTCAGATCATTGGCTCCCCTGGCTCTCAGGCCTGAGGTCTGGACTGGAACTCCACCACCAGCTTTCCTGACAGCAGATTCTGGGACTTCTTAGCCTCCATAAATACATGAACCAATTCCTCATAATAAATCTTTCTATAAATCTCCCTCTGTATATCCTATTGGTTCTGTTTCTCTGGAGAACCCTGACTAACGCAGGCAATAATCCCATTCGGGAGGGTCCACCCTCAGGACCTAATTACCTCCCAAAGAGCCCAGCTTTAGACAGCTTCACACTGGGATTAGGGATTCAGCATATGACTTCTGGAGGGGCACAGACATTCAGTCCAGTGCACCAAGCATCCAGACCCCACTGGGGCCCAGTGACAAGCCAGGAGCCCTTTCCAAATGTTGGATCACTACATGCAGAAGAGGCATGGATTTTCTCCAAAACCCGGAGTTCTGCACTGGGAGTCTCCTATTGGGACTTGTAAGATAGTCCATAAAAAATACGCTGGGTCGGAAACGTAGATGCTCTTATTATCATTAATATCTAAATATAATCATCCAAGACTTATTTAGAAGAATATTTTAATATTTCCAATGAAAGAGTTTGGTGGGAGGAGGCTAGGGTTAATTTCTAGTATAATTTTTTTGTGGTTTAAATTGTTTGTTCTTTTGGTGATTTATGGCTATCTCCTATATGGCCTATCGTTTCCCGTCCCCACTGTTTGGTATTAAAATGTGTCTGCATTTATCAGCACAGGATTTGCTTCTTCAGAGTCAGCATCAGGATTAGTCAAGTCTGAGTTCCTCTTACAGCAAGGAAGGGTTTTGCCCAATTGTTTTGGTGAAACCAGATTACAAGATTTTAAAAATAGATTGCAAGTGACTGATCCATTGCAAAAATCAACTGTGGGCTACCCCAGAAGAAAAAAGCATTGGAATTTAGATTTTGTTTGTTTGCAGAGACTTTTGTTGCTAAACCTGCTAGGTGCCCCTTAGGCTAGTTTTGTAGCATTTGATGTGGTACCCGACTTCTTTCCTGGAATAACCCCTGTAAGGGCCAATGCGAATTAAAAAAGAAAGAAAAATTAATTTTCCCTGGTGCAAAAAGGGAAAAGGATCCACCTTTCTTGCAGAGCATTTTTTTAAAGAAAATGTTTAATTGTAAATTCTTTGTCCCTTTGAGATGTATGTAAATCCCTAAAAAATCTACACAAGCTTCTTTCCAGCTTTACAACCCAAGGATGACTTTCTTAAGGACATGGGAGTCATCTCTGAAATGTCATCAGCAAAAAAGATAGCCCCCTGTCTTCCAGTTTCTGGGGAGGGTAGGAGCCTGACTGAGGTGGGCACCTCACTCCTGGTGCAAAATGACCTCCAGTCATAAAGATATGAGAAGGTTCTTCATTTGGATAAAGCCAATTAACTAACACAGATGGTCTCCCCAATTACCAGGCTCATTTAGGATCAACCCTGTGTGACCCTGGTGCCGTCAAGTCCTTCTGCTGAGAGTGGTTATTGTTTACCTTGAGAACATGGGTGTAAGACTTGTATCTGCCTGGCTAGGTAAGGGGAGAGTTTCCTTCCGTCTTTGCGGTTTCTTAGCAGGTTGCCTACGGTGCTCATCACTTTCTGGTTTAATGCTTATTCAATAATAAAACTGGTTTTTTTCTCTTCTAGCTGTGTGGAGAGGTTTTCTGGGAGGAGCCTTTGTTTTTAATTTTTTTTCCAATTTTTATTGAATATATTTGATATATAACATTGCATAAATTTAAGGTGTAAAATATATTAATTTGATACATTGTATATTATGATGTGACTATCACGGTAGCGATATTTAGCACCTCTAGCACATTACATAATTATCCTGTCTTTTTAGTGGTTGGAATAATTAAGTCCTAGTCCCTTAGCAAGTTTGATGATGGTAGTACAATATTGTTGTCTAAATTCATTATACGCACTGTGCAATAGATCTCTAGGGCTTCTTTACTCTCTTTGCGAGTTTGTACCTTTAAACACCATCTATCTTATCCCCCCAACCCCATCCCCTGCTAACCACCATTTTACTCTGATTTTACGAGTTTTCAGATTCCACATATAAGCAATATTATACAGTATTTGCCTTTCTCTGTCTGACTTATCTCACTTAGCGTAATGTGTTCAAGGTCCATCCATGTTGTCCCAAATGGCAGAATGTCCTCCTTTCTCATGATCGGATAATATTCCATTGTGTACATGTACCACATCTTCTTTACCCGTTCATCTGTTGATGGACTCATAGGTTGTCTCCATATTTTGGCTATTGTGAATAACGCTGCAATAATCATGGGAGTGCAGATCTCTCTTCAGTATCCTGTTTTCATTTCCTTTGGGTTTATATCCAGATTTGAAATTGCTTAATTTTTTGCCTCTTGAATCCCTAACTCTAGGCGGGACCTCCCTCCTGAACTCCAGGCTCCAATATCCAACTTCCCATTGGACGTCTCCATTGGGATGTCCCATTGGAAACTCTTGTGATGGACACAGTTCATTTTCTGGCTGCCCAGCATGTTTTAAACACCTTCATTATCTTTTGGGAGTTTTCTGCTTTCCAAGGCAGAAAGCTCATTTTCCTGGCATCCCTTGCAGGAATGACACAGACATGGGACCCAGGCTTTCCCAGTCAGATGCACCCACACAAGACACAGGACTGTATGCAAGCAGCAGCACAAAGCAGAGGGTGCATGACACTGATTGTCTTGAGTGAGGATGGGTGATGATGGTGATGCAGAAGCTACTGGACTCCAGGGCCCGCTTCAGCAGTGTGCTCTCTATTGTGGGTTTTGCTCCCAGCAGTCGGGCAGACCGTCTGGATCAGAGCTGCCCTGTGCCACAGTTTGGGCACCGTCCTGGGCCATGTGGCCTCCAAGGCTGCTTCTTGGGTCCCTCAGAGCTCTGCAATCTGCCTACAGTGTCCTTCAATCAATTCCTCTTCTGCTTCCACTCGCTAGAGTGAGTTACGTTGTGTCCTCCTAAATCAGCTCTTGTCCCTGTTTCCCTCTCTTAGGGAAGGGCAACACTGTGCACCTGATCACCCTACTTTTCTTGCCATCAACGTCTGGTGGTCGGTCACTCCTGGCCCTTCTGTGTCTGAAATCTCTTTCTTGTATTTCCTCTTCTCCACCCTTGTCCTAAGTTCAGGCCACCATCAATTCTTCTTTGGATGTATGCAATGCACCCACCCCACCCCCCCGTCACTCTGTCTCCACTAGTGCCTACCAGCCTCCAGTGCATTCTTTTCTCTGTGGCTGAGATGATCTTTCTCAGGTCCACCTCTGGTCTGGTTACCTTTCCAGGGTTCCCCAGGTCCACAGGATCTGATCCTTGTGTGAAGCACACAAGGCTTTGCACGATTTGGCCTCTGCAGTCCTCCTCACCAGGGGCCCAGCCTAACCACATCCTTCAGCCATATTACATTTGGTTTTTCAAATTAATTTCATGAATACATATTACATTTACATGGCCCGCATATTATACGCATGTGTGTGCATGTATATGTGTTTAAACATGAAAAGTCTTTGTCCCATCCTTATTTTTTATCTACCCAGGTCACGGATGGTGACATCTGCTATTAGCAACTTACACAAATTTCTACAGTTTCTTTATGCAAATCAAATAAGAATTTTTAGACATTGTAGTAAAATATACATAACACAAAATTTACCATTTTAACCACTTTTAAGTTCAGTGGCAATAGGTAAACTCACATTGTTGTGCAATCATCATCAACATCCATCTTTAGAAATTTGAAATCTGAAAATTCTGTACCGATTAAACACTAACACATCACTCCTCCTCCCCTAGCCCCTGACAACCACCTTTCTACTTTCTGTCTCTATGAATCTGACTACTCTAGCAACCTCACAGAAGAGGAGTCATGCAGTATTTGTCCTTTTGCGTCTGGCTTATTTCAGTTAGCATAATGTCTTCAAGGTCCATCCATGCTGTAGCATCTGTCAGAATTTCCTTCCTTTGTAAGGCTGTATAATATTCCATTGTATGTACACGCCACATTTCTTTTATCCACTCATCTGTTGATGGACATTCATGTTGTTTCCACTCATTGGCTGTTGTGAATATTGTTCCTATGAAACTGGGTATACAAATATCTGTTTGTTTCCCTGCTTTCAGATCTTTTGAGTATATACCCAGAAGTGAAATTGCTGGGTGATATCATATTTCTATGTTTAATTTTTTTGAGAAACCACCATACTGTTTTCTATAATGGCTGTAACATTTTACATTCCCACCAGCAAAGCAGAAGTGTTCCAATTTCTCCACATTCTCTCAAACACTTGCCATTTTCTGTTTTTTGATAGTAGCCACCCTAATGGGTGTGATGGGGTATCTCATTGTGGTTTTGATTTGCATTTCTCCAATGATTAGCAATGTTGATCACCTTTCATGTGCTTATTGGCCATTTAAAAATTCTTTTTACCTTTCCCCCTTTATAAAGGAGAAGGTAGCACACTATACACTGTTCTACCTCTTGTGTTTCCCATGTTACAGTATATCTTCGAAGTATTTCCATATCACCAGACAGAGGGCATCCCTCATTCTTTTCATAGCTGCATAGTATTCCATGGTATGGACCATGGCTTATTCAACCAGCCCCCCTTAAAGAACAGTTGAGTCATTTCCAACAATTCTGTCGTGACCCGCCTTGCATGGACGTCAGTTCACATTTTGCCGTTCCCAGAAGTGGACTGGCTAGTCAGAAGGTAAGTACACTTGTGATTTTGATGGAAACTGCCTAATTGCCCTCTTCTGGGATTGGACCTCTTTGCTCTCCAACCTACTGAGATTGAGAGCGACTGTGCCCCTACACTCAGCACGTGAGTGTTTAGGTTTCTGCCAAGCTGATTGAGGAAACACATCTCAGCATCCTGGGACTTTGGCTTTCTCTTAGTAAGAGGGGTGGGGAGGCATCAAGGTCATTTGCACTTCCTTTTCTTCCAACTCCTTTTTTCCTGTGGATTTCAGTATTTACCCATTCTTATCCATCCCCTAATGGATCAAACATTCTCTCTCCTCCAGGTCTTTCCACGTGCAATTCTTCCTGCTGACATCAGCTGTCCCTTTCTAGACTCAGTTCCAATGTCACCTCCTTCAGGAAGCTACCTCAGATGTTTCCAGACTGGATTGACCCTTGTTGGGGTGGCACTTGTCTGAGTCCCACACACTCTATGGGCATCTCTGTTATGCCACGTGGGTCTGTGTTGTAAGTGTTCCAAGGCCTCTGGAAATGGGTCGAATGTCTGAATGAGAATGAGGGAATGCACAGGAAGTGTCTGATATGTACAAATGGCTCAAGACATTGGGGGCTGATATTATCATTACCTTCAGATCAAACCCACTTCCGTTTACCAAGCAAGGCCGACTATGTGCCACACTCCGCAAAACACACTTTACATTCATTATGTCACTTGACCCCCACAATAACCCTAGGAAATGGGAACCATCATCCCCATCTCACAGATGGGAAAGCTGGGAGCTCAGAGGGGTCCTGTATGTTGTAGGTATCAGGGACTCCAAGGATCATGGTCTTGATCATTTGACACAAATACCTACCTCAGAGGCACAGGATAAAGAAGATTAAATTTGGGTAAAGTGCCCAGCCTTTGCCTGGCGCACGTGGGTGTTCATAAAATGCCAGATCATATGTGTGAAGAATGGCGGCCTCAGAGTCAGGTGTTTGCTGGCCCTGACTTGTGGGTGGAAGAAGGTGGTGCCACCTCCCAATTCCCCAGCCCCCACTGGTTCTAAGGGATGGAGAATATATCAGTCAGAATCCAAAAGCTGCTCCAAGTATTTTAACAGCGAGAATTAAGGAGAAGAGCCATTGCCCGGGGTTGGAGAACTGAGAAGACACAGAGGGGACAGAGGTGGGACTCTCATCCAGGTCCCAGGGGGAAGCAGAGGCCCTGGGAGGGGAACCAACTTGCCCAAGTTCTCACGGGCTCTCGGGAGAGCCAGGCGCTAGAATCCTGGGATCCAGTCTCTCAGTTCTTCCCTTAAGCCCAGATCCTGGAATCTTAATAACAGCTGGTAATATTTTCAAGGATTTACCATGTGCCATGCTCAGCTCTGAGAATCTTATGGGTGTTAACTCGTTTCATCCTCACAACAATCATATCGGGTAGTTATTGTTTATCATCTGTATTGCACAGATGAGGAAACCAAAGCCCAGAGAGGTCAAGTAGCTTGCACAAGGTCACACAGCCAGGAAAAGGCAGATCCGAGTTCAAACCCAGGCAATCTGGCTCCTGAGCCCTTGCTCTTGACACACTGCTTTTCCCAGTGAGCAGGGACTCAAGTGGATGATCCCAAGGACCCTTCTCACACTAACCACTAGCACTGTTATATGCCAGACATTGTCTAAGCATTTTGCATATATTTACCATTTAATTATCAAATGAGCCCTATGAGGTGAGGTAGATGCTATCATTGTCCCATTTTACAGATGAAGAAACTGAGGCCCAAAGAGGAGTCACCTGTCCAAGGTCCCCTTGATGGTCAGTGGCAGAACCCTTTTTGGGCACCTGTGTCCTAGCCAGAGCTGAGATCTGAAGGGCTACACTGTTCTCTTAGAGAATGAACAAGTGGCCTCGACCCAGACCTCCCGGCTCCAAATTTGGCATTTTCCAAATCCACCATGCCCCCAAAAAAGTAAACATTAGCTCAGACTGTGCAACTCTGCCCAACCATTCATCCCCCTGGACTAACAGGTGTGGATAAGGCCGGGTGCAGAGAGGCAGGAAGCAGAGTCCCTCCCAAGGATGTGCTGCAGCTGTAGGGTCCTAACTCTCCCCTCCCTGAGTGAGCGCAGCCTTCTTACTCACTTGTCCTCTTTCTAAAACTTCTAGAAAATGCAAACTCATCTGTAATTACAGAAAGCAGACGCAGGTTACCTGGGAACACTGGGGAGGGGGTCAGGTGAGTGGAATGAAGAGACTGCAAGGGGGCAGGAGGGACTTGGAGAGGAAGGGACTTGTTCATCACCTCCACTGTAGTGCTAACATCTCTGGTGCGTGCACACAGGAAAACGGAATAAATGTATGCTTTCCATATGCTAAGTTTATTATATGTCAACTATTACTCAATAGAGCTGTTACAGATCATATGTAGACATAGGAAACATTGCTTAAAGTATAAGTTGAATTAAAAATACAAAACTGCAGGGCCTGGCCCGGTGACGCAGCAGTTTAGTTTGCGCTTGGCCGCCTGGGGTTCGCTGGTTCGAACCCCCCGCGCCTGCCAACTCACTGCTTGTCAGCCATGCTGTGGCGGCATCCCATATAAAGTAGAGGAAGATGGGCACGGATATTAGCCTAGCGCCAGTCTTCTCCAGCAAAAAGAGGAAGACTAGCAACGGATAAGAGCTCAGGGCTGGTCTTCCTCACAAAAAATAAATAAATAAAAGCCCAACAGCCAAAAAAAATAAAAAAGTGCAGCAGGACTTTTTCTTGCACATTTTCCTCCTCGTCCAGCAGAGGACAGCAGAGCTACTCCGCAGCCTGGAGCCTCCCCAGGGAGCTGCCCACCTCCCTCAGCATCGACCACAGCCCAACAGGGTCTGACCCTCACCAGCCTCACTCAGCCCACCATCCTCCTTTCTCCCCAAGTCTCCCACACTGGACTCTCTCAGCCCCTCCATCCAGCCAGGCGTCTGCCCACCTGAAGGCTGGTCCCTCTGCTGGCAGCTCCTCTCTCCACACCCTTCGTTCTTCCCTGGGTGAATGTCCACTCATGCTTCAGCTCTCAGCCAAAAAGTCACTTTTTCAAGGTTGTTCTTGGTGATCCCCAGACCAGCTGAGACCCCATTACATACTCCTGACACACCAGACACTTTCTTTCACGACCCTTCTCTCGATTAGAATTAACTCCTTAGTTCTATGATTTTCTCTGAGTGCCTGACTCCCCCTGACAAAGTAAACTCTGGGACCAGGGCTCCACATGTGTCCTGTTCTCTGTGGGGTTCCCAGGGCCCAGACCAAGGCCTGACACGTCACAGATGCTCACAAAATGCTCATTAAATGAATGAGGGAAATCGCCCAACCGAAGCCTGTCACCCTGGTGTGACACTGGGGGGTCAGAACAGTCTCTGTATAGACACAGGGGCTCTGGCATCAGCATGGGAGGAGGCCAGCAAGTGCCCACGACAGTACGGGGAGGGGTCTTTACCCCTTGTAGAGTCAGGACACGGGCCTCCTAACAGTGAGAGGTTGGATCCCCATTCATCCCAGAAAATCACCCCCCTTCCCATCTCTACCTTGTGAGTGACTTCTCTCCCCTGAGGGCCTGGGCCAGCAGCCTGCGTCCTTCCTCTTCTTACAGAGACCTGACCTGGTACAAACTCTGAATTCTCAGTGTCAGATGGAGATATCACCAGGAGATGGGGGGACCCCCACCTTGATTTCAAAGAAGTTGGGCTGGGGGGGCTCCCTGCCTCCTGGGTCCCTGGTCTGTGGGGAAACCTGGATGTGGTCCTCTGAAGACGTCTCACCAGCCCAAGACATCCAGGGAGACAAGGGAAATTTCCCATCCAGGATGGGACGGGAGAACAAGGATCTACATTTGGTTCCATCTCAAGAGGGGCTGAGGGTTCCACAGGGGCCTCTCCTCCTGTAACAGAGGAACCCTTGGGATCCCTGGCTGAGTCTCCCTGTGCAGCTCCTCCAGGTCCTGGGCCCTATGAGGAGACCTAGAGCAGATGACAGACAGGGACACAATGACTTGATACAACGCCCCAGTGCTGTGATGGGGGAAACACAGGCCATTCTGGGGACAAGCCCCCCAGGCCTTGGGGCCTCTCAGGGTGCCTTGAGACCTCAAGAGACCACTCACTGGGACCTTCCTTTGAAACCTCGGGGTCAGAGAGCTCCTCCTGAGGCAGCACATCCACCAGGCAGCACAGGACACTGGATCAGGAGTCCACTGCACATCCCCTGTCCTCTCCCTAGACTCACCCTGCACTGGGATGGAGTTGGGCAGCCTGGGGACCCACAGTGACAGGGCCCAGGCAGAAGGACCCCTCAGCCTGGAGGTCAGAGCCCACCTCTGTCCAGGGCTCAGGGCCAGCTCATACCATCTGGAGCCTGGTGCAGCCCCCACGTTGGCTGCTGCAGGTCTCCTCATGCCCTCTGGGGGGCGACATTGTGACACACAGACAACTTGACCAGTAGACACACACACACAGACACACACACACACACACTCCAAGTCTAAGAGATGAGGGGACCTGCTCAGGACCCAGGGCCTCATCCTTCCCATCCCAATACATAGGTCCAAATATTGATTGATCTTTCTCTTCCCTCCTAGACTCACTCTTAACCTTCTGGAACCCACCCACCACTGCCTGACTCACTACTGAATCGATGCCGATCAGTGGTGTCCAAGGGAAGGATGTTATTCTCCTTGTCTACACTCTGCCTAGGAATCTTGCAGGCTATGCCTGGTACAAAGGGAACAGAGTAGAGCCCAAACTTCAAATTGTTTCATATGTAAAAAATACATCAGAAATTACCCCAGGGCCTGCATACAGTTGTTGAGAGAAAATATATCCTGAGGGATCCCTGCTGTTCCAGAATGCCACCCAGGAGGACACAGGATATTACACCATACAAGTCACAAAGGAAAACTTGCTAAGTGAAGTAGGAACTGGACAGCTCCACGTATACAGTGGAGTGATTCCTCCTTGACCTCTGGGTGTTGGGTGGGGTGAATCCTACTTCACATACAGGATTGAAAGGCCTGGACTGTGCCTACATCCCCCTCTGCATTATGTTCTCTGTTGGGTTTGAGCATTTAGTGCAGGACACACACAATGGAGATAAACTTCAAAATGTTGGAATTCCTTTCCCAAAATCCGGACCCTGCAGACAGAAGGACCAGTCTAATGGGAGTAACTCAGCAGAAGGAGATCAGTCTCAATCCTGTCCCATGGGCCCCTCCCTAGTACCACAACCCTGAGAAAGACCCAGCAGGGCTTGAGGATGCCTGGGATCCTCACAGAGAAGCCCAGTCTAGGAAGCCCCTGCTCAGACCCCTGTCCCAGGGCTCCTGACTCCAGTGACCCTGGGGAGCCCGTGCCAGGGTTGGGTTTTGGCCTCCTGGGCAGGGCTGACTGGGAGCAATGACTTCCCGGGTGCCTGAGTAACAAGGCCTCTGAGCTGGTCACCAGCCAGGGCTCAGCCCCAAGAGCCACATCTGGACAGAGCCTGGTCCTTCACCTGAGACTCGGCATGGAGAGCACAGATGGACAAGGTTCCCAGGCCATTGGCCGACTGCCCTGGGGGACTTAGGAGACTCCAGAGGAAGGTCAGTGTCCCCAGGGGAGGAACAGAGGAGAGAAGATGCTGCTGGCAGCTCCTCATCCACCAGGGATCAGGCCCAGGGGAATTCTCTCTTGGAATCAAACAATAACAAATGCCATTTATTTGGGCAGCTCCTCTCTACCAAGATTTAGATTAGGTCCTGTGAATTATTTAAGGTTAATTCACTGACAACCTGGCAGCCATATATTTATCCTACTTCACTGAGGGGAAACTGAGGCATGGGAAGATACAGTCTCTGAATCAGGGTCACACAGACCATGAGGGGCAGATCAGTCACACAAGGACCGTCTGCAGCCACAGCCCCGTCCTCTCCTCCACCCAGGGGCCTTATTAGGTGTCTGTGGACCCCAGTAAAAGCAGTCAGTTCATATCCCCCTTCACAGGTGTCCCCAGCTCAGAAGGAGAGATCCTGGTCTGGGGAGTGAGAGCAAATGGAGAATCATCCATGTTGGCTCCAGAACTAAATTACCTGCATCAACAATCAGAGTCAATGCAGGGAATGCCCAGGCCGCCCCCTCAGGTGGCTGATCCAATCTCCCTGCACTGGACCTAAAAATCACTTATTTGTTTCCTGATGTGTTGGGGTCACTCCCACTGGAGTATAAAGGGAAGGACTTTGCTGTCTGAGTCCCCACTCTACACCTGCAGCCCGCACAGGACCCATGTGTAACAAACTCTCAGTTGCTTTTGAGGAAGGAGGAAGGAATGAATGGTGAATGAATGAATGAATGATCTGAATTTTCTTCAGAGACCAGAACCTGGAGACAGAATGGAATTCTGGCCACTCAGGATGGATTCTCTGACCCTCCAGGGGCTCAGGCCCATGTCTCAGACCTTTTACTGCTCTCTAGAGAAATTCCCTTCCCTCAGTTGGTGTGAGACCCTGGGGTATTAATCATAATTATCCCATATGGGAGAATTTAAACTTCTCCTCAAATTTCTGTCTCATAACCACCAACACAGATCGTCCACGAAGCCCAGATGTGCTACAACTTCAGGCTCCCCCTTTCCATCAGGCACTCCTGCATTTGCACACGCCCACACCTGCCCTCAGCAGACACTAAGGAAGAGATCAGGTTCTTCTGTCAAAGCCAGGGAGCTCCTACCTGTCCCCTCACTCCTTTCTGGATCATTCCTTGGACTCTCTATCATTTATTGGGTCACTGGGTCATGTCAGTCACAGTCACAGGGGAGGATCTGATCCACATCTTTGCCCTGAGGCCTGAGCACTCACCTGACTGCCCTGCTTGCTCCTGGTCGTCATGTGTTCTTTATGCTCACACCCCACACCCACCATTACCCATCTCTAGGAGAACCTTGAAAATGGTGCCTCAGAGAAAACACTCCTCTGTAGGTGATGGAGGTGTGTGCAGTGGGAAGGAATCATCCCTGGTTGGCCAGGCAGTCAGCTGGTCAGTGAAGAACCAGGAGAGGCATGAAGGGCACAGTTGGGGGCATCTGTGACTCTCATCCCGTGTGTTTTCAAGACCAAACCCTGCTGACACTGACACTGAGAAAGTCTGTGCTTTCTCCCAGACATAGAGCAGGCGGCCTTACGTTCTCCGATGCTCTGATCCTCATGCATTTGTCTTGAGATACACAAACCTGCCTTATTCTTTTAAGGACTCAGGTTGGCTGAAAGGTGAGAGACACCAACTCTGATTTGCCCATTTTTCTGTCAGATTACTTGGTTTTGTTGTTGTTGTTGAGTTTAGGAGTTCTTTGTATATTCTGGATATTGACGCCTTATTGACATACAATTTGCAAATTCTTTTCTCCCAATCCATAGGTCACCTTTCACTCTGTTGATTGTGTCCTTTAATGAAAGGAAGTTTTTCATTTTGACCGTGTCCAATTTACCCATTTTTTTCCTTCTTTTGCCTGTGTTCTTAGTGTCATATTCAGGAAATCATTGCTAAATCCAATGTCATGAGGATTTCCCCCTATATGTTCTTCAAGAGGTTTATAGTTTTAGGTCTTACTTTAGGATTTGATCCATTTTGAGTTAATTTTTGTGTATGGTAGAAGGCAGTGGTTCATCTTCATTCTTCTGCATGTAGATATCCAGTTTTCCAACACTGTTTGTTGAAAAGACTGTCCTGTCTCCATTGAGTGGTCTTGGTACCCTTATTGAAATCATCTGATCCTATAATCGAGGCTTCGTTTCTGGGTCTCTATGGTATTCCATTGTCTGCATGTCTGTCTTTATGTCAGTGCCACACTAGTTTGATTCTTTAACTTTGTGGTAAGCTCTGAAATCAGAAAGTGTGAGTCCTCCAATTTTGTTCTCCTTTTTAAAGACTGTTTGAACTATTCAGGGTCGCTTGATTCTATCTTGGATTTTTCTATGTGTGTCAAATTTCATTGGAATTTTGATAGGGATTGTATCAAATATGTAGATAGTTTGGGGTATACCGGCATCTTAACAATGTTAATTCTCCCCATCCATGAACATGGATGTCTTTCCATTATTTTGTGTCTTCTTTAAAATCTTTCAGACTGTTTGATAGTTTTCAGTGTATACATCTTTCACCTCCTTGGTTAAGTTTATTCTTGAGTATTTTTGTTCTCTTTGATGCTGTGTAAATGGAATTGTTTTCTTAATTTCCTTTCTGGGTTCTTGATTGTTTTTGTGTATAAATGTAACATTTTGAGTGCTGATTTTCTTTCCTGCAACTTTGCTGAATTTGTTTATTTAGTTCTAACAGTTTGCGTGTTACTGGAATCTTTAGGCTTTTCTACGTATACAATTATGTCATCTGCTAAAATAGATAGTTTTTTTTCTTCCTTTCCAATTTGGATGCCTTTTATTTCTTCTTGTTGCCTCATTGTTCTGGCTAGGACTCCTCTACTGTGCTGAATAGAAGTGGTGAAAGCAGCATCCTTGTCTTCTTCATGATCTTAGAGGAAAGTTTTCAGTGTTTCACCATCGAGTATGATGTTAGCTGTGGGCTTTTCATTTATCACCTTTGGCATATTGAGTAGTTTCCTTCTATTCCTAACACTGCCTGTCTTTTGTTAAAACCCTAACCACCTCTCTCTAGAGATTTCCTTCACTGTCCTATTCAGTCCACAGACCAGGAAGTAAAAGTCCTCTTCAGAGTGAAAAATCCTTTAGATTAGAAGCTTTTCAGGTCCTAAAGTTGTAAAGACTGGGCAGGCCATCCTTATTCCCTGATAAATTATTTAACAAGAAGTAAATGCCTTCTCACTCAATGCTATATTCCCTTGGACTCAGAGATGGACATGGCTGGCAAGCCTGCCTTCCCCAACACACACGGAAGTATATATAGGGAATGTGGGCTGATCTTTTCTGAAGTCAAAGAAAGTTCTAGGAAAGAATTAATGAAAGCTCATGAGAGAAAAATTCCACTTGATGATGAGGTTGTAGGACACATGGGTGAGAAGAGATTCTTCATGCTGATATTTAGGAGATGTCCAGAGGGACTATCAGGGGTCACCTGGGGGTGATCTGGGAATCAAAGGGGGGGTGTAGCCCCTTCCTTACAGATGGTCACCTGAACAAGATGTTCATCCTTCTCCAGGGGTCAGGGCCATCCTCTGGGTCACCTTTATGGAGTGGCTGAGATCTCTCTGGAAGGAGCGTGGCCCCAGGCCCCAGGCCCCAGGCCCACTCAGTCAGTCACCTCCTCTGTTTCTCCACAGAGCCAGTGTCAAAGCCCTCCATCTGAGTCATCATAATACTTAAGGACCCCAGTCACAGAACATAAGGATCCCCTGGTCCTGACCTGCCTCACAAAAGACACCGGGATCTCTATCCAGTAATTCTTCAATGCCTAGAGTCTGCGGCTCCCAGAGACGATGAAGCTGTCCCAGGACAACGGCACCCTCACCATAGACCCCGTCAGGAGGGAGGATGCTGGGGATTATCAGTGTGAGGTCTCCAACCCGGTCAGTTCCAGCAAAAGTGACCTCCTCAAGCTAGATGTGAAATATAAGTCTGGCCCTCTGGCTCTCTCACCCTCCTCTATGTTATTGAATAGATTTTATTTTCTTATCTGTAAAATGACGATCTGATGCACATTTCAAGTATAGTTGTTGTAACAGTCAATGATGAAGGTGGAAATTCCTTAGAAGACTTGCATTGAGTCAATAAATGCTCAAAAAATGTGAACTGACTTTGTCATTATTGTCGGCTTAAGGTCACATTCCACTCCAGATCCCAGCTCCTGTTGGTCTCAGTTGCATCATCTCCACAGTGGAAGGACGGGCAATGGTTGAGCAATGAGAGGTGGGGGCCCATGAAAAGCTCTCAGGAATCTCAGCTCAATCTGTCCTGTGAGGGAGGCGTGGATGGCGCCTGGACTGTGACACGAACAATGGGAATAGACAGGAGGGTATCCATGCGGGTATCAACACTGATCTTTTTCTCCCCGTCTGATTTCTCTCGAGGAATTCCTAAAGTCTTCTTGAGTATTCTTATTTCCATGGCAATAGAGTTATTTGCATAGGTTCAGTAAGACTCTGTCCTCCTAGTTACTAGGATATCATTGGAAACATTGATGGTATAACCATGGATCTGACTCGAATGTCCTAGTTGAGAATGATGTCCATGGCATCAGATACGACTGACACTTTACGGAGGTAAGGTTGACTGGGTGGGTATTTGGGGATCTGGAGAAGAGAGGACCTCACTCCAAGCCACAGAGACTGCAGGTGAGTCCTGATGTCTCAGCTTCCTGATGTCAAGAGGCTGTTACAAGTCCCATCTGAGGTTCCTTAGGAAAATGTGCATCAGAGGAAACTGTGGTGAGTGTGCAATCCCACTGCGCCTGTGTAAATATTCAGGCCAAATCAAGTGAGAGCAGCCTTGTTTTAGGATCAAGAACACTCTTCCTTGGAGATGATCTTTGTTCAAAAGGAAAGTAACTGTGGGAGAAATGTTGTGTTTCCATGGAAAAGTCCAGCAAGTACAGCCTCTGGTGATCAGATTCTGGCCCTGTTCGCTGTCTCTCAGCTATTTGTACCTCTTTATAAATTGCAGGGAACTGGTGGAGATGC
Source organism: Tapirus indicus (assembly GCA_031878705.1). NCBI lineage: Eukaryota > Metazoa > Chordata > Mammalia > Perissodactyla > Tapiridae > Tapirus > Tapirus indicus. The sequence goes on along the minus strand of CM062926.1, from coordinate 18,034,668 downwards.
AGACTGGGTCTTGGCTGATAGAGATGTGGTTGTGTTTCCCTCCTGCTGTGCAGAAAGCAGTTTTGTCCTGACCTGAGGCCTCATGTTCCCCTCAGACTCACTAAACTTTAGACAGTTCTTCCTGACTGTAGACCCCTGGCCTCCATTTCCTTAGAGCATTTCCCTTAGAAGTATAATTGAAATCTGTAATTGCAGATTCTTTCTCTGCTCTTTCAAAATATATGTGTGTCCTTAAAATTTTCTTGCCAGTTTTAGGATCCAGGCAATGTCTTTCTCAAGGGCCTGGGCCCATCCCTTTGAAATGTAATCCTCCTGGAAGATCCTACCCCCACCTCCCACTCTGAGGGAGGGCAGGACCCTAACTTGGGTGGGTCCCAAGTTACAACTTGGTTTACAACTAAGATGTAAAACTACCTCCTGTCAGGATTTTATCAGAACTTTTACTTTTCTTTTGATAAGGATGATTAGCAAACAGAAGTGCCTACAGTGCCCTCTACCTCCTTTTAAAATCTCTCCAGCCTTTTGTTTCAGGAGTTGAGTTCCGTCTCTCTCCTCTATGGCTCTGGTCTGGAATAAAGTCTGGTGCAATTTTTACTTGGACATCACCTGCCTGTAATTAGCTGATCCTGTCATCCTGCGCACAGTGTCAATCCTCACCATATCTCTAATTTCAAATGAACATTTCTAATTTCCCTCCCTCCCTTCTGACTTGGCCTCCACAGCAGGAGATGACCTGACTCTCCAATCCTTCTGGGATCCCAGGTTGGCTCTTACCCGGCCACGGTCCCCAGGATTGTAGAAGCATGGTGAGCTAAAGTCCAACAACGTGAGAGAGGCCTGGAAGGCTCCCCAGCACAGGGGCCCTGACCCCAACAGTTTCCTGATTCCTCACACATTTTCACCTCACCTTCAAGGAGCAAGATCACAAAGATTTTTAAAGATATTCTGTCATGAAACCCAGTAAGTCCAGCGGACAAGCAGGTCCCTGCCATGTCAGCCACCCTCATGTCCACACAGAACCACCCTGTCTGGGACGTTGCTCACCCTCAGGCTCAGGCCACACATCTGTGTCCTCATTTCTTTGCTTTCTTTGTAACTTTTATAGACGCAATGTGCCTATTCTACGGAGAGTCCACAAACAGAACCCGGGAAGTGGTAAATAGGATCTGTCCTCTGGTTCTGTGTCCTTTCCTGCTCCTTTTGGTCTCTGGGGTATTTGGCTGAATCCTTGGAGACCCAGCAGTGAGCTGGGGTGTGGGTAAGCAGAGGTGGGTGCTGAGGAGTGGTGTGGAGGGGTGGGGTCTGTGCAGAGTCCGGATGAGAAATAGGAAAGCCTGGGTTGAGCTTTGGCGTATTAGGTGTGATATGGTATCTACTGGGGCCATGCAGGATGACTCTTTTGGGGGTTCCTAGGATAGGGCGAGGGTTCAGAATGAGAAGCTGACCTACCTGTTGAGGGATGATCAACTGGAGCTGGTGCAGTGAAGTTGGGGTGCCATCCTTCCAGACTTGGATGACGTGGGGGTGAGATACACAGTTGGGGGGAAGGATGAGATGCTTGAAGACTCTGATTACTGCTTTGAGAACAAGAGGGAGCAGCAGATATACAGGCTGAAGGGGGGAATAGGAGAGAAGGGGGAGAGGGAGATGAGAATCCAGTGGATGATAGGAGTCTGGAGAGCGATGATGTACTGGGGGATGGAGGACACCATGAACACAGAGGACTTGAGCTGAGGGCATTTGGGGAATCACGTCAGGAAAGGAGTTTGAGCGCAGGGAGTCAGACTAGAAAAGGGATCTGGGACGGAGCCTGGGGGAAGGTGGGGAATGCAGGGCAAGGGTGGCAGTGAGAACAAAACTGAGGGCCAGAGTTTTCCAGTCTCCAGTTCTGACCAGTGGAGACATGTGCAGGTTGCTCTCAAAGCCTGGGAGTGCTGGAGACAAGCCAGATCTCATCCATGTACCCTGAGACCTACTTCAGCTGAGTCACCAAGTGAGCCATGTCCCCAGGGGATTTGTGTGTGAGTGACTGAGGCTGAATAGGAGCCTGGGGACAGGTGGGGGAGGGCAGATGTGGGGGTGGGGATTGGGGGCAGAAGGAAGTTGGAGTGTGTGGAGCCTTTTCCTTCTTTGTTGACAAGTCAGAGTGAACTTCCTGTGAGTTCACAGGTGAGAGCTGTGTGACAGGTGTCAGTGAGGAGTAGAGGGTGCCATGATGGTCTGGGCACCTGTCTTCGTCTAATCCAGGACACACCACTTCCATTTGTGATGCATCTACTCTCCCACCTGACCTTATGTTGGTGGGTGTGACAGAACCCAGGTCATGATGAGGAGTTCTGGCTCCTGGGCCATATTATGTCCCACGTTCAGACACGCTGTCTCTAGTGAGGTCTAGGATGAGGTCAGGAGCTGTTTTTCTCTTCCTGTAGAAGGCATGGCTTTGCTCAGAACCCTAGGAGACTGCATGGAATTCTCTCTTTAGGTCCTGCCAGAAGCTCCACAAAGCACCTTCATCTAACATGGGTTGGATGGCGGTACATGTGCAGGAACTTGTCCTTTACTCTGGAGGGTGTGTCCAGCATGCCCCAGACTATTAGAGCCCTAAAACCTTCATAGATGTAGCACATCCCTGAATGGTCACAGATGTGGATGGCCCTACAGCCCATAGAACTCTCACACTTGGCTTAAATAGTTGATTACTAGAGCTGACCCTGTCACTTATGTCATTGTCATCACTGATGTCACTGTCTTCTATCATCAGTATTAGCAGACATCCACTTCTACCCTTTGGAGCACACGTGTCTTACTAAGGCATTCAGAATACCTGCCATTTCTTGTTCATCATTAGCAGGAAAGTTTCTAGTTCTCACCATTCGGTACAATAGTAGCTGTAGGTCTGCAGGTTTTTCATGACTTGAGTTTGATGAGGATTGACTTGGAGGATGAACTCATCCATTTGCTCTGCTAGGCAGGGCCGGCTTCATGGGTTCGTAATCTGTACACTCGCCTAGAATGGCCTGGGGTAGGTTTCATGCTCTGCTTTAGATCTTGACATTCTTCATGATTTTTCAACAAGGAGCCCTCATTTTAATGTTACACTGAGTCCTGCAAGTTATGTAGCCACTTCTTCCCCTGGGAGTGACCATGGGTGGATGGGCTCCCTTTAGTAAAAAAAAAGTTTAATCCCATTAGGAGGTGCGCTTTGAAATTTGACCACCAGAGGGCGGGACCACCACAGGGTAACCTGGATGGTTGTGAAGAGAGAGGTGGAGGAATTTGGCTTTTTGTACTCTATTTGTGTCATATAATTCTCTAACTGCAGCCTCCCCCCCCCCCCCACCCCCGCCATCGCCCACCTGTGTAGCTCACACAGGGAAGTTTCTCCAGGCCTGATGGACTTCAGAGATTCAAATTTTGGAACCACATCCAAGGAGGGAAAATAGAAATCACAGCCAGTTAGCTCAAATGTGAATAGCATTAAACAGACACAATCAAGTCCACACTCATTGTTGGGAAGGGGGTGTGTTATGGTGATGGGGAAGAAAGGGGCTGAGTCCTCATCTTCCAAGAGGAACGACCTTAGACAATGCCTGAAAGTGAAAAGTAGCCTCCGAGCATGTTATTTAGAGATGACTCTGGTTCCGTCCAGAGGAGCTGCTGCTGTTTGGGGCGGATCTCCTCAGAGCGGCCCAGACGGGAGAAGCTGGGACCTTCCTGTGATCACTCTGAACAGGACACAGAGACATTGGGCTTATCACGGCCAAGTCCAGTGTTGTCACAAATACAGGAAAGAGATCACCCAACAGCAGGGAGCCAGGACGGGTTTCCTCACAGTGTGAATGTCAGGAGCAGAATAATAATTTCATTGTTCCAGCTGCAATGGGCTGTGTGACAAGTTAACATCTCCTTGGGGTTGTAGGTCATTCACATCAAAACAATATGCCCCCTCTGAGCCAGCCTTACACCCCTGATTAAGATCCTTCCTAGAAGTCCAAACGTCTTAGATCTTTGTCCATATGACGTATGATGGGGACTGACTTCTCTCTGTTTGTTTTTTTGACATCGGGGCATGGAATTACAGAATCAAAATCCTCAATTCATGACCCAGTATCATCACCAGTCCATAAATGGCTTGCCTTCCTTTTTTTAGAGAATTATTACTTATTTAAATTAATTTTTCTTATTTACTTCTATATTAGGAAGCAGACTCAAGTTGCAGCTTCCAGAAACATCTCCAAAAGCAGGACTGGAGATTCACCTTGTGAAAGAAGCTCTCCCTACTTCCTGGATGAAAAAACTGGGAAATCAGGACGCTGTGCTGGTCTCGGGCCACAGCACCTCTGCAGCCTCTTGGTAGAGACAAGCTTGAGACCCACTGGCTCCAGGGCCCTGAGCACCAGGAGAGGCTGCACCTGCCTCTCACAAGGGCCGCTTCCCTCTTCCACGTCTTATGGGTGCGAAATGTTTTGTCAGAGATTCTTGGAACTGCTGCCTTCAGTTTGTCAGGCTTTCATGTGTTTTTCAAGGACTGTGAATGAATGAGTTAAGTCAATCTGGGGTGTCCATCCTGGACATCATGGGGCACCTCCAACGTCACATGTCCACAACCAAGATCTCTATTCCCCCACGTCCCAACCTCACTGTGCCAGAGTTTTCCTCTTCTGAGTCAAGGTCAACTCCGTCCTTCCAGGAGCTCAGGTGGGAAATCTTGGTGTTATCCTTGATGCCTCTGTTGCTCTCCCACGAATCTGTAATCCACATGCAAACCCTGCAATCCACCTACAGAATGTAAATAGAATCCAAACACTCAGGTCCAAACCACCACCACCCTCCACGGGGTTGTTGTAATAGTCTCCTAACTGGTCTTCCTGCCGCCTCCTTGTCCCCTTTCCCTTATATTCGTGTTCTCACCTTGGAACTCTGAACCCCCAGAGATGAATTCTTTTAAAGCCCAAATCAGGTCATCCTTTATCTGCTCAAAGCCCTCCTGTCACTCACGTCTCAATCACACCAAAATCCAGCATCCTCCCCACAGCCCACAGGCCCAGGTTAGTGGTACTCACAGTGCTGGTCTGCAACAAGACAGGGGGTTTCCACCAGAAGGTCCACCAACTCAGTGGTTTGGTGGAGAAAGTCTTGCAATGAAGGAAACATCAGCTGAGATCAACAGGGCCCTTAATGATGAGGTTGGTCTACTTTCTGGCCCAAGCTCCTCGGCTCCTTGCAGATCACCCCGTGAGTACACTGTCCTGTACAACCTGGTCCCTGCCTACACTCTCATGCCATCTTCCTCATCCCATCTGTTGTGGTCACAGTGGCTTCCTGACCCTCAAACATGCCAAGCAAGCTCCTGCCCCAGGGCCTTTGCACTGGCTGTTCCCTCTCCCTGGAATAATCTTCCTCCAGTGGACTACATGACCCTCCCTTCCCTTCCTTCAGGTCCTGTTCAAATATCATGTTGTCATAGAGGATTTCCTGACCATCTTCTATTAAATAGTAAGTCCCCCCCCACCCAGCCACTCTCTATCTCCTTCACTCACTTTATTTGCCTTTAGATGACTTATGGCCATCTGAACTACTGCTTATTTCTTTATCTGGATCGCCCCTCCCTCTTCACCTGAACATGAGCTCCCTGAGGCCAGTGACTGTCTGTTACACTCACTTTGGAGTCCCCTACAACCACTATGAGCCTGCACAGAATGTGTGGTCAGTGTTCAGAAAATGGATTAACTCACCTGTGAACAATTGCACACTGGGAATTGAGTGCAGTCACTTCAGTTTCACTGTCTGTAAAATGTGGAAGATTCCAGCCCTGTCAACATGTAGGAATCATGGGAGGATGGGCCTCCTTCCTGGTATCTGTTACTATGTAACAAAACACCCCAAACTTAAGATTGCTCCACATCTGAAATGACGAAGGACCTGAAAACTTTGTAAATTGCAGTCATGATGAGAGATGATAAATCGGTGCACAGGGGAGACAGAGGAACCCAAATCTTGGGTGAAGTTCTCTGCAGAAGGGACACGGGGGTCCCTGTGGAGGGTCCACCCTCCTGGCTCTTCACGCCTTTCCTCCCGTCATCTCTGTGACGACCCTGAGCGAGTCACACTGTTCTCATGCTGTGTCTACAGAGAGAAAACAGAGACTCACACTTGTGTTGTCACCTAACCACGTCCATGTGAAACAGTTAGACTAGTCTCTCTCTTCCTGTACACACACACACACACAGACACAGACACACACACACACACACAGACACACACACACACACACACACACACACACTGTATATATTGGACACACAGATTAGTGTCTGGCTTCTTTGTACTGAACGTTGGGTCTCTGAGATACACCCAGGTAGGCATGTGTGGTCATATTTCTCTTCTTGTCATCACTACAAGGTTTCAAGCTTCCTCAGGATAACACACAACATTAAATTACGTTTATTAAAGGCAGGATCATTGAATGTCTAGAGGACATGATCTGGATGTTTTGAAAGGAAAAGGTCATCATACTTTTAAAAGCAAATTATGCTTTTCAAAGGGCAGTATCTTTACTGTGAATAAGGAGATATGATCATTTCATTTTCTGTAAGGACAATCTCATTACTCTTAAAAAACTGGGTATTGTATTTTTAAAGAGATATGAATCTTCTATCTTTTGAAAGGACCATATAATCTTATTTTAATAGATGACTTCATTAATTATAAACAGTAATATAATATCTCTTATAGAAAATGGGTCATTATATTTTTGTAAAAATGTTTCTATTAAAGATAAGGCAATTATATATTTAAAGACAAGATGATTATAGAACCAAACCAGAAACATTTCTTTATAAGCTACTTTATTTACCAAGTATGAGAAAGTTCATACCACATAGGCATAAATTAGCAAAACATAACGGCTAATACTTGGGTAAACACATAAGTCAAGAACTAGTTTATTGCCAGCTTCAGAAGCACCTCTGGGCCCAGTCCTGGCCACAAGCTCCTCCCTTGAACCTAGACGTGACAGTTCCCTGAATTCACGGTTATTCCCATTATTTCCTCACAGTTTTCCCAACTACACCTGAATCTACAGTTGGGGGTTAGAGTTTGTCTTCTCAAACTTCCACTAATGCACATCACACTCCAACTGCCAACTTCTCTTGAATCTTTTACTCTATTAGGTTGTGAGTGTCCAGTCTATTACAGCAAACAGGGATGTCATTCCTTTTTAGTTTCCCTTAATTTTATTTTTCACTGTGGTAAAATACATGTAGGTAAACTTGGCCATTTTAACCACATTTCAGCGTACAATTCGTTGGCATCAAGTACATTCACAATGTTGTGAATATGCTAAGTTGTGAAACACTATTTCCTGATGTGATTATCTTTTAAACATTTTAGGAAGATCTTGGTTCATGCAGATACTTTGCTCAGTTTGTAAGCAGTAAAAACCCACAATCATTACTGTTGGTTTGTGACACGTTCTTCTAAAAAATGATATTGTTTTTAAACATTTCATGACCAACTGGTTATAAAAACTGGAGCCATCTTGCCCACTACAAATACAGGCAGCCTCTCAATTTGAAACTAAACATCTGGTTTAAGACCAGTGTTGACAATTTCTTTGGCCATATCATTAATTTTAGAGATGTCCTTATCTCATCCAGGAGAAATGCAGCCACAATATGCACTAGAACTGCCATGGCCTTGTCCTTTGCACGTGAAATAATCGAATGCTTGGAACACACACTGAGTGTGTCTTTCTGCTTCAGTCCTGGTTATGACTTCGTCCTTGGAAAGTCAGCCATGAAAGAAGTGAAGGATACGACCTCTGCCCATCCCACACAGCAGAGGTGCTCCTGGTGAACCAGCCTGTGCCATGGCACCCAGCACCATGGGCCATCCACAGTCCCCACCCTCCATCCAGACTGGCAGGTGTGACATCCAACAGTGCAAATATTCAGAGGGAGAAAGGCAGCAGGGACCACCCACAGCGAGTGCTGGGACGGCGTAAAGACGTACACATAAGGAGAGCACTTTACCACGATCAAGTAGACAGGTTTTGGAAAGGATGGTTTTTGCAAAACATTTTTAATATAAAATCTGAACATTTTGAAGTTCCTTTGATACTTGGTAGGCTGAATAATGGCCACCAAAGGTATCCAGAGTCTCATCCCTGGAACCTGTGATTGTTTGTTTATATGGTACAAGGGACTTTGCAGATGTGATGAAGTTAAGGATCTGAGATGGAGAGAATATTCTGGATCATCCTACATGGAATACCAGGGTCCTTCTAAGAGACAGGCAGAAGGCCAGAGTGAGAAGTCAGGACCGAAGGAGGGGGAGGAAAGGCCTGTGATGCTGCCCTGATGCAGGGAAAAAGGACAGACTCTGGAAGCTGGAAGTCAAGGGAAGGATTCTCCCCAGAGCCTCCAGAGAGATCAGCGACCCGCAGACACCTTGATGTCGGCCCAGCCATCCCAGTGCATTCATGGGAACCTAACACAAACACCAACAATGACATCAGGAAGTGCACATTCCTACATGTTTCCTCAGGGAGACAGAAACTGCTCTTTCATAGCCTCTATCTACAGCAGGCACAAGCAGTATCTTCATTTTTAAGCAATAGGGACTGAGCAGTTGCTTCAGATAAAATAAAAATGAGGACTCTGAGGCACAGAGAGCGTCAGGTGTTGTTCAAGGATGGGGGACTCAGAGCCAACCCCGAGGAGTCGGGCCCTCTGATTACCTGTCAGTGCCACTCAGAGCAGGGCTCAAGGCCTGGGGCATCAATGGATTCCAGAAAGTACCTGGGTCGGCAGTCCCTTGAGGGTGTGGATGGGTGAAGGCAGGGGAGGTGGTGGGCGAGGCGTGACCTGTAGCACGGCGGGGTTGTGTGTCCCCAAGGGAGGTGGAGGAGGGAGGTACAGGTGCTATGGGAGAGGAAGGGGCACCAGATGAGCAGCACACATAGAAGAAGGGACAAGGAACAGACTGAGATGGGCAGAATCCAGTGGGGACTGGGACTCCAGGGTGAGGAGGGGTTGGGAGCCTCCAGATGCCAGGAAGGTGGAGGCTGGAGCTGAGGGCTTGACCAGGAGGGCAGGGAGGCACGAGGAGAGGATTCCAGATGTCGTCCTGGGAGGGGGAAGGACAGCAGGCATGGGGTGGGACCAGGGTGGAGGGATCGGGTTTGCAGAGTGAGGCCCGGGTTTCCATTGTCCAGCTCTGACCTGGTAAGATGGGCAGAGCTGGCTCTCAAAGTAGGGTCTTGGGTCACCCCACAAATCACGAAAAGGGAGAACACCCCAGATGACTGAGGATGGGCTTGGAGGGAGGGTAACTCTCCAGGGTCAGAGCTATTTCCACACAGTTTTCCTTCTTCATGCATTAAAGGGCTCTATAGTCTAATGTGCCCTTTCAAACACTAATCAAAACTTACCCGTTTGGGACATATTTTTTCCACCAATGATTGGTTTGATGTTAAACCTGCCAGGATTCAGAATCTTAATTGTGTTGAAGTCAATGTGCCCAAATTAGTCCAATTTTAGGACTTGTCTCCCTCAGGAGCATGGAGTGCTCTCCTCTTATAACCACCAGACAAGGTGCGGAGGATATTTTCAGAGGACAGGGACCATCTGGCAGTGGCTCCAAGACAGCAAAAGGACCCTCAGGGCCAGTTCCCTCTGTTTTTGTGTAAAGTGACAGGACTTATTCTCACTGTAGAGGTTGGTGTTTATGTGCTTTGTTTTGAATGAGAAAGCTAAAGAGCCAGAGCAGTGCAGGCCGCACATTTCCAGGTCAGCCCAGGAGAGGTGCCCCCACTGGGCAGTGGTTCCTCTCACACCCTTTCTCACTCGCCTCTCTTGACCCCTGCAGGGGCTCCTTCCTCTGTGACTTCAGATCCATCACCACCCTACACCCCCGGCTGTGCACCTGAAAGGGCAGACCTTGCAAGGCTGGTCACTCAGACCACCGGCAGGCAGTGATGCTGGGCATTAGTGAGACACAATCTGCAAAGACTCCCAGGGAGAGGGAAGGTCAGTTCAACACAACCAGGGCAGGTGAGTCCAGCGTGGGGACCACAGCCCAGAGCTGTGTGTGAGCTTCGGAAACTGTGGTAAGAAATCATGTCTCTCAGGGAAATGCAAGTCAAAACTACAGTGAGATACACCTCACACCCATTAGGATGTCTACTATCAAAATAACACAAAACAACAAGTGCTGGCGGGAATGTGGAGAAATTGGAACCCTGTGCACTGTTGGTGGGAGTGTAAAATGGTACAGCTGCTGTGGAAAACAGTATATAATGGTTCCTCAGAAAATTAAACACAGAATTACCATATGATCCAGCAATTCCACTTCTGGGTATATATGTACCAAAAACAATTGAAAGCAGGAACTCAAAGAAATATTGTACACCCATGTTCATAGAGCAGTAGTCACAATATCTAAAGCATGAAAGCAACCCAAGTGTACATCCATGGATGAGCCAAAGGTGGTAGTTCATACAATGGAATATTATTCAGCCTTAAAAAGGAAAGAAATTCTGCAATATGCCACAACACGGATTAACCTCGAGGACATTAGTCTAAGTGAAATAATCCAGCCACAAAGAGACAAATACTATATGATTCCACTTGTATGAGGTACTTCGTCAAAATCATAGAGACAGAAAGTGTAATGGTGGTTGCCAGGGGCTGGGAGAGGGGAGTGTGGGGAGTTATTGTGTAATAGTTTTGTTTCCATTTTAGAAGGTGAAAAGTTATGGAAAAAAAGTTATGGAGATGGATGGCAGTGATGGTTACACAACAATGTGAATGTATTTAATGCCACAAAACTACACATTTAAAAATAGTTAAGATGGTAAATTTTATGTTACATGTATTTTGCCACAATAATAAAAAGAAAAAAGAAATCATGTCTCTTCATGTGAATCCCAATGGTACCCCTGAATACAGGATGAAGACAGTCCCCAGTGCACCGTCTGGCTCTCTAGAGCTAAGGATGGTCAATGTCTGAGAAGCAGCTGCTCTGGTCCCCTCCCCAAGATTTGGCAGCTCTCAGAGACCCTGAGCGGGTTCCCTCAGTGCCCGAACCTGAGGCTTGTTTCTGGGAGGAAGTTAATCAAGGAAGATATTTTTGTGCCCTTTGAAAAATTCTCTTTGTCTTTAACCATCTGTTAATGTCCTGGGTAACCCTCCTCCTCCCTCCTCTTCTGCCCCTGACTACATGCTTCACCATTAGGGCACTGACTCCGTTTAATGTCTTCAAAAAAGGCACATGTCTCTTACACACAAGGGGAATTTCAATAGCCACACTGGGGGACTGAACAACCCTATCTTAGATGTCTCCCTCCTCCTCATCCCCTGTCCTCACTTGTCATTTGTTTTACACTTTAGACTCTTCAGCTCTCTTGAGTCCTTTGATCTGTCCCCCTTGCACACTCCTACCTCCTCCACCCTTCTCTCTACCCCTGCCAGACCTTTCCCCTCCCACCTTGGCTCCTCAACTCCCATAGTCACTGGAGCTTGGGGCCTCCTCCCCCATCATGGGCTCTTTGAGAGGCTCAGAGACCCCAAGAGCAACCAGGCTGAAACAGGCAGATTGAAAACAGGAAATGAACCCACAAACCACACACACTTTGTACTTATCACACCCAGAGCATCGCCTGTTGAGGCAGGAAGTTCTCAAAAGCCCCAAGGTTCTTAACCCCCAATTTTTCCCTTAAAAAAAATCTTTCTTTAATTATAGTAAAAAACACATAATGTTAAATTTACCATCGTGAACCATTAACCAGTGTACAGATCAGTAGTGTGTATACATCCTCGTGCAACAGATCTCCAGCACTTTTTCAAGTGCAAAACAGAAAATCTATACCCATTGGAAAACTTCCATTTCCTCCCCTGTGCAGCCTCTAACAAATACAATTCTTCTTTCTGTTTCTATAATGTGACTGCTCAGATACCCCACATATGTGGGAACATACAGTATTTGTCTGTGATTAGCTTATTTCACTCAGCATAAAGTCCAGGTTGTCCTTCTTTTTAAGGCTGAATAATGTTCCACTGTGTAGATAGACCACATTTTCTTTTTTCTGTCCTCTGCCTATAGACATTTGCGTTGTTTCCATTTCTTGGCTTTTGTGGAAAATGCTGCAAAGAAAATGGATGTGTAAGTTTCTCTTCAAAATCCTGCTTTCAATTCTTTCAGATATGAAACTACAGTGACTTTGCTGGGTCATATGGTAAGTCTATTTCTGCACTATTTTCCATTTCCACCAACAGTGCTCAAGGGTTCCAATTTCTCCACATCCTTGCCAACACAAGCTGTTTTTTGTGTTGCTTTTTTTTTTTACTTTTTGAGAGTGGCCATCCTAATGGGTATGAGGTGATATCCCATTGTTGTTTTGATTCACATTTCTCTGATGGTTAGCAGTCTTGAGCATCTTTTCATAAGCTTGTTGGCCATTTGTATATCTTCTTTGAAGAAATGTCTATTCATGTGTTTTGACTATTTTTTAATTGGGTAGTTTGGTTTTTTTACTGCTGTTGAATTGCAGGGTTTCTTTATATATTCTAGATGTTAACCCCTTCACAGATATATGATTTGCAAATACTTTTTGGTTTCTTTTGATGCCAATGGTTGTTAAGCTGGATGTAGTCCCATTTGTCTATTTTGCTTTTGTTCCTTGAGCTTTTGGTGTCATACCTTGGACATCATTGCCAAATCCAATGTCATGATCTTTCTCCCTGTGTTTTCTTCTATGAATGTTATAGTTTTGGGTCTTACTTTTAGATATTAAATCCATTCTGAGTTAATTTTTGTATATAGTATAAGATGAGGGTCCACTTTCATTCTTTTGCATGTGGATATCCAATATTCCCAACACCTTTTGTTGAAGAGATCGTCCTTTCCCCTTTGAGTGGTCTTGGCACTCTTCTCAAAGACCATTTGACCGTATACAGGAGGGTTTACTTCTGAGCTGTCTATTCTATTCCATTCATCTATATTTCTGTCTTTATGACAGACCACACTATTTTTACTGTAGCTTTGTAATGTGTTTTGAAACCAGGAAGTGCAACCCTCCAACTTTGCTCTTTTTCAAGATTTTTTGGCTCCTCAGGGTCCCTTGAGATACCACATGAACTTGAGGATGAGTTTTTTCTATTTCTGTAAAATATGCTGTTGGAATTTTAAATCGATGGCATTGAATCAGTAGATCACTTTGGGTTGTGTGGACATTTTAGCAATCTTAAGTCTTCCAATCCCTGGTTCTGTTGCTGATGAGGATAGATTTTCAAAGAAGCAGTTGCTCTCATTCTCTTTCCTCCAATCTCCTTGCACTCAACCCCCTAAAGGGGTTTACTCACCTCTGCCACCCCACTCTGGGAAGACCTGAGGTCAGGACAGGACAGAGGGTCCAAGCCTTCAGATCCAGGGATTGTGTGAGGAGATTAAGCAGCTGGACCCTTTCCCTGCTCCTTTCATTTTTTTCTCTCTGGTTTAACTACCTGTCTATCCCAACAGTAATTCTCATTCCTAGTTCCTCTTTTCTTCTGCCAACTCAAGCTCAACTGGAAAAATCTTGCCCAGTAGAAATAAGAACCTGCTTCAATAGAAGAGTAGACATCTGTTTTAAGAATGTTGGTGACAGGTTCACTGGACATGTCACTAATTTGTGTGTCAGAAATATTTGCAATACATCTATGAGAGACATAGCCAAATTGTTCACTAGAAATTCTAAAGCTTTGTCTTTCACATGAAATATTTGAATTCCTGGAAGACATAAGGACTGTATCTGTTAGCTTCAATCCCAGGATTGACTTCAGACCTGGAATCTGCCTCTTCTAGAATCACAGAGCTGCCCTGCGCTTGCCCCACACCCAGAGGAAGTCTTCCTGGCCAAGGAGCAAGTGCACTGATGCCAGCCCTATTTTCATTCCGATGTCACCACCCTCCAACCAGATTTCAGGAAGGATCCCTGACCATGCAAATGTCCAAGGGGTGCAAAGTAATGGGACCGTCTTACACGGCTGGGGAGCATGAGGAGGTACAATTGTGGGGACAAAACTTTACCACGATCAAGTATACAGGACTGGAACAGGATAGTTTTATAAAGCTTTTTAAAATAAAAAAGTAAAATGTCAAGAAACCAGAAGGAGGACAGTGTGTCCCTCCAGAGAGGTGGAGGGAAGGACAAGCAGACACATGTCTCCAGGGCACAGAAGCTTGCAGTTTAGGACAGGGTGACACCGGGGAAGGGGCCATTGGAGGATCTGGGAGAGAGGCCCTGGGCAAGAGGGAGATTAGAGTCCAGTGGGGACCTGAGTCTAGGGAGCAGGGAGAATTGGAGAGCACAGGGACCAGCAGAGCAGAAGGCTGGACTGGAGCCCCGGAGGTGATTCCAGGGAAGAAGGGAGTCAGAGCGCTCGGTATCAGATCAGGTCGGAGGGGATTCCAAACTCCCACTTGGAGGACGAGTGGGAATGAAGGGCAGGCTGATGGTGGGGGAGCTGGAGTCAGGGATCGTGGTTTCCAGAGTGAGGGCCAGGGTTTTCCAGTGCCCAGCTCTGTCCAAGGCGAGACAGTGCAGCTTGTTGTCCAAGCGGGGTCTGAGTTGAGCAGTTTCAGCATCGCCAGGGAGCTACACAAAAAAGCAAAATGTAGCCTCCCTAGTAGGTAGCAAACTCCGCAGGGAACTGGGTGCCAGTGCACAAGGAGACACTGAGTAGAGGCTGAGGAGCAGCCTGGCGGGAGGGAAGGAAGGGCGGGTGGGGCACTGGGGTGCTGGGGTGAAGGGCATAGAGTGCAGGAGTCCTTCGAACTCACTGAGCCGAAAGGAGTAAGGAAAGGGGTGAGGGAGGGGATGTGGGACCCTAGTGACTGGGGCAGACTTTGGGGGCGGGGTACCTCTTCAGGGGTCAGCTATCTGCACAGTTTATTTCTTCATACCTCAAAGGACCTCTACAGTATAATGAACTGTTTCAATTGTCGAATAAACACCCCTGTTTATTACATTGTTTTCCCAAAAGGTTTGGTTTGATGTTAAACCAACTGGGGTTCAAAAACTGTGCATTCAAAGGAAGATGCACAGATCAGTCCAGTTTTCAAGACTGGTAACCAGCAGGGACATGTGACTTAGGCTCTTCCAGCCACCGGAGAAGGTGCTGACCATATTTTAAGGAGGGGTGAATCTGGGCCTCCAGGGTCCCAGTGACCAAAACAATGACATCAGGAAGCTTCTGGAAGGTTTCCCTGTGGGCTCTCATTTCCCCCACTTTATCCTCCAAGCTGCCATTTCTACTCTGGTCCAGATTCCTACATCTCCCCTCAGGTCAGACATTGCCCCTCAGACCACCCACAGTGGGACTCAGCCTCCCTGGAGAGTCTCCTACCGAGGCGGGAGGTTCTCAACGCCACTCAGGACCCTGAACTCCACAGTTTTAGCCTTTGGGGCTCCCCTCCCCCATTCTTTGAACCAGATCCAGGTTCAAGCCCCCGGTCAGGGCGCCCCAGTCCCCAGAGAGATCTCCTCCCCACACCCATCCAGGGCTCAGTCCTATTGACTTGCCCCCCTTGAGGGTCCGGGGCAGGGACCCTGGGCTGCACCCCGGACAGACCTCCCCACAGAAACAGGCCACAGACTGCTTTCTGTTTAATAAGACTTTATTTTACTCAGTTGTTCAAATCTGTCTTCTTAGGCAAGCAGATTTGAAAAAACAATAAAAGAAGATCACTGATTAAAAAAAAATACTTAGGGTAGAAAAAAAAGCAACTTCTTGCAGAAATATTTCCAATAACAGATATTTTCCATTTGTGCTGATAATTCAGTTGATAATTTCAATTGTCATTCTTCGAGGAAGCCAAAACATGGTACATTTATGCATTTCATGAATTTTCCATATGCGTTTAACATTTTTTCTTAAACTGTGTTTAATATTTGTTTCTTAAGCCGTGTTTCACATATTTTGCTTAAACCGTATTTGTACAAATCGGTCCATGAAGCTTCTTCTGCTTAAAGAAATACGTGATATTTTTGACCGGGTTAACCACAAAGGGGCTTTCAATGACAGTGGCAATCGTTTCCATTACGAAGATCAGAATAGTCTCAGTTGCAGACATGCACATCGGTTTTATGAATATGGCTAACTCATTCTTTAGATAAGTTACTTTCTCTGGTAAAAATAGCATCATCTTATCCAGGAGAAATATCACGATGATATGCTTTAGAAATTGCATAAGCATGCTTTTTATAAATGAAATTATCGAATCTTTGGAAAACATAATGAGGCCAATGCGATTTTAAAAAGTTTAAACTTACTCACAGTTCCCCTAGACAGGAGAGGTGCTGCACACCATGCGGGGACCCAGGAGATGCACCAGGTTGGGGGAAGGTTGTGAAGATTATTGAGAGGGGAGGGCCTACGTCAGAACCCTTATTATGGTTTCCAGTAAAGGCTCCGTGATGGGGCGGAGCAAACAGTTTAATACTGTCTAATTGAATCATCCTGGAGGGTTGGAGCTATAGGGGTGGTCTCTAGTTGCCTGGCACCCGGCCTTGGGAGAATTAGGGGCAGGAGAAATATTGGCTTGGTGTGTGAGAGTTAGATAAGGAGGTAGTTGTATCTCAGTAAAGCTGGAAAAGTAATAACATTTGATTTTCATTATAGAAAATAGATATTAATTTTAAACAATGGAAACCACAAAGTTTTATAAAGATAAAAAAGAAAGATAAGGAGGTAGCTGTCTAGCATCTGAGAGGCCTGCCCCCCAAGTAAGCGCTTCACTGTCTTTAGGAATTGGCTCATCCTGGGAGGGGCAGTGTTTCCCAGGGTCTGGAAGGCCCCCAAATGTCACAGCTTCAAGAGTACAGAAAGGTAGAAAATACGGTTAATATAATTGGCTCTGGCATGAATGGATGCCAAAAATAAGATGTTGCTGCAGTAACAGTAACTAAACAACTCTGGATGGTTAAATTTATTGTAGAATTTTTGCAGGTTTTCTGGGCAAACATGTAGTAGGTGGACACCTCTCTTTAAAAAGCCACTTGGAATGCACCCTCTCAGAGGGAGATTGGAGCGTATGTCTCAGCAACTGTTGGATGAAGCGGCAAACGAACCAGTGAGGATACAGAACATTTGAACAATGAGGAAGCTTGATCGACAGACGTATGTATATATAATATTGTAATACATTTTCTGAAGCACACGTAGCACATTTATAAATATTTGCCACATACTAGGCCAAAGTGCAAATTTCGGCAAATACTCAAGAGACTGAGTGTTCTGCGAACATCGTGCTGTGAAGTTAGAAAATAGAGTGGAGGGATAACCAGAAAACCACCATATTCTTGGAAACAACCTTTTTTAAGAAAAAAAATCATGTTTTGAAGAAGACATGATAATAGAAACCTGAAAATATGTATAACTAACAGTCAAAATTACTTTACGTAAAGCACACAGGATGCAGCTGAGGTGGGAGCTGCGAGCAAACTAAAAGTGTAAAAATGCTTAAAGCAGAAAAGAGTAGTTGTTAATGAGCTAATTATTCACTTTTAGAAGGAAGAACAATTTAAAGGAGAAGGAAAAGGTAGGTAAAAGTAAAAAAAACTCAGGAGATGGTTCATATGTATTAGAAAGAATCAACAAAGTCAGAGGTGGGTCTTTAAAAGGCAAACTTCTGGCAGATTCTTAAGAAAAGTGAGGGCAGGCACAATATGCAATATTAGGAGTGAAAAAGGAAACAAGGACAGAAAACAGACAGTAGGAGGACATTATGAGCACCCTGACTGCAAATATTTGAAAAATTAGGTTAAATGAATGAATACCTAGAAAAATCAAATGAAACCAGAACTGAGTCAAGAAGGGAGAAAAGCCTGCGTTGCCCTATTAACCAATAAAGAAACTGAGTTAGTATTTTTAAGCCTTCCAACAAAGGATGCACCAAACGTAGGTTATTTGACAGGGGTGTTTTCCAAACCTTCATGGAACAATTAATTCTGATCACACACATACTGTTACAGAAAACAGAAAGGACAGAACATGTCCCCAGCTCTTATTTTTTTTTTTTTTATTTATTTTTTTTTTTTGTGAGGAAGACCAGCCCTGAGCTAACATCCGTTGCCAATCCTCCTCTTTTTGCTGAGGAAGACTGGCCCTGGGCTAACATTCATGCCCATCTTCCTCTACTTTATGTGGGACGCCACCACGGCATGGCTGACAGGCAGTGCGTCGGCGGGCGCCCAGGATCCGAACCCGCGAACCCGGAGCTGCCAAACGCGAACTAAACGGCTGCGCCACTAGGCCGGCCCCTCCCCAGCTCTTATTGTGAGACTAGTGTAACCTTGACCCCAAACCAGAAAAAAACAAGGAGAATAACAGGCCAGTGTGGGCACATGCACACGTCCTATAGGATGAGTAAACACAATCCAGCAATGAATGGAAAAGATGACGTGCATGAAATGTGGGGTTTGTTCCACGAATATAGTTAGTTGAACAGTAGAAAATCCGTGTCATTCACAGCATTAACAGTCTAAAGGAGGAAAACCACAGGAATTTTTCAAAAGACGCCTTCAAAAGAAAACTCTACAAAAAATTCAGCCTCAATTTATGTTAAAAACTTAGTACACCAGAAACAAAAAGGAACTTTCTTAATCTGATAGAGTGTCTACAAATGCTACAGCAAACACACTTTTTTAAGATCAGGGAGCAGGGCCCGGGGGGGCCACCATCACCACTTTCTACAGTATAGTGGGGGTGCTTGCCACACAGCAAGACCAAATGGTAAAATACAAGGGCTGAGAAGTAAAAAGGAAGAAACGATGTCATAATTTACACGTGGGATGATCCCCCATATAGAAAATGCAAACGAATCTGGTAAATGATCAGAGTCAATGCTGTAGTTTCCCAAGGTTGCCAGACATGAGATCCATATGCGAGACTCAAGGGCATTGCTTTATAATAGCAAATGTAATTTTTTAAAAGCTAATCTTTGTAACAGCAATCTAGGAATAAACAAAGACCTTTATGTGCAAGGCCTTATATGGAAAAACAGGAAAGCTGGTTGAAAAACATTCAGCAAACAGTAGCAGATGGTGAATAACTCAACAGACGGAGAGAAAGAGAGAACAATGTTCATGAATAGGAAGACTCCGTACAATGAAAATAGCGGCTCCCCTCACATTATCTACAGAATTAGGAGCTTCCAGACCAAATCCTACTAGTTTTCTTTTAACTTGACAAGCCCATTCTATAATTAAATAGTGTAACAAAGGGCCCTGAGGAAGAGTTACAAGGCCAACCGCCCCCACTAAGTATCAAGATGTATCATCAGGCTGCACTATTTAAGACAGTGGGCTATTGGTCCACTGGGAATTACCAGAAAATCTAGAACTCTCCTGCACACACAGAGGGACTCAAGAATGGAGGTGGCATTACACATAAGTAGGGGAAAGGAAACACTTTTCAAAAATGATTCTGGAAAGATTGGTCTCACACACACATCCACATGGCCTTGGGAAGGTGTTCTAAATCAGGTAGAAAAGGTGGGCTGGGAGTGGGGTTGGGTGCAGCACGCGGGACCTGTGGGTACTGGGTCTATCTTCTGTAACCTGGGTGAAGACACACAGTGGGGGTTTTTAATTGTTGCTCTCCATACCCTGCACAGAGGTTATAAATAGTTCTTTTGACTATATTCAGCATGAAATATGAAAAAAAGTCTTAAGTTTTTTGCATCAGTCCTCCTTTTCAAGAGGAAAAAAAAAGCTCTGGTGTAGCCTGACGTGATACAGAACAAACCTTTACCGTACATCCATTATAATCAACCGAGTCCTTAATAAATACGTACTTTACAACCAAGAATCGTGACATATTTGAGAACAATCAGTAACAAAATGGGAAAATGGGGCATTGAAAGAGAAAAGCAGGTGCCCAAAGCACAAACACTCTGATGATGTCAAGTGTAGGCAGGATGTGGGGCACGTGGACGATGAACTCATGGAACCCATGGCTGGAAGAAAATTCATCGAAAAGTTGAAAAGTAAACAGTGACATATCCTTATCCTTTATATCCTTTATATCTTCATATGCTTCAGACAGCTCTGTGAGGGTGTATATGTTCCCATTTCCCAGGTTTTAGGAGACTCAGAGGATTTTCTTTTCATAGATTAGCGTTGCATTTGATCAAGTAAATTTACTAAATCTATTGAGAAATTAAGTCTTTTTCTCCT
The DNA here is from genome assembly GCA_031878705.1 of Tapirus indicus. NCBI lineage: Eukaryota > Metazoa > Chordata > Mammalia > Perissodactyla > Tapiridae > Tapirus > Tapirus indicus. The sequence goes on along the minus strand of CM062926.1, from coordinate 18,014,447 downwards.
TTAGTCTGGTGACATGGAGAATTACATTCTGATACTAAAACATACTTGCATTCCTGTTATAAACCCTCCTTGGTCATGATAACTTATTTGCTTAATTATTTGTTATGATTAATTCTGGATTTGGTTCACTGATATTTAATTTGATTTTGCAAGTACATTGGTAGGTGAAATTGGTCCCTAATTTTCTTGCCTGGTTTTGGTATCAAGCTATAGTAGCCTCATAAAATGAGTTAGGAAGTCTTCTCTTTTTCAATTTTTTAAATTCTTTGAGAGAGTTTATTGAGTTATCTTTAACGTGAAGATTTGTTAAAACTCACCCATAAAGACATCAGGGCCTGGCGCTGTTTTGTTGGCGGAGGGAATGAGTGGCTCTCACTTTAATTTCTTTAATGGTTATTGCTCTGTTTGTATTATCCACTTTTCTTGAGTCAGTTTCGGTGACTTACGTTTAGCTAGATAATTGTCCATTTAATCTCAGTTTTAATGAACTCGGTATACTGAACTGTTTCAATTGTCGAATAAACACCCCTGTTTATTACATTGTTTTCCCAAAAGGTTTGGTTTGATGTTAAACCAACTGGGGTTCAAAAACTGTGCATTCAAAGGAAGATGCACAGATCAGTCCAGTTTTCAAGACTGGTAACCAGCAGGGACATGTGACTTAGGCTCTTCCAGCCACCGGAGAAGGTGCTGACCATATTTTAAGGAGGGGTGAATCTGGGCCTCCAGGGTCCCAGTGACCAAAACAATGACATCAGGAAGCTTCTGGAAGGTTTCCCTGTGGGCTCTCATTTCCCCCACTTTATCCTCCAAGCTGCCATTTCTACTCTGGTCCAGATTCCTACATCTCCCCTCAGGTCAGACATTGCCCCTCAGACCACCCACAGTGGGACTCAGCCTCCCTGGAGAGTCTCCTACCGAGGCAGGAGGTTCTCAACGCCACTCAGGACCCTGAACTCCACAGTTTTAGCCTTTGGGGCTCCCCTCCCCCATTCTTTGAACCAGATCCAGGTTCAAGCCCCCGGTCAGGGCGCCGCAGTCCCCAGAGAGATCTCCTCCCCACACCCATCCAGGGCTCAGTCCTATTGACTTGCCCCCCTTGAGGGTCCAGGGCAGGGACCCTGGGCTGCACCCCGGACAGACCTCCCCACAGAAACAGGCCACAGACTGCTTTCTGTTTAATAAGACTTTATTTTACTCAGTTGTTCAAATCTGTCTTCTTAGGCAAGCAGATTTGAAAAAACAATAAAAGAAGATCACTGATTAAAAAAAAATACTTAGGGTAGAAAAAAAAGCAACTTCTTGCAGAAATATTTCCAATAACAGATATTTTCCATTTGTGCTGATAATTCAGTTGATAATTTCAATTGTCATTCTTCGAGGAAGCCAAAACATGGTACATTTATGCATTTCATGAATTTTCCATATGCGTTTAACATTTTTTCTTAAACTGTGTTTAATATTTGTTTCTTAAGCCGTGTTTCACATATTTTGCTTAAACCGTATTTGTACAAATCGGTCCATGAAGCTTCTTCTGCTTAAAGAAATACGTGATATTTTTGACCGGGTTAACCACAAAGGGGCTTTCAATGACAGTGGCAATCGTTTCCATTACGAAGATCAGAATAGTCTCAGTTGCAGACATGCACATCGGTTTTATGAATATGGCTAACTCATTCTTTAGATAAGTTACTTTCTCTGGTAAAAATAGCATCATCTTATCCAGGAGAAATATCACGATGATATGCTTTAGAAATTGCATAAGCATGCTTTTTATAAATGAAATTATCGAATCTTTGGAAAACATAATGAGGCCAATGCGATTTTAAAAAGTTTAAACTTACTCACAGTTCCCCTAGACAGGAGAGGTGCTGCACACCATGCGGGGACCCAGGAGATGCACCAGGTTGGGGGAAGGTTGTGAAGATTATTGAGAGGGGAGGGCCTACGTCAGAACCCTTATTATGGTTTCCAGTAAAGGCTCCGTGATGGGGCGGAGCAAACAGTTTAATACTGTCTAATTGAATCATCCTGGAGGGTTGGAGCTATAGGGGTGGTCTCTAGTTGCCTGGCACCCGGCCTTGGGAGAATTAGGGGCAGGAGAAATATTGGCTTGGTGTGTGAGAGTTAGATAAGGAGGTAGTTGTATCTCAGTAAAGCTGGAAAAGTAATAACATTTGATTTTCATTATAGAAAATAGATATTAATTTTAAACAATGGAAACCACAAAGTTTTATAAAGATAAAAAAGAAAGATAAGGAGGTAGCTGTCTAGCATCTGAGAGGCCTGCCCCCCAAGTAAGCGCTTCACTGTCTTTAGGAATTGGCTCATCCTGGGAGGGGCAGTGTTTCCCAGGGTCTGGAAGGCCCCCAAATGTCACAGCTTCAAGAGTACAGAAAGGTAGAAAATACGGTTAATATAATTGGCTCTGGCATGAATGGATGCCAAAAATAAGATGTTGCTGCAGTAACAGTAACTAAACAACTCTGGATGGTTAAATTTATTGTAGAATTTTTGCAGGTTTTCTGGGCAAACATGTAGTAGGTGGACACCTCTCTTTAAAAAGCCACTTGGAATGCACCCTCTCAGAGGGAGATTGGAGCGTATGTCTCAGCAACTGTTGGATGAAGCGGCAAACGAACCAGTGAGGATACAGAACATTTGAACAATGAGGAAGCTTGATCGACAGACGTATGTATATATAATATTGTAATACATTTTCTGAAGCACACGTAGCACATTTATAAATATTTGCCACATACTAGGCCAAAGTGCAAATTTCGGCAAATACTCAAGAGACTGAGTGTTCTGCGAACATCGTGCTGTGAAGTTAGAAAATAGAGTGGAGGGATAACCAGAAAACCACCATATTCTTGGAAACAACCTTTTTTAAGAAAAAAAATCATGTTTTGAAGAAGACATGATAATAGAAACCTGAAAATATGTATAACTAACAGTCAAAATTACTTTACGTAAAGCACACAGGATGCAGCTGAGGTGGGAGCTGCGAGCAAACTAAAAGTGTAAAAATGCTTAAAGCAGAAAAGAGTAGTTGTTAATGAGCTAATTATTCACTTTTAGAAGGAAGAACAATTTAAAGGAGAAGGAAAAGGTAGGTAAAAGTAAAAAAAACTCAGGAGATGGTTCATATGTATTAGAAAGAATCAACAAAGTCAGAGGTGGGTCTTTAAAAGGCAAACTTCTGGCAGATTCTTAAGAAAAGTGAGGGCAGGCACAATATGCAATATTAGGAGTGAAAAAGGAAACAAGGACAGAAAACAGACAGTAGGAGGACATTATGAGCACCCTGACTGCAAATATTTGAAAAATTAGGTTAAATGAATGAATACCTAGAAAAATCAAATGAAACCAGAACTGAGTCAAGAAGGGAGAAAAGCCTGCGTTGCCCTATTAACCAATAAAGAAACTGAGTTAGTATTTTTAAGCCTTCCAACAAAGGATGCACCAAACGTAGGTTATTTGACAGGGGTGTTTTCCAAACCTTCATGGAACAATTAATTCTGATCACACACATACTGTTACAGAAAACAGAAAGGACAGAACATGTCCCCAGCTCTTATTTTTTTTTTTTTTATTTATTTTTTTTTTTTGTGAGGAAGACCAGCCCTGAGCTAACATCCGTTGCCAATCCTCCTCTTTTTGCTGAGGAAGACTGGCCCTGGGCTAACATTCATGCCCATCTTCCTCTACTTTATGTGGGACGCCACCACGGCATGGCTGACAGGCAGTGCGTCGGCGGGCGCCCAGGATCCGAACCCGCGAACCCGGAGCTGCCAAACGCGAACTAAACGGCTGCGCCACTAGGCCGGCCCCTCCCCAGCTCTTATTGTGAGACTAGTGTAACCTTGACCCCAAACCAGAAAAAAACAAGGAGAATAACAGGCCAGTGTGGGCACATGCACACGTCCTATAGGATGAGTAAACACAATCCAGCAATGAATGGAAAAGATGACGTGCATGAAATGTGGGGTTTGTTCCACGAATATAGTTAGTTGAACAGTAGAAAATCCGTGTCATTCACAGCATTAACAGTCTAAAGGAGGAAAACCACAGGAATTTTTCAAAAGACGCCTTCAAAAGAAAACTCTACAAAAAATTCAGCCTCAATTTATGTTAAAAACTTAGTACACCAGAAACAAAAAGGAACTTTCTTAATCTGATAGAGTGTCTACAAATGCTACAGCAAACACACTTTTTTAAGATCAGGGAGCAGGGCCCGGGGGGGCCACCATCACCACTTTCTACAGTATAGTGGGGGTGCTTGCCACACAGCAAGACCAAATGGTAAAATACAAGGGCTGAGAAGTAAAAAGGAAGAAACGATGTCATAATTTACACGTGGGATGATCCCCCATATAGAAAATGCAAACGAATCTGGTAAATGATCAGAGTCAATGCTGTAGTTTCCCAAGGTTGCCAGACATGAGATCCATATGCGAGACTCAAGGGCATTGCTTTATAATAGCAAATGTAATTTTTTAAAAGCTAATCTTTGTAACAGCAATCTAGGAATAAACAAAGACCTTTATGTGCAAGGCCTTATATGGAAAAACAGGAAAGCTGGTTGAAAAACATTCAGCAAACAGTAGCAGATGGTGAATAACTCAACAGACGGAGAGAAAGAGAGAACAATGTTCATGAATAGGAAGACTCCGTACAATGAAAATAGCGGCTCCCCTCACATTATCTACAGAATTAGGAGCTTCCAGACCAAATCCTACTAGTTTTCTTTTAACTTGACAAGCCCATTCTATAATTAAATAGTGTAACAAAGGGCCCTGAGGAAGAGTTACAAGGCCAACCGCCCCCACTAAGTATCAAGATGTATCATCAGGCTGCACTATTTAAGACAGTGGGCTATTGGTCCACTGGGAATTACCAGAAAATCTAGAACTCTCCTGCACACACAGAGGGACTCAAGAATGGAGGTGGCATTACACATAAGTAGGGGAAAGGAAACACTTTTCAAAAATGATTCTGGAAAGATTGGTCTCACACACACATCCACATGGCCTTGGGAAGGTGTTCTAAATCAGGTAGAAAAGGTGGGCTGGGAGTGGGGTTGGGTGCAGCACACGGGACCTGTGGGTACTGGGTCTATCTTCTGTAACCTGGGTGAAGACACACAGTGGGGGTTTTTAATTGTTGCTCTCCATACCCTGCACAGAGGTTATAAATAGTTCTTTTGACTATATTCAGCATGAAATATGAAAAAAAGTCTTAAGTTTTTTGCATCAGTCCTCCTTTTTAAGAGGAAAAAAAAAGCTCTGGTGTAGCCTGACGTGATACAGAACAAACCTTTACCGTACATCCATTATAATCAACCGAGTCCTTAATAAATACGTACTTTACAACCAAGAATCGTGACATATTTGAGAACAATCAGTAACAAAATGGGAAAATGGGGCATTGAAAGAGAAAAGCAGGTGCCCAAAGCACAAACACTCTGATGATGTCAAGTGTAGGCAGGATGTGGGGCACGTGGACGATGAACTCATGGAACCCATGGCTGGAAGAAAATTCATCGAAAAGTTGAAAAGTAAACAGTGACATATCCTTATCCTTTATATCCTTTATATCTTCATATGCTTCAGACAGCTCTGTGAGGGTGTATATGTTCCCATTTCCCAGGTTTTAGGAGACTCAGAGGATTTTCTTTTCATAGATTAGCGTTGCATTTGATCAAGTAAATTTACTAAATCTATTGAGAAATTAAGTCTTTTTCTCCTTTAGTCTGGTGACATGGAGAATTACATTCTGATACTAAAACATACTTGCATTCCTGTTATAAACCCTCCTTGGTCATGATAACTTATTTGCTTAATTATTTGTTATGATTAATTCTGGATTTGGTTCACTGATATTTAATTTGATTTTGCAAGTACATTGGTAGGTGAAATTGGTCCATAATTTTCTTGCCTGGTTTTGGTATCAAGCTATAGTAGCCTCATAAAATGAGTTAGGAAGTCTTCTCTTTTTCAATTTTTTAAATTCTTTGAGAGAGTTTATTGAGTTATCTTTAACGTGAAGATTTGTTAAAACTCACCCATAAAGACATCAGGGCCTGGCGCTGTTTTGTTGGCGGAGGGAATGAGTGGCTCTCACTTTAATTTCTTTAATGGTTATTGCTCTGTTTGTATTATCCACTTTTCTTGAGTCAGTTTCGGTGACTTACGTTTAGCTAGATAATTGTCATAGATTGGCACAGCTCTCGAGGTGTCTCTGATAAATTGCAACATCTCCTTGTATCTCCCCATGTGTCCTCTTTACACCCTGATCAACGTATCAATGGATCCCTTTCTCTCTCTCTCTCAACACCCTGGTTTACACGTGAAGGGTAGGGTGGAGAGAAAGTCCTAACAAAGATTTTCCCCTTCACCAGACTTTAGTCAGCCTCCTCTGAGCCCTCGGCTGCACCAGGCCTCACCTTGGGCTTCTGTCTCCATCCTTGTAGAGTCCAGTTGTAGCAAGAATCCTGCTAAGTCAAGATCCAAGTCTATCCAAGGGTAGCCAAGATCCCCTAGCCTCCATATCTGATCCCCCTCCATTTCTGACCAAATTCCTCATCCCTCCCCATCCCCCAGGGAACATCTGAGCACCCTGGTCTGCCTTCAGTAAGAATCCTGTTAGGTCAGTTTACCAACAGTTACTCTACCCTCTTGGCAATTTCCCCATTCACTGATCACCCCATCCTGTTCATTGGTTATAAATCCTCACTTTTCTTTGTTGATTTGCTCTTGAGCCCAATCTCTCTCCCCTACTGCAAAACCCCTCTGTTGTACTTCCCCTGAACAAAGTGTGCCTTCCCGTCTTTAACAGGCATCAGGATAATATTTCCTTTAACAAACATAAATAAATAATTACAATACAGTTGATGAGAGCTGTAAGAAAGCACATAAAAGGGGATATGGGATTATAAATAAATCAATTAATTGCATATTAGGGTCTTGGAAAGGTCCAAGAATTTGGAAAATGTTAGGAAAAGTGATAGCATCCAGGCTTGATGTAGGATAGTTGGGAGCAGGCACTGTTAAACGCTGTTAAGACCAAGTTGACTGAGGACATTCGGGGCAGTTCAATAGCGGTCAGTTATAACACGTGCATGTCCTGTGATTGGGCAAATACACTTCTAGACAATACCTTGCAGAAATGCACAAGTGCACCGAGTTAAACATCCATGGGAGTTCCTTGCAGCCCCATTTGAATGACCACAGAAAATCAATGGCATTTGAGTCCCAACATGCCGCGAACAATAACTTAGCAATTTTGCTGCTGCCTGACAAGGGTCTCCCGTTCTCCAGCCTTGGGTGGAGGTGCTGCTGCTAACCCTGAACTCAAGCCTTTGCACCTTTTCGGATTTTGCCTGATGACTAACATCTGGGTCAGGTGGCATGTATATTTGGTTGCAAATAACAAGACCCAGCACAAGCTGACTTTCGGTGAAAAGGGGGCCTGTGTTAGCTCATGTAGCTGGAAGTCCGGCTACAAATTGGGCTTGGCCGTGACTTGGTCCAAGGCTCCAACAACATCACTGGATCTCCTGACAGTAGGGGGGGTCCCCAGTTTAAAAAATTGTCAATGCTCGGAATTGATGGTGTTGAGAGAGAGGAAGACGATGTAGTAAATTTTGACTCTGGACTCTCCAAACTCTGCTTCATTTTCTTTGAGGCCCTCTTCTCTTCTCAGTGCTCATGCACTTCATCCCAGAGACATAGGTGTTGATGATGGATGACTGAGGAACGCGCTTACAATTTTAGGGACCAGTGGCCTTCATGGATGTGGCCATGGAAGTGGCTCCTCGACCCTCTCAGAGAAACCTATATAGAGACATGATGCTGGAGAACCACTAGAACCTTCTCTCAGTAGCTCAGGGCAATGTTCCAAATTCTCTTGCAGCCCATTGTGGTGGGTCTTCATCTCCTCAGGCGTCAGAGGCTGTGGGGTTCTGGAAGTGCCATAAAGCTCATAAAGACCCAAGTTCATAAAGTTTGGGTCTAAAACTTAGGGACCAGAGAGTCTGAAACTCTACCACATAGAGAAAGAGACATTCTTTTTCACACCTGGGTAAAAGACTGATTTTTAAACTTGTAAAGGGCTTGTCTCCTTCTGAAGCCTTGTCTTATCCGTCTTTGAGAGATTTCAAAGATCATGTGTGGCTAATACTAAATTGGGGGGTAATTTTGTTTCCTGCATGTTTTTCCAAGCCCTTATGGCTTTCCCCACTCTCAGGGATTAACTCTTTAAAGCAGATATTATATTCCAATTGGAGCCACAACAATGACGGAGAGAGAATCTTCCCAAGATGCATGTCCAGGTGAGAACCTGCAGCTGAGAGTTCTGGCAGGTAACCTTTCAGTTCTTCACTGTCCAAGGTGGAAGGCACCACCCACATGTGGCTAGTAAGCACTTGAAATGGGGCGAGTCCAAGTTGACATGTGCCATAAGTGTAAGACTCACAGCGGATTTCAAAGACTTAGAATGAAAACAAAAAGGTGTAAAAAACTCCTTAATAATTTTATGTTGATTACATGCTGAAATTATAATATTTTGGGTTAAATTCATCTGTTTATTTTACTTTTTAAGTGTACTGTATTAGTTTGCTGCAGCTGCCATAACAAAGTCCCACAAACCAGCTGGCTTAGAAGGAACAGAAATTTATTGTCTTATGGTCCTGGAGGCTGGACATCTGAGATCAGGGTGTTGACCGGGTCAGTTCCTTCTGAGGGCTGTGAGGACACATCTGTCACTCCTAGAAAACAAATCAATCAAACAGCAAATACACAAACCCTTCAGTGACGTCCTACCACACCCAGACTAAAGCACACACTCCTCATGTGGGGCCTGCAGGATCTGTCCCCCACGCTTCAGGCACACGGGCTGCTCCCACTTTGAGGGGATGTGCGTGTGGGTGTGAGTGGGGAGGGTGGGCCTCCAGGTCCTCTCATTCTTTGGACTAGATCCCCATTTCCATTCATTTTCTCATAAGGTCATGAATACTAAAATCTCCTGAACATTTTCTCCAGGGAGACTCCCTTTGGGGTAGCTATTTACACATGCCAGCCCTACTAGGACCATTTGCAGGGCTCGTTCCAACAGCTTGAAGGACTGGTCCTAACTTTAGTCCAAAATACACATGAGCTGTTGATCCATCTGCCCCAAACAGTGATGGGGTCTGTGATATATGTTTCCCTGAAGTCCTCAGTGTGGGAAATGGGGAACAGTAACTTAACTATGATCTTTTTCCACTATTTTTTTAAGGGGTTTGGAGCCTCAGGTAATATCTTATTTCCTAGGCTTCCAGGTACTTCTACGTAATTGGTTGCAAAGTTTAGTTTAGTTTTATAGATTAGGATAAAGAGACCCAATTTACAACACTCTGTAACCTACAATATGGCAATGATCCATTTTATTTGTGGAACCTCTCAAATTATACTAGTTAGGGAAGTGTTTCTCGTATTCTCAGTGTTCTTAAGACCTACCTGCGGTGCTTTTGGAGAATGGAGATCCCTGGCCTCCATGTTCTTATGGCCAAGCCTGAGATAAATGGGGCTGGGGTGGGGATATGCTCTCCTTCTAGTGGGAGGAGCTGCAAGGTGCAGGCAAAGGTCATGGGTGTCTCATTCTAAGGTCAGGAAGACAGGAAGATTAAGAAGAGTGATCCAATCTACAACATGAACCCTCGTTTATTAAATGGAGGAGACCTAACCATGAATCCTTGTATTTAAAATAAATATTTGTTAAATGACTCTCAAATTTCCTCACCCGGAGATTTCACATGTGTGCAGGGGCCATCACACACACACATACACACACACACCACTCAGGGAAACTACAGGATCCTGGATAGTTCCAGGCAGGTATAAGGAGCAGAGCAAAGAGAGTAAACGACCCCCATTATGTCCCTGGGGCTGTCAGCTCAGAGACCACTGTGAGGGCTGAAGTGAGGCTGAGGGTGGGCAATAGGTCTCAGAGGGTGGGGTGCTGCAGGGAGCAGGGAGGGCACCAGAGAGGAAGCCCACTATTCCCAACAGAGAACGCATCTGTCTGCAGCAGCAGCACATACAGCGGGTCCCCGGGCCAGGCTGCCAGTGCCTCAGCCCCAACACAAACCCTGCTCCAGTGTGTGGAATTTGCAGTCTGTGCCCCAAATAGGTGGGATTGAGGTTGACAGTGACATCAAGGGAAACCTGTAATTCCAAACTCAAAAGCCTGTCCTGCAAAATAAGAAAATACCCATGCATTCTCTATTAAGTCCCCACGGCACACACTGTCCACATCTAAATTAGCAGGAAGTTCAGTTATTTCCTGGGTTCCTCCCCGACCAGTCCACTTGCAGACACACAGGGAGGCTCACAGTTGTCCCAGCATCTCTCTCCTTTGTTCATCAGCTGCCACCTCCTGGCAGATGATGGATAATCAGGATGATGGAGCCTGACAGCCTGGTCCCTCAGCTGACCAGGAAGTTGGGACTCAGCCTCAAACTGGTGGGGACAGGGGGGCACTGACCATTCTGAAGACTTGGAGGTATCAGGAAAGTGGAAGTCAAACAGAGCTGCCCAAGTGTGAGGGGACAGAGAGTTGATGTAGGACTGGGTCAAGGATCAGAAAGGAGGGGCCTCAACCAGAAGCAATGAACCGAGAATTTCTTGAATGTCTGCAGGGAAAAGGCTGGATTCTCCAGAGGAAATGACTCAGCTGCAGCAGCTCAGAGGGCTGTGCACTCCTGTCTGCCCCCCATCTACTGCTCCTCCCTCCAGGAGTAACGGCCTCTCCTCACATCCACCTGCCCAAACTCACCTGTGCCCCTTCATTGTCCAGCTCTACATGAAGGGACTCTGGGGTCCCTTTCCTGCCCTCAAGGAGGGAGAGGGGAGATGCAGTTCCACACAGACAGCCCAGCAATGGTGTCCTGAGAGGTGGGGTTGGGCAAGACCTCACACTCCCCACGTCCTGGGTCCTGATCTGGAGTTGATGGTGAAGCCCAGACACCACCTGCTCCCTTAGGACCTGAGAGAACCCGTGCCACAGCAAATGACACATCTATCCTGATTCTTCCCAGTAGGAAGGTTCTTGAAATACCTGGAAGGACCCATCTCCTCCTATGGAAGGCCCAGTCTGGAAACTTCCACAGCAACCCATCCAAGGCCCGTGTGCACAGATCCTAGGTGACAGGGCCTTCAGGGCCGCAGGCTCACAGCTATTTCCCCCAGTGCCCACACTTGGGCAGAAGCATCTGGGCCCTGAGTGTTCAGCCTTCAGTGCCCACTGTGCCTGGAACCATCTCCCTCCCCAGTGACTTGGATCCTGGTGTTGGTTCCAGGTCACCAGTCCATGCTGCCACTTCCTCCAATGGGGTCCTCCCTGGGGCCCCTGATGTCTGTCCCAGGACCTTCACCCGGAGCAAATCTAAAGAGTGTTTGAGAGCTGGGACTTGTGGCAGTGAAAACACTTTCATTGGTCTCAGGGGATAGAAAAGGTCCACAGGAGCTCAAGGAGGAGCATGAGTGCCCTCTAGTGGTGGTTCCTGCTGGAAGAAGAGCAAAGAGGGGTCAGGAGAGCTGAGAGATCAGGGCTGACCTTGGACAAAGGGCACATTCAGGTTCAGAGAAGGCATATTTAGGGGTGATTAACTTATGGCTGCCTGTAATTCTCCAGCTGGAAGATTGTGGTTTTTCAAAGGATGTAATCACAAATCAGAATGACACCACTGGGTTATACTGCAAAGTCAGCTGAGAGAAATACTGTAGACGTTGAGATGAAAAAATACATGATAACAAATCTATACACGATGTCATTAGACGGTCTACTCTAGTGTTCCTACCATCTTAAGAGGCAACGAATGCAAAGTCAGTCTCTCATTAGGAAAAAATATCTTATTAAGAAGAAAATTATATCATAGAAGTTTTTCTTTATTTTAAGAATCATACATCTTGGCATTGTTACCGCACTGTGGGTCCAGGTTGCTCAATGTCGCATTGTAAAAGAATTTACAGAGCAGCAAGGACGGGTACAAAGAGTATGAAGTTTATCACACAGATACACTCCATAGACAGAGCAGGCACACTCCAAGAGAGGAGCTGCACCGAGTGGTTTTGCCATCACCTCTTTGATATTCCTGTTGTGGGCAGGGGGTCCTTCTGCATAGGGCAGAAGTAAAAGTGAAGGCAACTGTGAGTCAGAGCAGCAGCAGCCAGGGGAAAAGCGGCAGGGCTGCAGCTTCCATAAATCAAGCAGTTCGGTCCCCCTACAGACAGTCAAAACAGGTTCAGGAAACTTGCACTTACCTAAGCTATCTTCAGCTATAATGCAGAACTATGTCTTAACAATGTCCTAGCAACGTTCCCCCCACACACACATGACCCTCATGTTCCCTTGCGGTGCCAGATCCCTATGCTAACCTGCCTGTCTCAGCATCATTTCTTAAGAATGAATCTACACCCAAAAAATGGACTTTGTCAGAGACCAGCCAGTGTTGGGGTCTTATTCCCAGCCCCTGGGGGCTGACAGCACCCTACTCCCCAACCTGGGGCCCCTCTCTGAAGCATGAGAGCCTTTGATGCTCCCTTACTGGAGGAGAGGGGAGTCTTTTTTGTGTTCACACCATTCACCTGTCCACTCTCACACTCGGGACAAGATCTCTTGTCCATCTTGGTTTTGATATTTAAATCACTGCCCTCTAGTTCTGTCCTTCATCCATCCCAACATTGTGACAGGTCCAAGAGGTGACTTCTGCTCATGATTTTTAGAGAAAAGTTCTCAAAACAGTTGCCTTCACCCACCACGAACAGACCTCCACTCGAGAGCCATCATCATCACCCGGAAGGATTTGGACACGTTTTTAGTATCAGATACTTTTCAAGTCCTAGGGAGAAATGTGACTCTCCCCACAGGGATGACCAGTAGAAATGGACAAAGAGAATTTGCATTAGTGTTAACAGAAGATCTATAGGAACAAATGAAAGCTTAAATTCCTAGGAGACTCCACATAAAATCCACAGTCCTGTGCTGAAACATTAGTCCTGGTTGGCTTTCACCACTTCCTTAAGAGATAAACTACAAAAGTGACATTAACAGTGAACTAGAAGAATAAAATTTGCATCACAGTTACTGATAAACCAAAATAGTTGTTTGTTTTCCCTTAAAAGAGCATCCAGTGAATTATGCTCATTTTCACAATGATGTAAGAGTGTCCTTCTGTTGACGGGCTATCTACAATTTTGTGACCTGGTAGAAATGACTCCCCTTTTCCCTTTAAATCTCAAATACAAAACTAGAGGCAGTGTCTGGGCCCTCTCCCAGATCCCACCGCCTGCGACCAGCAGCAGGACGAGCTGAGCTGAGCTCCCCTGGTCCTCAAGACAGCGGTGGCATCCTGGGCTGTCCCTGTGCCCTGATGTTCCCATGTCCCTGGGATGCTGATGGGCGGGTGCGGGGCTGGCAGCCAGAGGGTCTCGCGCACACTTTGTGGCTCTAACCAACCAACATCAGAACCCTGAGCCTTTGCCTCCACAGTGTCCACAGACAGCCCGAAGTTCTGGAAGCTGAATACCTACTGGGAAGCACTGGCCCCATGCTCAGCTCTCACGGGCAGCTCCTGGGTGAACCTGGACACCACCAGTCCCGGCAGGTGGTGGTCACTGAGGGTTGAGCTGGCCCAGATCCCATCACCTGGCCCTTCTCTCGGATTCCAGGAGTGATATGTGAGGCAGAGGGTTTGGTCAGCTCCTCACCAAGAGCATCAGGCCCTGGTGCCAGGGAGGTGGTGCTGAGGCATCAGGCGGTGCCAGGATGGGAGATGGGGGTTTGACAAGGAACTGGCAGGGAGAGCAGGGGCAGAGCCAGGGCATGGGCCACCAGGATCAACCTCTTATGAGAGATGAGGACATCGGGTCCCTTTCTTGTGCCCAAAGGGGTCTCTGAACAGTATCCTCCACTCTAGAGGTAATGTCTTTGAGGATGAGATCTGAACCAGGCCGGATATCCAGCCACCCCTGTCTGCACCCAGTAAGAGATGCTTAAGAAACACTCATTAAATGGATGAAGGACACCACACAAGAGAAGTCTGTCAGCCTCATGTGACACCTGGGGGTCAGAGCACGGTCCGTGTAGACACAGGGGCACTGGGATCAGCATGGGAGGAGGCCAGCAAGTGCTCATGGCTGTCCCAGGGACAGGTCTTTACCCCTTGTAGAGTCAGGAGGGAAGACGGGGGCCTCATACCATTGAGGAGTCAGATCCCCATTCATCCCAGAAAATCACCCCTCTTCCCCATCTCTACCTTGTGAGTGACTTCTCTCCTCTGAGGGACTGGGACAGCAGTCTGAGTCCTTCCTCTTCTCACAAAGACCTGACCTGACACAACTCTGGATTCTCCACCCAGATAAAGTTACCACAGGGAAGTCAGAGCCCTACCCTGATCACAAAGGAAGTCAGAGGGAGACATCCCTGCCCCCAGGGTCCCTGGTCTGTGGAGACACCTGGCTGTGGACCCATGATGACATCTCACCAGCCAAGAGTGTTGGGGGAAAGAGGGGAATTTCCCATGCAGGAAGGGACAGGGGGACCAGGATATGTTTGCTTCCATCTCAGAGGGGCTGAGGGTCCCACAGGGGTCTCCCCTCCCCTAAAAGAGGAACCCACCGGATCCCCTGGCTGAGTCTCCACGTGGAGCTGCTCCAGGTCCTGGGTCCTGTGGGGAGACCTAGAGCAGATGACAGACAGGGACACAGATGCCTCAGATGCAGCGCCCCAGTGCTGTGATGGGGGAAACACAGGCCATTCTGCGGACCAGCCCCCCAGGCTTTCAGACCCCTAGGGTGCCTTGAGACCTCAAGAGACCACTCATTGGGCTCTTCCTTTGAGACCTCGGGGGCAGAGAGCTCCTCCTGAGGCAGCACATCCACCAAGCAGCACAGGACACTGGATCAGGAGTCCACGGGACATCACCTCTCCTCTCCTCTCCCTCTCATCACCCTGCACTGGGATGGAGTCGGCGAGCCTGGGACTCGTAGTGACCAGTACCCAGGCTGATAGGCCCCTCATCCTGGAAGTCAGTGCCCACCTCTGCCTGGGGCTCAGGGCCTGCTCACACCCTCTGGAGCCTGGTCAGCACTCCTGGGGCTGCCCCTGACATTGGCTGCAGGTCTCCTCCTGTCCTCCAGGGGGCGACATTGGGACACAATTTGTAGGAAATCAACTCATGAATGTGGCTTTGGCTAAGGGGGTGGAGAAGGAGCCTGATTTCCATCCCTTGGTCCAAAAAACCCTTCTGAGTCCTTCCTACCTGCCTGGAATGTTCTGCCCGCTTCTCTAAGGGCCTCAGAGCACGGGAGATGCTCTGTGCAGCTCCCCACTCCCTGCCTGGCATGACCATGGGGAAGGCAGGTTGACCACAGGAAAGTCAGCCAGGCCCAGGACAGAGACCCCCAGTATGGTCAGGGAGCACATGGACAGACCCGGAGCCACAGCTCAGCCAACACACACGGAGAGGGGGTGGTCCTCTTTGAAACATTCCCCCAAGGACCAGGCAGGCCACAGCCACCTGACTTCCCACCACCACCATCCTCTCACCCAGGACACGCAGTAAACCTCCCCCTTCACACCCGGGAACCACAGCTCCTTCTGAGACACCAGTACTGGGTCGCTGTCCCTGGAAGCAGAAGCCAGGCTGGTGACACTAGAGATGGAGGGTGGGTCCCCTCACCAGTCATCACTCAGCTTGCCCGTTTCTCACCCCCAGAGTCATCTCTGTGACCTTCCTGCTGGGAGTAAATCCAACCCTCCCAGAGCACTTGAGGACACTGGGAAGACCCTGGTGCCCAGGTGGGTTTCTGTGTCACAAGCAGAAATAATCCCCCGAGTTTGGGGACTCCTGCATCTCTATGTGGTGCTGACAGACCCCAAGGCCAGGACAGAGCAGAGGCCAATGCTGGGGGGAGGGTGGCTCATCCGTTCAGGGCACAGGGGTCCCCATCAGCCTTGCTATTGAAAGTGTGCCCACAGGCCAGTGTGATCAGCATCACCTGAGAGCTTGTTAGATGCAGACTCTCAGGCCCACTCCACACCTGCCAGGTCAGAATCTGCATGTTAACAGACTCTCCTGACTCTGAATAGGAGAAGGGGAGAGGCTACCCCACCCCCACAAAATGGGGAATCATCCTGGCTGGGTATCCACAAACCTGGGAAGCTGCTAAAGTAGCATTTCTAAGGTATCACCTGGACATTCACGATCTTTATAAAGTTCCACAGGTAACTCCGATGCACAACAGGGATGACATTTCTGTGACAAGAGTTCCTGGTGTAGCCCCCTGGGCTTCTGCTCTGAAGGGAAAAACAGGAAGGGGATGAGAGAGAGGGAGGCTGAATGTGCACCGAGACCCAGAGCTGTGGGGACAGCCTAGGACATGATGTCCCAGACTTGTGTTTGTCCAAAGAAGGGTGTTTGCGTGTGTGTGTGTGTGTGTGCGCGCGCGTGCGCGCACGCGCGCGCGCGGTGTGGAATCACTGCTGAAGAAGGCAGAGGAGTCTGCAGTTCCCAGGAAACAGAAATACAGATAGAAAGGAAAGAGAAAGGGACAAGGGAGGCAGGAATGAGGGAGGGAGGAGAACGGTCCTGGGCAGAGACCCCACCCCCAGCCCACGTGACCCAGCTAAGCACTCCTCCCACTGGAGGAGGCCCAGCACAGAGGGAAGAAGGGCTGCAGAGCTGACACCTTGGGAGCAGCAGTGCTTGTGAGCATTTCTAGAGCCCAAGCTCTTCTCACGGAGGGAGGGAGAGAGAAGACAGCAGCCACCATGCAATCCACCTCAGCCCCTGCCTGCAGAGGGCGTGGCCCCTGGCAGGGGCTCCTGCTGGCAGGTGAGAGGGGACGATTCCCTGAGGGTGGGTGGGAGGATGGGAGATCAGAGACAGGCTGGGGTCTCCTGGGGAGGACAGGGCTCTGAGAGGGGACAAAGGACTTCTGTTTGGACCTGAGGGGAGAGGATGTGGGAGCAGAGTAGGATGGGGGAGGGGACTCAGCAACAGGAAAATTTTAAGATCTAGAAGTGGTGAGGGGCAGGAATATCTCAATTGCTCTACCTTTCCAAGTTAGTTATCACTGAGCAATCATTTTTGAAAATTGATAATAATAATAATTTATTTGAGGATGACACCAGAAAAAACTTCACTAGGGACACTAAACATTGTCCTTCCCCACCAGACTTTAGAAATTGACAAAGAAACACCAGGATGCAGAGGAGGGCCTTGGGAACCCTCATTCACTCATGCACAGGTGTTTGCAGGCTGTTCCAGGCACTGGGGGAACAACAAGTTCAGACAAGTCCCTGCCCTCAGGAGCTCACACTCCATGGGGAGGAGAACAAATGAGCAAAGAGATCTAGAATGTGATGTCAGGGAATGACAAGTGTCATGCAGGGAACAGAGCAGGGAAAGGTCAGAAGTGAAGATAGAGGGTCTTTAGAGCAGGCAGTCAGGGAAGGCATCTCCCAAGGATGCCCCTAAGAGTGAGCAGGGTGCTGAGGGCAGTGAAGGAATGAGCCAGGCAGACCCTTGGGGAAGAGTATTGGGAACAGAGGAAACGATAAGTTCAAGCTGAAGCAATGGTGGTCGTGCTGCTGACCTTGACCAGAAGACACAGACACACACACACACACACACACTCTCCAAGTCTTAGAGATAAAGGGGCCTGCTCAGGATCCAGAGCCTCATCCTTTCCATCCCAATACATAAGTCCAAATATTGATTGATCTCTCTCTCTTCCATCCTAGTCTCACTCTTAACCTTCTGGAACTCGCCCACCACTGCCCGACTCACCGTTGAATCAGTGCCGCCCACTGGTGTCCAAGGGGAGGATGTTATTCTCCTTGCCACCAATCTGCCTGGGAATCTTTTTGGCTATATCTGGTACAAAGGGGACAGAGTAGACCCCAAATTTCAAATTGTATCACATGTAAGAGACACATCAGAAATTACCCCAGGGCCTGCACACAGTGGTCGAGAGAAAATATATGCTGGTGGATCCCTGCTGTTCCAGAACGTCACCCAGGAGGACACAGGATACTATACCCTTCAAGTCATAAAGAGAAATTTGCTATATGAAGTAGGAACTGGACAGCTCCATGTACACTGTGAGTGATTCCTCCCTGACCTCTGGGTGTTGGGTGGAGTGAATTCTACTTCACACACAGGATTGACGGGCCGGGACTGTGTCTACATCCCCCTCTGCATTGTGTTCTCTGTTGGATTTGAGCATTTAGTGCAGGACACACACAGTGGAGACAAACTTCATAAAATTGGAATTCCTTTCCTGGAATCCACACCCTTCAGACATTACCTGCAGAGAGAAGGACCAATCTGATGGGAGTAACTGAGTAGACGGTGATCAGTCCCAGTCCTGCCCTCTGGGCCCCTCACTGGGGCCATGACCCTGAGAAAGACCCGGTAGGGCTTGAGGATCCCTGGGATCCTCACAGGAGAAGCCCAGCCTGGAAAGCCCCTGCCCAGACCCCCTGCTCCCGACTCCAGTGACCCCGGGGACCCTGTGCCAGGGTTGGGTTTTGGCCTCCTGGGCAGGGTCGACTGGGAGCAATGATTTCCTGGCTGCCTGAGTCCCAGGGCTCCTGAGCTGGTCACCAGCCAGGGCTCAGCCCCAAGAGCCACATCTGGGCAGAGCCTGATCCTGGACCTGAGACTCAGCATGGAGAGACAGATGGACAAGGTGCCCAGGCCACTGGGGGACTTAGGAGACTCTAGAGGAAGGTCAGTGACCCCAGGGGAGGAACAGAGGACAGAAGATGCTGCTGGCAGCTCCTCATCCACCAGGGATCAGGTCCAGGGGCATTCTCGCTTGGAATCAAACAATAAGAAATGCCATTTTGGCGGGAACTTCCTCTCTACCAAGATTTAAGTCAGGTACTACGAATATTCTAAGGTTAATTCATTGACAAACTGGCAGCCAAATACTTACCCTACTTCACTGAAGGGAAACTGAGGCACAGGGAGATACAGTCTCTGAATCAGGGTCACAGAGACCACGAGAGGCAGATCAGTCACATGAGGACTGTCTGCAGCCACAGCCCCGTCCTCTCCTCCACCCAGGGGCCTTATTAGGTGCCTGTGGACCCCAGTACAAGAGGTCAGTTCACATCCCCCTTCACAGGTGTCCCCAGCTCAGAGGGAGAGATCCTGGTCTGGGGACTGAGAGCTAATGGAGAATCATCCATGTTTACTCCAGAACTAAATTACCTCCATCAACAATCAGAGTCAGTGCAGGGAATGCCCAGGCCGCCCCCTCGGGTGGCTGATCCAATCTCCCTGCACTGGACCTGAAATCACTTATTTGTTTCCTGATGTGTTGGGGTCGCTCCCACTGGAGTATAAAGGAAGGACTTTGCTGTCTCAGTCCCCACTCTACACCTGCAGCCCGCACAGGGCACACGTGTAACAAACTCTCAGTTGCTTTTGAGGAAGGAGGAAGGAATGATGGTGAATGAATGAATGAATGATCCAAATTTTCTTCAGAGACCAGAACCTGGAGACAGAATGGAATTCTGGCCACTCAGGATGGATTCTCTGACCCTCCAGGGGCTCAGGCCCACGTCTCAGACCTTTTACTGCTCTCTAGAGAAATTCCCTTCCCTCAGTTGGTGTGAGACCCTGGGGTATTAATCATAATTATCCCATATGGGAGAATTTAAACTTCTCCTCAAATTTCTGTCTCATAACCACCAACACAGATCGTCCACGAAGCCCAGATGTGCTACAACTTCAGGCTCCCCCTTTCCATCAGGCACTCCTGCATTTGCACACGCCCACATCTGCCCTCAGCAGACACTAAGGAAGAGATCAGGTTCTTCTGTCAAAGCCAGGGAGCTCCTACCTGTCTCCTCACTCCTTTCTGGATCATTCCTTGGGCTCTCTCTGTTATCTATTGGGTCACTGGCTCCTGTCAGTCTCAGTCACCTGGATCTGATGCACATCTTTGCCCCGAGGCCTGAGCACTCACCTGACTGCCCTGCTTGCTCCTGGTCGTCATGTGTTCTTTATGCTCACACCCCACACCCACCATTACCCATCTCTAGGAGAACCTTGAAAATGGTGCCTCAGAGAAAACACTCCTCTGTAGGTGATGGAGGTGTGTGCAGTGGGAAGGAATCATCCCTGGGTGGCCAGGCAGTCAGCTGGTCAGTGAAGAACCAGGAGAGGCATGAAGGGCACAGTTGGGGGCATCTGTGACTCTCATCCCCTGTCTTTTCAAGACCAAACCCTGCTGACACTGACACTGAGAAAGTCTGTGCTTCCTCCCAGACATAGAGCAGGCGGCCTTACGTTCTCCGATGCTCTGATCCTCGTGCATTTGTCTTGAGATACACAAACCTGCCTTATTCTTTTAAGGACTCAGGTTGGCTGAGAGGTGAGCGATGCCAACTCCGATTTGCCCATTTTTCTGTCAGGTTACTTGGTTTTGTTGTTGTTGTTGAATTTAGGAGTTCTTTGTATATTCTGGATATTGACCCCTTATTGGTATATAATTTGCAAAATATTTTCTCCCAATCCATAGGTCACCTTTCACTCTGTTGATTGTGTCCTTTAATGAAAGGAAGTTTTTCATTTTGACCGTGTCCAATTTACCTATTTTTTCCTTCTTTTGCCTGTGTTCTTAGTGTCATATTCAGGAAATCATTGCTAAATCCAATGTCATGAGGATTTCCCCCTATATGTTCTTCAAGAGGTTTATAGTTTTAGGTCTTACTTTAGGATTTGATCCATTTTGAGTTAATTTTTGTATATGGTGGAAAGCAATGGTTCATCTTCATTCTTCTGCATGTAGATATCCAGTTTTCCAACACTGTTTGTTGAAAAGACTGTCCTGTCTCCATTGAGTGGTCTTGGTACCCTTATTGAAATCATCTGATCCTATAATCGAGGCTTCGTTTCTGGGTCTCTGTTGTATTCCATTGTCTGCATGTCTGTCTTTATGTCAGTGCCACACTAGTTTGATTCTTTAACTTTCTGGTAAGCTCTGAAATCAGAAAGTGTGAGTCCTCCAATTTTGTTCTCCTTTTTAAAGACTATTTGAATTGTTCAGGGTCCCTGGATTTTAGGTTGGATTTTTCTTTTTGTGTCAAATTTCATTGGGATTTTGATAGAGATTGTATCAAATATGTAGATAGTTTGGGGTATATTGGCATCTTAGCAATATTAATTCTCCCCATCCATGAACATGGATGTCTTTCCATTGTTTTGTGTCTTTAATTTCTTTCAGAATCTTTGACAGTTTTCAGTGTACACATCGTTCACCTCCTTGGTTACATTTATTTTTAAGTATTTTTATTCTCTTTGATGCTGTTGTAAATGGAATTGTTTTCTTAATTTCCTTTTTGGGTTCTTGATTGTTATTGTGCATAAATGTAACTGATTTTGAGTGCTAATTTTGTTTCCTGAAACTTTACTGAATTTGTTTATTTAGTTCTAACAGTTTGTGTGTATGTGAAATCTTTGGGGTTTTCTATATGTAAGATTATGTCATCTGCCAAAATAGATAATGTTTCTTCTTCCTTTCCAATTTGGATGTCTTTACTTCTTCTTCTTGCCTCATTGTTCTGGCTAGGACTCCTCTACTGTGCTGAATAGAATTGGTGAAAGCAGCATCCTTGTCTTGTTCATGATCTGAGAGGAAAGTTTTCAGTGTTTCACTGTCGAGTATGATGTTAGCTGTGGGCTTTTCATTTATCACCTTTGGCATATTGAGTAGTTTCCTTCTATTCCTAACAGTGCCTGTCTTTTGTTAAAACTTTAACCACCTCTCTCTAGAGATTTCTATCACTGTCCTATTCAGTCCACAGACAAGGAAGTAAAAGTCCTCTTCAGAGTGAGATATCCTTGAGGTTAGAAGTTCTCCATCTCCTAAGGTTGTAAAGACTGGGCGGGGCCATCCTCATTCCCTCATAAATTATTTAACATGGAGTAAATGCCCTCCCACTCAATGCTATATTCCCTTGGCCACAGAGATGGACATGGCTGGCAAGCCTGCCTTCCCCAACACACACGGAAGTGTATATAGGGAATGTAGGCTGATCTTTCTGAAGTCAAAGAAAATTCTGGGAAAGAATTCGTGAAATTTCATGAGAGAAAAATTCCCCCTAATCATGAGGTTGTATGACATGTGGGATGAGAATAGGATTCTGGTGCTGATACTACAGAGATGTCCAGAGGGACTCTCAGGGGTCACCCAGGGGTGATCTGGAGATCAAAGGGAAAGGTGCAGCCCCCTCCTTACAGATGGTCACCTGAACAAAGATGCTTGTCCTTCCGCAGGGGTCAGGGCCATCCTCTGGGTCACCTTTATGGAGTTGCTGAGATCTCTCAGGAAGGAGCGTGGCCCCAGGCCCCAGGCCCATTCTCAGTCACCTCCTCTGTTTCTCCACAGAGCCAGTGTCAAAGCCCTCCATCCGACTCTCCATAATACATGAGGACCCCAGTCACAGAACATAAGGACCCCCTGGTCCTGACCTGCCTCACAAATGACACCGGGATCTCCATCCAGTGGTTCTTCAGTGACCAGAGTCTACGGCTCACAGAGAGGATGAAGCTGTCCCAGGACAACAGCACCCTCACCATAGACCCCGTCAGGAGGGAGGATGCCGGGGATTATCAGTGTGAGGTCTCCAACCCGGTCAGTTCCAGCAAAAGTGACTTCTTCAGACTGGATGTGAGATATGAGTCTGGCCCTCTGGCTCTCTCACCCTCCTCTATGTTATTAAACTCTGAATAGATTATTTTTTTCTTATCTGTAAAAGGATGATCTGATGCACTCTTCAAGGAGAGTTGTTGTAACAGTAATGATGAAAGTGGAAAGTCCCTAGAAGACTTGCATTGAGTCAATAAATGCTCAGCAATGTGAACTGACTTTGTCATTATTGTTGGCTTAAGGTCACATTCCACTCCAGATCCCAGCTCCTGTTGGTCTCAGCTGCACCATCTCCACATGGAAGGACGGGCAGTGGTTGTGCAATGAGAGGTGGGGGCTCATGAAAAGCTCTCAGGAATCTCAGCTCAATCTGTCCTGTGAGGGAGGTGTGGATGGCGCCTGGACTGTGACACGAACAATGGGAATAGACAGGAGGGTATCCATGCGGGTATCAACACTGATCTTTTTCTCCCCGTCTGATTTCTCTCGAGGAATTCCTAAAGTCTTCTTGAGTATTCTTATTTCCATGGCAATAGAGTTATTTGCTTAGGTTCAGTAAGACTCTGTCCTCCTGTTACTAGGGTATTGTTGGAAACATTGATGGTTCAACCATGGTTTTGACTCGAATGTCCTAGTTGAGAATGATGTCCATGGGATCAGATATGACCCCACACTATAAGGAGCTAAGGTTGACTGGTGGGTATTTGGGGATCAGGAGAAGAGAGGGCCTCACTCAAAGCCACAGAGACTGCAGGTGAGTCCTGATGTCTCGGCTTCCTAATGTCAAGAAACTGTTACAAGTCCCATCTGAGGTTCCTTAGGAAAATGTGCATCAGAGGAAACTGTGTGGTGAGTGTGCGATCCCACTGCACCTGTGCACATAATCAGGCCAAATGGAGTGAGAGCAGCCTTGTTTTAGGATCAAGAAAACAGTTCCTTGGAGACGATCTTTGTTCCAAAGGAAAGTAACTGTGGGGAAAATGTTATGTTTCCATGGAAAAGTCCAGCAAGCACAGCCTCTGGTGATCAGATTCTGGCCCTCTTCACTGTCTCGCAGCTGTTTGCACCTCTTTATAAATTGCAGGGAACTGGTGGAAATGCAGACTGGGTCTTGGCTGATAGACATGTAGTTGTGTTTCCCTCCTGCTGTGCAGAGAGCAGTTTTGTCATGACCTAGAGGCCGCTTGTTCCCCTCAGACTCACTAAACTTTAGACAGTTCTTCCCGACTGTAGGCTCCTGGCCTCCATTTTCTTGGAGTATTTCACTTAGAAATATAACTGAAATGTGTAATTCTTTCTCTGCCCTTTCAAAAAATATATAAGTCTCCTTAAAATTTTCTTGCCAGTTTTGGGATCCAGGGAATGTCTTTCTCAAGGGCCTAGGTCCATCCCTTTGAAATGTAATCCTCCTGGAAGATCCTGCCCCCACCTTCAGTCTCTGAGGGAGGGCAGGACCCTAACTTGGGTGAGTCCCTTTACAACTAAGATGTAAAACAACCTCCTGTCAGGATTTTATCAGAACTTTTACTTTTCTTTTGATAAGGTTGATTAGCAAACACAAGTGCCTACAATGCCCTCTACCTCCTTTTAAAATTTCTCCAGCCTTTTGTTTCAGGAGTTGAGTTCCGTCTCTCTCCTTTATGGCACTGGTCTGGAATAAAGTCTGGTGCAATTTTTGCTTGGACATTACCTACCTGTAATTAGCTGATCCTGTCATCCTGCACACAGTGTCAATTCTCACCGTATTCAAATCCTCTAATGTCTTTCCTTATCTGGCTACAATCCTCCAAATGAACATTTCCAATTTCCCTCCCTCCCTTCTGACTTGGCCTCCACAGCAGGGGACGACCTGACTCTCCAGATCCTTCTGGGGTCCCAGGTTGCCTCCTACCTGCCTTTGTCTCCAGGATCTGAGAGGCACTGGGAGCTAAAGTTCAACAACATGAGAGAGACCTGCAAGGCTCCCCAGCACCGGGGCCCTGACCCCAACAGGGTCCTCGTTCCACTCACATTTTCACCTCACCTTCAAGGAGCAAGATCACAAAGATTTTTAAAGATATTCTGTCATGAAACCCAGTGAGTCCAGCGGACAAGCAGGTCCCTGCCATGTCAGCCACCCTCATGTCCACACAGAACCACCCTGTCTGGGACGCTGCTCACCCTCAGGCTCAGGCCACACATCTGTGTCCTCACCTCCTTGCTTTCTTTGTTGCTTTTATAAACGCAATGTGCCTATTCTACGGAGAGTCCACAAACAGAACCCGGGAAGTGGTAAATAGGATCTGCCCTCTGGTTCTGTGTCCTTTCCTGCTCCTTTTGGTCTCTGGGGTATTCGGCTGAATCCTTGGAGACCCAGCAGTGAGCTGGGGTGTGGGTAAGCAGAGGTGGGTGCTGAGGAGTGGTGTGGAGGGGTGGGGTCTGTGCAGAGTCCCTCTGATGAGAAATAGGAAAGCCTGGGTCGAGTTTTGGGGTGTTAGGTGTGATATGGTATCTACTGAGGCCATGCAGGAGGGCTCTTTTGGGGGTCTTATGACAGGGTTAGGGTTCTGAATGAGAAGCTGACCTACCTGTTGAGGCAGGAGAAACTGGAGCTGGTGAAGTTGGGGTGCCATCCTCCCAGACTTGGATGACGTGAAGGGTGAGATATATGGTTGGGGGGAAGGATAAGATTCCTGAAGACTCAGATTACTGCCCTGACATTGAGGACGAGAGAGAGCACCAGAGGTCCAGGCCGAAGGGGACAGGGGACAGGGGACAAGGGGGAGAGGGAGATGACCATCCAGTGGGATCTAGGAGTCTGGAGAGTGATGAAGGACTGGGGGATGGAGGACACCATGAACTCAGAAGACTTGAGCTGAGGGTGTTTGGGGAATCACGTGAGGAAGGGAGTTTGAGCGCAGGGAGTCAGACTAGAAAAGGGATCTGGGACGGAGCCTGGGGAAGGTGTGGAATGCAGGGCAGGGGTGGCAGTGAGAACCCAATCGAGGGTCAGAGTTTTCCGTTCTCCAGTTCTGACCAGTTGAGACATGTGCATGTTGCTCTCAAAGCCTGGGAGCACTGGAGAAGAGCCAGATCTCATCTTTGTACCCTGAGACCCACTTCAGCTGAGTCAACAAGTGAGCCATGTCCCCAGGGGATTTGTGTGTGCGTGAGTGAGGCTGAATAGGAGCCTGGGGACAGGCGGGGGAGGGCAGATGTGGGGGTGGGGATTGGGGTCAGAATGAAGGCGGAGTGTGTGGAGACTTTTCCTTCTTTGTTGACAAGTCAGAGTGAATTTCCTGTCAGTCCACAGGTGAGAGCTGTGTGACAGGTGCCATGACAGTCTGGGCACCTGTCCTCCTCTAATCCAGAACATACCACTTCCATTTGTGATGCATCTGCTCTCCCACCTGCCCTTACATGGGTGGGTGTGATAGGACCCAGGTCATGATGAGGAGTTCTGGCTCCCTGGTCACTTTATATCCCATGTCCTGACACTCTGTCTCTCCTGAGGTCTAGGAGGAGGTCAGGAGCTGCTTTTCTATTCCTGTAGAAGGCATGACGTTGCTTAGAACCCTAGGAGTCTGCATAGAACTTTCTCTTTAGGTCCTGCCTCCACAAAGCACCTTCCATCCTTCTAATGTGGGTCAGATGGAGGTACGTGTGCAGGAGCTTGTCCTTTACTCTGGTGGGTGTGTCCAGCATACCCCAGACTATGGCAGCCCTAAAACCCTCATAGATGTAGCAGATCCCTGAATGGTCACAGGTGTGGATGGCCCTACGGCCCATAGAGCTCTCACATTTTGCTTAAAGTGTTGATAATCAGAGCTGACCCTGTCATTAACGTCATTGTCAACACTGATGTCACTGTCTTCTATCATCAACATTAGCAGACATCCACTTCCACCCTTTGGAGCACTCATGTTTTACTAAGGCATTCAGAATACTTGCTATTTCTTGTTCATCGTTAGCAGGAAAGCTTCTAGTTCTCACCATTCGTACAATAGTAGCTGTAGGTCTGCAGGTTTTTTATGACTTGAGTTTGATGAGGATTGACTTGAAGGATGAACTCATCCATTTGCTCTGCTAGGCAGGGCCGGCCTCATGGCCTCGTAATCTGTACACTCACCTAGAATGCCCTGGGATAGGTTTACTGCTCTGCTTTCACCATCTTGACATTCTTCCTGATTTTTGAACAAGGAGCCCTGATTTTCACTTTACACTGAGTCCTGCAATTTATGTATCTTGTCCTGCTCTTGGGAGTGACCACCATTGGATGGAATTCCTGGGGGGAAAAAAAGGTTTGATCCTATTGGGAGCTGCACTTTGAAATTTGGCCACCAGAGGGCAGCTCACCTCAGTATAGCCCAGAGGGTTGTGAAGAGAGATGAGGAGTTGGGCTTTTTCTGCTCTTTTTGTGTCATTATAAGTCTCCAGCTGCCCACCCCTGCCCCTACCACCCCCAACCTCTGTAGCTCACACAGGGAAGGTCCTCAAGGCCTGATATACTTCAGAGATTCAAATTTTGGGCTCCACTATCCAATGGGGGAAAAAAGAAATCACAGCCAGTTGGCTCAAATGTGAATAGCATTAAATAGACACAATCAAGTCCACACTGAGTGTTGGTCTTAGGGACACACTGGAGAGACAGGGATGAGAAGGGGGTGTGTCATGGTGATGGGGAAGAAAGGAGCTGAGTCCTCATCTCCCAAGAGGGACGACCTTAGCTAACGCCTGAAAGTGAAAATCGGTAAGTAGCCTCAGACCATGTTATCCAGAGATGACTCTGGTTCCGTCCAGAGGAGCTTTGGGGCAGATCTCCTCAGAGTGGCCCACACAGGAGAAGCCGGGACCTTCCTGTGATCACTCTGAACAGGACACAGAGACACTGGGCTTATCATGGCCAAGTCCAGTGTTGTCACAAATACAAGACAGAGAATCTCCACCAGCAGGGAGCTAGGACTGGTTTTGCTCACACTGTGAATATCAGGAACAGAATAATAAATTCATTGTTCTGGCTGCAGTGGGCAGTGTGACAAGTTAAAATCTCCTTGGGGTTTGTGGGTCATTCACACCAAAACAATATGCCCCCTCTGGGCAAGCCTTACGCACCTGATGGAGATTCTTCCTAGAAACTCAAATGTCTTAGGTCCTTGTCCCTATGGCATATGATGGGGACTGACTGTTCTCTCCATCTGTTTTGTTGATATCAGGAGCACAGAACTGAAAAATTAGAATCTTTGGTTAATGACCCAGTATCATCACCAGTCCACACATGGTTTGCCTTCCTTTTTTTAGAGATGTATTACTGATTTAACTTAATTTTTATTTTTCACCTGTGTATTTGGAATCAGAGCTTCCAGAAGATCTCCAAGGGCAGGGCTGGAGGATCACTCACTAAGGAAGCTGTTGCTCCTTCCTGGATGAAAAAACTGGGAAATCAGGTCACTGCTGCCATGTTGGTCTCAGGCCACAGCACCTCTGCAGCCTCTTGGTAGAAACAAGCTGGGGACCCACTGGCTCCAGGGCCCTGGGTGCTGGGAGAGGCACAAACTGCATCTCACAAGAAGCACTTCCCTCTTCCACAGCATGATCTGCTGTCAGACTTTCCAGGAACTCCTGTCTCCAGCTCCTCAGGCTTTCTTGTGCTTTTCAAGGGGACTAAAAGAGAATGAGTTAAGTCAATCTGGGGTGTCCATCCTGGGCGTCATGGAGCACCTCCAATATAACTGTCCACAACCAAGACCGTTATTCCCCCCACCTCCCAACCTGACCCTCCCAGAGTCTTCCTCTTCTCAGTCAAGTTCAACTGCATCCTTCCAGGAGCTCAGGTTGGAAATCTTGGTGTTATCCTTGATGCCTCTGTTGCTCTCCCACGAATCTCTAATCCACATGCAAACCCTGCAATCCACCTACAGAATGTAAATAGAATCCAAACACTCAGGTCCAAACCACCCCACTCCTACATGTGGTTATTGTAATAGTCTCCTAACTGGTCTTCCTGCTGCTTCCTTGTCCCTCCTTCCCTTATATCTCTCTCATCACAGTAGGATCTTTTAAAACCTAAGTTAGGTCATCCTTTTCTGCTCAAAGCCTTACTGTCGCTCACATCTCAAACACACCTAAATCCAACGTTCTCACCACAGCCCACAGGCCCAAGTCAGTCCTACTCATGGTGGTGGTCTGCAACAAGACAGGGAGTTTCCCCTGCAAGTTCCATCAACTCAGTGCTTGGTGGAGAAAGTCTTGGAATGAAGGAAATGTCAGCTGAAATGAACAGGGCACTTAGGGATGTGGTGGGTCTACTTTCTGTCCCAAGCTCCTCGGCTCCTTGCAGATCACCCTTTGAGTAGCACTGTCTTGTACAACCTGGTCCCTGCCTACACTCTCATGTCATCCTCCTCATCCCATCTGTTGTGGTCACAGTGGCTTCCTGACCCTTAAACACGCCAAGCAAGCTCCTGCCCCAGGGCCTTTGCACTGGCTGTTCCCTCTCCCTGGAATAATCCTCCTCCGGTGATCTACCTGACTCTCCCTCCCTTCCTTCAGGTCCTGCACAAATGTCACCTTCTCATGGAGGATTTTCTGACCATCTCATATAAAATAGAAAGACCTCCCTAACCTGGCCACTCCCAATCTCCTTCCCCCACATTATTTTCCTTTAGAGGACTTATCGCCATCTGAACTACTGCTCATTTATTTATCTGGATTGCCCCTCCTTCTTCACCAGAACATCCGCTCCCCAAGGCCAGTGACTGTCTGTTGCACTCACTTTGGTGTCCCCTACAACCACTATAAACCTGAGCAGAATGTGTGCTCAGTGTTCAGAAAATGGATTCACTCACCTGTGAATAACTGCACACTGGGAATTGAGTGTGGACACTTCAATTTCACTGTCTGTGAAATGTGGATGATTCCAGCCCTGTCAACATGTAGGAATCACGGAAGGATGGTCCTCAGTCCTGATATCTGTGACTATGTAAATCCTACCACATAGAGAAAGAAAGAGACATTGTTTTTCACACTTGGGTAAAACTTTGATTTTTAAAGTTGTAAGAGATAGTTTGACTTGTTCCTTCTGAAGGCTTATCTTATCTGTGTTTGAGAGATTTCAAAGATCAAACGTGCCTAATACTAAATTTGGGGGCAACTTTGTCTCTTGCATGTTTTTCCAAGCCCTTATGGCTTTCCCCATTCTCAGGGATTAACTCTTTAAATAGATATTATATTCCTACTGGAGCCAGAACAGCTTTGCATGATGGAGAGAGAATCCTCCCAAGATGCATGTCTAAATGAGAACCTGCAGCTGAGAGTTCTGGCAGGTAACCCTTCAGTTCATCACTGTCCAAGGTGAGAGCCACTGCCCGCATGTGGCTACTGGGCACTTGAAATGGGGCGAGTCCAAGCTGACATGTGCCATAAGTGTAAAACACACACCTGTTTTAAAAGACTCAGAATGGATAAAAGTGTAAAATATCTCATTAATAATTTTACATTGATACATGTTGAAATTATAAATTTTTGCTTAAATTAAATTAAATTTATCAGTTTGTTTTTACTTTTTAAGTGTAGTGTGTTAGTTTGCTACACCTGCCATAACAAAGTCCCATAAACCAGGTGGCTTAGAACAAACAGAAATTCCTTGTCTTACAGTCCTGGAGGCTGGACGTCTGAGGTCAGGGTGTCGACAGGGTCGGTCCCTTCTGAGGGCTGTGAGGACACATTTGTCACTCCTAGAAAACAAATCAAACAGCAAATACACAATCCCTTCAGTGATGTCCTACCACACCCAGACTAAAGCACACACTCCTCATGTGGCCTCCAAGACCCTGCACGGTCTGCCCCCCATGCTTCAGGCACATGGGCTGCTCCCAGTTTGAGGGGATGTGGGTGTGGGTGTGAGTGGGGAGGGTGGGCCTCCAGATCCTTTTATTCTTTGGACTAGATCCCCATTTCCATTCATTTTCTCATAAGGTCATGAATACTAAAATCTCCTGAGCATTTTCTCCAGGGAGACTCCCTTTGGTGTAGCTATTTACACACACCAGCCCTGCTAGGACCATTTGCAGGGCCCGTTCCTACAGCTTGAAGGACTGGTCCTAACTTTAGTCCAAAACACAGGTGAGCTGTTGATCCGTCTGCCCCAAACAGTGATGGGGTCTGTGAAACATGCTTGTCTGAAGTCCCCATGTGGGAGAACCGGGAATGATAACTACGAAACTTTTCTGCTATTTTTTTGAGGGAGTTCACAGCCTCAGGTCATATTTTATCTCCTAAGATTCCTGGTACTTCTAAATAATTGATTACATAATTGGTTGAGTATTTTGGTTTAGCTTTATAGATTAGGACAAGGAGACCCAACTGGCAAATCTCTGTAACCTACAATGTGGCGATGATCTGTCCTACTGGTGGAATCTCTCAAATTATAGTCTTTAGGGAAATGTTTCTCATATTCTCAGTGCTCTTCAGACTTACCTGGGGTGCTTTTTGAGAACAAAGATCCCTGGACTCAATGTTCTTATGGCCAAGCCTGAGACAAATGGGGCTGGAGTGGGGACATGCTCTCCTTCTAGTGGGAGGAGATGCAAGGTGCAGACAAAGGGCATGGATGTGACATTCTAACATCAGGAAGACAGGAAGATTAAGAAGAGTGATCCAGTCAGTGACATGAATCCTCTTTTATTAGATGTAGAAGTCTTAACCATGATTGCTTGCCTTTAAAATAAATATTTGTTAAATGACTCTCAAATTCCCTCACCCGGAGATTTCACATGTGTGCAGGGGCCATCACACACACACACACACACACACACACACACACACACAGACACACACACACACCCCTCAGAGAACCTACAGGATCCTGGACAGCTCCAGGCAGGCATCAGGAGCA
Source organism: Tapirus indicus (assembly GCA_031878705.1). NCBI lineage: Eukaryota > Metazoa > Chordata > Mammalia > Perissodactyla > Tapiridae > Tapirus > Tapirus indicus. Next base: position 17,982,863 of record CM062926.1, on the reverse strand, counting down.
GAGCAGAGAGTGAATGACCCCCATAATGTCCCTGGGGCAGTCAGCGCAGAGACCACTGTGAGGGCTGAACTGAGGCTGAGGGTGGGGGGATCGGTCTCAGAGGGTGGGGTGCTGCAGGGAGCAGGGAGGGCACCAGAGAGGAAGCCCACTATTCCCAACAGAGAACACATCTCTCTGCAGCAGCTGTGCATACAGAGGGTCCCCCGGCCAGGCTGCCAGTGCCTCAGCCCCAACACCAACCCTGCTCCAGGGTGTGGAATTTCCAGTCTGTGCTCCAAATGGGAGGCATTGAGGTTGACAGTGACATCAAGGGACAGTGACATCAAACTCAAAAGCCTGTCCTACAAAATAAGAACGCATCCATGCATTCTCTGTTAAGTCCCCAGGGCACATACCGCCCACATCTAAATTAGCAGGAAGTTCAGTCATTTCCTGGGTTCCTCCCCCACAGGTCCACTTGCAGACACACAGGGTGGCTCACAGTTGTCCCAGCATCTCTCTCCTTTGTTCAGCTGCTGCCACCTCCTGGCAGATGATGGATAATCAGAAGATGGGGCCTGAGAGCCTCATCCAACAGCTGAAGAGGCAGGACTCAAGACTCCAAACTGGTGGGGACAGGGGGGCACTGACCATTCTGAAGACCTGGAGGTATCAGGAAAGTTGGGCAGCCAAACAGGGCTGCCCAAGTGTGATGGGGACAGAGAGTTGATATAGGACAGGGTCAGGGAACAGAACAGAGGGGCCTCAGCCCAGAAGCACTGAACTGGGAAGTTCTTGAAAGTTCGCAGGGAAAAGTCTGGACTCTCCAGAGGAAATGACTCAGCTGCAGCAGCTTAGAGGGCTGTGGGCTCCTGTCTGTCCACCATCTACCACTCCTCCCTCCAGGAGTAAGGGCCTCTCCTCACGTCCACCTGCCCAAACTCACCTGTGCTCCTTTGTTGTCCAGCTCTACATGAAGGGACTTCCGGTCCCTTTCCTGCTCTGCAGGGAGGGGCAGGGGAGACGGAATTCCCCACAGACAGCCCAGCAGTGGTGTCCTGAGAGGTGGGGTTGGGCAAGACCTCACAGTCCCCACGTCCTGGGTCCTGATCTGGAGTTGATGGTGAAGCCCAGACACCACCTGCTCCCTCAGGCCCTGAGAGAAGCTGTGCCACAGCAAATGACACATCTCTCCCAATCCTTCCCAGGAGGAAGATTCTTGAAATACCTGGGAGGACCCATCTCCTGCTATGGAAGGTCCAGTCTGGAATCTTCCACAGCACCCCACCAAGGCCCATGTGCACAGATCCTAAGTGTCAGGAGCTTCAGGGCCACAGTTTCAAAGTCATTTCCCCCAATGTCCACACCTGGGCAGAGGCATCTGGGCCCTGAGTGTTCAGCCTTCACTGCCCACTGTGCCTGGAACCACCCATCTCCACAATGACTTGGATCCTGCAGTTGGTTCCAGGTCACCAGCCCATGCTGCCCCCTCCTCCAGTGGGAGGTTCCTCCCTGGGGTCCCTGAGGACTGTCTCAGCACCTTCACCCGGAGCAAATCTAAAGAGTGTTTGAGGGCTGGGTGCTGTGGCAGTAAAATCACTTGCATTGGTCTCAGGTGATGGAAAAGGTCCCCAGGAGCTCAAGGAGGAGCGTGAGTGCCCTCTAGTGGTGGTTCCTGCTGGAAGAAGAGCAAAGAGGGGTCAGGAGAGCTGAGAGATTAGGGCTCAACTTGGACAAAGGGCACATTCAGGTTCAGAAGGAGGCATATTTAGGGGTGATTAACTCCTGGCCGCCTATAGCTCACCAGCTGGAAGATGTGGTTTTTCAAAGAGTGTAACCACAAGTCAAAATGACACCACTGGGTTATACTGCAAAGTCAGATCAGGGAAATACTGTAGACGTTGAGATGAAAAAATACACAATAACAAATCAAATGTATTGTCATCAGTCTACTCTGATGTTTCTCCATCTTAAGAGATGTCTTAGAAAAGAATGCAAAGTCAGTCTATCATCAGGAAAAAATATCTTATTAAGAAGAAAATTATATCATAGGAGTTTCTCTTTATTTTCGGAATCATATACCTTGCCATCATTCCTTAAGAATGAATCTACACACAAAAAATGGACTTAGTCAGAGACCAGCCAGTGTTGGGGTCTCATTCTCAGCACCTGTGGACTGACACACCCTGCTCCCCAACCCAGCGCCCCTCTTTGATGCAAAGGAACTTTTGATGCTCCCTCATTGGGGGAGGAGGGTCGTTTTTAGTGTCCTCACCATTCACCCGTCCACTCTCACACTCTGGGCAGAATCTCTTGTCCATCTTGGATTTGATACTTAAATTACCAACCTCTATTTCTGTCCTTCATCCATACAACACTGTGACAGGTCCAAGAGGTGACTTTTGCTCATGATTTTCAGGGAAGTGTTCTCAAAAATAGTTGTCTTCACCCACCTTGAACAGACCCTCCACTTGAGTGCCATCATCATTACCCAGAAAGATCTGGATGCTTTTTTTGGTTTCAGATGCTTTCCAACTCTTAGAGAGAAATGTGACTCTCTCCACTGGGATGACCAGTAGAAATGGACAAAGAGAATTTGCATTAGTGTTCACAGAAGATCTATAGGAAAGCATGAAAGTTTAAAATCCTGGGAGAGTCCTCATAAAATCCACATTCCTATGCTAAAATATGGAGCCTGGTAGGTTTTCACCATTTCATTAAGAGATAAACTACAAAGGTGACATTAACAATGGACTAGAGAATAAAACATACATCACAGTTACTGACAAAACTAAAATAGATATTTGTTTTTCCTTAAAAGAGCATCCCAGGGGCCGGCCCGGTGGTGTCGTGGTTAAGTTCACACTGTCCATTCAGTGGTCCAGGGTATGCGGATTCAGATCCTGAGCATGGACCTACACACTGCTCATCAAGCCATGCTGTGGCGGTGCCCCACATACAAAATAGAGGAAGATTGACACAGATGTTACCTCAGGGACAATCTTCCTCGCCAAAAAAGGCATCCCAATGAGTTATGCTTGTTTTCACGTTTTCACGATGATGTAAGAGTGCTCTTTGTCAACAGGCTATCTACAGTTTTGTGACCTGGTAGAAATGACTCCCCCTTTTCCCTTTAAATCTCAAATGCAAAACTAGAGGCAGCTCATGGGCCCTCTCCCAGATCCCACCTCCTGCGACCAGCTGCAGGATAAGCTGAGGCAGGAGCTTCCCTGGTCCTCAAGACAGTAGGGGTGCCCCAGTCTGTCCCTGCACCTTGATGTCCCTGTGTCCCCAGGGTACTGATGGGCAGGTGTGGGGCCCACAACCAGACAGTCCTGTGGTCTCTTTGTGGCTCCATCCCAACCATCACCAGAACCCCGTGCTCTTTGCCTCCCCCTGCTCCCCCAGACACAGGACATGGGGAAGGTCTAGAAACTAAATACCTACTGGAAAGTACTGACCCTGTGCTCATTTTTCATGAGCAGCTCCTGGGCATGTCCAGAACCTGCAACCACTTGCCAAGATGCCACCAGACAGGCCCTCCATTTCCCACAGGTGGCAGTCCCTGAGGCTGGAGGTGCTTTCCCACAAGACACCTAGATCTCATCACCTAGCCCTTCTCTCCAATGCCAGGAGCCTAACATGGGGTGGGGGGTTTGGCTGGCTTGGTACCAAGAGCGTCGAGAGCCTGGTGCCAGGGAGGCGGTGCCGGGATGGGAGGTAGAGGTTTGACAAGGAACCTCCAGTGAGAGCAGGAGGCAGGGCCAGGGTGCAGGCCACCAGGACTAATCTGTAATGAGAGATGAGGACATCAGGTTCCTTCCTTGTGCCCAGGGGAGACTCTGAACAGAAGCCTCCACTCCAGCCACAACGTCTGTGAGGATGAGACCTGAGCCAGGCCAGATGTCCAGCCATCCCTGTCTGTGCACAGTAACAGATGCTTAATAAACATTGTTAAATGGATGAGGGAAACCACACAATGGAAGCCTGTCACCCTCTGTGACTCTTGGGAGTCTGAGTATGTTCTAGGTAGATGTAGGGACACTGGCATCAGCATGGGAAGAGGGCAGCAAATGCCGGTGGCTGTCTCAGAGATGAGACTGTACCCCTTGTAGAGTCAGGAGGGAGGACAGGGGTCTCCTAACAGTAAGGGATCAGATCCAAATTCACGCCAGAAAATCACCCCCCTCCCCATCTCTACCTTGTGAGTGACTTCTCTCCCCTGAGGGCCTGGGCCGGCAGCCTGTGTCCTTCCTCTTCTCACAGAGACCTGACCTGACACAAACTCTGGATTCTCCACCCAGATTAAGTTACCACAGGGAAGTCAGAGCCCTACCCTGATCACAGAGGAAGTCAGGGGCTATTCCCCATACCCAGGGTCCCTGGTCTGTGGGGACACCTTGCTGTGGACCCATGAAGATATCTCATTAGCCCAAAGTGTTGGGGGAACAGGGGAATTTCCCATGCAGGAAGGGACAGGAGGACCAGGATGTGTTTGCTTCAATCTCAGAGAGTCTGAGGGTCCCACAGGGGTCTCCCCCCTCATAACAGAGGAACCCAAGGGATCCCCTGGCTGAGTCTCCTCGTGGAGCAGCTACAGCTCCCGGGCCCTGTGAGGAGACCTAGAGCAGATGACAGACAGGGACACAGATGACTCAGATGCAATGCCCCAGTGCTGTGAGGGGAGAAACACAGACCATCCTGGGGACCAGGCCCCCAGGGGTTGAAGCCCCACACGGTGCCTTGAGACCTCAAGAGACCACTCACTGGGACCTTCCTTTGAACCACAGGGGGCAAAGAGCTCCTCCTGAGGCAGCACGTCAACCAGGCAGCCCTGGACACCGGATCTGTTCACTGAACATAGCCTGTCCTCTCCCTGCACTGGGATGGAGTCATGCAGACTGAGACCCTCAGTGACAGGGTCTTGGGTGACAGGTCCCTCAGCCTGGAGGTCAGAGCCCACCTCATCTCAGGGCTCAGGGCCAGTTCACACCCCTGGAGCCTGGTCAGCATCCCTGGTGTAGGCCCTGACATTGACTGCAGGTCTCCTCATGTCCTGCAGGGGGTGACATTAGGACACACAGACACCTTGCAGGAAATTAACTCATTAATGCGGCTTTGGCTAAGGAAGTGGAGGAGCCTGATTTCCATCCCTTGGTCCAAAAGATCCTTGTGGGCGCCTCCTATGTGCCTGCTATGCCGTGCCTGCCCCTCCTACGTGCCTCAGAGCACCCTGCTCTGTCAGAGGTCCCTGTGCACCTCCCCACTCCCTGCCTGGCAGCACCCACTGGGAAGGCAGGGTGACCACAAGAAAGTCCGCCAGGCAGAGGAAAGAGGCCCCCAGGAGGGTCAGGGAGCACAGGAACAGGCTCTGTGCCACAGCTCAGCCAACACACATGGACAGAAGGGCCTCTCTGTACCTTCCCCTGAGGACCAGGGAGCCCACAGCCACCTGACCTCCCACCACCACCGTCCTCTCACCCTGCACACATAGGAAACCTCCCCCTTCACATCCGGGGAACTGCGGTTCCTGAGACACCCATATGAGTCTGTCCCTGGAAGCAGACGCCAGGCTGGTGAAAGCAGAGCTGGAGGACGGGTCCCTCACCTGTCGTCACTCAGCTGTCGTCACTCAGCTTGCCCCTTTCTCACCCCCAGAGTCATCTCTGTGACCCTCCTCCTGGGGGTAAATCCAACCTTCCCAGAGCATTTGAGGACACTGGGAAGACCCTGGTGACCAGCTGGGTTTCTGTGTCACAAACAGAAATATTCCCTAGGGTTTGAGGACTCCTGGGTCTCTGTGTGGTGCTGACAGACCCAAGGACAGGACACAGCAGAGGCCAATGCTGGGTGGGTTGATAGTCCTATCAGGGGATAGGGGTCCCATCAGCCTTGCTGTTGAAAGTGTGCTCTGCAGGCCAGTGTGATCAGCATCACCTGAGAGCTTGTTAGATGCAGACTCTCAGGTCCACCCTACACCTGCCGGGTCACAATCAGCATCTTAATAGAATCTTCTGACTCTGAACAGGAGAAGGGGAGAGGCTGCCCCTCCCTCCCACAAAATGAAGTCTCAGCCTGGCTGGGTATCCACAAACCTGGGAAGCTACTAAAGTAGCATTTCTAAGGTGTCATTTGGACATTAACAATCTCTATCCAGTTCCACAGCTGATTCTAATGCACAGGGGTGACATCCCTGTGACAAGAGTTCCTGGTGTAGCCCCCTGGGCTCCTTCTTTGAAGAGAAAAGCCAAAAGGGGATGAGAGAGAGGGAGGTTGATTGTGCACCCAGACCCAGAGCTGTGGGGACAGCCTAGGACATACATGATGCCCCAGACTTCTGCTTGTCCAAACAAGGGTGTGTGTGTGTGTGTCTATGGTGGAGAATCACTGCTGAAGAAGGCAGAGGAGTCTGCAGTTCCCAGGAAACAGAAATACAGATAGAAAGGAAAGAGAAAGAAGGGACAAGGGAGGCAGGAATGAGGGAGGGAGGAGAACGGTCCTGGGCAGAGACCCCACCCCCAGCCCACGTGACCCAGCTAAGCACTCCTCCCACTGGAGGAGGCCCAGCACAGAGGGAGGAAGGACAGCAGAGCTAACGCATAGGGAGCAGCAGTGCTTGTGAGCATTTCTAGAGCCCAAGCTCTTCTCACAGAGGGAGGGACAGAGAATACAGCAGCCACCATGCAATCCACCTCAGCCCCTGCCCGCAGATGGTGCAGCCCCTGGCAGGGGCTCCTGCTGGCAGGTGAGAGGGGATGATTCCCTGCGGGTGGACAGGTGATGGAGAACAGAGACTGGCTGGGGTCTCTTGGCGAGGACAGGGCTCTGAGAGGGGACAGAGGACTTCTGTTTGGACCTGAGGGGAGAGGACATGGGAGCAGAGTAGGATGGGAGGAGGGGACTCAGCAGCAGGAAAATTTCAGGATCTAGAAGTGGTGAGGGGCAGGACTATCTCAACTGCTGTACTCTTCCAAGTTAGTTATCAGTGAGCAATCATTTTTGACAATTGGTGATAATAATTTATTTGAGGATGACACCAGAAAAATCTTAATTAGGGACACTAAACATTGTCCTTACCCACCACACTTTAGAAATATGTAAGTGAACACCAGGACGTGGAGGGCCCTGGGAACAGTCATTCATTCATCCACAGGTGTTTGCAGCCTGTTCCAGGCACTGGGGGAACAACAAGTTCAGACAAGTCCCTGCCCTCAGGAGCTCACATTCCATGGGGAGGAGGACACATAAGCAAAGAGATCTGGAATGTGATGTCAGGGACTGACAAGTGTCATGAAGGGAACAGAGCAGGGAAACATCGGAAAGTGAAGACAGGGGTATGTAGAGCAGGTGGTCAGGGAAGGCATCTCCCAAGGATGCTCCTGAGAGTGAGCAGGGCTCTGAGGGCAGTAAGGGAGTGAGCCGGGAAGACCCTTGGGGAAGAGTATTGGGAACAGAGGAAATAACAAGTTCAGAGGGGCTGAAGGAATGGTGGTCATGCTGCTGACCTTGACCAGTAGGACACACACACACACACACACACACACACACACACACACACACACACACACACACACACACACTCCAAGTCTAAGAGATGAAGAAACTTGCTCAGGACCCAGGGCCTCATCTTTCCATCCCAATACATAGGTCCAAATATTGATCAACCTCTCTCTCTTCCCTCCTAGTCTCACTCTTAACCTTCTGGAACCCGCCCACCACTGCCCAACTCACCGTTGTATCACTGCAGCTCAGTGGTGGCCAAGGGGAGAATGTTATTCTCCTTGTCGCCAAACTTCCTGAGAATCTTTATGGCTATACCTGGTACAGGGGGAACAGAGTACAACCCAAATGTCAAATTTTATCATATGTAATAAACACATCAGAAATTATCTCAGGGCCCGGATACAGTGGTCGAGAGATAATGTATGAAGATGGATCCCTGCTGGTCCAGAACGCCACCCAGAAGGACACAGGATACTACACTGTACAAGTCTTTCAGAGAACTTTGCTAACTGATGTAGGAACTGGTCTGCTCCTCCTAAACGGTGAGTGATTCCTCTCTGACCTCCGGGTGTTGGGTGGGGTGAATTCTACTTCACACACAGGATTGACAGGCCTGGACTGTGCCTACAACCCCCTCTGCATTATGTCCCCTCTTGCAATTTGAGCATTTAGTGCAGGACACACACAGTGGAGACAAACTTCAAAAGATTGGAATTCCCTTCCCAGAATCCAGACCCTGCAGACATCACCTGCAGAGAGAAAGATCAGTCTGATGGGAGTAACTCAGCAGAAGGAGATCAGTCTCAGTCCCCGTCCTGGGCCCGTCGCGGCTGCCATGACCCAGAGATAGACCCTGCAGGGTTCGAGGATCCCTGGGATCCTCACAGGAGAAGCCCAGACTGGAAAGCCCCTGCCCAGAGCCCTGTCCCAGGGCTCCTGACTCCAGTGACCCTGGGGACCCTGTGCCAGGATTGGGTTTTTGGCCCCCTGGGCAGGGTCAACTGGGAGCAATGATTTCCTGGCTGCCTGAGTCCCGAGGCTCCTGAGCTGGTCACCAGCCAGGGCTCAGCCCCAAGAGCCACATCTGGGCAGAGCCTGATCCTGGACCTGAGACTCAGCATGGAGAGCACAGGTGCACAAGGTGCCCAGGACATCGGGGGACTTAGGAGACTCTAGAGGAAGGTCAGTGACCCCAGGGGAGGAACAGAGGACAGAAGATGCTGCTGGCAGCTCCTCATCCACCAGGGATCAGGCCCAGGGGCATTCTCTCTTGGAATCAAACAACAACAGATGCCATTTATTTGGGCAGCTGCTTTCTGGCAGGATTTAAGTCAGATAATATGAATACTTTAAGGTTAATTCACTGACAACCTGGCAGCCAAATACTTACCCGACTTCACTGAGGGGAAACTGAGGCGCAGGCAGATACAGTCTCTGAATCAGGGTCACACAGACCACAAGGGGCAGATAAGTCACGTGAGGACTGCCTGCACCCACAGCCCCGTCCTCTCCTCCACCTGGGGGCCTAATTAGGTGCCTATGGACCCCAGTACAAGCTGTCAATTCACGTCCCCCTTCACAGCTGTCCCCAGCTCAGAAGGAGAGATCCTGGTCTGGGAAGTGAGAGCAAATGGAGAATCATCCCTGTTTACTCTAGAACTAAATTAGCTGCAGCAACAATCAGAGTCAGTGCAGGGAATGCCCAGGCCGCCCCTTCAGGGGGCCGATCCAGCCTCCCTGCACTGAACTTGAAATCACTTATTTGTTTCCTGATGTGTTGGGGTCACTCCCACTGGAGTATAAAGGAAGGACTTTGCTGTCTGAGTCCCCACTCTACACCTGTAGCCAGCATAGGGCCCACGTGTAACAAACTCTCAATTGCTTTTGAGGAAGGAGGAAGGAATGATGGTGAATGAATGAATGAATGATCCGAGTTTTCTTCAGAGACCAGAACCTGGATACGGAATGGAATTCTGGCCACTCAGGATGGGTTCTCTGACCCTCCAGGGGCTCAGGCCCATGTCTCAGACCTTTTACTGCTCTCTAGAGAAATTTCCTTCCCTCAGTTAGTGTGAGACCCTGGGATATTAATCATAATTTTCCCATATGGGAGAATTTAAACTTCTCCTCAAATTTCTCTCTCATAACCACCAACACAGATGGTCCACAAAGGCCAGATTTGCAGCAAGTTCAGACTCCCCCCTTTCCATCAGTCACCCCGTCTGCATTTGCACACGCCCACACCTGCCCTCAGCAGAGACAGAAGAGACGTTAAAGACCAAGGGAGAGATCAGGTTCTTCTGTCAAAGCCAGGGAGCTCCTACCTGTCTCCTCACTCTTTTCTGGATCATTCCTTGGGCTCTCTCTGTTATCTATTGGGTCACTGGCTCGTGTCAGTCTCAGTCACCTGGATCTGATGCACATCTTTGCCCCGAGGCCTGAGCACTCACCTGACTGCCCTGCTTGCTCCTGGTCGTCATGTGTTCTTTATGCTCACACCCCACACCCACCATTACCCATCTCTAGGAGAACCTTGAAAATGGTGCCTCAGAGAAAACACTCCTCTGTAGGTGATGGAGGTGTGTGCAGTGGGAAGGAATCATCCCTGGGTGGCCAGGCAGTCAGCTGGTCAGTGAAGAACCAGGAGAGGCATGAAGTGCGGGGTTGGGGGGGATGGTAGTCTCCGATTCTCCTTCTCTGTCTTTTCTAAACCAAACGCTGCTAACATATTGACACTTGAGAAAGTCTATGCTTCTCCCAGACATAGAGCAGGCGGCCTTACGTTCTCCGATGCTCTGATCCTCATGCATTTGTCTTGAGATACACAAACCTGCCTTATTCTTTTAAGGACTCAGGTTGGCTGAGAGGTGAGAGACACCAACTCTGATTTGCCCATTTTTCAATCAGGTTACTTGGTTTTGTTGTTGTTGCTGTTGAATTTAGGAGTTCTTTGTATATTCTGCATATTGACCCCTTATTGATATATCGTTTGCAAATTGTTTTCTCCCATTTCATAGTCACCTTTTACTCTGTTGATTGTGTCCCATACTGAACTGAGGTTTTCATTCTAAGTCCATTTAATCTATGTTTTCCTTTTTTGTCCTGTGTTCTTAGTGTCACATTCAAGAAATCATTGCCAAATACAATATCGTGAAGATTTCCCCCTATATTTTCTTCTAAGAATTTTATAGTTTTTGGTCTTACTTTAGGATTTGATCCATTTTGAGTTAATTTTTGAATATGGTGGAAGGCAATGGTTCATCTTCATTCTTCTGCATGTGGATACCCAGTTTTCCAACACTGTTTGTTGAAAAGATTGTCCTTTCTCCATTGAATGGTCTAGATGCCCTTGTCGCAATTAGCTGATCACATAATCAAGACTTTATTTCCGTGTCTCTGTTGTATCCCATCGTCTCTATGCCTGTTTTATGCCGGTCTCACACTATTTTGATTCTTTAGTTTGTGGTAAGTTTTGAAATCAGGAAGTGTGAGTCCTCCAATTTTGTTCTCCTTTATAAAGACTGTTGTACCTATTCAGGGTCCCTTGGTTTTTAGGTGGATTTTTCTATTTGTGTAAAAATTTCATTGGGATTTTGATAGGGATTGTATCAAATGTGTAGATAGTTTGGGGTATGTTGGCATCTTATCAATATTAATTCTTCCCATCCATAAACATGGATGTCTTTCCATTATTTATGTCTTCTTTAATTTCTTTCAGAACTTTTGGTAGTTTTCAGTGTACACATCATTCACCTCCTTGGTTAAGTTTATTCTTAAGTATTCCTTTTTTTTTTTTTTTTGATGCTATTGTAAATCGAATTGTTTTCTAATTTCTTTTTTAGGTTGTTCATTGTTATTGTATATAAAGGTAACTAATTTTGAATGTTGATTTTGTTTCCTGCAACTTTGCTGAATTTGTTTATTGTTCCTAACAGATTATCTCTGTATGGGTGAAATCTTTAGAGTTTTCTTCATATAAGTTTATGTCATCTGCTAAAAGAGATCATTTTTCTTCTTCCTTTCCAATTTGGATGCCCTTTATTTCCTCTTGTTGCCTCATTGTTCTGGCTATGACTCCGCTACTGTGCTGAATAGAAGTGGTGAAAGAAGCATCCTTGTCTTGTTCATGATCTTAGAGGAAAGTTTTCCGTGTTTCACCATTGAGTATGATGTTAGTTGTCAGCTTTTCATTTACGATCTTTGTCATATTGAGTAGTTTCCTTCTCTTCCTAACACTGCCAGTCTTTTGTTAAGACCATAACCTCTTCTCTCTAGAGATTTCCTTCACCATGTTATTCAATCCACAGACCAGGAATTAAAAGTCCTCTTCAGAATGAGAAATCCTTTAGATTAGAAGCTCTCCAGGTCCTAAGATTGTGAAGACTGAGCAGGGCCATCCTCATTCCCTAATAAATTATTTAACAAGAACGAAATGACTTCCAACTTTATGTAATGTTCCCTTGGACCCAGAGATGGACAGAGCTGGCAAGCCTGCCTTCCCCAACACACATGGAAGTGCATATAGCGAATGTGGCCTGATCTTTTCTGAAGAAAAAGACAGTTTAGGAAAAAATCAATGAAAGTTCATGAGAGAAAAATTTCACCTGATGATGAGGTTGTAGAACATGTGGGATGAGAAGAGGTTCCTGGTGCTGACACTACAGAGATGTCCTGAGGAACAATCAGGAGTCACCCTGGGCTGATCTGGGGATCAAAGGGGGAGGTGCAGCCCTCTCCTTACAGATTGTCACCTGAACAAAGATGCTTCTCCTTCTGCAGGGGTCAGGGCCATCCTCTGGGTCACCTTTAAGGAATGGTTGAGATCTCTTAGGAAGGAGCATGGCCCCAGGCCCCAGGCCCACTCTCAGTCAGTCGCCTCCTCTGTTTGTCCACAGACTCAGTGGCACAGACCTCCATCCGACCCAGCAACGCCACAGTCATAGAACATGAGGACGCCGTGGTCCTGACCTGCCTCACAAATGACACCGGGATCTCCATCCAGTGGCTCTTCAATAAGCAGAGTCTACGGCTCACGGAGAGGATGAAGCTGTCTCAGGACAACGGCACCCTCACCATAGACCCCGTCAGGAGGGAGGATGCCGGGGATTATCAGTGTGAGGTCTCCAACCCGGTCAGTTCCAGCAAAAGTGACTTCCTCAGGCTGGATGCGAAATATGAGTCTGGCCCTCTGGCTCTCTCACCCTCCTCTATGTTATTAAACTCTGAATAGATTATTTTTTTCTTATCTGTAAAATGATGATCTGATGCACTTTTTAAGTTGAGTTGTTGTAACAGTCATTGATGAAGATGGAAATTCCTTAGAAGTCTTGCATTGAGTCAATAAATGCTCAAAAATGTGAATTGGCATTGTCCTTATAGTTGGCTTAAGGTCACATTCCACTCCGGATCCCAGCTCCTGTTGGTCTCAGCTGCACCATCTCCACATGGAAGGACGGGCAGTGGTTGTGCAATGAGGGGTGGGAGCCCTTGATAAGCTCTGAGGAATCTCAGCTCTATCCCTCCTCCAGGAGGAGGTGTAGATGGCACCTGGACTGTGACAAAGATACCAGGAATAGACAGGAGGACACCACTAGGGGCATCAACACTGACCTTTTTCTCGCTGTCTGATTTCTTTTGAAGAATTCCTAAAGTCTTCTTGAGTATTCGTATTACCATGACAATAGAGTTATTTGTGTAGGTTCAGTAAAGACTCTGTCCTCCTTGTTACTAGGATATTATTGGAAACACTGATGGTACAACAACAGGTTTGGCTTGAACGTCCTAGTTGAGAATGACGTCCATGGGATCAGATATGACCCACACTATAAGGAGCTAAAGTTGACTTGATGGGTATTTGGGGATCTGGAGAAGAGAGGGCCTCACTCCAAGCTACAGAGACTGCAGGTGAGTCTTGACATCTCGGCTTCCTAATGTCAAGAAACTGTTACAAGTCCCATCTAAGGTTCCTTAGGAAAATGTGCATCAGGGGAAACTGTGTGGTGAGTGTGCGATCCCACTGCACCTGTGCACATAATCAGGCCAAATGGAGTGAGAGCAGCCTTGTTTTAGGATCAAGAACACTATTCCTTGGAGATGACCTTTGTTCAAAATGAGAGTGACTGTGGGAGAAATGTTGTGTTTCCATGGAAAGGTCCAGCAAACACAGCCTCCTGATGATCAGATTCTGGCCCTGTTCGCCGTCTCTCAGCTGTTTGCACCTCTTTATAAATTACAGGGAACTGGTGGAGATGCAGACTGGGTCTTGGCTGATAGAGAGGTAGTTGTGTTTCCCTCCTGCTGTGCAGAAACCAGTTTTGTCATGACCTGAGGCCTCATATTCCCCTCAGACTCACTAAACTTTAGACAGCTCTTCCAGACTGTAGGCTCCTGGACTCTATTTTCTTAGAGCATTTTCTTTAGAAATATAATTGCAATCTGCAATTGCAGATTCATCCTCTGCCCTTTTGAAATGTACATATGTCTCCTTAAAATTTTCTTGCCAGTTTTAGGATCCAGGGAATGTCTTTCTCAAGGGCCTGGGCCCATCCCTTTGAAATGTAATCCTCCTGGAAGATGCTGTCCCCACCTCCCAGTCTGTGAGGGAGGGCAGGGCCCTAACTTGGGTGGGTCCCTTTACAACCAAGATATAAAACTACCTCCCATCAGGATTTTCTAAGAAGTTTCCCCTATTTTGAGAAAGGCTGATTAGCAAGAAGTGCCTACAATTCCTTCTACCTGCTCTTTAAATCTCTCCAATCTTTTGTTTTAGGGTTTGATTTTAGTCTCTCTCCCGTATTGCATTTGTCTTGAATAAAGTCTGGTGCAATTTTTACTTGGACATTACCTACCTGTAATTAGCTGATCCTGTCATCTTGCACACAGTGTCAATCCTGACCATACTTTCAGATCCTCTAATTTCTTTCCTTTATCTGGCAATTATCCTCCAAACATTTCCAATTTCCCTCCCTCCCTTCTGACTTGGCATCCACAGCAGGAGATGACCTGACTGCCCAGATCCTTCTGGGGTCCCAGGTTGGCTCCTACCCGGCCTTTGTCCCCAGGTTCTGAGAGGCACTGGGAGCTAAAGTCCAACAACATGAGAGAAACCTGCAAGGCTCCCCACCACAGAGGCCCTGACCCCAACAGGGTCCTCATTCCACACATATTTTCATGTCACCTTCAAGGAACAGCATCACAAAGATTTTAAAAGATATTCCCTCATGAAACCCAGTAAGTTCAGTGGACAAGCAGGTCCCTGCCATGTCGGCCACCCCCACCCCCACAAAGGACCACCCTGTCTAGGACCCTGCTTAGCCTGGTGCTCAGGCCACACATCTGTGTCCTCATTTCTTTGCTTTCTTTGTAGCTTTTATAAACACAATGTGCCAATTCTAAGGAGAGTCCACAAACAGAACCCGGGAAGTGGTAAATAGGATCTATCCTCTGGTTCTGTGTCCTTTCCTGCTCCTTTTGGTCTCTGGGGTATTTGGCTGAATCCTTGGAGACCCAGCAGTGAGCTGGAGTGTGGGTAACCAGAGGTGGGTGTTGAGGAGTGGTGTGGAGGGGTGGGGTCTGTGCAGAGTCCATAGAGAAATAGTAACACCTGAGTCGGGTTTTGGGGTGTTAAGTGTGATTTGGTAGCTACTGGGGCCATGCAGGAGGGCTCTTTTGGGGGGTCTTATGACAGGGTGAAGATTCTGAATGAGAGGCTGACCTACCTGTTGAGGGGGGAGCAACTAGAGCTGGTGAAGTTGGGGTGCCATCCTCCCAGACTTGGATGACGTGAGGGGTGAGATATATGGTTGGGGGGAAGGATAAGATTCTTGAAGACTCAGATTAGTGTTCTGACATTGGGGACAAGAGGGAGTGTCAGATGTACAGGCTGAAGGGGACATGGGATGGGGAGAAGACGCAGAGGGAGATGACCATCCAGTGGGGTCTAGGAGTCTGGAGAGCGATGATGTACTGGGGGATGGAGGACACCATGAACTCAGAAGACTTGAGCTGAAGGTGTTTGGGGAATCACGTCAGGAAGGGAGTTTGAGCACAGGGAGTCAGACTAGAAAAGGGATCTGGGAAGGAGCCTGGGGGAAGGTGGGGAATGCAGGGCAGGGGTGGCAGTGAGGACCAAATTGAGACCCAGAGTTCTCCAGTCTCCAGTTCTGACCAGTGGAGACATGTGCATGTTGCTCTCAAAGCCTGGGAGCACTGGAGAAGAGCCAGATCTCATCCATGTACCCTGAGACCTACTTCAGCTGAGTCACCAAGTGAGCCATGTCCCCAGGGGACTTGTGTGTGAGTGAGTGAGGCTGAATAGGAGCCTGGGGACAAGTGGGGGAGGGCAGATGTGGGGGTGGGGATTGGGGGTAGAATGAAGTTGTAGTCTGTGGAGACTCTTCCTTCTTTCTTGACGAGTCAGAGTGAACTTCCCGGGAGTCCACAGGTGGGAGCTGTGTGACAGGATGCAGGGAGGAGTGGAAGGTGTCATGACGGTCTGGGCACCTGTCCTCCTCTAATCCAGGACACACCACTTCCATTTGTGATGCATCTGCTCTCCCCACCTGACCTTACATGGGTGAGTGTGATAGACCCAGGTCATGATGAGGAGTTCTGGCTCCCTGGTCACATTATATCCCGTGTTCAGACACGCTGTCTCTACTGAGGCCTAGGAGGAGGTCAGGAGCTGCTTTTCTATTCCTGTAGAAGGCATGACATTGCTCAAAACCCTAGTAGTCTGCATAGAATTCTCTCTTTAGGTCCTGCCAGAGGTTCCACAAGCAGCTTCCATCCTTCTAACGTGGGTTGGATGGGGGTACATGTGCAGGAACTTGTTGTTTCCTCTGGAGGGTGTGTCCAGCATGCCCCAGACTATTGGAGCCCTAACACCTTCATAGATGTAGCAGCTCCCTGAATGATCACAGATGTGGATGGCCCTAAAGCCCAGGGAGCTCTCACACTTTGCTTAAATTGTTGATAGCCAGAGCTGACCCTGTCACTGATGTCATTGTCATCACTGATGCCACTGTCTTCTATCATGAATATCAGCATACATCCACTTCTACCCTTTGAAGCACATGTGTCTTACTAAGGCATTCAAAATACTTGCGATTTCTTGTTCATCATTAGCAGGAAAGTTTCTAGTTCTCACCATTCGTGCAATAGTAGCTGTAGGTCTGCAGGTTTTTTATGACTTGATTTTGATGAGGATTGACTTGGAGGATGAACTCATCCATTTGCTCTGCTAGGCAGGGCCGGCTTCGAGGGCTTGGAATCTGTACACTCACTTAGAAGGGCCTCTGGTAGGTTTAATGCTCTGCTTTCACCATCTTGACATTCTTCCTGATTTTTGAACAAGGAGCCCTGATTTTCACTTTACACTGAGTCCTGCAATTTATGTAGCTGGTTCTGCCCCTGGGAGTGACCATGGGTGGATGAGCTCCCTTTAGGGAAAAAAAGTTTCTATCCTAATTGGAGGTGCACTTTGAAATTTGCCCACTAGAGGGAGACACCACCACAGAGTAACCTGGAGGGTTGTACAGTGAGATGTGGAGTTTGCCCTTTTTCTACTCCATTTGTGTCATATAAGTCTCTAACTGCACCCCCCACCAACCCCCACCTCTGTAACTCACAGAGGGCAGGTTCTCGAGACCTGATGGACTTCAGAGATTCAAAATTTGGACTCCACATCCAAGGAGGGAAGAAGGAAATCACAGCTAGTTGGCTCAAATGTGAATAGCATTAAATAGACAATTAAGTCCACAGAGAATATTGGTCTTAGGGAAACACTGGAGAGACGGGGATGGGAAGGGGGTGTGTCATGGTGATGGGGAAGAAAGGAGCTGAGTCCTCATCTTCCAAGAGGGACGACCTTAGACAATGCCTGAAAGTGAAAATCAGTACAGTAAGTAGCCTCAGACCATGTTATCCAGAGATGACTCTGGTTCCGTCCAGAGGAGCTGCTGCTGTTTGGGGCGGATCTCCTCAGTGTGGCCCAGGCAGGAGAAGCCAGGACCTTCCTGTGGTCACTCTGAAAAGGACACAGAGACACAGGGCTTATCACGGCCAAGTCCAGTGTTGTCACAAATACAGGAAAGAGATCACCCAACAGCAGGGAGCCAGGACGGGTTTCCTCACAGTGTGAATATCAGGAACAGAGTAATGATTTCATTGTTCCAGCTGCAGTGGGCTGTGTGACAAGTTAACATCTCCTTGGGGTTGTAGGTCATTCACATCAAAACAATATGCCCCCTCTGAGCCAGCCTTACACACCTGATTAAGATCCTTCCTAGAAGTCCAAACGTCTTAGGTCCTTGTCCGTATGACATATGATGGGGTGTGACTTGTATTCTCTGTTTTATTGACATCAGGAGCATCGAATTGAAAAATTAGAATCTTTGGTTCGTGATGCAGTATCATCACCAATCCATACATGGCTTGTCTTCCTTTTTAGAGAGGTATTATTAATTTAACTTAATTTTTATTTTTTACTTACATATTTGGAATTAGAGTCTAATGGCAGCTTCCAGAAGATCTCCAAGGGCAGGGCTGGAGGATCGCTCACTAAGGAAGCTGTTGCTCCTTCCTGGATGAAAAAACTGGGAAATCAGGTCACTGCTGCCATGTTGGTCTCAGGCCACAGCACCTCTGCAGCCTCTTGGTAGAAACAAGCTTGGGCCCACTGGCTCCAGGGCCCGGAGCTGGAAGAGGCACAAACTGCATCTCACAAGAACCACTTCCCTCTTCCACAGCATGAATCTGCTGTCAGACACTCTGGGAATTGCTGTCTTCAGCTTCTCAGGCTTTTGTGTTATTTTCAAGGGGGTTAGAAGAGAATGAATTAAGTCAATCTGAGATGTCTATCCTGGACATCATGGAGCACCTCCAACATAACTGTCCACAACCAAGGCCTTTATTCCGCCTACCTCCTAACCTGATCCTCCCAGAGTCCTCCTCTTCTCAGTCAAGGTCAACTCCATCCTTCCAAGAGCTCAGGTGGGAAGTCTTGGCATTATCCTTCATGCCTCTGCTCCTCTCCCATGAATCTCTAATCCACATGCAAACCCTGCAATCCACCTACAGAATGTAAATAGAATCCAAACACTCAGGTCCAAACCACCACCACCCTCCATGGGGTTATTGTAATAGTCTCCTAACTGGTCTTCCTGCTGCCTCCTTGTCCCCCCCCCCTTCCCTTATATCTGTCTCCTCACAGTAGGATCTCTGAATCCTCTGAGGTGAATTCTTTTAAAACCTAAGTGGGTCATCCTTTTTCTGCTCAAAGCCCTCCTGTCACTCACATCTCAATCACACCAAAATCCAGCATCCTCTCCACAGCCCACAGGTCCAGGTTACTGGTACTCACAGTGCTGGTCATCAACAAGACAGGGGGTTTCCACGGGAAGGTCCATCAACTCAGTGGTTTGGTGGAGGAATTCTTGCAGTGAAGAAGTACCAGCTGAGATCAACAGGGCCCTTAGTGATGTGGTCGATCTACTTTCTGGCCCAAGCTCCTTGGCTCCTTGCAGATCACCCCGTGAGTACACCATCCTGTACAACCTGGTCCCTGCCTATACCCTCATGTCATCCTCCTCATCCCATCTGTGTGGTCACAGTGGCTTCCTGACCCTCAAATATGCAAAACGACTCCTGCCCCAGGGCCTTTGCACTGGCTGTTCCCTCTCCCTGGAATAATCTTCCTCTAGTGACCTACATGACTCTCCCTCCCTTCCTTCAGGTGCTGCACAAATGTCACCTTCTCATGGAGGATTTTCTGACCATCTCATGTAAAATAGAAAGACCTTCCCAACCCAGCCACTCCCTATCTCCTTCCCCCACATTATTTTCCTTTAGTGGACTTACGTCATCTGAACTACTGTTTATTTCTTTATCTGATTACCTCTCCTTCTTCACCAGAACATCAGCTTCCCAAGGCCAGTGACCATCTGGTAGATTCACTTTTCTCTCCCCTACAACCACTATAAGCCTGCACAAAATGTGTGCTCAGTGTTCAGAAAATGAATTAAGTCACTTGTGAATAACTGCACTCTGGGAATTGAGTGCGGACACTTCAATTTCACCGTCTGTAAAATGTGGAAGATTCCAGCCCTGTCAACATGTAGGAATTATGGGAGGATGGGCCTAAGTTCTGATATGTTATTGTGTAACAAAACACCGCAAACTTAAAATTGCTCCACGTCTGAAATGATGAGAGACCTGAAAACTTTATAAATTCCGTCATGACGAGAGATGATAAATTCGTGCACAGGGGAGACAGAGGAATAAAAATCTTGGGTGAAGTTCTCTGCAGGAGGAACACAGGAGTCCCTGTGGAGGGTCCACCCTCCTGGCTCTTCATGCCTTTCCTCCCGTCGTCTCTGTGACGACCCCGAATGAGTCACACTGTTCTCATGCTGCGTCTACAGAGAGAAAACAGAGACTCACACTTGTGTTGTCACCTAACCACGTCCATGTGGAACAGTCAGACACACACACTACATGTATTAGACCCGTGGATTAGTGTTTGGCTTCTTTTTACTGAATATTGTGTCTCTGAGATATGTCCAAGTTGGCATGTATGGTCTTGTTTCTCTCATCACCATCACTGCAAGGTTTTTACACTTCCTCAGAAAATGACACATTTGTTACAGGCAGGATCATTGAATGTCTACAGGACATGATCTGGATATTTTGAAAGGAAAAGATCATCACATTTTTCACAGCATATTGTACTTTTCAAAGTATAAGTTTCAAAGCATAATTTCAAAGGACAATATCTTTATTATTAAGAAGGAGATATGATCATTCCATTTTCTATAAGAACAAGCTCGTTACTCTTATATTTTTAAAGAGGTAATGATTCTTCTATCTTTTGAAAGGACCATATAATCTTATTTCAATAGATGACTTCATCAATTATAAAGGGCAACATAATGTCATTTATTTAAAATGGGTCATTATGTTTTTGTAAAAATGTTTGTGTTAAAGATAAGGCAATTATATGTTTAAAGGCAAGATGATTATGAAACCAAACCATGAACATTTCTTTATAAGCTAGTTTATTTACAAAGTATGAGAAGGTTCATACCACATAGGCATAAATTAGCAAAATATACAGCTACCACCTGGGTAACCACCCAAATCAGGAACTACTTCATCGCCAGCTTCAAAAGCACCTCTGGGCCCAGTCCTGGCCACAAGCTCCTCCCTTGAACCTAGAAGTGACAGTTTCCTGAATTCACCGTCATTCCCAGTATTTCCCTCACAGTTTTACCAAACACACCTGAATCTAGAGATGGGGCTTAGAGTTTGCCTTCTCAACTTCCATTAACACGTATCACACTCCAACTGCCAACTTCTCTTGAATTGTTTTCTCTCTATTAGGTTGTAAGTTTCAAGCCTATTGCAGCAAACAGGGATGTCATTCCTTTTTTTCCCTTAACTTTATTTTTCACTGTGCTAAAATACACATAAGTAAAATTGGCCATTTTAACCCTTTTTCAGTGTACAATTCATTGGCATCAAGTACATTCACAATGTTGTGGAACCATCAACACTATCTATTTCCAGATGTGATTTTGTCTTTTAAACATCTCAGGAAAATCTTGGCGTGTATATACTTTGCTAAATTTGTAAACAGTAAAAAGAGACAATCATTACTGTTGGTTTGTGACTCATCATCTTCTTAAAAAATGATACTGTTTTTAAAGATTTGGTGACAAACTGGTTATGAGAACCAGAGCCGTCTCGCCCACCTCACATATAGACAACCTCTCGGTTAGAAACTAGACATCTGGTTTACGACCAGCGTTGACTGTTTCCTTGGTCATATTATTAGTCTGTTAGAGATGTCCTTGTCTCATCCAGGAGAAATGCAGCCACAGTATCCACTAGAACTGCCATGGTCTGTCCGTTGCCCATGAAATAATTGAATGCTTGGAACACACACTGAGTGTGTCTTTCTGCTTCACTTCTGGTCACGACTTCATCTCTGAAGGGTCGACCATGAAAGAAGTGAAGGATACGACCTCTGCCCATCCCACACAGCAGAGGTGCTCCTGGCCAACCAGCCTGTGCCACGGCGCCCAGCAACATGGGCCATCCACAGTCCCCACCCTCCATCCAGACTGGCAGGTGTGACATTCAACAGTGCAAATATTCAGAGGGAGAAAGGCAGCAGGGACCACCCACAGCGAGTGCTGGGACGGCGTAAAGACGTACACATAAGGAGAGCAACTTACCACGATCAAGTAGACAGGTTTTGGAAAGGATGGTTTTTGTAGAACATTTTTAATATAAATTCTGAACATTTTGAAGTTCCTTTGATACTTAGTAGGCTGAATAATGGCCACCAAAGGTATCCAGAGTCTCATCCCTGGAACCTGTGATTGTCCGTTTATACGGTACAAGGGACTTTGCAGATGTGATGAAATTAAGGAGAACATCTTGGATTGCCCTAGATGGAATCCCAGGGTCCTTCTAAGAGACAGGAGAAGGCAGAGTGAGAAGAGACGTCAGGACAGAAGCAGGGAGGAAAGGCCTGTGATGCTGCCCTGATGCAAGGAGTGAGGACAGACTCCAGAAGCTGGAAGATACGGAAATGCTTCTCCCTCAGAGCCTCCAGAGAAAGCAGCGACCCACAGACACCTTGATGTCGGCCCAGCGATCCCAGTGCATTCATGTGGAACTAGTACAAACACCAATAATGACATCAGAAAGTACACATTCCCACATGTTTCCACAGGGAGACAGAAACTGCTCTTTCAAAGCTTCTATCTACAGCTGGCACACAACAGTATTTTCATTTTTAGGCAATAGGTTCTGAGCAGTCACTTCAGATAAAATAAAAATAAAGACTCAGAGGCACAGAGTGTCAGGTGTAGTTCAAGGATGAGGGGGATCAGACCAACCCAGAGGAGGGGGGCCCTCTGATTACCTGTCATTGCCTCTCAGAGCAGAGCTCAAGGCCTGGAATGGATTTGAGCCAGTTCCTGGAAGGGCAGCCCCTTGGGGGTGTGGACAGGTGAAGGCATAAGGAGATGGTGGGCAGGGTGGTGGGCAAGGGGCTGCCTGTAGGGGATGGGGGTCTGTGTCCCCAAGGGAGGGGGAAGAGAGAGGTGCAGACACTGAGGGTGAGGATGGGGTGCCAGGTGAGCAGACCCTCACAGAACAAAGATAAGGGACAGACCGAGAGGGAGACAGAATCCAGTGGGGACCAGGAGTCCAGGACGAGGAGGGGTGGAGGGTGTTCAGGTACCACGGAGGAGGAAGCTGAAGCTGACTGCTTGACTATGAACTTGGGGGCAACGACCAGGAGAGTGTTCTGGATGCCAGCCTGGGAGGGGGAAGGACGGGGGGCGTGGGGTGGGACCAGAGTGGAGGGACCAGGTTTGCAGAGTGAGGCCCGGGTTTCCATTGTCCAGCTCTGACCTGGTATGATGGGCAGAGCTGGCTCTCAGAGCAGGGTCTTGGGTCACACCACAAATCATGAAAAGGGAGAACACCCCAGATGACTGAGGATGGGCTTGGAGGGAGGGTAACTCTCCAGGGTCAGAGCTATTTCCACACAGTTTTCTTTCTTCATGCATTAAAGGGCTCTATAGTGTAATATGCCCTTTCAAACACTAATCAAAACATGCCCACTAAGGTTATATTTTTTCCAGTAATGATTGGTTTGATTTTAAACCTGCTAGGATTCAGAATTCTAATCATGTATGAAGTCAATGGGCATAAATTGGTGCAGTTTTAGGACTAGTCTCCCTCAGGAGCACGAAGTGGTCTCTTCCTACAGCACAAAACAGGGTGCTGAAGATATTTTCAGAGGACAGGGACGATCTGGCAGTGGCTCCAAGAGAACAAAAGGACCTTCAGGGCCAGTTCCCTCTGTTTTTGTGTAAAGTGACAGGACTTATTGTCACTGTAGAGGTTGGTGTTTACGTGCTCTGTTTTGAATGAGGAGGCTAAAGAGCCAGAGCAGTGCAGGCCGCACATTTCCAGGTCAGCCCAGGAGAGGTGCCCCCACTGGGCAGTGCTTCCTCTCACACCCTTTCCCCCTCACATCTCTCTTGACCCCTGCAGGGGCTCCTTCCTCTGTGACTTCAGATCCATCACCACCCTGCACCCCACCCATGTGCACCTGGAAGGGCAACCCCTGCAAGGCTGGTCACTCAGACCACTGACGGTGGTGATGCTGGGCATTTGTGAGACACAATCTGCAAAGACTCCCAGGGAGAGGGAAAGTCAGTTCAACACAACCAGGGCAGGTGAGTCCAGCGTGGGGACCACAGCCCAGAGCTGTGTGTGAGCTTCGGAAACTGTGGTGAGAAATCATGTCTCTTAGGGAAAAATAAGTCAAAACTACAGTGAGATACACCTCACACTCAGTAGGATGGCTGCTATCAAGAAAACAGAAACTGGGGCTGGCCCAGTGGCGCAGTGGTTTAGTTTGCGCTTGGCAGCCCGGGGTTCACCGGTTCGGATCCCGGGCGCCTGCTGACGCACCACTTGTCAGCCATGCTGTGGCGGCATCCCATATACAGTAGAGGAAGATGGGCACGGACGTTAGCCCAGGGCCAGTCTTCCTCAGCAAAAAGAGGAGGATTAGCAACGGATGTTAGCTCAGGGCTGGTCTTCCTCACAAAAAAAAAAAGAAAGAAAGAAAACAGAAACTAACAAGTGTTGGTGGGAATGTGGAGAAATTGGAACCCTTGTGCACTGTTGGTGGGAGTGTAAAATGGTACAGCTCTGTGGAAAATAGTGTAATGGCTCCTCAAAAATTAAACATAGAAATATGATATGATATGTACTTCTGGGTACATATACCAAAAAGATTTGAAAGCAGGAACTCGAAAAGATGTTTGTACACCCATGTTCGTAGCAGCATTATCCACAATAGCTAAAACATGAAAGCAACCCAAGTGTCCATTGATGAATGAATGAATAAGCCAAAGGTGGTAGATCCATACAATGGAATATTATTCAGCCTTAAAAAGGAAAGAAATTCTGCAATATGCTACAACATAGGTTAATCTTGAGGAAATTAGGCTAAATGAAATAATCCTCTTATAAAAAGAGAATTACTGTATGATTCCACTTGTATGAGGAATTTAGTCAAAATCATAGAGACACAAAGCGTAATGGTGGTTGCCAGGGGCTGGGAGAGGGGAGGATGGGGAGTTTTAATAGTTTTATTTCAAATTTACAAGGTGAAAAGAGCTATGGAGATGGGTGGTGGTGATGGTTGCACAACAATGTGAATGTGTTTAATACCACAAAACTACACTTAAACATGGTTAAGATAACAAATGTTATGTTATGTGTATTTTACCACAATAACAAAAAGAAAAAAGAAAGAAATCATGTCTCTTCATGTGAATCCCAATGGTACCCTTGAATACAGAATGAAGACAGTCCCAAGTGCACCGTCTGGCTCTCTAGAACTAAGGATGGTCAATTTCTAAGAAGCAGTTGCTCTGGTCCCCTCCCTGTGACATTCAGCTCTCACAGACACTGAGCAGGTTCCCTCAATGCCCTAACCTGGGACTTGTTCCTTGGAGGAAGTTAACCAAAGAAGACTTTTTTGCACCCTTTGTAAAATGTTCTCTTTGCCTTAACCATCTGTTAATGTCCTGGGTAACCCTCCTCCTCCCTCCTCTTCTGCTCCTGACTACATCCTTCACCATTAGGGTGCTGACTCAGTTTAATGTCTTCAGAAAAGGCAAATGTTTCTTAAACACAAGAGGAACTTCAGTGACGGCCCTGGGGGACTGACGTGGGAACTCCCCAACCAGACTCATCTCAGATGTCTCCCTCCTCCTCATCCACTGTCCTTGTTTGTCCTTTGTTTTACACTTTAGCTCTTCAGCTCTCTTGAATCCTTTGATCTGTCCCTGTCCACACTCCTACCTCCTCCAGCATTCTCCCCACCCCTGATGGGCCATTCCCTCTCACCTTGGCCCCTCAACTCCCATAGTCATTGGAGCTTGGGGCCTCCTCCTCCATCATGGGCTCTTGAGAGCCTCAGAGACCCCAAGAGCAACTGCCTGAGGCTGAAACAGGTTGATTGGAACCAGGAAATGAACCCACAAACCACCCACACTTTGTACTTATCACACCCAGAGCATCGCTTTTTGAGGCTGGAAGTTCTCAAAGGCCCAAAGTTCTTAACCCCAAATTTCTCCCGTAAAAAAATCTTTATATTAAAAAAACACAAAGCGTTGTTTACTGTCATAAACTGTTAACCAGTGTACAGTTCAGTAGCGTATGTATATTCTTGTTGCACAACAGATCTCTAGCACTTTTTCATCAGTAAGCCTGAAAATCTATACCCATTGAAAATCTCTCCCCTTTTCTTCCTCCCCCCAGCCTCTGACAACCACCATTCTTCTTTCTGTTTCTACAAATCTGACTGCTACAGATACCCCACATAAGTGGGAAGATACAGTATTTGTCTTTTTGTGATTGGCTTATTCCCCTCAGCATAAAGTCCAAGATGTCCTTTTAGAGGCTGAAAAATATCCCATTGTGTGGATAGAACACATTTTCTTTTTTCATTCTTCTGTCCATGGACATTTGGGTTGCTTCTATTTCTTGACTATTGTGAAAAATGCTGAAATGAAAATGGATGTGCAAATATCTCTTCAAACTCCTGCTTTCAATTCTTTTGGATATGAAACTAGAATGAGTTTGCTGGATCAAATGGTAAGTCTATTTCTACACTATTTTACATTTCCACCAACAGTGCTCAAGGGTTCCAATTTCTCCACATCCTCACCAGAACAAGTTGTTTTCTGTTTTGTTTTGTTTTTTTCTTTTTGAGAGTGACCATCCTAAGGGGTGTGAGGTGATATCTATCCCATTGTTGCTTTGACTTGCATTTCTCTAATGATTAGTGATGTTGAGCATCTTTTCCTAAATTTGTTGGCCATTCATATATCTTCTTTGGAGAAATGTCTATTCAAATGTTTTGATCATTTTTCAATTGAGTAGTTTGGTTTTGTGTTGTTGAATGTAGGGTTTCTTTATGTATTCTTAACATTAACACCTTAACAGATTTATGATTTGCAAGTACTTTTTCCCATTCTGTAGGTTCCCTTTTCACTCAGCTGATTGTTCCTTTTGATGGCCAATAGTGTTAAGCTTGATGTAGTACCATTTGTCTGTTTTGCTTTTGTTTCCTGAGCTTTTGGTGTCACACCGAAGACATGATCGCCATATCCAATGTCATGAGCTTTCTCCCTGTGTCTTCTTCTGTGAATGTTATAGTTTTGGGTCTTACTTTTAGATTTTTAATCCATTTTGAGTTACTTTTTGCATATAGTATAAGATAAGGGTCCACCTTCATTCTTTTGCATGTGGATATCCCATTTTCCCAACACCTTTTGTTGAAGAGACTGTCCTTTCTCCATTGAGTGGTCTTGGCACTCTTCTCAAAGACCTTTTGGCCATATACAGGAAGGTTTATTTCTGGACTCTCTATTCCTTTCCATTGGTCTATATGCCTCTATTTTATTCCAGTACCACCTATTTTTACTGTAGCTTTGTAATATGTTTTGAAATCAGGAAGTGCAAGCCTCCAACTTTGCTCTTTTTCAGGATTTTTGGCTCCTCGGGGTCCCTTAAGACACCATATGAACTTGAGGATGACTTTCCTATTTCTGTAAAATATGCCATTGGGATTTTAAATTGGATTGCATTGAATCCATAGATGACTTTGGATAGTGTGAACATTTTAACATTCTTAAGTCTTCCAATCTCTGGTTCTTTTGCTAATGAGGCTGGTTTTTCAAAGAAGCAGTTGCTCTGATTCCCTTTCCTGCAATCTCCTTGAACTCAACCCTCTGAGGGGTTCGCTCCCCTCTTCCACCCCACTCTGGGATGACCTGAGGTCAGGACAGGACAGGGATTCCAAGTCTTCAGATGCAGGGGTTGTGTGAGGAGATTAACCAAGCTGGACCCCTTCCCTGTCCTTTTCACTTTTTTTCACTCTGGTTTAACTATCTGTCAATCTTACTGATAATTCTCATTCTGTAGTTCATCCTCTCTTTTCTTCTGCCAACTCAAGCTCAACTGGAGCAATCTTGCCCAGTAGAAATAAGAACCTCCTTCAATAGAAGAGTAGACATCTGTTTGAAGAATGTTGGTGACTGGTTCATTAGACATGTCACTAATATGTATGTCAGAAATATTTGTAATTCACCAATGAAAAATGTAGCCAAATTTTCTGTTAGAAATTCTAAAGCTTTGTCTTTCATAAATGAAATAACCGAATCCCTGGAAGACATAATGAGCATGTCTGTTAGTCTCATCCCCAGGATTGACTTCAGACCTGGAGAGCCTGACTCTTCTAGAATCACAGAGCTACCTTGAGCTTGCCCCACACCCAGAGGAAGTGCTCCTGGCCAAGGAGCAAGTGCATTGATGCCAGCCCTATTTTCATTTCAATGTCACCACCCTCCAACCCGATTTCAGGAAGGATGCCTGGCCATGCAAATATCCAAGAGGGTGTGAAGCAAGGGGAAACTCTTATAGGGCTGGGGAGCATGAGGAGGTACAAGTGTGGGGACAACATTTTACCATATGTATAGAGGTATACAAGTATACAGGACTGGAACAGGATAGTTTTTTAAAGCTTTTTAAAATATGAAGCTAAGATATTCTGAAGTCCTTTTAAGACTGTGGTAGGGCTAATAATTGCCTCCAAAGAATCCTGAATTTTATCCCTGGAATCTGTGAATGTTACATTCCCTGGCAAAAGACACTTTGCACATGTGATGAATTTATAGATGATGATGTGGAAAGATTACTCTGGGTGATCTGGTGGTCCCTTCATGTAACCTTAAGTGTTCTTATGAGAGAGAGAGGCAGAGGAAGCCTGGACCACAGAAGGAAAAAAGCAGGTATGACCACAGGAGCAGGAGGAGGGAAAGCACATGTAATGAGGGACCATGAGCCAAGAGTGAGGACAGCCTCCAGAAGCTGCCAAAGGCAAGAAGACAGACTCACTCAGAGTCCCAGGAGAGAGCAGGGTCCTATAGACAGACACCTTGATTACAGCACAGTGAAACTCATTTTGGGATTCTGGCCTTCGGACTGAGAGAATTTGGAAACAGGCTAGATGTTTTGTCCACTCAGATGTGCTTTGGAGGCACTCAGCTGACCCCCTGCTCACTCCTTAGTCCCTTGTCTGAAATTTCCTCCACAGCCTCCATAGGGTGGCATATGAGCAAAGGACATCTTTAAAGGTCTCCTCATTGGCATTGGGGGGACACTGAGCAAATGATGTGTGTGATAAACAACCAACAACTTAATAGAGCCCCAGAAGGGCCCCTCACCACCAACATTGTTCCAATTCCACAGACATGTTCACTTTACATGTGAGAGAGCAGATCCCACAGATTTTTCAAAGATATTCTGTCATAGAACCAGGGCATTGTGTGGGGTATAAGGACTCCTTAAAAAGGCAGCAGGCAGGAGGCTGGGCTCTAGCAGCGGAGCAGATGCCACCCTGGTCAGGGACCCCCAAGACCCTCACTGCCCTGTGATTGCCGGTGCCCTCCAGGGGGCATCCACCTCAGGGTGGACATTCATGTCCTCATCTCCTGGGTTTCTTTGCTATTTTCACAAGCTCAGTGTGCCCGTCCAAAAGGGAGTCCGCAGACGGGATACTGGGAAATGGGAAGTAGAGCCTACCCTCTGAGTTCTATTGGATTTTGTCCCCTCAGGTTGGCCTCTGAGCACTGGGCTGAAGCCTAAAGAGACCTGTGGGCCAGACAGAGCCTCTAAATCATAGAGCAGTGAGGGGTGGCATGGAGGGATGGAGTCCTGGCAAAGTGGGGATGGGAAATTATAAGGACTGGGGGATGGAAGGAGACGAATGGTATGGCTGTAGTCCTGGTTTAGGGTGAAGAAAATGTAGGAGGACTAGGGAAGAGTAATAGGTCTTCAGGGACAGGCTGAGGACTCCTAATGGGGGGAGAGTCACTGGAGCTGTGGGTGGTGAAGAGGAAGAAGCCATTCTTCAAGACTTGAGTGTGGTCTTGAGAGGTGGGATTGTCACCAACTAGGTGCCTGGAGAAACTCAAAGGTGGGTTCTGAAGCAATTAGCTGTTTTTCCAAGTTGTTTCTTTTCCTTTTGTCTGTTAAGGAGATGTAACCACCACCATCCTGAAACGGACCAAGTGAGAAACTCAAGAGAGATGTAACCACCAAACATCCTAAAACTGACCAAGCCTCACCACAAGAGCTGCACCCATGATCTTTGCCTTCTTTTTAATGCAAAGATCTCTTCAGGAGGAGCTTAGGCCTCATTATGTGGAAGCACTTTCTCCAATTGAGCCTGTGCAGGCAAATACCTGCCCCCCCTTTTGAATATTCATTTCCCACCCAAAATAAAGGTCTCTGCTTCCCTTTGTTCCGGGATGCCATGACTTTGGAAATGATTCCTCATGGCCTCCTATTTGCTGCAAATACACTTTACTTGGTGAGACAACTTCCACTGGTGGAGAGTCTTATTTAACTCACCAGGAGGTGAGCCCACTTGTTCCGGTAACAGGATGGGGTTTGGAGGACAGAATAAGATACTTGAAGACTCAGATGAGTGCCCTTAACACTGGGACCAGACACTTCATTTGGGGAATCCATGGCAGGTGAGCAGTCATAATGATGAAAAAAAAGGAGGGAAATATCCAGAAACCAGAGGAAGGAGAGTGTATCTCTCAAGAGAGATAGATGGAGGGACAGACAGACACATATCTAAAGGGGCGCAGAAGCCCGTGGTTTAGGACGGGGTGGCACCCAGGGATGGGACCAATAGGGACCCTGGAGAAGGCCCCTGGGCAAGAGGGAGATTAGAGTCCAGTGGGGACCAGAGTCTAAGGAGCAAGGAGAATGGGAGGGCATAGGAACCACATGGGGGCAGAAGGCTGGAGCCGAGCCCAGAAGGTCATTCCAGGAAGGGAGGGAGGGAGTCAGAGCGCTCTGTGTCAGATCAGAAGAGGGTTCCAAATTCCCGCCTGGGGGAAGGGTGGGAATGAAGGGTGGAATGACAGTGAGGGGAGCTAGAGTCAGTGATCGTGGTTTCCAGAGTGAGGGCCAGGGTTCTCCCGTGTCAGCTCCAACCAGGGTGAGACAGTGCAGCTTGTTGCCCAAGTGGGGTCTGGGTTGGGCACTTTCAGCACCGCCAGGGAGCACCTTAAAAAAGCAAAATGGGGGCCTAGTGGTTAAGATCGCGGGCTCCCCTGGCGGCCCAGGGTTAGCAGGTTTGGATCCCTGGCGTGGACCCAAGCATTGCTCATCAAGCCATGCTGAGGCAGCATCCCATACACAAAATAGAGGAAGATGGGCACAGATGTTAGCTCATGGCCAATCTTCCTCATCAAAAAAAAAAAAAGCCACTTGGAATTCACCCTCTCAGAGGGAGATTGGAGCGGACGTCTTAGTAACTGTTGGATGAAGCAGCAAACTAACCAGTGAGGATACAGAACATTTGAACAATGCAGGAGGCTTGATCGACAGACATATGTATATAAAATATTGTAATACATTTTCTCAAGCACACGTAGCACATTTATAAATATTTGCTGTGTACTAGACCAAAGTGCAAATTTCAGCAAATACTCAAAGACTGAGTGTTCTGTGAACATTGTGCTGTGAAGTTAGAAAACGGAGTGAAAGGATGACCAGAAAACCATCATATTCTTGGAAACAATCTTTAAAAAAAAACTCATGCTTTGAAGAAGAAATGATAACAGAAATTTGAAAATATGTATAACTAAAGGTAAAAATACTTTACATAAAGCACACAGGATGCAGCAGAAGTGGGGCTTGTGAGCAAATTTAAAGTGTAAAGATGCTAAAGTGGAAAAAAGCAGCAAAGGGTGGTTGTGGAAAAGGGTGGAACTAATTATCCAATTTTAGAAGTAAGAAAAGAACAAAAATCCAAAGGAGAAAGAAAATAAAGTAAAAGCAAAAACTCAGGAGATGGTTCACATGTATCAGAAAGAATCAACAAAGTCAGATGTGGGTCTTTAAAAGGCAAACTTCTGGCAGATTATTAAGAAAAGTGAGAGCAGTCACGATATGCAATATTAGGAGTGAAAAAGGAAACAAGGACAGAAAACAGGCAGTAGGAGGACATTATGAGCACCCTGACTGCAAATATTTGAAAAATTAGGTAAAATGAATGAATACCTAGAAAAATAAAATGAAACCAGGACTGAATCAAGGAAGAAGAAAAGCATGAGTTTCCCTATTAACCAATAAAGAAACTGAGTTAGTATTTTTAAACTTTCCAATAAAGGATGCACCAAACCTAGATTATTTGACAGGGGTGTTTTCCAAATCTTCATGGAACAATTAATTCTAATCTCACACACACTCTTAGAGTAAAAAGAAGAGAGAGAACACGTCCCCAGCTCTTACTGTGGGACTAGTATAACCTTGACCCCTAACCAGAAATAACACAGAAAGGAAAATAACGGGCCAATATCAGCATGCATACACATCGTAGAGGAATAGTAAACACAATTCAGCAACAAATGAAAAAATGATGTGCATGAAATGTGGGGTTTATTCCAGGAATATAGTTAGTTTAACAGTAGAAAATCAGTGTAATTCACAGCATTAACTGTCTAAAGGAGGAAAACCATACAATTTTTTCAAAAGATGGTTTAAAAAAAAACTCTACCTAAAATTTGGCCTCAATTTATGTTAAGCCAGCCAGAAATAAAAAGGAACTTTCTTAATCTGATAGTGTCTACAGCTGCTACAGCAAACACACTTTCTAATGTCAAGGAGCAGAGCCGGTTGGGGCCACCATAACCATTTTCAATGGTGTAAAGAGGGTACTTGGCACGCACCAAGACCAAATGGTAAAATACAAGGGCTGAGAACTAAAAAGGAAGAAACAATGTCCTAATTTACAAGTGGGATGATCACCCATATAGAAAATGCAGAAGAATCTGATAAATGATCAGAATTAATACTATAGTTTCCCAAGGTTGCCAGACATAAGATTTGTATATGAGACTCAAGGGCATTGCTTTATAAGAGCAAATGTAATTTTTTAAAAGCTAATATTTGTAACAGCAATCTAGGAATAATCAAAGACCTTTATGTGCAAGGCCTTATATGGAAAAACAGGAAAGCTGGTTGAAAAACATTCAGCAATAACTAACAGATGAAAATAACTCAACAGACGGAGAGAGACAGATACAATGTTGATGAATAGGAAGACTCCGTTTGATAAAAATATCTGCTCCCCTCAAATTATCTACAGAATTAGGAGCTTCCAGATCATCCTAGTAGTTTTCTTTTAACTTGAAAAGCCAATTCTAAAATTAAATAGTGTAACAAAGGGCCCTGAGGAAGAGTTACAAGGATCAGGATGTATCATCAGGCTGCACTATTTAAGACAGTGGGCTATTGGTCCACCGGGAACTAACAGAAAATCTAGAACTATCCTGCACACACACAGGGACTCAAGAATAGAGGTGGCATTACAGATAAGTTGGGGAAAGGAAGCACTTTTCATAAATGATTCTGGAAAGATTGGTCTCACACAGACACACACATGGCCTTGGGAAAGCATTCTAAGTTAGGTAGAATTAGTGCTATGATAAAGGCAAAAAAGAGAAATTCTACTATGTAAAATTAACATCTACAGTATTTATGAAAGGACACTATAGAGAAAGCAGAAAAACAAGGCTCAAATTGGGAAAAGTGATGTGCAGCACACGGAAGTGACAAAGAAGTGTATCCAGAATATATAAAGGACCTAAGAAGCAATAGCGAAGAGACAGTGCAATAGAAAAGTTGAAGATGTCACACCCTAGAAATCTGTGTGCCTGCACCCGCAGACGTGTGTAAAGAGGAGTGTCCATGGTGGCAGTGTTTGTATAGCAAGAAAACACTCCCACTGTTCATCAGTAACCAATATAAGAGCAATAAAATGTGATAAGTTAATACAATGGGAGACTTATGTAGCAACAAAAATGCAAAAACTATAGCCAGCCATGCACATCTACATGAGTGAATCTTGGGAACATAATTTTGATGGAACAAAGTAAATAGCAGAAAATTCAGTGTGATTTCATTTTTATGAAGTTCAAAAAAACTCAAAACGAAATATAAGGTTACAAGCAATAAAAGTATGGGTAGGAGAATATTTTGCACTTTGCTGCTGGTGACGGGTGGGCTGGAGAGTGGGGGTGGGTGGACCACACAGGACCTTTGGGTACTGGGTCTCTTCTTCTGTGAGCTGGGTAAAGACACACAGTGGGGTTTTTAATTGTGCTCTCTATACCCTGCACAGATGTGATAAATAATTCTTTTGAATATATTCAATATGAAATATGAAAAGAAAAAAGTGTTTTAAGTTTTTTGTGGCAGTTCTCCTCTTCAAGAAGAAAAAAAAAGGTCCAGTATAGACTGACATGGTACAGAACAAACCTTTACCATACACCTGTGATAATCAACTGAGTCCTTACTAAATTTGTACTTTACAACCAAGAACTATGACAAATTTGAGAACAATCTCTGACAAAACAGGAAAATGGAGCAATGAAGGAGAAAAGTAGGTGCCCAATGCACAAGCATTCTGACGATATCAAGTGTAGGCAGGATGAGGGGCAAATGGACAATGAACTAATTGAATCCATGACTGGAAGAAACTTCATTGAAAAGTTCAGGAGAAAATGTTTAAATATCCTAAAGACTTTTCTGGGATTCAGGAAGATTGCTGGATGAGCTCCCATGAAAAGAGTGCAGGCAGAACAAGAAAGAGTCCCCGAAATTAAAAATGTAAACAGAAAAAAAAATCAGAGTAATTGCTGAGTAACTGGAAGGTAATTGTTGCAAGATCAACCGAATGATCTGGAAGATACAACTGAGGAAACCAGCCATGACACGAAGAAAAGGACAACAATGGGATCTGTGAGTGGGAAGTGGTGTTGGGATGTGCGCACAGGTATTCAGTGCTGAGTGGTTCCTGGGCTCTGTTCTGAGGACATTACTTATAGGAACTAATCCAGTCTCCAGACAGCTCTATGGGGATGTGTATGTTTCCCTTTCTCAGTTTTTTAGGAGATTCAAAGGGGTTTTTTTCATGAATTAGGGTTGCATTCGATCAAATAATTCTACTAAATCTATTGAGATAAGTATTTTTCTCCTTTAGTCTGTTGATGTGGAGAATTACATTCTGATACTAAAACATACTCACATTCTCAATATAAACCCTACTTGGTCATGATAACTTTTTTAAATTATTTTTTATCATTAATTCTGGATTGGGTCCACTAATATTTGATTTGATTTTGCGTACATATTTGTGAGAGAAGTTGGTCCATGATTTTCTTGCCTGGTTTTGGTGTCAAGCTATCCTAGCCTCATAAAATGAGTTAGGAAGTGTTCTCTTTTTAAATTTTTTTAATTCTCTGAGTTTGTTGAAGATTATCTTTAACTTGAAGATTTGTTAAAACTCACCCAAAAAGACATCAGAACCTGCCATTGTTTTGTTGGCAGAATGAATTAGTGGCTCTCACTTTGATTTCTTTAACAATTATTGCTCTATTCATAGTATCCATTTTTCTTGAATCAGTTTTGGTGACTTAGGTTTATCTAGATAATTGCCCATTTAGTCTCAGTTTTAAAATAGATTGGCACAGCTTTTGAGGTGTCTCTGATGAATTATAACATCTCCTCGCATGTCCCTGTTGGGTCCTCTTCACATTTTTATCAACGTATCAGTGGATCCCTTTCTCTCTCTCTCTCAACACCCTGGTTTACACGTGAAGGGTACAGGGTGGAGGGAAACTCTAACAAAGATTCTCTCCTTCACCAGACTTTAGTCAGCCTCCTCTGAGCCCTCTGCTCCACCAGGCCTCACCTTGGGCTTCTGTCTCCATCCTTGTAGAGTCCAGTTGTAGCAAGAATCCTAAGTCAGTGTAGCCACGATCCCCCACCCTCCATATCGGATCACCTTCCATTTCTGACCAAATTCCTCATCCCTCCCCAGCCCCCAGGTAATATCTGAGCACCCTGGCCTGCCTTCAGTAAGAATCCTGTTAGGTCAGTTTACCAACAATTACTCTACCTTCTTGGCAATTTCCCCATCCACTGCCCGCCCCACCCTGCTCCTTAGTCATAAATCCTCACTTTTCTTTGTTGATTTGGTGTTGAGTCCACTCTCTCCCCTTGCAAAACCCCTCTGTTGTACTTCCACTGAATAAGGTGTGCCTTACCGTCTTTAACAGGCATCAGAATAATTTTTTCTTTAACAAATGTAAACAAATAATTACAATACAGTTGATGAGTGCTATAAGAAAGCCCCTTAAGGGGCCGCCTGGTGGCGCAGCGGTTTAGTTCGCGCTTGGCAGCCTGGTGTTCGCGAGTTCGGATCCCGGGCGCCTGCCGACACACTGCCTGTCAGCCATGCCGTGACGGCATCCCATATAAAGTGGAGGAAGATGGGCACGATGTTAGCCCAGGGCCAGTCTTCCTCAGCAAAAAGGGGAGGACTGGCGATGGATGTTAGCTCAAGGCTGGTCTTCCCCACAAAAAAAAAAAAAAGAAAGCCCCTTAAAAGGGGCTAGGGGATTACAAAGGAATCAATTAATTGCATATTAGGGTCTTATAAAGATCCAAGAATTAAGAAAAGTGACAGCGTCCAGGTTTCATGTGGGGGAGTTGGGAGCAGGCACTGTTAAACTCTGTTAAGACCAAGTTGACTGAGGGTATTTGGGGCAGTTCAATAGCAGTCAGTTATAACACATGCATGTCCTGTGATTGTGCAAACACACTTCTAGACAATACTTTACAGAAATGCACAAGGGCACTGAGGTAAATATCCACAGGGATCCCTTGCAGCACCATTTGAACGACCACAGAAAACCAATGACATTTGAGTCCCGAGATACAGTGAACAACAACTTAGCAATTTTGCTGCTGCATGACAAGGGTCTCCTGTTCTCCAGCCAGGGATGGAGGTGTTGCTGCTAACCCTGAACTCAAGCCTCTGCACATTTCAGGGTTTTGTCCTGATGACTAATTTCTGGGTCAATAAACACCTATATTTGTTTCCAAAAACAAAACCCAGCACAGGTTGACTTTCAGTGAAAAGGAGTCTGTCTTAGCTCATGTAACTATAAGTCTGGCTACAAATTGGGCTTGGCCATGACTTGGTCCAAGGCTCCAACAACCTCACTGGATCTCCTGACAGTAAGGGTGGTTCCCAGTTTTAAAAAAAAATCAATGCTGGGAATTGGCAGTGTGGAGGGACAGGAAGATGATGTAGTAAATTTTGACTTTGGACTCTCTAAACTTCATTTTGTTTCAGGCCCCTCCTCTATCCTCAGGTCTCATGCACTTCATCCCAGAGACGTGGGTGTTGATGATGGATGACTCAGGAATGTGCTTACAAATTTAGGGACCAGTGGCCTTCAAGGATATGGTCATGAAAGTGGCTCCAGGACGTCTGTCAGAGAAACCTGTATAAAGACATGATGCTGGAGAGCCACAAGAACCTTCTCTCAGTGGCTCAGGGCAATGTTGCAAGTTCTCATGCAGCCCATTGTGGTGGGTCTTCATCTCCTCAGGCGTCAGAGGCTGTGGGGTTCTGTAAGTGCCATAAAGCTCATAAAGACCCAAGCTCATAGAGTGTGGGTCTAAAACTCAGGGACCAGAGAGTCTGAAACCCTACCATATAGAGAAATAAAGAGACATCCACTTTCGCACTTGGGTAAAAGACACTGTTTTTCAAAGTTGTAAAGGGGTAGTTTCACTGGGTTCCTTCTGAAACCTTATCCGTCTTTCAGAGATTTCAAAGATCATGTGTGGCTAACACTAAATTTGGGGGTCATTTTGTCTCCTGCATGTTTTTCCAAGCCCTAATGGCTTTCCCCATTCTCAGGGATTAACCCTTTAAAGCAGATATTATATGCCAGTTGGAGCCAGAGCAGCTTTGTATGATGGAGAGAGAATCTTCCCAAGATGCATGTCCAGGTGAGAACCTGCAGGTGAGAGTTCTGGCAGGTAACCTTTCAGTTCATCACTGTCCAAGGCGGGAGCCACTGCCCACATGTGGCTACTGAGCACTAGAAACAGGGCGAGTCCAAGTTGATATGCGCTGTGAAGGTAAAACACACACCAGATTTCAAAGATTCAGAATGAAAAAAAAGGGTGTAAAATATCTCATTAATAATTTTATATTGATTACATGTTGAATTTAAAATATTTTGGATAAAATTAAATTAAATTCATCTGTTTATTTTTACTTTTGAAGTGTAGTGTATTAGTTTGCTACGGCTGCCAGAACAATGTCCCACAAACTGGGTGGCTTAGAACAAACAGAAATCTATTGTCTTACAGTCCTGGAAGCTGGACGTCGGAGATCAGGGTGTTAACAGGGTCAGTTCCTTCTGAGGGCTGTGAGGACACATCTGTCACTCCTAGAAAACAAATCAATCAAACAGCAAATACACAAACCCTTCAGTGATGTCCTACCACACCCAGACTAAAGCACAGACTCCTCATGTGGGGCCTGCAGAATCTGCCCCCTACGCTTCAGGCACACGGGCTGCTCCCAGTTTGAGGGGATGTGGGTGTGGGTGTGAGTGGGGAGGGTGGGTCTCCAGGTCCTTTCATTCCTTGGACTAGATCCCCATTTCCATTAATTTTGTTGTAAGGTCATGAAGACTAAATCTCCTGACCATTTTCTCCAGGAAGACTCCCTTTGTTGTAGCTTTTTATACTTGCCAGCCCTGCTAGGATCATTTGCAGGGCCGGTTCCAACAGCTTGAAGGACTGGTCCTAACTTTAGTCCAAAACACTCATGAGCCATTGATCTATCTGCCCCAAACAGTGACGGAGTCTGTGACACATGCTTGTCTGAAGTCCCCAGCGTGGGAGATGGAGGATAGTAACTTAACGATGATGGTTTTCGGCTATTTTTGAGGGAGTTCAGAGTCTTAGGTAATATTTTTATCTCTTAAGATTCCAGGTACTTCTACGTAATTGATTACATGATTGCTTGAGTATTTTGGTTTAGTTGTATAGATTAGGATAAGGAGACCCATTTTGCAAATCTCTGTAACCTACAATATGACAACGATCTGTCTTATTGGTGGAATCTCTCAAATTATACTATTTAGGGAAGTGTTTCTCATTTTCTCAGTATTCTGGAGACTTACCTGGGGTACTTGAGAATGGAAATCCCTGGATTCCAGGTTCTTATGCCCAAGGTTGAGATAAATAGGGCTGGGGTGGAATATGCTCTCGTTCTAGTGGGAGGAGCTGCAAGGTGCAGACAAAGGGCATGGATGTGTCATTCTAACATCAGGAAGACAGGAAAATTAAGAAGAGTAATCCAGTCTGTGACATGAACCCTCATTTATTAGATGTAGGAGACCTAACCATGAATCCTTGCATGTAAAATAAATATTTATTAAATGATTCTCAAATTCCCTCACCTTGAGATTTCACCTTTGTGCGGGGGCCATCACACACACACACACACACACACACACACACACACACACACACCCCTCAGGGAAACTACAGGATGCTGGACAGCTCCAGGTGGGCATCAGGAGCAGAGCAGAGAGTGAATGACCCCCTTGATGTCCCTGGGGCAGTCAGCGCAGAGACCATGTGAGGGTGGAACTGAGGCTGAGGGTGGGCGATAGGTCTCAGAGGGTGGGGTGCTGCAGGGAGCAGGGAGGGCACCAGGGAGGAAGCCCACTATTCCCGACAGAGAACGCATCTGTCTGCAGCAGCAGCACATACAGAGGGTCCCCGAGCCAGGCTGCCAGTGCCTCAGCCCCAACACCAACCCTGCTCCAGGGTGTGGAATTTGCAGTCTGTGCCCCAAGTGAGTGGGATTGAGGTTGACTGTGACATCAAGGGAAACCTGTAATTCCAAACTCAAAAGCCTGTCCTACAAAATAAGAAAATACCCATGCACTCTCTATTAAGTCCCCGGGGCACACACTGCCCACATCTAAATTAACAGGAAGTTCAGTTATTTCCTGGGTTCCTCCCCCACAGGTCCACTTGCAGACACACAGGGTGGCTCACAGTTGTCTCAGCATCTCTCCTTTGTTCAGCAGCTGCCACCTCCTGGCAGATGATGGATAATCAGGATGATGGAGCCTGACAGCCTGGTCCCTCAGCTGACCAGGAAGTTGAGACTCAGCCTCAAACTGGTGGGGACAGGGGGGCACTGACCATTCTGAAGACTTGGAGGTATCAGGAAAGTGGAAGTCAAACCAAGCTTCCCAAGTGTGAGGGGACAGAGTTGATATAGGACTGTGTTGAGGAACAGAACTGAGGGGCCTCAGCCAGAAGCATTGAACTGGAAAGTTCTTGAAAGTTTGCAGGGAAAAGGCTGAGCTCTCCAGAAGAAATGACTCAGCTGCAGCAGCTCAGAGGGCTGTGCACTCCTGTCTGCCCACCATCTACCGCTCCTCCCTCCAGGAGTAACGGCCTCTCCTCACGTTCACCTGCCCAAACTCACCTGTGCCCCTTCATTGTCCAGCTCTACATGAAGGGACTCTGCGGTCCCTTTCCTGCCCTCAGGGAGGGAGAGGGGAGATGCAGTTCCACACAGACAGCCCAGCAATGGTGTCCTGAGAGGTGGGGTCGGGCAGGACCTCACACTCCCCACGTCCTGGGTCCTGATCTGGAGTTGATGGTGAAGCCCAGACACCACCTGCTCCCTCAGGCCCTGAGAGAAGCTGTGCCACAACAAATGACACATCTCTCCCGATCCTTCCCAGTAGGAAGATTTTTGACATACCTGGGAGGACCCAGTCTCC
The DNA here is from genome assembly GCA_031878705.1 of Tapirus indicus. Lineage (NCBI taxonomy): Eukaryota > Metazoa > Chordata > Mammalia > Perissodactyla > Tapiridae > Tapirus > Tapirus indicus. The sequence goes on along the minus strand of CM062926.1, from coordinate 17,942,574 downwards.
TGCTGTGGAAGGCCCAGTCTGGAATATTCCAGCAGCCCAGCCAAGGCCCATGTGCACAAATCCTAAGTGATAGGACTTTCAGGGCCACAGGCTCATGGCCATTTCCACCAGTGTCCACACCTGGGCAGGGGAATCTGGGCCCTGAGCCTCCAGCCTTCACTGCCCACTGTGCCTGGAACCATCTCCCTCCCCAGTGACTTGAACCCTGGGGTTGATTTCAGGTCACCAGCCCAAGCTGTGACATCCTCAAATGGGAGGTTCCTTCCTGTGGTCCCTGATGTCTGTCCCAGGACCTTCACCCAGAGCAAATCTAAGGAGTATTTGAGAGCTGGGTGTTGTGGCAGTAAAAACACTTGCGTTGCTCTCAGGTGATGGAAAAGGTCCCCAGGAGCTCAAGGAGGAGCATGAGTGCCCTCTAGTGGATGGTTCCTGCTGGAATAAGAGCAAAAAAGGGACCTTGAACTAAAGGCACATTCTGGTTCAGAAGGGGGCATATTTATGGCTGCCTGTAGCTCACCAGCTGGAAGACTGTGGTTTTCAAAGTGTGTAACCACAAGTCAGAATGACACCACTGGGTTATACTGCAAAGTCAGATGAGGGAAATACTGTAGACGTTGAGATAAAAAAATACGTGATAACAAATCTATCTGCAATGTTATTAACAGTCTACTCTGATGTTCTTACCATCTTAAGAGGCAGCTTAGTAAAGAATGCAAAGTCATTCTATCATTAGGAAAAAAATCTTATTAAGAAGAAAATTATATCAAAGGAATTTCTCTTTATTTTCAGAATCATATACCTTGGCATCATTCCTAAAGTGCAAATCTACACCCAAAAAATGGACTTTGTCAGAGACTGGCCAGTGTCAGGGTCTCATCCCAGCACCTGTGGACTGACATCACCCTACCCCCCAACCCGAGGCTCCTCTTTAGCTCAAGAGCCTTTGATGCTCCCTCATTAGGAGGAGAGGAGTCTTTTTAGTGTCCTCACCATTCACTCGTCCACTCTCACACTCTGGGCAGAATCTCTTGTCCATCTTGGATTTATACTAAAATTACCAACCTCTATTTCTGTCCTTCTTCCATCCCAACATTGCAACAGTTCCAAGAGGTGCCTTCTGCTCGTGATTTTCAGGGAAAAGTTCTCAAAAACAGTTGCCTTCTCCCACCTTGAACACACCTCCACTTGAGTATCACCATAATTACCCAGAAAGATTTGGACACTTTTTTTGATATCAGATGCTTTCCAATTCTTAGGGAGAAATGTGACTCTCTCCACAGGGATGACGAGTAGAAATGGACAAAGAGAAATGGCATTAGTGTTCACAGAAGAGCTACAGGAATGCATGAAAGCTTAAAATCCTAGGAGAATTCACATAAAATCCACATGCCTGTGCTGAAACATAGATCCTGGTAGGCTTTCACCATTTTGTTTAGAGGTAAACTACAAAAAGCAACATTAATAATGAACTAGAAGAATAAAACATGCATCACAGTTACTGATAAAACTAAAACAGATATTTTTCTTTAAAAGAGCATCCAGTGCATTATGTTCATTTTCACAATGATGTGTGAGTGCCCTCTGTCAACAGGCTATCTAGAATTTTGTGACCTGGTAGAAATGACTCCCCTTTTCCCTTTAAATCTCAAATACAAACCTAGAGGCGGCTCCTGGGCCCTCTCCAGATCCACCGCCTGCGACCAGCAGCAGGAGGAGCCCAGGCTCCACCTCCTCTGGGCCTCAAGACAGCAGGGATGCCCCGGGCTGTCCCTGCGCCCTGGTGTCCCTGCGTTGGCAGGGCGCTGATGGGTGGGTGCGGGCCCAAGGCCAGTGAGTCCTACGCTCTCTTTGTGGTTCCATCACAACCATCACCAGAACCCTACGCTCTTCACCTCAGCCAAGTCCAAGGACATCGGGAAGTTCTGGAAGCTGAATACCTACTGGAAAGCACTGACCCCACACTCAGCTTTCATGGGTAGCTCCTGGGCACAAGTGGACCCTGCAACCACTGGCCAAGATGCCACCTGCCAGTCCCCACAGCGGGCGGTCCCCAAGGCTTGGAGGTGCTTTCCCATGAGACACCCCCATCCCAACACCTGGCCCTTCTCTCTGAAGCCAGAAGCAACAAGTGAGGCAGAGGGTTTGGTTGGCTGGGCACCTGAGAGCATCCAGACCCTGATGCCAGGGAGGTGGTGCTGAGGCCTCAGTTGGTGCCAGGATGGGAGACTGAGGTTTGACAGGGAACCTGCAGTGAGAGCAGGAGGCAGAACCAGGGATAGGCCACCAGGATTAATCCCTTCCTTGTGCCCAGGGGGGACTCTGAACAGAAGCCTCCATTCCAGCAACAATGTCTGTGAGGATGAGACCTGAGCCAGGCCACATATCCAGCCATCCCTGTCGGCACAGATGCTTAAGAAACATTCATTAGGGGCCGCCTGGTGGCACAGTGGTTTAGTTCGCGCTTGGCAGCCCGGGGTTCATGGGTTCGGATCCCGGGCGCCCGCCGACGCACTGCCTGTCAGCCATGCGGTGGTGGCGTCCCATATAAAGTAGAGGAAGATGGGCACGGCTGTTAGCCCAGGGCCAGTCTTCCTCAGCAAAAAGAGGAGGATTGGCAACAGATGTTAGCTCAGGGCTGGTCTTCCTCACAAAAAGATAAAAATAAAATAAAAAATAAACATTCATTAAATGGACGAGGGAAACCACCCACTGGAAGTCTGTCACCCCCACGTGACACTTGTGGGTCAGAGGATGTTCCGTGTAGACACAGGGGCGAGGTATCAGCCCCTGGGAGGAGGTATCAGCACGGGAGGAGGCCAGCAGGGCCATCCCAGGGATGGGCCTTTCCCCTTGTAGAGTCAGGAAGGAGGACAGGGGCTTCCTAACAGTGAGGGGTCGGATCCCCACTCACTCCCAGAAAGTCACCCCCCTCCCCATCTCTACCTTGTGAGTGACTTCTCTCCCCTGAGGGCCTGGGCCAATAGCTTGTGTCCTTCCTCTCCTCATGGAGACCTGACCTGGCACAAAATCTGGATCCTCTGCCTCAGGTAGAGTTACCACCAGGTCGGAGCCCTATCCTGATCACAAAGGAATCAGGGGGTGACTCCCTGTCCCCAAGGTCCCTGCTCAGTGGGGACACCTGGCTGTGGACCCATGAGTACATCTCATCAGCCCAAAGCGTCATGGGAAACAAGGGGAATTTCCCATCCAGGTTGGGACAGAAGGACCAGGATCTGTGGTTGCTTCCATCTCAGAGGGGCCGAGGGTCCCACAGGGACCTCCTCTTCTGTAACAGAGGAACTCGGTGGCTGAGTCTCCACATGGAGCAGCTCTAGGTCCTGAGCCCTGTAGGGAGACCTAGAGCAAATGATAAAATGACTTGGATGCAACGCCCCAGTGCTGTGATGAGAGAAACACAGGCCATTCTGGAGACCAGCCTCCCAGGTCTTGAGACCTCCCAGGGGGACTTGAGACCTCAAGACACCACTCACTGGGACCTTCCTTTGAAACCTTGGAAGCAGAGAGCTCCTCCTGAGGCAGCACATCCACCAGGCAGCAGAGGACACTGGATCAGGAGTCCACTGGACATCGCCTCTCCTCTTCCTAGATTCACCCTGCACTGGGATGGAGTCAAGCAGCCTGGGGACCCACAGTGACAGGGCCCAGGTTGATAGGCCCTTCATCCTGGGGGTCAGAGCCCACCTCTATCCAAGACTCAGGGTCAGCTCACACCCTCTGGAGCCTGGTCAGCATCCTGGTACAGGATATTGGCTGCAGGTCTCCTCATGTCCTCCAGGGGGCGACATTGGGACACACAGGCAATTAGCAGGAAATTAACACATGAACATGGTTTTGGCTAAGGAGGTGGAGAAGGAACCTGATTTCCATCCCTTGGTCCAACAGATCCTCATGGGTCTGTCCCACATGCCTGCCCTGCCTGCCTGCCCCTTCTATGGGCCTCAGAGTACCCTGTTCTGTCAGGGGTCCTTGTGCAGGTCCCCACTCCCTGCCTGGCACCACCCATGGGGAAGGCCGGGTGACCATAAGAAAGTCAGCCAGGCAGAGGACAGAGGCCCCCAGGACGGTCAGGGATCACATGGACAGGCTCTGAGCCACAGCTCAGCCAACAGACATGGAGAGGGAGTGGTCCTCCCTGAAACCATCCCCAGAGGACCAGGGAGCCCACAGCCACCTGACCTCCCACCACCACTGTCCTCTCACCCAGGACACACAGGAAACCTCGCCCTTCACACCCGGGACTACAGCTCCTTCTGAGACACTGGTACTGAGTCTCTGTCCCTGAAAGCAGAGGCCAGGGTGGTGACACTGGAGATGGAGGGCTGGTCCCCTCACCAGTCATCGCTTAGCTTGTCCCTTTCTCATCCCAGAGTCATCTCTCTGACCTTCCTGCTGGGAGTAAATCCAACCTTCCCAGAGCATTTGAGGACACTGGGAAGACCCTGGTGCCCAGCTGGGTTTCTGTGTCACAAACGGAAATAACCTCCCAGGTTTGGGGACCCCTGGGTCTCTGTGTGGTGCTGACAGACCCCAAGTCCAGGATACAGCAGAGACCAATGCTGGGGTGAGTGGCTCATCCTCTCAGAAGACAGGGGTCCCCATCAGCCTTGCTACTGAAAGTGTGCCCACAGGCCAGTGCGATCAGCATCACCTGAGAGCTTGTTAGATGCAGACTTTCGGGTCCACCCAAGAGCTGCTGGGTCAGAATCTGCATTTTAGCAGGACCTGCAGAACCTCCATGTGCACAGGAGATGGGGAGAGGCTGCCCCACCCCTCACATCATGGGGTCTCAGCCTGGCCGGGCATCCATTTTACCAGGGCAGCTGCTAAAGTGGCCTTTCCAACCTGTCACCTAGACAGCCACAGTCTTTACAAAGTTCCACAGGTGATTCCAAAGCGCTGCGGGAGTGACATCCCTGTGACAAGAGTTCTGGATGTAGCCCCCAGGCTCCTGCTCAGAAGGAAAAAGCCAGATCTGAATGGGAGGAGGTGGCTGACTGTGCACCCCCACCCAAAGCTGTAGGGACTGACCAGGACACGATGCCCCAGGCTTACGCTTGTGCAAACAAGGGCTTGTGGGGGGGGGGGTTGTGGGTGTGTGTGTAGTGATGAGAATCACGGCTGAAGAAGGCAGAGACTTCAGCAATTCCCAGGGAACAGATATATAAACAGATGCAAAAGAGAAAGAAGGAGAAGAGGGAGGCAGGAATGAGGGGAGGGAGAGGGACAGTACTGGGCACAGTACCCGCCCCCGGCCCACGTGACCCATGACTGGCAAAGCACTCCCACCCCAGCAGGAGGCTCAGCACAGAGGGAGGAAGCACAGCAGAGCTAACGCATAGGGAGCAGCAGCCCTTGTGAGCATTTCTGGAGCCCAAGCTCTTCTCACAGACGGAGGGACAGAGCAGGCAGCAGACACCATGGAGCACCCCTCAGCCCTTGCCCACAGAGGGCATGTCCCCTGGCAGAGGCTCCTGCTGGCAGGTGAGAGGGGACAATTCCCTGAGGGTGGGTGGGAGGATGGGAGGACAGAGACTACTGGGGTCTCCTGGGGAGGACAGGGCTCTGAGAGGGGACAGAAGACTTCTGTTTGGACCTGATAGGGGAGGACAGGGGAGCAGAGTAGGATAAGGGGAGGGGACTCACCAACAGGAAATTCTCAGTGAACTGGAATTGGTGAGGGGCAGGAAAATCTCAATTACTGTTCATTTCCCAAGTTACTCATCACTGACTACTGAATTTTGAAAACTGATGATAAGAATTTATGTGAGGTGACACACACACACAAAAACTTAACCAGTGGTGCTAAAATTGTCCTTATCCACCAACCTCAGAAATTGGTAAATAAACCCAGGACGTGGAGGGTCCTGGGAACGGTTATTCATTCATCCACAGGTGTTTGCAGCCTGTTCCAGGCACTGGAGGAACAACAAGATCAGACAAGTCCCTGCCCTCAGGAGCTCACACTCCATGGGGAGGAGAACAGATAAGCAGAGAGATCTAGAATGAGATGTCAGAGACTGACAAGTGTCATGAAGGGAACAGAGCAGGGAAAGATCAGAAAGTGAAGACGGGGTATGTAGGGCAGGTGGTCAGGGAAGGCATCTCCCAAGGATGCTCCTGAGAGTGAGCAGGGCTCTGAGGGCAGTGAGGGGGTGAACTGGGCAGACACCTGGGGAAGAGGGTGGGGAACAGAGGAAATAACAAGTTCAGAGGGGCCGAAGGAATGGTGGTCATGCTGCTGACCTTGACCAGCGGACGGACACACACACACACACACACACACACAGGGGCTGAAGGAATGGTGGTCATGCTGCTGACCTTGACCAGTAGAGAGAGACACACACACACACACACATACACACACACACACACTCCAAGTCTAAGAGATGAAGTGACCTGCTCAGGACCCAGGACCTCATCTTTCCATCCCAATACATATGTCCAAATACTGATTGATCTCTCTCTCTTCCCTCCTAGTCTCACTCTTAACCTTCTGGAACCCGCCCACCACTGCCCAACTCACTATTGAATCAGTGCCGACCAATGCTGTCCAAGGGAAGGATGTTCTTCTATTTGTCCATAATCTGCCTGGGAATCTTCTAGGCTATGTCTGGTACAAAGGGGACAGAGTAGATCCCAGTCAACAAATTGTGTTTAATCTAGACACATCAGAAATTGCCCCGGGGCCTGCATACAGTGGTCGAGAGACAATATACCCCCAATGGATCCCTACTGTTTCAGAACGTCACCATGGAGGACACAGGGTACTACACGCTACAAGTCATAGACAAAAATTTTCAAAGTGAAGTAGGAACTGGACGACTCCGTGTATACCGTGAGTGATCCTCTCTGACCTCTGGGTGTTGGGTGGGGTGAATTCTACTTCACACACAGGATTGACAGGCCCGGACTGTGCCTACAACCCCCTCTGCTTTATGTCCCATGTTGGGATTTGAGAACTTAGTGCAGGACACACACAGTGGAGACAAACTTCTTAAGATCAGAATTCCTTTCCCAGCATCCAGACTCCAACAATCTGAGAAAGACCCTGCAGGGCTTGGTCAGAGCCCGGCCTGAGGGACCCCCTGGGATCCTCACAGAGAAGCTCAGCCCTGGGAAGCCCCTGCCCAGACCCCTGTCCCAGGGCTCCTGACTCCAGTGACCCTGGGGAGTCTGTGCCAGGGTTAGATTTTGGCCTCTTTGGAGGGCTGACTTGGAGCAAGGATTTCCTGGCTTCCTGAGTCCTGAGGCTTCTGAGCTGGTCACCAGCCAGGGCTCAGCCCCAAGAGCCATATCTGGGCAGAGGTGAAGTCTGATCCTTCACCTGAGACTCAGCATGGGGAGTACAGATGGACAAGGTCCTCATGCCATTAACTGACTGCTCTGGGGGACTTAGGAGACTCCAGAGGAAGGTCATTGCCCCCAGGGGAGGCACAGAGGAGAGAAGATGCTGCTGGCAGCTCCTCATTGACCAGCGATCAGCCCAGGAAGCCCTCTCTCATGGAGGCAAACAGTAACAAATGATGACTATTTGGGCATCTGCACCTTACCAAGATTTAGGTCAGGTTTTGGGGAATGTTTTAAGGTTAATTCATAGACAACATGGCAAATAACAGACCATTTACCATTTATCCTATTTTATTGAGGGGAAACTGAGGCACAGGGAGATACAGTCTCTGAACCAGGGTCACACAGACCATGAGCGGCAGACACGAGGACTCTCTGCAGCCACAGACCCATCCTCTCCTCCACCCGGGGGCCTTGTTAGGTGTCTGTGGACCCCAAGACCAGCTGTCAGTTCAGATCCTTTCTTCTTTGGTGTCCTCAGCTCAGAGGGAGAGATCCTGCTCTGGAGAGTGAGAGCAAGTGGAGAATCATCCATGTTTACTCTAGAACTAAATTACCTGCCTCAACAATCAGAGTCAGAGCAGGGAATGTCCAGGCCGCCCCCTCGGATGGCCAATCCAACCTCCCTGCACTGGACTTGAAATCACTTTTTTGTTTCCTGATGTGTTGGGGTCGCTCCCACTGGAGTATAAAGGAAAGGACTTTGGGGTCTCAGTCCCCACTCTACACCTGCAGCCAGCAAGGGGCCCATGTGTGACAAACTCTCAATTTCTTCTGATGAAGGAGGAAGGAGTGGATGGTGTGGGTGTATCTCCCCTGGAAGGACAGGGAACATGTGTGACCAAAACCAACCAGGACGCAGAACTCAGGATGCAGTCTCTGAAGAGACTGTGGACCATTCGTTTATTTACTCACCATTCTCTCCTTCCTTCCACCCCACCACTCTCTTCTGGATTAGCTGGACTCTGCTCTACCATTTAGGGGCCACTGTCTCCTGTCAGTTGTTATCAAACACCTGGACAGAACTGCCCCACCTCCAGGACCTGTGCCCTGAGCACTGAACTGACCTCAGGGCTCGCTCCTGGTCTCCTCGTGTCCATTTCTGCTCAGACTCCCAGTCCCCAGGCCAGGCAGTCAGCTGGTCAGTGAAGAACCAGGAGAGGCGCCAGGGGGTCTCTGACTCCTGTCCTGTGTCTTTCCATGACCAAACACTGCTGCATAATTGACACTTCAGCAAGTCTGTGCTTCCTCACAGGCACAGAGCAGGTGGCCTTACATCTCTGAGCCCTCAGATCCTCTTGCATTAATCTTTTAAGACATTTAAGGACTTAAGAGGTGAGAGATGCCAACTCTGATTGAATCAAAGGTGCCCCACAGGGCAATGTTCTCTCTGTTACCTGCACAGTAGAGTTACCTGCACCTGTCATCACCAGCAACACCACCAGCCCCGTGGAGCACGAGGGCCCTGTAGTGTTAACATGTGAACCTGAGACTCAGAATATCACCTACTTGTGGCGGATCAACAGTCAGAGCCTCCCAGACAGCGCCAGGCTGGAGCTCTCCCTGGACAACAGAACTGTCGCTTTACTCCGTGTCACAAGGAATGACACAGGACCCTATGAGTGTGAAACCCGGAACCCAGTGAGTGCCCGTCGCAGTGACCCATTCACCCTCAATGTCCTCTGTGAGTAACTTCTGTCCCTACCTGGCCCAGGCTGTCTGCCCAAATCCACACTGCCAGAGGCCAGGCCACATCCATCCCTCTCAGGTCCAAGTACATGGACCCTCACCCCTGGACACCCTGGCTGGCCATGACTTTCTGTCTCAGGCAAGTCTTGAGCCAAGACTAGGAGGGGATGGGCTGCTGCTTTCTTGAGAGGCTCGGGGTCAACAACCTGTGATGGGGAAACAGGTTAACATCTCAGACTCAGGATGAGTGAGCACAGATGGGTCATGGTTGAGACTTTTTAAAACAAGGTTGTGACCCAGCTCAGAGGGACACAGTGAACCTTGTACAAACCAGGAGCTTCCCCTTCCCTCTGATTACAACATGTGTGGCTTTATTCTATTTGCTCCAGATGGCCCAGATGCCCCCATCATTTCCCCCTCAGACACCTATTACCATCCAGGGGCAAACCTCCGCCTCTCCTGTCATGCAGCCTCTAACCCACCTGCACAGTATTCTTGGCTTGTCAATGAGAGGCCCCAGCAATCCACACAGGAGCTCTTTATCCCCAACGTCACTGCGAATGATAGTGGATCTTATACCTGCTTCGTCCATAACTCTGTCACCGGCCTCAGTAGGACCACAGTCAAGACTATCACGGTCTCTGGTAAGTGGCTCCCTGGACCATGGGCACCAAGCTGTGGGGTAGAGACTTGGTTTTCAGAAAAGAATCTGAAAGAAGTTACTTCCCGACCTGTTTCCACGGACACAAGCAAATCTCAAAACTGTCCCTGAACCCTCCCATACATCTCTGTACCCTTCCTCCCCTTGCTCTCTGATTTCCCAGGGCAGATGTGGATCCAGCCTGGAATGTGGGGAGGGGTTCTCTCAGCCCCAGAAAGCCCCATACAGTGGAGGGGGCTTTGCAGATGGGGAAGGAAGAAGTGTTCTCAGGGTCAGCTTCCTTTTTGTTCTTGCTGAATTGCAGAAGTTCCTCATATATTCTGGATATTAATCTCCTACCAGTAATGATTTGCAAATGTTTTCTCCCAATCTGTGGGTCGCCATCACTCTCTTGATTGTATCCTTTGATGCACAGAAGTTTTCTATTTTGATGTAATCCAATTTATCTATTTTTTCTTTTATTGTTTGTGCTTTTGGCGCCACATCTACGAAATCATTGGCAAATCCAATTTCAAGAAGTGTTTCCTTTTAAGACTTTTGTAGTTTTGACTCTTATGTTTAGATTTTTGATCCATTGTAAGTTAATTTTTGTTCATGGTGTGAGGTAAGGGTCCAGCTTTATTCCTTCGCATGTGGATATCCAGTCTTCCCGGAACCATTTCTCGAATACATTTCTTTTCCATTGAATAGTCTTGGCAACTTTGTCAAAAATCATTTGACCATATATGGCAGGGTTATTTCTGGGGTTTCTATTCTATTCCACTGGGCTGTATGTCTGTCTTTATGCCAGACCCACAGTATTAGTTACTGCAGGTTTGCAGTCAATTTTGAAATCAGGAAGTGTGAGTCCTCCAACTTTGCTCTTTTTCAAGATTACTTTGACTATTTTGGGTTCCTTGAGATTCCATATGAACATTTGGGAATTTCGATTTCTGCAAAATATTTCATTGGGATTTTGATAGGGATTGCATTGAATCTGGGGATCTCTTTGGGGAGTATTGTCATTTTAACAACATTAAGTCTTTATCCATGAACACAGATGTCTTTCCATTTATTTGTGTCTTTAATTTTTTTTATCAATGTTTTATAGATTTCCACAAACAGGTCTACTGCCTTATTGGTTACGTTAATTCCTAAGTATTTTATTCTTTTTGATGTTATTGTAAATGCAATGGTTATCTTCATTTTCTTTTCAGATATTCATTATAAATGTATAGAAACACAACTGATTTTTGTATGTTGATTTTGTATCCTGCAACTTTGCTAAATTCGTTTATTGGTTCTAACAGTTTTTTTGTAGAATCTTTATGGTTTTCCACATACAAGTTCATGCCATCTGCAAAGAGTTGCACTGCAAACATTGTACTTCTCCCTTTCCAGTTTGGATGCATTCTATTTCTTTTTCTTGCCTAATTGTTCTGGCTTGAACTTCTGGACTGTGTTGAATGGGGGTGGTGAAAGTAGCATCCTCGTCCTCTCCCTGATCTCAGAGGAAAAACTTTCAGTGTTTCACCACTGAGTATGCTGCTAGCTGTGGGCCTTTCATGTAAGGGCTTCATCATGTTGCAGTAGTGTCCTTCTATTCCTAAAAGGTTCAGTATTTTGTTAAATTGGTAACCACTTCTCTGGAGATTTCCTTCACCATGATATTCAGTCCACAGACCTGGAAGCAAAAGTCCTCTTCAGAGTGAGAAATCCTTTAGATTAGAAGCTCTCCAGGTCCTAAGGTTATGTAGGCTGGGTGGGGCCATCCTCATTCCCTAACAAATTATTTAGCATGAAGTAAATGCCTTCCCTACTTTATGTAAAGTTCCCTGGGGCCCAGAGATGGACAGGGATGGCAAGCCTGCCTTCCCCAACAGACACGAAACTTTACATGAGGAGCAGAGCCTGACTTTCTAAAGTCACAAAAGTTCTAGAAAAGAGTCACACAAGAGTCTATGGGAAAAAATTCCACTTGATGATGAAGCTATAGGACACGTGGGCTGAGAAGAGTTTCCTGGTACTGATACTACAGAGATGTCTAGGGGGACAGGTCAGGGGTCACTCTGAGGAGATCTGGGGGTCAGAGAGGAAGTGTAGCCCTCTCTTTAAAGAATGTCACCTGAATAAATATGCACAACCTTTTTCACAGGGCCAGGGCCATCCTCTGGGTCACCTTTACATAGCTCACTGTGGGATGTGAGAACTGGCTGTGATCTCTGACAAAGGAGCGTAGCCCCAGGCCCACTCTCAGTCAGTCACCTCCTCTGTTTCTCCACAGACCCAGTGGCACAGCCCTCCATCCGAGCCAGCAACACCACAGTCACGGAACGTGAGGACGCAGTGGTCCTGACCTGCCTCACAAATGACACTGGGATCTCCATCCAGTGGTTCTTCAATAACCAGAATCTACAGCTCACAGAGAGGATGAAGCTGTCCCAGGACAATGGCACCCTCACCATAGACCCCGTCAGGAGGGAGGATGCTGGGGATTATCAGTGTGAGGTCTCCAACCCGGTCAGTTCCAGCAAAAGTGACCTCATCACCCTGGCTGTGAGCTGTGAGTGACCCTTGACCTCTCCCACTTACTTCCTGTATATTTCACTGGCAGGGGGTGTGAAATGGATGCAAGCCTTGAGGAGGTGGGAGCTTCCTTCAGAGCCTGTAGAACAACATGGATAAGAACACCAAAATTAGACTCATCTTATTGTTGTCTTGGTTCTGATAGGCACCAGATGTTTGACCTTGGGCAAGACACTCAAACCCCTAAGCCTCAGTTTCCTCACCTGTAAAAGTGGACTAGAAGAGCTGGATCGTAGGGCCATTGTGAGGATGTTTATTAGGAGGTTAATGAGATTAAAGGCCTTAGACAGGGTCATTCAAGAGTCAGGGCTCAATCTAAGTTGGCAGCTATTATTTTATTAATGTTGTTGTTAGCTGTAAAATCAACTAGAACTCTTTAAAACGTTGTTTCATCACTTCCCAGTTCTGTGACCTCTATAGAGCATTTATGTCTCAGATTCTATTGATGCACAGTGGGGACGACATCCCTCTCCCTCCTGGGGATGAAAGGACCAAATGAGATGGACACAAAGTATTTTCCATTGAGCCTGGTATACAGGAGGCGCCCGAAAACAGTCAGCTCACATTATTATTACTAATCTGTGTTGGGTTGACCGGTACAGCCTGCCCTCTAAGACCGTCAATAACGACAGAAAGAAGAAGCAGAGGGAAGAGGCACAATGTGAGAGGAAAAGAGGCCTTAAAAGGAAGATGAACAGGACTGGCTACCTGTGGGAGGATGTGACGAGTTAGAGCAAGTCCAAGGTTTCAAATGTGAGAAACAGAATATGATGCAATCACCAGCCTTGGGGGAGTCGGGAGGACGCTGTGATGACCACACACACAGGCCGCACACTGCCCTCGGGGGCATTTCCTTCCTCCCACCAGGCCCTTCCCCTGCGGGGCCCCTTGTGGTTTCCCCTGGAATGGACTCGGGCCTTCATCCCCTCCCCCTTTCTCTTCTCCTTTCAGCAGAGGAAAACACCCCAGGCCTCCCTGTGGGAACCATCGCAGGCATCGTGATTGGGCTCCTGGTCGGGCTGGCGCTGGTGGCTGCCCTGGGGTGTTTTCTGTTCCTCACAAGGACTAGCAGGTATGATGGCATTTCTCACATGCTGCTCCTGTCCCCCAGGCCAGCCCAGGCCAGGAGGAAGGAGACCCCTTTCTGGGATTCTGGGCCTGGCTCTCCGTCGCCTCCCGACTTCCCTGTAGATTGTCCCTTCACCTTCCATCCAGCTCCTCCCTCACCAGCCACTGACCTGGGGCTGCTTCCTCAACACCATCCTCATCTATAAATTAGGCACAATGAAGGAATCGCCCCCTTAGTGTTGTCCTAGTTCACTCAGCAAACCCACAGCGGTGCTGACAGGTAATAAGAGCTCAGTGAATGGTACCTCCTGTTCTCTATTTCAATCCGCCCACCTGGTGAGGGGAATTTACAGCCTGGATCTGAGGATCGCCCTGGCCAAGCTCACACAGAGGAAAAGTGGAAGAGCCTAGACAGGCCGGATGGGGTCAAATGCCCCCACATGGCGGATGTGGTAACACAGCCCCTGATGTGTGAGACAAAGTAACTGGGCTGGCCTGAGATGTCCTTTACACCTCTTGTCCAGGCAGATGGAGATAAAGGACGTGGCCACTGTCATACCTCATCATCTCCCACCCTGAGGGGCGGGTCTAGCAACAGCAGAGGCTCCACATTCAGTGAGATGCCAGCTCCTTGGGGCTCTCCAAGTGTCCTGCACATGCAACCTTGTTTTCCCTCTGAGGGTCTCAACCCTTCCACTCAGTCAGACCCTGGTGGTTTGATTCCTTTCCTGGGTCCTCAGTCCCTTCTCAGCAACTTTCTCCTGGACTGCCATCAGCCTGAGGGCCTTCCCCTTGAGGCCCAGGACAGATGTGGTTTCTTAAGACCTTTCCTCAGTTCCCTTCTCCTGGGCCCTCCCCTCCTAAACAGCATTGGTGGAGAAAGGAGGTTTCCACCCCCTCCTTAGAAATGAGGACCCCCCCTTGTCGCCTGTTCTGACACCAAAACTGTGACCTCTCCCTGCACCCCTCACAAATAAGCCTGACCTTTCCTAGGGCCAGTGGCCAGCATGTCCTCAAGGAGCACCAGCCCCCAGCATCCACCCCCGGTGAGTGTCTATTCAGTCTGGGAGCAGCTGGGAGCCCCCGGTCCTGCCCAGTGTGTCCACTCCTGCCAGTCATCCCCAGAGCCTCTGACCTCTTCCCCAGGGCTTCAGCACAGTGGACCCCAACTGGCTAGTCAGCCCTCACCTATGGGGTCTGATCATGGGTCACCACCTCACCCTCACTGGACCCTAAAAAGGCCAGAGGGGCTCTCCCTGGGTTCTCTGGGAGCTGAGGGCCCCAACGCCGCCTGGGAGGATGGGCCGGAGCTTCCTCACCCCCGGTGCTAACTCCTGTCTCTGCTCCCAGGCCGTGGTTCCTCCAGTAGCTCCACCTCCCCGGTAAGCCCATCCTGCCCCCGTCGCTTTACCCAGGGGGTCCCCCCTGCACAGGCTCGGGGGAGGGGGACTGTTCAACCCTGAAGCACAACACAGACCCCCATCCCCCAGAACATCCGGGACAAGCGAGCCCCACCCTGGCCAGGAGTGGGCCCCCCTTTAGGGGCAGGACCACCCCCACCCCTCCCCGCTACCCTCAGTCGGCCTGAGAAGGATCCTGGAGACCAGCCAAGAGCAGAGTGGGCACCAGGAGCATTGGTCAGGGGTCCTGGGCTAACAAGGGTGGGGGGCAGCATGGACCGGGGTTGGGGTGTGGGGCTACAGGCTTGGAGACTGCTGCTTGAGAGGCAGAGCTGGTCAATCCTGAGAAGAAATTGCCCTCCCTCCCTGTCCTCTGACACCCTGTCTCTCCCCTTCCCAGGCCCCTCTACCCAGCCCCAGGGCAGCCGTTCCCATCTACCAGGTGAGTGTGGGCGATGAATGCTCTGGAGCCGCAGGCCCAAGGGAGCCCAGGATCTGCCCCCAGCCCACCCCTGGCTGTGCTTTGAGGTTCAGGAAACAGCAGCAAAAGGGGGAACAGGGGCTGGTGAGAGGAGGGCAGGGCCTGAGGGCAGAAACCCACCAGCACAGCCAGGCCCCCCACAGAGCAGCTTGAGTGGGCCCAGGGCCTGGCAGAGGCTGGGACATGTTCTGAGAATGTTACAGTGGCTCGGAGGTCTCTTCTCTCTTTTACAGGAATTACTACATCCCCACACAAACATCTACTGCCAGATTGACCACAAAGCAGATGCGGCTTCTTAGCTTCCTCCAGGAACGGCTCCTTCAGGGCTGCAGGGAGGGGCCCTCCTGAAACCCACCCCCAGACACGGAGTGGGGTCAGGAGCTGCAGCCTGAACCAGACAATCGGCTCTGAGCCCTAAGGATATTCAGGGACCTGGGCCTGGGGTTGGGGTCCCTCCTGGATTTCTGGAGACCCCAACAGGCTACCAGGAGCCCTGGATTGACCAAGACAAAGGCTCCCATCGCCCCAGGAAGTGGGGGGCTCCCAGAGAAAGTGACTGGGCCTGTAACCCACTGTGGACCACCTGAGAGATCTGAATAAAGAGGACCTTCCCCTCCTTTGCTCTTTTTCTGCCAGTGGGCTCCTCCCACCTAAAACTCACCAGGCTCCCATGGCAACGGGACAAACTGTCTCCTCCTTGACCTGGCCCACGGGCCTCCTCCCACCCACGCCTCACCTGTAGCCCCCTCCACACACCTGGGCCAGCAGTTCTCAATCCCCCTCTGAAGGACTGACATCAGTTCCCATGTAGGTTCACTCGGATCATTGTGCCCACATTCCCACACACAAAGGTGCTCCATCACCAGGGCATGGAGCCCACAGTTCACAAGGATGTTCTGCCATTGCCCGAGTGCTGTTTGTCATGAGATGAGAGAGAGTTACAAACCCCACAGTTTCACATCATGATTTAGCTCTAAATTACTCTTAATCCCACCTGCACACAACATTGGGTTAGACAAGGTGACGCCTCTTGTTCATTTCCCATTGCCACTCTCACAGATTACCACAAACTTATCACTGTAAAACAACTCAGACCAAGGTGTCAGCATGGCTCTGTCCTTTCTGGAGGGTCTAGGGGAGTCTGTTTCCTGGCCTTTTCAGGCTGTTAGAGGCTGCCTGCATTCCTTGTCTTGTGGCCCCTTCCTCGATCTTCAAAGCCACCAGCATAGCATCTTGAAGTCTCTCTGTGCTCTGCTTCCATCATCACATCTTCTCTCTGCCTCTGACTCTCCTGCCTCCTTCTTTCACTTATAAAAACAACCCTTGTGATTATATTGGACCCACCCAGATAAACCACCGTAATCTCACAATCTCATGATCTTTAATTTGATCTGTAAATTCCCTTTATCTTGCAACAGATTCTGGGGATGAGGATGTGGACATCTTTGAGGGGCCCTTGTTCTGCCTACCATACCTCTCAAGGCCGTGCTCATCATCTTCTTTCACTACAAACTGCCCATGGGCAGCCTGGACTTGGTCATCCTGACTGTGGGGTCAGTTCCCATAATGATGTCCACAGCATCCTCACTGCATCCGAGGGATGGAGACAGAGGCCGGTCCACACTCCCTGCAGCCCTCTCCACCTCTTCCTTGTTAGTCACATTCAGTTGTTAAGAATAAAAGGAAAGCAGATGCAGCTTGAAGATCACACTCCCAAGCCCTTAGGTAGTTTGTGGTCGTCAGCACCACGGACAGTGTCTCAGCGAAGCTCATCCCAGGGGCTGCAGCAGGGAGATTCGCCCATTTCTGGTGTATATGAGAAAGACGTGACGGAGAATGTTGTTACAGGGATAATCCAGTTCTGATCTAATTTATAAATCGTGAGTCCTTTGCACATGTCTGGGCATTAGTTGTTGGCACATCATTACAACTCCCCACATGGCAGATTGCTGCACCCAGAGGGTGGCCTTGAGGAATCTCATCCTTGAGAGTCAGGCCACTGTCTTGCCTACAACCTGAAGGGAAGGTTTCACGATTAACTTCTGATTCTTGGTGCCTGACCTTGCGAGCACACCCATCATCCAGGCTGGAGGACCCCCTGGAGCAGAGTATCCTGTTTCCCCAAGCCCCAGCCGAGCCCCCTGGACAGCAGGGCTGAGCCATGCCCCTGGGCTACTCTCCCAGCTCCTCTAGGCTGAGCCCTGTGCCTGTGACAGAGGGCTTGGCCATCTGCCCATCCTTTCCAGCTGAGCAAACATTCCTCCCAAGGGACCCATGGAGCATGACAAACAATCTCCCAGGTAGAACCAACTTTTGAGGGCTCCTCCATCTACCTATGACCCCCAGGGGAAGAGAAAAGACTGGGACCTCACAGTCACCCCCATCTTCCTCTTTCCTACCCATGTCCCACCCACACAACCAAGTCTGACCCTACAGACTCAGCCCTGCCCTTCCCAAGGGCTCTGGTCCAGTCTGTCCACTCAGGGTGCCCAGTGTAAGGACCACCTGGGTGCTCTTATCTTTATTATTTGTTTCCTTCTGCTTTAGTTGGGTTCACTTTGCTCTCATTTTTCTAGTTTCCTGTGGTAAGAACTTGGATTATTGCCTTGAGATATTTCCTCTTTTCTAATATAAGCATTTAGTGCCATAAATTCCCCACTCTACATTGCATAAGCTGCATCCCACAGATGGTGGGGGACTTTTTCCTTTTGATTCCACGAATTTAATTCTGTGAATTTTTAAGTTTCCTCTGAGACTTCCCCTTTAACTCATAGATTATTTAGAAATATGTTGTTTACTTTCCAAATGTTTTGGAGATTTTCCTGTTGTCTTTCTGTGATTAATTTCTAGTCTGTATTATTGTCAGAGAACATTCTCTGTTTGATTTCAATTATTTTAAATTTGGTTAGATTTTAGATATGATACCAAGCATAACCAACAAAAAAAGGATGAATTGGACATTCCTCCCTTTGGCCATTCCTAAGGGTAGGTCAGCTAGCAACAAATTCTCATAGTCTTCCTTCATCAGAGAATGTCCTTATTTCCCCTTCACTCCGGAGGGATAATTTTCCAGATATATATTTGGTAGTTGACAGTTCTTTTCTTTCAGCACTTGAAAAATGTGCCACTTCCTTTTGGCCCCTGTGTTTTCAGATACAAAATCTGCTGTCATTTAAATTACTGGTCCTTAACAGATAGCAGGTTTTTTTCTCTGTTTTGTGTGTGTGTGTCTGTGTGTGTGTGTGTGTGTGTGTGTGTGTGTGTGTGTAAGATTAGCCCTGAGCTAACATCTATTGCCAACCCTCCTCTTTTTGCTGAGGGAAACCAGCCCTTAGCTAACATCTGTGCCCATCTTCGTCTACTTTCTTTGTGGGATGCCTGCCATAGCATGGCTTGATAAGAAGTGTGTAGGTCCACGCCTGGGATCTGAACCTGTGAACCCTGGGCTGCCGTAGCAGAGCATGTGAACTTAACCACTACGCCACGGGGCTGGCCCCTCTCTGGCCATTTTTAAGATTTTTTTTCCTTTGTCTTTGGTTTTCAGCAGTTTTCCACATGTCTTAGTGTGAATTTCTTTAGCTTTATACTTTTTAGGGTTCACTCAGCTTCTTGACCTGTTATTTCTTCAATACTTTTTCAGTCCATGTTTTTTCCCTCTATTTCCAGTACTCCTATGGTACAAATGTTAGATCCTTTGGTTATTGTCCCACAGATCGCTGGGATTGTTTTTATTTTCTTTCACTCTATTTGCTCTCTGTTCTTCAGGAGTAGATTCTACTGATGTGTCTTCAAGGTCATTGATTCTATCTTTTACCATCTCCATTTCACTACTGAGTCCATCAGTGAGTTTTTTTCATATCAGTTACTGTATTTTTCAGTTTTATAATTTTCATTTGGTTCTTCTTTATAACTTCTATTTTTTGCTTAGGTTTTCTATTTTTTTCAAAAGAGTTTGCCAGTGATTATTGAAGTATTTTTATGATAACTCCTTTATAAAATCCTTGTCAGATAACTCCAACAACTGACTCATCTTGGAATTGGAGTCAGTTGATTGCCTTTTCTCATTCATATAGTGGTTTTCCTGGATCTTGGTCTGATGAGTGATTTTTTTATTGGACCCTGAACATTTTTGTTATTGTGTTAGGAGACTTGATCAGATCTAAATCTTCAGTTTGAGTAGGTAGTTGCCCTGTTTTGGTTTAGCATGTAGGTGGATTCTGGCCTACGTTTGTGGGCTGTCCTTTCCATGACCATGCAGTTTCAGAGCCCAGGCTCTGCAATCCTGATCTGCTTTGCTCTCCGGCACTACTATAGCTCCTGCTTGTTCCCTGCAAAGGCAGAAAGGGTTTCCCTTGGCTGCCTGGGCCACCTTTTGCTACTGGGGAATTGGAGGAACAGAAGTTGTTGCCCTGAGTTTCCTTTTGCCACTAGAAGGAGGACAGAGAGACACAGAGCTCCCTGGACCAAACCACTGCCAGTGACCCAGCCATCTGTCACATGGGGGCTGGGACAGCCCAACAGGGCTTCTTGCTGCAGCTGCTGCAAACCCATCACCACCCACAGGTGCCACAGTTGTGAGCGCAGGTTGGGGATCGTCACTAGGTCTCTGCTAGGCTTCCCTTTTCCCAGTCTTTTGGACAAAGACACTAGGTTTGGGGGGCTTTCTGTCTATGTCTGATGGCAGTTCCAGGTTGCAGGTTCTCCTGCACCTGTCTGGGGTATTTGGGAGATAAAAAGAAAACCCAGGGAACTCACTACATGTCTGCATTCTTCTTTCCAGCTTTCAGAATTCTTTCACCAATGTCTGTTGAGTCATCTGCAGGAGAGGAGCAGGGAAAAGTGAGTCTGTCAGGGTAGGGGGAGAGGTCTTGTTCCAGAATGGGAAGCCTGGGTCATCTCTTTGTATTTGTTCAAACAAATCACCACACTTTATCAGCTTAAACAATGCAAATATCTTACAGTTCTGCTGGTCAGAAGTCTGACACAGGTCTCACTGGGCTAAATTCAAGGTGTCGGGGGGCTGTGTTCCTTCCTGGAAGCTCTAAGGGAGAATGTATTTCTTTGCCTTTTCTAACTTCCAGAGGCTGCCCACCCACATCCTCGGCTCAAGGCCTCCTTCTTCCATCTTGAAAGCCAGCATTCTTCCAACATCACATCTCCCTCTGACCACAACCGGGAAAGGTTCTCTGCTTTCAAGGACCCAAGTGATTAAACTGGGCCGGGCTAGATAACCCACAATAATCTCCCCATCTCAAGGTCCTCACCTAGTCAGATCTGCAAAGTCCCTTTTGTCATGTAAAATAACATATTCACAGGTACCGGGAATTAAGACATCTTTGAGGAGCCATTATTCTTCTGACCACACTCCTACACTACTTTTTGACGTTTGCGTAAATGGATTTTATCAGTTCATTCCTTAAGGAATCTGTCTAAAAGCAAACATTAAAAAAAAAATACAAAACTTACCAGAGCCCTGAAGCAGGAATAGTCCATCTAGTCACGGCTTTGCCTAAAGTACTTCCGGACGCCAGGCCCAGGGCTTTGCCAGGGGCCATTGGGTGGGAGGCAGGTGGGAATTGTTACCAGGCAGCAACTTGGGCAAACAAGTTTGGGGTGCTAATGCTCAGGGGTGCCCAAACTAATGTAAGAGTGACTTACATTAGCAAGTCACTCTCAATCTCCTCTTCTGAAAAACGAGAGAGATGATAACAGTACTTACCCCTCGGCATCACTGTGAGAATTAAGGAAGTTAAAGTGCCCAGAGCAGTGCCAGGCACATAGTCAGGCTCAATGTTTGTCAGTATTATTACTGCCATTGTTGTTGTTTTTGTTGTCACTTACTCCTCTCCATGTGATATCAAGTTTAAAGGGGTAAGATTTCCCCTATTCCGCCTCTAAAAGAACACCTTCAGGCTGTGTCTCCCGATTGTGATGTTTTTCTCTTGACATTTTAGCCCAATATTGCAGTCCGCCAACATTGAGGACTCTGTGTAAAGAGCCATTTGGAACATTTATTGTAAAGATGTGGTTGGGGACACCATCCATGAACCTTCACCATCCCCCTTTATGAGACAATAACCCTTGGATCTCAGTTCCAGGACTACCTGTGCTTCTCTGGGGCAGAAGAACACTAAAGCTGGTGAAAAGAAGTCTTCTAGCCATGATTGTTAGACAGCCCAGATCCAAATGTGCAGCCCACCTCCAGAGAAAAGTATGAACGAAGAAATTAGAGTTTGAGACCATTTCCTCCCCCTCCACACACATAGTTCCTCCTAACGGCCTTGGGCCCCCCAAACAGAACAAGCTGAGTGATCATTGTATTGATTAGGAGTAACAAAGACATATAAAAAATAATAACAACAACAACAATAATTGTGGCTTAAACAAGTTAGAAGCTTACTTTTTTCTCACACAAACATAGACATATGGGGGGTTTTTATGTGCTGAATTATGCCCCCCATAAATTCATATGCTGAATTTTGTACCTCAGAATGTGACTGCATTTGGAGATAGAGCCTTTAAAGAGGCAATTAAATTAAAATGAGGCCATTAGGATGGGCTCTAATCCAATCTGATTGGTGTCCTTATAAGAAGAGGAAGTTAGGACATAGAGAGAGACACCCAGAATGTGTGTGCACAGATAAAGGGCCATGTGAGGGCACAGGGAGAAGGTGGCCATCAGCAAGCCAAGGAGAGAGGCCTCAAGAGAAAACAGTCCTGCTGACACCTTGATTTTGGACTTCCAGCCCCCAGAACTGTAGGAAAATAAAAATAAGTTTCCATTGTTTAAGCCACCCAGTCTGTGGTAATTTGCCATAGTAGCCCTAGCAAACTAATACAGGGGTTATGGTGGCTCATGGGATCAGAGACCCAGGCTCCTTCCATGTGGTTGCTCTGTCATTCTCACACATGATTAACATCTCACAACCCAAGATGACTGCTTGCGCTCCAGCCATCACATCCACGTTCTAACCAGCAGGATGGAGGAATGGAAGAAGAAAGGAAGGCACATTCCCCCCTTCAGGATATAATTCAGAAGTCATAGATGGTATTTCCACTTACATCCCAGTGGTCACCACTTAGTTATAAAGCTACACCTAGTTTCAAAAGAGGCTAGGAAATGTAGCTCCAATCCTGGACAGCCACTTAACCAGAATCAGAGTTTTCATCAACTAAGAAAGAAGGGGAAAACAAACATCTGCCATGGTAATGAAGAGGAAAATGGATAAATAAATGTGATAGCCAGACAATGGAATACCATGTGGCCATTAAAAAGAATAAGACAGGGGCCGCCCGGTGGCGCAGCAGTTAAGTTCGCGCTTGGCAGCCCAGAGTTCACGAGTTCGGATCCCGGGCACCCGCTGACGCACTCCTGTCAGCCATTCCGTGGCGGCGTCCCATATAAAGTGGAGGAAGATGGGCACAGATGTTAGCTCAGGGCCAGTCTTCCTCAGCAAAAAGGGGAGGATTGGCAACAGATGTTAGCTCAGGGCTGGTCTTCCCCACAAAAAAAAAAAAAAAAGAATAAGACAGTTCTTCTGGTTAAAGACAGTAAGTTGATCACACACTTTATAAACTCCATCCATGACCCCATGAAAATGATAACAAAGGAATAAAAAAATTAGAACAAATGAGGTGATATCAGTGGATGAGAGTTCAACACACTCTGAGGAAACTACAAAGCAGGTGGAGCGGTAACTCACCTGTAAAGGAAAATACAACCTCAAGTGCAGTCAGAGGGGGATATCAATGAGAAATGACCAACTGGCACCAAACCCAGAGAGGCTCAGGATTTGAAAGCCCAGGTAAGAAAAGGGGTGAGGGAGAGGGAAATAGGTAGAAAGGCCATACAAAGGCAGGCTCCATCCTACATTCCCTTTCACAGAATGTCAACAGGCAGTGCCTTCCCCAATGGAAAAAAAAATAGTCATGAATACAAAGAAAAGTAAAGGATGTTAAAAGACATGAAGTCCAACATCTGAATAAGGGTAGTTCTTGATAGAAAAAAATGAGAATGGAGGGGACAAAATCAACAAAAAAGTAGTACAAAAAAAATCTCCCAGAATTGAAAGGCATAAGAAAAGGTGCACTCACCAAGACACGTCATGATGACTTCCAGCACTCCAGAGACAAAGACTGCAAAAGCTCCCAAGGGGAAGACATCACACTGAAAGGGGAAAGTCAGAATGGCATTAGACTTCTCAAAACAACCCTAGATGTCAGAATACAATAGAGCAGTGTCAAAACTCTGAGAGAAAATAACCAAGAAATCTATACCCAGCCAAACGATCAGTCAGATGTGAGGGCAGAGTGAAAACATTTGAGACATGCAACTCTCAGAAAATCTCTTTCTCATGCCCCTCCTAGGAATTTACTGGAGGATGAGCTCCAAGAGCAAAACAAGCAGGTAAATTCACAAAGGGAAAGACGGGATGAGGAAAATGGGAGATCCAAATCAGAAAATCGGTAGAGTGTTCCAGAAAGACTGCTGCACCGAAGGCCTAGAGAACAATGAATCCAGACTGAAGCAGGATGAAGGGGTCCAGGAGGGGGGCCCACAGGAGAAAAGACAGTCCATAGAGTAGGTGATAGTAGATGATGTGGTGGAGCATCTGGACACAATCAAGGCTATGTGCATGGAAAATCATGCTAATAAAAACTGAAGGTACTCTTAACTCACATGAGAACAAAAAGCCACATATCTGGCCCACAAAAACTCATCACACATGGTCCTCCATGCTTCCCTTTCCCCCCTGTGATGACTTTGGGACCCACATGTTGAAGATGGAGCAGCTACAAGACTAAAGGACCCTGAGTCCCTGAGTCATCACTTGATCACCACTTGCCAGGAACATCATTTTGGACCTTAGATGAGTGAGAGTAAACTTGCACTGAGTTAAGCCACTGAGATTTAGGAGTTGTCACGTGAGCTAGCGTTATCGTAACTTGGTCTCCCACATGAGCACCTCCATCTTGTTGACTTTAGTTCCGAATTGTTGTGAATATACTTTCTCTTTCTTTTGTTTCTCTTTCTCTTTTCTTTAGTTTTTTAAGACAACAAAATCTTTAGGCATTTGATCACCCTTATTTCACATAACCCTATTTTAGTATATTCTTCATTTGTTTCTCTTATTTGAGCATTTCTTCCAAAGGTTTCAATAAGGGTCTTTGCGTGAGAACATTTTTATAATGCCCTCATATTTTGATAACAATTTGGCTAAATATAAAATACCTAGGTTCAAAGTTATTTTCCTTCAATTCTTTAAAAGATGCTATCATCTTCTCCAGTATTGTTAAAAAGTCCGATCTCCCTTACATCTCTTAATTACCAAGAGGTCAAGAAAACACATGCAAAAAAAGTTAAAGGTCTAAAATATCTGAACAGCACAATTCATGAACTTGATCTAATGGGCATATATGAAAATCTGCACCCAACAAGTAGAAAATGCACGTTCTTCTCAATCACATATAGAACATTTACAAAACCTGATCATGTACTAAGTCCTAAAGCAAGTTTCATTAAATTTCAAACAGTATCACACAGTCCACATTCCTGATTTTAGGACTGATGATTCTAATGTACAACCAAGGTTGAGAATCATGGCTCTAGACCCAACTACCAAATACAAGGAAATATAAGGGAAAACATTCCAAAGGACACCACAGGGTTGGAATCAGCAAAATCTAAACTATAGGAAACTACAGGACACATGGCCCAGTTTCTTCAACAGATAAGTAGCGAGATTAAAAGGGATGGAGGGAAATGTAAAGAGATTTACAAAATATGTAAACCAAGTGCAAGGCATCAACTTTATATAGATCCCAATTCAAGCAAACTATTTTTTAAAAAGTATCACGAGACAGCTGGAAAAATTTGGACACAAAGTGGATAGTTGATATTAAAGAAATATTGGTAAATCTTTAGGTGAGGCAACAGTATTGTTATGTTTTTTAAAAAGTGCTTCAGGGAAAATATCTTGCCACTCTTGGGACAACTGAGCATCAAAAAAAGGACAATGGTGGGAATGGATTTTAACCCATTGAATCAAAAAGGGTCCTATGAGTCCATAAGTGATACTTAAATAGGGGCGATTTGTTTTCTACTACTGCTGTAATAAATTACCACAAAATCGGCAGCTTAAAAAAACACAAATTTATCATCCCAGAATTCTGTAGGTCAGAAAGTCAGGCTGTGTTGGCCAGTTTCTCTGCTCCGTTTCACACGGCTGAAATCAAGATGTCGGCCAGATGGGTTCTTATCAGGAGGCTCTGGGAAGAATCTACTTCCAAGCTCATTCGGGTTACTGGCAGAATTCAGTTCCTTGTGGTTGTAAGGCTGAGATCCCCATTGCCTCTGGATGTCAACAGGGGCATCCCTTAGCTCCTAGGGGCTTCTTTCCAATCCTTGTAGGGGAGCCCCTGCACCTCAGAGCCAGCAACAGAGCCTTGGATCCTTCTCCCGCTTCAACTCTCTCTGACTTCTCCTTCTGTTACACCTCTCTTCTGCTTCCAGTTGGAGAAAGTTCTATGCTTTTAAGGGCTCATGTGAATACACTGGGGCCACCCAGATAATCCAGAATAATCTCCCTCTCTTAAAGTTCATAACCTTAATTACATCTGCAAAGTCCAATTGCTATGTAAGGTAAAACATTCACAGGTTCTGGGGATTGAAGTATAGAAATATTTAGGGTGGGCATTATTTGGACTATTATAGGGGAGAAGCTCATTACAAAGAAAAAATGCCAGGTAATAAAAATAGAACAAATGACAGAATTTAAAAATCACCACTTTGCAGCCACCAAAGTAATAACAGATTCAGGTAAAGATCATCAATGGATGCTAAAAGCATTGGATAAAAGTTTGTTGGGGTATAGGATATACACATGGTCTCAAAGCATCATCCCAAAGATCTCATTAACTACAATGGGGGAAAAAACAATTCCTTTACAGTAGAGGAACCTGCCAGTCACCACCTTAACCAAGTGATTATATTTAGAATCACCTGTACCATCACCAATAACAGGACAAACTGACATTGTGTGCCTCTAGATAGCATGTAGTGGGTACTATACAACATCATCCAGCTAGCATTCTTGCCAAAAATGATGAATGTAAATTTAATCACAAGGAAATCATGATCCAGGCAAATTCATATTATAAGAATGCTACATGACACTGACCTACACTTTTCAAAAACATCAATGTTGTGAAAGACCAAAAAATATGGTGGGGGGTAGGAGCTTTTCTGAATTAAATGAGACTAAAGAGATATGAAAACTAAATGCAACAAATGATCTTTGATTGAATCTCTACTATCACATAAACACAACTATAATGGGCTTTATTGGGATAATTGGGTAGATTTAAATAAAGACTGTATGGTATGGGGCCAGCCCAGTGGCATAGAGGTTAAATTCGCGCATTCCGCTTCAGCAGCCCAGGGTTCCCAGGTTCAGATCCTGGGCGTGGACCTACTCACTGCTCATCAAGCCATGCTGAGCTGGCATCCCACATAGAGGAGCTACAACTCTATAGCTATGTTACACAGCTATGTACTGGGGTTTGGGGAGAAAAAAGAAAAAGAAGAAGATTGGCAACAGATGTCAGCACAGGGCCAATCTTCCTCAAAAAAGAAAAAAAAAGACTGTATAGTAGGCAGAATAATGTCCTCCCAAAGATGTCCACATCCTAATTCCCAGAACCTGTGAATATACTACATTACATGGCAATGGGGAATTAAGGTAACTGATGGAATTAAGGTTGTTAATCAGCTGACCTTAGAAAAGGGAGACTATTCTGGATTATCTGGGTGGGCCCAGTGTTATCATGAGTCCTTAAATGTGGAAGAAAGAGGCAGAAGAGTCAATGTCAGAGTGAGTCGATGTAAGAAAAACTTGACCCATTGTTGCTGGCTTTGAAGATGGAAGGAGACCACAAGACAGGGAATGTGGACAGCCTCTAGAAACCAGAAAAGACAAGAAAATGGATCCACCCTTAGAACCTCCAGAAAGGAAGGCAGCCCTGCCAGCACCCTGATTTTAGCCCAGTGAGACCCATGTCAGACTTCTGACCTCCAGAACTGTAAGGTAATAAATTTCTGTTGTTTTAAGCCACCATGTTTGTGGTAATTTGTTACAGCAGTAACAGGAAACTAATATAGACTTTATATTAGATTATATTCTTGTATTCATATTAAATTTCTTGGGCTCGATAATGGTATTGTGGATATATAGGAAAAGTCCTGGTCCTGAGGAGATACAGGATGAAGTAGTTAGAGTGAACTACAATGGTGACCGCAACTTTCAAATGATTCTTTAAAAAAATCACGTATACATATATAATGATTAAAAACTGTGTGCATACACATGCAGATATTTACATATAAATGTGTAGAATGTAAATGTGGCATTGGTAAATCAACATAAAAGATATATGGGAGTTCCCTGTAATATTCTTGCAACTTTTCTCTGTTTGACTTTTTTTAACTGGGGGGATGGGGCCTTATGTTTTAGATGTACATATAGAAGTGTTTAAAAACAATATTATATGATTTCTGATATTTAATCCAGTGGGTGGAGGAGTAAATGGGGATAGATACAATAAGTTTTGGCTCAAGTTGATATTTTTTGAAGCTGTAGATGGGTACTCTCTTTGCATACATTTGAAACTTTGCATATGAAAAGTTTTTAAAGGAAAGAGAAAAAATACCCAGCCCAGAAGTTTTATCAGTGAGTTCTACAGAACTTTCAAGACAGATCATCTCAATCTTATACAAATTCTTCCATAGAAGGGAAAAAGAGGGAATATTCCCCAACTCATTCTGAGGTTAATATAACCATTGAAACCAGAACCAAAAAGAAGGGACAAAGAGAAAAATATCAGGCCAATCACACTCATGAACAGAGATGCAAAAATCCTAAACAAGGTTTTAGCAAACCAAATCCAGCAGTATGATACACCATGACCAAGTTTTGGTTGTTCCAGGAAAGCAAAGGTGATTTAACATTAGAAATCTATAAATAGAAGGGGGCAGGAACTTCTAGGTGCTCACAATGTTTTGTTTCCTGATCTAGCTGCTAGGTACATGTGTGTTCAATTTTTGAAAAGTCATTAGGTAATACACTTGTGATTTGTGCATTTTTCTTTTTTTTTTTTTTTCTTTTTTTTTTTTAGGAAGACCAGCCCTGCGCTAACATCCGTTGCCAATCCTCCTCTTTTTGCTGAGGAAGACTGGCCCTGGGCTAACATCCGTGCCCATCTTCCTCCACTTTATATGGGACGCCGCCACGGCATGGCTGACAAGCAGTGCGTCAGCGGGTGCCCGGGATCCGAACCTGCGAACCCCGGGCTGCCAAGCATGGACTAAACCACTGCGCCACTGGGCCAGCCCCCTGTGCATTTTTCTATATGTGAGAAAGATAAAGTTTTAAAGTTTTAAAAATGTACATCATTTGCCACATTAATAGATTAAAGGGAAAATTCGTGATCATATCAATAGATGCAGAAAAATCATATAATAATACTTGCCATCAGTTTATATTTTTTAAATTATTACACTAGGGATAGAAGAGAACTTCCCTAATCTGCTAAAGAATATCTACCAATATCTGCATCCCCATGTTCATTGTAGCCTTATTCACAATGGCCAAGATAAGTGTCTATCAATAGATGAATGAATAAAGAAGATGTGGTGTATATAAACAATGAAATATTATTCAGCCATGAGAAAGAAGGAAATTCTGCCATTTGTGACAACATGCATGGACCTTGAGGGCATTACACTAAGTGAAATAAGTCAGAGAGAGAAAGACAAATACTGTAGGATATCATTTATATGTAGAATCTAAAAAAGTCAAACTCATAGAAACAGAGAGAAGAATAGTGGTTACCAGCGGCTGGGGGGTGGGGGAAATGGGGAGATGTTGGTCAAAAAGATCCTAAATTTTATGGAAGTGCACAGTCCAAGAATAGCCAAGATTCTCTGAAAATGAAGAATAAGTGAGGAGGGGAAGGATTTGCTTTTCAGGTATAAAGATTTATTATAAGCTATAAAAATTAAGACAGTGTAGTGTTGGCAAAGGAATAGATAAATTGATCAATGGAAAAAATAGGGAGCCCAGAAACAGACTTATCCAAATATGGAACTTTGATATATGACCAAGATGCCATTGCAGACAAACGCGGAAAGAAGGAATTATTCAATAAAGGGCGCTGGGCAATTAGTTATCCATATGAAAATAGATTCCTACCTCAAAGATGCACAAAAATTAATTCTAAATAAATTAAGAACTTAAATGTGAAAGGCCAAATTTAACTTTTTGGAAGAAATAAAGGAGAGTATCTTTTGGATTTTTGGGTAGAGAAGGATGTCTTAAAACAAAGTACAAGAAGAATCAACTATAAGGAATTCCTACATATCAATAAAAAAAGATAAACAACCCTATAGAAAAAGGGACCCAAAAAAACCCCATAAATAGACATTTTACAAAAGAAGCACAGCCAATATACATGTGAAAAGAAGTTCAAGCTACTTAGTAAATCAGGGAGATGCAAATTCAGACCACAATGAGATGCCATTTTACACCCAACAGATTGGCAAATGTGGATGGGCATGTGGATCAAGAAGAATTCTTTACTCTCTCACCATATACAACCGCTACAACCACTTTGGAAAACAATTCAGCATTGTCTCCCAAAGCTGAGCAACCTGAGACAGCCCAGCAATTCTGCTCCTGAGTGTGTACCCAGGAGAAACTCCTACACACAAGCACAAGGGGACATGTACAAAAATATTCACAGCAGCAATGACCATAAGTATCAAAAAACTGGGGAGGAGAAGGGAAATCCAAGCATAATTGACAAGAATTGTATTGTGATACAATAACGCAATAGGAGGTAACACATCAGTGAAAATGGAAGAACCAAACCATATACTGGAACATGGATGGATGTTAGAAATATGATGGTGAGTTTTTAACAAGCAAGTTCCAGAAAACTACATATAATATACCATTTTTATATAGATCAAAAGCAAGAAAATCTAAACAACATTTATTGTCTAAACATATTATACATATGTGATCAAAGTACATAAAAATCCAAGCCAAGTAAAATGTAGGGTGGTGGTTACTTCACGGGAGGAGGCAAGGAGATGGGCTGGGAACACACATAGATAAGATGCAAGTTACTCTTGATATCCTATTTCTTAGGTTGAGTGATATGTTTTTTTGGGTTCATTAGATCACACTTACACACTCCATCTCCAATTTTTTGGTTACATATAATCTTTTGTACGTAGTAAATATGTTTCATCTCTGGTATCACGATTGGGCCCATCCTTTTGGGACACCTAAGGATACCACCCCCTTTGACCTGCCAACTCCCTTTAAAGGTTATTGATTATAGGTTATTGATGTCCCCACCACCTTGGCTAGTGGGATCAAGAGAATCTATGGAAATATGCCTTGGCCCACCCAGGCCTCAGCTCAGCTCTCTAAAATTATCTACTAGCCCAGCTGATCAGAAGTACAGGGTGAGTCAAGCCCACTGATAAAACTCACCAACAAAACCTTCCCTCTGTGACGTAACAGCCTGTTGCCATAGGCTCTCTGGTCTCCACTCAGACCTATGCCACTTAGCATGACCTCCTTTGGCTTTTTCCCAACCACCCTTCCAAAACCTGTCCACAGTAATCAAGGTCTCCATGCCGGTCCCCCTTCTGAGGCCAATTGCAGGCACCTGTGCTTCAGGACACACACACACACAAACACACACACACACGCACGCACGCACACACACACACACACACACACTCCCTTGGAAGGCGTCAAGTTGCGAGGTGGATATATCTGCTGCCCCCTTATGGCCAGAGGGAGGAATTACACTGTCCTCCTCTCCTAATAGCTTGGAACCTGAACTTTGGGAGAAAACTCACCAGCCCCTGCACTGCTCCTTCCTCTTTCCTCCTTATTTGCCAACTTACACAAAGAAACAACTACTGGGCAGAAGAAAGCTGCTCAGGTCTCCAAATTTCTCAGTAAAATTCCCTCAGCAGGGGAGATCTGCAGGGGAGGCAAGAGGGATTCTACCCTGGGCGGGCAATTTAACCTCCTATAGCCAGTTTCTCCTTTGCAAAATAGGGAGAAAACCTGTCTCAGTGAGGTCTTGTGAGGATGAAATGAGCTCCTGTTTGTAAAACCCTAGCACAGATCCTAGCACAGTATCTGACGCACACTAAGTGATGGTATTTTAAAATCACCCTGATGAGACTCAGCTTAATTCGTAAGGCCCTTCACTTTAAGGAGGAGGAAACTGAGGCCCAGAAAAGGGAAGAGATTTGGCCAGGATCTCTAAGTTACTGGCTGAACCCAGGCTAGAGCTCAGGTCTCCAGAGGAAGGGAGAGGAGAAAAGGAATATTCAGTTTCCTCCTGGTTGCTGAGCATGACACTGTCACTTTGCCAGCAATCCTCCTCCCCAGCCCCCTGCTCACTTCACCAGGTACACTGCCCATTGCCTGCCCCTCCCCTCCACCCCAGGCCCTCCTCACACTTTGTTTGGCCCTCCTCACACTTTCCACGCCTCCACCACCCCCATGGACCACAGGACAAAACAGAAAGGCAACTCTGACTTTATTTGGTTAGGTGAAGGGGTCTGGGTGTTTGCCTGGTCCAGCTAGATCGTCAGCTCCTGAAGGCAAGCAGGAGGCCTAAGAGGATGCCCCAAGTAGGACCCCAACTGGAGGGCTCTGCACCAGCAATCTGGGCCTTCTCTAAAATGTTGAGGACCTCAGTCACACTGATGCTCCCAATCTGGTAAAAATTTGCTAAAATTTTGTCCTGTTCACGAGCACAGCCCATGAGGAGGAAGGTGGTATTGAGAAACCCTGTAAGGAAGAGAGAGAGGAGTCAGGGACATTTTCAAGACTCAAGTCCCCTGCCTCTCCTTCCAGACACCCCTCACAAGGGCACCTGCTCTCCCACCAAAGTCTTGGGCACCAGGCACCTTCCTCCTTCCTCCTTGGAATTCATGTGCCTGGTCCCCACAATCCCAATCCCCTCTTCAGATCCCATCAGCCTCTCTCAGAGATGGGAAGGCACCAGACAGCACCTGGCATAGAGTAGGTATTTGATAAAGTTTCTCTCCTCTCACCTGCCTGAAAGTTTAAGGTGGAACTGTAACACTTAGGGGCGTTGTAGGGGCAAGAATCCATGGTGACAAAACCTGGGAGGCAATCCTGAGTGTGCTTGCCCACACAGGTTGGGCAACTATGGGAAGAAAGTGCTGTAGACTTAGGAGTCTTGGCCTTGAGCTTCACAAAAGGATTCAAGTTGGTGAGGTTATTGCAGAGATATGTCCGGCAGACGCGGCTATAGGAGGCAATGGACAATCCAGGCGGTGAAGTGAGGTAGGAGACTTGCTGGGGGTAAGATGAGGCTGGGCTGCAGCCTTTAAAGCCCACAACTCCCCTTCTGGTCCCTGAAGGGGAAAGCTCCGATCAGTGTCGTTGGCCACACCCAGAGTCCACCCTCCCACCCTCCACCCTGCGCTTCCTGCTTGCTGTGCCCCATCATCCACTTTGCCTCTCCCCCAGTGTCCACTCACTGCAGCTGCATGGGGCTCAGATCCCCGGGTCTCCATCTGTCTCTCCTCACTCCCTCTCTCCCTCTCTCCCTTGTGTCCCACCCTTTTCTTCTCTCCTAGACTGCCCCCCTCCTCCTGGGACCTGCCTACCTCCATTCTGCTCTCTTATCCAGCCCATACTACAGCCAGCTGATTCCTGCCCCTCTCCTGCCAGTGTCTTGATATTATTCCCAAGACATAATGGGATAAATATCTGGAATTCAAGTCCAGAGTCCCTGGGTGCTGGGAATGGAGGTGGGGGTCAGAACAGCAAGCAAAAAGAAATGTATCAAAGTCAGTCTCCTTCACCTGTCTCAATGAGCACCAGCGTCTCCTCGCAGCCCTCAGCCAGCTTACACACCGCGCTCCTCAACAGAAGCCATTTCCAGTTATGGAAACTAACACCTCTAAAGAGTGAAGATGTTGCTTCATAGCACAAAAGAGCCCCAGCCCCTAAAAAGAAAATGCTCTTCCAGCCATCTTCCCCTCACATTGCCTTCTCAGCTCCTGTACTGCCAACCAAGAGCTCAGCCTCCACAGATCCTGTCCCCTGAGGAACCCAGACATCCAGCCCTTCTTCCCCCAGTTATGTGAATCCCACCCCCCACCCTCTGGGGGTCTCAAAGCATCCAGCCCCACAGAACTTACGAGGCAGAGTGGAGATGGCTCCTAGGAGGCAGAGCAGCTGCACAGGGCTCAAATGCTGGGGTCCCATAGTCCGGTGTCTGGGTCCTGGATCCTAGAAGTCAGTCTGGAACCAACTTCAATCTAGGTCTCAAGCTTGCTTCTTGTCAGTCCCTGAATTCTCTTCCACCTGCCTCTGGGTCACTGTTTTGGGGACAGAAAGTTGATTATCAGTTTCTGTAACACAGGCCCTCTGAGACCTTCAGGGACACAGGTCTTTCTATCTCCATAGTCTCTTCTCCAACCTCACTCGAACCCACCACATAGCTTCTCAAATCATGACTCTCACTCTCCTGCTTAAGTCCTCCCCTTGGACATGGTGCTGAGCAGAGGATCCTGGCTTATTCAAAGGATCACTATTATACAGGCTGTTTTCCAGCCAGAGACAATGAGATCAGAACAACAAATGAGTGTGTGGAAGTTAACTGACATATTACTAAATAACCCTTGGTTCGAAAAGGAAATCAAAAAGTATTTAGAACTGAACTATAATGAACATACCACATGTCACACACATACAAGTGCATGTAAAATCTGGTGAAAATTGAATAAGCTCTGGTTAAGAGCATTGTACCAACAACAATTTCCTGCTTATATATACTCCAGTTATATAAGATGTCCCCACGGGGAAAATGGAGGAAGGGTTTAAGGGACTCTGTATACAATTTTTGCAACTTCCTGTGAGCCAATAATCATTTCAAAATCAAAAGCTTTTTTAAAACTACACATCAAAATTTGTGACACAACTAAAGCAGTATCTAGAAGTAAATTTATATTTTAAATACCTTTATCAATGTACAATGAAACAAGAAGCATTAAAAAACATGTTCATGAATTAACTCAAGAAGTTGTATAAGGAGCAACAAAGCATCCCCCCCCAAAAAAAGGATAGAAACAAAGATGATGGCAGAAATCAATAAAATAGAAAATGACAACAAAAAAATTATTAGAAAAAACTAACATTCATTCTTTGAAAAGATTAAGATCATTCTCCAGCAAATCTAATCAAGAGAAAAAAGAGAAGATGCAAATAAAATACAGAATGAAAAATAGGAAGTAACAGACAACAGATGTTTTAAAAATAATAAAAGTATCATTAACAATTCTACATTTATAAATTTGAAAACCCAGATGCAATGGATAAATTTCTAGAATAATATGAAATGTCAAAATTCGTATAAAAAGAGTATATGCAATGTCTTAAACGAATGAGAATGGCCAAGGATCTCTGGAAAATTGACAAGAAAAAGAGAGCAATAGGTAGGAAAGGGGTCATTTCCAGTAGGAAAATGGGCCAACCATATGAAGAGGCAATTTTCAGAAGAGCAAACCAGGAAGGCTAAGAAATATGTGAAGAGATGCTCAAGCTCAACAATAATCAGAGAAATCCAATCTATCGAACTGTACATCTATCAGACTGGCAAAGGATCAGAAATCTGGAAAAAGACAAGCATTGACAGAAATGTGGGGCTATAGGGACCCTCATGCACTGCTGCTCATGGGGTGGCTGGTGGTGGTAGAAGTGGGGTGGGGGGAAATGGGGCCCTTTTCTGGACCCTGAGAAACAGAGGAGTTGAGAGTTTGGATCAGTGTCTCAGGCCCAAAGCAGAATTGCAGGGAGGAGTCTGGCAATACTGAGTCAAATTAGGTTTACAAATATCCACTTCTGGTATATCCTAGTACATATAACAGGAATTTCCACCTTTGTCTACAAAGAAATATGTACAAGGATGCAGCATTATTGTGGTGATGGTGAGTTGAAGGCAACGTGAGTGTCCCTCCCTGAGACCTAGTGAATTTGAAATATGCAGGGATGCACACCATGGAATATCATGCAGCAGTCAGAAGCAACTAATTAGATACACACATAACGTGTACATAGATGGACTCTAAAAGCACAGTGTTGATTATTTTAAATAGTAACACAGTATCACTTGTATAAATTAAAACCTCATGCACATAAAATACTGTACACACACAAATCAAAAGATGTGCATTAGCCACCTGAAATGAATGCCTATGGGAGAGTTAGGGAACGAAAGTGGGGAATGGGGATTCCTGGAAATAACTAAAACAATGTAGGTGGTACAAAGTTCATAGGCTTTAGACTCAAGGACAGACCAAGGTTGGAATCTTTACCCCTCCACTTACTAGCTGTGCAATCTTGTCCAATTTGTTGAACTCATTTATAAAACACATTAATAATACACCTCCTAGGAGGCGTTGAAAATTAATGATTGTTAATATAAAGTGCCAAGCAAATGCTAAGCTCTCCATAAATGTTGGTTCCCCTATCTCTCTCTCTCTCCACCATCTAAAGAGTCAAGTTCAAACTCTTTAGTGGGCATTCAAGCCCCCCACACACCCCCATCCCACCGCCCCTAGATTGGCCCTAAACAACCTTTCCAACTTTGTCTAGCACTGCTTCCTTGCACAGCAGTCCAGCTAGAGGTCACTTCTGCCCTTTTTTGTCCAGAATGCCAGACACTCAGGCTCTGTAACCCAGAAATCTGTGGCAAATAAAGGGGCCAAGACCTGCAGAAAAGATGGGACAGAGGAAGGGGAAGTGAAGACTGACAAAGATCACACAAAGGAGTTGGGCCAATCAGAGAAGATGGCACATACCAGCCTAGAATGCCAAACGACAGGACTCAACAATCTGAGCAGAAGTGGGGACACAGCCAGAAAAGACTGGAATAAAATCCTCAAGGAGAAAAGGATGGCATAGTGGTCGGAGGGGATGCTACCCCTACAAAAGAGAAACCATACGGAGAAGGAGGAGCGAATTGATGGAACAGAAACTTGCAGGGAGACAGAGGAGAACTAGCAGAGAGAGCACAATCGGAGCAGCAGGAAAATGAGGAGTGGGGCACAAAGACGAGGCTCTCAGGGAAAAGTGGAAAGGATCTCAGAGGGTAAAAGGGAGAAGAGGGAGACAAGAAAGAGTGGATGGATGGGAGGAAAACCGTGAGATGGGTCTAATAGAGATACACAGAGAAGGCGACGACTACAGCATGGAGCCCGAGAATTGGGTGAAATCCGAAGAGATGCACACAGAGGATGGAAAGGGCTGAAAAGACAGAAAAACTACAGAGACGTCTCAGGAAGCAAAGAAAGGGAGGAAGGGGGCTAGGCTATGAGGGAATGAGGCACCAGGAGAAAGGGGATCCAAAAACTAGCAGGGTGGACTAGCACAGAGAGACTCCAAGAAAACCGGGAAATTGGCACAGAGGAGAAAAGACACAAGGAAAAGAACACAACCTGAGAAGGTGGGACTCGAGAAGGAAAGAGGTAAATCACAGGGTGGGGAACACATAAAAAGAGAAAGGTAGATCAGGAGTTGGGGCACCGGGAGGGGGGGAGAAAAGACCAGCGTCCACAGAGCGAAGATGCGCCACCGAGGGAGGCGGAGCCCGATAGCGCAAAAAGCACGGCTGCGCAGTAGACCAGGAGGCAAGACTGCGCGTGCGCAAGCAGGTCCCGGTCAACGCCCGGGGGTGGGGCTGGGCTGGTGGGCAAGGTCAGTCTCGTCCTGGAAGTAGTACTCGAAGCCCCATTGGCCACCTCCCCCAAAAGGGGAGGAACTATCTGGGAAGGGAAGCCACAGAGGGAAGAAGAAGGTGGGCAAGACTCAACTCGAGGCGCTATTGGCTGGCCTGATAATCCCGCGCGAGAAGAAGCAGGCCAGGGTTAAGGGGCAGGCCATCAGTGCAGGATCTTGAAGCGCATTGGTCGCTCGCCTCGACGGAGAGAGACGGCACTTGAAGCTCATTGGTCCTTATGAGAAGGGGCGGGAAAACTGGCGTGAGGGCGGCCGTTCCTCCCACCAGTCCTTCGCTGGTCTCTTCGCTTCTTGCTGACTGAGTCTGGCTCCGCTCGAAGCTGTGGTAACCGCTGCCTGACGACTCGAACACGACCCTGCCCTTCCTGTCTCTTCTTCCTGTTGTGCTGGACGGACCCCCTCCAGGCATCCCCGCGCCTCCCCCTCGCGCCTCTCGCGCCCCTCTTCGCCCCTCCCCCACCCCGCCGGCCCCTCCGCGCGCTCCCCGGGCCCTGCCCCCTCCCTAGGACCCTGAAGGGGGGCGGGCTGCTAGCCCAGCGTTTGGGGGGACAGCTGTTGTAAGGGGTGCACACGAGTAACAGCCACATGAGGAGGAGGTGGTGCAGTGCGGGGAGGTGGGATGGGTGCTGCCGGAGAACAGTGATTGGGAGTGGGCAAAGGTACATGAAGCCTGGGCGCAGCGACTGCACGGGTCTGCCTCAAAGTGTGGAGGACACGTGGGTGCAAGAAGAATTCCTGCCGTGAGGAGAGGGTTTTTGGCCTAGATCGGGCCTGGCACATGGCAGTGGCTCAGTAAACATTTGTTGAGTGAATGTAAATAATTATTGAAGATGAGACAAGGAATCCCTGAGAATAATGTAATGGGGGGGCAAGAGAGTGTTCTGATTAAAAGGGGTGCAAGGGGAAAATTGAATTGCAGGGCATACCTGAGGGTAGGAATCGAAAGGGGAGCATAAAAATATTTGTAGGAGTTGGATAAATGCACGAGGGAAGGATGATAATTGTTGAAGAGGACGCCAGGAAAACTGTTGGGATGGGGTGTTTGTGAAAAGGGGGTGCAGGAATTGTTGAAGGGGGCATGAGAGTGCATGGGGGTGCCTGAAACTGCAATTTGTGCAGGGGAAGGTGCAGGTGAGCAGAAGAGAACAGTGTTTGGATTGAAAGAATGTGTAAGAAAGGAAAGAGGAGAGGGGTTCTTGAGAAACAGGTGCACCTGGGAAGGAGGAGGCCTGGGGAAGGCAGTGGAGTGAAGAAGGGAGAAAACCAGGGAGGAAGAAGCATGAAAGTTGAGCCCAGAGGTGGGCAGGATGGAGAACCACTTCAGGTGTGGCCTCCCAGAGGCAGGAAAGCTGGTCAGGAGAGGGCCACATGGCCATCCTGACCTCCCACTCCTGCCCCTAGATCCATGGAACCCAATGAAATGCCTGCTGTCCACCAGAGCCCCTCAGACTCTGCCACAGGGGGTGAGACCAGAGCCCCCCAGGGCACGAAACTTATCCCTAGGAGAGCTATCAGTCGCTCTCCAACCTGTGCGCGCTGCCGCAACCATGGTGTCACTGCCCACCTCAAGGGCCACAAGCGCCTCTGCCTCTTTCAGGCTTGCGAGTGTCACAAATGTGTCCTCATCTTGTGAGTATGAGATCCAGGGAAGGGAGGAGGATGGGCCTCATCTAAAGGGTAGCTGACTTGTGAGTCACAACCCCTTTTTCAGGGAACGCCGAAGGGTCATGGCTGCCCAGGTGGCCTTGCGTAGGCAGCAGGAGACACAGCTAAAGAGGCACCTGGCTCAGGGACTGATGAGGAGAGGGGCAGCCCCTCCCAAAGCTCCCAGCCGTGTCAAGAAGGGAGCCACTCAACCAGGGGTCTCCCGTGAGTATCTCTGGCCAGGGATGGGGCAGGGATTTGGATGGAGAAAACATAAGTAGGGAAGAGTCCCAGTCCTGCCACCGAATTGGTGTGTGACCTTCGGCAAGGTGTTCTACTCTCTGGGCCTCAGCCTCCTCAACTTTAGAATGTGATCAAGTATTGGGAGGATGCAGTGAGATCTGTGGGTAGAAAGGGGCCAGGGAGAGATGAGAACTCAGTTTGGGGTTGGAGTGAGACGGAGGTCAAGAGAAAGGGCTCACCAAAGCTCTCCCTGGTCCTCACAGCTGGAAAGGAGAACATAGCACCCCAGCCTGAGACCCCCCATGGGGCAGTCCCACAGGCAGTGACACCCCCTGGGAAGGTAAGGAGAGCCTGGGCCCTGAGGTTGTGACTCATATCCTAACCCCCTCGCAGACCCCTTCCTCCATGCCCTCGACACCTGGGTCTTAGGTCCAGCCCTGACTTGCTAGGTCATCTTGGGCAAATCACTTCTCTTCCATAGGCAAAATGAGGGGGTGGAATTTTACAGCCTTCCAAGCTCTGAATTTTGAGGGATCCTACCCCTGTCCTAGAACATACCCATTCCTTCCCCAGCCTTGTACCTGACTCCAACCTGTGCCCTCTGCCCTTGCAGAACTCCCAGGGGCCTCTGCTGCTCAGCCATCCCCCAGAAGCCTTGCCTTTGCCGTGGACTCCAGTTCCTCCAGGCCCTAGGGTTCCTGGACACTGGCTGCCTCCAGGCCTTTCCATGCCACCCCCAATGGTGTGCCGCTTGCTATGCCAAGAACCTGCTACCCCTCTGCATCCCTTCCCTGGTAAGATGAATTCAACATTCATTCAGCAGATATTTGAATGCCAGAGTATCATTGTATCAGAAAGAGAAGAGGAAGAGGATATAGGGTAGGAAGAAGGATGACAGAAGCCGTGACCTCTGACCCCTATACACTCTGCATTCTCTTACCCTTTTTAGGGTTTGACCCTGGCACCTCCCTCCGGCTGCCCACTCTTGGGCCCTTCCCAACCTGCCCAGGATCTCACCCAATACTGATGGCTCCTCTTTCTGGAGAATCCCAAGGGCCCTCTGCCCTGCCCCGCACGTGAGTAGGGAGAGAAGGATATGTGTTTTTCATGTGCCTAACCTTGTGCTGGACACCATAGTAGATGATAAAGAAGAAGAAAAAGTCTCAGACTAATGGGTGAGGCAGAACTCTCCCAGCTCTGCCACTGCCTAGCTGTGAACCTTTGTACAAGTATCTTTATCTCCCTGAGCCTGATTTTCTGTCAGTAAGTTGGAGACACTATTACTTACCTCTCAGGTTGTCATGAGAATTAGCAATAATGTATGGAGTACACCTAGCACAGGCCCTGGGCTTGAACAAACAGTGGCTATTAAATCCACTTAAACAGGTAAGATGGGGTCGAATTGCCTTGTGAAATCGGGGCAGGAGGTATGATGGTGGCAGCCTCAGAAGCCTAGGCGAGAGGCTAGAGGCCATTACAGAAGGCTTCCTAAAGGTGGGCCAAGCTGCTCCTCAAGTTCCAGCAGGATTGGGGATCTAAGGGGAGGAAAACCAGACTCTGATAGGCAGAAACAGTCATCACATTCCCTATAGATGATTTGTTCTTTTAAAAAACTGGCACAGGGGCCGGCCCAGTGGCGTAGTGGTTAAGTTCACGAGCTCCGCTG
Source organism: Tapirus indicus (assembly GCA_031878705.1). NCBI lineage: Eukaryota > Metazoa > Chordata > Mammalia > Perissodactyla > Tapiridae > Tapirus > Tapirus indicus. The sequence continues at coordinate 17,901,923 of CM062926.1, read as the reverse complement.
CAGCAACCCTGGGTTCGGATCCCGGTGCGGACCTACGCACCACTTATCAAGCCATGCTGTGGCAGGCGTCCCACATAAAGTAGAGGAAGATGGGCACAGATGTTAGCTCAGGGCTGGTCTTCCTCAGCAAAAATAAGGGGATTGGCAGCGGTTGTTAGCTAAGGGCTAATCTTTCTCACACACACACACACACAAAGCTGGCACAGGCTAGTCCCACGGGTGAGTGGTTAAAATTCCACGTACTCCACTTAAGTAGCCCAGGTTTGGATCCCAGGCACGGACTTACTCCACTCATCCACCATTCTGTGGAGGCGTCCCACATACAAAATAGAGGAAGATTGGCACAGATGTTAGCCAGGGCAAATCTTCCTCAGCAAAAAAAAATCCTGACACCAATGATTTCTCATAATCCTCACAGTAGCCCTGAGAGGAAGAAGCTGGCAGGGATTTTCATTTTACAGAAAACAAAGCAGGCCAGGACAGGGGAAGGGACTTGCCCAAGGCCACAGAGCCTACTGACCCAGCAGACACTCAAATTCCCAGATCAGAATGTAGCAAAATCCTGCCCCTCCCTCCACGCGTACATCTCTGTCCATGTGTTTAATCCCCCTGGCATCTTCTCTGTTTCTAGATGCTCAACTCTGATACTCCAGCCCTGTGGCACCCTAGACCCTCTTCTGCTGCAACCACAGGTCCTGGGGAAAAACGGGGGCCCAGGGCCCTGGGAGGAAGTTGAGCCTGGGGAAAGGAGGGGTGGGGGATAGTGAAGGAACTGGGGACTGAGGGGGCACTTGGAGGGTGGGCGGAAGTAGGGGTTCCCAATCTACTTCTCTCCCTTTCCTTTGCAGGCCCCCAGAGCCTCTCACCTGGCCTGGACCTCTGCCCCCTCAGAGCAGCAGCTGCAGCAGGAGGCAGCTGAGGCTCTTGTGGGGCTGAAAGATTTGTCCCAGGCTTCCCGCCTGACCCCCTCCCTCCCCACAAACCCTGCCTGGATCTCCCTGCTCCACCCTTGTGGCCCACCAGGTAATTTGTTCCCTGAAAGGAGAGGATGGGATAGGGATTGGGAAATGGAGGTACTGGAGTAATCAGGGACTAACTAAGGAGATCCAGGGGTCAGCAGGTTGAACATCCTTGGGGCCAGACCCCAAGCTTCTCAACCTAGCCCCTGGGGTTGCATTTGAGAGTTGTTCAGTGAACCGGTTTTATCAGCTTTGTGCTCAAAAGCAAATGTCCAGTGCCCTGTTGTCAAGGAAAGTGAGGCCCTGCGAGGGGTAGGGACTTGCCCAAGGACATTTAGCAAGACAGGGGCAGAGCCTGGTCTCCTGAGTCCAGCCCAAGGCTCTGTCTCCCTGGACCCAAGCTGCTTGCTGAAGTCTGGAGAGGGGCTGAAGAGGTAACAAAGGCCTGGAAGGAGAGCTGATAACTGCCTTCAGGGAGCTTTCATTCTACTTGGGGAACCTGGATGCCTTCACAAAGCTCAGTGACAAACCTGGAGAAAACTAGAGGAGTCTTGAGGAATGCAAAACACCTTTAGGGACAGAGAGGGAAGGCTGAGAATATCCTCTCCAAAATGGTGGATTGCGTATAGTGTGCAGGTGAGGAAACTGACCCAGAGAAACTGCTGGAGCAGGAGATGAGGCTGGAAAGGCTTCTGATCATGGAGGTATGGCATGCCAGGATTAGGAGTCTAGACCAGTAACTGTGCATGAAGGGGAGCTAGAGAATGTCTCTGAGCTAGGCAGGGACATATTCAGAGACCCTGAGCTTTAGAAAGACAAGTATCGTGGCTGTGGTGGAGGGATTAGAGGAGGCAAGACTGGAGGTGGGAAAATCAGCAAGAAGGAGGTGTTTGCTGTAATCCAGGTGAATAAGGATGAGGCCTGGATTGGATGGGGTAAAAACGGGGTTGCTGGGAGGGGAAATGGATATGACCTGGTCTCACCCCCTTCCTTCCTACCTATAGCTCCTGCTGGAGGAAGAGGATTCCAGCCTGTTGGTGCTTCTCTCCGACCTAGCCCAGCCCCCTCCATGGCTCTGCATATTGGGCATCTGGGGTCCATCTCCCTCCTAAGCTAGAAGCCCAGAGGTGGAGGCCTCACTGGGGCAGGGGGACAACAGCCTGCAGGCACTGCATATTTGATATTTTGCTTAATTATTTATGCATCAAATTTAATGTAATACACGCTTCAGGCTTTTTTTAAGCTTTCAGGTGCTTCGGTAGGTGTTAGCTTTTGGTTCCTTTTGTAGAGTGGGCATTTCCTTGGCCAAAGGTGGATATCCTCTTACCCCCCGCCCCTTGGGTCCTGGGACCTTTTTAAATCCCCAAGAGAGGGTTGTGCAGTTTAAGCTAACCAATATCTAAATAGGTTTTTTCATGAATTCATGTTCCAGGGTATTTATTTGACATGTGATTCTGTACACACTTATGCACTCATGTCTGTCTCCATGCATGTGAAAACAGGAGAGTATTTTCATTTTCTGTCTAGGTTTGTGTGAGTAAGCAAGAAATAAACCTTTGTTGTTTTAAGCCCCTGAGATTTGGGGATTGTTTGTTACTTCAGCTTAACCTAGCCTATCCTGACTGACAGAAATGACTCGTTCAATTCATTTCTCAAAGTGAAAATCAGTTATTCAATGACTACCACAAATAAATACAAACTTAGATTTCTTATTATGGCCAGATAAGAAAGAGTGGTAGAGGGAGACAGTGAGAGATTCATTGCTTCAATAATTAAGTTCCTGCTCTGTGCCAGGCATAGACAGTTTCCGGCTGTCCAGAGGGCCACAAATTAAAATGCCTACAGGGACAAGCAGATTATATAAATGAGTAAAGAAGGCCAGATGAGCCCTAGAAAACAAAATGTGTGCACTACCTAAGGGGCAGCCTCCTTTTGGCCCTAGCATGTTGTTGCCAAGCAGGAATGTGGGCTCAGTAATGCCACATCCAATTTTTCAAGAGAAGCTGGAAAACTAGATTTTTATGTAAAATGTCTTAATTTTCAAATGTGGGCTCAGTTTTATTCTTTAAATCCTATGTGGGCCAAATAAAACATATCTTCAGGCTAGCTTTGACCAATGGAATGCCAATTTAATGCTAATCTAACATAACATTTTTCAAATGGGGAAACTGAGGCCAATCAGGACAGACAGAATCAAGTTAGTCTTTATCAAGGGTTTTTCCTGAACTAGGGAAGTTCGTGTGTCTAAGTTTTGAAGGACCTATAAAAGATTAGAGACAATTACTACCATTTATTGAGTACCCACTATGTGATTCACATATATCCTCAAAGCAACTCTGTAATCTATGCATGATTACTCCCACTTTACAAATAAAGGAACAAGCTTCAAGAGATAAAGTGACTTGCGCAAGTATTTTAGGGAAAATTTCTAGGCAAATATTAGGAGAACTTTCCTTCTCTTTGCCAGGCCTCAAGTCAATTAGTAGGTAATTTTTATAAAACATATAGTGAAAGGGGCCGCCCAGTGGCGCAGCGGTTTAGTCCGCGCTTGGCAGCCCGGGGTTTGGGAGTTCGGATCCCAGGCGCCCGCCGACGCACTGCTCGTCAGCCACGCCGTGGCGGCGTCCCATATAAAGTGGAGGAAGATGGGCACGGATGTTAGCCCAGGGCCAGTCTTCCTCAGCAAAAAGGGGAGGATTGGCAACAGATGTTAGCTCAGGGCTGGTCTTCCCCACAAAAAAAAAAAAAAAAACATATAGTGAAAAATTCAGGACCCCAAGAGACAGGCACAAGTTCCAAGTATTTTTCAAAAAGTCTTTTATTTTTCTACCCCAGATATCATTAAGTAATAATAAGGTCTTACCTGCATTTGTTTCTTAGTCCTCTGCTGTCGAGTCCTTCTCCTTGAACCGTTCCAAACATATGAAGACCTGTTGAGCTATTCCAAAGATATGAAGACCTGGAGACCCCCATCCCCATCCCCACCCTTAGAAGGGGCAGACAGAAAGCTCAAGGGATGGGCCTGATCACTGGTTGTTTTTCCTGATGTTACCGACACCCTTCTTTTTATTCAAGATGATTGACAGCGATGGCATCCAATTACGACTTATTCTTTCTTGTTTGGGGCCTTGAGAAGGTGGGCTTCTTCTACTCCCTAACAGATTACAGAGTAAAAAGTCTGCAACACTTTTCAGGAGTCAGCACAAGATAAACAAAGGACAAAAGTCGGCTTCACACCTTCCTTCCCTTCCCTTGTTATAACTTAGAAATGTGATTGCCCCTTAATAGATCTGCCTAAGCCTTGCTGTGCCATGCTCTCCCAGTGATAGATGGCCAAGCCCACATAGTCACAGAGGAGGGAAGCGTTGCAACATGCAGCATGGCTAAGACCCTTCTACTCAGGGCTGACCAAGGGTCCCCAGTACAACAAGGCCACACAGCTGGGAAGAGTAAAAGAGAAAGTATAATTTGGGGTTAAAGGATGACATGAGAAAGGGGAGGAATAGAGAAAGTGAGGGAGACTGAGGAAAGGAGCTGGGGGCAGGCCCCTCTTTATAGGCCCTTATTTTTCTGCAGCCCACCTCCCCTTCTTGGCAGATCTGGCACGGCTTTTCACACCACTGGCTAGGCCTACTTTGTCCATCAAATCATTAGGGATTCCCCACTGATGCCTGAGGGAGAGGGGCAGAGGCTCTGCAGAGGTCAGCTTTGGGGAAAAGGGTGGATTTAAGAATTGCTCATGCTCCTATGTTGCTGCCTCTGAGTGAAGAAACCTTCACCTGCGGTTGTGGGGAGCCAATGGGCTCCTGGCCTCTGACCAGCCCTTGTTGATTAAAGCCAATGGACTGTGAGCATTGTTTCATATGCCACCCCCTTTCCTATTTCCCATTGCAGAGCAAGGAAAGGCATTGCCCAGATCCAATAGAGTACTGAGTAAATCGTATACTGTTCTGATGTTCTGCAGAAATAACCAATAAGGTTCCAAATATGAAGCACCAGCCCTGCTCCTTTCTCTGTAAACAAGACTTGTCCCCAGCAGCCACCCAGGTTTTACTTCAGGAGCACATTCTGCCCTTTGGGAATGCAGGCTCCCTTCATGTCAGCCCTATGTGAACCTGGTCCACTCCTGACCACACTCCTTGTTCAAAGTAGAACTGACATCATACCACCCATCCCCATCCAGTTTCTACTCAGACCCTCATTGCCTCACCCATGTAGACCTCATTCTGCACCCCTATCCCATTGTGTAACTGGCTCTGCAGCTCCTAACGTATATTCAACAGACACAGTCCTATAACTCATGCCCTGTGTAGACCCTCATGAGATCCTGAGTTCTTCCCCAAAGCAAGATTCATCCTTTTCAGCTGACTTAAAATAATGTCTCCAGGGGCCGCCCGGTGGCGCAGCGGTTTAGTCCCCGCTTGGCAGCCCGGAGTTCACAGGTTCAGATCCCGGGCGCCCGCCCACGCACTGCCTGTCAGCCACACCGTGGCGGCGTCCCATATAAAGTAGAGGAAGATGGGCACGGATGTTAGCCCAGGGCCAGTCTTCCTCAGCAAAAAAGAGGAGGATTGGCGACGGATGTTAGCTCAGGGCTGGTCTTCCCCACAAAAATAAATAAATAAAATAAAATAATGTCTCCAATAAGCACCTCAGGCAGAGTTCCCTTGGCCTCTATTTCACATGCCTGACCATCCTGAGCTAAGCCTATCTCTGTTCAACTATGTCTCCCCCTCCTTGACTAGGTACTCTCAGGGGGCAAGGACTGCATTCAGTTCCTCTCTGGGGGCTCAGAGTAAATGACTAAGTAAACATGTTCTGTCTGATTCCTTAGGAATCGTTTTTTTCCTACAGAGTTAATGCCCTCTAATGCTGCTTCTCCCCTCATCACAACATGAACAACTTCCTGCCCTCAAACCATTTTTTTAAACAGAGTTTTAGGTTCACGGCAAAATTGAGCAAGAGTTCTCATAGTCCCCCTGCCCCCACACAAGCACAGCCTCCCCCATTATCAACATCCCTCACCAGAGTGGTACATTTGTTTCATCTGATGAACCTACACTGACACATCATTATTACCCAAAGTCCACAGTTCATAGTTCATGCTTGGTATTGTACGTTATATGGGTTTGGACAAATGTATAATGACATGTATCCACCATTATAGTATCACACAGAATAGTTTCACTGCCCTAAAGTTCCTCTGTGCTCCACCTTTCCATCCCTCTTCAACCCTCAATCCCTGGCAAACACTGATCTTTTTACTGTTTCCATAGTTTTGCTTTTTTCCAGAATATCATATCATTGGAATTATACAGTATGCCTTTCCAGTTTGGCTTCTTTCACTTAGTAATGTGCATCTAAGTTTCCTCCATGTCTTTTCATGGCCTGATAGCTCCTTTCTTTTTAGCACCAAATAGCATGCCATTGTGTGGATGTACCACAGTCTCAAACCATTGTTAAAGTCTCTGTTGGGGCTGGCCCAGTGGCGAAGCAGTTTAGTTCGCACTTCGGCAGCCCAGCGTTTGCGGGTTCAGATCCCGGGTGCCAGGCGACGCACTGCTTGTCAGCCATGCCGTGGCAGCGTCCCATATAAAGTAGAGGAAGACGGGCACGGATGTTAGCCCAGGGCCAATCTTCTTCAGCAAAAAGAGGAGGATTGGCGACGGATATTGGCTCAGGGCTGGTCTTCCTCACAAAAAAATAAAGTCTCTGTTGATAGAGTTACTGAAAAAGGTTGAACAGTCATTAGTTGTGGATTCAAATCCTAGCTCAGGCTTTAACCTTACCTGACCTTAGTCAAGTGACTTGACTCTCTAAGCCTCAGTTGCCTGGTCTGTAACCACCTCACAGAGTTGTTAAGATTACGGACCTGTAAAAACTAACACCTATAGAAATTAACAGCAAGGACCCAGTGCTGAGAAACCATGTTATCTAAAATCACAGACTGTCAGAAAGCTTGCTCTTTGAAGTCATAGCAATAGTGAGAATGGGACATCTCATTCTCGCATGGAGGCTCTGTCTCTTCATCACAGAGAAGCAGTCATGATTTCCAACCCAAGTGCAGAGCTTCAGAGGACGGATTTCCGGAGATAACATTGCACATTTATCTTAACCCTGTAATTTCCAAGGAAACAGGACCCTGTGTCTGCTTCTCAGCCCAGGCATGACATTGACTCCATTACATAGAGCCTGCTTTGCCTTGAATGCATAAAATTCTGCTTAATATAAATTTTACCTAAGCTTCATCCTTTCCCAAATCCTATATTAACCCTGTCTCTTCCTTTGTTTGATGAGGCACTATGCATTTTTTCTGGAGAACTCTTTTTTTTTTTAAGAAATATTTAATTATTTTACTCAAGTGAATTAAGCTTAAATGATTCAACACTGATATTAGAAATGTACATTAGGAATGTATAAAATTATTAAAATGTATTAAAAAGTATATAAAATATATATATTTTACATACACAAATGTAAAAAGGTGAATATTGATTACCCAAATATATGAACATTTACAGTAACACATGCCTACAAATACATATTCAAACACACATATGTTGATTCTGGAGAAAAAATCTGAGATACTAAAACTATTCACAAGTTTTAAAAACAGTGTAAAATAAGTTCCAACAACATTCTACACAAACGTAAAGCCCCTAATTTAAATACATGATATTATCATGCTGGAAGCATGGTTGATGTTATAGGCTGAATGTTTGTGTCCCCTCAAAATTCATATGTTGAAACTTAATCCCCAATGTGATGGTATTTGGCACCTTTGGGAGGTGATTAGGTCATTAGGTGGAGCCTTCATGAATGGGATTACTGCCCTTATAAAACAGGCCCCAGAAAGCTCCCTTGCCCCCTTTCCACTATGTGATAACTCCGCGAAAAAATGGCTATGAACTAGGAAGTGGGCCCTCACCAGACACCAAATTTGCTGGCGCCTTGATTTTGGACCTCCAGCCTCCAGAACTGTGAGAAATAAACTTCTGTTGTTTACAAGCCACTCAGTATATGGTATTTTGTTAGATCAGCTCAAACCAACTAAGACAGTTGGATTTAACTTTTTAAAATAGACACTGGCATATTGGCTTATTAATAATTAAGTCATTTCGCATACACAGTGTCTCACTGTGGAAAAATTACTATTCACTCTGAAGTTTTAAACTCTCAAAGTCTTTTCAACATGAGAAAATAGCTACACACATTTAAATGTTTCCTTTTTGCAGCAAGTTAACAACTTTATTGGACCATGGGTGTGTCCCTAGCGTTCTTGGTAGTTGGACCTTATAAGGATTAAACTAGATCATGTATGTAATACAGTCATCCCTAAGTCTCTGCAGGGAATTGGTTCCAGGACCCTGCAGATACCAAAATCAAGGATGTTCAAGTCCCTTAAATAAAATGGTGCAGTATTTGCATATAACCTACGCACATCCTCCCATATACTTTAAATCATCTCGAGATTACTTATAACACCTAATACAATGTAAATGCTATGTAAATAGTTGTTATACTGTATTGTTTCGGGAATGATGCCAAGGAAAAAATCGTCTGTACGCGTTCAGTACAGACGCAACCATAGCAGTCCTCCTTATCTGAGGTTGGTTGAATCCGCGGATGTGGAACCGGTGGACATGGAAGGCCGACTGTACTACATAATGTTTACCTGTGCCTGGCACAGAGTAGGCACACAAAAAATATCTGCTGATAGAATTAATGTGATGCATCATGTGCTGGACCAGTCACTTAAAAGGGGCAAATAATTGAGATCTTCGTGTCTCTTTTTTTCCTTTTGTTAATGGAGAGACTGAAGCCTTGAGAAGGCAAGTAGACAGCCTGAAACTGCACAGGTTAGTGAAGTAGATAAACCTAATTGGGCAAGATAAGTCTAAGAGCAGAGCGAACCGACTCAGGCACTACGAGGCAGAGCTGAGCTAAATTCTGCGCAAGTCCCGCCTCCGCCTGTCTGTCCATGCCCTCATCTCCTCCCCGCCTCCAGTGCCTCATTCTCACCGGAGGGTCGCCTGTGCCGTGGTGAAGCAATTTCCGCCCTAACAAGGGTGGGGCTTCCGTCTTCTGCTCTCGCGAGTACCGGCGGTCGAAGGACGGAAGGTAGCGGCCACATTTCTTCTCGCACTTCCCCCGGCGTTACCTGTTACAGTTCCGCCCTTACTACCCCCACTTCCGGCCAGAAAAACCACTTCCTCCCGGAAAGGTTGTCCCACTGTGGGCGCCGGCAGCGGCCAGGTCTGTCTGTCTTGCCCACGGAACTTCCCCATAACTTCTGCCATCATAGGCTGCTCCACCGCTGTCCCTTCCAGCTACGATCGACGCAAACAAAGCCAGATCCCCTCAGCTCAAGACGGGAGCTCTCTCCTCCTCTCTTTAGTACGCTCCGGGAGAAGGAAGGGCGGGAGGAAACAGGTCTCCACACCCGTTCCTCTGGCTTTTCCCTTTGCCTTCCCGCCTCTTGACTACGCACCCTCCCCTTTCCGCGGAGGCGAAGCCACTTTGCCCTGAGGAAGGCGGAGCCGTCTTCTCTAACCCCGGTCTCGCGAGCTTTCGCAACTCTCGCGAGACCCGAAGCAGACTTGTGCGCCCGGGAAACCCCGTTGCTCCCTTTCCCCTGGCTGGCAGCGCGGAGGCCGCACGGTAAAGCGGGCGCTCCGGTTCGGGTTGGGCGCAGGGCGTCCGTGCCTGAATTTTTGGGCCGGAGTGTGTGCTGGGGACTCCGGGCTGGCCGCACGGGGCTGCCCCGCCCCCTGCAGCCGCGGCCACGTGCGAGCGGCAGGCCTGGGCATACCCGGTTGGCGCGGTGGCGGACCCGAGTGGGCCTGGTGGGCCGCGGGGAGGGTGGGGGGACCCCCAGAATCAGGGGCCGGGGGCATGCAGCGTCTCCACAAACGGGACGCACAAAACAGGTTGTGTTTGTGCGACCCATGGAGCCGTGGGCGCCCGTGAACTGTTTAGGACCCGCAGACGCCGGGGCCCTCCGGGCGCGGAGTTGAAGTGGGGCCTTGGGAAGAAACAGCGCGGCGGTGTAGGTCGCGTGGGGCTGGGCTCCGGCCCTTGTCAGTCTTTCCACCGGTCCTGGGTTTACATGCCTGGTCTTTCCTGCAGATGCCTGGAGTTACTGTAAAAGACGTGAACCAGCAGGAGTTCGTCCGAGCTCTGGCAGCCTTTCTCAAGAAGTGAGTGTGGGGACTGGGGTTCGGAGGGGATGGGGCTGTCGTCTTTGCCTGGCCCCTCAGGGCCCGCAGTGTTTCTCCTCCCAGGTAGGGGAGACGGGTTTGAGGTCTCAGTGTGGAGTCCATCCTTCCTACATGAGGCCTGGCTTGTGTTTGAGTTTCAGCCTCTTTGTGATTTGGGGAACATCGCGCCTCTGTTAACCTACAGTTGTGTTGAGAGGAGAGGATTTGGGGGAGGAAGGAGTTTGTGAAGAACCCTGAATTGTGCCTTTCTCACTGTCTTGGTCTCAGGTCCGGAAAGCTGAAAGTCCCTGAATGGGTGGACACTGTCAAGCTGGCCAAGCATAAAGAGCTTGCTCCGTATGATGAGAACTGGTTCTACACACGAGCTGGTGAGGAACTGGGGCCTTTGGCTGGGTAGTGGGGAGCTGGGTGACCCCCAGCGCAGCCCATACCTCCCTGTTCCCTTGTAAAAGATTTGTTTGAGGACCTGTGGCTTCGTCTGAGTCTCAAGGGAAACCTAGGGACAGATGAGTGTTCGTATTTTGGTTAGAGGTGGTTGGTTTTAGAGAAAGGCATTATTCTCTCTCTGTTATGTGAATGGAGTTTAGACTCCCCGAGATCAGATCCTTCTCTGCGACTGAACTGTGTGATCCTCGTCTGCCTGTGCATCTTGTTTTTTCATCTCTAATAAGGGGCTAATGACTATGGCAGTGTGCGCTTATGGTGAGGATCAAATAAGCTCAATACAGTCAAAATGCTTTAAAACATGGCCTGTGGCAGAGTAATTGTCCAAGAAAAGTCAGCTGTCTTATTTTTATTGCTCGGATGATGGTGCTTGTTCTCTCTGTGTTTTTAGCAAGTTGTTCCTAACTAAATGATAGGGGATCTGGCCAGGTCACTGCTTGCTCTAAATATTGAGAAGTCCTAAGTGCCCAGAAGAAAACTCATGGTCATCCATGAGTGACATTGCCAGCTCCCTCTTTTACGTTATTAATCTTGCAGTAGTAACAATTTGGAAGAATTAAGTGTAGTTTCTGATTGAACAGTTCTAGTTGTTACTTGTACTTGACATTTCAGGTTTTTCTAAGTTGTCACCCCCATGAAGGCCTGAGTTGGGGATGAGGGGGTCATGCTGTATTGTGCCAAGGTGGCAGCCTCTGCATAGGCTTTTGCTCAGTGCCGTCAGCCTCTCCAATCTTCAACCTTACTTTTCTGAAGTGAGGCCTCTGTCCTAGCCAAAGCTTGTCTCCAGGTAGGAAGTAGGTGGGAAGCAGAGTTTGAAAATTGACAAAACTCCAGAATGACCTTAGGAAGAGTTGACCTTGGTACAAGTTGCCTAGCGCTTGAGAACACATCCATCCATCAAATGCCCAGGGGGTCCACTCTGTTCCAGGCCCTAGACTGGGCAAAGGGCCAGCATGGCTCAGCCACACCTCTGACCCCGGAGGACTAAAACCTCAACTCTGTGAGGTGGGTAGGGAGGGTGTCATATCCACTCACTCACTTCTACGCTTTTAGAAGGAAAATGAAGCTGGTGAAGAGAAGCTGACTTGAATTCCCTGGGCTGGGCACACAACAGTGGTGGGGACTGGATGAGACTACCACTGCCCTGTTCTCCATCCTGGGAGGCAAGGCTGTCTCATCCTGAATGTTGTTTGGCAATGCCCCAAGAGTCAGTAGGTCAGGGCAGCTTTGGATCTAAGATTAGGAGAAATAATCTAATAACGTTTCCCAATTGGTCAGGTGAACATATATGTTTTGCTTAATCTACACCTATTAAAAATCTCCCAAGAAGGATTGGTGGTTTCTGTTTCATCGTTAATGTCAAGGAGGTTAAGTAACGTGCTTGAGGTCTGCCAGCAAGTGATGCCACAGTCCACCCCACCCTCATCATCACTTGGAGTGAGGGGCTCCAGCTGTCTTCCTTTGCCAGCATTTCACACTTCATTTTTCTACATGGGGAGAGATTAATGGGAAATGGGATTGAGATCCTGGGTGATACACCTAAATGAGCCTGCTGGTCATCTTTACAGTTGCTGTGGCCCTTTCTGCCCACTGTGCCCTTTCCCCAACATCTCACACTGGGTGTGCGTCCTCTGCCTGCCCTGCCGGTCTCCCTCAGTCGGGGTTTCCAAAACTCCCCCATGACCTCATTTTCCTAGCTGTTCTAGTGGCGTAGGGTGGTGGTTCTAGACCAAGGTTTGTACCTGCTGTTGTGTACATTTTTGTTGGGGCACAGTCACGCCCATTTGTTTACATTTGCAGCAGATGTGGAGTTGCTGTTGTGACGGACTACATCGTTTACAAAACCTAGAATGTTTCGTATCTAACTGTTTACAGGGAAAGTTTCCCCACCTCTATTCTAGAGTCTAGAGTGCTGCTGCCTAGTTTGGTGGTCAGCTCACACTCTGGACGAGTTGTCATAGAAGATACTTGTTTACCAAAGAGGAAACTGAAGTATGGACAGGTGAAGCCACCCTGGGAGGGTGTGGCGGGCTGGCTCCGAAACCAGAGTCAGTGCCATGTTTGCTTTTTCCCTTCTCTAGGTCGTGGTTAGCCCCCTAAGGTGGTCAGGGCTAAAACACAAGTAGGGCAGTGGCCTGTCCTACAAGGCTGAACTCTGGCAGTGAAGGCTATGGGGCAAATTCTGGAGGCATGGAGGAGCCAGCGTGAGGTGGACAGGTCTTGATCTCCTGGGTGGAGGATGAAGAGGGCCAAGGTAGAGGGCAGGGCCCTCCTGAGGGTGGTCTGGAAGAGGGGCAGAGCTGTAGGAGTCAGAAGTCTCAAGGTAGCGGTGTAAGGGATTAGAGTGAGGTGGGGCTAGAAAGAGTCTGTGTCAGGCGAGTGGGGATGTGCTCTAAGGGGAGGGGCACTGTCCTTCAAGGGAAGACCTCTATGTGGCTTCATGAAGGGGGTGGTACAGCGTGGCTCTGGACATGCCTCTTGACCTCCAGTTCTCCGAAAGTTCTGCTGGGAGGGAGGTGGGAATCCGGTATGTCTTGCTAGGCTTCCAGCAGTGAGCAGCTGCTGAATTGGGACACCTGAATGCATTTTATTGTAAGGTGGAGGCTGGTGTTCTCTGACCCCTGCGCAGGACTGGGCACCCGCTCGTGCTGTGTTGGTGGAAGGAATGAGGCCTGCAAGGCATTGCAGGAGCTAGCTAAGGGGTGAATCGAGGTCAGGGAAGTGATTTTTTTCCTTAGAAGTTTAGCAGAGAACAGTCAAGGGCAAAGTGTATCTGAGAGGTTTCCTTCCCCCGCTTTATGACTGAGTAGGTCAGGATGGGGCCACAGATAGGAACTTAAAACCGGCTGTTGAGATGGTGAGCTGCAAAGACACTTTGAGAAGCTTTTCCTGGTCTGCCATGTACTCAAGTGTGGTGTGACTCTCCACTTGTCCACCTAGTGGCCCAGTAGGACACGCAGCTGCTCTCAGTTGACTAGGCTTACATTGGGGGCAGGAGCTACATGGTCCCTGCTTTACAGTTCAAGGTAGGGAGTGACTCCTCAACAGGGTTTCCCAAGAGGAGCGGTACCGCCCCAAGAATGCAGGAGAAGGCCTTTGAAGGGACGGAAGGAGAAGCCATTTGTGACAGCACCTGGCTTGCTGTGGCCGTCATAAACACCAGCTAGGATGACCTGGATTTACGTAGTTACAACTCCATTTCAAAAGGTGGGGCTGGGGCCTGGGTCTCAAGGGCTGAGGAGGTGGGGTGAAAAAGGTCAATATTTGGTAGAACTCAGTCTTTCAACTGTTAGCACTTACGATTTGTGAAGTTAATACTCTTCTCCCTTCTAATGGGTCAGGATTACCACAAACTGGGGTGGTGGGGGAGGACCCTGTGATATCTGACACCACACCATAGTTTTCTACAGTGTTAAAAAAAATTAAACTCACCCTCTTTTGAAGAAACTAATAGTTGGGCTTTATCGGGGCTTATTTTCTGCCAGTCCCTACTCAGGATTTAAGTAAGCCGTCCCCTTTAGTGCCACTACCCGACCACCTGAAGTGGGGGTGGACTTTGTCGCAGCTAATGAGGAGCAGTGTTGGGGTTCAGACCCCATCTGCCAGACAGCTTAGGGCTTGGCCACCCCTTTTCATACTGAGCCCAGGTGAACTGGGCTGAGCACCAGTCTGGCTTGGTAAGATGGAGTTGAGGCATCCTGTTTCTGGTGCACAGCACTCCTAGGCGTCTGTGTGCTTAGGGGTGTCCATCTTACCCCCTCCGTGAGTTTGTCCTGCTTCCCCCAGCCCTGGGTACAGCCCAAGTAGGAGAGCAGATCTCCATCCAGAGCCAGGGCATGGCCAGGTACAGGTGCAGGAGGGATAGCACTCGGTTTTGGGCATTTGAGCGGGTCTTAAAGGTGGAGTTTTCCAGTGATGTCACTCTACTGGCCGAAAGATTGTGGGGATGGCTTCTGGCATGGGGTGGGCAGCTTGATGCCTGGGGGCAGAGCTGAAGGGGGGCAGAGCAGTTATGTAGAGGGTAGGGTGAGGAATAAAAAGAACCCAGGAGAGTGGTTTTAAAATAAGCAGAGGCCAGAGGCAGTGAGACCAGGGAGAGGCTGAACAGTGGTCCTGGAGAAGTGAGGATTTGGGCTGTGCTGTTGGCCCCCAAAAGCCCACTGCTGTATCTGGAGACAATCTTGGAGGGCAAGAGGGGCCTGGGAATAAGTGGTGTGGAAGAACTGCTCTGGGAGGGGCAGCTGGAGGGGAGGAGGAGCCCACCTTACCTGGTCAGTCCCACCCACCCCCCAGCTCATGACACTGAAGGGTCCCGGACATGCTCTGGTGCTCAGCTCTTAGCAGTAAGTAGTTATTGAAGGAATGAATCCTTGATTCCCCTGCTGGTCTGCAGGACTAAGAGTAGTCACTTGGGCAGAACCTAACATGCTGGTTTCTCAGGGCCTGTGACAGCTGAAATCTGGGGCACTTCCTGTACCTTGGGCTCCAATTCATTCAAACCTCAGTGGTCCCCTAAGGTAGAAAACCAGAACAGTCTGGTGGGGCTGTCCGTCCAGAGTTGTGTGACATGAGGCCAGTGAGTACCCTCTGGAGCCTGTTTTCCTTTTCTGCAAAGGAGACAAGCACTTGACAGATACCCCTAGGATCCTCACAGTAATCCTCATCTGAGGGACTATTACTCCTGGTTTTCAGATGAATGTAGGTGACTTGCCAAGGCCACACCATCAAGCTACCTCCTAAAGTCATCTTACTACCTTATAGGGGAAAATGTGAAAAGTAGATGGCACAGAGCCTAGCAGACGAGTGCTCCGGGTGAACAGAGTTGTGAGCTCATCTCCAAGGAGTCTGGCCAGAGTGGACCAGGGACTTGCCCATGCCAGTCTAGGGACAAGAATCCCTGTGATCACAGAGCGGGTGATGCACATTCCAGGTTGGGAACATCCACTGCATGGGGTGTTAGCCCTGCCCCCACTATTACCCCAAGCTCTCCACGGCTGAGGGGGCTCAGAGAGCTGCTCTCGGGTTGCAGTAGGTCCCTTCTCCACTCTCCTGCCTCTCAGGCCCAGGCACATGGAGATGGAGAGTCATCGCTTAAACACTTACCAGGCTCTGCTCACAAAACCTCAGGTTCACAGCTGGGGTGGTAACAGCTAAGAAGGTTGTCCCTGGGGAGGCAGGTTCCCTGTCTGCTCACATGCTGTGGCAGTCCCCCCACTGCCTGTGTGTCCCCTCTGGGCCCAGGGTGCAGGGCAGTTTGTCTGCGAGAGAGCTGGAGGTGAGAGTCAGGTACTGGGTTTTGGTGTGTGTTCTCATTCCCTGGCTCTAAAATGGTGAGAATTAGTTGCCACACAGAATTGTGTATGTGTGATCTTGAGTGAGGCCCTTCCCTCAGCCTTCATCAACTGTGGAGAGGAATCTTCTCTGCCTGAGAAGGTTCCTCAAGTCTCCCTTGCACCCTACCCAGCTTCCACAGCGCGGCATCTGTACCTCCGGGGCGGTGCTGGAGTCGGCTCCATGACCAAGATCTATGGGGGACGTCAGAGAAATGGTGTCATGCCCAGCCACTTTAGCAGAGGCTCCAAGAGCGTGGCCCGCAGGGTCCTGCAAGCCCTGGAGGGGCTGAAAATGGTGGAAAAGGACCAAGATGGGTAAGCAAGGGAGGGGGGTGGTGGAGGAGCCTTAGAGCCAGATCACCTATAATGAAGTTGTTGAGGGCCATCCCACTTCCCCCATGCAGAGAGGTGCCAGGTCTGTCCTGCACGGTCTGCACCTGCCCCTCAGGCAGGCAAGGGATTCTGCAAAAAAGCAAACAGCAAGGGGCCTCACCCCGACCTCTCTGGCTGACTACCCCGCGCTCCAGGAAGGTAATTTAGCGACTGTCTGCTTTCATTAGCCTGCTCGTTAACTTTTCCCAATTGATTTTTCGGGGCTTTTGATCTAATGCTTGCACAAACGACACCCCGTCAGCTCTCAGGGGGGCTCCCACTCCTGCCCCCAGCTCGTTAGAATGCAGCCAACTGGGGCCCTCAGTGGGACTTGGCTGGTATCATGTGGTCCTGTGGCCAGGTGCCTTCATGAGAAGCCTAGCTCACATCCAGGAGGGACTTGGCAGGGACGGCGTTGAGAGCCTGCACTCACCGGGGACTATATGACCCTTCTCTCCCGCAGGGGCCGAAAACTGACACCTCAGGGACAGAGAGATCTAGACAGAATCGCTGGACAGGTGAGGCCGGGGTGCAAGCCGGGGCTGGGTTCCTCAGTCACTGCCTGGGCATTTCCAGAGCCCAGGCTTTGTCGAATCAGAATTTCCTGCCTGGGACTGTGGGGCAGGAGAAAGAACATTTCTGACTCCCTGCCTGCTGGAGCTGGTTGGAAATGCAGGTGTCGGGGTGAAGGGCACCCAGACCCAGGGTACCACTAAGCTTGCCTCTCATACAGAGCGTGTTCATGCACACGACTGTCTCTCCCCAGATCAGCCTTCTTACAGATTCTGGCTGCAATGTTTCCTTATTCTTCATGCTGACTGAGCCTCAAATGGGGCGGCTGTCGAGATGGGGGAGGCAGGCTGGCACAGAACTCAGGTCTCCGTCCAGATGACTGGTTGGCTGGACACCTTGGGGCAGTCGAGTCACCTGGAGCCAGTCTCCCTGTCTGTAGAGTGGTCTGCACTTGCCTGCCTCACAGGGTGGCAGTGAGGATTCCCAGAGCCTGGCATGAACCCATTATTGGTTTTCTTCTTTCTGTCATTGACTCAGGCCTCCTAGGAGCCTTGGAGTGTTGTGTCATTTAGTTAGCTGTCAGGAAGAAATGTGGACTATGTCAGCTCTCTGGGAGTTGGGGGGCAGGGCGAGTCTGGAAGGAGAAGGTGAGCTGTTCCAGGGCAGAGCAGGGCCTGACAGAAATCTAAGTGTGGGTGACACAGGGCCATGGGCAGACGGAGTCTCACTCCAGCGCTCCCTTTCCGTGAGTCCCAATTTATGTACACCTCTGTACAATGGGGAAATACCTAGGGTTGTGAGGATCAGGTGAGGGGAATACATGTGAAACCACGAATCAGGATGCTGTGTGGGTTGTGGGTCGTCGGTAGCTATTACAACGTTCCTGAACACACACCCCATGACTGATCTTAATTACTCTTCCATCTTTTCCCGCAGGTGGCAGCTGCCAACAAGAAGCATTAGAACAAATGATGCTGGGTTAATAAATTGCCTCGTTCGTAATCCTGGCCTGGGTCTCTCTTGATTGGCTGCTCCTCTTCTGTTTGGGGTCATGAGCAAGGAGCACTGCACTTCCCATCGTTTGTGAAAGAAAGGGGCTAGGGGTCCCTGGGTAGCAGTGGCACCCAGCAGCCACCAAAGCCTGAGTCCCAGCCTTCCCCATTCAAACAGTTCCTCCCCAAGTGGGCAAGACTCCCTGGCCTGGCTGTGGTTGGTGGGTGGCCCAGGCCCCTGGGGCCTTTGCACCTCCCCCACATCCTGCCTTTGCAATTTTCAGAAGATGAGAAACTGAAAGGAATGGCTGTTCAAGCAGTGGCCCCAGCTGGGGCCTGGGCTGCCAAGATGGCACTGCCCCCTGCTGGAACAAAGCAGGAGGGCCCCTGGGCTCAGATACTTCTTCCCTGGAAGGAGGTGGACAAGGGCAGACAGCCTTCACTCCAGGTGGCTGCTTGAGTGCCTCCAGCCCAAGGTGATCTAGTATGCGCCTCCTCTCTCTGGCCTGCGCCTCCTCTCTCTGGCCTACACCCACAGGGTGGTCCTGCCTAAGCCTTCACTTCAGAGATTTCAGTGGCCTTGGGCCCTGCTATGGAGCCAGTGGCACCATCCCAGAGTTGGAGTGGAGTGCTGAAGAGGGCACAGAGCAGGCTGGCACCAGGCAGCCAGCTACACCGCCAAGGGAGGGGTGTGAGAGATTCTTGCACAGAGGCTGAACTCCCCTGGCCCTTGAGACATAACCTGCGTGGTCCTGCACGGCAATTGGCTCCTGGTGTGAATGGGGAGGGAGCCCCAGAGGGACAAGCCTGGAAAGGGCCCTCCTACTGCCCCATGTGACCAGATCCACCTCAGTCAGGGAAAACGAAGATGCTGCGCCTGAGTTGGCTTGACCAAGGTTCCCATGGCTCAAGTGAGTCCTCAGATCAGACCCATTTCCTCCCAGTGCCAAGCGTGGGCTTTGAACTCCAAACAATGGGGTTCAAATTCCAACTCTGCCCCTAATTCTGCACAACCCTGAGCAACTTCCCTTCTGAGCCTTCCACTCCTTGTCTGTGCTGCTTACTCCTTGCTCCTGAGGGATTTGGGCCATGGAGAGAGTGCCTTGGCTTGGAGCAGCACATCTGGCAGACAACTAGTAGGTATTAACCAAATTTAAGACCAAGATGTTCAAAATAGAATATCAAACCAAAGAGTCCTACGCCTGGTGAGGAATGAAGCTGTCATCCTTCCGGTCTGGAAGTTCCCAGTGCTGGAGGATTTGTACCGGATGAACACCTAGGGCCTACCACGCACAAGGTGCTTCATAAATATTACATCATGTAATACACCTGACCATTCTGTGAAGTAGGTTCCGAAATGCACCCACATGTTGTCAGTGGGGAAGGAAGCTGTGCACTGAGTAATCTGCCAGGTGTCCCACAGCTGGGGTGGCAAAGCCAGCATTTGAACCCAGGCAACCAGGCCCCAGCCCGGGGCTCTAGCCACTGGCAGTGCACTGTCCCTCTTAAGTGAGGGAAATGGGAAAACAAGGGCCAGAGGGTTACACTCCTGGGCGTGATCTTGGGCCAGTCACTCCCCATCCTGGGCCCCAGTTTCCTCTTTCGCCTATTGAGAATGAAGACATTTCCCAGAGTTGTCATGAGAAAACACCAGCAAGCATCTGCTTCCCACGCACAGAGCCAGACATCAGGGGTGCGGGTTACGAGGGAGGTGGAGGTGTCCAGACTGGCCAGCCCTGCCTAAGAGGGTCTGCATCCCGCTGGCAGCGCCTCTCCAGCCGCTGGGGGGCAGTCGAGGGCCTGAAAACAGGCTCAGCCGCTGAAGGAGGCTAAAAGGTGAATTCCTAGGGCTGCAGCCTCTGGAACCTGGCTCTTCCTAGGTGGGGGTCATAAGGATGAACTGAAGCACAGAGAAACTAATGACCTGCTATATAGTGAGGGGCCCAACAGAACACCTGCGTCCCTGGAGGGAAGGGAGGAGGGCCCCGGGGCCAGAGAAGGGGAACTGTGTCCTGGGAACTGGTGCTAAGCACACTGTGTAATATTCTTACAGCCTCATAAGGTGGGCGGATTGTGCCCAGATTACAGGAGGAGAAACAGGCTCAGACGACAAGTCAGTTGGCAGAGCTGAGGTTCAAACCCGGGAATCTTGAACTCTTGAGCCCTATGCTTTTCTGTGTGGGTGACACTTGCATTTTTAAATAATTATGAAATACTTAAAGCATGCAAAACAGAACACACAATAGTGTAACAAAGACTTTTAAACCCACCACCCAGCTTAAGAAGTAAAACAAGACGTAAAACTGAGACAGACAAAGCCCTCTATGTACTGTTCCAGTCATACTCCCAGGCTTCCCCCAGAGGTAACCCCTCTCAGGAATTGGGTGTCACTCCCCTGCATGGAGTTACACCTTTACTACAATCACGTGTGTCCCTAACGGCACGCAGTGTTGTTTTGACTTTTGAAAACAAGTCAACTGTATCATGCTACAATATGTTTTTTCTCATTTTCTTGTTGTTCCTGAGATGCAGCCTTGCTGACACGTGAAGCTCTGCCTGTTCTCCTGCTGCGAATTGCTCTATGGCTGACTGTACCACAATTTATGCACCCAATCTCCTGTAAATGGGCTTTTCGTTTGTTTCCCAGTTTTTGCTACCAGAACTCTCCCCGCAATAATTTTTTTTCCTACATGTCTCCTTGAGTGTGCGTGGTGGTCCCCTAACTGCTCACCAACATCTCAACAACCCCATGTCATTCCCCACCCCCACCCTGCAGACCCCATTTCCCTCCCACTTGACCTGAAATGATGCTCAAAGGAATGTGGGCACACATAAGTGACTTTGAATCTCTGCTCCACCTGTATAACACCAGGCAAGTGACAGTGACGGCGTCCCCTCTCTGGGCCTCAGTTTCCTCCTCTGTACGATGGGGGCTGGCCTACCTTGCCCACTTGTGGGGAGGCCGAAGTGAAAGAAAGCCAAGAGAGAGCCCATTGTGGCTTTCACTCCTTGGGTGCCAGGAACATCATCTCATGTCACAACACCAGGGAGACATTTTTATCCTCATCTCTCAGATTAAAAATGCTGAGGCTCACCCGGTAGCATAGTGGTTAAGTTTGCACGCTCCACTGCAGCGGCCCGGGGTTCACAGATTCGGATCCTGGACGCGGACCTACGCACCACTTATCAAGCCATGCTGTGGCAGGCGTCCCACATATAAAGTGGAGGAAGATGGGCACGGATGTTAGCCCAGGGCCAGTCTTCCTCAGCAAAAGAAAAGACAATGCTGAGGCTCGGAAAGGGAAGCCACCACCTCGTCACAGAGCTGGCCAGCCTGCCTCATTTATTCCTTGGGAGCATCGTAGTAACCAACATTTCCGGAGCACCTACTGTGTGCTAGGCCTTGTGTTCAGCGCTTTGCACGCGCAGCTCCTTTAAATTCTCGTTTCCAACCCCGAGAAGTGAAGACACGGAGGCTCAGAGACAGGACAAGGTTTGCCCAAGGCCAGTGAGGGGCAGAAAACAGGCTCGGAACCAGCACCCCGACCACCTATGCACAGCAGGCACCCTGAACTCAGGCTCCCTTAGGTTTCCCTCCCAGGGCTCGGCCAGTGAGGAGCCTGAGCCGAGCCAGGCCTTGAACTAGCCTCTTCCTCCAAACAAGCAGCCTCCCCTCAGGGGAATTGTGGCCACCGCAGGTGCAGGGGGTGGTTCCTTGCCTCTCACGGCCTGAAGCTGCGTACTTGAAGCAGCGTACTGCCGGGGGGCTGCCCCCTGGCCTGGCAGCGAAGGGCCCAGCAGTGGGGCCAGTGGAGCCCATCTCCGGCAGGGCCAGGCAGGAAGTGGGGCGGGGTTTGGGGCCCGGCTGAGGTGGGATCTGGTACCCCAGGACTGCTGTGACCCAGACCAACCAACCCACTGGAGAAGATGCCTGGGGGTCCTGGA
Organism: Tapirus indicus; assembly: GCA_031878705.1. Taxonomy (NCBI): domain Eukaryota; kingdom Metazoa; phylum Chordata; class Mammalia; order Perissodactyla; family Tapiridae; genus Tapirus; species Tapirus indicus. The sequence goes on along the minus strand of CM062926.1, from coordinate 17,880,144 downwards.
GGCCCGCCTGCCACCATCTTCCTCCTCTTTTTGATCTCCGCAGCTGGCCTGGGTATGTGGCTAACAGGCGGGTACTGGGGGAAGATGGGGGGTGGACTGGGGAGGCAGGAGAGACAGGCAGAGGGAAGGGCGCTGGGGGGGGGGGCAGCAGGAGGGGAGATGGGAAAGGCCCTGTAGAAGCCGCAACTGTCTGTTTGACTGTCCCAAGCCGGCCGAGGGGAGGCGGGAGGGGGCTCAGCAACGTTGAAGGGGCGTCCACGGCCCCATGGAGGGAGGCAGGGGTGAGAGAGATGCCTTCCCCACCCCCCTCGTCCGCACAGGTCAAAATAAGGAACTAAGGTCACCCTTGACTGAGCTCCAGAGCTGAGGGCGGGAAGGGGACTTGGGGGTAGCACTCGGCTTCAGAGGGCAGAAAAAGCTGTCTCCTTCTCTGCCTTAAATCTCAGTCCCCCCTTCGTAGGCAGCCCCTTCTCAGTGCTGGAGGAGGGGGCACCTCATCGACACCACCGCCCCCCTCCCTGGTGCAATACCAGCTGGTGGGGCTGTGACCACCCTGTTTGGCTGAGAAGTTCAGAGAGGGGGGCCGGTCACTCAAGGTTACACTAGGAGCTGGGATTGGAGCCTGTGACCCTGAGGTTGCTGCCTCTTTCCCCACCTCTTCCTCCTCCTCTCTTCCTCACCTCCCTCCTCCACCTCCTCCCTCCAGAAGAGGCAGAGCCAGCCATGTGGACAGACCTGAGGGCTGAGAGCTGGGGCTTCCCCGAGCAGCCAGCCTGGGCCGCCCCTGGCTCCCTCTCGCCACCCACCCTGCTGAAGCCCTCCCCTAACCCCCTGCCCAGCCCACTGAATGAACTCACCTCTGACCCCCAGGTTGACACATGCAAGTTACAGAGAATGAGGGGCGGGCCTGGGGTCACAGGGCAGAGCAGACCAAAGATTGGCAGGAAGAGGCCCAGGGGGCCTGGGGTTTGAACCCCTAGCCACTCCCGCTGCCCTGGTGATGCTGGGCAGCCAACCTGCCCTCCCTGGGCCTCAGCCATCCCACTTGTAAAATGAGGATAGTGAGAGGGGCTGGCCCTGTGGCGTAGTGGGTCATGTGCTCCACTTCAGTGGCCCGGGGTTCATAGGTTCAGATCCCCTGCACGGACTGACGCACCACTTGTCAAGCCATGCTGTGGTGGTGTCCCATATAAAGTAGAGGAACATGGGCACAGCTGTTAGCCTACGGCCAATCTTCCTCAGCAAAAAGAGGAGGATTGGCAGCAGATGTTAGCTCAGGGCTAATCTTCCTCACAAAAAACAAAACAAAACAAAATGGGGATAGTGAGGGGACCTACTTCTAAGGGTTTTGTGAAGATTACACAAGATGAAGCACCAGGTGCAGGGCCGGCCTGGGGCTGGGGTAGGAAGGTGGACCAGGAGGGCCTTCAGGAGAAGGTGATGCCCAAACCGATTGTGAAAGGAGCTGCCCGGGCAGGCAGGGCACTTCTAGCATGAAGGAACCAAATGTCCAGACGCCAGCGAGTTCAGTGGGGCAGAAGCACAGAGTGGGTGTGGGGCAGGTGGCAAGTGGTGGCACTAGAGAGGCAAGTGGGGACCCTCAGGGGTGTGTCACCACCCCCAGTGGCTTACTCTCCTCCCTAGGATGTCCTCACCACCCCCCAAGATGTGTCCTCTCTCCTCCCAGGGTGTCTCACTCTCCCCCTCTAGGTTCCTCCTCACCCCCCACTAAGTGTACGTTATCCTAACTGCCCCCACACACACACGCCCAGGGGTGCTGCAGCTGCAGAAGCCAGGGCTGGACCTGGTCCCCACCTGCAGCCCCTGACCCATCCGCCTCTCCGCAGGCCCCGGGTGCCAGGCCCTGTGGGTGGACGGGGGCCCGCCGTCGGTGACAGTGAGCGTGGGGGACGAGGCCCGCCTCCAGTGCCTGTACAATGGCAGTAGCTCAAGCAGCCACATCAACATCACCTGGTGGCGCATCCTCCAAACCAACTCCACGTGGCCCCCGATATTCCTGGAGCTGGGCCAGGGCCCCAAGGGCGAGCTGACCATCCCGCAGGTGAACAAGAGCCACGGGGGCATGTACAGGTGCCAAGTTCAGGAAGGAGACAAGGTCAAGTACTCCTGCGGCACCTACCTCCGCGTGCGTGGTAAGTGCCCGGACCCTGGCCCCGAGGTCCCTCTGCAGTTGGGGATGTTCGGCATCCTCATCTGTGACGCGGGGATGGGACCAGCGCCCGCAGTGGGCATCCTCACTCCCCGGCTTGCACACACTGACCAATTTTCTCATCTGCCCAGTGGGGGCTTCAGTGATCCTGGGCCTGGTTGGGCGGTGGCGGGGTGGGTCTCAGGAGGCCAGGGAGGATGGGGGGTACCAGGCTCTGAGCAGCAAAACCCCCTCACAGAGCCGCTCCCCAGACCCTTCCTGGACATGGGGGAGGGCACCAAGAACAACATCATCACAGCCGAGGGGATCATCCTGCTGTTCTGCGCCGTGGTGCCTGGGACGCTGCTGCTGTTCAGGGTGAGCCGCCGGGGACCGGGGCCCTCTGAGTCTGGGGGTCCCCACTTAAAACTTGAGAGAATGACAGCACCCACCTCACAGGGGCTGTGAGGACTAAATGAATTAACACAACGACAGGATTTTACATGGTGCTGGGCCCAGAGGAGCATCCCTGCTCAGTCTTCCCTCAGGGTACCTCACTGTCCCCCTCCCCAGGTGCCTCACTCTCCCCCTCCCCAGGAGTGCTGTAGCACTCCAGATGTAGCTCAGGCCAGGGAAGATGGGGCCTGGGTGACCTCCCAGAGTCTCTGACCTGAACCAGCCTCTCTTTAGGCCACAGAGCAACTACTGCTATTTACTGTTATTGTTGTTATTCGTGGAGACAGTAAGGCAGTGGAGACAGCGGAAAGGACACTGACTGGGACCCAGAGAGACCAGCCAGTCACTGGATATGTGGCTTTGGGCATGTCCCTTACCCTCTCTGTTAAAGCACCTCCTGGCATCCAGGAGGGTCTGAAAACATATTCCACACCCCCCTCACTGAGGTTCCCAATCCCCCGACAGAAACGATGGCAGAACTTGAAGTTCGGGGTGGACATCCAGGATGACTATGAAGATGAAAATCTTTATGAGGTGAGTGGAGGGTGGGGACAGGTTAGGGGCAGGTGCATCGGGGGGGTCACATGGGGTTCCCCCCTGTGTTGGCTAGGAGCAGGGACCTGGGCATCAGGGCACTGAGGCCCATCACCATGTTTCCACCCCAGGGCCTGAACCTCGATGACTGTTCCATGTACGAGGACATCTCCCGGGGCCTCCAGGGGACCTACCAGGACGTGGGCAGCCTCCACATCGGAGACGGAGACGTCCAGCTGGAGAAGCCATGACCAGCCAGGATGCCCCTGTCTGCTGTGCTTCCAACTCTCTTTTCACAATCTTTCCTGGGAGTGTCCTGACTCCACTTCCCGCTTAGGAGTGTCCACTCTTCTTCCCTCTAGACTGTCCTCTTCTCCGCCTCACACCCTAACTCAGTCCTCCCCCTGCTGCCTTTCCCAGCCTCCCCACCACCCCCAGTGGGTAATGAGCCCTTAATCGCCGCCTCTAGAGGAGCTGATTGTAGCAGCCTCGTTAGTGTCACCTCCCCCTCCCTGCTCTGTCATGGCCACTTAGTGATAATAAATCCTTCCCAACTGCAGACCTTGGCAGGAATCATGGATCTCACTGGGATCAGCCCCCCTCCTGCTCTGGGACCCAGGAGTCCATCCTCCAGGCCCTCCTCCCTCAGACCCAAGAGTCCAGACCCCCAGCCCCCTCTTCCCTCAGACCCAGGATTCTGGGCCCCCAGCCCCTGCCCACTCCCCACACCTGGGACCAGGTAGCCAGTCTTGGCTGCCCCCTGAGAGAAATGGGAGTGTCTTGGGGAAGGCCCCACCCCAGGCCATGTGCCTGAGCAAGGAGGGGGGGGAAACAGGAGGGAAGGAGACGACCATATTTATTTATTCTTATTTAAGTCCTACAAACACAGGGGACTGTCTGGTGGGGCTGGTATGGAATTCCGACTCTCGCCAGGCCACACCTGTTTCCTGGGAGTGGACTTGTAGCAGAGGGATTTGGAGAGTCTGTGGCTCTAATTTGGGGATGGTGGGGAGACCCAGGGGCAATGACAGAGAGGCACAGAGATGCAGTTTCTGAGATACAGAGTCGAGAGACTGAGACTGAGATATAGCGACAGAGAGGCAGAGCAAGAGAAGAGAAAGGCCATGAGGGGACAGAGAATTGGAGAGAGACAGTGATACTGAGAGAGAGACAGCAGGAAGACATAGGAATGGACATGGAGTGGCTGACCCCTGAGAGTCTAGGGAAAGCAACAGTTGGGGAAATGACTGAGACGGAGAAAGATGCAGAAAGACCCAGAGACTCAGAGATGGGAAGAGAAGGGTTCTGAGGGAGAAAGTGATGGAGAGGAGGAGGGACAATGGGGAGCGGGAGGGAATGACCCCGACGGAGAAAGGAGGAGAGAGAGACAGGGACAGAGAGACGGACACGGACAGAAACACACACAGAGAGGCAAAGAAAGCAAGACCAAAAGACACAGAGATAGAAGGCAGGGGAGGCGATGGCGGACGCCGGGCAGATGTGAGAAACGTGAAGCCGCACCCCGCGGACCGACAGACGGACAGGCCGGGAGAGGTCGGGCGGGGTCGGGCGGCGCCGGTGCCCGCGGGTCCCGGGCGGAGCGGGGAGAGGAGGGGCGGGCGGGCGGCAAGAAGGGGAAGGAAGCGGAGGTGCCGGACGGGCGCGGGGCGCGGGCAGGAAGCGGGGAGGGGCGGCGGGGCGGGGGCCTCCGGAAAAACGCCCCAACTTCCTGCCCCGCCAGAGCCAGGAAGCGGGAGCCGGGACCCAGGGCCCGGGATCGCCGAGCCCGACCTCAGGCGCCCCGCCGGTCACCTCCCCGCGCGGACACCAGGTACACCCGCCCCGGCCCCGCCCGGCCCCCCTCCCCTCGGCGGCCAGGGGAAGTGGGGGGAGGAGGGAGGCGCTGGGGCGCTGCCGGCTGTGGAGGGGCCTCTTGGCGGCCTCACTGAGCCGCGGCCGCCCCTCCCCGGGTCTCAGTTTTCCCATCTGTCAAAGGGGGCAAAGACAGGAGAAGTAGTGCTTGCCGAGTTCCCCATGGGGATGAGGGGTGCGAGGCCGGGGTCAAGGCCTCCCAACTGTCCAGCAGAGGACGGATGATCACTCCCATTATACTGGTGGGGAAACTGAGGCCCAGGGAGCAGAACCGACTCACACAGGGCACACACATCGTGAGACCGAATGGAGCTGGGATTTGAACTCGCAGGTGCTTTCCGCTAAGCGCCGCCCTCCAAACCCGCATGCTTTAAGGTCACCTGAAAAGAAAAATGACCATAACAAAGACGTAGGGCGCGGTGAAGCTGAAAGTTGCTGAGCTGAGAGCTCTTTTTCTGGGCCATTAATTATACCCTGGGAGGTGGGTTGTACAGAGCTGGAGATCTTCCAGCTTCCCATTGTACAGACGGGAAGACCGAGGCCGGGAGAGAAGTAATTACTTTTTCCAAGTTACACTGCATATCAGAGGGAAAGGTACCCTCGAACCCAGGATTTTTCCTTTCCAGCCGCAGCGGAAAGTGTGCGGGGGGCAGGGGGGCGGGGGGCGGGGAGAATTAATGTACGAGTGTTGGGAATTCAACTGGTCCCCGAGTTAGGGAGGCAAGATAGGGCGGGAACCCCAGTCCGGGGGCTAAGGGCCAGGGCGACTCGAAGATCTGGGATTGAGCCCCGGCGGAGGGAATGGAACCATCCCCACCTTCAGGCGGGGGGATGGGGGGCGGGGCCCAGGAGAATGACGGGGGCAGTCGAGATACGGAAACTCCAGCCCTCCAAGACAGGCCAGAGCGGCCCTATCGGGCTTGCGTGGCGCAGTGGAGAGCTAGAGCGGCCGGCAGGAGGAGTAGAGTCGCCTGGGCAGGAGCCTGGCAGGAGCCGGGCTAGAGCGGCTAGCGGGAGGAGTGGAGCTGGAAGTAAAGGTGGACTTTGGGGCGGCTAGAGCGACTCGAAGGCGGGGGTGGGGGAGGCCGGAGCCGGCGCGCGGAGGCTTCGGTCCTGGCGGCTGCGGTGGCTTCTCCTCCGACCCGGATCAGGTGAGGGACGCGACCCCCGGCGGGCGTCAGACCCTGACTCCGAACGTCCGCCCCAGCATCCCTAGCCGTGCACACAGCCACGTCCCCTGTAGGATTTGGGGCTGGTGTAGACCCGCCATGTCCCATGTATGATTTGGGGCTCGTGTATATCCGCCACGTTCCATGTAGATTACAAGGTCCTACAGACCCTCCAGGTTCTTGCTAGCCCCCGCCCATGGAGACCGGGCTGCTTACAGACGTGGGGTCCCCACAGATAAGTAGCATCCCTAGAATCCGAGGCCCTGTAGATCCTGGGTCTCGGGAACCACCACACGCTCCTACAGAATTCTGGTCCCATTTTAAGTCTCCAGAGGGTCTATAGACTGGCTCCTTTTTCTATGAAATCATGATCCTGTGTGATCCCCTGATCCTTGGAGACCTACCATGTGTCACATAGCGTCTGAGGCCTTATACATTCCCAGGGCTCCTTATGGACTCATCTTGACTACTCCATATTTTAGGTTAAGGCTTCCAGAGGTTCTTGGAGACCAGAATCATCCCCCCACTATCCTTTAGACCCTCAGTCCTGCTTGGAACCCAGCCATCCATGTGCTTGCTTTGCTCTAGGACCCCCCCAACCCTAACGACCTTCTAAACCTGCCCTGATTCCCCCCCCCCCAGTCCCATGCACACAGCACCCCCTCTGCTGGACCCCAGGCCTTGTTGCCTATAGATCCGTCTGACAGCTTGAACCTATAATTTCCCAGCCTTTGAGGGTTCCTTCTCATCTCCCCATCTCCTAAGCAGCTGCCCTCCCCGCTCCAAATCCTCTGTGAGCCCCAGGCCTCTGTGGAGCAGCCGAGTCTAACCTGCCCTCCTGCCCAGACCACAGTGCCCACATATCCCTGACTTCCCAGACCCCATAAGGAGACCCGATGTAGCTCAGCTTTGATTCAGATTTTAGTTTCCTAACGTTGGGGGTAGGGGTTCCCCACGCTCTGAAGCAGCATATTCTGGTAGTTAAATGCATAAACTCTGGTGCCAGACTGCCTGGGTCTGAATCCTGGCTCTGTTCCTTATGATCTGTGCCTCAGTTTTCTCCTCTGTAAAATGGGAATAATAATGATAATACTGACTTCACAGCGTCCTTGAGAGGATTGAGTGAGTTAATACCTATAAAGCAGTAATGCTGTGCCTGGCACACATTTAGTGGCACTTAGGGCACATTGTTAGCTAGTATTTCATATTATCGTAATAAGGAATAAAGGAGATAATAGTGTCAAGTCCATTATTTGGGGCCTGCCTGACACTGAGCGTTCACTCAGATAACGTGTGTTCTCCCCTTTGCCCTTTTGGAATCTCCCTGCCTCTATGGAACCTTTCCACCTGGGTGGGACGAGCATGGACCCTCCATGTCCGTGGTCCTATTTTCCTGCCCAGAAGTTGCAGCTGGTGGCCTGGTGAAGGTTTTCCATCTCTATGGGAATAATAATAGCATGGGGTGCTTGTGGTTGTGAGAGTTAAGTGAGTTACTGTGTGAGAAGTACTTAGAGCAATGCCCAGCACACTGCAAGTGCTATGTAAGTCTGGCTCTCATAATAAATAATTACTATTATTTTTCTGCCTTGGTTTGCAAATTTATTTATGTGAACATTTAACAACGCTCAAATCTTAAGTTACCCATGCTTGGATGTTGGACAAATACACTTTATGGAAAAGAATAAAAATGATGCCTGCTCGGGTGAACCCATAGGATGGCATTTGGATACTCCAGAAAGTATAATTGTTTAATGATCATAATCAAAATCGTAGCAACCATTTACTGAGTGCTAGGGAGGAGGCCTGTGGAAGAGGGAAGGGTGGGTGTCAGGCAACTAGGGTTATAAATAGCTTTGGGCTGTGGGGAGAGCCCCCCCACTAGTCCACCCCACCCCTGTTTCCACAGCTCCTTCCTGTCTACACGGGTTCGCGTGGCATTAGTCAGACTGATTAAGGGCACAGAAGATGTTGGTGGGAAGACACAGGGAGAAGTGGAGACTCTAAGGGAGACAAGATGGAAGAGACAGCAAGAGATAGGAGAGAGAAAGATGAGAGCACGTGAGACAGCGACTCGGAGAGGTGCAGGAAGGTGGCTGCAGAAACCAGGTGTGGGAAGACAGAGGGGAAAGACAGCAACAGAAACAGAGATGGGGTGTAGCAGCTGAGGGGGGAGGAGGAGGGAGGGAGAGGAGGGAGGGGAAGCAGAGATGGTGGAGAAAATGAGACAGGTCTGAAGGAAGGGAGAGAGAAAAATGAGGCAACAGGGAGAAAAGAGGCAAAGACTTGAAGCAGATTCAACGGAGAGACCCAGGGAGAGCTGGCTGAGGAAAGAAGAGCTGACAAGATAGACAGACGTAGGGTGAGGATGGTCCCTTGTTTTCTGGGACTGGAGGCCAGGAAAGATACCAGGTCCCTGAGGGAAAGAACTTCAGGGGTTCAGGGACTCTTGGTCCCTGAGGGAGGAGGGTTCAGAGTTTTGTTTTCTTATGTGGAGAGAGTTGGGGGTTGGGGGACTTGCCATTGTGATTTCCTGTCACAGGAAGTGGGGCTGGTGGGTTCAGAGGCAACATCCTGCCCCAAGCCTATCACAGATCAGAGGAGAGCCCCCTACACCCCACTTATCTCCCTCCTACCTCCCCTTTAACCTTCCCAACTCTGCTTGCCTCCAGGCCCTGTCTCCCCAGGACCCAGCCTACAGCCCCCTCCTCCCTCAGACCCAGGGGTCCAGGCCCCCAGCCCCCTCCTCCCTCAGATCCAAAAGTCTGAGCCCCCAGCATCCTCCTGCTTAGGGACCCAAAATTCCAGGCTCTCTTGGCCACAGCTCTCTCATGGACCCAGCTCCTGGGCCTCCAGCTCCCCCCTAACAAGACTCCCTGTCCTTGGGTTCCCGCCCCGGCTGGCCTCTGAAGGGCTCTTTGTCGCCACACAGAGGCCCCATTGAGCTGCGGAGGCCAGAGTGGGGGGGAGGCTGTTTACTCACCTTCACACCTGGGCCAGGAATCTGTGAGTAACCACCCTCTGCTGTCTCCTCCCACCTCTCTAACCGCAGCCCCTCCTCTTCCCCCAGCCCTGCAGAGCCCATGGAGGCTGAGGACGTTGCCCGAGGGGCGGTGAGTGGAGAGGCTGAGGGGTGAGGGGACTGGGGGACTTTGAGGTGGGGAGCTCTGTGGGCTGAAGCCGTCACTTCAATTCCACAGGCCCCAGGGCCCCCTCGGCCTGGCCTGGTGCCCGTCAGCATCATCGGGGCTGAGGACGAGGATTTTGAGAACGAACTGGAGACGGTGAGGGAAGGGGGTGTGGTGTGGAAGAGCTTCCGTCGGAGGCTCCTGGGGCCCCAGCCCTTAAGTCCCTTCCTCAGTGTTCCCTCCTGCCTTAGGTCCAGTTCTCTATCCTCAGATGTTGTCCCACTGCCTCCTCTCTCTGCTTATCTCTCTCTCTTACTTTCCCGGTACTTCCTTCCTCATCCCCCCACCCCATTCTCGCTACCCCCCATTGTAGCAGAGTCCCAGCCTTTTCACTCGAACCCCAGTTTTTATCGCTGCCCCCCCCAATTACAGCACAGATCCCCATTCCACCTCTCCTAATGTCTGTCCTCATCACCCACCTTTGTAACATTAAATCTTACTCACTGTCCCCAACATCTGCCATGACTGCTGCCGTTACAGCATAGGCACCATCATCACCCCCCTTCTCCCAGCTTGGATCCTTTGGGAAGTGCCAGGGAGGGGGAGGGTCAAGCCCAAGGTCCCTCTTCTGCTCCTCACTGTCTGCCCCACCCCCACCCCGTCATCACCCCCAGAACGCAGAAGAGCAAAACAGCCATTTCCAAAGCCTGGAGCAGGTGAAGCGGCGCCCAGCCCACCTCATGGCCCTCCTGCAGCACGTGGCCCTGCAGTTCGAGCCGGGACCCCTGGTGAGGGCAGGGCTGGGTAGGCACAGGGAGGGGTGGGGCTAGGATAGGCCACAGTGTTCAATGAGTGAGACCCCTAAAGATGAGCCAGAAGGGTCTGGAAAACAGATCCAGAATGCACAGCACAAGGTCTGGAAATAGCCAGAAAGCCCACCATGTGGTCTAGACAAGATTGCAGGTGCCCCGTATAAACCTCAGTGAGCAGTGAGTAGAGGCCAGGAGAGTACACACGGCAGGGTCATGCAGAGAGCAACAGAGATTCCTGAAGCCTGGAAGAAACCACACACCCCGCCCCCTTCCTCTTTCTGTGGCAGCATCACCCATCAGTGACAGCACCCTTTCCCACGGACTCCGGAAATCAAGTCTTCTTCCATGCATTCTCGTCAGGTGCCCCGTCATTCACTTAGGGCTGTTGCTTGGGAGAAAGTCACTAGCCTTCCTGGGTCTAGGTGGCACAGCAGGCCCTGGTCCAGAAACAAGAAACCACCACAGGCAGCTCACAAGGCAGAGAAACCTCTTGTATCAGGCAGAAAATCCCTGGGAGGTGCAGGTGCAGGACCATGCCGCTGGACACACCTGCAGAGTCTAGAGAACCCAGCAGGTCCTTTAGGAAGGAAGAAGCCACAGCGCTGGCTGGAGGGGGGCTATGTGGACAAGGGTCCCGTCCCAAGACCCAGGGCAGCCCAGCACAGGCCGAGGGTGGGGGTTAGCCCAGGACATGGCACCGTACTGGAAATGCATAGCAGAGCCCTCTGGAAAACAGGGAGATGGATGAAAATGCCAGGGAGGGACTCCTGGGGGGTGCAGAAAGAAGGGTGTGTTGACTGACGCCAAAGCTTCAGAGAAACTGGCAGGAAGTCAGGAAATTGCCTTCTTTCCAGAAAAGTGGGTGCCCCTCCCATGGTACATGGAGGCTCTGGTCCTCTGGGCAAGGGCTCCTCTTCCTGAGTCTGGGGGTCTCTAGAACTCAGGCTCCTGGAACTCAGCTGTGGTGCTGACTGTCATGTCTTTTCACAGATGTGGAAACTGAGGGCCAGGGGCTTGGCTGGAGTGACTCAGTTGACCTCCGGCATTTTGAGATTTGTCCTCATGCTGCTCCTTCACCTTATCAGCTGAGGGGGTGGCTGAGAGATAGTTGTGGTCCCCTGGGCTGCTTCCTGTTGGCCTCACAGAGTTTTCCTCTATGGGGTAGGGCAGACATAGATTTGTTGAAAGTGTTTACAGTGGAGAAAGAGTCCCACCCTCACTGAAGCAAGTCCTTAGCACACTGAGACCTTGCCTGACAAGAGCCCCCCCAGGAGTCAGGACAGGTTGGAGTCCCCACTGCATTGCCAGCGTCACCCAGCACAGGGCTGACACACAGGCAACTTCAGGGGATGCTTGCTGCATGAATGAGTGAGCCCCACTTACCCACCTGTTTATTTCCCCAGAACCCACTATGCCCTGGACCCTGTCTGGGATTCAGATGAATCAGAACCTCGCACACACATATTAACTCTCACGCTATGCACGGTATTTCTAGGCAATGGAGTATAGTGGAGACAGGCTGCCTGGATTCCAATCCCAACTTTGTCACTTACTAGCTGTGTGACCTTGAGCAAGCTTCTTGAACTCAGTTTTCTCATCTGTAAAATGGAATGATAGTCTCTGTGATTGAACAGGTTAATGCGTGTAAGGGGTTTAGAACAGCGTCTAGTATACACCTAGCCCTCTTAGCACAGCTGGTGGTGGTGGTGGTAGTAGGAGCAGCAGGGAGGAAACAGAATCACAGAGAACGATTTCACAGGGTAGAAAATGAGCAAATGCTCATGGTGGCCCCGGGCAGGGGATGATGGAGATCAGGGAGCACTTCCCAGGGGAGGTGGTATTTGAACCCTCAGCATGATTCGAGTGGGGGTGGGGGGAGGACAGGTCACACTCTGTCTCCCCAGCTCTGCTGCCTGCACGCGGACATGCTGGGCTCACTGGGCCCCAAGGAGGTCAAGAAGGCCTTCCTCGACTTCTACCACAGCTTCCTGGACAAGACCGCGGTGAGAGACATCTTCAAGGGGCCTCAGTCCCCCTTCCCCTTGGCCCTGGGGAGCCACCCTGTGCCTCCCAACCCCCACGCTGCTGAGGGCAGCGTGAAGGGCGACTGGCCTGGGGAGACCCTATGCTGGACCAGCCTGGCCATCCCTCCACCACGCCCTCCCCTCAGACCATCGTTCCCACCACTCCTGAGTCCTCTCCTTCACTCCATTCTCTCTCCTGAGCAGGTTCTGCGGGTGCCTGTCCCTCCCACCGTCGCCTTTGAACTTGGTAAGGAGAAGAGGAGGGGACGTTAGGACGAGGGAGAGGTCTCTAGCAGGGGCCAGGCCTCCTCGGAGCCCCAGGGAGGGAGGCCGCACCCCATACTCTTGTGGACAGCCGAGATTCCTTCCTGTTGGAGTCCAGGGGTAGGTGGGGAGCCGGGCCCCAGGGAACTGGCCCCCAGCCTCTGACCATGTCCCTGCAGACCGCACGCGGCCCGACCTCTTCTCTGAGGACATCCAGCGGCAGTTCGTGCAGGAGGTGGTGCAGAGCCAGCAGGCAGCCGTCAGCCGGCAGCTGGAGGACTTCCGCTCCAAGCGGCTCATGGGCATGACGCCCTGGGAGCAGGAGCTGGCCCAGCTGGAGGCCTGGGTCGGGCGGGACCGCGCCAACTTTGAGGCCCGGGAGCGGCATGTGGCCGAGCGACTGCTGACCAACCTGGAGGAGATGCAGTGAGTGGGGCCAGCCACCCGGGTGCTCTCTGCTGCCCCATTCCATTTCTGGGCTCCCTGGGCAGATTCAGGATTCATTTCCTAGCATTTGGGCTCGTCCTCTGACTTCTGGGTTCCCTGGGCATTTTAGTTCATCTGGTTTGCATCTTCCCTTCCCAGCTTTGGGGTTCCCTCGCAGTTCCCTGGTCTTGTCCATGGTCCTGTGTTCAAGCCTGGCGCTTGGGCCCCGTCTGCCCCGCTGAGAGGGTCTCTTCCCTCCCGCGATCCTCGTTCCCCATTGCTTCAGCTGACCCCCTCTCTGCCTCTCCTCTCTCCCTGTCCCAGCTTCAAAGGGGACAGCAGCCTCGACATTAGTGCTGGGTAGACAGGGACCCCAAGCGTAGCAAATTTGTCACAAACTTCTTTCTTCTCTTTACAGACACACCATCTCTACCGACGAAGAAAAGAGGTGATGGAAGCAGAGAAGCCAGTGGGAGAGGCATTTAGTCTTCTGGGCCTAAGGGAGGAGGGGCTGGGGGCGTGGGGGCTTGGGGGCCTGAGCATTGAGCAACATCCCTGGCCCAGTCCTCTGGAACCCTCTCTCCTTTCCTCAGACACTCAGCAGGAAGTGGTTGTGGGGTTGGGGTGGGAAGCGAGCACAGAGGAGAAGGCTGGGGGGCGGCAGTGTGTGTGCATCTGTGGGAGTGTGTGTATCTGTGCACGTGCTGGAGCCCTCACTGTCCGCTCCCCACAGTGCCGCTGTGGTCAACGCCATCGGCCTGTACATGCGCCACCTTGGAGTGCGGACCAAGAGCGGGGACAAGAAGTCAGGGAGGAATTTCTTCCGAAAAAAGGTGCTTCTCTGAGCATCCAAACCTGGTCCTTTTTCCCCAGAGACCCCCTGGGGAGCCTCGTGACTCCGCGCCCCTGGGGTCCGATTCCACTTTGTTGGCATCTGAGAAATGCCCAGCTCCTTCTCCTCTCCCTCACCTTCCGCAGGTGATAGGGAACCGACGGTCAGACGAGCCAGCCAAGACCAAGAAAGGACTGAGCAGCTTGCTAGATGCCGCCCGCTGGAACCGGGGAGAGCCCCAGGGTGAGGTGCCTGGCCTTGGCCCTATCCCAGCTTCCCCATGTCACCCCCACCACCCCCACCTCACGGTCCCATCTCTCATTTCAGCCCCAGATTTTCGACACTTCAAAGCCGAGGCTGACGGTAATGATCCTGAAGCCAGAGCTTCCATCCTGGGAGCCTGAGAGGGGAGGCAGAGGGACCTCCTGGGTCTGAGGGAGGAGGGGGCTGGGCTGGGGACCAGGACTTCTGGGTCTGAGGGAGGAGGAGGGGTGTCTCCTGGGTGATGGGGGGATTGGCCCGGAGCACAGCATCTTGGATCCCCCAGGCCATTGTGAATTAGAGTCCCTGGAGTCTCATTTCCCACTTTCTTTCTTGCTGTCTCCCCAGCTGAGAGGCCAGGCCTTACAGAACGGAAGGGAGGCCTGGGGGTGCCTTCCCGGGACCGGAATGTCGGGGTTCCTGGGCAGGACACCCCTGGAGTTTCCCTGCACCCTCTGTCCGGGGACAGCCCCGACCGGGAACCAGGTGAGAGTTTCCTGGACCAGGGCTCCATGAAGACCTGGGCCCAGGGCACTGGTGCTGCCAGCCCCTCAGATATCAACTTGGGGCCAGCGAAACTGCCCCTTGGTTCTCCAAATCTGCCCCTCCCTGCTCCTTATCACCAGTGTTATTAATAACCACCCCCTTCCCTCAGTTTACCCTTTTCTCAGCTTTCCTCCCAGGCTCTGACCTCTGTCCTGGTGACCTGTATCTCACCTCCTTAGACTACGTTTCCCATCAGCCCCCGTGGCTTCATTTCCCAGAAACCTCTCTGAGTCCATTGCCAATCAGCCCCCTTAGATAGTGAGCCCACCAGCCCCATTAATTTCATTTCTCACAGTCCTTGTGGCTCTCAGCCCCATGGATCTCAGACAACTACTTGGCCAGGCTTACTTGTGTTACATCTTGCAAGTCACTCCCCTCTCTGAGCCAGTGTCCTCATCTCTAAACGGGGTATATCCTCTTCCCGCAAGCTGCTGTTGAGGGTCTGGAGAATGAATGGATGTGGAGGCGTTGAGCAGAGCATCCAGTCTCCTCCCCTAGTTCTGTGGCATCTTCACCCACCTGGCCCCAGCTGCCCACGGCCATGTTCTCAGTGGTCTTTCCATCTGTCCATCCCCCATTGAAGGACAGAGCAGCCACTTGGTGCCTGCTAGGCATGGGATGGCTTTAGCCTCCAATGCCCCCATTCCATGGCGGAGGAAACTGAGGCCCCCAGAGAGTGGGTCTCGCCACTGCAGGGGCCTTCCAGCCAGCCTTGCTCTCTTCTGCCACCCCCACAGGTGTTGATGGCCCACTGGAGCTAGGGGACCCGCCCCCTCAGGGCCCAGCAAGCCTGGAGCTCCCAGCGCCCCCAGAGAGCACCGAGGAGGGTGCTGATACAGAGAGGTACCTAGGGCAGGGGGGCAGCTGGGGGTTTGGGCACAGGAATGGGCTTCCCGGGCTGGGGTGGGGGGGTGTGTGTTGGGGGTCGCGCTGCCATTTGCACCTGCCTGCCTCCGAGCCGTCTCCTCTCTGCCCTGCTCTTCCCTCTTCTCTCCCTTCTTTTTCCTTCTTCTACTTCTTTCCTCTTCTCTCCTTTCACTCCTTCTTCCTCCCTTTCTCCTCCTTCCCCTTCCTCTTCACCCCCAACTCCTCCCAGCCCCTCTCCCTGCTCCCCTTCACTTTGCATCCAATCCCCCTTCTCTTTTAAGCCTCCAGCCCAGCCGCCTTGCTCCTGCCCTCAATGCACCCCCCTCTGTGCTCCATGCCTGGGGGCCCTGTCCCCCTCACAGTTGGGGGGCAGGCTCAGCCCCCTGCCTGTCCTTGTGCCGCTGCTTTGGGGACCCTTTGGCGGGTGGGGGGAGGTGAGTTGGGTTCCATCTGGGTTCACCTCTGACCCTGTGCCCCTCTCTCCCCAGAAGGTGGAAGAGGTGGGTGCCCGGGCCGTGGGTGGGGGGAGGGCTAGCCCCTCCCCCATTTCTCCCAGCCCCTCTCCTCTCCCCATGGGCCACCCCCTCCCCTTCACCCCTTCGAGGGGTGGGTGGGGACATCACCCTCCCAGCTGAAGAGCTAAGTATTGAATCCTCCTTCCCTGCCTCAACTCCTGGCTCTGCCCCCATCCCCCTGCCTCAGGGAAGGGAGGGGTCAGTCCTGTGCTCATACTGGGTTCCCCTCCCCTCCCACACCAAATTTTAGTATCCCTCCTGACCACCCCCCCATTGCCCCAGCTCCCCTAAATCCCACTGCTCCTTCTGACTCTTTCTCTCTTCTGTTGCATGTTTGATCCCTGTCCTGGTCTCCCGTATCCCTGCCCTGGTCTGTCCCTGTCTCTGTCCCTGTCCTGATCTGTCCCTGTCTCTCTCTGTCCTGGTCTCTCCTTGTCTGTCTCTGTCCTGGTCTCTCCTCCCATCTGTCCCTGTCCTGGTCTGTCCCTGTCTCTTCCTATCCTGGTCTCTCCCTATCTCTCCCTGTCCTGGTCTCTCCCTGTCTCTGTCCCTGACCTGGTCTGTCCCTGTCTCTCTTTGTCTGTCTCTGTCCTGGTCTCTCCTCATGTCTGTCTCTGTCCTGGTCTCTGCCTGACTCTGTCCTTGGCCTCGGGGTCCAGGCTGTCGGGGCGTCTGGGGCGCTCGGAGAGCCTGCGGGTGAGTGACCGCCGCCGGCCTTCCCGGGGCAGCCTCGGGGCTAAGGGCCGGGGTGGGGGCCGCTCCCGGAGTGACGTGGACATGGACCCCAGCTCTGCCACGGCCGTGCTTGGCCCTGCCCGACGAGCCACGTACGTCACTCCTCCCCCATCTGCTGAGGCAGCCTGGAGAGTCAGGGAGGATGGCGGCGGGGTGGGGGTTGTTGTTGCCAGAGTCACAGAGAACTGGGTATCAGATGCTGAGGTCACTGAGGGCCAACTGTGGTCACAGGAGAAGGGTGGGACGCTTCTTTCTAGAAATTTGGGGCTAGTCTGCAGCATGGGCCACCTGGGGGGCATCGAATACTGAGGCCACAGAGGGGGTTGGACACTAAGGAGTTGAAGGCTCTTCCCTGGGGCACCCCAAGCTGGGGTCCTAACAAGGCCTCTGTCCCACAGCCCTGAGCCTGGAGATGAGGGGGAACCAGGGCGGTCAGGACTAGAGCTGGAACCAGAAGAGCCCCCTGGCTGGCGGGAGCTTGTCCCCCCAGACACCCTGCACAGCCTGCCCAAGAGCCAGGTGAAGCGGCAGGAGGTCATCAGTGGTGAGTGCCACCCCTCCAACCCACTGTGATGAAGGACCCGATCCAGCCCTGACAGAGATACAGGGAGATGTCCATCTGGGTGTCATTTACAACAGGCAGAACCTGAAGACAGCCCATTTCTGACAGAGAGCTATTTGTTACTAAATTGTAGAACAGCCCCTCAATGGTGGGAATGTGGCCGGCAGAGTGACATTTCCAGAGAATTCTTTAGTAGTACAGGACAGTGCTGATGTTAAGAACCGGAAACAGCGTAGACAGTTGTATTTCCAGAGTAGCCTTTGTTTCTCTAGTTGTGAAACGTGGGCAGTAATAGTTCCCACCTCAGAAGATGTCATGAAGATGAGATGATTGGCGTGAAGGGTTTTAGCACAGTGTTGGGCACAGAGTAAGAGCGTTCGAATGCACCTCTGCTGTTACCATGATCTTGACTGCTCGGGGGAAAGAGGGATTCCTCAGGGAAATGTTTGGGAAGATAATCAATTATTAACAGTGCTTGCTTCTGGGTAGAGAGATGATGGGAGTATCGTTTCTATCTTGATTCTTTTCTGTGATTTCAAATTGTGTGTGTAGAGAGGTTTGGCAAAAGTAGAACACTTTTCTGGAAGCTTGTTTGGAAGTTTATTTACAGGTTACTTAATAGTAAGGAGGGTACTCATTCAGAATTTTTAGGGCAGTAAATGAATACCTTTTGGGTCACAGGTCCTTCTAAGGATAAGATCAAAACATAAGCAGTACTGTCTGATAGAACTTTCTGGAATGATGGAAATGTGCAATATCTGCATTCTCCAACATGGTAAACACCAGCCACATAATAGCTGTTGAGCGCTTGAAATGTGGCGAGTACAAGTGAGAACTGAATTTTGTATTTCGTTTCATTTTAACTAATTAAAATTTGAAGAGCTGTGTGTGGCTAGTGGCTACCACGTTGGACAGCACAGCAATTTCTCTCACCAGAAAAATATGCATAACACACAAAATCATGCATTTAGTCTCCAGGGACTTCTGGGGCCCCTGAAACTCAGGCATGCACCCTCTGGGGTCCCCTGTGTGTAGAGGGAATCATTGTGCCAGAAACCAAGGCTGAGAAACTTGCTGGAAGGTTACACATAAACACAGCTGCAGGCCTGCTGGTTGTGGAGCTACCAACTCATCCTGGTTTGCCCGGGACTTTCCCAGTTTCAGCACTAAAAATCCCATGTCCTGGGAAACCCATCGGTGCCAGGAAATCTAGGATGATTGGTCACCCTGCTGGCTGCCACGGCCAAAAGGGAAAGGTAGTGGTCAAGGAATCTTCAATGGCTATTTCAGGGGCAAATAACTCCACCCAGAGAGAGCTGTCCCCATCCTGTCCCTCCTTCTCATTCCCCCAGCCTGCCTCTGAGACTGCCCCCCACAGTTTGCACCCTCCCCAACCATGCTCCCTGCTTGGTGGCCCTGCAGAGCTGCTGGTGACGGAAGCGGCCCACGTGCGCATGCTCCGGGTGCTGCATGACCTCTTCTACCAGCCCATGGCGGAAGCGGGCTTCTTCTCCCTGGATGAGCTACAGAACATCTTCCCCAGCCTGGACGAGCTCATCGAGGTGCATTGTGAGTGCAGGGCTACGGCCCCACTGCACACCCCACCACTGGCTTCTTCCTGCACAGCCTGGGTGACTAGACCTGGGCCTAGCATGTGCAGCCTCTGTTCTATCACTGGGGACAACCCCGCCCTGGACCCCCAGAGCTCACATTCCAGGGGGCACATCAACAAGCGCATGACGGGGGCCAGGCCCACTGGCCCTAAGGATTAGACTCAGACACACCTGCAGCCTGACCCCTGCCAGCCCCTACATACAGTCTTCCCAGCCCTGACAGAGCTCCCCCTTTCCTCACCGCTCCCACAGCCCTGTTCCTCGATCGCCTGATGAAGCGGAGGCAGGATAGTGGCTCCCTCATTGAGGAGATCGGAGATGTGCTGCTGGCCCGGGTGAGGGCGCCTAGCCCAGCCCCCGTCCCCTCCTCCCAGCCAGGGACCTGGAATCGAGGCCCCAGGAGGCCAGGTCTTGAGACTCTTCCCCAAGACCCAGGGGTCCGGGCCCCTAGCCCTGTCCTCCTGTCTAGGCTGCCATCCCCAAAGCTCCGCTCATCCCAATCCCCCCTGAGACACCTCCCTGGCCTGAATCTTGCTGTAGTTTGATGGTGCTGAGGGCTCCTGGTTCCAGAAAATCTCCTCCCGCTTCTGCAGCCGCCAGTCATTTGCCTTAGAGCAGCTCAAAGCTAAACAGCGCAAGGATCCTCGGTTCTGTGCCTTTGTGCAGGTGAGGTGGGGGTCCGGGCCCCAGAGTTCCTGGGCGGAGGGGCCTGGTGTCCTGGTCCCCAAGGCGAGCCCAAGCATGGGTCACCTCAGCGCTACTGTCTCCTCAGGAGGCCGAGAGCCGCCCCCGGTGCCGCCGCCTGCAGTTGAAGGACATGATCCCCACGGAGATGCAGCGTCTGACCAAGTACCCCCTGCTCCTGCAGAGCATCGGGCAGAACACAGGTACTGCTGGGCCCACGTCACGCTGCTGGGCCCCAGCTCTCCTGTCTCTAACCTTGGCCGCGGGACCAGGAGCTTTCAGGGTTGGGGGTCACCAGGGCTGGTCTCTGCCTTGCCTACAGAAGAGCCAGCAGAACGGGAGAAAGTGGAGCTGGCGGCTGAGTGCTGCCGGGAAATTCTGCACCATGTCAATCAAGCCGTGCGGGACATGGAGGACCTGCTGGTGAGCCTGGGTGTGGCCCGAGGCCCAGGGCAGTTGGGCATGTGTGTGCAGGGGTCAGCCGGCCCTGGGCTTGTCTGCCTCAGGGTCACTGCCTGTCCAGGGGTTGGCCTAGCCCTCAGCTCCTCCCTCTCAGGGTCACTGGAGGTCAGGCCCGGCCCTCGGCTTGTCCTTCGCAGTGTCACTGTGGGTCAGCCCCAGCCCTTGGCTTGTCCCCTGACACTCCCTTTTTGTTCCAGAGGCTCAAGGATTATCAGCGGCGCCTGGACTTGTCCCACCTGCGGCAGAGCAGCGACCCCATGCTGAGCGAGTTCAAGGTGGCCCCCCTTCTCCTCTCCCCCACTCTTCTCTTCTCTTGGCTGCTCTGGCCCTGCTATCCCAGGGGCTTCTCTGATAATGTGCCCAGGGAAGGAGAGTGTCCCTCAGCTCTGACCCCCTCCCCATTCCCAGCTGGGGCACCCATCCTGACCCCTGACTGCAGTACCTGGCCCCACGGTCATCCCCACCCTACCCTGCTCCGCCCTTGCCTGCGCCGACCATCATTCTTTCCTGCCTCCAGAACCTGGACATCACCAAGAAGAAGTTGGTCCACGAGGGCCCGCTGACGTGGCGGGTGACGAAGGACAAGGCTGTGGGTGAGCGCCAGGGCAGCAAGCGGGGGCGAAGCAGGGGATGCTCAGGTGGGGAGTGCTGAGCACGGGCCTCGCCCCCCGCAGAGGTCCACGTGCTGCTGCTGGACGACCTGCTGCTGCTGCTGCAGCGCCAGGACGAGCGGCTACTGCTCAAGTCACATAGCCGGACGCTGACCCCCACCCCCGACGGCAAGACCATGCTGCGGCCAGTGCTGCGACTCACCTCCGCCATGACCCGTGAGGTGGCCACTGGTGAGGCCTGGCCCGGGTGGCCCGGGACATAGCTGCCTGAGGAGTGGGGAGCAGGACCTTCTAAGAGCCAGGAGTGTGCATTCTGGCAAAGGGGAGGCCGCTGCAGAGGTTGAGAAGCAGGAAGGCTTGGCAGGCCTGAGGCCGAGGCCGTGAGAGGGAGGCCCGAGAGCTGGGTAGGACCAGGGGGCCAGGCCAGGTTGTCACTTTTATTGAGTGAGATGGGGAACTGCCCTGGGTTTTTGCACAGAGGAGCCAACTCTGATCAGTATTTTGAAGACACCCTGGCTGCCACTTGGGGATTACTGGGGAGCAGGGATGGAAGCTGGGAGCCCAGTAAGGAGGGATTTGCAAATGTGCTGCCAAGAAGCTGCATCAGGGCCATGGTGGTGGGAGTGGCTTGAGGGGTTTTCTAGGTAGAGCCAGCCAGGGGAGACTTGTGGTGTGAGGGAGGGAGGGCTCGGGAGGAGGGCACAGGAGGGACAGATTGAGTTGTGGGAGCCCCGAGGGCACCAGCATCGCTGAGGGCTTCCCCAGCCTCCAGCCGGTGCTCAGGGAGGGCGCACGTTGGGGTGACCCTGGCTCTGAGCCCCGCCTCTCCCTCCCACTGCAGATCACAAAGCCTTCTATGTCATCTTTACATGGGACCAGGAGGCTCAGATATACGAGCTGGTGGCGCAGACTGTGTCGGAGCGGAGGAAGTGAGGGGTTCTGGGATTGGAACGTGGGTGGAGGAGGAATCCCAGGCCCCTGAGTCCCCAGGGACAGAGTGGGGTGGGAGGCCCTGGCACAGGGTCTGGGGGCTCTGACTGCCCAGGGGCTGGCCTGTCTCCCCAGCTGGTGTGCCCTCATCACCGAGACCGCTGGATCCCTGAAGGTCCCTGCCCCTGCTTCCCGCCACAAACCCCGGCCCAGCCCAAGCAGGTGAGGGGAGCCAGGGAGGGAACTGGAGGGCCGGGGGCAGCTTCCTTCTGTGTCCCCAGAACCCGAATTCCAGCCCTGTCTCCATGTGTGTGTGTGCATGCACGTGCATGTGTGTGTGTGGTGCATGCGTGCATGTGCATATGCACGCATGTATGTGCATATTCATGCATGTGTCACGCCACCACTGCTTGTCTGACTCCTGTCCAGGTCTCTCTGTCTCCCTGTCTCCCAGCCTCGACCTCTTTCGCTGTCTCCAGACCTCCCTGCCTCCCCACCCCCAGCTCTGTCGCCTTGACCCTGCTGCCCCCCGGGGCCAAGGCCGTGATGTCACCCAGTTCTTCCCCCCCCAGCACCCGTGAACCCCTGCTCAGCAGCTCCGAGAACGGCACCTGTGGCCGTGAGATGCCCCCCGCTGATGGTGAGCCTGGAGGGGCACCGAGTGGGGGCGGGGGTGTCCACAGGAAGCCCGGCAGGATCTGAGCACCCTCCCTGCTCCCCCACCCAGGCCGGATGGAAAGAATCCTCAGCGCCCTCCTGCCCTTCTGCAGACTCGGCCCTGAGGGCCAGCTCGCTGCCAAGGCGCTTGGGAAAGGTAGCCCAGCCCTGTCCCCTCCAGGCTGCCACTTGCCCAAATGGTGCTTTCCACCTTGCCTCATGCCCCACTGCCAGAAACAAGTGCACCACGCCCACCGCCCTGGCCCACACCACAGTCCTTGGTAGCCCCAAGTCCCTCTTCCTTCTGCAGCCCCTGTTCCTTCCTTGACCTTCAATTCAGCCTCTCCCTGGACCCATCTCCATCCTCAGTGCCCTCCCGCCCCTCCCCAACCCTAACCCAGCCTCACCTCTGCACCCCCTTTTGCATCCCCCAGACCCATCTGCAGGCCGGGCCAACCCAAAGCTCAGCCTTGCCTGGTGCCCACCTTCCCCTCCTGCCCGCAGGCCCCTGCCTCTCTCCCAGCCCTCACCCCTCACCCTCTGGATTCCCCATCCCAGCCACACCTCTGACTCTGTCCCCTTGCCCCTGGCCAGTGTTGTCCCTGAAGCAGCTCCTGTTTCCCGTGGAGGAAGACAGTGGGGCGGGGCCTCCCCGTGAAGGGGATGGGGTCCCAGGGGGTGGCCCCCTGAGCCCAGCGCAGACCCAGGAAATTCGCGAGGAGCTACTCAGCCTGGAGGAGACCATTAAACAGTTGGAGGTGGTGGCCTGGGGGCGTGGGGGAAGGAAGGGGCTGACTCAGTGGAGGGACCCCTCTCATTGATGACCCCCCAACCAGGAAGTGGAGGAGGAATTTTGTCGCCTGCGAGTCCTCCTGTCTCAGCTCGGGGAGAACACTATCCCCCAGCCTGGCTGTACCTGAGGTTCCCCACCCCAGGCAGGTGAGTGGGGAACCTAGGGGCCTGAGCGCTGCCCAGAGAGGGACCAGAATGGGCACCTCAGGGGCTCCACTCTGCACAGCCCCATCGGTTTCTTTTCCTCCATCTTTGTCTTTCTGAATCCCCCCATTCCACCTCCTGTCCTCCAGCTCTCTGTCAGTTCCTGTGTTTCTGGCTCTTCTGCGTGCACTCTCTCTCTCTCTCCCCCACCCTCCCTTTCTCTCCCCTCTTTCCATTTCTCTGCACCTCCATCTCCCTCTCCCCATCTTTCTCTCCTTGTTTCCCTTCTTCTCCTACATCCCCCCAGGCCTTTTGCAAGAAGGAGAGGACGTGAGGGCCACCCCCAACTGCACAGCTGCCGCAGCATCTCCAACCCCAAGGGCCAGAGGAGAGGGAACCAGGCTGCCGGGGCCACACCTGGGGGTCCCAGCTGGGATCACTGCCCCCCCAACCTCCCATGGGCCTCGGCCTTCTCTCCCTCCTGCCTTCTGCTTGGGGGACTCAGGGCTTCATTCCGAGGGGGCACCACAGTGACACCCCATTTCCCGGGCCATCTCAGTATTGCCTGGGGGGGCCACCCCCCACCCCCAAGTGCCTTTGCTCTGTTTTTATACCCTGAATTGGAGGTTTATTTTTTAATATATATTATCTAAGGAGAGGTCTGTGTTTGTGAGGGCGGGACAGGGGCCCTGGAGTAGCGTCTGGAACCCTCCATGACTGCCTGGCATCGCCTTCCTGGGTCTGTCCCACCATGTTGCTTCTTTGCCTCTTGCCTTTCTTCAGTTGTTCATTCATTCCTGTGTTTTAACAGGTACTCCCCAGGTACCCCTCCACACCCACACCCCCAGCTCCCGCCCCCGAGCCCCACAATCACAATGCTGGGCACCCCATGTCTCACGCTCCTTTCCATTATTTTATTTTTGTAGTAAACTCTCTGGAAGTGGCTGTTGGGGGTCATGGGGAGCTTGTGGGGTGGGGGCCCTCCTGGGTGGGGGCTGGGGGCGGGGTTATTGCTCTGAGCTCCCTGTCCCCAGGGGGCCTTTGTGGGGAGGGTATCAGGACTGGGGCCAGCACAGGGGGTCACGGCCACACAAACACGCAGGTCACAGCACAGAGGGTGGGTGGGGAGGGGAGGCTGGGCACCGTATTGCACTTTAGGAGTGGGGCCAGGCAGGGAGCCCCCCACCTCAAACTGGAGCCTGGGGAGGAGGCTGGAGGCCATCACATTCCCTCCCCTCTCTGGAGAGGGAGGTGAGTCCCCCATTCTGGGGCTGGGGAAGGAGACTGGGGCAGTGATGTGCCCAGCCCTGGGAGGGGCTGAGGGCTGGTCCCCAGCCTTGGGCAGGACATCGAGGGCAGACCAGAAGACAGAAGAGGCAACACAGGCGGCTGCCCTGGTCCCTGCCTTGGCAGAATCCATCATCCCATGCCAGCTCAGCTGCCAACCTCCCCTTTGCCCACCTTGGCCTTGGGGGGCATAGGGGGGCTCTCATCGCCCTCACTGTCAGAGCTGCAGCCACTGACGTCAGTAATCTCCAGCTCTGAGTCACTGTCCTCCTTCCCGCCCAGCGTGGCCTCTGGACCCCCAGCCCCCGGCAGTGCTAGGCGGGGGGCTGCTGCCAGGCCCGAGGGGCGCTCGGGGCCCAGGCCCTCCCCTGTTGCAGCCAGTAGGGGCTGGGCTGTGGGGCCTCCCCCTGCCCCTCCTGAGGGCAGGTGGCCCAGGGAACTGGCCAGAGGGTTGGGGTAGAAGTGCGGGGGGTAGAGAGAAGGTGGCAGCTTGGGGAATGGGCCGGTGAGGTACGGGTTGAAGTTCCAGGGGTACTCTGGGAAGGCGCGGCCGTAAGGACCCAGCAGGCCAGGGGGCTTGGAGTAGCCGGTGGCACCTGCCGGGTACAGGGGGTGGGTCAGGCTTAGCCACACCTCCACCGTCGGGGTTCCCTGGGCATTAGTAAAGGCTTCCACCTCCCTGCCACGTTCGACCCCACTCTCCCTCACGGTGTCTCCCCACCTTCACATGGCTTCCCCCCATCTCCACCTCCCCCACTCATCTCCCCTTTCGTTTAGCACCTCTGAGAGCCCTTCTCTCAGCCTGTCCCCCTCTCCAGTTCCTTCCTCCCTGCTTTCTCTGGCTTTTAGACACACACACACATACACACACGTGTACATATGCACGCGGCCTCCTTCCTGCATCCTGTCTGTCCTCCCTGTCTTTGCTCATCCCCTTCCCTCAAACACGTGCAGCATCCCCCCACCAGCACCCCGGGATCCCCAGGGCCTTACCGGAGCCCAGGAACGGGAAAGGGCTGTCCAGACGCAGCTTGTCTGTCTCAGAGGTGAACAGGGGCCCCCGGGCCCCCGGTTCTCCCAAGCGTGGGGCAGAGAACAGGGTCTGCAGGGTCTGGAGAGGGAGGTGAGGGAGGTGGTGCTGCTCAGACTAGCCGCCCCCTCCCCAGGGGGTTCGTGGCGGTGGGGGGGGCGCCAAACGCCCCAGTTCTGGGACCCTAGTGTCCTAACTCACCTCAGGGGTCAGGGGAGGAGCATCTGGCCCAGGGCCTGCCCCAAAGGAACCAGGGGTCAGCAAGAGTGGGGAGCCCGTGGTGGCTGCTGCCATGTCCAACAGTGGGTAATTGACAAGCACGACTTTGCTGAAGTTGAACTTGTAGGTGAACCTCTTCCCTTTCGTCTTGTGGAGAATCCGCTTGTTGTAGTAGTAGCTGCAGGGAGAGGGAGAAGGGGGGCGATGCTGGGGAGGGCCCCTAACACGTGCTCTGTGCCAGGCTCAGTGCACAGAGCACAATTTGGGGAAACCAAGGCTCAAAGAAGTCCCTTGATCGAGGCCCCAGGGCAAGGAAGGGGAGAGGCTGGGGCTGGGATCCCAGCCTGTGTGACTCCAAAGCCCAGGTTCCCATCCTTCCTCCTTGCCTGCCTTCCACTCTCAAGTAGGTAATTACAAGAACTACCACTGCAAGGCCCTGTGCCTTGGGATCCAAGGGGATTCTGTCCCAGGGAGTTGAGGGGAAGCCGCCCGGGGGCGGGGCCCAGAGGGACAGTGAGGGGAGAAGGGGTGAAGTGGGAGTCCAGGCCCCCAGCCCCTCCTCACCGTAGGGCCCGGCTCAGCTTGTCATAATTCATGTGGGGCTTGCATTTTCGGATGCCCCAGAGCCGAGCCACCTCATCGGGGTCCTTGATGACGAATTCCCCGTAGTCCCCCTGCCAGGCGATGACACCCTGGTACTCCTCCTTCTGCAGCAGCTCCAGGATAAAGTGCCACAGCTGGATCTGCCTCGAGCCAGGGGACGACTCTGGCTTGTAGGCCCAATCTGGGAAGGCAAACCCTGGGGACAGGAGCAGGGGAGTGGCCGCAGGTCAGGACACCAAGTCCGGGGCTCTGGGTCCTGCTGGGACTCAGGAACCAGCAGGTGTCCAGGCCTACCCCAACTCCTGCTCTCTGATGAGCAGCCGCCCAGCCTCAGGCACCTTTAGGGACCCAATTCCCATTCTCTCTACCCCACTCGGTGTCTAGTCCCCAGACTGTCCAAATAGTGAGAGAGAAGTCAGTCATCTGGGCACCCTGGATTGGCACTTCCAGCCTGATCCCCTATCTTGGGACAGCTCTCCCAGGTTCAGTGTCCTGGGGTGGAGCATGGGAGGGACTAGTCTCCTGCATCTTTGACTGTGGGGAGGAGCTGGAAGCGGGCAGCTTGCAGGGAAGGGCACCCCCTCCACAGCGTTAGCCCTTGTCCCCACTGTGCCCCAACCCCAGGGAGGTCCCCTGCCCGAGGAGATCTCTGGTCTCTCCTGCATTCTGAAATGCCCATCTCCTGCTGTCTCCCCATCTCCCTGGCCCTGGCCCCCTGCTCCATCTCTCCCCAAAGCCCCCAGACAACCCACCCTAGCACATCCCAACAGCCTGTGTGCACCTGTGTCTCTGCCCCTGCCCATGTGTATGCCTTTCACGTCCCCATGTGCCCTCCCTGCATCTGTGCTATCTGAGAGCAGTGTGTGTCTGCAGATACCCCCAGCACACATGTCACACAGACGTCCACTCACCCATGCCGGACACCCAGCTACACCGTGGGACACAGATGCACCAGAGTGCCACACTCCTGCTGGGACACACTACACCACACAGTGTGCCACCAAAGCGGACACACCAGACACCCAGCATTGCACACCCATCCCCACACTCACAATTATACATCTCAGGCCCCTCAGAACTGGGACCCACTAACAACACAACCATGACAAGAGACAGGACCCCACAGGCCCACATGACAGTGTCATGGAGACGGTGAGTGCAGTATCAAAACATGTCAACCTGACAGGCACATGGTGACAGCAGGACAGCCTCCCAAACCCCCACGCAGGCACGCACACTCTAACACCCACAGCTCACTCAGCATTACGCATTGCACACTCACGGGCATCCTGCACCCCACTGTCCAGATATGCCCAGAAGCTGAGTGGAAATGGGAAGGTCTCACCCACCCCTAAATCTCACCTCCCATCCAGGAGGCCCCAGACCCAGGGTCCCGTTTCTGTGCTCACTCCTGTGCCACATCCTCTGTTCCCTTCCCCCTCCTCAGAGACCCCCCCAGACCCAGGCTTGAAAACAGAAGGTGGAATTAGCCCATAAAGAGCTGAGAGCCTGCAAGAAAGGGAAGGAGGTTGGGGAGGGGGACGATGCTGAGCTGGGAGATCAGGTCCCCATATCCACATGCTGTGTGGTCCCAAAGCAGTTCCTTGCCTTCTCTGGCTTACTAGAATTTCAGGGGTGGGAGGCAGGGAGCAGCAGGATGCTGTCCAGGCTGCCTGGGTGTATAAAAGTGGGTGCTAATGCCTCCCTGCCTGCAGGCTGGAGAAAGCTAGGCAGTTTCCTCCCTGAAGGGAGAATTTTTCTTAACTCAGTTCTCTCTCGGATAACAGGGCTCAATCAACACACGGGCTCTGGTCCATTCCACACCCAGAACACGTCCCAGTGGGGAAGCAACTGTATCACAGACACATCCACACGACCCCAAAGGTGACAATGCGCAACGGGGCACACACATGCAGACATACAACCCAACCCAGAAACACCACCTGTCCTTCAATGCATGTCCTCAAATGTGTTGTACCCGCTGAGACACACACAACTGGAGATAGGACCTGCAACCTCAGCTGCAGACACACACGTTGTCACAAACAGCCCCCAATAGTCACAGTGACACACAGATGCTAGAACCCCAACACACACACCAATACAGACACAGCCCCCAACACAGAGGCCCAGGGGGCACCCACCCACACAGCCCGAAACCCACCAAGGCATCCATTCGCATTGCCACACCACACGACAGACCCGTAAGGAACAGCGAAGGCTCTTCACCCACTGAAGCAGGTGAGCTGGAAGACACCCCCCAACCCTAAAAGGTAGACCTGCGCGATGTCCCAGAAAAACGAGACACAACACTCCCAGCCCAGAGACACTCAGGTAGCCTCCGCTGTGCATGAACAAGCAGGCACACCAGCTCACAGAAAGACAGATGCTGTGTACACACTCTCCCAGTGTGACCCCTTCTTCCAGAAACACTGATGTGCGACACAGGGACACACTCCAAGACCCCAAATACCAGGCACAGAGTCTCAATACACACACACACACACACACACACCATGTGTGGGGCGTGTGACTTGGACTCAAGTGCATGTCCAAGCCAGTCTTACTGTCCACATCCCCAGCTCTGAGCATCCACTTCCAAGCAAGCCGTCCTCTCTCCCAGGGCTCCGGCTGGCTGGGCCGTGTCTCCACGTCCCCTTGCCTGGGCAGTTCCGTCTGTCCATCTGTCCACCAGCGCCTGGCCTAGTGCCCCCTCAGTCCCCATCCCTGATCCATTAGTGCCTGTCTGTCTCCAATCTCCCTGCTTCTCTCTGCCCGCAGGTCCTGGGTGGGAGCAGGCTGAGATGTACGTGGCAGAGACCCCAGGACCTCAGCCCCTAGATTCTTGTCCCTCTCCGACCTCACTACCTCACCACCCTCCAAAAGACCCTCTGTCCCAGCAGGCAGGTGGCAGGGACATCTGGCTGTGAAGTTTCTAGCCAAGTTTTTCACTAAGGGATTGTATTTGGGGGACTCTGGCAGAGCCTGGGAGGTGGAGGGAGGATAGTGAGAGGGGCAGAGGAGGGGCCGGCTCGCTGGGGAGGCCCAAGTGCTGGTGGGGGAAGTCAGGCCAGTTACCGGGGGTCCAGAGAGCTGGCAGGGCGGGCGGGGCGAAGAGAAGGTCGGAGACGCAGCTACAGTCCATGGTGGAGCCGGCCCTGCAGAGAGGCCGGGACAGACACACGGGCACAGGATGGGGCAGGCAGGAGAGACAGACAGGGGTCAGTGGGGTTGGGTGCTGCCCAGGGGCTCCCCGTTCCGCCCAGGCCCCACCCGGCCTAATGCCCGCTGCCCTCTCCCCCGACATCCCGCCTCCTCTCGCAGACACCCCTCTGCCCGCGCTGGTCCCCATCTTTCCCGTCCCGCTCCCAGCCCTGGGCCCCCGATCTTTCCTCCCCGCCTCTCCTCCTGCAGCCTCCCCCTTACTCTGTGCCTCGATCACTACCCAGGCGGCGCTCCGAGCCTCCCGCCTCGCTTCTCGCCACTCGCTCGCTCACTCACACTCGCTGGCTCTCGCCACCCGCCCGCCCTGCACCGTCTCTGCTGCTGTCTCTCTCTCCCTCAGCTCGCGCCTGACCTCTCAGGTCCGTCTCTGCGTCTCTGGGTCTCCCTCTGTCTCTCTCTCTGGCTGCCCCAGATTTATCTCGCTCTGAACCTCACCCCCACCGCCAGCCCGCCCAGCTGACCCCCAGGCTGGCTCGTCCAGCTCTTGCGCAGCTCCCCGCTCGCATCTGTGAGCCCGGAGCAGGCCAGAACCGGGCACCCACCCCACGCTCGGCCCCTGCAGTCCCCCCTACCCTGCCGAGCAGCCCCCAGCACCCTGCACAAGTGCTCCCCCAGAGGCCCCCTCCTAAGCCTGCTGCTTGCCCCTCAGACATCCCTTCCCTCTTAGATCTGCCTCGCCCCCAGGTAGCCCCCCTCAAACACCCCTGCCCCCTTAGATCTTCCTCCCCCCTCAGAAAGCTCCCCTCAGATACCCCTACCCCCTTAGATCTGCCTCCCCCAGACAGCCCCCCTCAGACACCCCTTTCCCCTTAGATCTGCCTCCCCCAGACAGCCCCCCTCAGACACCCCTTCCCCCTTAGATCTGCCTCCCCCAGACAGCCCCCCTCAGACACCCCTTCCCCCTTAGGTCTGCCTCCCCCCTCAGAGAGCCCCCCTCAGACACCCCTTCCCCCTTAGATCTGCCTCCCCCAGACAGCCCCCCTCAGACACCCTTGCCCCCTTAGATCTGCCTCCCCCCTCAGAGAGCCCCCCTCAGATACCCCTTCCCCTTGGATTGCCTCCCCTCTCAGACAGGTCCTCCCTTTCAGACCCCCACTCCCTCAGACACCCCTCTCCTCAGATACTTCATCCCCCTAAGATACCCCATCCCCTCCTCATCCCTGTGTCTCAGAAGCTTTCCCCTCTCTGGCAGCCCCTCCCCCTCAGAGACCCCACCACCCCAGACACCACCCTCAGACACCTGCACCCTTAGACATCTCCTCTCAGACACCCCCCCAGACACTCCACGCCTCATGCGCCCCTCCCTTCGATACCTCAGCCCCTCACCACTCCACACCTTCAGACCCCACCTCTGAGAGAGAGCACTTTCCTCAGACTCCCTCCTTTAGACACACCGCCCTCAGATACCCCACCCCCATTACATACTCTTAACACACATTCCTCTCCGACACCCCGCTGCTCCCCAAAGATCCCACACCCCTCAGAAACCACAGACACTCTGTGCCCCCACAAACCCCACCTCACCCTTCGGACACCAGACAAAATTTGTCAGACAGCCCATTTCTCCTTAGACTTGTCCAGTCTCCCCCAGACACGCTCACCCCAGTCCCCTACCTCCAGGTGTCTAGTCTCCCACACGCTCCCCTCCAGCACCCCCCCTCCAGCACCCGGGCCCCTCCACCACCTCAGCTGCCCCCCCCAGGGTCTCCCCTGCCCGGGGCTACCTTATTCCCACACCCGTCTCCATCTCCATCTCTCTCACCCCATCTCCCCAACTTTCTCTGTTTATCTCCCTCCCTGGCTCTCTCCCTCTTTATCTCTGTCTCTCTCTCTCCTCACTCGGTCTCTTTTTTCTCTTCTCTGTCTCCTCCCACCATCTTTTTTCCATTTTTCTCTCTTTTCTTTCCCTGTGTCCCCTCAACCCATGGTGTCTCTCTCCCCATCTGTCCCCACCCCGCTCTCTCCCCAGCTCTGCAGCCCTCTCAGTCTCTCTCCAGCTCTCTCATCTCTCCCGCTCCATCACTCAGTCTCTTTCCCTGTTTCTCTGTCATCCATGCCCGCCCCCATCTTTTATCCCTGTCTGTCTCTCCCTGTCCCCCCATCCCTTCTCCTGTCTCTCTCTCCCTATCTGCCCTGTTCTTCCATCTCTCAGTTGCTCTCGCTCCCTGTCTCTCCACCCTCTGTCTCTTTTCCTCCTTCTCTGCATCTCTCTCTCCCATCTCTCTGTCTCTCTGCCCCCAGCCCGCCCTGTCTCAGTCTCTCTCTTCATCTCCCTCCAGTCTCCCCATCCCTCTATCACCCCATCTCTGCGCACCTCTCCCTGCACCTCTCCCACCTCCCCGGCTCTCTCTGCCTCTCTGGGTTCCCCCTCCCTCCTCCCCCGTCCCCCCCCTTGGCCCCTCTCATTTCCGTGTTGGTTTTGATTTCTCTTCCCAACGCTTTCAACTCCCCGCCGCCTCCTCCGGACACGTTATAACGAGGAGCCGTGGGATCGGCGCTCCGGGCCCTGCTCCCACGCTCCCCCCGCCGTCTCTCACACGTCTCTGCCATCTCGCAGTCTCTGCCTACCACTTCTCCCGTCTCTGTCCCCTGCCTCTGTCCTGGCAGGCCCCTGGGAATGGGTCCCTGCCCCCTCCTGTTCCGTCCCCTTCCCTGTATTTCTGCCCCGACTGTCTGGGTCCACTGCGCCGCATCTCTGGGTCCCCATGTCTCTCTGTCTCTGGGTCCCCACGTCTCCGTGTCTCCACATCGCTCTGTTTTTATGTCTCTGGGTCTCCACGTCTCTCCTCCCCACATCCTTCTCTCTGTGTCTCTCTGTCTCTGTCTCCTCATCTCTGTCTCTGTCTCCACATCTTAGTCTCCAAGTCTCTGTTTCCGTCCCAGTGTCCCTCTCTTGGGGCCCCTTTGATCTCGCCCTGCCCCTGGCGCCCCCCTGGCCCCATTGATCGCTGATCGACCTGATGGTGGGAGCGGGGCCTGTGGGGGCTGGGGCTGCAGGGCCGGGCAGGGGCCTGGTAGGATGGCTGGACAGACAGCCAGCCGGCCCCAGCCCCGGTGGCTGCAGAGGGGGAGCTGCTGCAACCCCTGCCCCTCCCCACTGGCCCATGCGGTGCGGATGGGGACTCCGGGCAAGCTTTAATTTTTAATTTTATTTTGCTTCCTCCACCCCCCCCCACCCTCCATCTCCACCGCCCGCAGCCATGGCACAGAATGTGTGTGCGCGCGTGTGCATGTGTGCGCAGCAATGTGGAGAGGGGCTGGGCAGGCAAGAGGCTGCCTCCCTCCTCTCCTTGCCAAGCAGTTACACAGACCCACACACCAACCCAGCCACACACACCACACTGTCACACAACATGGCACACAGACACATGTCAACAAAGTGACATACGCCACAATGTCACACACAACACATCACACAGACATGGGTCAACAGTGACACATGCCACACTGTCACACACATCACACAGACACACGTCAACAAAGTGACACATGCCACATGGTCAAAACCAACACACATCACACAGACCTACACAGTAACCCAGTCACACATACTACCAGGTCACACACAACACACAGACATGCATGTCAAAACAGTCACACACAGCTTGACTGTCACACACCTCATCACACAGAACATAAACATACAGTTGCACACAGATACACAAGACATACACCAGTTCAGTCCCCCACACAAAGACGCACAATCACAAATTATAGACAGACACACACTAACACAGACACATCATCACACACTGAGTCCCACAATCAAATACAGACACACAGACCTACCAGCACACAGGGACACACAAGCACACACTGACACAATGACACACAGAGAGACACACCCAGACACACCCCAGCACAGCCAAGCTAGTCACACACAAGTGACACAAAAGCACACAGCCACACATACAAGCACTAGAGACCCTGTGTGCACACGTGCTCCATCATGTGTGGAGACAGAGATGCACACACCACACCAACACAGACAGCCACTGCCAGACCGCAAACACACAAGGCCCCCCCAGACACACACACACCGACCAGCCCACACAGCAGCACACTCAGACCCACAGGCCAACTGGGTGAGGGGCTGGGTCCGGGTAGGGGTGGGCACTCAGAGGTAACCCCACCCCGGGGCCCCACTGCTCCTGCCGCCATCTGTCCAGCTGTCTGGCTGTCCATCCACCCATGTGTGGGCTTCTCAAGCCTGTCTCTGCATGTGTGTGCATGCGTGTCCCAGGCCAGGTCCCGGCCTCTCTCTGGACCCTCTGGATGCCAGTGTCTCTCTCCCTCACTAAGGACCTTTGTTGCTCCATCTCTCTGTCTCCAAATATCTCCGTCTCTGAGGGTCTCTGTTTCTCATCTCTGTCTCTCTCCGTCTCTGTCCCTCTCTGTCCCTCCAAGTCTTTTCGCCTGTCTCCTCACCCCCCACCACCCTGGCCCCCTGGGCTGGGGTTTAACCAGTTGTTTTGATTTCTCTAAGCTGCGCCAGCCGCCTCGGGAGCCGCCTCGGGCCTCACACCCCCCAAGCCCCTTCATCCCTCACCCAGCCCCCCCCACCTCCCCTTAACACAATCTGCACAAGTGGAATGAAAATTGATTTTTTTTTTAAATTTCATATCTTCTCCAGGGCTCTGTCTAAAGAGGAGAGAGACACGGCCCAAGACCCTTCTCCCGCCCCCGCCCCCACACGCACACACACACCAACAAACACACATATCACACCCGGTCACACACATGTACACCCTGACACTCTGTCAGCACCCACTCGTGCCCACATGTTGAGACACAACCTGGGGACACTCCCTATGCCACACACCCGTGTAGGGACACACCTGTGCACACAGTAGAGACACACAGTGGACCCCCAGGCACACACTCTCCCTGGACACCCACCAGGAGGCACAGTTCACACACCACAAACACCCTGTCCCATCTGGGTGCATAATGCCCAGCTGCTTGCTGTCACACACCATACACGCACGTGCTCACATGCACAGCAGTCCATACAGATCAGGGCCACATCCATGTGTACACAAACCCAGGCTCAGGGACTGCCCCACCGCAGGCACTGAGGAGACCCTGTGCCTGTCCAGGGGAGGACGGGTCAGGAGGGTGATGGGGGCTTTCCTGCCCGGACTCGCCCCCAACCCCCGAGGTCTCCCCCCCTAACTCCCACTTCTGCCCACATCTACCACATGCTCCAGGCCTGACCCTGGGTTGGGGTACCTCTATGCCTGGGGTGTGCACACACATGCACACACACACACAAACCCCTCACTACTTCTCTGAAGGCCACACACTGTCATCCCCACAACAGGCTGGTTGATGTGAGAGCTGACTCATCCCCACACGGGCACACAAAACACAGGGACAGAAACACACAGTCACCCATAACACACAGACCCACACAGCACACACAGTGGCACCAAACACATGTCTGCTCACACGTCATCACAGAGGCACAGCCCCACACATCATTGGGCATCAGTTCACACAATTAGCGCACACATGCACCGTCGAACACTCACACATGAATACACAACCACAGACACACACAGCCTCCACCACTCTTTAGAGCTGGGCACACACAGTATCATTCACTTAATTGTTATAAACCGACACTCCTTATCCAGCCTGTTACATTCAACTCCCCAAAATGACTACACACATGCACACACACACATACACACACACAACACCATCCACCTCTGATCCCAGACTCAGACACAAGCCCACAGGCTCAAAGACACAACAGCAACCCCTTAACCCAATGCACTGCCACACAAGCTCACTCAGCCAATCTCTGATGTACAGATTTGGGGGGATTTTTGTGACCATGTCCCACAGTTGTTCCTTCACTGTGTTCCTCACACCCACACTCACCAGCCCACCCCCGGGGTCCTATTGAGGTGGCACTCGCTCAGTCCTTCTACCCAGTCTCCTTGGACTAACAACTCTTGTCTCCTCGCCCTCAGAGGTGTGTGTCCTGGTCACTCAAACACCCCCGCGTGGCCACCCAACGTCAAAACTCCAGACACGGCACAACTCCAGAGTTTTGGACAGTCACACCCGATGCTCACAGCTCAAGTCACAGAGACGTGCTCGCAAACACGACACGTGTGGCTTTACTCAGCCCCACGGTCTCACACCCACACTTAGTGCCAGGAACGCACACATCTCCACACATCACATTCATATGTGCTGCGATGCAAGTCACACAGTCACATGAAAAGACAGCCAACCTCCCAACACACACACAGTGTCACATACCACAGATACACACACAGTCGCAATAGGCTCGTGCATGCATACATACATACACAGGCGCACGCGTGAACCTCTGCCAAGGCTGCACCATGGAAGACAGACAGAGGGACAGATTGGTAGACAGACAGGGCACTAGCTCTCCGGCCTGAAGAAGGTGTGTCTGTGACACCAGATTTGGAGTGGTTAGGAGGCACCAAGTCAGGGCAGGGATGGAGACCCCATACCCACCCTCTCCCTGTCTCTCCCTGTAGCTAGCGTCTCTGTCTGGGGCCGAGTATATCTCTCTGCGTCTCTGTCTCTCTGAGTCCCAGTCTCTGCATGGATGTCCCTGGGGCTGCAGCCAGCAGGCGGAACGGTGTCAGTGGGGGGTGGTGAGGGAGCGGTCCCCAGGGAGGTGGGAGCCGCAGTGCCACGCACCCCGCCTACCAAACAGCTCTGGGGGAGGGGAGGGGAAGGACCGTGGATGTAGACCCAGAGCTCAAGCTGCTCCCCCACTCCTGCCTGGGCCCCCGCCCCTCCCCTCAGAGACCCAGAGAGACAGAGGAAGCACAGTGCAGGGGAGGGTGGGGTGGGGAGAAGGAGAGACATGCAGAGAGGGAGAGAGACACACAGGAGGGAGGGAGAGAGAGAGAGTGAGGGAAAGAGACAGAGAGAGGGAGAGAGACAGAGAGGGGGCAGAGACAGAGAGATGGGGAGGGTGAGACAGATGGGGAACAGAGAGACAGAGAGAAGAAGGGGGAAACAATGACACACAGAGGGAGAGAAATCAGAACAGAGAGGGAGGAGAGACAGAGACAGAGAGATGAAGAGAAACAAGTGAGAGCCCCACAAAGAGAGGGAGCAAGACTCCAGAGAGAGACAGAGACAGACAGGAGAGAGTCAGAGACAAAGAGATAGGGGGAAGAAGATCCGAGCTAGGAAAACCCGGAAATGGGGGATGAGCCAGAGAGGCTCGGACAAAGTGAATTACAGAGCCGGAGGTCATGGGGAGAGAGCTGCTCAGAGGAGACCCTGGGTCAGGGAGGAAGGAGAGGAGGGGGCACAGATGCGGAAAATTGAGGGATTAGGGCAGAGGCGAAGGAGCAGGTGAGGGAGAGCCAGAGCTGCAGGGTGGAGACGGGAAGCCCTGTGGTGCAGGCAGGGCTTCAAGTGTGGGTTTATGGCCACCGTGAAGCTCTGCTCAGCCCTTCTGCAGTCCTGGGGGGGTCAGTATCCCCGGGGGGCCTGAACTAGCTCCTGGCTGCCACCCCAACTCTAAAACCTGCCCCTCCTCCTCCTCATCCCCCTCTCCAGCCAGCCCCACCCCAACCCTAGCTCCAACCTCAATCTCATCCCGGCCCCATCCCCAACCCTTGCCTCATCTGAACCGCAACCTCCTCCCAACGCCACATCCTTCCTCATTTCCAGCTCCCTCCCCTGTCTCATCCCCACACCCCAGGCCCTGCCTGACTGCCTTGGCTGGACCTTTGGGCCCCAAGCCATCTCTCAGAGAGACAGTGACAGACGTGAGGGGACAAGACCGTGATGTGGTGGTGCTAGAGGAGTGGGGGGACAGAATGCTGGAGGCAAATGTGGCCAGCTGGTTCCGGGAGCCGAGATGGAGAGAGCCCTCTGGACTGTAATGGCCCAGGGGCAGGGGTGCTGTGTGTCTTGTTCACAGTGCTTAGCACCAAGTATGTGCTCAAGAAATACTGTTTAAATGGAATCCAGATTAAACGGAGCAAGGCAGGGAAACAGAGAGACCAAGAGATGGAGAGGCAAAGGGACAGAAAGCCAGAGACCAAGGGACAGAGACAGAGGTGGGGCAGCCAGATGTGGGGTGAGGGGCAGAGAGATGGGGAGACAGGAATGGAGCAGAGAACCAGAGGGCAGGTGGGCAGAGGGACAGAGAGTGGGGGGACTGAGACACAGGAAAAGAGAGGAACAGGGAATTAAATGTGTGAGGAGATGGGGAGAAGTGGGTGACTGAGGGTCAGAGAGAATGAGGAACAGAGAAATGGGATCAGAGACCCAAGAAAGCAAACACAGGGCAAAGAGGGACAGAGAGGCAGAGACAGAGGGCAGGGCCCAGTTCCCTGGGCAGGTGTGGGCCTGGGCCGCTGGAGCTGGGTGCCTGGGCTACGGGGGATCCCACAAGGGCCAGAGAAGGGCCAGGGTCCGGACGGGCTGGGGGAGGCTCAGGGCTCCAGGGGCATCGCGCGGTGCTAATTCAGCGCCATCGATCAGACGGGATGAGAGCAATAAATTATTGTGACAAGATGCAATCCTGGCCCGCGCACTGCCGCCGAGGCAGATCGATCCCTGTCCCCAGCCCCACACCGGGTCCCATGCCCAGAACTCGGCCGGGACGCCTCTGCCCACCTCTCTCTCCATTCCCCCCACCACACACACTCCCACTGACAGCCAGGCAGGGCTGCGGCCCTTGGGAAGAGACAGGAACAGAGAGGGAAGATCAGCCCCCATCTGGTCCAGTCCTCTCGCTTCCTTCAGCACCCCATCCTCACCATGACCTGGGAGGCAGCAACTGCCATGATGCCCATTTCACAGATGTGGAAACTGAGGCTCAGACAGGGAAAGCAACTCAGCCAAAGTCCCACAGGAGTGAGTGGTGATGCCTGACCCACATGTGGGTCAGTCTGACTTCAAGCCCAATATTTGCACTGTCAGAGGAGAGAGCCAGGGACAGAGACAGAAGAGGAGAGAGGAGATATATAGAGAGAGGGAGAGAGATGACATAGAGACAGAAACTGCAGGACACAGAGAAAGAAACAGAGAGTCAGAGAGTGATAAAGAGATGTAGAGAGATACAGAGACAGAGAAAGAGAGACAGAAATGGAGAAGTACAGAGCACAAAGAGAGAGACAGGGAGGAAAAGAGACAGAGAGAGACAGAGACTCAGATTCAGAGATAGGCAAGTGGGGAGATGGGCAGATGGAGGCAGAGATGGAGATAGAGAAAGGGAATAGAGGTGGACAGACAGGAAACACAAGCTGGGAAGGAGGTGCATGTAGACATGGGTAGTCTTGGAGACCAAGGTGCCTCTGGGGAGACAGGTGTATGTTGGCAGGAGGCTGTGCTGGCTCCATGCGACTTGGGGGGCAGGTGGGAGCGAGGATGCAGATGACAAGCTTGGCCTGGGGAGTCAGTGTCAGAGAGAGACAGGTGGAGCAGGGAGGTGGGGCGAGTCTCAGGGCAGAAGTGGAGGGAGAATGTGAGGCTGGGGTGTGGGAGAGCTGGCAGGTGATGGAGAAGCAAGTGTTCCAAAGTGACTAGGTGGACAGATGTGTCTGTGGAGGAAGAAGGTCACCTGATAGGCAGGTGTGGGAGGCAAGAACACCTGGATGTCTGATCAGATGGTCTCAGTTTGACTCAAATGTCCAATATCTACCAGTTTCTGAGACCTCAAAGAAATTACCCCGTTTCTTTGGGCTCAGTTTCCTTCTCTCTCAAATGCAGATAGACTAAGTAGCTGCCTCATACGGGCCTCGTGAGGATGAAATAGACAACGGATATGAAGAACTGGGAACAGTGCCTGTCACAGAGACAGGCTGAATAAGCGGTAGCTGGGAACACGTTACAAGTAGGTGCTACTCAAGGAGTGGTCCGTGGACCAGCAGAAGCACCTGGAGCTGGTCAGAAAGGCAGAGTCTCAGGCTGCACCCCAGACCTGCCGCAGCAGAATCTCTGGAGGGAGGCCCAGGCCTCTGTGATGCAATAAGCCCTCCAGGTTTCTGATGCACGCTGATGTCTGAGAACCTCTGACTTAAGGGATTCTGTATGCTGCTGCGGGCAGGTGTGTGGACGGCTGGGAACAGGTGCTACATGTGTGACAAAAGCTACAGGTGTTGCTTATGCTCTCCAAGAAAGGTGTTCCCTGAGGAGCTAGATGGCTGGTGACATGTTCTATGAAGAGGGACAGGCATTTCCACAGGGGAGCACGGGTGTGAGGGATCTGAAGGTTAGGCTCTAAAGGTGTGGGGTGACAGGTGGCCTGAGCAGGTGGTAGAGATGAGCATGGCCAAGACAAGGTGGTTGAGAGGTGGGGGGGTGGGTACACAATGTCTGAAAAGGCTATGAAGGGACCAGGGTTACCCGGATGTCAGGAGGAGGAGGAGGATAGAGGGGGACCCAGTGTGGGGAGTCAGGTGCACGTCTGTGGGACAGGAGTGGCCAGGAGTAGGTGTTCCCTTTGGGGACAGGTTGGGAAGGCCAGGGGTATGGCAGAGGCCCAGCTGAAGAGACGTAAAGCAGAGAAAGATTAAGGAGGAGGGAGTGGATGTGTCAGTACCTTTTTGCTGAAAAGATGAGAGAATGTGTCACCCGAGCAGGTGAAGCTTGAGGTCGACAGGTGAGGAACGGGCAGGTGTGTGAAGATATTGGTGTGATCTTGTGCAGCAAGGAAAGGGGAAGTGAGAAACATGGGAAATTTGGTGAGTGGGAAAAGAAGAGAAGTGGATCGATAGTTCCTAAGGGACAGGTGTGGGGAAACGGGTATATGGGGGAGGCAGACACCTATGGCCAAGGACAGATTCCCTGTCCACACATGCATACGTGTGCAGTTGTGTGTGTTGTGAGAGACAGTGAGAAGGAGCCAGACACAAGGTGAGCAGCAGGTGTGACTTTCAGAGGATAAGGGCTCACAGGAGACATGGTGGCAGGGGAAGGACACGGGGAAGAAGGATACACATGCTACCTGGGGACCACTGCATGTGTGAGCAGTCAGGCGGCGGTGGGGTTAGGAGGCAGGTGGGGTTGGTGCACGTGTTGTCTGGGAGACGAGAAAGACAGGTATGGCGGAGTCAGCTGGAAGGAGGTGTATTCATGTAAAATGATGGGAATTGAATGTGAGAGAGTTAGGTCCAGGCAGAGAGAGTGGTGTGAAGCAGGTGTGTTCTCAGGTGACATGTGTGGGAAACCCTTCTGGAAGGCTAGGTGTGAGGGAGGGCAAGGTTAGCATCGCAAGGGAGAAGTATGGGCGAGAGCCAGGAGGGTGGGAGGGGGCAGGCGCTACCTGAGGACAGATTAAAAGGATGCACGTGTGAGCGCTTATGTGCAAGGGAGGGGTGTGTGCTTGTGTGTGTGAAGATATGGTGAACAGGTATTGCTTGAGGGGAGGCAGAGGTGAAGAAATATGCATGTGTGAGAAACAAGTGTGTTTAGAGGGGACAGGTGAGACGGCGCAGGTGCAGGTAGGAAGGGAACCATGTGGTATAAAATGGGACAGAGGCAGAGATTCAGGTGGAAAGGGCAGATTTTGGAGAACAGGTGTTACCTGGAGGGGCAGGTAAGAGGGGACATGTGTTACCTGAGAGATCATGGGCATCTTTGGGGCAAGTTTCAAGGGGACAAGTGAGAAGGGCAGGTGAGAGGAAATACGTGATACCTACAGGGGCAGATGAAGGGAACAGGGGTGGGGGACAGGTGTTGCTTGAAGGGGGCAGCTATAAGGAGACAAATGTTACCTAGAGGTCCAGATGTGGGGAACTGAAGGGAGAACACTGGCGGGACAGGTGTGTTATAGACAGGTGGGGGTGAAAGGTGTTACCTGAGGTCACAGGTGTGCACAGCCTGACTCTTCCCGGTGGTCTGCCGCCTCCCTTTCACTCCCTACCCTCTCCTTCTCTCCCCAGGGGCCAGTTCCGGCACTCTGATCCCTCCCAGAGCTCAGCCCTGGGCAGGGCACGCAGTTAACTCTGGGCTCAGCGAGGCTGGGCCTGCCGGGCAGCCGGGGCTCCTGAGGCTGCTTGGCGATGCGGAGCGCGTCTGGGCCTCGGCGGGCCGGCAGGGCGGGGGGAGCGGGCGGGGGGGCCGTTTAGCCGTGATAGATCCGCGCGCCGCTTGTCTCTTAATCTCCGGAGCGACCGATCGATTCGCTATTTCCCTTTGTTGCCAGAAAATTCGATCCTGGGCCTGGAATTAGGTCCCCGGCTTAATCTGAGCGGAAACCAGCGAGGGGGAGACAGAGACAGAGACACTGGGAGAGACAGAGAGATAGTGAGAGACAGAGATAGGCAGAGACAGAGAGACAGAAAGAGAGATGCTGAGAAAGATATGGGAAGGGAGAGATAGGCATCGAGATTCTGAGAGATAGTCTAAGAGTTGGACCCAAAGAGGTAGAGAGAGATGCTGCGAGAGACAGAGATGGAGACAAAGAGATAGATCCTGGGAAAGTTAGAGCTGGGCACAGGTGCTGGAACATACAGAGACAGAGACAGTGAGGAGAGACCCAGCCAGGGAAGAGATGGCACAGGTGGCCCAGCATGGCCCCAGGACAGTTGCAGAATGACTGGTACAGAAAAGGTGTGCAGCATACTAGGCCACCTGTCCCCAAGTCACTTGTCCCTAGAAGGACACCGCCCCTAGAAGGTCAGGGCCAGGCCTGCACTCCCAGCCCGGAAGTGTGCAGACCCCAGAATTGGCCCAAGTGTCCTTCCCACAGCCCCTGTGACCCCTCACACCAAATATCCACACCCCAAATATCCAGAGCCAAATTTGCAGATCCTTGGCCTTGAACTCCAGCTCCAAATCCAGACCTCCCAGTTCCCCAAATCCAAACCCCCATGCTGACATTAGCCCCAAATATCCAAGGCCCCAGTCCTGACCCCCACCCCCAAACAGTCAACTCTCAACCCCAAATAACCAGTCTCTTGGCTCTGAGCCCCCAGGTCCCAAATTTCAAGCTCTCAGCTCTGGCATCTACACCCCATCAGGAGTCTAGCCCCAAATGTCCAGACTCACCCTCAGGTTGGCCACCAGCCCCCATTCCCAAATATTCAGTCCCCAGTCTCCGGCCCCCCCACCTCCCGCGCTCTCACACACTCCCCTGCCCCCCGTTTCCCGGCCCCCTGCCGCGAGGGCGCACCTCCAGCCCTTTTCCCTCCCAAAGTTGGACGCAGCACCACTCGCCCCCACTGCCGGGCCGGCGACCCCACCCGCCTCTCCACCTCAGGCTCCGGGAGCTCAGGCCCGCAGGTCTCTCGGAAGCACCTCCGCGCCCCGGCCCCCGCCCCGGGCAGGAATCCCCGCCCCCCATCCCCGCCCCTGCGCCGTCCCGCCCCGCGCACTCACTTTCTGGGGTTTGCGCATCCGCACCGGTACGGGGAGAAGTGTTCAAAGTTCGGATCCCGCAGCCATGGTCCCCGCGGCGTCCTGGGGAGGGGGCACCGGGGCGGGGGGCGGGGTGGGGGAGATGCCCGGAGCCCTGGGGGGACGGAGCCGGTGGGGGGGGGGCGCGCGAGCAGGGAGGGAGAGTCGCTGAGAGACCAAGACAGAGAGAGATCCAGACACAGAGAGACAGCCAGAGACACAGAGACAGGGGCCGAGCAGAGACAGGGAGATGCAGAGAGAGACACGAAACAGAGACGCGCAAAGAGACCGAGACGCGGGAAGCTGGGGACGGAGCTCCGGGCGGGCGGCGGCGCAGCGGGCCGGGCCCGCGGGGCCGGGGTGGGGGCGCGGGGGCGGCCGGCCTCCTCGCCTCCTCCTGCTCTTCCTCCTCCTCCTCCTCCCTCTGCTCCTCCGCGGCGCGCCGCGCGCCTCCCGCCCTCGCGGCCGCCCGGCCCGGCTCGGCGCGCAGATATATGGAGGCGGCGGCGGCGGCGGGCGGTGCGGGGGAGGGGGCGGGAGCGCGATCGATGGAATATAATTTTCCTCAAACTCGGAAAATAAAGTTCAGAGCTGATCAAATTTGAAAACAGATGTCGAATCGCGACTCTAAATAAGGTTCGATCCCGGGACTGAGGGAGTGGGGGTGGGGGGCGGGGGGGCGGAGAGGTGGAGAGACCCCCCCCTTCTCTCCTCGTCCCTCCCCTCCCCGCCCCGCCCCTCCCAAGGAGAAGCGCGGACAAACGGACTGGGGCCGTGAGGTGGAGGTAGCAGCTACGTGGCCAGGACCCCTGCTGGACACGCAAAACTGGACCTGGACACACACACACACACACACACACACACACACACAAAACCTGGTTAGCAGACACACACATGGATGTAGGGACACACGGATACAGTAACACAGACAGTGCAAACACACACACGGGACACATGGCCTGGTGGGCACATGGACACACAGCTGTAGGCGGAGACACATAGACACACACACATACACAGACTTACCGTCTGTACCCACAGCACACACATTCATACGGTAATACCAAAAGTTGAAATACACAACCTAAACACGGAGACACACACACACAGAGAAGCATCTACACAGACAGATGAACACACAGCCTACCCTGCCCCACAGCCATTCCCTGATCCACTGGACACACGGACATACACAGATCCATGGTGACATACAGCTGCACTCCACCCTGTGACACACAAACCCTGACACAAGAGCCCAGGGCATGTAGATAGACACACAGAAAATCACAGGGAGAACCCAGGGTGGGCACACTGACACTCCCCTCTGCATGCCCACATGGTCACAGGAGCACACACTCACACCTGCAGTGACAGAGAAGGACCCAGTGGGTCTGCTCCCATTGAAATAACAAGTAAACAGCCACTGGCCTCAGGGCCCTGAAAGCAGCAGCCCCCAGCCCCAGAGTTCAGCTCCCCTCTGACACCCAGCCTGGCCTGGTCCTCGCCCTCACTCTCTGCCCTCCTAGTCCCTCCCTGCGCCTTCCCCCCACCCCTTCCCCCTCTCCCCCTTGTCGCTTCCCTCCCCAACTTTTCTCTCCCTTTCCCAGGTCAAGCTCTGCCCCCCAAGCCCCAATGCCACCTTCTCAGGGGAACGCCCCTAGAGTCACCTGCCTCAGGAGGGGAAAGGGTCTGGGGCAAGACAAGAGTCCTCAGGTGGATATGCCGTGGCAGGGACAGCTCTGGAGATCTCACCAGCCCCGCTGACAC
The DNA here is from genome assembly GCA_031878705.1 of Tapirus indicus. NCBI lineage: Eukaryota > Metazoa > Chordata > Mammalia > Perissodactyla > Tapiridae > Tapirus > Tapirus indicus. The sequence continues at coordinate 17,835,612 of CM062926.1, read as the reverse complement.
CTAGGCGTTGAGACTGAGATCCAGGCGCTGGGGGGGGACGAAGAGAACTTCAGACAGGCTCTCGCTCCACCACCGCTCACCACTTGCTTGGGCAGGTTGCTAAACTTCCAAAGCTCAGTTTCCTCATCTGCGAAATGGGGCAATAGTGACAACTACCTCCTAGGGCTATTGGGGGGGTTACACAGCAGGACATGGGCGGAGCCGAGCCGTTGGCACCGTGCCAAGCACCGAATAAACACACACTTTGAGCATTACTGCTTCAGCATAATCAGATTAAAAATACGAAACACTCTGCTCAAAAACGAGAATCCCCTCACTGGTCTCTACATGGAACAACACTCTTTCAAGGAGCCAGCAGGACGCCCCTGCACTCTACCTTTCATTAGGCTGTACTTGAGACCCTTCAGGAGAGCCATGATTCTCTGGGTGCCTAGAACAACCCTGGACTGTACACAGCATCCTTGAAGGTAGCTCACCAGCCAGTCTCTGAGACTCGTGCCCCGTCACTGTGGAGAACATCCTGCAGCACCTTCCCAAACTGTGGAGAAGACCCTCCAGCACCTTTGCAGTGCGGGGCTCTGGATGCTAAGGAGGAGGTTCTGGAACACCCTCTGTGGGGTGAGACTCCTTCGTCTGCACGTGACACCCTTTGGGAGAGAGACAACACCCTCCAGGTGGAGGTGACACCCTTCAAGAGAGCTAGAACACCGCCAGGGTTTCAAGAACACCAACTGGAATGTACCTGATGACCATTAAATGCACAAAAGAGAGAAAGAACATCTCTGAGCAGAAAGAACTCAGTTGACTGTAGGTAACACCCTTCAGTAAGAAAGCACACCCTCTGGGAAGATACTGTTTACGACACAGTACACAACACCCTTCTGGAAAATAGAACAACCTTGGAATGTTGGTGATACCCATAAGACAGCAAAGAGCATCAGCCAAGAGGACTTTCACACTCTTTATCCCTAAGCCCTGCCTCTAGGAGAGATGACATCCCAGGGTGTCAGAAACACCCATTAGACTGTAGGTAACACCAGTGAGGGGTTTAAATGCCCAATGAGAGGATATGGAAGACCCCCAAGGAGAGCTCTGATGCCCTCAGTGGCTGGGACCTAATAGGCTGTCCATCATGCTGATGGGCATGTGACTGCCCAGAACTCCACCCCCACCAAGAAGACACCGTCCTGATTTCTGTAACACCTTTTGGGCTGTGCATCTCTGGGCAATCTACGTTCCTTCTCTGAGCCCCAGGTGGTTGGGAGGATTCATGAGAAGGTGGTGCCATGCCCTGTCAGCACATGGTCGGTGCTCAATAAAAGGGAGAGTTCTTGCCTTACAGCATTCCTGCGGAGCGGTGTGACACCACCCAGGCTGTCACTTCTTAGCAGTATTGCCAACACCTACTTGACTGAAAGAAGCATCTCACAGGAGGGGGACCATTAAGTTGTAGTTAACATCCCCAGGGAGGCTGCAATAGCACAAGGCTGTAGTTAACACCCCACTGGGAGGGAACACACTCGGGGTGTTTAATGCCCCCTGGAAAAGAGAGAGAGAGAGAACACCCTCACCAGCCTGTAACACCCAGGAGACTGAATTTATTACCCATGAAGGAGAGAGAACCCCTCTGGGGTCTGTAACATCCATTAGACTCTTTTTAAACCCCCAAGGAGTGAGAGGACCCCTCTGTGAGGGCTCACACCGCCCTTTAGATGCTTGTAACATCACTGAAAGAGGCCTCCAGGTGCAGCAGACACTGCTAAAGTGACAGAGGGTGAGACCAGGGTGGGTGTAAGCTGACCCCTTCACCCCAAGAATCTGTCCCCCTAACCCACTCCCCACCACAGCCCTCCCTGAACCACAGGTGTACAAGAGGTGGGGGTGGGGGCTGAACAGTGTCGGTGCACAATTAAAACAGCCATGACAATTTACCCTTTAATGGTATTTGCTCTAAACTCTCTACACTGATTAATTCATTTAATTCTCATAACAACAACCCTGTGAGGTAGGTGCTATTATTAGCATCATTCCCATTTTACCTATGAGGAAGCCGAGGCACAGAAGTCACTTGCCCATTCTTACCCAGCTAGTTAGTGTTGGAAGTGGGACCTGAGCCAAAGCAGCCTGGCCCGGGGGTGCCCCCCCACCCGCCGTGTTCCTAACCATTAGGCTATACTACCCCACTGTATACACCCCCTATCTCCACCCCACCCTACCCCCAGCCCACATATTAGACTCCAGTCTCCAGCTCTGACTGACCCCCCCCCTCAGCAAAGTCCACCCTAGCCCGGGGTCCCCACCTGGCTCAAGGCTCCCTGAGGGCAGTGCCTGTGTCTGATTCATCTCTGGGTCCCCACTGAATGCAGAGCCTGGCACTGGGAGGGGGAGCTAAGGACACCCAAGAAGGGAGGGAGGGGAGAAGGGAGGGAGGGGGAGGACGTTAAAAGAGAGCAGGGAGGAGAGGAGGGGAGAAGCAGTAAAGAGGGGCTCAGGGAGGAGGGCAGGCAGCCCTGGGCTCCTAGGGAGGTGGCTGAAGGAGGGCGGGCGAGGGGGGATCAGGCTGGGACAGGGCCAGGCCACACCCAGGGTGTTGGGGAGCGCTGAGGGGATCCAGAGCCAGGGCAGTCAAGGCTGCCAGGGGAGGGGAAGCAGACAGCATCCCGACCCCTCCCCCACCCCCTCCCCACCCCCATCCACTAGAGGTGGTGGAAGGATGCAGGCAGGGGATGACGGGAAAGACAGACAGACAGACACACAGGCAGACGGGAAGCAGAGGGAGGCAGGCGGTAGGGTGTGCGTATGTGTGTGGGGTGGGGTGGGAGTCAGACAGATGGACAAGGGGGGCATGTTGAGAAGCTGGTGTACAGTTGGGGCGGGGGTTCCCAGGACAAGGACGGACAGACTTAGGGCCTGAGGTTGGGGCAGAGAGGACAGACAGACAGCAGGGGAGAGTGGCCACATGTGAGGGGAGGACAGACAGAGGACGTCCCGGGAACTGGCGGACAGATGGACGCCAGAGGGACGGCCGTGCAGGCGCGGCCCGCGGGGCCGGGGCCAGGCCGAGGGCGCGCGCGGTGGCGGCCGGAGCGGGGAGGTGGAGGCTGGGCGAGCGGCGGTGTTTGTGGAGCTGTCGGCTGCGGTGGAATTATGAAAAATAGCAGGCATCGGAGCCGGCCTTCAGCTTCGATTAGGGGAGATGGGACATGACAGGTGCGATCAATACGCAGCCGTTCTATAAAGTGTCAAGTAATGAATCAATTTCGACTAAATTTTCCATTTTTCAGAGGCCGTTCTCCGAGAGAAGAATATCCTCTTTTGTAAAGATATTATTATCGATTTCGGCGGCAATTTGACATCAGGGGTAGTTAATTCCACTCAGAATAAAATTGAAAACACTTGAGAGAGAAAAGAGAGAGGCGAAGAGTGAGACAGAGAGGGAGAGAGGGGGAGGGAGGGAGGGGCTGGGAGGAGAGAGATGGATGGACAGAGAGACAGAGACAGAGACACAGAGACAGGGACAGACAGGGAGAGAGAGGCCTAGAGAGATGGGGGGAGACAGAGATATGCAGAGACACGGAGACACAGAAAGAGTAACTTAGAGACCATAAAGCCTGGAGTTAGAGAGAGAGAGGGAGACAGAGACTAAGACTTTTGGAGAGAGACTCAGAGATAGAGAGACAGGATGAGAGACAGAGAGAAACCCAGATGTTAGACATTTGCCACAGAGGGGCAAAGAAATGGACAAATTCAGAGAAAGAGAAAAAGGGAGAAAGAGGCAGGAGAAACTGACAGACGGAAGAGACATAAAAAGTGAGAGACGGAGAGGGAGAATCTTAGGGAGCTGGGGAGAGAGACACTGCGGGGAGCTGAGCAACAGAGAGGAGAGAAAATGGAAAGGAGGGGGGGTGGGGGCAGAGGGAAGGACGGGCAGGGGTGGGCAAGGGCACCCAGGAGAGGGGCAGAAGCTGAGGGGCCCGGGGCTGAGGGCACACCCGGAGATGGGGGTCTGGGGAGAGCCTCCTGCCCTGCCTGTGCTACCCCCCAAGTCACTGTGAATGGGGGAAAGTGTGTGAGTGTGTGTGTGACATAGTCCGAACTGCAGGCTGGGTTGAGGCAGAGTGTGAGTGGGTGTGTTGTGTGTCTGTGAGCTTCTCTGGGGGGCGAGGGGTCTTCTCTGGGGTGTGACTGGGGTTGTGTTTCCGGTAGGGGTGTGCGTGTGTTCGCTGCTGTCTGTGTGTGCCCTTGCATGTTGTGACTGAATGTGATTACTTGTGGAGTAATCCCGGGACTCCATCTCCATGTGTCCCTGTTCCTGCACCTGCACACGCTGTGGGTCCCTGGCCTTGCAGCCCCATGGGCCTCAGCAGCAGGCAGTGGTGACAACATTTCTGGTTAGTGCCTGTCAGTCCCCCAGCTGAAATCTCCGTTTATTCCTGAGCAGGTCACAGGCTGCCTGGAAAAGAGGAAAGAGGGGGCTGGAGGATGGGACCCCTGGGTTCTGAGAGAGAAAGTGGCTGGGGACCTGGACTCCTGGGTCTCAGGGAGGAGGGGCTGGGACCTGGACTCCTGGGTCTGAGGGAGGAGGAGGCTGGGGACCCGGACTCCTGGGTCTGAGGGAGGAGGGGCTGGGACCTGGACTCCTGGGTCTGAGGGAGGAGGGGCCGATGGGCATGGATACTCCTGAACGGGATGGTCCGCAGACAGCAGTGGGGCTGACTGGAAAGCTCCTCGGCCCTCCTGTCAGCCTCCCCACCAGAAAAGCCTGTACCTGCTGCCCTCTAGTGGACATGGAGATTGGGCCAGCCCAGGGACAGGGAGCTGACAGGTCAAGGCACCCAGGGAAGGGAAGGCAGAGGGACAGACCCGAATGGGAGCACAGACAGAGACAGAGAGATATGGACAGAGAAACAGGGGGACACAGACAGGGACAGAGATGACTAGGGGACAGAGAAGTAGGCAGACAGAGAGGCAAGGGTCAGGCAGACAGAGGATTGAGATCCTAGTTGAAAAAGAGAGAGAGACGACATGGAGACAGGGGCCGAATTAGAGAGGGACAGAGGAAGATGGGAGACAGAGAAGGGTCTGCCCACAGACAATGGGCAGAGAGTAAAGGTGACAGAGACTGTTGTTGGACAGAGAGAGGCTGGGCTGGTGAGAAGGCTAGGGGACAGATAGTATGAGAGACAGAGACATGAGCCATGCAGACAGAAGGACAGTGTGACAGGGATGGCAGACAGATCTAAAGAAGGGAGAAGAAGGGAGATGCCAAGAAGAAGAGAAAACCCAGGGAGCAGTCCAAGAGAAGACAGGCAGACAGAGAGATACAGGAGGTACAGGCGGACACAGAGAGGACAGCGAAAGAGATGGGTAGACACTCATGGACTGACAGATGGACACACAGAAAGAAACAGGCGACACACCCAGGACAAGAGGTGGACAGAGAAAGACAGGTGGATACACACGGAGAGACAGGCAGACAGAGCACGGCAGGTGGACAGAAGGATACAGAGAAGCCAGGGTCCCCAAAGCCAAGTGGACACCCCGAACTGGAGCAGAAAGGGGTATGTGGGGGTGAGGGTGGACCCGGGATTGGAGGAGACTGTGGCCTGGTGGAGGTTCCAGGCTGAGGGGCTTACTGAAGCACAGCATAGGAGTGGAGCTGGGGACAGGGCTCCCCTGGCCGGGGTCTCTGCCCGCTACCCCCTCCTAATCCCCCCCCCACCCGGCGGGCTGCCCGGCGGAGGCGACAGATTGAGCGATGAGACGCATTACGCACTTAATCCGCCTGATTGAATGTTTTGCTTTCGCCCAAATTGAAACATTAAACAACACGGGACGAGAAGAGGCGGCCGCAAATCACTCATGAAAGATTCATCTTCTCCCCGGCAGCCGCCACCACCCCCTCCACTACCGCCCGCCCCAGCCGGCAAGCCAAGGGGTGGGGGTGGGGGCTGGGGCAGCACCCCTGCCCACTCTGTGGGGCCCCAGCCCTCATGGCCCAGGGAAGTTCTTCCTGCTGTCTGGCCTCCATACCACAGGTGGTCTCAGAGACTGGGACCCCAGATCCCTGGACCAGCCTGACCTTGGCCTCATCCCTGCCCCTCTCTGGTGGGGCGCCCTTTTTGCTCTCTCTGGGGCCCACCTCTCCAGCACCCATCCTGGACCAGCCCAGGACCTTGGGGCATGGAGTGGGCTGCTCACTTGGTTTGGGGGGCAGGGAAGGAGGTCTGAGAGCCTCCTCTCTGTGCAGGGGGCCTTTCTGGGTTCTAGATCCAGCAGTAGGGGTGGCATCTGGGGGGTGACTGAGAGGGAGGTGGCCATTATGTCAGGATGAGTGGAAATGGGGGGACAGGGAGAGTGTCTGTGTGTTCTCTGCCACTCCAAAACTCAGTGTGTCTGTCTTGCATGGGTGACTGTACTTTCTGTCTGTCTGTCTTGCTCAGTCTGTGTTGTTGTCACTTGCTTGATGGCTGTGCCTGTCTCTCTGTCACTACCCCTGTGCCTATGTGATCCTGTGTGTGTGGCTGTAACTCCTTGGGCCTGTGGATGTCTGTCTGTCTGTGTCTGAGTGTAACTTTCGCTATGTGTATCCTGTGTGTGTAGTATTTGTGTGAGCCTATGTTTATGTGACTTTCAGGGTGTGACTGTGTGTGACTTCCTGTGTGTTCATTTGTGGATGCCTATGCGCCTGTGTCTGTCTGTCTCGGTTTGTGTCTGTGTGTTGCTTGCTCTAGGTCTGTCTGCGGGTCTTCATTTAACTATTTCATGTCTGGGTCTGTTTTGTGCATCCACCTGTCTCTGTGACCGTGTGTCTCTTTCTCTCTCCCAGTCTCTGGGTGTTTCTCTGTCTCTGGCTGAGAGGGCATCTGCTGGGGCCAGAGATGAGTCACCAGAAGAAGTGGGGCCCAGGTAGAGAGAAGCTGGGGAGAGAGGAGGCAAGAAAGACAGAGAGAAAGATAGGACAGCGGTGACGTCTGAGAGCAGGGGAGCAGGGAGCAAGCGCGCCAGAGCTGGGGGGGTGTAGTGGGCGCCACGGCCGGAGCGGGTGATCAATATTCGATTTAGGTTTTAATTCCGGGGCTTTCGGAGCCTGTCAGCCCTGATGTATGAGCTCACACCGGGGCCGCCCAGCCAGCCACCCCACAGATGCCCATGGCCTGGTGGCCTGTCCTGGCCCCAGCTTCCTTGCCCTGCTGGCTGCAGGCTGCGGAAGAGGGGGAAGGGGAGACAGGGAGCAGGGCTGGGGAGGAGGAGGCCCTGTCCAGGGGCAGAGGGAGGGGTTGCACACACAAGTGTGCACGAGTTTGCCTGAGTTCACAGTTGAATTCACGCCTGGTCACTCACTTACCTAGTGTACCTGCAGACCTGCTCCTGCCTGCCTGTGCCAGAGGGAGACAGGAGGGGGACCCAGGCCTTGTCCCCAGGGACCCCAGAGGTCCTCAAACACTGTCTCAGGGACACCCTGCTAGAGCCTGTTGGCACTGGTCACACACATCCAGACACACATGTGCCCACACACAAACCCCAACATTTACATGTCCACACACATGCCCTTGGACTCACACATGTGCACAAACTCTGACACACACATCCACACATGTATCCTCTGGTACACATGCATGTCCACACACAAATTCTAACACACACATCCACACACACACAACCCCAAGGCACACAGACACATGGATAAAAGCTCCACATTAATGGGAGGTGGGAGCAACATGAGGAGACTGTTCTGGCAAGAGATAGCCAGAGAGAGACAGAGACAGAGAGATGCAGAAACTCAGAGACAGAGACTGACATAATGACAGAGACGGAAGAGACACAGGCAGGTAAAGAGAGCAACAGAGAGAAACTCAGAGTAGAGACAGAGATGCAAAGAGAGAAGCCACGGGAGGCTGCGAGGAGAGCTGGGGCAGAACAGTGGACAGGGATCCGTGTGGGAGGGGGAGCTCTCCCTACTTCTCCAGATGCCCCCCCAAATCCTGTCTCTCTTTCAGGAAGATGGATCCACCGCCCTCCCTGATGACAATGCTGTCTGCGCAAACTTTAATTAACACTTTGAGTTAATTAGTTCGAGATCATTTAGGAGTAAAATGTTTTTATTAGGGAGGCTGCGAGCCTGTTGATGGATGGGGCGCGATTCGCTCTTCCGCCCGCGGGGACAGCCGGTAAACAGAAATCAATCAGGGGCCTCCCAACCCAGCCCCCCCAGTGCCAAGCTGCCAGCCTCCAGCCCAGGAGTCCGGGCTCCCAGACCCCTCTGCCTCCCAGGACCCAGGGGTCCAGGCCCCCGGCCCCTCCTCCCTCAGACCCAGGAGTCCAGGCCCCAGCCCCTCCTCCCTCAGACCCAGGAGTCCTGTCCCCCAACCTCCTCCTCCCCTCGGACCCAGAGTTCGTCCCGAGTCCCCTTCTCTCTCAGGTTGCGGCCCCCCGGCGGTATCTGCCCCCAGGCCCCTGAAGGCCTGGACTCCGTCAGCCTCGGCCGGAGGCCCCTCCCACTCCCGTCCGGGCTCTTGGGCAGAGAACTAAGGACGGAGGCACTGTTGGGGGGCCCCTGGGCTGCTGCTCAGACCCTTCCCTCAACTCCCTCCCAGGGTCCCTGACTCCGTGTCCAGAACTTCCTCGTCGCCGTCTCAGCTCTCCGTCTGGCCGTCTCGTCGGTCCCCGCGAGGCCCGGCTGGGGTCGCTCGGCCGCCCCGCCCGCCGGCTGACGGCTTCATCAGGTGTCCGGGCGGCGGGGCGGGGAGGCCGGGGGCGGAGGGGGCGGGGGCTCCGGGGCCGATAAATCTTCATCAGGCGGCGGCGGGGGGGCCATTAGGCGCTAATGGGAAGATGGAGGGGCCTGTCGGCCGCGCGGGCCGGGCCTCATTTGTCCTGCTTCCCGCTCCATTGGCCGCCGCCCCCGCCCCGCCCCTCCCCTCCCCCGCCGCCGCCGCGCGCCCCATTTCCGCCCAAACCTTCGGAAAGGGTGGGGGGTGATAGGATGGGGGGCGGGTTGAGGAAAGGGAGTTGGAATGCAGGGACCGAGTTAGCAAGGGAGAAGGGGGCCCAGGACGTGGAGGGAAGGGGTTAGGCAGCAGAGGCAGAGTTTAGAAGGCGGGCGACTCAGATAGACAGCAGGCAGAGGGGGAGAAGAACGCCGTGGGGAGGGGTTAGACCGTGGAGAAAGTACATAGAACTCCCTGGAGGAGGAAGGAACTCGGGATGGGGCATCTGGAACGCGAGAGGGGGCCTGGAATGCGGGGGGCTGGGGGCTGGACTTGGGGAGAGGGGCGGACCGCCGGCCTCCAGGGCTGGGGCCGGGAAGGCGCGCGGGCGGCGTCCCTCGAGGCAGAGGCGCGGCCCCCGCCCGTCGCCGCCGCCGCCCGCTCCCGGACTCGCGCCCCCCGCGCGTCCACTCTGATTTCTCGGCCCATTTTTCTTCCTCTCCTGTCACTCCGGCGCTCGCCCTCCCGCCGCCGGCTGCCCCGCCGCGCTCTGCTTCCCGCGGGAACCCCCGCCGCAGCCGGCCCGGGGCGCAGCCCGGCTCTGCGCGCAGCGCCCCCACTCCCGCCCCGCCCGGGCCCCCTCAGTCCCCACTAGAACCACGTATTCCAGGCGTGTGACCCCCCAGATCAGTCACCTCCGAAATAGACTATCCCCCTGAAGACCCACAGGAGGGACCCAGGCTTGGGGGCAGCGCTGGGGCTGGAACCCCCAGACTGGAGGACTAGGTCTCTAGCACTTCTGGGGCCCAGTCTCAGATTCCCCCAAAGGAGGAATCTAGACACCCACAAACCAGGCATATGAACTCCCACCCTCCCTCAGAAACCACAAGCAGACTGGAGACCCCTAGGATCAGACCTCTATCTTGAGCTGGGTCACCCCAGGCCTGGTGAATAGTAGCCCAGACTCAGAAATGCCAAGTACTGTACCCCCCCACCGAGCCTAGCCCAGATACCCCCAAGTGAGGATTCTGGACCCCAGCCCTTCACCCCCAAACCTCTAGCCCAAGACACTAAAGGGATAAGGGAGATGGGCCTTCGCCCATTCACCCCAAAATAAGCACCATTAACTACACATCACCCCTAAAATAGGCATTTATTCCCCCAGACTCCATCACCCCCAAATTAGGCATCAGGGGCCCCAAAGTTGGCACACCTAAACTAGACCTTCCTCACTGAACCCTAAACAAACATCAGGACCCCAGGATAAATCACCCACGATCTAGACAAATGGACCCCCAGCTGCTGTCACCTCACTTAGCATGTGACCCCCATTCTCGACACAAACTAGGAAATGGGACTGACACTCAGTCACCCCTAAACTGAGCAACCCCTATCTTGATCCCCAGACTCAACCAATCCAAACTTGGGATCTGGGCCCCACCCAGCTTAAGACTCTCCCAAACTAGCCATCTGGCTCCCCAGACTCAGTTTCCACTAAACCAAGATCAGGAACCCCCCAGCAAGTCACCCTGACATTAGTCATCTAGGTCTCTACCATCACCCCCAAACCTTGCATCGGGACTTGATCATTGGTGACCCTGACCTAGGCATCTGAACAACCATCTGGGGTTCCAGAGACCCTCCAACTTGGCATCTGGAACCCCAGCATCAGCCGGCCTTAAAATACACATCCGAGCTTCCCCCTTCAGTCACCCCCTTTGACAAGAGGAACTCTTCAGTAAGTTGACCCACAAACTAGGCAGCTAGCCTCCCAACCTCAGACCCCCCCCAAAGATAGGGCTCTGTGACATTGAAGCTTAGGGTCCCCAAACTTGTTACCCCTACACTAACCATCAGGACCTCATAGGCTGTTACCCCCCCAAAGTAGGCAAATCAAGTCAAAAATTCCCAAATCAGGCATCTGGAGCTGACCCTCAAGGTCGGTCATCCTAAACCAAACTCTGGGAACCCTATAATCAGACTCAAACTCAGAATTTAGGGTGCCTGCCTCAAACACCTCTATAGTGGATTGACAGTAGCCCCCAAAAAGATATGTCCATGTTCTAACCCCGGAACATGCTCATGTGACCTTAACTGGGAAAAGGGGCTTTGCGGATGTAACCAAGTGAAGGATCTCAAGATGAGATCACCCCGGATTACCTGGGCGGGCCCTAAATCCAGTGAGGAGTGTCCTTATAAGAGACAGAAGAGGAGACACAGACAGACAGAAAAGGAGGAGGCACATGAAGACAGAGACAGAAGTGCTACGGCCACCAGCCAAGGAACAGGAGCAGCCACGAGCAGCTGGAAGAGGCAGGGAAAGATCCTCCCCTAGAGCTTTCAGAGGAGTGCGGCCCTGCTGACTCCTTGATTTTGGACTTCCGGCCTCTTGAACTCTGAGAGAATAAATCTCTGCTATTTTAAGCCACTGGGTTTGTTACCAGCCACAGGAAATTAATACAGCCCCCAAACCAAGCCTCTGTACCTCTAGACTCAGTGACCCCCAAAACTAGGGATGTGGGCCCCCACGATCAGGTGCCCCAAACTAGCCTCTATTCCCCAGACCAGGCTTCTCGATCTCAGCCCAGTCACCCACCGTTGCGGCCTTGGGGACCCAGAGTTGTCCCCAAATTTGTTAACGAGGTCCCGAGGCTCATTCAGCCCTGAAGCGTGTATGTGGATTCATGGCCACTGCCACCATTAAAATGAACCTTGGGATCCCCCACAGGCGGTAACCTCCAACCTCTTCATCGTCAAAGCCTCAACAGACACCTGGCAAGAGACACCTCAGAACGAGGCAGCTGGGCCCCAGTCTCAGCACCCCAAAGTAAAATAAGCATTAGAACCCCTCTAGTTGTTAACCCTAAACTCGGCATCTAGGACCAAAGGTTAGTCCACCCCTGAACCAGGTATCAAGACCCCCACATTAAGCCACCCTTAATCCATGCCTCTAGGCTCCCCAAGGTCTGGGCCTCCGTGTCAGTCACCCCTAACTAGGTACCTAGGTGATTAGCCTCAGACACCCCCATCTAGGCAACAACACCCCACACTCCATCACCCCTGAGCCAGGTCCAAGGATCCCAGTGACAGTCACCGCAAACCTAAGCAACTAGGCCTTGAGGCTCAGTGAGCCCCAAACTGTATGTAAGTATTAGGAATTCTTAATCAGGAACCCCTACACTAGGCAGCTAGTCCCCCCTCTCAAATGCCCCCCCAAAACTAGGCTTCTGATACACAAGAATGACAACTGCCCCAGGGAGGCACCTGAGGACACAGTCAACCACAGGTGACCTAGGGGGTCACTGCCAAACTTGGCATCTGGGCCCCCGCTGTCACACCAAACTGGCATTTGGACTCCCAGTTGGTCATCCCAACCTTAGCATCTGGGCAGCCCGTCTTAGGCACCCGTAAACTAGACATCTGAGTGGCTTGCCTCAGCCACCCCCAAACTAGGGCTCTAAGCCCCCAGCCTCAGAACTTCCATCTGGACACCAGGGTAAGTCACCTCTAATTTGGCATTTAGGGCCCCAGCATTAGTCCCCAAGTTAGAATGCAGACCACAGGGCTGGCCTGGTGGCATAGCAGTTAAGTTTGCACATTCCACTTTGGAGGCCAGGGGTTCGCCGGTTTGGATCCCAGACGTGGACCTACACACCACTCATCAAGCGGTGCTGAGGCTGCGTCCCCTGTAGAAGCTACAACTCTACAACTATGATACACAGCTATGTACTGGGGCTTTGGGGAGAAAAAAGAAAAAGAGAAAGATTGAGAACAGATGTTAGCGCAGGGCCAATCTCCCTGAAAAAGAAAAAAAAAAAAACCAGCAGAAAAAAAAAGTAGTTAAAAAAAAAAAAAAGAATGCAGACTACAGTCTCACCCGTAAATTAACCTTCAGGGCCCCACCGTCAGTAAAGCCACAGCGAGTCACTCTCAAAATAGGCATCTGAGCCCCACAGCTAGCTGTCCACAAGCTCGGCATCTGGCCTTCTAGTGTTAGTCCCAAAACCAGGGTGTGGGACACCCAGGCTCAGTGATCCCCAAACTAGACATGTGGGCCCCAAACTTCAGCCCGCCCTAAAGTGATCCATAGGAGCCCAAAATGAACCTATGGGCTGCCGAATGGTCACTACTAAACCCCAAACCAGTCCCTCTCAGCTGGACTCACTCATCCCGAACTTGACAGGTGCAGCTCTGCAGGAAGCCCCTTCTCACGAAGACATCTAGGCCCCCATACTGTCATCAGAAACGTGAGCCTCCGTGGCCCCTCTCCCGCCCCCACGCAGGCCCGCATGACTGCAGAGCTGGAGCCCAGCTTAAGGCGCCCCAAATCAGGAACAGGGGCTCACAAATGCCCAGAACTTGGCAGGAGGGACTCCAGTCACCCCAAATTCAGCATCTGAAACCCAGCATCCATCTCCCCAAAGTAAGGATCTGGGTCCCCAGTTTTCGTCACCTGCAACAGTGCATCTCAACTACTATAACCATTTGCCTCTGAACTGGACTTTGGGCCCTTGGAACCCTGTTGTGTCTGATAAAGGCGGCTGAGCCCCCCTGGGCCAGAAAGCCCCCCGGCTTGTTGTGTCCCAGCCTCAAAGACCCCCCAGCCCAGCATTTGGCCCCATCTTCAAGCCTCCCTAGTGTCTATCACCTGCACACTCACGTGTGCAGATGCCCCCGGCCTTAAAAGCCATTAGCCCTTCGTGTCACAGACATCCCCAAGCCCAGTCAAGCACCCCTCAAGGGGATCCTGGGCTCTGGGGTCCTGACCTCCTGGCTCCCCAGTTCCCAAAGTCTTCCCAGACGTCCAGCTTCAGTAACCCCCAAACAGGGCTCCACACCCCCGGCCACTTACTCAGAAGTCCACGTTTATCCAGGGACCCCACACCAGGGCACAGCAAACCGCTGATGCAGTCACCCCAGGAACACTCAAGCATCAGCGCGCTCAGGCTCAGCCACATTTAGAAGGCACCAGGACCCCAAGATCTGCACCCCAAACTAGAGGACTGGAATGACAGTTCCTGGCAACTCTCAGTCTCACCATCTCCAACTGCACAGTCACACCCCAGTCTCTGTGCCCCAAGCTAGACCACTGGCTCCCACGTTGCCACACACTACACGGTCGGCTTCCTGGCCTAGCACCCCAAACTAGGCCTGGACCCTAATCTCCGTCCCTTGAAACTAGGCCCCCACACTCCCAGTCACACCACCCCAAACAGCATCAGACCCTCGGTGTGAAAACATAACCAGTCTCCACAACGCTGCGTGTCATCTTAAATTGGGCCATTGGATCCCCAGTCTGTGTCTCCTCCAACTAGATAACTGAACTCCTAGTCTGTCAGCCCAAAGTAGATTAGCAGAACCCCAGTCTCTGGGACCCACAAAAGGTACCCTAGTCTCTGTCATCCACAGGAGACAAGCCAACCCCCCATCTCAATTCCTTCAAACTATTCACCAGCACCCCCAATCTCTGTTACCCCATCCCATCACCCCAAACAGATCACAAGAACCCCAACTCTATCATCCCACGCTAGATGACTAGACTCACAGTTTCCGTCACCCTAAACTGAACCACGTTCACGCAAAACAGCCCTAGACCCAGGGACAGGCAGTCTTTGCACCTAGAACTGAGCAACTGTATCACCCCACCTATGTCACCCCAAAGCAGGACGCTTGACATCTGGTCTCATCACCCCAAACTAGACAACTGGTCCCAGTCTCTGTCTCCCCCAAATGGACAACTGAACCCCAATCACTGTAAACCCAAACTGCACAAAAGGACCTCATTGTCACCCCAAACTAGAAGACAAGACAAATAATTTCTGTCACCCCCAAACATGACAGTGGATGAATAAAGCCTGTCACTTCAAACCAGACGATGAGAATCAAACTGTCTCCATGAATTTGCAAGGTGAGTACCCAGGTCCCCATCCAGGCTATAAACCAAAACTCCAGTCTTTTGTTTGTTTTGTTTTGTTGTTGTTTTTGTCTGGTGTTTTTGGTGTGTGTGTGTGTGTGTGAGGAAGACTGGCCCTGAGCTAACATCTGTGTCCGTCTTCCTCTATTTTGTATACAGGACGCCACCACAGTATGGCTTGATGAGCGGTGCATTGGTCTGCGCCCGGGATTCGAACCTGCGAACCGCGGGCCGCCGAAGAAGAGTGCACAAACTTAACCACTATGCCACTGGGCTGGCCCCACCAAACCTCCAGTCTTAACCAACCTGTCACCCCCAAACATCCTGGGACACTGGTCTCTATCCCACAAAACTAGACAACCATATCCTGGTCTTTGTCACCCCAAATGCTCCCTGGGACCTCAGTGTCTGTCACACAAAATTAGAACCAGATCCTAATGTCTGCACCCCAAATCCACTCTTGAGATTCCAGTCACTCTCCTAGCAAACTAGACAACCAGGCCCCCGTTCTCTATCACTCCAGATAAACCCTGGGACCCCAGTCTCTGTCCCCCAAAACTAGACAACCAGATCCCCAGTCTGCCACCCCAAATACATCCTGGGGCCCCAGTCTCTGTCCTATAAAACTAGACAGCCAAACTTCCAATCACCTTGCCCCAAATACTCCTTGGTACTCCCAGTTTGTCACTCAACATTAGACAACCAGACCCCAGTCTGTCACCCCAAATATGTCCAGGGACACTAATCTCTGTCCCACAAAACTAAGCAACCAGACCTCCAGTCTGTCAAACTGAATGGTCCCTAGAACCCCAGTTTCTTCTCCATGAAAGGATACAAACAAACCCTCAGTCTCTGTCACCCCAAATACGCCCTGGGACCCAGTCTCTGTCCCACAGTACTAGACAACCGACCCCCAGATGCTGCCACCGCAAACAAGACAATGGTACCTCTAGGCTCTGTTGCTCCACATTGAGCAACAAGATGCATAACATGTCACCTCAAACTAGAGACTTGACCCACAGCCCATTTAACCATCTTGTCAACCAGACTCCAATCTGTCGTCCTAAATTCATGCCAAACCAGACAAGCAAACTCCTACTCTGTGTCACCCCAACCTAGACCCTGGATCCCCAGGCATTTCACCCCAAACTGGACAACTGATCCCCAATCTCTATCATCACAAACTAGACAGCTAACTTCCTAGTCACCCCAAACTCAACTTCCTAGTTTCTGTCACCCCAAGCCAGGTCCTGAATCCCAGAACCTCCAGTCTCTGCCACCCCAATCTAGACAAGTGAACCCAACTTCTTATGTCCCAATCTGGACCCCCAGCTCTGGCACTCCACACTAGACAGAGACCCCATAGTCCTCTGAAATCTTAATCATGACAACCACGTCCCTAACCTCTGCCTTCCAAGCCCAACAATAGGAGCCCAGTCAGCCCGTCACCCCACCTGGGCAACCAGACCTGCAGTGTCTGCCGCCTCAGCTAGTCAAGTGGCCACCCAATGTCTCTCACCCAAACCAAAGCCCTGAGCCCCAGTGTCATCACCCCAAACTAGATAGATAACCAGTCCCTTATCTCTAGAACCCCGAGCTAGACAACTGGCTTTGTGTCTTCAGCACCCCAAGTGAGAAAATCGGACCACAAGTCTCAGACACCCCAAAGGAGTCCACCAGGCCCTTAATTTCGGTTGCTCCAAACTGGTGACTGAATGCTCAGTCTGGCATCCCAAACCTTAAAGTTTTGGTGTCTCAACCTGGCAACTAGACTAGGTCTAGTTCTGTCACCCCAAAAGAGACTCAACCCCAATTCTGATACCCCTAAGGAAGCTCCAGGACTGACAGTCCTGGTTTGGGTGACTAAACAATCAGACCCCCAGTGTGTCACCCCAAACGAGACCTTAGAATTCCAGCCCCCATCACCCCAACCTTAACAAGAACCCCAGTCTCTGGGCCATGGGGCGTTAAAGTTCCACGTGCTCCACCTCGGTGGCCCCGGTTCGCGGGTTTGGATCCCGGGCGCAGACCTACTCCACTCACCAGCCATGCTGTGAGGCATCCTACGGACAAAATAGAGGAAGATTGGCACAGGTGTTAGCTCAGGGTGACTCTTCCTCAAAAAAAAAAGAACCCCAGTCTCTGACACCTCAAACAACTCTGGTCCCTAATCTGTCACTTAAAATTTGAGAACCAGACCTACTGTGTTTTTAACACCAAACTAAACAAGCAGACATTCTCCAAACTGAAAAATGCGATCCCCCGGCCACTGTCACTTCACACTAGGCAAAGAGAACCCTCCAATCTCTGTTGTCCCAAATTATGCAACAGGATCCCCAGGCTCTGTCACCACCCACTAGACAGCACTGCCTGTCTATGTTGCCTCAAGGAACAACCAGACCCCAATCAGGTGGCCTGCAGCCAAGGGGACACCCCATCTTGTCATCCCAAACTAGGGCCCTGGATTCCCACTGTCATCACCCCGAATTTGCCACCTAGACATCCAGGCCTCAGGAATCCCCATCTTTGTCACCCCAAGCTAGATAAATGACCACCAGTCTCTGTCACCTCAAAGTGGATAACAGATCCCCAATTTTTATTACCCCAAACCAAAAACTGGACCCTGTCACCCCAGACAAGGCAACCAGAAGCCCAGTCTGACACCCAAAATGAGGTGCAGGCACTCCTGGCTCTGTCACTCCACATTGGACAATTGGATCCCTTGTCCCTGTCACCCCAAACCTGTACCCGCAGGCTCTTTAATCATAAAGTCGACAACCAGACCCCCAATCTGTCACTCCCAACCAGCCACCTGGACCCCCAGGACCTGTCACCAAAGTAGACAACCAGACCTTTGTCCCCTTGAGACACCAAGCCCCCCAGTTTCTGTTACCCCAATCCAAACCTCTCAAACCAAAGTCATTCAGGAAGGGACGGATTGGGAATGGGCCCCCAGTCTTGACCACCCCCAGTGGAAGCTTCTGGTCTCAGCATCTCAATAACTCAACATCAGAATTAGGGACCTAACTCAGTCACCCCCAGATTAGGCCTCTGGACTGAGTCTGGACCTCCTGCTGCCACCCCAGCCCCAGGCTGCCGACCACTTGCCTCAGCAATCTCAGTCCCAGGTCCTTGGGCCCCCAGCCTCAGTCCCCTCCAGACAAGGCAGCCTGACCACATTCACTCCAGGCCCAGCAGCATAAACTGCTGCGGTGACCACCCACCCGTCTGGGCATGAAGACTCAGTCTCCCCTGGAAACTGATCTGGATCAACAGACAAAATGCCCTCTGCCACCCCGAAATTGGGGTTGGGACACTGGTCTTGGAGTAGACAGGTCTCTCCCAAGATAAATCCATCTCTGGCTCCCTCCCTGGAGAGTCTGAGAGAAGCACTTTTCCGCCCTCTGGTGGCAGTCACTGGAAGCGCAATCCTGGTGATGGTCTAGGACCAGCGTGGACACAGTCACCCAGGCCCCCTGGTCTTCCCATCTTGCCAGAAGCCTGAAACCTGGGGGTCATCCTTGCCTGCTCTCTTCCACTCGGCTCCCACACAGGTCAGTCACCAAACCCAGACCCTCCCACTCCTGAATCTGTCTTCCCTGTCCCTCTCTCCATTCCATGTCCCTGCCTCATCTTCCCCAGCTTGGCTCATCCTCCCTGGTCTCATTCCCTCCAGCCCATCCCCATACGACCCCAAAAGGATATTTCTAACATTCACACCTGACCCTGTCCCTCCTCTGCTCAAAACCTTCCCATAGTTCCACATTACCAGAAGCTAAAATTCAAAGACCTCACCATGGCTTGCAGGTCCTGTGTGATCTGGCCCCCACCACCATCTCCTATGGCTGTCTCCCTCACTCCCTGCACCCCAGCCACAAGCACTGCCTTGTCTTGCAGCAGGTCCAACCTCAGGGCCTTTGCACTTGCTGTTCCCTCTGGATGGAATACTTCTCCCCCAGATCTCCAAAGGGCAATCTCCTCTTCATTGCCCAGCAAGGCCCTGCCTCACCGCTCTAAGCGAGCCCCTCCCCTTCCTCAACTACTCTCGAGCCTCACCCAGTCCTGATTTATTGGCTTCAGAGTACTTACCACTCCGAGAGTTTCCTGTTTGTTGGTTGTTTGGCTGGTGTCTGGCGAGCCTCTCCCACTGACCGTGAGCTCCAAGAGGGCAGGGCCCGTCGGTTTGCAGCACTGCCATTTCCCCAGCACCTAAGCCAGTGTGTCCAGTACAAACAGAATAGGAGCCACAGCTGTAACTCTAAATTTTCTACTTAATCACATTTTAAAAAGTGAAGAAAAAAAGGTGAAAATAATCATTTAAGCCAGTATGTCCAAAATATCCTTCCAACATATAACCAATATAAAATATTGAGAATGAGATATCTTACACCCTTTGCCAACTAAGTCTTTGAAATCTGGTGTGCATTTTACACTCACAGCACATCTCAATTCGGACCAGCCAAAAAGTGCTCGGTTGCCACGTGGCTGGTGGCCACCATATGTAACAGGAAGATTCTAGAATAACACTGGGTACTCATGGGCACTCAATAAACACTTGCTGAATGAACGGTGAGTGGGTGAGTTTGGGGACAAGACACGAGGCTGGGGGACTGCCCTGCAAGGCCTTGGCGCTTGCCGTCCCTCTGCAAAGGCCACTCCACCCGCAGCTCTTCCTGTGGCTGGCTCCCTGTCCCTCAGGGCTCACTGAAGTGTCACCTCCTCAGACAGCCCTCCCAGACCAGCCCCATCTAAGCAGCTTTCCAGTCCCTCTCCGTCACCTCACTTTACTGTCATATCCGCCTAGTCTTTTCTTACCAGGTATGCTCCTCTCTGGTCAGTGTCCCACAGGCAGTGGGACCTTCTAACAGTCATTCACGTTACAATGAAAAGCGAATGGTGTCACTTTTGCCTCACTCAGAGTAAAACCAGAGCCCTCACCGGAGCCTGCAAGTCTCCCACTTTCCCTCGGCTCCTCCGCTCCAGCCACACCGGCCTCCTCGCTGTTCCTTAAACCTCCAGGCACACTGACATCTCCGGGCCTTTGCACCCACTGCTTCCTCTGCCCAGAGCATTCTCCCTCCAAACGGTCTGTGGCTGCTCCCTCACTCAGTTTAGGTCTTCACTCAACGTCACCTCAGGGAGGCCTCCTTTAACCCGTAACTCATCTCCAGCAACTTTCTCCATGCAGCAAACAGTTAGCATGTAGGCCCAAGACTGCTGTCCTTAGACAGGCGTGCTTGCATAGCCGGCCCTTGGCTGGCATCCAGAAACTTGAATTTCAGGAAGGTCCTCTCCGTTCCCTGATAGGAGTGGCTCATTTTGTCCAAACTGTTTGTGCAAACGATATCGTTTACGCTGAACACCTGCCTTTCTTCTGGAGTCTGGAATTTTGGTACCTGCTAAACAGAGGGTGCTTATGTGGCCTCCCCCCAGTAGAAAGCCTGGGCACGGAGTCTCCAATGAGCTTCCCTGGCAGGTAACATTTCACACGTGTTGTCACAAGTCACTGCTGGAGGATTGGAGCACGTCCTATGTGAGTCCACTGCAGGACTCTGGGAGGCCGCGCCTGGGTCCTCTGGACTCCCCCACGTGCCTCTTTGCTTTATATTCTTTCAAGCTAATAAATGACGACAGTGAGCACAACTGTATACTGAGCCCTGAGTCCTCCCAGCAAATCATCGAACATGGGGGTGGTCTCAGGGACCCCCAACACACCTTTTCTCCTCCTGGGCACTTATCACCCTGGGCCATCCTACCACAGTTATTTGTCTTGCTTACTGTCTCCCCCCGCCCCACCTGGGCCCCCTCTGTTTTAGTCTGTGTGGTATCCCCAGCATCACCCCGCACAGACCCACAGAAGACCCTGGGAGAATATTTGCTGAATGACAACTGTAACGGTTTTATTTCCAAAGCTGGAATCCCTCCCTGGGCTTGTGATGAGAAGGGAGCCTTTGGCCAGAGCAGCAGAGCCGTGCGGGACAGGGCTAAACAGGGACAGGGCGGCTGGCTTGGGAGGCTGGCAGGTCCTCGAAAACACTTCACACGGGCTCCATCTGCAGCTCTTCCCCGTCCACAGCCTCGGTCAGGTGGAAGGCGGCGTGGGAGCCGATGACCACGAGGGTGGCTCCTGCAGGAAAATGGGCAGTTTAGGGACATGCTCCCTCACCTGGCCCCCACCGCCCACCCAGGCCCTGTACTCACCCAGGACCCAGAAGACGGCCGAGCCCGCGCCAGCCAGCCAGAAGAAGGGGAAGGAGACGGCCCCCGCCAGAGCATACTGATGGGCTGGGCTCACCTCTCGGCCTGGGGGGCAGACGGCATGGGGGCAGCTGTTCCGGCACTTGGGGCCTCTCCCAGAGTCACCCCTGACACCCCCCCCAACAGGCTGGTGTCAAGAGCTCCAGGAGCCTAGCTAATCCAAACTCCTCGTGCCAAGGCCCTCCAAGTCCCGGCCCCGCCCATTTCTCCGATGTCCCCACTGTCCGCCAGCATAGAGCACACCTCCCTCAGCCCCCCGTCCTCTGCCCTGCAACCCCAGCCTCTCAGTCCCCCAGAGGAGGGCTCTCCGGCTCCAACCTGCACTCATGGAGACCAGGAGTCTCAAACTGGTGGCCCGAGGGACAACTCTGACCTGCGGATGTGTTTTTTGAGTCTGCACAATGTTCCACAAGAATCTGATCTGTGGCTGACAGAGAAACTCAACGACTTCACGTAACAATGCAGATTTCTGGCTTCTCATGGCAGACTGGAAGACAGGTCTGCATATCCCGGTGACAGCAGTGGCTGAAGCGAAGTCACAGCTGTGCTCCAGGCGCTCCCTCCATGCTCTGAGCTTGTCCGACATGCCCCTCCACCCAGCCCACCTTTGTCATGTACATGACTTGCAGACCCCCGAAGAACTGTCTTAAGTCTGTTTGATCCCAACTCCTCCCTGTCCCCACTCTAAACCTTGAGCTTCCCCTGGATGGGGACTCAGGCCTTTCTTTCTTCCCAATGGTGCTCAGTGCTAGTCTGGGACCACAAGAGCCACAGGCCTCAGCTTCCCTCTCTGAGAAGTCCCAAGGTCTTTCTAGTCCCACCCCAGGAAGCAGGACAGAGGGGGACAGATTTAGGCCAGTGTAAGACCGCCACCTGGTGTCCAATGTGGGTACCTGCAGCTGATGCCTTCCACAGGTTAGGGAGAAGGAAAGAAGAAGAGTAGGTTTAACAGACAGGACCTAGGTGGAGAGTGAGTTTTGGGGTATCTCATTCTGGGTCTTGGGAATAGCAATTTAGGGGGCTGAAACTGGGTGGGAGCATCTGGTGTGTCTGAGATTTTAAGGGATCGGGTATGGGGGACCTAGTGTAGACCTGGGCTTGGGCAGACTTGGGTTTGGGGTTTAAGGCTTTCATTCCAAGAGACCAGGATTTGAAGCGTCAAGGATCCATCTGGGCAAGGGATTTCTCACCAAAGAGCACAAACTTGGACTGCAACGTGCGCAGATAGAGGATGTAACAGGCGCCAAAGAAGACAGCCAGAGCCACCAGCAGCATAGGGGACGTCACCCTGGAGGAGGGCAGGAAGGCATTGGTCAGGCAGCTGGGGCTGGGCCAGCCAGGGGGACCCTGATTGTCCACACCAGCGGATGGCAGGCTATGTATGTCCCTGTGGCCAGGCAAGACTAAGTCACACCTGGTCACAGCCTCCTAGCCAGGTTGATGGGGGAGCAGGGACCTGGCCCTTCTGTGGAAAGGTCTGGCAGAGCTCTCCGGTGGGCCGGGCCTGGCCGGCGGGGCACGAGGGCGGGGCGGAGAGGCACTCACACGCAGTACACGATGAGGCCCAGGAACACGAAGACATAGTTGCTCTGGTAGTACTCCACGTTGCGAACGAGGCGCTGGCACAGCTCGCCCAGGTTGCGGGGCCGCGAGAAGCGCCGCTGGTCCACGAAGGCGCCCCAGGGCCGGATGGTCGCGCGGCGCCGCTCCAGCCACTCGCGGCCGACGCCGGACGGGATCAGTTTCGGCAGCAGGGTCCTGGTGGGCGGGGCAGGGTCAGCGGTGGACCGGGAGGGAGCCCGGACCCCCAGCAAGATGGGGGCTGCGGGGGGCGGACTCTGGGGTCCTGCGGGGGAAGGGTCCAAGACTCCTAAATCCCAGGGCAAGAGCGGGCTGAGGACCCAGGCTTCAGAGTCCCCGAGGAGTGGACCAGGGGCCTGGACTCCAGTGCGTGGGGGCCGGGATTCCTGGGACCCGGGGGAGGAGGGGGCGGGGGCCAGGACTCCCGACAGCCTGTTTGCTCACGCGGCGCTCAGCCCTTCCGCCTCGCCATCCTTCTGCTGGTCCCTCTCAGCCGCCATGTCTGCGTGGTGAGGGGTAGAACCGCTGTAACGAGCCCCGGGCCCTGCGGACCCCGCCGGCCCCGCCCGAGCCCGGCCTCGCCCAGCGGAGCCGACGTGGCGCCGCTCGGGAGCCGCTGGGGGCGGTAGTTCTGCCGTTGAGCATTGTGGGAGTTGTAGTCCTAAAGCTGTCGGGCAGCGTGGGCGCCATGATGGCTCACAAAACGCCTGGGGAGATGCTGTCGCATAAAGCGACGGTGAGCGCGTCTGGGCATTGTGGGAGTTGTAGTTTCAGAAGCCGGGCATGTGGCGTCGGGGAAGGTGGATTGTCGGGAGTCAGGGCGTTATGGGACCGCTGAGGGCAGAAATAGGCGTTGTGTACTCTCTCCCGTGCAGGGTACAATGGGGACCGTGTAGAGATGTCGTTCTGACTCTAGAGCGCATAAAAACACCTGGAGGGCTTGATAAAACAGGTGTTCTGATTCAGCAGGTCTGGGGTGGGGCCCATTAATCTGCATTTGTAACAAATTCCTAGGTGATACTGAAGCTGCTGACCTATGGACAACATTTTGAGAAGCGAGACTGTAGAGAATTCATGGGAATCTATTCCTTCCTTCTTTCCTCAAGACGCAGAGGCTTGTGAGAGGGCCATGGTTGCTGGAGGGGGTATCTGAGGTGGGGAGCAAAGCTCCCCCCACAACCCCTGGACTCCCAGGGATGAATGGATTAGGACTAGGGACCTAGGGACTCCCCCTTTTGGATGGGAAGGAGGGAAGTTGAGAAAAGGAAAGGGTTGAGAATTTTTTGAAGAAGGAGTTGTTATAACAAAGAGTTGGGACTCTGGAGTCAGAGGGAAAAATCCAGGCTGTGATGATCTCATCACCTCCCTGAACCTCAGTATCTTCATCTGGACAGTGGGGATCCTGATGGTACCACACTCAGTGAGGTTAAGATGATTCAGTTCAATGGTCCTGTAAAGTGTTTGAGTCTTGTTACTTTATAACTGCTCGATAAATGGTAGTCAATGTTATTGCCACTACATAATCATGAATGTTGTGATTATTTCTAGAGTTCAGCCTTCTCAAATGTAACAGTAACATACTAGGGGCTGCTGGCCCCCTGGATGTCCCAAAGAGTGGCTGGTGTCTGAGGCCTAGTGCTTTCTTTTCCCAGTGCCCACAGCTGTGGTTCTCTCAGTCTTTGCCCCTGCCACTGAGTTAGTTGTGGGAAAATGTCTGGAGTTCTAAAGGAGTGCAAGAACAGGGCCCCAAGAATGTGGGTGGAAGTGTTGGGAAGCCTGGGCTCCCTTACATGGACTGAGGTCCTAATTTTTCAAGGCTGAGTGGGGCTGAAGGAGAATATCAACGTGGGATATCCAGATTCTCCCAAGGTCCACATGCCTTTGGAGTTTGGGCTTTAAGGCCTGCTGGAGGTGGGGAAGACGGCCCTACCAAAGGGGCTGGTGGAGCAATAGGCAGGGAGGTCCCCTGTGGAGGGGTCCCAACTGAAGCTGAATGAGACACACTTTGAAGATCAGATTGGCAAGTTACTCTTTATTTATTTATTATATATACACCCTTTGTCAGCTTCCGGCTTTTAGTAGAATCTTGTTCACATTTCTCATCTGGGTCCTTCTTGGCTTCAGGAAATCAAAGGAGGATGGTGAGTGCACAGTTAGCCCAGAGTGTTAATGGGGGAACAGCACCTGAGTTCAGAGTGATGGCGGCACCAGAGGGAACCAGGAGAGTCTCCAAAAGAAAGACAACTCTTGGGGAGTGGAGAGTTGGAGGCAGAGGTCCAGCTGCCTCCTCCACGGCCAACCTTGGAAATTTGGGGTTTGACTTTTGCTATGAGAGCTGTTGGGTTTCCTTATAGGAACTCAAAGAGTTTCACTCCGTAACCCACCAGGACTTGTTCTGAGCAGAGGACATAATGGGCAAAGGCCTGGAGGTGTCAAACGGCATGGGCTGTGGGGGTGGTGGGGTCCAGAGGCGAGGACACTGTGGGGACGGGCCCTCTGAGCAGGACATGGGAGGAACTTTGAATCAGGAGATTTCAAAGGGTAGGGCTTTGGCACAGGGCATTGTGGGAGAGGAGCCCCTTGAAACAGGGATTATGGGAGAGGGGACCCTAAGGCAGAGGTATTGTGAGGGATGGGAGGATCCCTGAGACGGGATGGTGGGAGATGGGGTTCCTGGGAAAGGGAACCTATGGCAGGTGGGTCCTGAATTAGGGGGATGGTGGCAGGGGACACCTGAGAAGACTCTGGGAGATGAGCCCTGGCCTTGCGGTCCTTCCAGCCCGAGGATCCCCAGAGTAGAGCTGGGAGGGTAGGAAGACCTTAGCATAGACAATCAGAAACCTGGGTTATATTCCTGCTGTGTGACCTCAAGGAAGTCCCTGCCCCTTCTGGGCCTCAGTTTGCCCACCTCTGTGGTATTTCCTTCCCTGGACCTGATAAATAAAGTACTTTCGGCCTCCCTAGGAGAGGTGCAGGCTCATGAAACCCCTACTAGGACCAGGCTCTGTCAGGCATCAAGAGCGTATCTGGTACACGTGGCCCCTGCCCTCCGACAGCCTTCCCCCCTCAGATCAGGTGCTCCTCCCTAGTGCAGTGGGCATATGCACACACTCATTCACATTCACATGAGCTCTCAGCATCTCAGACACCTGTGCTGGGAGGCAGGCAGGCCAAGTCCAGCCCCAGGCCTTCCTCTGACTTGCATCTCTGGGCTGTGTTAGAAAGGCTGCCTCGAGGGACGAGGTATAGCTGCCCAACCAGAAGGGCTAAAATTCAAAAGACTGGCAATACCAGGTGTTGGTGAGGATGTGGAGTGACTGGAATTCTCATACACGGTGGGAATGCAGAATGACGCATTCTTTGTGACACTAGAGCTTTGGAAAGAGTCTGGCTGTTTCTATTAAAGCTAAACATAGTCCATCCCCTGACCAGCAATCCCACTTCTAGGCATGTACCCAACAGAGATGCATACATGTGTCATCAGAAGACATTACTAGAATGTTCCTATTCCTGGCAGCACCAATTGTAATATCTCCAAAGTGGAGACAACCCAAATGTCCATCAACAGCAGAATGAATAAACAAATTGTGCTATAGTCACACAGCAGAATACTATGCAGCAATGAAAAAGAGTGAGCTACTGATACGTGTGATGTGGATGACTCTCACAGAGAACAAGAAGCCAGACACACGAGACAAAATGCCATAAGATTTCATTTATACGACATCCAGGAATAGGCACAACTAAAGGATGATGACAGAAATCAGATCAGCAATTGCCTCTGGAGGGGGGCTGACTGGAAAGGGGCATGAGGGAGCTTTCTGGATGGATGGGCATGTTCCGTACCTTGATCCGGGTGGTGGTTACACCACTGGATGTAATTTTTAAAATTAAGATGTGTGCACTTCACTGTATGAAAATTTATCTCAATAAAAAGAGAGAGGGGCCGCCCGGTGGCGTAGCGGTTTAGTCCGCGCTTGGCAGCCCGGGGTTCGCAGGTTCGGATCCCGGGCACCCGCCGACGCACTGCTGTCAGCCAAGCTGTGGCTGCGTCCCATATAAAGTAGAGGAAGATGGGCACAATGTTAGCCCAGGGCCAGTCTTCCTCAGTGAAAAGAGGAGGATTAGCAACGGATGTTAGCTCAGGGCTGGTCTTCCTCACAAAAAAAAAAAAAAAAAAGAGAGAGAGAGAATAGCACAGTGACTTAGAGCTTGGACAGCCTACGTTCAAATCCTAGATCTGTCACCTTTCAGCTGTGTGACCTTGAGCAAGTCACTTTCCCTCTCGGTGCCTCACACCTTATGAGAATTAAATGAGCTGATACACAGAGTGCTGGGAAGAGGGCAGAGCACAGAGCGGGCGCTCCAAGAGTCACCATCACCATCACCATCACCATCGTCACTGTCATCGCCCCCCTGGGGTCGTACTCCAACATGAGAGGATTTGATTCCCTCCCGCCCCCCTGTTCTGATCCCATAATCCCATCACCTGGCGAATTCAAGCTGCTCCCACTCTAACTTTTGTGAGTCTAAAATTCCAAGATTCAATGACTCCAAGATTCCGTGACTGCCAAGCTCATGCCAGGTGACATTCCCAGGGCTGCGTGAATCACCGGGCCCTGTGTGGCAGCACAGGGGGTGCCGTCCCACCCACACCCCCACTTCAGAAAGCAAACACAACACACACTGCTTCTCTCTCCCCACTGATATATTTGATAATTGTCCAGAACCAGAGATGGCATCAGCCGGGGGGTGAGAAGGAGTAAAAAAGAGCCCAGGGAGGGAGCTGGGAGGGGGTTGGAAGGTAGGGGTGAGGAGAGGAAGAGACACAGAAAAGAGAGAGAGGAGAGAGGCAGAGGCAGGGGGTGGGGAGGGGAGGGAGGAGAAGCCAGCTGGAGGGGGAGAGAGGGAGGGAGACAGGAGATAACTTGAGGGGTGAGGCCAAGGTGGGGCCACCAAGAGAAAGGGGCCCTCCCCCCAGAGTACAAAATGGGGGGCACTGGAGGGGGCTGTCCTGGGCTGGGGGGGCAGGGAAGAGACGGGCGATGTGGTGGGTTGAGGTCAGTAGTAGGTTTCCTTCTCCACCCAACCTGCAGAGAGAGAGACAAAGGAGGAAAGACACAGAGACGGCAGAGATGGGCATGGAGAGAAAGAAGCACAGCAGAGAGAGAGAGACAGCGACACAGGAAGAAACCAAAAGGGACAGAGACACAGAGACATGCAGGGGACAGAGGGGAGGAGGCCCGGAGAGACAGGAAGAGAGGAGAATTGGCAAGGGGAGGGGGTGACAACACAGGAGAGGGATGCGGGGAGAGACAGAGTGAGGTCAGCTGGGACAGGTCACCATGGGCTTCCCCCCACCTCCCTCTCCAGCTGCCCCTCCTGCCCCCCCAGCCTTTCCCCTCTGCCCCAGGAGCCCCCTCACCCCCGGGGTTCCTGCGCAGGATGAGTTTGCGGATTTCGTCGTAGACGAAGATGAGGAAGCTGTAGGGGAAGGCACAGAACCACCAGCTGGGCCTGCAGAGACAGGGGAGCAGGAGGGCGTCAGTGTGGGGCTGTGACGGGGACACAGGCAGAGTCCCAGAGGGCAGGAGGGGCCACACGAGGGCTCTCCCTTGACCCTCTGTGCCCATAGCTGAGGGATGCCCTGGCCATGGCCAGGCTGGGGTCTGCAGAGTGCCCCACTGTGAGGACGTCCCATGGGGAAGGCCGGGTGGCACCAGAACAGGGACTGCAATGGGGGACGCGGAGGAGGCGTCGAGAGAGGTGGGCCTGAGATCCAGGGCTGAGGCCCCCGCCTGTGAGGACGTCCCAGAGGATCTGGGGCTGGTAGTGCGGGTCCTGGGGGTGGGGGCAGGGGCACTCACTTGAGAGGGTACATGCGAAGGGCCACGTCCATGCCAGGGCAGTAGGACAGGAAGGCAGCGAGGGCCGTCTCCTCAAACAACCCGAAGATCAGGATCTTGTTCCTGGAGGCACAGGCGAGGCTGGACCCAAAGAACCCGACCCGGCACCCCCGCCCCACAGAGACACAGGTACACCCAGAGGTAGATGGAGAGACGCGGACACGGAGACACAGAGACAGGGACAAAAACAGACAGAGAGGCAAAGACAGCCAGGGAGATGGTGCCACTGAAAGATAAAGCCAGAAAGACAGACAGTGACAGACACACAGACAGGTAGGGGTACACAAATATAAAGCAGATCTGGAGAGGGACCTAGTGACACCCCCGTCCCCACACACACAGAGAGACAGACTGAGAGAGAATCCAAGAGAGACATGACCACTTGAGAGAAAACCAACTCAGAGGCAAAAACCAAAACCGAAGAACGAGGGGAGGGAGGGACACACAGGTGGGACAGACAGTGGCGCCTCGGGCTGCAGCCCTCACTTCATGCCCTGCTGGAAGACAGAGTTCCTGCGGGTTTTGCAGATGATCAGATCCGCCCACTGGACGACCACTATGCTCACGAAGAAGGCCGTGTGGCACGTGAACTCCACCACTTTCCTCTGCTCGTACGTCTGCAGGAGGATGAGCGTGCACGTCAGCAGTCGGTGCGGCCGCAGCCGGGCCCCCAGCCCCCAGCCCCCGGCCCACGTGCTCCTTGTCTGTGCCCCCCGCTTGGGGCCCCAAGGCAAAGCGGGGACTCTGTCCAGATGGGGTCCCCAGGGCCTCAGACGTGTCTCCGCTTGTTGGCTCACAGCCCCGCGGGAAGAGTCAGGAGATGTACAAGGTTAATGGTGACCTCAGTCGCCAGCCAGGGACCAGGGACCCCGTGGGCCTCCTGAGGGGACCGATACCAGTCAGGCTTTGAAGGGACAGACAGAGATGGGGAAGAAGGCAGCAAAGGCACCTCGCCTGGCAGGGCAGAGAGCATGGCCTACAGACACGAGGACCGCGATGGGCTGGGCCAAGGGCACCAGGAGGCCCCGCACTCCTGGCAAACGTCTTGATGCCGCCCCTGGTGCAGAGGGGCCATCGTAGGAAGCGGCTGGTGCATGGCTGGGACAGCTGGCCCTGGACTCCTACTGTGGGCAGGAACACTGACTGGGAGGCCCCTGCCACGCTGTGGGGCCCAGCTCCACTCACCCACTGCTGCCCGTAACTGTCCTCCAGGTCATTGACCGTGCGGTCGTCCCAGTTCAGCCGGATGCCCACCAGGTTGCTGGGCAAGAAGCCATTTTCTGCCAGGATCACAAAGTAGGAGAAGAAACCACCGAGCGCCTGGATCATTCCTGGGGGAGGAGAGAAGGGAGATGAAGAGAGGCTCGGGGGGGCCGGCAGCCAGCCTAGTGCCCCTCTGAGGCCCCTTGGGACCCCCCCCAGGAGGACAGTGGGCTACCCCAATCCACTTGCCTGAGAATGATCGGGGCTGGGCTCCCAGAGGGCAATCTGAGGGTGCTACCTGAGCACCTGAGACGGGCCACCTGGGGCAGGAGCCTCAGGGAGGGGCTCTCCTGGATAACCTGGAGGCTTCTCCCCACCCGGCCCAGGCCACCTGAGCATCAGGAAATCTCTGAGGACCCCCGGGCAGGAATGACCTCCCCAGGCCTGACGGCCACCATGAAGCCTCTGCTTGCTGGGACACACTCAGCGACAGGGCGCTCAGCGCCTGTGAGGCTCTGCACACCTCGTCTCCAGCAGCAGGTTGAGGAGGAGGCAGAGAGGGGTGGGGCTCGCCCCCACCCTCAGAGCTCACAGGCTGGGCTTGTCCTTCCCGTCGTGAAGGCGGGTGGAGCAGTGGGCTCTGGAGTCGCCAGCCTGGGGCCAACCCTGATCTGCCACTCAGTGTGCCATGCGCCCCCCAGGCCTTTCCTCCACCTGTGCCGTCCCCACCTTGGTGACCATCACCCATCTGCCAGACACTCCTTCCAAACCTCCAGCACCACGCCCGACTTCTAGTCCACTCAGCCAACACACGGTTCCCGAACACGCACCGTGGTCTGGGCCCTGCTCCAGGCCCAGGGCATCTGCCCATAAACGGGGCAGGGTCCCCAGGTCCTCACCAATCTGCCCGTAGGCCATGCTGATGAGCCTCTCGTTGACCAGCTTGTCAGTGCGCGGGTTCCTGGGCTGTCTCTTCATGATGTCGCTCTCGGCAGCCTCGTACGCCAATGAGATGGCGGGGACCTGGGCAGGGGAGGCCAGGTGAGCTGGGGAGGGGGGGACCCTGCCCTCCCAGAGCCCGGGGGTGGTTGAGGCTCACCATGTCGGTGCCCAGGTCAATGCAGAGGATGGTGATGGTGCCCAGGGGCAGCGGGATGTTGGCCATGATGAACAGCAGGAAGGGTGTGATCTCGGGGATGTTGCTGGTCAGGGTGTAGGCGATGGATTTCTTCAGGTTGTCGAAGATCAGGCGGCCTGCAGCAGGGGCAGGCTCAGACTTTGGGTGCCCACACTCCCTCTGCCCCTTCCCTGCCAGTCCATGCATCCTTTCTAGTCCATCCCCCGCCCCAACCCTGCCCGCCTTTCCATACAAACGTCCGACCATGTGGCCCCTGCTCAAACGTTCTTGAAATACAATCACATTGGAAGACTGGCAGTTCCTTTTAAAGTCAAACATCCTCCTACCTATTGTCCCAGTCATCCTACTCCTAGGTTTATACCCAAGAGAAATGAGTGCTTATGTCCATTAAAGAGCAAGTACAAGAATGTTCACCGTAGCATTAGTCATAATAGCCAAAACCCAGAACCGACCCCAATGTCCGTCAACAGGTGAGTGGATAATAAACTGTAGTCTGTCCACACAAGGGAACACCGCTCAGCAAGAAAAAGCAACCAGCTACTGACACACCCAACTCCATGGATGAATCTCACAGACATTATGTTGAGAAAAAAGGCCAGACATACCGGCTTCACCTGCATAAAAGAGTTCCTACTGTATTCCATATCAATGAGTTTCAAAACTAATCTATGGCATTAAAAGCAGGATGGTGGTTATTTCTGGGAGGAGACCTGACAAAAACCCTCATGAGGGGCTGGAATGTTCTCTATCTTGATTGGGATCTGGTGGTTGCATGGGTGTGTACGCGTGTAAAAACTCCTCAAGCTGCTCAACTCACTGCATATGTCAGATCCCAATAAAAATTCAATCAGTACAGTGTGTATAAAGTAAAAAGAAACTAAAGATGAAGCCAGCCAGCCCCTCCCTCCACCTTCTCCCATGTACTAAGAGGCATGAACAATAAGATATGTCATTAAGAAGGAAAAGAGGGGCTGGCCCGGTGGCGTAGCAGTTAAGTTCATGTGCTCCACTTCAGCGGCCTGAGGTTCACAGGTTGGGATCCCCAGCGCGGACAGATGCACCGCTTGTCAGCCACGCTGTGGCGGCGTCCCATATAAAGTAGAGGAAGATGGGCATGGATGTTAGCCCAGGGCCGGTCTTCCTCAGCAAAAAGAGGAGGATTGGCAACGGATGTTAGCTCAGGGCTAGTCTTCCTCACCAAAAAAAAAGAAGAAGGAACAGAAAGGCAAGCCACTCAGTGGTATGGATGGTTTGATCACCTTTGTGTAAACGTAAAAGTGTTCACACCTGCTACTCCCTATCCTCACAATGCGTTCCTCTCCCCAAACTAGTGGTGTCTCATCCTAAAATATTTATGGGTGAAATGATGACTTAAACGTGCTTCAACATAATCCAGTGTGTGTGACGGGGGTGTGGGGGGCGGGAGTTGAAACAAGATCAGCCGTGCGCTGGTAACGGTTGGAGCTGGGTGATGGTGACATGGGGGTTCACCATGCCATCGCTCTGCTTTTGGGTGTGCCTGCAGTTTCCCCCACTGAAAGTTAAACTTCCTGTTTGTCACTTCAGAGAGGCCTTCCTTGTCCACCCTGTCTAGGTAGGACCCCTGTTATTACCTGTCATGGCACCTTGCTTGTTTATTCTTACCACTTGTCACAATGTGTAATTATGTCGTTATGTTACAATTTGTTAACTTGTTTCAGGCTGTCTCTCCCAGCTCCTTGAGAGCAGGGACCATGTCTGCTCTGCTCTCCGGCACCCGGCGTGATGTGTAAGGTAGGAGCCTAGCTAATGTGTGGAAGGCGTGAGTGTGTGTATCTGTGAGCGTGGGCATTGCTTACGCACACAAGATGACGTGGGCGTAAGATAGGGTTAACCATGGTGTCCTGGGACGCAGGAGACGAGGGATAAGGGCATTTAATTTGACACTTTAGTCCCAGCTTTACTGTTTGAATTCTCTTTTATCATGAATGATTTTTTACACTGGGGACATTTCAAACGGGAGAAAGGAACTGGAAGAAAATGCACGACAGCATGAACAGTGATTATTTCTGGATGGTGAGGTTAAGGGTGATTCCAATTTTCTTCTGAATGCTTTTCTTCATTTTCTATAATTATCATGAGTTACTTTGATGATCAGAATAAAATTAAATGTGCACCAGCCCCATCAGGAGCGGTGCCCGTCGGCTCTGCGGCCTGGGCTCCCAGCGTCCCCAGCGCACACATGGGCTCCTCACACCGCCTCACCCTTGCACACCCAGTTTCCTCAGCCTGCAGCTCCCTTCCCTGGCACCACTCTATGTGAAAATTCCAACACGGCCCTTGGAACTCGGCGCACGATCCCTGTCCCCACTGGAAGCTTCCTTGCCCCTGACCCCAGGCTGGGTGAGGGGTCTCCTGAGGGCCCCCGCAGGACCCTCTGTTTCCCGGTTGCATTTATGAATATTTAAAAAATGCTTCCAAGTCTGCCTTGCCCACCAGGCTGGGCCTGCACTGGGTGACGCTGGGACTCAGAAGTGCATCAGCTCAGTCCTGTCCCCAGGGAGCCCCAGCCCCGTGAGGGAGGGAGACTAAAGACTGAAGACGACAAGCTCAGACTCCCCGGGGGCCCAGTGGGATTCTGTGGTCTCCCCGCCGTACATCCCACTGCAGCCCCGGCCTGTTCCCCTTGCCCTCATGCAGGGACCCCCCCCCCCAGTCTCCAGGGCCACCCCTGGCCAACTCACCCTCCTCCACACCCGTGACGATGGAGGCAAAGTTGTCGTCCAGCAAAATCATGTCTGCTGCCTGCTTGGAGACGTCAGAGCCAGCAATGCCCATGGCCACTCCGATGTCAGCCTTTTTTAAAGCGGGGGAGTCGTTCACACCGTCCCCAGTCACAGCCACGATTGCTCCCTGGAGGGAGACAGGGTGTGGATGACATCTGATGAGACAGAGGTCTGGTCCAGCCCCTTCCTCATCAAGGACCAGGAGTCCAGGCCCTGGACTCCTCCTCCAAGGGGCCCCAGGCCAAGCTCACCTGTCTCTGACAGCCCTCCACAATGATGAGCTTCTGCTGGGGGGACGTGCGGGCGAAGACGATCTCCGTGTGGTTCTGCAGGATCTCGTCGATTTGCTCAGAGGTGAAGTCCTTGAGGTCAGTGCCGTGGATCACGCAGGCCTTGGCGTCCCTGGGAAGAGCAGAGTGGTCAGGACACGTGGGGAGAGGTGCAGCGATGCCTGAGGGACAGACCCACAGACAGGAGAGGCAGAGGACCGGGCTCTGAGAGAGGGACGGGGTCTCTGGGGGTGAGAGACAAGCAAAACTGGGGAGCAGGGGGGCTGCAGCAGGAGGGAGTGAGGGCAGACCTCAGGAAGGACTTCGGGACAGTGGATGTAGAAGGACAGAAATATGCAGACAACCAGGAAAGGGAGACAGACACAGAGAGAGGCATGAAGATGGGAAAGCCAAGGAAGTCAGAACAGAGATGAGAGACGGAGACAAGACAGACAGGCAGAGACAGCGATGGATACAGAGATACGGGATCTCACTGAACCCTGCCGGGTGGGAATTACTAGCAGCCCATTTTAGAGACGGGAAAACAGTCTCAGGGAGGCCAAATGGCGTGCCCAATGTCACACAGCCTGCGGGTGGCTAAACTGGGACGAGAACCTACAGCGGGCAGCCCATCCTCCCGCGTGGAGGAGGAACAGGACCCAGGTGCTGAGTCCACAGAGGAGGCCCAGGGGACATGGGACCGGTGGTCCCAGAGGGAGCTGTGTGGGGAGTGGGGATGGAGCCCTGAGCCAGGCAGGCGGGGCTCACCGGGGGTTGACCTGGCTGACGGGAATGTTGAGCCGGGCGGCGATGTCCTCCACAGTCTCGTTGCCCTCGGAGATGATGCCCACGCCCTTGGCAATGGCCTTTGCCGTGATGGGGTGATCACCCGTGACCATGATGACCTGCGGGCATTGTTTGAGGGTGGTCCAGCCTCACCGCTGGCCCCGGGGGCCCTGGCCCTGCCTCCCCGCACTGTCCCAGGCCACACCTTGATGCCTGCACTGCGACACTTGCCCACCGCATCGGGGACGGCCGCCCGGGGCGGGTCGATCATGGACATGAGGCCCACGAAGCAGAGGTTGTCTGTGGTGAAGTTGACGTCATCGCAGTCGAAGGCAAAGCCCTTGGGGAACTGCTCCTCAGGCAGGTAGTAGTGGCAGAAACCTGGTGGCGGGGACGGGGTGGGCCGTGAGACCTCCACGCCTCCCGCCCCACAGCTCCCGGCTGTCCGGGTCCCTGCAGTCAATCTCCCCAGTCAGCCAAAACTTATTTCCTAAAGATGCCCTCCCCTCTGGCTCACTGGTTCATTCATTCATTCATTCTTTCACAGTGCATTCTGGGAGGCCCTCTTCTGGGCCCGGCTCTGGGCAGCATCAGCCCCTCCTTACAGCAAGGGGCCCCCAGGGCTGGCCCAGCCCCCGCCCCACCTCGGCCCCGCCTGTGATGCGCACCAAGCACACGCTCTCCCAGGCCGCCGAGCTCGAGGTAGGCGTTCTGGAAGGCCTCCTTCATCTCCTCGTCCAGTGGCTGCTCCTTGCCCTGCAGGAGGATGGTGGAGCAGCGGTCCAGGATGCGCTCGGGGGCACCCTTCATCACCAGCAGGTACCGGTTGTCGTTGGGGTCCTCGGTCTCGTGGATGGAGAGCTGTGGACAGAGCAGAGGGTGGGCATGCCTGAGCCTCACAGGAGGCTGCCCGCCTGGCTGGGGGAGAGGACCGCCCACCTCCACCCAGAGCCATGGCTGCCAGGACAGACCACCGCCAGGCTCCCCAGAGGACGCTGCCCAAACCCCTACCCGAGAGATCTGTATCTGGTTCTCAGACTCTCTCAGAGATCTCTGCTCATCCCCGCCCGCTTCTGTCTCTCTATCTCACAGATGATTTGCCCCTCTGCGTCTCTCACAGAAATCTTGGCCGTCCTTCGGATATGTGTCTCTCTCTGCCTTGCCCGACTCCCTCTCATCCCACATGTGACCCATCACGGAATCTGGTCAGCTCGCCTCTGAAATACACCCAGATTCTGCCCTCTTCTCACCACCCCCTGCACCCTGCTGGCCACCACCATCTCTCATATGGAATATTGCAGCAGCCTCCACACTGAGTCCCCGTTTCTGCCCTCCCCATCCATAGTATTTCCTCCCCACAGCAGCCAAGAGGATCCCTTAAAATATGTGAGTCAGTGGAAAATGGTGCAGCCACTTTGGAAAACAGTCTGGCAGTTCCCCAAAAGGTCAAACATAGAGTTACCACATGACCCAGCAATTCCCAGGTCTACACCCAGGGGACATGCCAACTATGTCTACACAAAAACCTGTAAGCGAATGTTCACAGCACATTATTCATAGCAGCCAAAAGATACAAACAAGCCAAATGGCCATCGATAGATGACTGGATAGATAAGATGGGGACTTCCCAAACAATGGAATATTACTCAGCCATAAAGAGGAATGGAGCACCGATCCAGGCCACAACATGGATGAACCTTGAAGACGCTACACTGAGTGAAAGAAGCTGGCCACAAAAAAACCCGCACATTGTATGATTCCATTTATATGAAATGTCCAGAATAGGCAAATTCATAGAGACAGAAAGTAGCTTAGTGGTTGCTTAGGGCTGGGGGGATACGGGAGGTAGGGGACAATAGCTAAGGAGTATGGGGTTTCTTTTTGAGGTGACGAAAATGTTTTAAAATTGACTGGGTGGATGATTGCCCATATCTGTGAATATACTAAAACTAGTGAGTTAGACACTTTCAATGGGTGATCTGTGGTGTGTGAATTATATCTTAATAAAGCTGTTTAAAAAAATGTGAGTCAGGTCCCTTCTCTCCTCTGCTCAGATCTCCCTCAGAGTCACACCTAAGTCCTCTCCGTCGTTCATAAGCTCGATGGGACCTGGCCCAGCATCCACTGCCCTCCCACCACAGGTCCTGACTCACTGCTCTACACTGGCTGCCTGGCTGTTGTTTAGACACATCAACACACTCCTGCCTCAGGACCTTTGCACATGCTGTGCCTGCTGTCTGGAACACTCTTCCCCTAGACACCTGCAGGGCTCCTCCCTCAGCATGATGACCAGCTGACATATTCCATATTTCCTCCTGCCTTTGTCACTGTCTTCCAGCACTAGAAAGGAGTTCCACGAGAGGAGGGACTTCACTGTTTCACTCACTGCCGCATGTATCCCCAGCACCTCAAACATGTGCCTGACACACAGCTCAAAAAAATATCTGTTGACTGAATGAAAGAGATCTCTGGCTGGTCCCCACCATCTGCTGCAGGAAGATCTTTACTCCCCTGCCTCCCTCTCCAACACAGACCTTGCTTTCACTCCCGGTCTGCCTGTTCCTCTCCCCACTGGTTGGATACTCTCATTCCCATTCTACAGATGAGGAAACTGAGGCTCTGGGAAGATTAGTAACTTGCCCAAAGCAGGAGGGCAGTGGGGCCGAGGTGACCGCTTACAGGCATCATAGAGAAACTGAGGTCCAGGCTGGCTCCCCCGGGGGGCCCAGAGTACCTGGTATTTGTTGGTGGAGTTGAAGGGAATCTCGGCCACTTTCTTGTTGCGTTCGCGCATCAGCTTCACGGAGCCGGAGGACAACTCGATGCACTTGAGCAGGGCAGACTCGGAGGCATCCCCGGCCACATCCCTCTGCAGGGAGAGGGCTGTCAGAGCGGAGCAGTGGGGGTGGGGGGTGGAGGTGGCATGGGCGGGGCCAAGGGGAGGCGGGCTGCTCACCCACCTTGAGCACAGGGATGTTGTCCTGCCCACCCTTGAAGACGGCACGATTACAGAGTCCGGCGATGTGGGACAGGGCCACCCAAGTGTGCGAGCTCTTGTCGAATGAGGTTCCTGAAGGAGGTGTGTGTCACGGCTGGGGGTGCCTTGGGGCCAGGCCCCCTCAGTCCTGCCCAGACCCCACCCTCACCTGACTGGTCCTCAGTGGTGTCGGCCTCGTGGATCTGATTGTCGAACCACATGTGGGCGACTGTCATGCGGTTCTGGGTGAGGGTTCCCGTCTTGTCCGAGCAGATGGTGGACGTGGAGCCCAGGGTCTCCACAGCCTCCAGGTTTTTCACCAGGCAGTTCTTGCGCGCCATGCGCTTGGCAGTCAGTGTCAGACACACCTGGGGGCATAAAAGGACAGGCAAGTGACAGGTAGAGCCCAACGGCAGGGCTGGACCAGCAATGAGTGCCAACTACCCAACTACCCAGCCCAGAGAGAATCCTGGTGTCCTGCAATGAATAGAACGTCACCCAGTAATCCCACCCAGAGGTACAGACCAACAGAAATGGGCTCAGATGCGCCCCCAAAAACATGTGCTAGAATGTTCTTAGCAGCAACATTTATAATAGTCCCAAACTGGAAACAACCCATTGCTCACTAACAGCAGAAAGGATAAAGAAACTGTGGAATAAAAGATGGAATACTATACAGTGGTGAAAAAGAAAAAGCTATTGCTGCCTTCAACCGCATGGATGAAGTTAAAGAACATGATGCTCAGCGGCCAGCCTGGTGGCGTAGTGGTTAAGTTAAGTTCGCACACTCCACTTTTGTGGCCTGGGGTTCCCCGGTTCAGATCCCGGGCACGGACCTATGCACCGCTTATCAAGCCAGGCTGTGGCAGGCAGCCCACATATAAAATAGAGAAAGATGGTCACAGATGTTAGCTCAGGGCCAATCTTCCTCACCAAAAAAAAACCACAACAAAACATGATGCTCACCAAAAAGCATCAGCAGCAACAGGAAGCCATACTGAATTACTCCATAACAGTGGAATATACTGTTAGAAGCCAGAAGAGGGGTTACCCTTGGGTTGGGGGGTAGGGGCTGGACAAGGTCTTGAGGGGGCTTCTGGGAAAATCGATCTGGGTGCAGCTGACACAGGATGCGTTCAGTTTGCCCCACTCGTCAGGCTTTACATTCATATGTGCAAGACTGTGTGTGTGTGTTGTATGTCAATAAAGAGCCTTTGACCTAGAGTAGCTTTGAAAATGCTAATATGGACAACGGTGCAGGATACATTAAGTAAAAGAATCAAGGAGCAAAACAGTAGTCC
Organism: Tapirus indicus; assembly: GCA_031878705.1. Taxonomy (NCBI): domain Eukaryota; kingdom Metazoa; phylum Chordata; class Mammalia; order Perissodactyla; family Tapiridae; genus Tapirus; species Tapirus indicus. Next base: position 17,796,584 of record CM062926.1, on the reverse strand, counting down.
CAGGACGGTCCCTTCTAGGTGCACTGAAGACAAGATTTCATACACGTGCTGCACTGCGTCCACCTCTGCTGGGGAACACTGCAGAGGGCGTCCTTCCAGAGCGGGACTGACGTCTGGGCAGCAGGAGTGGGACCATTATTTTATTTTTTAACTATTGTAACATGTTCTTTAGGCTTTTTACCACGAGAGTGTACTTCTAAATTTTGTAAGTTAACTTAAAAAGTGATAGGATTGTTAGTCCCTTATGCCTTGCAGTGTTTCTCAAGACTTTTATTTGTTTTGTTAATGAGGCCCTCTGAGTCCCAGAATCTTCCTCATTCAAGATCCAGGAGGCTCAGGCCTCAATACCCAAGTTGCCCTCATCAAGAACAACGCAGTCCCGGCCCCCAGCCCCTCCTCCCTCACACCCAGGGGTCCAGGCCCCCGGCCCCTCCTCCCTCACACCCAGGGGTCCAGGCCCCCGGCCCCTCCTCCCTCAGATCCAGGGCCTTACAGTGACAGTGGCCAGCAGGCCCTCTGGGACATTGGCCACAATGATGCCGATGAGGAAGATGACAGCCTCGAGCCAGGTATATCCGAGGATGAGGGAGAGGATGAAGAAGGAGACGCCCAGGAAGACAGCCACGCCGGTGATGAGCTGGATGAAGTGCTCGATCTCAATGGCAATGGGCGTCTTGCCCACCTCCAGGCCTGAAGCCAGGGTGGCAATGCGGCCCATGACAGTGCGGTCACCCGTGGCCACCACCACACCCCGAGCTGTGCCTGTGGGGCCAGAGGGGATCAGGCTGACGTGGGGGTTCTGAGGGACCTGAGGCCCTGATGCATGTCCCTCTGTCCGACCAGCTCTGCCCCAACCTGGGTGCCCCCACCGCACCCCGCCTCACCTTCCACACAGTTGGTGGAGAAGAAGGTGATGTTCCGAGTCTCCAAGGGGTTGTCGTGTGTGCAGTCAGGAGAGCGGGTCTGGGGTTCGGATTCGCCGGTCAGGGAGGAGTTGTCCACCTGGGGGTGGGTGCAAAGGAGAGAGGGCTCAGCTCAGACCTGGGACAGGGGGCATTTGTCCAGAGAAGACGTCAAGATTTCTGTTTATTTGTTTGTTTTGAGAATGAGGCCCTGTGTTCATGAAGCTGAAGCCTGTGTCTCTAGAGGTCACAGGTAGAAGTCTGGGTGCCTGGGTGGGTGGGTGGTCTCTAGGAGGGCAGAGGTTGGGCTCTTGAAGGTGGGGAGGGTACATGGCTTGTCCGGGTCTAAGGTACCTGCGGGTCTGAGGGTTGGGGGCTGGGGGCCTGGACACCTGGGTCTGGGGGAGGAGGGACTAGGGGTTTGGACACCTGGGCCACTCCAGGAAGGGTAGAGCTGGGCCCCAGGCCCCAGGCCCACCTTGCAGCCGTGAGCTGAGATGATGCGCAGGTCGGCCGGGACTCGGTCTCCGCCCTTGATCTCCACCAGGTCCCCGACCACCACCTCCTCAGCGTTCACCTGCATCTTCTCACCTTCCCGGATCACCAGGGCTTGCTGAGGGTGGGATGGAGAAGAGTCACCTCCCAACCCTCTCCGCCTGGGGTCACTTGGCCCGGCCTCGCCCACCTGTCCACCCCCACCTAGCCCTTCCTGGGCACCCCTCACCTGGGGAACCATGTTCTTGAAGGACTCCATGATCTTGGAGCTCTTGGCCTCCTGATAGTAGGAGAAGCAGCCGGTGATGATGACCACAGCCGCCAGCACAATGCCCAGGTACAGCTGCGGGGAGGTGCAGGGTCACGGCCCGCCCCAGAGCCGCTCCCCACCAGCCCCGCCCCGAGATTCGGGCAATCTGGGAAGGGAGCTTTGAGTCAATGGGGCTCTGCGTTTGTGTGTCTGATCCCAGGTTGTGTCTACTTCAGGGTCTGTGTGTCTGAGTCTCTCTTGTCTGTGTGTCTGTCTGCCTGTCCATGTATGAGTCCCTCTTTCTGAACGTGGTGTGTTTGAGTCTCTGGTCTGTCCATCTGTTTTGTGTGTCTATCTGTCTGTCTTCTGCCTGCGTTAGAGAATCTGAATGTACACTATCGTTTAGAGAATCTGAATGTACACTATCGTCTGTCCGTGTGTCTGTCTGTCTAACTGTCTGCATGCCTGGCTTTAAATTTATGGGACTGTATGTGTTCGAGTCTCTGTATGTGGGTCTCTGTCCCTCTCTGTTGGTCTGCCTGGGTCTGAGACCCTGCGTCTGTCTGTCTGCCTGTTTAGGTTTTAATTTCTGAGAACACTGTCTGTCTGTGCTTGATTCTCATGTCTGTCTGTCACCAGGTCAGGCCTGCAAGTCTGTGGGTGTTTGAGTTCCTGTGTCTGTCGGTCTATGAGTCCATGTCTGTGCCTGTGTCTGAACTAGACCGCCGTGTTTGAATCTGTGTCCAGGTGTGACTGTCTGTGTTGACCCTCTGCACGTGTGTATCTGTGCCTGCGTGCGTGTGTGTGTGTGCGTGCGAGGATCTCTATGTAGTCAGCATGTGGCTCTGTGTCTATGGGCATGGCGTCTGTTGAGACTGTGTCCCCTGCGTTGGGTGGAGGGGTCCTGACATACCAGCAGGTTGGTGTGCCTGGGTCTCTACATGAGTGCACTCACTCTTTGGGTATCTTTCAGGCCATGACCACCTGGTGGTGTCTGTCCCCAAGGCCACTGAAGTCACAGAGCCTTGCGATGGAGCCCCAGCTCACATATCCTGCTGTGTGACCTTGGACAAGTTACTTGGCCTTTCTGAGCCTCAGTTTTCCTTGTACTTTCTCTGGGTCTTTCACTGAGTGATTGTGAAAGTGGGATGAGAAAAAAATTGAAAAGTGGCCTTTGAAAAGTCTAAAGGGACAGGAAGAAGTGGGGCACGCATGTGCGTCCCTAAATGTGTGGGTACTTTTCACAGGGCAGGGTGGAGGGCACTCACATTGTCACCAGAGGGATCGTCTTCAGTGCCCGCCTGGATGCCATAGGCCAGGAAGCAGAGGATGGCCCCGATCCACAGCAGGATTGAGAAGCCCCCAAAGAGCTGGCGGCAGAACTTGACCCACTCTGGGGTGGTAGGTGGTGGTGTGAGCGCGTTAGGCCCGTCCCGGGCCAGGATCTCCTGGGCTTTGCTGTGGGTCAGACCCTGGGGGACACAGGACTCACACAGAACCCTCCCTGAGCAACTCTGGCACCCCAATATTTCACGAGCACCCCCAGGAACCCAGGGGTCCAGGCTCCAGCTCCCTCCTCCTCCCTTAGACCCAGGAGTCCAGGCCCTAGCCCCTCCTCCCTCAGACCCAGGAGTTCAGCCCCGGCCCCTCCTCCCTCAGACCCAGGGGTCCAGGCCCCCGGCCCCTCCTCCCTCAGACCCAGGGGTCCAGGTCCCCGGGCCCTCCTCCCTCAGACCCAGGAGTTCAGCCCCGGCCCTTCCTCCCTCAGACCCAGGGGTCCAGGCCCCCAGCCCCTCCTCCCTCAGACACAGGGGTCTAAGCTCCCCAGCCCCTCCTCCCTCAGGCCCTGCCGCACCTGCACGCAGTCCGTGTTGTATTTCCGGCAGACCTCTTCCACTGACATCTTGTGCTCTGTCTGAGGAACAGGAATTTGAGGGGAGGCCGGTGAGTGTGGAGGCCTTTCAGGGGGCGGGGTGGCGCCTGCTCTGGGAGGGTGCGTGGGTGCAGAGGTTGGGGCTTACCATAGCCACCTCCTTCTTGAGGTCATCCAGGTCCCGGCGCTCCTTGGTGCCCTTGCTCTTCTTGGGCGAGCCCTTGTCATCTTTCTTGTCCTGCGAGGTGGCGACACGATAGCTGTCAGAGCCACCAGACTGCGGGCGAGAAGGGGTTACAAGGGGACACCGGCCCACCGTGCCCCGCTCTCACCCTGGCCTGCGTCTGTGCATATCTGCGTCTCTGGGCGGGGGCTGGCTTGGGGGTCGCAGTCTGTCTCTCGGGGCCCACCCGCACCTCCCTGTCTGCCTGGTGTCTCTGGGCGAATTTCCCTCTGGTTCTGGGTGTCTCTCAGAACCCATGAGTCTCATCTCTCCTGACTGGCCTCACCGTCTCTGAGTCTGTCCCTGAGGGTCTCTGTCAGGGTCTGTCTGTACTTCTCTCTCTCTGTTTCTGTGCCCATCTTGGTGGGTCTCTCCCCTTTTCATCTCTTTCTGTCTCTTTCGCCCTCTCCCTGGGCCTGTCCAAACTTCCTGAGTGTCTGTCTCTTGCTATGTCTGTCTTTCTCTCTTTTTCTGTCTGTGTGTGTCTCTCGATCTGTCTCTCAGGTCTCTGTGCCTCTCTGTCTCATTGTTCTGTTTTGCCTCTGTCTCCTTCGACCTCTTTATCTCTCCATGTCTGTAACTCTGCATGTATCTCTGCCTCTCTGTGGCTGTTTCTCTCCCTGACCTCTCTGTTCTTCATCACCTTATGTTGTCTGTCTTTCTCTCTCTCTGTCTCTGAGTCTCTGTGTGTGTGTCTCCATGCTTTGGTCTCTCTCTGATCTCTGGGTCTTTATGTCTCTCTGCTTCCATCTCTTCAACTGTCTCTCCCTGAGTCTGTCTCTCTGGGTTCCTGTGTCTCTCTGAGTGGGTGTGTTGGGATCTCAGACTGCCCTCAAGTGTCAGTATTTTGTCTCTATGTTTTTCTCCATCCTTATCTCTGCCTCTCGCTGTCATTGTGTCTCTGTCTTCATCTCTCAAGCTATCTTCTCTGTAATGCTTGCTGTGTCTCTCCCTGTCTGTCTCTCCTGTTTCAAGCATCTGGTCTGTCCATCTCTCACTGTCTTGCTCTGCGATCTTCCTCTCTATCCCTGTGTCTGTCTCTCTCCGGGTCCATCTCCACATTTCTGTTCTTCCAACTCCAGGTCTCCCTCTATGTCACTCTCCCTGTCTTCTCTGCTTGGCTTTTTTCCTGGGCCTCTCTCCCCAGCCCCATGGATATCTCAGTCTCTGTCTCTCAAAGGACCCAGCAAATCATGGGAGACCCCTCAGGCCTGGCAGACATGGAGAGGAAAGGGCACTTCAGGTGTTGGTCACAGCTGGGACAGAAGCCCAGGAGGCGGTCTGCTGTGCACAGGGATGGTGGCCTGGCTGCACATGCAGCCGGTCCTGAGCACCTTGACTAAAAAACTGTGGGCCCTGGCCTCTCTCCTGGGGGCTGGTAGGAGCCGGGGACAGGTTTGAACAAGGGGTGGGCATGGTCAGGTCTCTGGAGGACGGGCTAGGAGCTGGCTGGGATTTGGGGAGCAGAAGAGCAAGAGGCAGAGACCCTAGGCCTGGCTGGAATGGGATGTGGTGTGAGAGGGAGTGATTGAAGTTCCAGTTTGGGGGCCTGGGCACATGGGGAGGGCAGTGTCCTTGGAGGATGGCAGGAGGGGTGGGGCGAGGCCCGGTGCTGGTGGAGGGCTGCTGACAGATCCTGAGGGCCCAGGGCCAAGCAGAGATCCTCGGCTCAGCGCAGCTCAGTGCTAATCCCCTCGTGACCTTGTGGAGGGCTGAGCTGCCTGCTGGCTGCCCCCAGACCCGGAGGCTGAGCCCAGGGGCTACTGGGAGGGGCTGCAGCCTGGAGGCCTGGGAACCTCTAAGAGGGTTGCAGCAGGTGGGAGGGAGGGTTGGCCCTGGGCCAGCCCTGCAGCAGCACTGCGCCTGACACGGAAGCAGGAGGCTTGGGGGACAGGGAGGACACTCCTCTATCCCTGCACCAGGAGGGGTCTCAGCTTCCCCAGAGGGGTAGACCCCTGGACGGAAAGATGTGGAGATATAAGGTCATGGGGTCAAGGTAGAGAAATGCGGGCCTGGCAGGAGTCGGGGAGAAAACCAGCTGCCCACCCTGAAACCTTAGGAGAGGCTGAGGAGCTGATGCTTGGGTCTTTGTGAGGCCTAGGGGTGGGGCCCCGGGTTCCTGGATCCTGGACTCCTGGGTCTGAGGGAGGAGGGGGCTGGGTCACACCAGTCCCTGGCAGGCAAGCCTTGGCTCCTGCTTGCCCTTGCTATGACCAGACTCCCTTGGGGGCGGGCTTCCATCTGTTGGAGGGGAGCCGAGGCTTTCCCAGTCAAGGCAGGAGGCCCAGATGGGCACACTGCGGGGCGGGAGCACCTCCGAGGGTGGAGGACACGCCTGTCTTGATGCAGCCCGCCTCTGCGGCTCCTCGCCATTTTCCATCCTGTCCGCCTCCTGGATGCCTGTCAGCTCCTGCATCCTTGCACCTTGGCCAGCCTCTCCCTCCCCCTCCCCCTCTCACCCTGGGGCTGTCATCTCTGAGCATCTCTCCCTCAACCTCCCCTTTTACCATCTGTCTCCTCTTCACATCATTCAGGCTGACTTTGGTTGCCTCTGGATAGGAAATGTCTGTCCTTGGGTCTCCTCATCTCAGCCTCAGTTTCTCTCTTTGTCTCTCCATGTCTATGCCTTGTCCATGTCTCTCTTTGTCTCTCCATGTCTCTTTGCCTGTGTCTGTCTCTTTGTCTCTATGTCTCTCTCTGTCTCTCTCAGAGTGTCTCTGTCTCCGTCCATTTCTGTCTTTTTTTTCATATGTCTCTGTCTCTGTCTCCTATGTCTAAAGCACCTCACTTCTCCTCCTGTCCCCACTTCTTTTCCTGAGAGCCTCCAAGACCCTCCCTCTCATACCCTCTCTAAGGCATTTAGCCTCAGTCCTCTCCTCGCATCTGCCCAGAGCTTCCCCTCCCTCCATTCCACTTACCTGGAAGCCTTCACTGACTCCCACCTCCCCCCTTCTCTCTCCCAGTGCTCTCCCCACCCAATTCTTCTCCCCATCCCCCCCCCACCTCCATCCCTGGGCCGAACAGCCTTCATCCGCCATCTTTCTCCTCATCCCTCATATTCCCTTTCTATTAGTCTCTCCATCGGGATCCCTCTCTCCATCCCACCCAGCCCAGCCCCCCTCCTTCCCCCAACTCCCTCCCCATAGCCCCGCCCTAGACAGGAAAGGAGGAATCCAGGGCTGCACGGGGGTCAGGTGGTCAGCCAGGGAAGGAGCCAGCATCTGCTAGAGAAACTCACAGACAGACAAGGACACATGGACACAGAGGCAAGGGCATATCCAGGCATGCACGATACCACTCCCCCACACACTGTTGCACATGTGCGCCCCCCAGCCAGGCACTCAGTTTCCCCACCATGGCTCTCCTGCAACTCCCAGCCCCCATGTCTGCTCCCCCAGATTAGGGGCTGGACACACACAGCCCCAGGCTACACCGCACTGCAGAGCCCCCCCATCCAGGCCTGGAAGGAGAAAGAGAGGTCATCTGGCGTTCATCCCATAGCCTGGACCTGTCCCCACCCAGCCAGGGAAGCAGAGGGGCTTCAACACTCCCAGACACAAACACCAGCTCTTAGACACACCCAGACACCGTTGCAGACCGTCAGACATAACCCGGGCCACACAATCCCAGGGAGACGGTGCTGGCAGGGCCTGACGGAGCCAGGAGCTCACACATGCACACATACGATGGAGCACGCAACCGCACTAGGACAGGCAGAGATGCCGAGGGCCGGTCCGTGCCCCCGCGGACCCTGCACACAAAGACACGCCGACATGCGCCACAGACCCCCACCGACCCAGGCGGCCCCGCGCACACACTCAACCAGCGACACAACCACACAGAGCAGCCGGGTCAGCCGGTTCACGGGTCCCGCAGACCTAGCCCCGGAGCGCAGGGGTCCCGGAGCCCCCCCCCTCCGGAGACACCCAATGTCACTGAACCCACAATGTCACACACGCGCACTGCCCGGCCAGCCCGAGCACCTACCCCCATCTTGGTGGCTCCGGGGGACAGGGGCGGGCAGGCGGGGCGGGGGCCGGGGCAGGGGCCTCAGGGCGGGCTCAGGCGCGGGCTGGAGCTGGGGGCCTCTGCAGCGCCCGCGCCTCGGTCCGCGCGTCCGTCAGTTGGTCTGGCAGCCCTACCGCACAGTCTGCGGCGGCCGCCGCCTCCGCCTCCTCATATGCCCGCGCCCGCGGGGGGGCCGGCGCCCGCCAATCAGGGGCGCCGCCGCCCTGACGGATGGCTCGCGGCCCCGCCCCCGGTACTGCAGCTGTCCTCCCCGCCCCCCAGCCTCCGCAAAGTGGCGGCGCCACTGAGAAGGGGGAGCGCTGCGGGGGTGGGGGGGCGCAGGGGGATCCCAGAGACCCCCGCAATGAGGGAGTTGGAGACCCCCCGTAACCCACCTCCGAGGAGGGGGCACTGAGGGAGAGAGAGCCCCGGAAATCCCCTCATGGTGGGGGTGTGCTACCGGGGAGAGGGATGCGCTGCGGGAGGTGGACACCGGGTGGGGGGAAAGCCCTGTAAACCACCGCAATAAGGCAGGAGGCCCAGAGCACCTCCTTCCGCAGTGAGGCAGGGGGGGCTCCTGGAGACTGTGGGGTGCTGTTCAAGATGGGGAGCTGGAAGGAGCACAAAAAGCAAGGAAGACCTCAAAATGAGGAGGGGTGCTGCAGAGGGAGGAGGAGCCCCTGAGGCCCCCTCACTGTATGTGCAGAGTTATCCAACGAGACACAAGTGTACAGGTACACAGGAGACACATCGCAGCCAGAGGACCCCACTGAGCATGAGGCTCACACAGTCATCACCCCGATGCTGGGGACACACACACACACACCACCCCATCACACACCACTACAGGTTCACAATCACATTCCATCACACCAGCTTGTACCCTTACACACACATTACACTACCCCATTACACAACCCCAGAGACTCAGGAATACATAGAAATGAAACCCACATAGCACACACACCTTGCATATCCCATCACACCACAACAGAATCACAATCACAGTCATAAAGTGACATGTAGATTAACACACATCCTCAGAACACCACATCACAGACACACACATCACATACTCCACCGTACCTGGCCTTGTACTCTCACATAGAGCCCCACAACCATGCAACACACGGACTCAAGAACCAACACACATCCACACTCAGCACCATTGCACACCACAGGCTCTACACTGCCTCCAGACACCATATAAGCTTTTGTGGATGCTGTTGCATGGCCACACCACATCATACATACTATCACACACACTCCTCCCCAGTATATCTTGGCCCGAGCAAAGGCCTACAGTGCAAAATTACCAAAGCATTGCTAATTGTGAATGACAGACCAAAAGGTGCACACAGACTCATACGGCACAATCATTCACAGAAACATCACACGACACCATCCCACACACCTCCCACACTACACATATCACGTATTGCAGTGCCATCACATACACCTTTGTTGCACCTCTAAACACACTCCAACACCCCACCCACATGCCATATACACCCCATCTCGGTTTATGTATGCACACACAGATGTACATCCAGCACTCACGCCCCAGGCCTCTCACATACACACAACACCCCATCAGCCACCCACTGGAGCCTGAGGAGTCACGGCCTCCCACACCCACCCCTTTGCTCTATGAGGAACATCTCCCAACTCTCCCTGTGGATGGTAGGAGGGATAGGGAGAGAGCAAGAACCTGTCCCTGTAGCTTTTTCAGAGTGTGGGCATCTTTCCCACCTATGGGAGTGGAGGTGTGGGGGACACAGGCAAGGATATGGAGTGAGCCTGCTGTATGGGGGGTTGGTGGGGGAGGTTAAGGACCTGGTCAGGGAAATGTGTGAGAGGCTAAAGGCCAGAGTGAGAGACACAGAAGCAGAGACAGAGAGAGACAGAGATTCAGAGCCACAGAGAGATGGGCATGGACAGGAAGACAGGGCCAGAGAGTAGAAGGAGGGGAGAGTCAGTTTCCTTGGATTCCCCCAGCACCCAGAGCCTCGGCCTAATCCTGTACTCTGACCCATCCCCATCCCTCCCTGCTGTCCCTTGTTGCCATGGTAACAGGCAGGCTGAACATGCAGCAAAGGAGGCTGGGCCTGCAGACCTGGCCTGTCTCCATGGAGACTGGGGAAGGGGGGGGAACCACATCTTCTAACCCAGGTAGTTGGCCCCCAGGTCTCCCTCTCCAACTCTGTCCCCTTCCTGGGGGAGGGAGGAAAGGAGAGCCTGTCAACATATCACCCCTTCCCTCTCCCAACACCCTGGCCTGCAGGGATGGGCCTGGACCATGGGGCAGGGGATTGGGGGACAGAGAAGCCTGGCGCTTGTCTGGATCCCAGGGAATTCTAGGCTGTCTCTCCTGCTCTCCAGTTGGAGAACCTCGGCTCCCCACACCCCACCCCAGCCACAGGCTCACGTCCCCCATCTTACACTCCCTCCTCAGACACAGCCTGGTGAGGCTGATGACTGTGCATCGCGCTCCCAGTGTGAGGCTCTGCGGAAGTTGTGGGGGGAGGAGGGAAGACTTAGGAAGGTCACAGGGATGGACAGAGACAGGGGAGCTCAGCGTGAGGGATGGGAAGAGAGACATAAGAAGAGAAATGGACACATAGTCCAGAACCAGAGAGAGGCAGATATGGACAGACAGACTGAAAAAGACAGAGAGACTGGAAAAGACAGAGACAAGAAAACAGACAGAGGGAGACCGGGCAACAGAAGTACTCAGTGAAGGTGACAAGAGAGACACAGGGACATAGAGAGCCAGGCAGGAATAGGCTCGGCAAACTAGGGAGACAGAAATGGGGAGAGACTCGAGAGATCAGCCTCATGGTATTGGGACAGAGGGAGACGATAAATGTCTGCAATCATTCTAATCACCTCAACAGACTGAGAGTCCGACCCAAGGGCAGAGACATTGATTAGAATCTGTAAGAGACGTGGAGACAACCGAGACGCTGACACAAAAGCTCCTCCCCACGCCTGTCCCTGAGGGGCACACGCACGGCAAATGTCTGAGCCACAGAGGGGCCGGGTGGTGACTGGGAGTGCTGTGTGCCAGGCGGGGTCTCCCGGGGTGTGGCCCGCCCCAGGACTGCGAAGACAGGCAGGCCCTGCTCTGGAGGCAGGGCAATGCCAAGGCAGGCCCACCAGGCCGGTGCTGAACGGACAGCTCCCGCGCTCTCGGCCGCCTGCCTGAGGGGCGGGCCCAGCCTCTCCTCTCCCTCGCTCTGGCTTTCCTCACCGCTCCGGCCCCCTCCTGTCTCCATCTAGTTTTCTATGGTTTCCTGTCTCTCACCTGTCTCTGTTCCATCTCAAACTCTGCTTCACTCTGCCTCAACTCCCCGGGTCTCTTACCCTCTCTGCTTCATCTGTCTGCCCCTCTACCCCCTCCTCCATTCTCGCTCACCCTTCTCTCACTTCATCACCGCATGTCTCCCGGTCTCTCCCCCTCTTTACCCCTAACTCTCTCTCCCCGACTCCTCTCTGCCCACCTCGTTCTCTCCCCTTCTCTACTCCATCTCTGTATCTCCCCTTTCTGTCTCCCTCACTCTGCCGCATCTCTTTCTCTCTCCCCACCTCTCCATCTCTCCCCCTTCTATTCGGCCTCCTTTTGGCTCTCGCTGTGTGACCTTCACTCGTCCTTTCTCAGCTGCAGTTTCCACAGAAACCTCCAGCAGGGCGGAGGAGGGCGGGGACAGAGAGTAGACCCACCCTTCTCCCTGCTCATCCAGACTTTCAGCCCCCCGCCCCCATTCTACTGGGATTTCTCACTTCCTCTCTCGGGGGGCTGGGGAGGTAACATTTTCAGCAGAAACACAGGGTCACAGTCACAGACAGTTGAAGATGGCCTCACGGATGTACACACACATACCCCCGATTACAAAATCACCAAACCACCCTGGCCCAGGCGTACACTTGCAACCATACGGGCCACCCCAGGCACCTCCACACTGAACAGTTCACTCGCCCTCCCCTCCCCCTGCCCCATCTGGTTTCTGTCGTTCTGAGTCTCTGTTTCCTGGTGTCTCCGCCTTTCCAGATCCCACATCTCTCTCCATCTGTCGTAGGGTCTCTGTCGCAGCCTCCTTCTGTCCTGAGAGAAGGTCAGTGGAGAAGGGCCAGCTGCCGGGACCTGGGCTGACCTGCTGGCTGTGGGCAGAGCCGAGGGTGGAGAGAGTGCAGGAGTCACCATCCAGTCTGTGGTTCTCAGCAGACTCTCCCAGAGCCCAAGCCTTCAATGCCCTCGTCCCCAGGAAATGAGACCCGGGCATCCCGTTTTGGGGTTTTGTTCTTTTTTTTATTCCAACAGGGACTGGGATGTGCCAGGGGGAGGGATGGGGGCCCAACTGACCCCCTCCCTTGGGGGGGTCTCATAGAAATTCCGAGGTTTCTCCCCAAAAAAAAGAGAGAATGAGAAGAGTCGAGGCGCCAGGGGGACACGCATCTGCCCAGAGGCCCTCCCCTCCCCCACAAGTGGGGAGGGCTGCGTCGTCTTGGGAGACCTGAGCAGTCCCAGGATGGGGTTCTCCCCGCAGACTGCTTTCCGCTTCCAGGAACGGCCCCCGCAGTCCCCGCCCCTGGAGTCCCCGCTTCCTGCGCTCCTCTTTGTCCGCAGTGGGGGGCGGAGTGCGGCGTCCGCGGCACCCTCTGGCGAGTCCACTAGGGGGCGCAGGCAGGCTCTGGAGCCGGGCCTGGGACTTCACCGGGAACCGAAGGCAAAATCGCGGCGTCCGGTGCGCCGGGGCACAAGTCCTGTCCCTCGCCCGCTGGGGAAGCGGGGGCGGCCGGGGCCTGAGGGGGGCCCCGTCCCTGCAGTCAGTCCGGGTGCCCGCCCAGCCCCGCCGTGGTCACTCGTGCTCGGCCAGCTCGCGGGGGCCAGCGGGGCCGGGCCGCGGCCGGGGCGGGCTAGTGGCCTCGGCGGGGGCGCCCAGGCCACGCGGGGGCGCGCCGGCCCCGGAGGCCCGCAGTGCCTGGATGCGCCTGCACTCCTGGCAAACGCGCACGTGGGTGCAGGGGGTGGGGGCGGGGGGACGGGCCCCGCCGGGCGGCCCCGGGTCGTCCAGGAGGCGCTGGGGGCCCCCGTGCGCGCCGCCCGCATCCCCGCCCGCGCCGGCCGAGTAGAGCTTGCCGTTGCTGAGGCGCATCTCGCGGACGGCGCGCAGCGACAGCAGGGCCCGGCTCGGGCCGCCCGGGCGCCGGCGCCGGCGGGAACGCGACGTCTTGCGGCAGGATACCGCGTGCCGCAGCTCCTGCAGCATCTCCTGGCACACCGACACCTGCGGGCGGGCGGCGCGGGGCGCGGTGGTCACCGCCCGCGTTCTCCTCGCCGCCGCCCCTCCCCTGGCTTTCGCGTCTTCTCTCCCCTCCCCGCCTCCCCCAGCTCCTCTCCACAGCCCCCCTCTCTCTGCACCCCCTCGGCTCTTCCCGCCCCACCTCCTTCTCCTTCCCCGCAGGCCCTTTCACCTCCTCTCTTCCTTCTTCCCTGTCCTCACTTCCCACCCACTTCCCTCGATTCCTTCATCCCCGTGCTTCCTGCCTCACTTCTCCACCTCTCAACTCCTCTGTCTCTCCTCCACTTCTCTACCCGGCTCCCTTCTTCTGCGGGTTTCTTTCTGCATCTGCCCTCACCTCCTACCTGGGTGACTTTTTCCTCTTTTCACTCTAAACTGTCTAACTGCCTCTAGTCCTTCCCTCATACTTGTTTTCCATCTTCTGCCTCTATTTCATGCAGTTACTATTCCTAGACATATTTATTGAGTGCCTACTGTGTCCCAGGCACTGTTCTGGGCACTGGGGACACAGCGGAGACAATAGAAGTCCCTGCCCTCCTGGAGGTTACATTCGAGTGTGCAGAGACAAGAAATGTAGGTCATCACAGTGTAAATGTAAATGTATATTAGATGGTGGTGAGTGCTCTGGAGAAAACTAAAATCGGCAAGAGAGGTGGGGAGTGTGGATGGGGAGTGATGCCGAATTTTGAGAAGAGGACAGGTAAGGGAGACTCATTGAGAAGAGGACCTGAAAGGCAGTGCTGGGAGAGCCGCATGGAGCTGGGCGAGCAGGCAGGTAATTCAGCAGGACAAAGGCGCTGAGGTGGGAGCAGGCATGGCCTCTTGGAACCGAGAGCAGGTGGCGGGGAGTGTGGAAGGGGGTGGAAAAGGGGAGAGAGATGAGGTCAGAGGAGCAATGGGGGCCGTTCATGTAAGGCCAGAGGGCACTGTAAGGATGTGGCTTTTATTCTGAGTCAGATGGGAGCCACTGGAGAGTTTTAAGCAGAGGACTGCTGCGCTTCCACAGGATCACTCTGGTGCTGTGCTAAGAAGAGACCGTAGGGAGGCCAAGGGCAGGAGCAGGGAGCCCACTGAGGAAGCTGCTGCCATAAGCAGGCAGGAGACGGCAGTGGCCGGACCAGAGTGGTGGTGGCCAAGGAGGTGAGAAGGAGTTGGGTTCTGGGTGTGTTTTAAAGGTGGAGCCAACAGTATTTGCTGAGATCAGATAGAGGGCGTGAAAGAGGGAGGAGTGAAGGGTAACTCCAAGTATTTTCGCCTGAGTAATAGGAAAACAGGAATGATGGCACTGCCTGGTGGGTGGGCAGGACTCTGGGCTGGACAGGAGACGTTATGTGTGCTACCTGTTAGACATCCATGTCAAGATGCTGAGTATGGAGCTGAATTTACAAACCTCGGGTTCAGGGAGAGGTCCCTGTGAGGGATACACATTTGGGGGCTATGGTCAGCAGCCCCAAGATCCCGCCCCTGGTGTTCCCACCCTTGTGTAATCCCCTTTGCCTTTCTATCCGGGTTGCTGTATGACCAACAGAATATGGCTATGTCAGCTATTTTGGCTTCTGCCGGGCTCTCCTGGGTCACTTGGTCTTGGGGCAGCCAGCTGCCATGGCGTGAGGATGCTCAAGCAGCCCTGTGGAGAGGTCCCTGTGTGAGGAACTGAGGTCTCCTGCCAACTGCCGTGTGAATGAGTGTATTAATCATGTTCTTTATTTTTTCTATCTTAGGAAGTTCTGACATCTTAAAAATCTTGCTGGCCAGGGAGAGACTGCCCCTCCCAGAGGGGAGGGTAGGGAAGGGTTGGGTGCCTGCCTTTCATATGCAAACCAACCAATTCCCAGAGTCTATACCCCCAACCACCCCCTTTATCCAACTTTCACACACCAACTCAGTATTTCCTTTGCCCTAAATCAACTAAGGGCAGGTACCAAACAAGTAGAGACTACCCCACTAGCCCAGAGCCTGCCACATTATCCAAACTAGCCACTCCCAAGCTGCACTGCCTTGCCTTCCCTGTGGAAACCCCAATAAAAAAAGTCTGGCCTAGGCTTTCCCTTGCTCCTGCTTCTGCCTCCTCACCAAACCTTGTGCTTCCCCTGTGGCCCTGCATGGTGTGGCATGCCCCCTCATGGAAAATGTAAGTAATAAAAATCTTCTTTCAATGGCATTGGCCTCTCTGTGCCATCAGTCAACTCCATGAATTAAAATCCCACGGGTACATTTTGAGACAGTGAGCCATCTTGGAAGTGGATCCTTCCAGTCCCAGTCGAACCTTCAGCCAACATCATGACCGTGACCTCACCAGAGACCCTGGGCAGCCAGAACCACCCAGCTAAGCTGCTCCCAGCTTCCTGACCCAAAGAAAGTGTAAACTGATATAAGTTTGCTGTTTTAAGCTGCTAAATTTGGGGATAATTTGTTGTTACATGGCAAAAGAGAACTACTACAGGAGTAATCAGCATATGGATGGTCTCACAAACCATCTGGCTGGATGGGATCACCAAGGGAGTGGAGAAAGAGAAGAGCAGCAGTCCAAGGACTAAGCCCAAGAGCCCCCCAACAAAGGCATGGCCAGAGAGGTCAGAGGAAATGAGGTGCAAGCCAGGAAGAAGGGTTTTAAGGATAGTGATCAGCCCTGCTGAAGACTATCGCTGGGATGTGATGTGATGAGGCCTGAGCTTTGGGCACTGGATTTCAGATGTGGGGTCACTGGTGACAAGACTGGCCTAACTGGAGAGGAGGGGACAGAAGCTGGATTGGAGAATGTCCATGAGTGAATGAGAGGAGAGAAACTGGAAACAGCAGGGGGACACAACTCTTTCAAGGCTGTAAGGGAAGGGGAGAAACAGGTGGTGGCTGGGAGGGGAAGTGGGGTCAAGAGAGGGTTTCCTGAAGATGGGAGAAATGACAGCACATTTGTATGCTGCTGGCCTTGATCCAATAAAGAGGGGGAAACTGATGATGCAGGAGGGAAGGAGAGAACTGCTGAGGGATGTCTTTGGGAAGGCGAGAGACGAGATGTGGCACAGGGGAGGGCGCCTTAGCTAGGAGCATGGACGTTCATTTGGAGTAACTAATCGGGTGAGTGGTGAAAGCAGGCAGGCAGCTCGACGTGGAGGTGGGGCTCTGCATGTTCTCCCTGACTCCTCCGCTCTCTCAGGGGAGTAGAAGCAAGGTCATCGGCCAAAAGTGAGGAGGGGAGGAGGGGCTGGGGGCTGGCAGAGAGAGGAGAAGGTGGGAACTGTCTAGGAGCATGGGGGCACAAACGGGTCCAGAAATGTAGGAATGTCACTGGGCAGCACGGATCCTGAACACAGCGTGAGACGTGAGAAGGGTCAGCAAGTCTGTCTTCTTCGGGTCACATTCAGCTGCCTTCTCCTGCCTCTGTCTCTCCTCTTACTTCTTCTTGCTTTGCCACCTCCGCCTCTCCCCACATCCTTCTCTCTGGGCCCCTTCTCACTCCTTTCCCCTGCACCCTCGTCTCTGCCCTGCCCTCTTTCCCGCTCTGTCCTCCCTCACGCCTATGGATTCTCTCTTGCATCCCACTGCCAGTCTTCACGCCTCGCCACCCCCGGGGTCCCCCTTCTCCCCCACACACCCTTCGCCAACCTCCTCACCTCTTCAGACTCTGCTGACCTCCGCGTGGACCATATGAATTCCATGACCGCCACGAAGACAGCAATGATGAGGCCACAGATGAGCACGACAAAAATGCCGCCGATGTTCTCCATGCCCAAACCTGGGGGTCGAGGGGGACAGCCACGTGGTTGGGGCTGTGTGGGCATGGGGGCTGCGAGGGGTCTTCAGGAAGAGCACAGCGTGTGGGGTGGCTGACCTTTAGCTCGATGGTCCTCCTCCTTGGGGCACCGGCTCCCTTCCCACCACTTGCGCTTCAGGATCTCCAGCCGGTTGTTCTCCTGAAGCTGCAGGATGGCCAGTGTGATCTCGTCCCGGAACGGGGAGCCTGGACCGGGCAAACGAGGGGGTGGACTGGCCATCAGGGCTCTGGAGCCCTGCCCACCCAAACCCCAACTGCTCCCTCACCACGGCCTCTCCTCCTGCCTCTGCCGCATCCCCAGGGTCTTCCCTGTCCACCTTCGAGTCTGACTACTACTCACCACCACCCCTGCAACCATCCCAGGCCAGGCGCCCATTACACCTCATGTCACATTTGTCACCGTCCCCTCCCTGTGGCCTCCCCTCACCCCCTACCTAGGCTCTTCTCAATACAGCAGCCAGAGGAACTTCAAAAACACAGTCATAGATCACACCTCTCTTGTGCTAACAACTCTCCAATGGCTTCCCATTGCAGCTAGAACAAGGTCCTTCCCACGGCCTACAAAATCCTGCATTCACTGGCGCCACCACCTGGGGTGGCTCTCAGCTCCAGCCACACTGGCCTCCTGGCTGTTCCTCGAATCCACCAGGCACAATCCCACCTTAAGCTCTTTGCCTCTGCCTGGAAAGTTCCTTCCCTCACTTCACTCAGGGTCCTGCTCACATGGTGCCTCCTCAGGGGGTCTTCTCTGACTAACTTTATTTAACATGGCACCAAGTTCCCTATCAGTCTCTTCCCTTTAATCTCCTGTAGAGCAGTTGTCACCTCCTGACATCACATTATAAAGCTACGTGTCTATTGTCTGTTTGCTGTCTGCACCCTATTAGAAGGCAGGAGAGTGGGGGCTTGGTGGCTCCCTGCTGTGCTATCCCAGCATCCCACACAGTGACTGGCACACAGTAGGGCATCAGACAGATTTCTGGGTGAATGAACCCCAGCCACACCTATCCTCTGCACGGCCCCAACCCTGGACCACCTTTCTCCTCCCCACCCTCAGACCCTCCCCTTACACCATCCTTGGGCCCCAAACACCCCTTCACACACCCTATCCTGTACTCATTTCTTCATTCACTGCGATAATTCCTGAGCATGTACCAGGGGCCACAACTAGGGATATGGGCAAGTGGGGTGGTTAGTATTTATCAGGCACCTCCTACGTGCCAGATACTGGGTTTACAGAAATGTTTTCAAGTCACATGGTCTAGTGAGCAGGTATGACCACCCCCACCATCTGGAGGAGGCAGGTGACACTCTTCCTAAGGTCATGCACTGAGTCAGGGAGGGAGCTGGAATCTGAATCCAGGTTGTGTGACTCCAGAGCCTGTCCCCCAAAGCACCAGGCCATACCGCTTCCCTGGCACGGCGCTGACTCTACTACAAAGCTGTAAGATTTGGGGTAATTTGTTACACAGTAGTAGATAAATAATGCAGCAGTCATCAGCATATAGATGGTTTTAAATGCCAAAATTTGGTGACAAAATTGGTGGTGAGTTTCCAGCACTGAGCCCTGGAAAAGCGTGTCCTAGAGTATAAATTGGCACGTTCAGTCTCCCTGGCAGATCCATCCACGCTTCCTTCCTTCTATCCACCCTCCCTTCTCTCCATCCAGCAACGTCCATCATCCATTTTCTGAGCACCTGCTCTGAGCCAGGCTGTGGTTTTGGTGCAGAGAATACGAAGTAAAGAAGACCAGGTCCTCACCCTCGAAGGGCCCTCGGGCCAATGCGGGGAGGTCGTGAGCCTCATGGCCCACGTGTACTGAGTTGTGCTGTCTCACTGGGTTCTCCCAACAGCCCTGCAGGGCTGGAACTAATTGCCCCTGGGCCTATTTTTGCAGGTGGAGGGTGCTGAGGCTCAGGAAGGTGATGTCACAGCCAGAAGGCCACACACAACACACCCAGACTGCCTCAAGGAGGGCCTGGCCTAGTCCCTGGCCTGCTCACAGGGCTTGGTTCTGGATACCCAGGGCCCCCAGCACATTCCCCAGCCCCGCTGTGCTGTACCCAGCGGCATGCCGATGCCGTAGCCCTTGGTGTCGAGGAGGCCCCCGATCTGGGTGAGGTTGCAGTTGAGGCGCCGGTGGTACTCATTCATGGTGGACTCGAGCAGGAAGGCATAGCGGGAGTTGAGGACACGGGCGATGCCCTCCTCTGTGCTCTTGACGAACACGCTGGGCTGCTTCGACTGCATGTAGTTCCACATACGCTGGTACGTCTGGTACCGCGAATTCTGGGCAGAGAGGGCACAAGGAAAAGTCAAGAGAGGGTCTTTCCACCCCCTGCCTCTCCCCTGAGCCCTGTCCCCCCCCCTCCCGGAAATCTCCCTTAACTCAAGAGAGCGAGTGAGACCAGAGGAAGACAGAAAGAGCCCAAGACAGAGGAGACAGACAAGACAGACAGACTGCTCAAGGCCAGGTCCAAGTCATCCCCACACCCAGTAGCCCAGTGAGGACTCCGAGGACCGAAGGCTTGAAGAAGGGGCCGTGGTCTATTTTTCAGCCACTCTTCTCTCTTCCACCCCTGGGCCTGGCTTGGCCTGACACCAGCCCCATCTTCCCGGCATTCCTAGGCCTTACAGAAGCTGGGAGCAGATGCTCAACCCCAAATCTACCTAGGCCCAGCCTGGTTCAGGGAGACCTGTGTCCATGCCAAGTAGGACAGCTTATTTCCTACAGGCTCTGCAAGAACTTTCTGGGAAATGCCCCACCCCACGCCAGCCACAGCCCCGAGGGGGAGGTGTGTGTGGAGGCCAGCCTGGGGATGACACACCTGCCACTGCTCCCAACACCTCCCGCACCTACCTCTCCCTCTTTGACCTGAGGTCCAGACACTGCTCTGCCTAGGTGCCCCACAGGCCCCTCCCCGTGGCTCAGCGATCTCTCAACCTGGGAGTTCACCCCTCTCTTCCTCTCCTTTACCCCTCAGCCAGCAGCCCCAGCCCAGCTCCAGCCTCCTCTAGACCACTTGTCTACCCCGACCCTCCCCAAAGGGAACTTCCAGCTCTAAATGGGTCACCCCTCTGCTCACTAACCATTCCCATCTCCCTACTTACAGGGTCCAATCTCAGCCCTATCCTTGCCTTCGAGGCCTCTGCAGTCTCATCCAAATCTCCTCACCAGGCTTGCTTTCCTTTTGTTTTCTTCCCACCACCCCCAAAACACACAGGGATGAGCTACTTTCGTCTTGAAGGGCCTTCCTCTCCTCTCTGCTGGCTCAGTTTCCCAGGACTGACGCTTCTAGCAGCTTCCGTGACCTCATTTGGCCTGTCCAGCACTGATGTGACATTAGATTCCACATCTGCCTCCTTTCCCCCACTCCCTGGGTGAAAGTCCAGTTTCCCCAGCCAGCCAGTGGCACCTCCTGGGAGAGTGTGAGCATGTCTTCTGCTCCCCAGCCTCTCTGACTGTCACGACAATCAGTCCCTCTGACCCAGGGCCAGCCCCACCCTGAGCTGCTATGCATGGTGAAGACCCCGACACCAAGCCTGGGTGGCTCCGGCGGCCCCACCTGGAAGAAGGTCATGGTGGAGCCAGCGTGGATGGTGCCGTACTCAATGTTGGTCTGGTCTGCCAGGTCGTCAGCTGACTCCACAGGCACCTCCATGCGCTGCACGGTGAGGAAGGCGGCCAGGTTGGCCGTGTAGGAGGAGATGATGATCAAGGTAAAGGCCCACCTGAGGGGTGGGAGGGGTGAGCCACAGGCTGGAGCCACCCCTGCCACCCTGCCCCTGTGGCCATGTGCCCCATTGGTGGTGCCCCCCTCAGTGACCCTGGCATCTGGAAGGCTTGGTGACTGCTGACTAGTGGAGAGGCTGGGAGCATGGATTCTGGAGCTAGACTCCCTGGGTTTAAATATTGCTGCTAGAGACTTCCACTTCCAGATACAAGAGAATAAGATGGTCTGGAAATACCCTCCTACTGTGAACTAGAAAACTGAACAGAATACAGGAAACTACTTAAAGACAGAGGACAAGAAACACCCCAGAACTGCGATCCCTGAGAAAAGAGAAACAAATCAAGCGGCTGGCTGGATTTAATTCACAGACTACAATGCCAGGAAGGAAAACCCAAACAGTCTGGCAATCTCACTGAGTTGCAGAGATGGAGATCAGAGATCAGGGAGGCCAAGATGGCTGGAATTTGTGGGACAGAGTACCCGAGAGGAGAGAGCTGCACACAGAGAGAGGGTTCCAGAAATCCGCATGGGGTCCCCTTGAGTTTTTGGCTGAATATCAATCTGTGTGTGCATAGGATGAAACTCAAAGGGGTCGGACAAGAACAGCTTTCAAAGACAGAACAATTCCCAGGGCTCACATAGGGCTGGGAATCCTTTGAGCTCCCTCCAACCAGAGCAGAGAGATCTCACTGAATACATGAGACATTCAGTAGGGACCCAAAAGGCCAACACGTTAGAAATAGAGTTAAGTTAACCCTAGAATAAAAACCATGCTAGACCTGCCCCAAAAGAGCTTAGAAACAGGCCTGGAAAGGATCAAAATAATCCACAAGTAACTTAACTGCCTGCCAGAAAAAGTCCAAGACTCTTGCAAGTAGTATAGTCAACAATGTAAAATTCACAATGTCTGTCATCCAAAAAAGAATTACCAGATGCACAAAGGTTCAGGAAACCCTGACCCATAACCAAGAGAAAAATCATTCAATTGAAACAGACCCAGAATTGACAGAGATGATGGAATTAGCAGACAAGGACATTAAACAGCTATTATAGATATATTCACTATGCTGAAGGATGTAAAGAAAAACATGAACATATTGCAGAGAGAAGTGGAAGATATGAAAAAGAAGCAAATGGAACTTCTAGAGGTGAAATATACACGTCTGAAATGAAAATTTTACTGGAGGGGATTACACAGATAAGACTGCAGCAGAAAAGAACAGGGAATTGGAAGGAAGCACAACAATCTATCCAAATGAAGTACAGGGGGAAAATGTGACTGACAGCGAGCACAGAGACTGAGTGACCTGAGGAATAATAGCAAGTGGTCTTACCTATGTGATTAGAGTCCCAGCAAGAGACGAGAAAAAGGGGGTAACAGAAAAAAATATTTGAAGAAGTAATGGCCAAACATTTTTCAAATTTGATGAAAATTATCAACTTGCAGATCCAAGAAGCTCAATAAACCCCAAGCAGGATAAACACGCATACACACCAAACACATCAAGGCACATTATAATCAGTTGCTGAAAACCAGTGATAAACAAAAAATCTTAAAAGCAGTCAGAAAGGAGGAAAACACATTACACACAGAGAATCAAAGTGACAGTAGACTTCCTGTCAGAAAGTACACAAGCCAGAAGATAATGCAACAATGAGCTGAAAGAAAGAAAAAACATTCAACCTAGATCCATATCCAGCAAAAGATCCTTCAAAGAAGAAAGCACACTAATACATTTTTCATGCAAACAAAATCTGGGAGAATTAATTGCCAGCAGACTTGAACTTCAAGAAATGTTAAAAGAAGTTCTTCGGGTAAAAGGAAAATAATACCAGATGGAAATCTGGAGGTACATGAAGGAATGAAGAGCACCAGAAATGGTAGATGTGTGGGTAAATATAAAAGACATATTGCTCATTTAAAAAATTTCTTTAGAAGACATTTACTTTCTAAGCAAACACACACATATAAGCCTAATATACGGTGGGGTTCGTAGATATGTAGAAGTAATATATATGACAAGAGTAGCTCAAAGTATGAGAGGGAGAGATGGAAATATACTGTTGTAAGGGTCTTACAACTTATGTGAAGTGATATAATGTTACTTGAAAGTATTTTGTAATAAATTAAAGATGCATATTGCAAACCCAAAGCAACTAGTAAGAAAAATTTAAAAAGAAGCATAGTTAGTAAGTCAATAGTGGACAAAAAACAGAATCCTAAAAATCTCAATAAATTCAAAAGAAGGTAGGAAAAGAGGGAAAAGGGAATAAGGAAGAGAGGGGACAAATAGAAAACAAATGGCAAGTGGGTGGATTTAAACCCAACCATATCGATAATTCCATTAAAGGCAAATGGTCTCAACCAGGGGTTGGCAAACTATAGCCCACAGGCCAAATGTGACTTGCTGTCTGTTTTTGTACAGCCCACAAGCTAAGAATGGTTTTCACATTTTTAAATGGTTAAAAAGAAATTGAAAGAAGAATAATATTTCGTGACACGTGACATGTAAAATTCAAACTGCACTGTCAGTGTCCATAAATAAAGTTTTATTGAAACACAGCCACACTCATCCATTTAAGTATTGTCTGTGGCTGCTTTCGTACTACAATCAGAGTTGAGTAGTTTCGACAGAGACTGTATGGCCAGCAAAGCCTAAAATATTTACTATCTGACCCAACACAGAAAAAGTGTGCCAACCCTTGCTTCGAGGCCTAAGTATATGCTGCCTATAAGAAACTGACTTTAAATATAATGATAAAGGTAGATCAAAAAATATAAGGACAGGAAAAAGATATGCTATGCAAACACTAAGCACAAGAAAGCTGGAGTGGCTATATTAACATCAAATGAAGGAATAAAGGGGGTGTTATATAATGATGAAGGGGTCAATTCATTAAGAAGACATAACAATCCTAAAGATTTATCCACCTAATTACAGAGCTTCAAAATTCACGAAACAAAAACTGATAGAAGGGAAACAGACACAACTTGTCCACAATTACAGGTGCAGACTTCACCACTCCTCTCTGAATAATTGATAAAACAAGTAGACAGAAAATCAGTAAGGATATAGAAGACTTGAATAACACTATCAACCTACTGGCCCTAACTGCCATTTATAGAATACTGTACACACCAACAGCAGAATACACATTCTATGCAAGTGCACATAGAACATGTACTGGGATCGACCATATGCTGAGCCGTAAAACAAGTCTCAATAAATGTCAAAGGATTAAAATCCTACAGAGAATGTTCTCTGACCACAGTGGAACTAAACTAGAAATCAATAATAGAAAGATCTCTGGAAAATCCCCAAATCTTGGCTCCATCACTGTCTAGCTGTGTGACCTTGGACTCACCTGTGAGGTAGGTACAACTGCAGGCCCTTCCCCACAGGGCTGTTGTGAGAGGGAGTTACACCTGGCACAGACCAAGTGCTGTGTCCAAGTGTGTGCTCTTGTGAGATGCCAAAGGCAAAAGGAACACACGGCGAAATGAAATAGAGGATCCAGAGGTAGGAGGAAACTAGAAGGACACAGCAAAGCAGGAGTTTCTAGAAGGGTTGTTAACAGGACGCATTGGATATATTAATAAAGGGGTCCCATGTGACCCTGGTGGAGCTGGGGGGAGGGGGAAGCAAGCTGCTGGCTAGATCAGAGGTTGTGGGCCTTTGTGCCGGGAGGGCATGAGGAAAGGATGTCCTGAGGAAGAGTTGAGGAAAATGGCAAAGGAGTGGCTTAAGATATGGCCTAGAGCCTACCTGGAGAAAGATGGACAGGAAAGTAGGCAGAGTTCAGAGAATAGGAAAGAGGGAGGTCAAAGGACTCACTTCCTGGGAGCGACAGAGGGAGAGTCAGGGAGGGACGGGGATGCGGTTGGGCATAACCTTGGAAACGTTGATGTCTGAGGCAGAGCTGTCCTGCTGATGATAAGCCCTTGGGTGTGGCTGCAGGAAGCTGTGGCCCAAGTGGACACTGGAGATGAGGGGCCCAGAAGGCAGGTTCTGGCCGGGCTGCTGCTGTTCAGGTGGCAGCCAAGTCCCCTAGGGTACTGGCACCCACCCCCACCATCCCACCACTGGCCCTGGCATGCCAAATTACTGGGCCGGGGTCACATTCGGAAATTAATCAACACCTGTTGAAACATCTGTTGAATGAGTGAATGTGTAGGAGGACTCAGGGTGGAGATGAGAGCGAACCTGGGGTCAAAGGCTCCAGTGAGGGTGGGGGAGTGACTGGGAGCTTCCTGGGTGACAGCGATAGGATGGGGCAGAGAACACCCAGCTGGAGAAGAGGGTCCCTGACTGAGGAGCAAAAGAGATGGCCTCAGAGAGGTTACTGGTCCCCCGCCTGACCTGGGGACTCAGATTTGTCACAACAGATCTCCTCATGCCCTCTCAGCCACCTCCTCACACACACAGCCTTCTCCTGCCTGTCTGCAATGCTTCCCGTTCTTCTTGGCATGGATGTCTCTGTTTCAGCGTTTAGGACTCAGGGTAGATGTCACCTCCTCAGAGGGGCCTTCCCTGAGCACTCCATTCTCTAATGTCCTCTTTCATTGCACCCTCTTTGGTTCCTCAACAGCACAGTTGACTACATCTCACACATCATTATATTGAAAATGTTAACAAATTTCACTGGGGTGTACTGTAGGCAGAAGAAAGCCCCCCGCCCCCAGATGTCTACATGCTAATCCCTGGATTTTATGAGTATGTTCCCTTATGGGGTAAAAGGGTCCTTGCAGATCTGATCAAGTTAAGGATTTAAAATGGGGAGATTATCCTGGATTATCTGGGTGGGCCCAGAGGAATTACCCGGGTCCTTAAAAGTGGAAGAAGGAAGTCAGAGTCAAAGATTTGAAGAAGTTACACTGTTGGCTTTGAAGATGGAGGAAGGGGCCATGAGCCAAGGAATGTAGGCAACTTCTAAAAGCTGGAAAAGGCAAGGAAATGTATTCTTCCCTAGAGCCTCCAGAAGAACCAGGCCTGCCAGCTCCTTGGTGTTAGCCCAGTGAGATCTATTTCGGACTGCTGACCTCCAGAACGATAAGAGAAGAGATTTATGTTGTTTTAAGCCACTAAGTTTGTGTAATTTGTTGCAGCAGCAATAGGAAACTAATACAGTGTATGACACTTGAAATGATGCAAATCCCTAAACGTTAAAAAAAAAAACAAACCTCAAGACTCAAAAGTTTCAAAGCCAGTGGACCAAGCGAATTGCAAACGACTGCCAAATGATAGTTAGTCCCACTTAGTTGGGAGAGAAAAACCTGCCACCATTATAGTTAGTCTTGAATTGAACAAGTTTTGAATATCTTTGGGACACATTCTTGGTATAAAATATGACATCCCTGTGTTTAGGTATCTGTTTACTTATTTAGTGGCTCCTCTGCCTCTTGGGGGCTGATTCTTCACCAGAGTGCCTGGCACGGCACACAGAGGGGCTCGAGAAGCATCTGCTGAATGACTGCTGATGCATGAATTCTGACTGACAGGGAGGAGGTGAGGAAGAAGTCCTCCCTGAGAAGGCCCAATGCCTGGGATTGCCCTGGAGAGGTCACCAGGAGCTGGGGAGCAGGGCTGGGCTCAGGTAGCGCCAGGGGCCGGCTGGGGTGAGTGGTACTGGGGAGGGAACCGGCTTGGTCTGGCCCTGCCTCTATCCGAATGTGTATTCTTTAGCAAATCACTCCCTCTCTCTGGGTCTCAGTCTTCTAATTAACAAAACTGGGAGAATATTCTCTGTCTGAAGCATTTTCCTCGGCTTTCTGTGATTCTAATGAGGGAAAGGAGGTGAGATGAGTTCTGTGAACTGCGACCAAGCCCAGCTGCTATTTAAAAGACAGGGGTGGCTTCTGCACAGCAAAAGAAACCAACAAAATGAAAAGGCAACTGACTGAATGGGAGAAGATATTCACAAATCATATATCTGATAAGGGGTTAATATCCAAAATATATACAGAACTTAATATTAAAAAAATAAACAACTTGGTTAAAAAATGGGCAGAGGACTTGAATAAACATTTCTCCAAAGAGGACATACAGATGTCCAACAGGCACATGAAAAGATGCTCAATATCACCAGTCATCAGGGAAATGCAAATCAAAACTACAATGAGATATCACCTCACACCCGTTAGAATGGATATTATCAAAAAGAGAAGAAAGAACAGGTGTTGGCAAGGATGTGGAGAAAAGGGAACCCTTGTGCACTGCTGGTGGGAATGTAAATTGGCGCAGCCACAATGGACAACAGCATGTAGGTTCCTCAGAAAATTATGATCCAGCTATTCCACTTCTGGGTATTTATCTGAAGAAAACGAAAACACTAACTTGAAGAGATATATACACCCCTATGTTCACTGCAGCATTATTTACAATAGCTAAGACTTGGAAGCAACGTAAGTGTCCATTGATAGATGAATGGATAAAGAAAATGTGGTATATATAAATACAAAGGAATATCACTCAGCCATAAAAAAGAATGAAATCTTGTCATTTGTGACAGCATGGATGGATCAAGAGGGTATTATGCTAAGTGAAATAAGACAAATAAGATAAAGACAAATATCTTATGATTTCGCTTACACGTGGAACTAAAAAACAAAACAAATGAACAAATGAAACAAAAACAGAAACAGACTCATAGATACAAGAAACAAACTGGTGGTTGCCAGAGGGGTAATGGTTGGGAGGACAGGTGAAATAGGTGAAGGGGATTAAGAGGTACAAGCTTCCAGTTATAAAATAAATAAGTTATGGGGATGCAATGTACAGCATAGGGAATATAGTCAATAATATTGTAATAACTTTGTATGGTGACAGATGGTTACTAGACTTATTGTGGTAAATATTTCATAATGCATACAAATGTCAAATAGCTGTTGTACACCTGAAACTAACATAATATTGTACGTCAACTACACTTCAAAAAAAAAGAAAGACAGAGGTAGCAAACATGAATGCCTATGGAGGCCAGGCCAGAAAGTGACTGAAGGGAGGGGAGACAAAGTAATCTTTATAAAATGCTGTCTAGCATGGAGGCTGGCACACAGTAAGCACATGACTGTTCCGTGTTGCTAACTGTTAAGACAGAGGAGGAAACCAAGGCCCAAAGAGGTTCCTCAGGGGACAAAGGAACAGACATCCACACCAGGTGGGATATACCAGCCGAGTGCTACCAGATGTCCCAAATTCTCAAGAAGAATGAGAAATCTGGATATGTGAGTGAATTTGCCCAATTTTTGAATGCTGCCAACTAATTCAAAAAATTTTTAAACTGTGGGCCAGACGTCACCAGTTGTCAGCATCTGCTCTGACATGTAGCCTCTCGGAGCTTGTCTCAGGGGCAAAATAAGTTCTGTCCAAGTTACTGGGTCCCCCGTGGGACTTTGAGGGAGCAGGTGTCCCTGTCTGGGCCTCGGCCTCCACCTCTGGACAGTGAAGGCTGCTCCGGCTCAAGGATTCTAAGTCTCTGTGACTGCCAGGACAATGTCCGAGACAGCAACAGCAACACCGATGCCGTTCTGACTACAATCTGAGATGTAGGCATTTTTATCCTCATTTTTCAGATGAGGAGACTGAGGCATGGAGAGGGGATGTGCCCTACCCAAGGTCACACAGCTAGTGAGTGGCAGAGTGGGGCTCAGCTCTCCCCAACCCCACTCCCTGTCATACAGCTGATGGTGGGGAACAGGAATCCACCCAGGCCTCAGAAGGACCCCCCAGCCCCAGGTGGGGCAGACAGAAAGCCTCTCACCAGACTCCGCTGACACAGCGCGTGGACAGCGCCCGGGGCATGATCTCCGAGCCCTGCTGCATGAAGCCCCCCACCGGGAACCAGAGGCTGTTGCCCAGTGTATACTGGTTCTCCAGGATGTGGGGGCGTGCCCGCAGGCATGGGTGTGGGTTATACCACTCGTAGGGGCTCAGCCTGTGGAGAGACAGGAGGGGGTGGGTGGGGCCGAGGTGGGGAGAAAAAGGAGGGAAACAGGAAGGAGACAGAGCCACCGTGATCAGAAGAGATGAGGGGAAAGATAGAAAAAGGAGGGGAAAAGAGAGACAGAGAGATGAACAGAGAGAGACACACAGAAGAGGCAGAAAGAGACAGAGAGACACACACAGAGAAATAGAGAAAGACAGAAAGAATAGGAAGGGAGAGAACCAGAGAGCAAAAGTCAGAACCACAGGGCAGAAGAAAGAGAAAGGGCCCAGAGCCGGGGCCAGGAGGGAGAAGGGAGGGTGCAGGGAATCGGGGGCCCGGAGTGGATGGTAGGGACAGACAACAGAATGTGCAGGTCAGTCACTGAGTCCCCGACTTGTGCCTCCTCCCCACGCCCTCTTCCCAGGGCAGCAGGCAGTGGACTCACCTGGCAGCCAAGAACAGGACGCAGCTGACGGCCAGGTAGGCGAGAAGCATGAAGAGCCACACAGCAGGGGAAAAGGGGTCCAGGAAGGAGAAGTAGCCAGGCTTGCGGCCCTGGGGGAGAGGGAGTGAGCCCCGGAGTCACCTGAACCTGAACCCCTGAGCTGCATTTTTAGCCCCTGCCCCTGCCAGGGGCCCAGGAGCCTGAGTGACCCATCAGAGGTCCAGCCCACAGCCTCTGCTTCCCTTGGGGACACAGGCGTCCAGCCCCACTGCAAGCCCCTGCCCCCAGCCTTCACATCTCCAGGGGAACCGTACCATGTGCACTCGGTAGAGGATGCTGATCCCCAGGGTCATGAAGGGTTTGGAGAAGTCGATGACCTTCTCCCGCTCGGCTGTAATGGTGAATGCAGCCACAGCCAGGTCTGCCTTCTGCTGGAGGGGAAGTAGGGCAGGGGCAGAGGGATGGGCCAGGGAGACAGACGGGCAGTTAGACAGAAATGCACTGAGAGAGAGACTGGGACAGAATATCAGAAGCCAAGAGAAAGGAGGAGAACAGGAGGGGCCAGGAGCCTGGACTGGCTCCAGGAGTGCACTTTGGGCCCCAAATTGGACCTTCGTCATCTCATATGTACTCTAAAAGGCTCCTGTGGCCTCTTTCTTGCCTGGCTGCCCTGCCCCATCCAATCCCCCCACTCCATCAAGTTCATCATTAAGGCCCTGCTGTATGAAACCTACCACTGACCCTACCTCCCCCACCACCCCAGGGCCTGGGGAGAGCCTGAGATTGGAGGTGAGATGCCTGGACACTGACCCACTCAAGACCCTCTTTGGGTTTGGTTTCCTCCTCTGTCTTAACAGTTAACAACATGGAACAGTTATTATGTGCTTACTGCGTGCCAGCCTCTATGCTCGACAGCATTTTACAGAGATTACTTCGTATGCTTCTCCAAACAGCTCCCTGAGGGTCACTACTAGTTCCATTTTATAGCTGGGGAAACTGAGTCTCAGAGAGGCAAAGGCACTAACAAGTAAAGGCAGGAGCTGGGGACCCTAAAGCAGAGATGTGACCTCTATTCTCCTGCCCTCAACAGGCGCTAGTGACCTAGATGTGTGCATGAAGCCATCATCATGACATAGGTCCAGTGCCCAGCTCAACTGAGATGGTGACGTCAAGGGAAGCTGCACGTGGTCTCGAGCGGGGGAGGGGTGCTCAGGTCTGAAGGGGTGAGGGTGGGGAGTGGGTGGGGCGGGACAGGAGAAGGGTTTCGGTGGGGTCTGGCTGGCAGACCTGGAATCCCTGATCCAAAAGGGTCATCTTACTCAGGCCCAAGTGGACATTAGCCGGCCTTTAGATGTGGGTTGGACACAAGACAGAAAAAACTTGGCACTTTGCAGCCCCCCAGACATACGCACACACTGTACACAGTCACGTCTACACCACCACCATGTGCACACACCACACCCACACATGGGTGCCCAGACACAGGCCAACCCAGTGACACACCATCCACAAGGATGCAGGCTGACAGATACGTACCCTATACACAAGTGTAGGGGGGAGTAGAGACACATGGTGAGGGGCAGCAGGGGCATTCCCTAGAGGCACAGTGCACACACTTGCACACACAGCCCTCACATATGTACATACACAGAGAAGGAGGCAGGGCAGGGCACCGGAAAGACCCCAGAACAGGAATGGGGAGCCCTGGCTCTGCCCTGAGCTTGCTGGGTCACTTCGGCAGGGGCTTCCATGTCTCTGGGCCTCAGTTTGCTCATCTGTAAAATGGGGGGTGGCACTGGACAAGATGTCTCACACAGCTCTGGGGGTCCTAGGGTTGGGACTGGGCTCCCAGGATGCCCCCTTCCAAGCATAATGACCCCATCCCCCAGGCCTCAACTGGGCCCCAGCATTGACTCCAAATTCAAGCAGAGACCTCTCCCTGGGGCTGAAATAAAAGAGTCAAGGTCCTAGATCACTAGCCCAGGAGGAGATACACACTCACCCCAAAGGGGCTGAGACTGAGAGCACACGAGGTAATACAGGCCAGGGCAGAACCCAGGTGGGAAGAGAGGGCACAGGCCCAAAAGATAACCACAAGGTAAAGAGGTGGCACAGGCTGAAAACAAAACCAAGGTCAAGGAGAGATCACATGGGCCCCAAATGAAATCCAGGGTCAGGGAGAGAAGAGAGAGATCTCAAAGACAACTTGACGCCAGGAAGAGAGGACCCAAAAGACAAACCAAGAGTAGAGAGAGAAGGCAGGTCAAACAACTAACACAGGGTGAGGCAGAGACGGCTCCGGCCCCGGCATGACCTGGGAGCAGAGAGACGGCACAGTCCCAAAGCAGAGTCCGGAGGTGGCGATGTGTGGCCAGAGCCCAGGACACGGCTGATGTGGAGCACACCTGCGAATCCCTGGACATCCTGGGCACTGAGAGTGAGGGGCTGTTCCCCCTTCCTGTGCTCTTGCCACTGACTAACATGTGAATTGTCAGGAATAATCACAGCTCACACAGCAATCCGATTATTTTTATGCACCCACGGGGTGTCTGTCCTGGCAAGACCCTCCATGGGGCCCAAGTCCCCATTTCAGAAAGCAGGAGGTGGTGGCCTCTCAGAGGCGCTCAGCAGGGCCCCAGTGGTCCCCCCCTTCCTCCCTGAGGCCTGCAGGGCTCCTGGCTCCTTTCTGTTCCACCCCTTGCTCAGCTCACTAGCCTCCTACCCACTCCTGAGACCGTGGCTCAGGCCCAACACCTGGGAAGGCCTGCCTCTTCTCTTTCCACTTCTTCTCCAGGAGAAAGGCCAGAGAGACACTCCTGAGACCTGTTGAGTTCTCTCCACTCCCACCCCCAGGCCCAGACCACCTGTGTCTCTCCCCTGACAACCACATTAGTCTCCTCACCGGTCTCCCTGCCAGTGCTCATAACCCTCCAATCCAAAGGGATAGTCCCCCGTTTAAAACCCACTGGTGGCTTTGCATTGCACCTAAGGCAAACGCTTTCACAGCCAAGAGGCCCTCCACCATGGGAGACCCACCTGTCCACGGGCCTCACCTCATGCTCTTCCCCTCGCCCACTTGGCTCCAGCCACAATAGTGCTTTTTGCTCTTTACCACAGCAGGCTTGTCCCCTACCCCAGGGCCTCTGCACTTGCTCTTCCTCACCATTCAAGGCTTAGCTCCTACCTCACCCTCAGTCCTCCCCACAGTGGCCTCCAGACCCCACTCCCCCCCACCCCAGGGTCCTCTCCCTCACACGACCCATCACCCCATTTCATACCCTTCTTAGCACTACTGGACATGACCTTGCCTGTTTGCTTATTAAAGATCTGTCTGCCCTACTAAATTTTAATCTCCTTCCCTGTCTGGTTAGAGGTGCACCCCAGAGCCTACACAGAGGCTCCCAACAAATACTGCTCAGTTTTGACCAAGTCTGGCCTCTCTGAATAGCATGCAAGGCTGCTACGGCTCTTCCCTCCCAGCGTTCCTGGGCCTCTCGCTGCCCACCTTGTGCCAGCTGCTCTCTGACTTCCGCACCTTTGAGCAGCCACTCCCCTTGCCTGACCCACTCCGCCCTGCAGAACTGGACCCACCATGCCTCCAGGGCCCCTCAAACCTTCCCTCCTCTGCAACACCTTCCATGGACCCGCCCCCCCCCCCCCCATTCTGGACACCCCTTGATCTCAGCACTTAGCTCAGTTCAAAAAATATCTGTTCGCTTCTCTGCCTCCTCTATGAAACCTTCAGAGGCAGAACCAGCTGGACATGTCATGCATCTCCTCTGCTGAAAGCCTGGGAATGTTGCCCCTGCTTGAGGGGCCTCCCAGAGGCTCCCAGACTGAGAAACCTCTCCTTCCCTGAGCTGTAACAGAACCTCACGCAGGTCCAGACGCTGGCACTTACATAGCACTTACCCTGAGGCCACCATTCCAGGGCGAATGAGCTTTCCCTCCCCGGAGAAGCTCATTTAGTCCCCAGAGCAACCCTATGTGGAAGACCATCACTCCCTCCATCTTACACGTGAAGAAACCAAGGCACATGAAGGTAAGTACCTTGCTCTCCTCAGGATTCAGAACCACTCCCCCTCTGAGGGGCTTCACATGTCCTTGGCCCCTCCATGGCCAGGGACACCTGAGGTCAGCGTCCAGGTATGTGACTCCTCCCTGGTCCCAGGGAGCTCAGGAAGTTAGTGACCAAGTGACCGGAAGAGTGAGTGAGTCCTTGAACCCCCCATGAATATGCACCAAACTCAGCCTCCATCCTCTCCCCCGTGACATCCCAAGTAGAAGCCCCAGGGTGTCCTTGACATGCACCCCTCCAGCTCCTCACTGCATCTATCCTCAAGTCCTCCTGATTCCACCCCCAAAAAAACCTCTGGAATCCAGTCGCTTCTCTCCGCCTCCACTGCGCTGCCCCTGCCCAGATCACTGTCTCTCAGGACTGGAAAGTTGGTTTCTGCCTCCTCGGCCACTCAGTGGGCAGCCTGAGAGATCCCAGAAACTACAACCCGGTCACACCACCCCCTGCTTAAACCCTGCAGTAACTCTCATTCTTCTTGTACTATCGCCCAAACTCCTCACCCGGCCCCTACCTCACAGCCTCACCCTCACTGCTATGGACTGAGGTTTGTGTTCCCCTAAAACTCACATGTTGAAATCTTAACCCCCAATCTGATGGTATTAAGAGGTGGGGGCCTTTGGGAGGTGATTAGGTCATGAGGTGGCGCCCTTGTGAATGGGACTAGTGCCTTTATAAGAGGCCCCAGAGAGCCCCCTCACCCTTTTCTCCATGTGAGGACACAGCAAGAAGATGGCTGTATTATGTTAAGTGAAATAAGGCACAGAGAGAAGGACAGACACTGCATGAACTCACTCATATATGGAATATAAGTGAACACACAGACAGAGAGAACTGATTGGTGGTTACCAAGGGGAAGGGGGGTCGGGGGGGGGCACAAGGGGTGAAGGGTTACATCCACAAGGTGATGGACAAACAAAAATGTACAACTAAAACCCCACAGTGTTATAAACTAAGACATCAATAAAAAAAAAATGGAAAGAAAAAAAAAAAAGAAGATGGCTGTATATGAATCAGGCAGCGGGCCCTCACCAGACACTGAATCTGCCAGCACCTTGGTCTTGGACTTCCAGCCTCCAGAACTGTCAGAAACAAATTTCTATTGTTTATAAGCCACCCAGCCCATGGTATTCTGTTACAGCCACACAAACAGACTAAGATACCTGCCATCTTGCCCTGTATCCCCACATTGCGGCCACTCTACCCATCTGTCTGTTCATTCATTCATTTACCTGCTTGAGAAACATTTGCAGAACACCCACCACTGGCCAAACTCAATTCTACCTTTGGGAATTCAGCAACGAATATAAACACGTATCAAGTAGCGACAAGTGCTATGAAGAAAAACAAAGCAGGGCAACACCATCCAGACTGCCACACACTCCCCGCTGCAGGAGGTCTTGAGTACAAACGTGAAGGAAGTGTGGGAGCAAGGCATGAGAAGACCTGCAGAGAAAGTTCCAAGCTGAGGGACCAGCGGGCACAATCCCTGAGATGGGAAGCGACTTCCAGTGTCCAGGGTGCTGGAGCAGAAAGGGAGGGGTCCAAAATGCAGCAGAGCGGGGACCAGAGCCCTGCAGGCTGGATTCTACTCCACGGGCAACAGGGGACATCACTCAGAGAGTGTGAGCAGCGGGGTGATGTGATCTGGCCGCCATGAGAACAGACCACAGGAGCAAGAGTGGAATTGGGGGTTGGGCAGGGGGCCAACTGAAGATGTCCACGGAGATGCTGAGGGTGGGGCTAAGTGGTGGTGGAGGGAGGCGGTCAGATTTGGGTTTCATTCTGAAGGGAGGACAGACAGATCCCTAATCGCTGCAAGGCCCTTCTAAGCTCCTCTCAGAGCCTTGAGAACCCCTCCTCCACCTCCTCTTCCTCACCCTGCATTTCCCATCAGAGACACCTATTTCTTAGAGAACACTTCCTCCCTAAGGGGACTCTGACAGTCAACAGTCATTTAGTCTCTGGAATGAAATCAGGAAGAATTCAAATGATGAGCCACCTGTAGAAATGATGGGGTTGTCTAAATGCCTAAAAGCCAATCAAAGCACTTATGATTGTCCCCCAGCTCTAAATCTGCCTTCTACACCAGCTCTGTGCTAACCATATTTCTGCTTTGCCATCGGCTCCCTGCCAGGCACTGCCAATAGGGGGCGCTAGAGGGAGGCTGCAAGGCTGGAGGAGGGAGAAGGAGTTGCTCTTTCCCATCTACTCTCAGGTCCCCAGCCTCGGTTCTGCAGCCTGGGCAGCAGCAGTTCTTCCCTGGGACAGCAGATAAATCCAGTTCGTAGCTTCCCAACACTTGAAGAACCAGCCTCAACTCTCGACTCTCGGGGACACAAACACCAGCCAGCGAACACCCCCCCACCCCCTCAGGATCTGAGTTTCAGCTCCACGGAGCCCTTCCTATAAGTTTCCCTTGTTCCTTCAGAACTAGGGACGTAGCTACTTCCTGCCTTGCTACGTCCATGACACCCGAGAGCGAGGGTGTACAAACTATGGCCCTCAGGCAAAGTCCAGCACATCTGCCTGATTTTGTAAATAAAGTTTTATTGGAACAAAGCCACACCCATTTGTTTAGCGGTCAATGACTGCTTTCCATACAATAGAAGCGCTGAGTGGTTTAGACAATATGGCCTGAAAGCTGAAAATATTTACTAACTGGCCCTTTACAGAAAAAGTTGGCTGATCCCTGCCTTGGAGTTCAACTTTTAACTTCTCAGTTACCTAGTTAACGACTTTACTCCTAGTAAATAATTCTCTACATTTAAATATCTGGGGACGCTCATCTCCTGGCAGGGCCCTGACCAATGC
The DNA here is from genome assembly GCA_031878705.1 of Tapirus indicus. Taxonomy (NCBI): domain Eukaryota; kingdom Metazoa; phylum Chordata; class Mammalia; order Perissodactyla; family Tapiridae; genus Tapirus; species Tapirus indicus. Next base: position 17,760,764 of record CM062926.1, on the reverse strand, counting down.
AGGAATGACAAGACCCAGGTCACGTGAGTGTTCAGGCCACACAGTCACTCACTATCCCACAGGCAGGTGCTCGGTCTCTAAGAGGGCCAAGTAATGAGTGGTTTCTCAAAAGGAGAACATTTATCTGCAAAAGACAGCATGATTTGCTCCCAAACCCTAGAAGTCTGTGCTCAGAGTCACCTCTTGGTGCCTGCATCCCTATATGCCACCCGCACTCTGTACATCCCTGGATCTTCTGGGTCATCAGGCCCAGGTGGCAGATCAGCTTGCATGCAGCTAGCTGGGACTTGCTGCAGAGCCTTCGCATGCTCTGGGCCTCACTCAAAATGAAAAGCCCTATCGGTTATTTGGTAAATGGATTGCAGTAGCACACTCCACAGACCCAGGAATAAGCTGCTGTCCAAATCTGAAATGCCCACCAAAGGGCACCAGTACCAGCCAAGCAGCACCCCCTCCTCCGAGGTCCGGGTTTCAGCTCCACTGGGTCCCTCATCTGAGCTTCCAAGTTTTAATCTTCCTAACTTCTTCCCCTGGCCCCTCAGCCCTCAGGGTGGTAGCTGCTTTCTGCAGCTGCTACCTCCATGACCTCTTAGTTTTCTTTTTACTCTTTCAGTTAGCTGGTTAACAACTTCACACCTAGTTAACAATTAGTATATCAAATTCTCTCTGTTCAAGCAACTGGTGCTGTTTTGTCTCCAGATTGGACCTTGACTGACTGATAGCAGCAGTGGGTTTATTGCCGACCCCCTTACTAAATGCTACTTCCTGCTCAGGAGAGCTGGGCAGCATCCTATTGCCAATGTAGTGGACCAGTGTGACGCTGGGTGGACTGTCAAGATCAAGTTTCCTGTGGCCTACATGATGGCAGAAAGCGAGACAGTTGATGTACCCCTGAGGTAAGACTGAAGGCGTGCACCCCGGCTTCTGATGGTCCTCGGAAAATGCTAGAGAGAAAAAAGCATTTTCCAGGGCAGTAGCTCATGCCAGCCGCCAAGGGCAGTGTCGACTTGCTCCAGTAAAGATACTTCACTTGGGCCAGCGACTGCAATTGGAGTCACCATCTGATTACGTTCACAGTAATCCACAGTTGTTCTCCAGGATCCATCTGCCTTCTGCACAGGCCAAACAGGCCAGTTGAACGGGGATGAGATCAGCACCCCTGTTTCTTTCAAGCCGTTAATGATGGCACTAATCTCTACAATCCCCCTAAAAGATGTAGAATTGCTTTTGGATTACTATCCTGGAAAAGATAGGGAGTTCTAGGGTATTCCACTTGGCTCTTTCAACCAAAATGGCTCTGACTCCAGGGGTCAGTGAGCCAATGTGGGATTCTGCCAGCTGCCACATATGTCTATTCAAATCATATAGCCAGGACTTGGGAAAACACAGGGTGGGTCCACGGACCTATCAGGCCCATTCTGAGTTGAACTTGGGTTCAGACCCCATCTATCACCTGACCACATAAGCCCCACTTATGTGGCCATGTCCACCAGTCAAAAGCAGGAAAAATCAAAATGATTTGCTATCTATGAAAATGACAGGCGGGTGTCTAAACAACTAAAAGCCAATCAAAACCCTCAGTGCTGAGAAGGAGCCTGTATAGAAACTGGTGTAGTCTTTCCGGAAAGCAGTTCAACAAATGTAACAAAAGCCATAAAAAAGGTCTTCCTCTTTCACCCAATCATTCTATGCAGAGAATCAATCCTAATCAGCTGCAATGCAGGCAAAGCTTTTGTGCATAAAGATGTTTGCTTATGGTTGTTGATAAGAAACAAATAAAAATACCTGGAAGCAACCAAATATTAAAAATGCTTCAATAAATTACAGTACATCCACGTGGGGATTGATATGCAGCAATGTAACATTCTGTTTAGGTTAAAATAATAAGATACTACTTTTGGCCTTTCAGATTGGCAGAGAATTTTTTAAAAGATTGATAATACCCTGTGTTGGCAAGAACGTGGGAAATTTGACATTCTCATGCACTTCTGGTGGGAATATAAATTGGTGGAACCTTTTTGAACAGCAATTTGGCAACATATACTTAAAAAACATTCATACCCTTTGACCCAGTGCTTCCACTGCTTGGAATTTATCCCTCAGGAACATGCCCACAAATCCACAGGCCCAGGTGATGGTGGCATTGTCTATACTAGCAAAAACTGGAAACCACCCAAGTATCCATCAATAGGGGATAAGTTAAATAATTCACGCTCAGCCACTCACTGAAATCTGTATGTCTGCACTTGAATTTCAAATAGCCATCTCCAATGATCCATGCCCAGAGACAACTCCTATTTCTCCAACACCACCAAACTGCCCCTCCCATGTCCTCCCCATGGTGGAATCTGGCCTTACCATGCACCCAGCTGCTTAGGCCAAACCCGTAGTCACCCTTGGTCCCGCTCTCCCTCTTGTAAACGTCTGATCCCACGGCACTGATACCACTCAAGCACAAGCCAGCATCTTCTCTCTTCCATGCCCTCCCACAGCCTCCAAAATGGACCTTTCTGTTTCTACTCTTGCCCCACTACAGTTATTTCTCAGAGAGCAGCCTGAGTAATCATTTTTAAATTATTTAAAAATTAAATCAAGGTCGTACATTCATACAACAGAATATTATTTAGCCATAAAAAGGAGTGCAGTACTGATCCATGCTACAACGTGGATGACCTTGAACACATTAGGCTGAGTGAAAGAAGCTAGACACGAAAAGCCACATACTGGATGATTCCATTTATACGAAATATCTAGAATAAGTAAATCTATGGAGACAGAGAGCAGAGTGGTGGTTTGCCAGGGGCTGGAGAAAGGGGGATTGGAGACTGACTGCTTAACAGGTATGGAGTTTTCTTTGGGGTCAGGAAAATAGAGGAGATGATTGCACAACACTGTGAATATACTAAATGCCACTGAATATATACTTAAAAATGGTCAATTTTATGTTATATGAATTTCACCTCAGTACAAAAAAAGAGAAAACAAATTAGACCATGGCACATTCCCTGCTTAAAATCTTCCAGTGGCTTCACAATACAATAAAAATAACATCCAAACTCCTCACTGCAAGGCCCCCAGGATCTGGGCTCCACTCCGGGAGCTCGCACTCTCCCTCCCCATTCCCCACAAAACTCTGTGAGGGAGGCACTATCATCCCCATTTTAAGAGGGGAAATTGAGTTCAGAGAGTGAAGTGGCTTGCCAGGGACCATGTGGGAACGTGGTCAACCTGAAGCTGGCTCTGCATGGCTCTTAACCAGCTGACAGCTGTCGTGGACGCTGGGGTGGCGACCCAGACCCTCCTTCAGGATCAGGCACACGTTGCCCCAGCTGCTGAGGGTGTTGGTGGCTGACTGCTCTCAGCTCTGCAGGTGGAGGAGTCCCCTCATGCAAGGTCCTGACCCTTCCTGAGGACAGCCCCCTCCGAAGACGTGTCGGTGGAGGGTATAAAGGCCCGCTCCCTTACCTCAGGGGGATGTCTTTGATGGCCATCCCAGCTCCAGAGCTGCCGATCGGACAGCTGAAGTCTAGTCATGACTGCATCAAAGCATCAACTCCTCCCTCTGCCCAAACCTGCCCCTTTACTCCTTCATAGAACTGGTTTCCAAGGGCACCCAACAAACCTGCCTGCTAATCTCCATCTCAGTCTGCTTCCTGGGACCCTGACCTAAGATATCTGCCCTGCCCTTGAGGGCCAGGTTGGAGGGTACAGAATTTATCCTGGGGCCCCTGGGGGCTATAGCTAAAGCATGCAAGTGACGGGTCAGACTTGCTGTAGAAAAGATCCTACTGGAAGACAAACTAGACAGATAGGAGGCCAGGAGGCAGTGAGGAGGCTGGTGAGAGGGGCCAGGGCCTGAATTCACACCATGGCAGTGAAGGCAGGGAGAAGGCCAATTCCAGTAGTGGCCACTGGGTGGAATAAATGGACCATAATTCAAGACTGGCTGACGAGCCCTGCACCTGGCCCGGGGGTGACTGGGGGTATGCTGTGCCCTGGGCTATCTTCCATCTGGAAGTCACTCATCAGCTCTGGGCCAGCCTGTCGGGGTGCCAGCCTGTCACTGGCCATGTGGCCTGGACACGGTACCTTGGTGCCTCACTCCGTCCATTAGGGAAAACTGGGCTAATACCAGGCCTTCCTCATGGGGTGGCCGTGAGGAGTCAAGGAGATAACGCAAGTTCGGAAAGCTTAGACAAGGGGCTGGCAAGCGTGAGTTAGCATTATCCTGATCACTCCAGGCTTCCCAAGTACCTGCTGTGTGGCTGGAAAAGCCACAGGCCTTGGGTCAGATGCACCTGGCTGCAGCCCCGTGTGCTGGGGGCAAGTCCCTTCACCACTGAGCCCCAGATCTTGCATCAGCAGGAGGGCAGGGATCCTCTGGGTCATGAAGGATTGTTATGAGAATTAAGCAACACTTGAAAAGTTCCTGGCATGTGGTGTGAAGCCAACAAACAGCAGCTACGGCTGCCGTGAGGCCGGTGGTGAGTGCCCATACGAAGCTCAGTGTACTCGGCCGTCCCACGGCAGGCAGCTGAGCCTCGGCAAGGCCAAACCCCGCCCATCCGCTGTGCTCTCAGCCTGCTCCTCCTCCAGTGTTCTCTCCCTAAATGTCATCGCCATCGCCCAGCTGCCCTAGCCAGAACAGGAGGAACGCTTGCGTCCTCTCTCCTGCGTCCACCCCCCCAGGGAGCCACCAAGCCCCTGCGCTCTCCAGCCTCCCTTGTCTCCATCTCTGCCATCCCCTTACATCCCCACAGGTCATCCTGCAGCCCTTGCTGCCCCCTGCCCAGCTGATTCTGTTTCCTTACTTGAGCCAGTGCAACCTCGGGTGGGGGTGGGGGGGCCTGCTGCTGCATCCCATGGACTTCTTGCTGAAGGCGAAACTCTTTAAGCCACTCAGTCAGAGCAAGGCCAGGCCTGGCCACTGTATCCCTAGGGGTGGCACAGGGCCTGGTATACAGTAGACACTCAATAAATGCTAGCTGCTGGAGAATAGACGAATGCATGAATGTATACATGTACTAACGGTGCCGACAGGAGTAACACTAACCATAACAAAAAGAGAGCACACGCACACAGCCCCTGCTACCCGCGGGCCCTGTCCTAAGCCCTTACGTGGATGAACTCCTTTCATGCATGAACTCCTTTCATGCTCACAACAGCCCAACATGGTAGCGCCTGTTATTTCCCCAATTTTACAGTTGAAGAAAGGACGTTACAGGGAGGTTAAGCAACTTGCCCAAGGTCACACAGCTAGTGTGCAGCAGAGCCAAGATACAAACAGGACTCAGGAGCACAACTGCAGCAACAAATCAGAAAAGCTCCTGGCCCTGCTATGTTTGCTCCAGGCACCTTCGCACCAAATCCTCCTGCCCATCTTGTGGGGTAGGCCCGAGGCGCCAGGGTTAAGACTCTTGCCCAAGGTTACACAGCTGTACACAGGACTAGTCCACTACTTCTCTGTAGTGAATAAATTCTTTGTTGATGACTAAATTGGCATCCAGTTTACAGTGACTTCGGCTGGAGGGTTACTCCCCTGGAGTCTGCTTATTTCTGGGGGCCCTGATGAATGGAATGTTCTGAGCCTATGTGACTGAGGACTGGGCTGTGGAAATGGACATCCCGGGGAAGCCTGCCAGTCAGGTGGGCGTCAGCTCCAGGACTTCTGCTTCCTCTCTCCAGGTTCCGGCTTCAAGCTCTTTAAACCACCTGGAGAGAGAAGCTTTCAAACCAGCTGGCAGTCCACGGGGCAGTGCCTCGGGCCTGCCCATGGGGTGGGTTTTAGGGAGACAAAGCCGCCAGGACCCCAGGGACACCCCCACCTCCGCCTCCACCAGAGCAGTGCTGCTTTGTCCAGGGTTCTGAGGGCACTTTCAACGGGAAAAAAGGTTCTGCAGTCAAAACAACTTTTGAAAATCAGTGCCCTAAGGGATAAACGTCCTTGACAAGCAAAGTGGCCTTCTCGAGTCTACCCTGGTGACGTTCAAGGCTTGGATGGAGTGGATTCTGGGATAGGAGAGACAGGAGGGTGAGCATCTCTGAGGGCCTCAGCCAAGTCCAATGGCAAGGCTGCCCTCTTTGTGACCACAGGTCCCCGCTCCGTACACCTGCCCTGTCTCCCCCAGCACAGTCACGCCTCTGGGCATTTGCCCACACGGCCTCTCACGCCTGGAATAAAAAGAGGAACTACATGTGGGTCCCCCACCCCTGACAAGCAATATGGGCGGTGCTGTCCCTGTTTTCTATAACCCTGACTACAGACCTGTCAGGTATCATTATCCCCATCTTAGGGGAAACAGAGGTTCAGAAAAGAGAAATGACTCACCTGCGCGCTCAAACCCAGGTCTGACTCTGCAATATTCTTTCCACTGCACCCTCGCCTACCACCTCCTGTGCCCCTGCCTCTCCTACTTCACCTTCATCCAGATCCTGCCCACACTCAGGGCCCGCTGGCTCTTCCAGTGCGCCCCACTCTCTCTCACCCCCCCACCTTTGTAAATGCCGTTTCCCCTGCTCCAAACACACTGCCCTCCTCCCATACCCGCTTCACCTTGTTGATTCCTTCACACCCTCTGGGTATCTGCTTGGGCACCACCTCTTCTGGGAAGCCCTCCCTGGATGCCTGGCTGGATCAGGATTCTCCTCTGGGTACCTCCTCTGAGTTTCCCCCATCACAGCCCCAGTGGCTCTGTCTTGTTGTCATTTGCTTTTCTGCATCCTAAGGAGAACCTAAACTCTTGGGAGCAGGGTCCAGGCCCACTGTGCTCACCACTAGATCCTGTGCTGCCCAGCACGGTACAAGGCACACAGTAGGTACTCAATAAACACCTACTGAATGAGTGGACCTGTGAGTTCAACAGGGAGCCTCGATGTCCACGTGTGCGGGGCCCTCCTGGCAGGTGCTGGGCATAGTGCACAAACAAGGTGCAGTACCTGACGGCCTGGCCCTAGCCCTGTCTCCTGCAGGAAGCCTCTCTTGACCTCCTCAGCCTTAGTCCTATTCCCACTCCACGTCTCTTTCATTCACTCAACAAATCCTTGAGCATCGACTAAGCCAAGGTGGCATGAAGGGAGCATCTGGCAAAGGGGGACACAGGAGGATGCATCATCTCTCTTCCTCCCATACGCACCCCACACACTCGCCAGGCACAGGTATATAGTGCACCACTGGCATGGTGGGCATGAGGAGCCCTCAATGACTCTCCTCTTTTTTTTATTTACTTTTTTTTTTGCTAAGGAAGATTGGCCCTGGACTAACATCCATGCCCATCTTCCTCTACTTTATATGTGGGACGCCTGCCACAGCATGGCTTGACGAGTGGTGCGTAGGTCTGCACCCAGGATCTGAACCTGCGAACCCCAGGCCACCAAAACGGAGCGTGCGAACTTAACCACTACGCCACCAGGCCAGCCCCTCAATCCTCTTTTGTCAGGTGACAGGCTGGTTCTGAGGCTCCACTGGCTGCCCACCTGCCCCCCATCCCTTGCTTACCCAGTCCACCACAGCCCGTTCCTCAGTCCCAGCCCAGCCGTACCCGGTTGATGAGCTCGCCGACCATGCCTGTCCAGGAGCCGTTGGGCTCGGGTGCCCCGTACAGCCCATCCTCCACTAACCGCAGGCGGTATCGGAAGCGCAGGAGCTCGGCCAGCTCCCGCAGCATGTCCACACAGAAGCCCTCGAAGCGCTCATTTCCTGACAGGGCCTGGAAGTTGGGCCGGCGCATGACATATGGGTTCTCCTGTAGAAGCAAGACAGAAGTGGGGTCAGAGACTGGGCATCGAAGGGCTGGGTCGGGGAGCCCGGAGCCCAGGCCAGGCAGCTAGATCAGGAATGTGCTGGCACAGTGGAGGTGATGGACTCATTGCACACATTCTCTCCTTACAAATGCTCAGAGAAAAGCACATGGACCCTGCCAGCCCCAAGCAGATCACAGGGAGCTGTTTTAATCTCCACCAGCCAACCTGACAGTCACCTCAAGCTCAAATGCTTACAAGGGAGGCAGGTAACCTTAGAGTGAATCAGACTAGATGGAGATCATGCCAAACTGGAAGAGGGGCTTTCAATTTTTTGACTACGACCCACAGTAAGAGACACATTTTGCTTTGCAACTCCAGTCATACACATATATGAGCGTGCGCCTGCACAGGCAATGCATGTAACTAGACCGTTCCACAAAACAGTCCTTCCCCTTGTGACTATGGGCAATACACTCTGATATTTTCTCTTCTGCTCTACTTCCTTTTTTTACACGACCAGTAGCAACCCACTAAACCTACTTCATGAGCCAGCAAGGGATCAAATAGGATCTCCCTGACCAGGATTTAGCTCCAGCCCAATGCCACCATGAGGGAGGCAGGCCTGAGATGCCAGAGGGGCCAATGGTAAGAGAATTTGGGAACCCAGGTTGTTTTGTAAAATCTCCTGATTATAAAGGTTAGCAACACTTCAAATTCTAATATCAATTTTTTGTTTTTAATGCTTTGCAGGCTAAACAAACACCTAACAATTTGCAAACTTCTCCTGACATAGACATTGTCTGAAAGGCTGTCCGCACAGTCACTTTGGACTTGGAACAAAAGGAGTTAGGACTTAGGGGACAGCCAGAAGAGCTCTGGCAATAACAGTCACAATGGTTACCATGTACTGAGCACCTGCTGAGTAACAGCCCATGCTGCGCATGCTCTCTGGATTTTACCACTTTAATTCCTCACAGCAACCTTACGTGGCAGGTATTATCAGACTCACTTTACACATGTGGAAAGGAAGCTCACACAGGTCACGTGACCTCCATCACCTCTCATTCATTCAACACATAATTAGCTCAGAGGCAGACGTGGCCACAGTATTTTGCAGCTCCTCTCATCAAGAGATAGAGTCAATTTCCCCTCAGTTTGGGTCCAAGCTGGCCTCAACACTTGGCTTTGACCAACAGAACACGGTGGAAGTGATGCTGTGTGAATTCCAGAGCCTGGGCCTTCATAGCCTCTTGGAACCACCATGTAACAAAGCCCAGGCCATCCTGCTGAAGGACGAGTGAACTGAGGTGTGCCGGCCAAGAGCTAGCACCAACAGCCACTCTGGACCTTCCAGCCAAGCCTCGTCACAAGCTGAGTGCAGCCAGAGTGAGCTCAGGCGAGACCAGCAGAACTGCTCAGTTGGCCCCAAGAACTGTTAAGAAATAATAATCATTATTGTTTTAAGCCTCCAGTTTTGAGGTGGTTTGTTACACAATGACAGGTACTATGAAGTCAGGTCCTATTATAGGCTCTGGAGCCTAGGACCCCACGAAGGCCCACAGCTGAGGGGCAATGGGATGAGGGAAGCCAGTGCTTCTCTCTCTCTACCAAGCTGTTTCCAAATCCAAAACTGTGGAACTGGGAGTAGGAATGTGAGATAATACTAATAATAGTGGCAGCAGCTAGCATTTCTTGTGGGCTTGCTGTGTGACAGCTATTCTGTCAGTGTGGGAGGTTGGTATTATTACCTCTGTTTTAGCGATGAGGACACTGAGGTCCTGAGAAGTGTAGTAAGTGGCTGAGATGGACAGGTTGGTCTGACTCTAAAGCTCTGCTCTTAAGCCCTATGCTAAACTAAACTCAAGTGGACAGGATCAGAGAGTGACATGGGAGAAGCTGGACACAGAGACGGGGGATCCAGGTCGGGTGTCAAAGCTGGAAAATCAGAAATCAAGAATTCTCTACACAAGCACCCAGCATTAGAGCTGGAAGGCTCTCATACAGCCCTCTTGACATATAGAGGAAGAAACTGAAGCTCAGAGAGGTCAAGCGTCTTCCCCAAGGCCACACAGCTGGAGCAAGGCAGTGAGAAGGGGAGAAGGAACAGAGCTGGGATTCCAAACCCAGTGGCTGTGTGCTCTAAAGCCCTTGTTCCTTCCACCAGGCCAAGCTGATCTCCAAATTTAAGACTGAGGCACTTGAGTTGTGGATTTGGGGTCAAGGCCTTAGGATTGGGGTCTGAGATTATAAAGCCAGAAACAGGGCCTGGGGTCTGTGAATAGAATCAAAATCAGAAAATAATGATCCAGGACTCAACCTAGAGCCCCAGACTGTCAAAACCAACAGTCTTAAGGAACCTTGTATCCAAGGTTTTCAGACTTCTTCAAAGAGAATCTTCTGCAAAAGCATTGCAGACAGACACTGGGCTGTTGCTAAGTCTAAGAATTCATCCTACAAACGGCTGTGTACCTATACACAAAATGTAGGTCCGAGAGAGTCATGGCAGCATTACTTGTAGCGGGAACAAAGGCTGAAACAGCCTAATTTGGGACAGGTTAAAAAGATTATTGATGTCATCAAAGAATCCTAGGCAACTACTAAAATAACAAGTTCCAGATATATTAAAAGGAAGAAAAAAACAAGCTACAGAACAATGTGTACAACATGCTACTCTTTGTGAAGGAAAGAGCGGGGATGTGCTTGTACACGCAGAAACATTTCTGGAAAGATGTGACCTCTGGGGAAAAAAATGGGCGACTAGAGAGGGTGGGAGACCGACTTCTCACTCCCTATTCCCATGTACTCTTTGGATTCTATTTAATGTAGGTTTGTATTAACTTCTGTCCCCCCCCATGTAATGAATTTTTTAATTAAAAATTTTAGTATTAAATATTAAAATACAAATTTAAAGTTTTTGAAGCATGATATTTAAACATATATGGAAATGCTAATGGTCAAGAAGAGCCAAAGCGATCCTAAAGAACACGAAAACAGGAGGACTTACCCTACCAAAAATTAAGACTTAAAGCGATGGTATTTAAGATAATATCGTATTAGAGCAAAGACAGACAAACAACAGAATGGAGAGTTCAGAAACCCACACGTTAAATGGATACTTGATTTTGACAGAGGAGAGACTGCGGTGAAGGGGGAAAGAATGATCGTTTTATTAAGTGGTGCTGTTCAATTAAACACCTGTATGAAAAAATGTATTCTTCACATGATACACAAAAATCAATTCCACGTAGATTGTAGATCTAAATGTAAAAGGTAGAAGTATTACGTTTTTAGGAAATAAATAGGAGGCTATCTTCATGATCTTGGGGGAGGCAAAGAATTCTTAAATTCTAACAGCATTAACCATAAAGAAAAAAAAGCAGATAAAGTGGACTTAAGTAAAATTTAAAATCTTTCCATAAAAAGATACCATTGAGGAAAAAAAAGATACCACGGAGAGTGAAAAGGCAAGCCGCAAAGTGAAAGAAGATATCTGCAATACTTACTCCAACAACAGACGTGAATCTAAAATATATAAATAACTTACAAATCAATAAAAAGGTCATATATCCCAACTTTTTTAAAAATAGGAAGAAACCTGAGCAAGGAAAGAAGACTTCCAAATAGCCAATAAACGCAAAAAAGGTGGTCAACTTCCCTGATCATGAGGGAAATGCAAATGAAAACCACAACACAGTTAGCACCTGTATATGCTCCCCACTGTCAAAAATGAGGAGCAACTGGAATTCTCCTTCCTACACCGCTGGTGGGAATGAAAAGAGCTACAGCCACGCTGGAGAACACTTTGGCAGTCTCTACTAAAGCCGAGAAGACCCAGCAATTCCACTCCTGGGCATACATTAGACAAAAATGCCTGCATGTGTTCACCAGAAGGCACGCAGCAGAATGATCACAGCAAGACTATTCACCATAGCCGAAAACTAGAAACAACTCCAATGTGCATCTACATTTGGTGGATAAGTAAATTACAGTACGTTCACATAACAGAACACACAAGACTAAACTACTTGCCACAACATGGATGAATCTCACAAACACCTTGAGCAGAAGCCAGACAAAAGAGAGAACACAGAGTACGACGCCATTTTCATGAAGTTCAAAGGTGGGCAAAGCCAATCTATGGTGAAAGAGGTTGAGATGGTGGCGACCCTTGTGGGGTTAGACTAGAAGGGCACAAGAAGGGCTGGGGAGGGAAGGCTGGTTCCACAGTACGTGTTCAGTCTTTGGAAATTCAGTGAGCAGTACACTTACGATCTGTGCAAGTTTCTGTATGCATCTTACACTTCCATAAAAATCTCTTGAAACCAAAACCAGAAAAACTGAAGTAGGGTGGGTGCTAGAATATTTCTCACAAGTCTGCTTTCCTGGACTCTTTCATGAACCCACGACCAAATCCATATCCAGGACTTCCTGGAGTGCAGTTTAAAGGACCCTGATCCAGCCCAACCCCCTCACTCTATTATGAATATTTCAATCCCCCCCACTTTAAAGGAGGGAACTGAGGACAGAGAGGAGAAGAGACCTGCCAGGGTCACACAGCGTGTGGATGGCAGGGCCAGGCCTAGAATGCAGCCGCGAGGGCTCGGAAAGAAGCAGAAATTGAGGCAAATCGAGGTGGTGTGGTGCCAAGTGCAGGCTCTGCCAAATCAAATCGGCTCTGCCATCTTCTAGCTGGGCGACTTGAGTATGTCACTTAACCCTCCTGCACCTTAGTTTCTTTATCTGAAAATTGGGGGACATAATGGTTACCAACCTCAGGGCTGCCACGAAGATTAAGTAATATAAGAAAAGGGCTTGGCACAGCGCTCAAAGACACTGGCTATGGTGACTGCTGTTTTCATCAGGGATGCCAGATGGGGAGAGAGAAGGGGAAGGACTCATGTGCTCAGCATGCTTTCCACACTGGGCACCGACACGGGGGCTTTCTCATCTCAGGCAATCCTCCCACAGCCCTTCAAGGTGGGATTAACAGACCCATTTTACAGATCAAGGAATGGAAGCTGGAGAGTTGGACAACCTGAAGTGGTAGTGGGGGAAGCCAGGAATGAAGAGTGAGGTCTGTCTGAGCCCAGAGTCACCAAAGAGCAGGATAAGATGTCACAGCTTGATGAAGGGAATCCTGGGGACCGACTGAGTGTCCTCAGTAAACTCTCCAGGAGGGGCGGGGCCTCGGGCTGAGGGAAGGCCCCTGCAGAGCCTCACCTCCCTGGGCCTTCTCTTGCACCCCCACCTTCCCTGAGGGGACTCTCTCAAACTTGGGACCGGCCAGCCCTCTCTCTCAGCTCCAGACCTGTGAGCCCCACCTAGGACAGCCCCGCCCTCCACCTCATCTCAGATCTCCTCCTGCTCCCTCACTTGGCCCAGCCCACTGGCCACCACACCCTGTCATGTTCTGCTTCCCAACATCCCACATCATATGCCCCTCCCTCCCTCCCCACAGCCCCAGCCCAGCTCAGGCCTGTCCTCCCCCACCTGGAGCACCTCTCTTCTCCAGCAGCCTCCCTCATGGGCCCAGGAGCTTTCTGACATTCTGACCTGGCCCTGCCCCTTCTTGCTCAACACACTCCATGGTACAGGGAAGCACAACTGAGTTCTTCAGAGGCCCTTCCCAACTGCTGCCCCACAGCCTCTGGACCACCTCTGTCGCAGCACTCACCACCCTTCCATACTTGCTAGTTGCCAGGCACCGTTCTAGGCCCTGGGGACAGAGCAGGGAAAAAGACAAGTCCTGACCACATCTTGCCCCAGGCACCCAGGTTGATCATGTCTGACACAGGCCCTGCCCAGAAACACAAGTCAGAAAACGTTGGTGAACGAACAGCCACGTCCACCTCTGCAGACCACGGCCACTGCCTCTACATCCAATCTCACAAACCCTTCCTCAGGCCCCTGCTCCTGCTGCCTAGGATGCTGAGTCGCTCCTCTGTGCACCCAACTCCTACACAGCTTCTGAAGCCCCATCCAATGCCACCTCCTCTGTGAAGCCTTCCTTAGGCCTTCTAAAGCTGAGTTAGTCCCTCTCTTTTTGGGGAGTCCCTCATTACCCTGTGTGGAAATGACTATGTCTAGGTCTGTCTCCTCCATCAGACTGGGATCCCCTCCCCCAGTGCCACTCAGAAGTAGGGAAACCACGAGACCACCTGTGACTCATTCCTGTGCCTCCAGAACTTGTGTAAGTTCTGGCACCCAGCAGCTTCAGTAAATATTTGTGGAATGAATGAATGAATGAATCCATCAAGAGAAGAAAGAAACTCGCAAAGAGAACAACACTGGTTCAAGAGGCTTGGGGGGGAGAAGGGGACACTTGAAGCCCCCTGGGTCATGGCTCAGCTCTCCTGACATCCCCTCCCTGACCTCTGCCCCTGCTCCCCACCAAGAACCCTGTTTCTTTCGGCCCCAGGAAGCCTCTGGGACTGACCACATTCCCACAGGCACAGAGGCGTGACTTCTCCCAGCCAGCTGGCCTGGCCCTTGGGGCCCCTCAGCGAGGCTGTTACGAAGCGTCTGGTTTCCCGTCTGCAGGCCATCTGTCCCTCCCCAGCAGGTTCACTGGCCCTTCTCCAGAGGGACGTGAGGTCGCGTTAGATCAGGAGTTCCCTAGGGACTGAGGGAACGGCTCTGTGACGTGCTGCTTATGGGGTCTCTGACATCCTGCGGAACCCTGTGTTAATCCTCTAAACTTCGGCATCCACAGCTATTAGCCCACCCAGCTCAGTTACTGAGAAGCTCCCACAGACAACGGACACCAGCGGGCCAGGAATTGGCTGCTACGAAGATCATGGCTGCCTGGCATGCCCGGCCTCCAGGCCCAGCTGCTCTGGGCAGCCTCCTGCTCACCAAGTCCTACGTGTCACCCCCTCCCTGACCTCCTGGCAGTCCATCGTGCCTGGCAGGAGGCGGCAGGGTGCAGCAGAGAGGGCATGGGCTAGGAGCCTAATACTCAGTTCCAGCAAGGACTCTCCGTGTGACCCATTTCCTTACCTTCAAAAGGAGAAAAATAAGACGGACTTCATGGAGTTGCTGAGAGGTTTACAGAGTGACACCTGGAAAGGGCCCAGAACAGTGCCTGGTGCAGAATGGATGCTCAATAAACATTTGCTGACAGAGAAAGGCTCCTCTGACTGATCTGGTAAAATAGAGGAGTGGCACCCCCAGGGGCTACAGGACAATGTCTTTGGCTGGTGCTCAGGTACGAGAGGACTAGGCATTCAGAGCACAGCGATTAAGACTCAGGCTCTGGAGCCTCACAGATTCGGCTTTTGTCCCAGCTATGCCTTATACTTGCTGTGTGACCTGGGGAAGTGGCTTCACCTCTCTGAGATTTGGTTTCACATCTTTAAGATAGATATTAAATAAGTTGGCATGTGTCAACACTCAGTTGGCAAGGATGACAAAACGACCACTCTAGCGATTATGATTTATGGGGGCCTACCGTGGGCCAGACACCGTGCGAGGCACCTTGCCTGTGTAGCCTCGTGGAATCCTCATGATGTGCTCCTACAAGCCAGTCGTTTCCATCTCCACCATGTGACAGCAGGCTGGCAGAGCCCAGGGCTGGACCTGGCTCTGATGGCAGAGTCTGTGCCCTCCCCTGCTCTGGCAGCGATTTGGATGGTGATGCCCTGGTCACAATCGGGGGTTGTCAGGTGCATGAGTCATGTTCCCACTGGTCTGTGCACTATGCCAGTCGAGGCTTCCCTCCTCCTCTCTAGGACCTGGCTGGGACATCGCTCAGGAAAGGTCCCTTCACCTACCACCCGCCCCTACAAGGGCCACTCACCAGGATGGTTGTGACCACCAGAGTCTTGTTGGCCAGTGTCTGCGACAGGTTGATGTCCAGGGTGGTGGCATTCATGGCCAGGGTCCGGTTAGAGTACCATATCCCGATCTGGGGTAGAGAGGGCGCCGTCAGCGCAGGCCCTGCCCGCACCCCACCCCCACCCCATCAGGACTCAGGAGTCACCCTGGGCCTGCTCACCTCACGGTGGCCCTGCCGGGACTTCTCCAGGATGCGCAGGGTGTAGTTGGTCCTCTGCCCTTTGCTGTTGAACTCAACCCGCCCTGTCAGCCCGTCATACTCTACCTAGCAGGGCGGGAGGCGGGCAGAGGGAGGGGTGGCAGGGGCCCAGAGAGACAGGCCAGAGAGGCCCAGAGGGGACAAGACAGAGATGGAGGGAACAAGAGATAGGGAGAGGGACCAGGAAGGATCACAGTTGAAGGAGCAAGAACATGCCAGCAAAAGGGGAGAAGGAACAAAGACACAGGGAAAGAGCAGCACAGACAGGTAGAGGAAGGCCAGGAGAGGAGAGATGAGACAGAAGAGCGAGGAAGAGGCGCAGGTGGGGGAGAGGGCAGAGGAGCCGCAGGGTGGACACAGTGAGTGCCCCCGCCTGAGGTAGGCTGCTCTGTCCCCTCTGCCCTCCCTGCTCCCGGCTCACCATGCGCAGGTAGTTCATGAGGCTGGTCCCGTGGGGCCAAATGTTGGCCGACGTACAGGCCAGTGGCTTCACACCAATCTCCTGGCTGCGATTCAGCTCCCGGACAGCGCTCACCACCACATGCACGGCGTCAAACATCAGGGCAGCTGACAGCTGGGGTGGGGGCAGAGGAGGAGCAAGATTGGGAAGAGGCAGCTTAGCCAGGGGAGCCTCGAAGCCCCTGTGGTGCTACCCCCAAGCCTTCAGACAATTCCTCTCTCTCCAGGAATGTGAAACCATGCAGGTCAGGATCAAGGAAGGGTCTCTGGGCATCTTTCTCAGGGAATGTGGATAACAGTGGGAAAGGTGTGCGTGCTGCCCATGGCTTTGTAGGAGTAGCTCTCCTTGACCGCATGTGACCACTTGTCTGTTTGGGGAAGGGCGCCTGAGAGGATTTGCCTGGATAGCCAGCTGTGTCACTCTCACGGGGGGATGTTGTGGGCCCAAGGGTGTGCCCAGGAATGTGTCTGCAAGGCTGATGCAGGTGGGTGAAGCCGGCCATAACCCCTGAGTGTGTCTGGGGGCACGTTTATGTGGGTGGGGCTAGACGAATGTGCCTGTTTGTCTATATACAAGGTGGGTGTGATGTCCAGGAGGTAGGAGAGCATAATGGTTGTGAGCCTGGGCCTGGGAGGCAGGCGGCTCTCAGTTGGAAGCCTCATGTAGAGGACTAGGTCCCTGCCCCTCTCTGAACCTCGGTTTCTTCCCCTGTAAAATGGGAATAATCATAATCTCTGCCTCTGAGTGCTATCGTGGGGATCAAGTGAGATAATTAATTCATGTAAAGAACTCAAAACAGCCCCTGGCACACAGTGAATGCTCCAGACACACTGGCCACCGAGCTGTGACTGACAGCACAGGGCATCCCTG
This sequence comes from Tapirus indicus, assembly GCA_031878705.1. Taxonomy (NCBI): domain Eukaryota; kingdom Metazoa; phylum Chordata; class Mammalia; order Perissodactyla; family Tapiridae; genus Tapirus; species Tapirus indicus. The sequence goes on along the minus strand of CM062926.1, from coordinate 17,743,659 downwards.
TGAATGTGTGTTTGTAAGAGTGTGTCTTAGCTGAGTGGGTGTGAAGGTCTGAGTAGCTGTGTTGTGTAGGTAGGCACAGGGGTGTGTACAAATGTGCCTCTGTCCATGTACGTGTGTGATGTCCCTGTGTGCACACATCTGACCGCACAGCTCGGTGTCCGTGTGTGTTTCTGTGTGTGGAGGAGTGTCTTGGTATCTTGATATGTCACTAGATGTCTGTGAACAAATACACATAAATATGCATCTTTTGTATATTTGCATTTATTCAACAATATATTATTGGACACCTGCTATGAGCCAGGCTGTTTTAGGTGCTGGGGATACAATGGTGAACGAACAGACAGAAACCCCTGCCCTCATGGAACTTACAATCTGTATATCTGGATCTCCATCTGTATATAAGTGAAACACAGAGCAAGCCACATGGGATCAGATAAGCCAAGCCAGGTGCTACGGAGGAAAATACGGCAGGGAAGGGGGCCAACTGGTGGGTAGCTTCCCATTTTTTAAATAGTGAGGTCAAGGAAGGCCTTACAACCGAGGGAACATTTGAACAATGACTTGGCGATGAGGGAGTGAGTCACTAGTTCTCCAGGGAAGTGCACACGAAGCAGTAGGAAGAGTGTGCAAAGGCCCTGAGGTGCTCATGTGCTGGGGCAGCAGAAGCACCTGGAGAAAGACTGTATGGCTGGGGCGGTGTGGGAGGTGGAGGGGAGGAAAACAGGTCAGACTTATCTCAGGGCCACACTGGGTGGCCTTTCAGCATGTACTTGGAAAGCGAGTGAGGGGACCAGAGGGTTCTGAGCACCCTCTGACCGAGGTTTGAAGGGGCCCCCAGAAGTGTCTGTGTGCAGGGTGTCTGTGTGTCGGGGGGTGAGGGCGCTCACCGCAGGGCCCGGGTAGGTGCTGGCTTCACAGTTCTCTCTCCAAGACATGTTGAGGCTGCGCACAAACTCGGGGTAGAAGGGGTGCGAGGTGTTGAACATGGAGAAGCCCAGGATGTTGGAGGAGTCCTCCACGATACCGTCCAAGTGCAGGATGGGGAAGTCCTGCGACCGAGAAGAGGGGGTGAGGCCTGGGGCTGGGCCCCACATGGGGCAGACGCTGTGGGAGGGCCGGAGGGGCTGGAGCGGGTACGCACCATGGTGGTGAGGATGTACTTGTAAAACGCTGAGGTCATTCCCAGCTCCGAGGCCTGGAGAACGCGGGAAGGTAGAGGCGGCAGGAGAGGCAGAGACCCACAGGCAGAAATGGGGAGGAGTCGAGAGAGGAAGAGAAATTTAGAGACAGGCCTAGTGAAGACACCTTGTGGGAAACACAGTAAGAGACACCCAGAGACAGAGCGACACAGGGAGAAGGAGCCGCCTGCAGGCAGAGGGAGACCCTGGTCCCTCAAGCTGCACGACGCTGACTGACTGATGCCACTGGTGGGACAAAGATTTTGTTAGAGGAGAGAATGGCGCCCTCAAATGCCCAAGTCCCTCTTTAGGGCACTTAAAAGACTGCCTTCTAGAGACAGTTAGGCAAAGGGACGCCTCAGAAACGAGGTGGGCGGGGAAGGTACCCAGAATCTTAACCTTAATCCCCACGCTGCCCCAAAGCCAAGTCTGGGCTGCTCACTTATAAGGCTCGGCCTGGTCACAGGTCAGTTAACTATCCCTGCCATCTTTAAAAGCACTTTGCAATGAAAGGCAGCCAGCTTGAATCTCAAGGTGCATGCGTTGAGCCCCCTTTCTCACAGTCCTCGAGGAGAACAAAGCTAGAAGACCTCTCCATGCCAGGAGGGCTCAGTCCTGTCCTGCTATGGTCAGGAGAATGTTAAATGACACCAGCTGGCATTGTGTGAGTGGCAGGATCTGTTATCATGTGGGCTACAGCCCATTCCACGACAGGGAAGTGCAGGCTCAGAGGAAGGTGACCGCTGGTCACTCAGCTCACATGGGAGGGGCAAGGACCCCAGCCCAGGCCTGCCTGCCTCCCGGGCCCGACATCCTTTCTCTAAGCCACCCAGCCTCGAGAGCCCTGTGGGTTCCGTCCACACTTCTTCCTGTAAGCTACGATCAGCAGTGACATATGGTTTTAATTAAAACAAACTAACAAAAACAGGATAAAAATAAATAATACAGATTAAATTATGAGAAAAAATTAAGAACAGGGAGGCAAAGAATGATTAATGAATGTGGGTCACTGGTGGATGGCAGGTGGTGGGACCATGGGGAAGGCCCTGGCCCAGCCCCTCCTGGGTACCCTTGAGCCGGTTCGTTTCCCCCAAACCCCAGCTTCTTCATCCACAAAACGATCATCACACCTGGCCCGCAGGGTGGGGTGACAGCCAAATCGAAGAATATGTACAAAGCACCTCAACACACAGCAGGACAGGGCCAGGCACTGTCCAAGCGCTTCCCCACCAGGCACTCATTAACCCTACAGCAACCCACTGAAGTAGTAACTATTCACAGAAGAGAGGGGACTGTCCAGGGCCTGACCAGGGGTGCAACTGGGAAGCTAAGCTGAGCTGAGAGACAAACTTCAGGATTATCTGCACGAAGGAAGAGGGTCTCCATACCCCCTTGTGACCAGTGAGGCCCGCGGGCATTGGGTGACTTGCTCTGTCAGCCCACATTTCTGCCCCTGACCCTGCAGGGATCAAAAGACAGGGTGAGGGGACCCACCTTACGGAGGATGAGGTGGGAGATGGACGCATTGGCGTCAATAATGATGGTGGACACCTTGTCGTCACGGATCTCCTTGAGCAGCGGTGTGGGGTCCCGGCTGTCGTCCAGCATCCTCACTGACAGTGTCTCCTTGGAGATGAGGAAGCCACGCACCAGTTCCTCCAATCGCAGCAGGCCTGAGGGAGGGGTCGGCCTGGGTTAGAGCCCCTCCGTATGCCCAGACATGGGGCAGACACTCCCTCCTCCTCCCCAACACGGGGTAGCTGGGGAGAGAATGAGAGCGCTCAGGAGACACAGGTGGCTGTCCAGAGCACAGCTGGCTTTCTTGGGGTACTGGGCCCAGGGTCCCTCCAAATTAAAATCCCAACCTAGACCTCCCCTAGACCTCCAGATGCCTGTCTCCTGCCACCTCTCTGCCTCCACTGGGATGTGTGACAGGCAACTCACACTTTACACACGCAAAGCCGCACTCCGCTCTTCTCGCCCAAACCACCCCATTGTCCCAGGTCAGTGAACAAACTCCAGACTGCCAGTTACTCAGGCCAAAACCCTTGACGGCAGCCTAGTCTCCTCTCTCTCTCACATCCACACCCAATCCACCCAGACTCTACCTTTAAAACACATCAGACGCCACGGCACTGCATCACCGTCACTGGCCTGGCCCAAGTCACTGCCATCTCCCGACTGTTACAACAGCCACACTTGTCCCTAGAGGGTCGGTTCACTTCACAGCAGCCAGAACCATGGAAAGCAGACACGCCCCTCCTCTGCTCCAAACCCTCCAACAGCTTCTCGTTCATTCCGAGTGAAGGCCCAAGTCCTCACAGCTCCCAAGGCCCACTCCATCTGCCCACCTGCCTCATCACCTCCCTGACCTCATCTCCTCCTCTCTCACTCCAGCCACACCAGCCTCCTCCCTGTCTGACACACATGACGGTCTTGCTCCTGGTCCACAGCCTCTGCACTGGCTGTTCCCTCTGCCTGGAACGCTCTTCTCCCAGATCCCCATGCAGCTCCCTTCCTCACCACCTTCAGATCTTTACTCAAATGTCACCTCCCCAGTGAGGCCCCCTCCCACCACTCCATTTCAATTTGCACCCGCCCCCCTCCGGCACGCCCAATCCGTTACCTCTTCCATTTTTCCATAGGACTTATTCTTTCTGACTATATGATGTTCTTATCTATGTTCATTGCCTAGCTCCTCCCGTTACAACGTGGTTTGACAAGGGCAGGGATCCTGGCCTGGGTCGCACACTGCAATATGCTATATCTCCAATACCAAGAACAACGTCTGACACACGGCAGGTGCTCAGCAAGTACCTTCTGAAAGAGAAATTCCTCATGGAGGTTACTGAGCGCAGCCTGTCTCAAGCTGCACAAACCCACCAGCCTACCGGACATCTCCACTTGAACGTCTCAAAGACACCTCAAACCCAGCATGTGCCCCTGAACTGACTGTCCCCTCCTCCTTGGGCAGAAGCCTGGTCATCACCCATGACCCCACCCCCTCCCTTCCCTCACAACTCTCCTCAACTCCATCCTGGACTCTCCACTCCCACAGCCACCACCGGAGCCCCAAACAGTAGCATCTCTCCCTGCCTCTAGCTGGTCTCCCTGCCACATCTTGTGTCACTTTCCAGTACATTCTCTACACTGCTGCCAAAGAGGTCTTCCTGCAATACACCTCGGGCCATGTCCCCTTGCCCCACCCTGTGTGGGAACCTGCACCATCTTCAGGATAAAACACAAGGTCCTATGTGATCATGCCCTGCCCGTATGTACTGCTTCATTGCTCCCACACACACAGGCCACAGAGAGCATTCTTGAGCCTCTCAAAGGGGCCACACTCTGCCCTGCCATGCTGTGCCCTCTGCTCAGAGCATGCTCCCTCCCTCCTCCCCCACCTCAACTCCTCCCCACCCTTCAGGTGCAGCTTTCTCAAGGATATGGGCTCTGAACTTCTCAGGCTGGGTTAGGATTCCCTCCTGTGTGCTCCTACAAGCCCCCGCATGCCTCCTGACAGAGCACCTGTCACTCCACATCACCACTGTTCAACTACCATGTTCTCCACTGGCCCTGGGGTCCTGTGAAATCAGGGATCACAGCTAGTGCTATTCACTGCTAGACCGCCAGGGCCTAGCAGGGGCCATGCACCTAGGTGCTAGTCACTATCTGTTGGCTAAATGGTCTCTTTGGGGACGGGGGCGGTCTGTGGAACCAGAGGTCAGGATTCCTGAAGGAGAAGGGATGGTGGGGACTAGAAGAACCTCTGCCTGGGTCCCCCAGGGGTTATAACCAGGGGTCCTAATGACTGCATGGGAGACTAGATCTCTTGGGAAGGGGAGTTTGGGGGAATAGAAAATGAAACATCCAGTCCTCCTTTCTCACACTCGGCCTTGGCGCAGATGAGGCTGGCCGAGGGGTAGTTGAAGGACTTGAGGATTCGGGACACTGCCAGGCTGACGTCCTCGTTACTGGGGTACAGGCTGACGGATGCGAAGCGAAGGTACTGCAGGCGCGGTGTCTCCTCGGGACCCACCTTGATGTGGGGGATCTGGACAGAGAAGCAGCCTTTGCTTCTATCTTGCTCCCCCCTCCCCACCCTTGCCTCCCAGGGACCCGCCCACCACCACCCCGTGCCACCTCACCTCCTTCTCCCCGCAGATATGGCTCACGGTGGAGGCCGATGCAGGGCTGGAGGAGGGCCCCAGGACAGACACAACTCCCTTGGGCAGGATCTGACACACTGCGAGGGGTGGGAAGAGACCAAGAGACTGCAGAGTCAGGGACCCTCTCCCTTCTCTTCATCCCCACCCTTCAGGGAACTGCCCTCAGGGAACACCCCTCCCTCAGGGAACACCCATCAGTGTTGGGACCCATCCACTAGACGATCCCACACTCAGCTGCCTGATCCTCCTCTGCTACCCTGGACCCAGAGGCCCAATCCCTGACCCCTCCCACCACAGTGGACAAAAGGAGGGGGCACAAGTCAGAGAGAGACAGGAGAAAATGGCAACAGCGGGGGAGGTCGGACCAAAAGAGAAACAAAGGAAGGGATAAAGAGGAAACACCAGCGGCCTCCTTCTAGCTGCAGATCCAGTGCCTGGTTCCTCAGCCTTCATCTTTCTCAACTTTTCTAACCATGCTACAACCTAGGGTGCATCCAACACCCCCTCCACACTGAACCCACAGCCAAGGGCTCCTCTACACTCTACACCCCAAACACTATTCTTCTGTTGCATTTACTTGCTCCCCTTTCTTTCATTTTTTCCCCCTTAAACATGTATGCATTTCAGGACTGGGACGTAGAAGCTGTTGTTTTTGCCTGCCCAGTGCCCACTCTCATGGCAGAACCCTAACTCTTCCTCAGGGAACCACGTGGTTCCCAGAATTGATTGGCACCCGACCCAGAATCACAGAACCATACTGTCCTGGACACAGTGATTGGTTCAGAGATGGGGACAGGCTCAAACCAGGCCATTAAGAGCCTTCCTCAGGGCTTCTGCTAAAATTATTACTGGGTTTGCTAAACTGGTGAGATATAAGTTTTGAGCTGTTGAGGCTATCTTGCCACCAGTTGGGAAGGGCATTCCCGAAAATGAAGCCAACTTAGAAAGCAGGACCCAGAGATGAAGAAATAGAGATTCCTGTAACATCATTTGGGCACCTAAACAATCTTGGGACATTATTTGAGTACCTTGATCCAACCATGCCTGAAATTAGTCCTTAGGCTTTTTAGTGACATGAGCTAAGTTCCCGTTTCTCCTTAAGGCAGCCTGAGTTGGGTTTCTGTCATAGACAACTAAAAGCATCATAACTAAATGTCTCATCTTCCTCTAAGCTTGTTCATTCTATGCCTTCCACGCTGGTAAGGGCCCCACCACTTGCACAGACCAAATACCTGGAAATGGTCCTTGCCTTCAATCTTCCTCACAACAATCAGTTAGTCACCAAGTCCTGTCTCTTTTTTTGTCTTCAAATTTTCTCACATCTGTCCACTTCTCTTCAACCCCTCCTCCCCTGCCCTACTTTAGGGTGCCCAACTCAGGCATGCACCAGCCTCCTCACTGATCACCCAAATCTAGTCCCCAGATTCACCTTTCAGAACCCCAGCTCCCTGCTCTAAACTCATCAATGGCTCCCCACTGCCTCCAGGTGAAGGTGGTGTCTTTCAGCCTGCCACAGCAGGCCTTCTTGAGCTGGCCTGCCAGTTTGCTCAGTCTCACCTCCCACTGGCCAGACACACTCCAGCTCAGAAGTCTCTCACAATCCCCCCAAACATGTCCTGAGTCCAGGGGATCAGGATGGGTGCAACCCCACACCTGGTTCCTTGGCTCTGAATGCTCCCCGCTCCCCTCTGCCCCAGCTCCAGACTACAGGCATGTGCCTGGAACACCGTTTGCCTCCTTAGTCTCCATCCCAGCTTCTCCCAACTTGTATTCTGTGCTGCCCCAGTCAAAAAAGTCCAGCAAACATTATACCTCATTTTCCCTCTCAAAGATTTGAAATACACGTGAACATCATAAAGAATCTGATAAGGCCCATAGGAAAGACTCCTGTCTAAAACACGTTTGAAGGCAGCATCTCCCACAGGTCTACAACCCCAGCTCTCCTGTTCAAGAGACACCTGTTCACGTCGCTTAGTCCATCAGTATCCAACATGTAATTACGTACCCTCTGTGTGGCTGGTCATGCTCCACAGGGCATACTTTGAGGAATGTCACTGTTTCTATATCCCGTTCACCTTTCAGAGCTCAGCATCAGTTTATCCTTCTCTAGAACACCTTCGCTGCCCCTGTCCCTGAAGCCCCCTGGTCTCAATGCTGGGGCCCCTCGTTACTCAACTCTGGTGGCTGAGTGTCCCCAGCCAGCTATGAAGCTTATCCTTCAAATGAGCCCCTCAGCTCCTCCAGGGCAGGTCTAGGGCTGGTGCTCTCCCCACCTCCCCATGCAGCACCATTTCTGGGAAGAAGGCAGAGCAGACATGAAGGAAGGGGCAGATGGAGCCAAAAGAAGACAAGAAGAGCTGAGGAGGCCAGGGGCCGAGGGATGGACTGAGGGCCATCAGCCTGCCCTGCCTCACCCCACATCCCCTGTGGCCCTGCTCACTGGTGTCCGTGGTCTCGTACTGGCTGTCCCGCTGCAGCTCAAAGATGTCTACTTCCACTCGGGCCTTGGCTGGGACCTCGATGATCCCGTTGATCTGCTCCCGGGCCAGGGCCAGGGCTAGACGTTCACCACGGCCACACACTGTCTGGTCGTCCAGGATTGCAGCTGAAGGGACACAGAGGTTGGGGTCCTGAACTCCTGCATCCTGAGGGAGGAGGGGCTGGGGTCCTGGAACCCTGGGCTCTGAGGTGGGGGTGGGGATGGGGACCAAGGATCTAGACTCCTGGATCTGAGGTTGGAGAGAGCTGAGGGTCTGGACTTCTGGGTCCAGGGGAAGAAGGAGCTGGGGACTACACTCCTTGTGGCTGAGGAAACCTGAGTTCTGAAGCCCAGATTCCTGGGTCCTGAGGGACTGGCTTGCCTGGGTTCCCGAAGAGGAGCCCTGGGGCCTGATGGGAGGGTCTCTGAGGAGGCAGGGGCAGGGGGCTGTAGGGCCTCACCCATGCGCAGTGATGAAAGCACCTGGCAGCTGGGGCTGGCAAAGGCAACAATCAGCAGCAGCAGCAGCTCAGCCGGCATCTTCCTCCCCTCCTCATGGGGATGCAGCTGCCGCGGCCCCCACTTGCCACCTGCAGGGAGACCCCCAACCCGTGGGGAGACTGCTGATGTGGGGGCCTCAGAGCCCCTTTGGAAGACTGCTGGGCAGGGTAGTGACCACAGATGCCAGAACATTGTTAGTGAGCTCTGAACAGCCCTGCCCTCGTGAAAAGCTGACAACACTGAGGGCATTGCTAGCAAGAGGCTCAGGCTCAGAGGAGCACTACCAGGGAGGAGCTCACAGCACTCAGGCACTGAGTGGGAGAGGCACTGCTAGAGGATATTCACAGCTACCAAAACGGGAAGGAGGCAGGATGTGGATCTCAGGTAAGAGCGAATTCCAGGGACCATCCCCACCCCAACAGGAAACCAGGAAGTGCCACCCCCCACCCAGTCCCGCCCTTGTCTCTGGGCAGGCAGCCGTTACTAGGCAACAGAAACCGGCTGGAGAGGATGCGGTGGTTGCTAGGCAACCCCATCCCAGGCCTCACTTGCCACCTTGCTGACGTCCCTGGTTCCCACAATCCCATGGGGAGAGAGGCCTGGACATTTGGGGTCTGGAAGGGAGAGTATCCAGGAGTTGGGAAACTTGGAGAGAGAGAGAAAGATGGAGAGAGAGAGAGAAGGAGACAGAGAGAGACACAGATGGAGACAGATGGATGAACCCAAGGCTGCTAAGGGGCTAAAAAAAAAAAAGAGTAAAGAGCAAGAAAGTGGGGAAGAGACAGGCAGAAAGAGGAAGAGAGGCTGGGGGGTGGGGTGGATACAAAGAGACTCAGGAAAGGAGAAAGGGAAAAATAGACAGAAATCTAAGAGAACAGGAAGATGGCAAGACAGGAGAATGGGGATAGAAATGGAGAGAAACATAGAAGAAGAGTTACAAGAAGGTAAGGCCAGGGCTAGGAGAGAGAAAGAGGGAAGAGGAGAAAGAGGGAAGAGACAGGAAGACAGGGAGACATGGAGATGGAAAGAGAACCGGCAGGGAGAAAGGAAGGAAATGAAGACACAGGAGAGACAGAATAGAACAGGAAGACAGAATGGAGAGAAGACACAGGCCCACTGGAGATGCCACCCCAGAGAGCTGGAAGGGAGGAGTGAGTGAGGCAGGGAGTGTGCTGCCTGCCCAAGCAGGTGCTAAACTGCAGCCCCCTACCCTGCTCTGGGGAGCTGAAGATTGGGGGGAACAATGCATCTTTGCTCCCCACAATTGCTGCACCCCCAGCACATTAGAGATTCCACCAGATGCCCCAGCCTTCTACAGGGTGACCACTGGGCAGGGGTGAGTTTGGCCAGATGCATGGCTCCCCAGGTCAAGGGCTGTGCCTCAAGGGAAGGGACACTTGTGTTTCCATGGGAGAGGTTCTGTGAGGCCCCAGGTGCTGTGAGGTGAGCCCGGGTGTCTCCCTGCACCCCACTGATCCCCACGGAAAAAGAGCTTGAGCTGGTGAGATGGTAGAATGAAACCTGCTAGGGGAGGGAGAAGCACAAGGCAACACTTTATACAGTCCCTTGTGGCCAGGAAAACCTAGGCCAGGGCAGCAGGAGACCCCATCAGTTCCTGCTCTGCCCCCGACTCCCAGGTGACCTTGAGCCAATCCCTCTCTCTCGGGGCCTCTGGGAAAGACAGGCTGGGGGGTGGGAGAGCAGGGTGGGGGCCCTGGACTCTAATTTGGATCTAAGGTGAAGGCCTATCAAGGGTGGTGGAGCAAGGGAAGCTGGGAGACCCGGAAGGAGAACTCACAAGGGAGAGGTGTGGAGGGCAGAGCTAGGAGAGAAGCAAGAGTGGGGATGGTCATCCTGAGACACTAGGGATCTCTAGGGAAAAACTAAGGAGCAGAGACTAGAGGACAGAAAGACTGAGGAAGAGACGGGGTGAGAAGGTGGGACCCACAGGTGGCAGACACAGGTGGGAGCAGACAGAGACAGAGCGCAGGGACAGGGTTGGGGGCAGCAGATAGACATAGAGGCACAGGAAGGTACAGAGACAAAGACAGACAAACCAAAAGGAAGTGAGTGGAACTGAATGAGAAAGAAGGACATACAGACACCACCTAGAAGTGAGACACCAAAGGGAGCAGACGAGGGAGGGTAGGAGAGAGAAGAGGCAGGGAGTCAGGGGGGCCTCAGCCCTACAGGCCCAGGGACTCAGGCAAAGCCAGAGAAAGGTGGAAACACAGCAACCAACTGAGCAGAAGGGGCCCTGCCAGCGGACGGAGACAGACAAGCAGGCAAGCAAGAAATATTGCAAAGGCGAGAAGGCAAATCAGGTTAGAGAAGGCAAATGGGGTGAGGAGGAAGGCGAAAAAAATGACAACAGGTACAAGAATTGTGGGAAGGAGAGAAATCGCAAAACTCTGTAAAGAAAGAGAGCTAGTTGGAAAGAAAGAGAGAGAAAGTATGTCAGAGTCAGAGTAGATCTACAGAAGAGGAAAGGCAGGTGGGGCAGACACAAGATTGAGAGAGCCAGACTCACAAACTAGGAGAGAGAGGGAGTGAGAGTCAGGGAGGGAAACTGAGGGACCCGGAGGGGCCCAGGGAGCGACAGGGCAAGCGCCCACATAAGAGGGGCAAGTCCACACAGAGGTGCATTCACTGGGGGTACTTTGGGGGAGAGGGTCAATCTCAGGGCCTGCAAGCCCTAGCTGTGGGGAGGAATGGGAACCAAAAGGGCAGGCTGGGAGGTGGAAAGAGAGGATGGGGGCAGGGGGAGGGTGAGACCACCAAGGAAAAGACAAGGCAGACCATGGAGCTGGGCAGCGGCTAAGTAAGGGATGGAGGAATGGACCCAGAGTGGATCTGGGAGAGAAAAACATAAAAGTGAGAGAAGGAAGACGGCCTCCAAGCCCCAAGTTAGAGAGGGAGGAGGACAGGTGAGCAGAGGCACAGGCAGGGCCAACACTGGACAGAGAGAGTGGAGAGAAGGCTAGATCTGGCATGGGAGACTCCAAAAGAGAGAGCCAAAAGAGAGGGGAGTTCTGAGAGAGAGAGAGAGCGAGAGAGAGGGAGGGAGGGAGGGAGGGAGAGAGAGAGAGAGATCAACGGAGACACACCAAGAAACAGCTAGGCTAACAGCAAAGAAGAGACAGAAGTTAGAGAGTCAGAAGAGAAACCCAAGAGAAACATGAAATGGAGATTCAAAAACGGAAAGCCATTTCCAGGAGATAGAGACCCGCTGGGATGTGGATGGGCCTGTAACAGCCAGAGAGGATGAAGCTCAGAGAAAAAAAGAGAGAGAGACTGAAACAGTGAGAGAGAGAGAGAGCAGAGCCGGTCACCAGGACCGAGGCTGGAGAAAGCAGGGGCGGAGACATGCTAGGAGTCCCGGAGAAGGAGTGAGACCACAAGTAAGAGCCCGTCAGCCCCTGAGGACCCCAGGAGCTGGGGGCTGCAGGGCGAGGGTGAACTGTACCCAGAAGAAGGGGTGAGAAAAGGGCGAGGTGAACGGAGGCTGAGGAGGCTGAGGGCGCCGGCAGGCCCCTGGTGGGGGAGGGGGCAGGGGAATGTGGGGGCCCTGCCAGGCGGCAGTGAGCCCAGCCTTCCAGCACCCAGGCCGAGCCCCAGCCCAACCCCCGCCCTGCAGACACTCACGGATCCTGGTGGGACGGAGGACGAAGACCGACCACGGGGAGATGCTCTGGCGCTGGGTGGTGGTGTGGCTGGGGCAGGGGGAGAGGGCAGTCCACAAGGCCCCCTCCCCCGCCTCTGGCGGTGGCCCCCAACTAATCCAAAACGGGGCTCCCCAGGAGTAGGGAGGAAGGACAGGTGGAAGAGGAGAGGGCGGGGCGGGGAGGGGAGGAAGGGGAAAGGAGAAAATGGAGGAGAGAAGGGGAGAGAGGCGAGGAGAAGGAGCAAATGGAGGGGAAGGAGGGAGGAAAGGAGAAGAAGGTGAAAACGGAAGGGAGGGGGCCAAGGCCAAGCCGGGGGAGGGGGAAGCCGGCCCAGGAAAGGGCCCCGCCCCCTCCCCTAGCCGGGCCGGCCTGGGGGGGCCACAGGGGGCGAGGACTGGGTGGAGACTAGAAAGCCGGCCATCAGGGGAAGTGGGGGAGGGGAGGGCTTGGTAGGGGGGAGGGGGCCACCCCTTCCCCCCTCCCCCCTGGAGCCTGGGCCCTGCCCTGGATGAGGCAAGGGCCTGGAGTCCTCAAACCCTCAGCCCCCACGGGAAAAGCATGCTGGGGGCGGGGAGAGGCCGAGGAGTGGAGGGGCTGGGAGGATGGGGTGCTGGGAGACCCAGAGAGGCCGAGAAGGGGGCAGGCGAGGTGGCGAGATGGGGAGGAGGGCAGGAGGAGGGAGGGAAGGATGGAGAAGAGCAGGTGGAAGAGGAAGGCGGAGGAGGGTGGAGTGTCCCGGGGGCGCTCGGCGCAGGGCCTCGGAGGGAGGGCCTGGCCACGGACTCCTGGTCCCCTGCGAGGAGCAGTCGCCGGCTCCGGGTCCCCAGCTGAGCCTGCCTCCCTGCTGCTGGCCGCCACCGCCGCTGCCGCCGCCGCCGCCGCCGCCCGCCTGCCCGCCGCCGCCGCCACCGCCACCTCTCCTTCTCCCCTCCGAGGCCGCCGCCTGCCGGCCCGCCCGCCGCCCGCGCTGGGTCCTGGAGCGCAGGGGGGCGGGGGGGAGAGAGATGAGGGAGGGAGGCAGGGAGGAGGGCGGGCGAGAGGAAGGGAGGGAGCCAGGCAGAGAGAGAGGAGGGAGGGGAGTCGGGGGAGGGGGAGCCCGTATTGGTCGGGGCTGGGGGGCCCGCGAGGAGAATGCTGATGAGGGGAAGGCGCTGCATTGGATGGAGGGCCCACCCTGGGGCCACCCCCTCCACCACACCATGCCACCGCCCTGCCCAGGCAGCCCTTGGGCACAGGAGCCCACAGAGATGAGAGGTGGGGAGACCTAGGGATAAGGCCATGGAGCCCGGGGAGAGGGCTACAGATATGAAGAAAAATGCAGAGAAAGAGCAAGACAGAGGTGGGCCAAGGTCCACAAACCCCACATGGACAAGGACAGGGAAAAGCCCAGAGAAAAGAGAAGGGCCCATCGAGACAAGGGAGCAGACCACAGACACAAGCAAAGGACCTCAGAGAGGAGAGCAGGAGCAGCTCGTGCACACAGCCTCCTGGGAAGATCGGGACAGGGGGCAGCTCGAGGACACAGAGAGCCCTCCATAAGGATGGGGACAAGGGGCAGCTCGTGGACTCAGAGAGCCCCCCCCCCCGGAAGATGGAGAGAGGCCCATGGAAACAGAGAGCATTCCTTGGGCATGGGGAGTGGTCCCAGGTGACTGGAGAAGGCCATGGGCAGGAGGAGAGGCCCAAAGAAACGGAAATAAGGATGCATATCACAGAGACGGGGAGGAGGACCAAGGAGAGTGGGAGAAGGTTACGGAAATGGGGGGAGGCCCAAAGACCCCAGGGAACCCACAAAGACAAGGATGTGGACACAAAAGGCCCACTGAGGCAGGAGCAGCCAGCTCATGGAGACAAGGGAGAAGCCCCCAGAAATAGAAGTACCCCCATGGAGGTGAAGGGATGGGTGCTGAGTATGGGAATGCTTTATAATGCACAGAGAAATCCTTGGGACCCACTGAGATGAGTGGGATGGGGGAGAGGCCCTGGTTCTCTAGTTACCCAAGCTGAGAGGCAGTGGGAAAGGGCAGGCAGCTGGAGGGCAGAGCCAGCAGAAGGGGGAGACTCCCTCCTTCTGAGGGAGCTGAGCAGGGCAGGAGGATGGAAGAGAGAAGCAGCAACACAGATCTTGGAGTGGGGGTGGGTGGTGCACGGCTGGGTGGGGGGTGAAATTTGGGGGGAAGGAACATGACAGTTGGCGCTGAAGGCTGAGCCTGTGACTCACCACCACCCCCAACGCTCGTGATGGGGAGGAGACACTGACACACTCACGTGCAGCCCCCCAGCACACGTGACCACATGCCTCGCGAGCACACACACAGCACGTGACAACTGTTACACCGGCCTGGCATGGGGAAGCACTCTGCAGCTGGCATGTGGGGCATTCCTCAACATACATCCGACACATACATCTGACCCTGAAGGACCACTAACTTTGCACACACCTCCTCACCCTACCTGGGCAACACCTATGGCCCCCCAACACCCACCCTGAACTCCAACTAGGCCCGAAAGCCCAGACTCATGCTGGCCTCTAAGCCTTATTATGCCAGGACCCCAGCATAGAATGCCCATCCTCTCTAAATTGAACCTGTCCCCTAATCCTGTGCTACCACCTCCAGAAAAACTGATCCAGGCCTCAGCTTACTCCTGTATCATCTGCAGAGAAAGGACCTAGTCAATCCAGATAAATTGGGAAATCCAAGCATAAGGTCCCAGCAGAAAGGGGCCCTGACAAGCCCAGGTGGACCTTTGCATTTTCAAGTGGGGAAAGGAGGCCTCCACAGGAGTGAGAACCTCCCCAGGGCATGGAGCCTGTCAAAGGCTGAGTCTAGCTTCCAGGTTCTCTGGCCCCCACTCCAGGCCCCAGGTGGCTTCACCCTGAGGGCAAACCCAGATTACCAGTTTTAGAGTTCACTGATTCCCACCAACTTCTTTCCTCTTCTAGCATTCATCCATTCAACTTGCCACTTGGGACATCCTGCCTGCCAGGCAGTTGAGTCTGGGAGCCAAGAGTGTAGACCTTGGAGTCAACTCCTGGGTTGGAATCCTGGCTGTCTTTTCCTAAGGATGGACAAGTTACTGAACATCAATGGGCCTCCTTTTTTTTGTACAGTGAGAACATTAGTTCCTCCCTCCTAGGGTTGTTGAGAGGATTAAACTGAATAATACATGGAAAGCACTGAGCACAGTCTTAGCATATAACACCCTCAGGACATGTTAGCTATTATTACTAGGTTCCTTGAAGTCCTAATAAAAATAATTCTTATGTAGCTTTTACTCGGTGCTTCTCAACAACCATATGGTACAGGGGCTATTGTCCCCACTTCACAGATGAGGAAACTGAGGCACAGGGGATTTGACTTGCCCAAGACAACAGCCAGGAAGTGTTAAGGCCAGGATTCCAATCCAGGCAGCCTGGTTTAATTACATGGTTCTGACGTCAGGGAGTTTAATCTAGTGGAAAGTTAGGATACCCAGTTAGAAAGCAATTGAAAGACATTAATTTGTTTAAGTGTAAGACCTAGGTCCTACTCTGGGCCCCCCGGTAGCTTTTTGGCCTCAGAAAGGTAAATGACCAATTCCTCTGAGACTCAGTTTACTCATCTGAAAAATGGGGGGCGGGCACAGTTAGAACAAATGAATCTCTTGCAGGTCCCCTCTCCTTGGGTTCAGGGAGTAGCTTTGGAAACATACATAACAGTGCTGGGGCTACTTGCTTCCAAAGCCCTGAGGGCCGTAAGGGGAGAGTGAGTAGGGATGGCCAGAGCCCCCTGGGTACATGGGGACTCCAGCTTCCCTGAGCTGTGGGGGTTCAGCCTGGAAGGAAGCAGAATCGAGTCCATCCGCTACAAGGTCACTTCCAGAAGGTTCTGACCCTGGTTGTCCTTCAGGTCATCTACTCTCCACACTCTTTCTTCAAATGAAGCTGCCTGTCTCTGCTTTTCCTTTTTCTCTCTCCACTTTCCATTGCCTCCCTTATCCTTCAAGTTTTCCTCGTTCCCTCAAATTCCCTCTCCTTGCTTTTCCTCTGACATTTCTCCTCCCCGCTCCCGCGAGTCCCTCGGTTTTTCTCCCTTTCCTTCTTGCTGCCTTTATTCCTCTCGTTCTAACAGAGTCTGGAGCCTTGATTTCCCCTTTTCCTCCCTTCATGTGCTTGGTGCTGCAGTTTCCCCTCTCCCCTTCGCACTGACTGAGCTTCACGCTCTCCCCTCGTTCCTCAGGGGATTCTGCGCCTCAACTTCCCCGCCCTCGCCCTCCGGAGGCGCGTGCCTCAATTTCCCCGACTTTCCCCTCGGCCCCGACGCGGGTCCGGCCCATCGCCCCCAAGATGGCGCTTGCAGCCCCGCTCCGCCTCCTGACATCATCGCGCCGGCCTGTCGTCTCGAGCCGTCAGGAGGAGTCGACAAGGAGGCGGAGGAGGAGAATCCTTCGGGGCTCAGGGAGGCGGGCACTGTCCATCCGGGGGCCGGCCGGTGAGGGAACGTCGCTAGACGATTGGTTGGGCGCCGCGGGAGACCCCCAACGCTCCACACTATTGGCCCAAGGCTCGGAGACGTGAGCGTCGATTGGCCTGACGGCGGGGGCCAGACGGGCGATGATTGGGCGCGTTCGGCTGTCCGCGCGGCGGCCGAGGAGGAAGGTGGGAGGGGCGTTGCTGAGGGCGATTGGGGGCGAGAGCGAGGCTGCGGAGCAAGCGAGAAGCTACGGCGGGAGCTAGAGAGGGCGCAGCGCTAGGGTGGCCGCCCGAGGGGAACGGCGGCCAGGGCCTGGGGCGTGCGAGACAGCGGAGGCGGGTGAGTGCGGGCGGGCGCGCGGAGTGCCGGCCCGGCTCCCCACCATCCCCTCGGGGCCTTCTCTCGCCACCCCGCCTGCGCACTGAGGGCCGGAGGGGGCGCGCGCCGGGTGAGGGCGGAGCGGCACCAACGGCCGGCGGGGCGCGCGGGCTGTCGGGCCGGGTGGCGGGTGGGGAAGGGGGCTAGAGTCGTGTGACGGGCTGAGTGAGGAGGGCGGGGCTGGGGCGGGGGCTGGGAAGGACCTGGGTGGGAAGGAGGCGTTAGAGCTGCCCCCGGGAGGGTCTCGGAGGCTCCAGCGGGTCTTAGGTCAAGGGCTTGGCTGTGGGACAGTCCAGGGCCGCAGTGGGGTGGACGGTTAGAGGGCACTTGGGTGCCCTGGGAGGGATTTAGGGCGTGAGAAAAGAGGTAATTAAGTTAACATAAGAAGAAAATCTAGTTATGCGGGCAAAGAATTAGGCCAGTGAGAGGGGTCTTGGTGTGAGAAGATATTAGGAAATGGATATCCCTACAGGGGAGATCTAGAGCTGAGGGAGAGGTCCAGATGTGAAGAATGGGGTTACATTAATGGGAAGAAGAGTTAAACCAAAGTGAAGGGGGATACTCTTGGAATGGGTTGAGAAGGGTCTCTGTGCGAAGAAGGGGTATGTTACGTGAAAAGGGTGTCTAGAATAGGTTGGATGGAAGTAGTCTTTTTGAAAAGTACGGAGAATTAGGTCAAGGTGAAGAGTAGGAATTGGGTAGCTGTGGAGAAGGTTAGAGTGGTGAGAGATCTTTGTACTAAGTGGGGAGGGTCTGGGTATCACCAGAATAAGAATGAGATGTTAGGTTGATAAGTTGGGGGTCTGGGTATCCCCAGGGTAATGGACTGGTGAGAGGGGTCTGGGTGTGAGGAAGAGGGATCTGGCTATCCTCTGTCTGGGTTGGGGGGGGGGGGTAGGGAGGAGTTCTGCATAAGAAGAAAGGAGGCTCTGGGTGTCCCTAAAGAGGATTTGGGCCGTGGAAGGGGTGTGTAAAAGAAGTTCAAGCCATCGTGAAGGGTAGCCTGGATATCCCCGAAATGGTTTAGAGTATGTGCAAGATCTTTTTGCAAAGAAGAGGAATTAAGTTGATATGAAGAGAAGGGGTCTGGGCTTCCCTTGAATGGGTTAGGTTGGAAGGAAGTCTGCAAAGAAGAAAAGGTTAGATTAATAAGGTGAAGGGGGATCTGGGTGTCTCTGGAATGGCTTAGTAAAAAAGGGTTTGAGTTGATGTGAAGAAGGTATCTGGGCATCCCTGGAATGGGTTGGGGTGGGGGGTCTTTTTGTAAAAGAGTTGCTTAGATCAATATGAAGAGGGGTGTGGGTATCCCCAGAGGGTTAGGGTGGTAGGGGTTTTTCTTGCAAAGAAGAAAGTAAATGTGAAGAGAGTGGGAATTCCTGAATGGGTTAGAGTGGTTGTATATGAATATGAAGAAGAGGGGTTTAAGGCAGTGTGAAGAGAGGATCAGGGTATCCCAGAGGAGATTAGAATTGTAGACTAGGTCTCAGTGCAAAGAAGAGGTGATTAATGTGAAGTGTGTGGGTACCCTGGAGACATGAGTTAGGGTGGTGGGAAGGATCTAGGTGTGAAAAATGAGTTAGGCTTTTGTGAAGATGGGCCTGGGTATTGTGGGTGGGGGGTTAGGGTTGTGGGAGAGGGCCTTGATTTGTAGAGGGGGTTAAGTAACTTGAAGAGGGGGATCTGGGTTTCATGGCAAGTGGTTAAGGTGGAGAAAGTCTGGACTTGAAGATGGGTTAGGCCAATGTGAGAAGGGTTGTTTGGGGGAAGGGAAAGTTTGATGTGAGGAACCTGGGCACCAGAAGGAGAGAGTTAGTGGGTAGCAGGGGTTGTGTGTAAAGGAGAGGGGTTGCACCATGTTGGGGTGCTGAAAGTGGGAGGATTTGGGGCAGTTTGAGTAGTCTGGGTGTAAAATAAAGGTCGAGAACCTAGGGGAGGGAGCAGTGGAGCAAGGCTGGGAGAAGCAGGCAATTAGGGCCTGTGTGAGGACTCTGGGCTTGGGCACCTGGGAGCAGGAATGGGGTAGTGAGTTGCTAAGGAGAAGAGTCAGTGGAAGGAGATCTGAGTGGAGAGGATACAGGTTCCGGTGTCATGGGCAGTGCCTTGGGCCAGCTGTGAGGCATGGGAGATGGGGGATTGGACAGGTTACAGGGTCTGGTGGGTGGAGTTTGATGCAAGTTGATTCAGAGGTGAGACTTGGGTAGATTCCACGGGAAGGGACTGCTGGGAAGATTTTGTACTTGGTGCTCTTGTGTGTTCAACAGAGGAAGAATTGTTGAGGGGCGGGGGGTGGGAGTGGAAAAATGGAAACAGGAATTTAGAGGGGGAAATAGATCTAAGGTTTTGGTGGGGAGATGATAAAGGGAAAGAACTGTCCGTGGGAAGGACTGAGGAGCAGTGGCTTAGCTCTGGTTTGTCCCCACCTTTCCCCTTTCCCAGCCCAGGGCCTTGCTGCTGCCATGACTGAGGAATCAGAGGAAACGGTCCTGTACATTGAGCACCGCTATGTCTGCTCTGAGTGCAACCAGCTCTATGGATCCCTGGAGGAGGTGCTCATGCACCAGAACTCCCACGTGCCCCAGCAGCACTTTGAGCTGGTGGGCGTGGCTGACCCTGGAGTCACTGTGGCCACAGAGGCAGCTTCTGGCACAGGCCTCTATCAGACTCTAGTGCAGGAGAGCCAGTACCAGTGCCTGGAGTGCGGGCAGCTGCTGATGTCACCCAGCCAGCTCTTGGAGCACCAGGAGCTGCACCTGAAGATGATGGCGCCCCAGGAGGCAGTGCCAGCTGAGCCGCCACCCAAGGCTCCCCCTCTGAGCTCCAGTACCATCCACTACGAGTGTGTGGATTGCAAGGCTCTCTTCGCCAGCCAGGAGCTCTGGCTGAACCACCGGCAGACGCATCTCCGGGCCACTCCTACCAAGCCTCAGGCCCCAGTTGTTCTGGGGTCTCCAGTTGTCCTAGGGCCCCCTGTGGGCCAGGCCCGTGTGGCTGTGGAACACTCATACCGCAAAGCAGAAGAGGGTGGTGAAGGGGCAGCTGTCCCCTCTGCTGCTGCCACCACCACTGAGGTGGTGACTGAGGTAGAGCTGCTCCTCTACAAGTGTTCTGAGTGCTCCCAGCTCTTCCAGCTGCCAGCTGACTTCCTGGAGCACCAGGCCACCCACTTCCCTGCTCCTGCTGCAGAGTCTGAGGAGCCTGCCTTGCAGCAGGAGACCCTGACCTCATCACCTGCAGAGGTGCCTGTGTCTCAGCCTGATCCCTTGCCGTCCTCTGATCACAGTTACGAGCTACGCAACGGTGAAGCCATTGGACGCGACCGCCGGGGGCGCAAGGCCCGCAAGAACAACACTGGAGAGCCAGGTGGGGCAGCCACCCAGGAGCTCTTTTGCTCAGCCTGTGACCAGCTCTTTCTCTCGCCTCACCAGCTACAGCAGCACCTGCGGAGTCACCGGGAGGGCGTCTTTAAGTGCCCTCTGTGCAGTCGTGTCTTCCCCAGCCCTTCCAGTCTAGACCAGCATCTTGGTGACCACAGCAGCGAGTCTCACTTCTTGTGTGTGGACTGTGGCCTGGCCTTTGGCACAGAGGCACTGCTCCTGGCCCACCGGCGAGCCCACACTCCGAATCCTCTGCATTCGTGTCCATGTGGAAAGACCTTTGTCAATCTCACCAAGTTCCTTTATCACCGGCGTACCCACGGGGTAGGGGGTGTCCCTCTGCCCACAACACCAGTCCCACCAGAGGAGCCTGTCATTGGTTTCCCTGAGCCAGCCCCGGCAGAGACTGGAGAGCCAGAGGCTCCAGAGCCTCCCGTGTCTGAGGAGAGCTCAGCAGGGCCCGCTGCCCCAGGCACCTACCGCTGCCTCCTTTGCAGCCGTGAATTTGGCAAGGCATTGCAGCTGACGCGGCACCAGCGTTTTGTGCACCGGCTAGAACGGCGCCATAAGTGTGGCATTTGTGGCAAGATGTTTAAGAAGAAGTCTCATGTGCGTAACCACCTGCGCACACACACAGGTGAACGACCCTTCCCCTGCCCGGACTGCTCCAAGCCCTTCAACTCCCCTGCCAACCTGGCCCGCCACCGGCTCACTCACACAGGGGAGCGGCCCTACCGGTGTGGGGACTGTGGCAAGGCTTTTACACAAAGCTCCACGCTGAGGCAGCACCGCCTGGTGCATGCCCAGCACTTCCCCTATCGCTGCCAGGAGTGTGGAGTGCGTTTTCACCGCCCCTACCGCCTGCTCATGCACCGCTACCACCACACAGGCGAGTACCCCTACAAGTGTCGTGAGTGTCCCCGCTCTTTCCTGCTGCGCCGACTACTGGAGGTGCACCAGCTCGTGGCCCATGCTGGGCGCCAGCCCCACCGCTGCTCATCCTGTGGGGCTGCCTTCCCTTCCTCATTGCGGCTCCGCGAGCACCGCTGTGCAGCTGCTGCTGCCCAGGCCCCACGGCGCTTTGAGTGTGGTACCTGTGGCAAGAAAGTGGGCTCAGCGGCTCGGCTGCAAGCGCATGAGGCAGCCCATGCAGCTGCGGGGCCTGGAGAGGTCCTGGCTAAGGAGCCCCCAGCCCCTAGGGCCCCAAGGGCCTCTCGCACACCAGTTGTCTCTCCAACGACCCTTGGAGGCACTGCCACTGCGGCCCCTGCAGCCCCTGCCCGACGCCGGGGCCTGGAGTGCAGTGAGTGCAAGAAGCTGTTCAGCACAGAGACGTCGCTGCAGGTACACCGGCGCATCCACACAGGCGAGCGGCCGTACCCGTGTCCAGACTGTGGCAAGGCTTTCCGTCAGAGTACCCACCTGAAGGACCACCGGCGCCTGCACACAGGTGAGCGGCCCTTTGCCTGTGAAGTGTGTGGCAAGGCCTTTGCCATCTCCATGCGCCTGGCGGAACATCGCCGCATTCACACAGGCGAACGGCCCTACTCCTGCCCCGACTGTGGCAAGAGCTACCGCTCCTTCTCCAACCTATGGAAGCACCGCAAGACCCACCAGCAGCAGCATCAGGCAGCTGTGCGGCAGCAGCTGGCAGAGGCAGAGGCGGCCGTAGGCTTGGCCGTGATGGAGACTGCAGTGGAGGCGCTGCCGCTGGTGGAGGCCATTGAGATCTACCCTCTGGCTGAGGCAGAAGGTGTCCAGATCAGTGGCTAATCCTGCCACATTTCTCTCTTCAGTACCACCATGCCCTGTTGCTGAAGAACCTCCTCCAACATCCCCTTAAGTTTCTGTATATACTGTCCCTTTCTTCCACCTCTCCCAGTTGCCATGTAAGTTCTGTAACTGAATTTGGTCTTTCTTCTGAGGGGAGTGCTCTGGGGTCCTTGATATGCATAAAAGGTGCCCCCCCATCTATTAGCATTGGTGGCCCCAAGGTGAAACAGTCAATAAAGACTGAGTTGGACATATATGTGCTTTTGTCTGGCCGAGCTATATGGAGTGGAATTTGGGAGCCGTGAGCCCAGGTATTTGGGTCTGACTTTTCATGGCTGCGTCTCAATGTCTAGAACAGGGCCTGGCAAGTAGTAGGGGCTCAGTAAACACTTACTGAATTGAAGGAGGACATGGAGTCCATGGGTATGGCTCTCAGGGAGTGGGGCCTTCACTCTGGTGCTAGGTGGAGGCTGCATGGCTCTCTTGCCGCTAGAGGTCCCCACAGCCCCACAGAAGAGCCTGAAGCTGTTTCTACTGGTGGCAGGAACATTTGGGAAAATCTTCAGATTCTTCTCACCATCCCTGTCCTCCCACTTCCTGACCTAATGTGAGCCATCTCCCCCAAGGCCGTCTGGTTTTCTCACTTTGCATCCCTGAGGGCGAATGCAGGTCTGGGAAAGGCATGATCTCCGAGGCAGTGGAGGAGAGTGGCTCCTGGTACCAGACCCAGCTGTGGAGTTGGAGAAGATTCTGAGTAATGGTTGACTGGGAGTAGGAAGCCTCATAAGGGGAGGTTCCTTGACGCCCACCTGGAGTTGGACTCTGGCTCAGCCAACATGTTTGTGGGGGCGTGGGGAGGGTGGCTGACTTAATGTTTAAACGTCTAATTTGTCTCAAGTAGTTTCCTAAATTTTTTGGAATAATCTTCATACTGATCCTGTGAGGAGAACACAGGGAAGAAATCTGAAGTCAAAAGCAATGAGGTGATTTGCCCAAGGTCATTCAACCCAGATAGGGCAGAGCTTGAATTTAAGCCTAATTTCATTTGGTTTAATCACCCATTTGTTTTTCTCTACATTCTGCTGCCTTCTGCACACTTGGGGGAGGGCAGTGGAGAAAGGAGATGGTGTGTGTGAGACTGGTGGGAATGTTCAATTGCTAAGAAAAATAAGGCCCCTCTCTCAAGATTACTCCAATCTTTTTGTTGGAGAGAGTTGTTGTTTGGAACTCCTAATAAATGAAAGGTAAAAGGAAAGCTATCTGTATTGAAACCAGGGGAAAGGGAGGCCTGAGAGCAGCCCACTCAGCCTCTCCATTACTCTCCACTCTCTTCACAGTCCTGCAGCCCTCTGTAGGCATTGGGGCTCTGAAGACATAGACTGTTGTCTGTGTCTTAGCTTTAGCCTGTTGCTCAGGTGAGAAAATGAGGGCTCAGAGGGAGAAGAGACTTACCACACAGGTGGTGGAGCCAGGGCTAGAAACCAGGTCTTCTAACTCTATTAATAGAGATTTTACTACATTATACTGTAGTCATTTTTAAAAAGAAAAAGCATGCACCCACCTGATATCCTGACAGATCCTAATGAAGAGCAGTTACCTGTTAAGCAGTTGTTTCCAATCAGTGTGTTGATCATGGGCACCATCTTTCAGTAACCTCATACCCTACAGAAAGGACTTGAGCCATGTTAGCCCAGCATGCCAGACCCCCTTAATCTGCAGGTAAAAAGATTCATTCTAAAACTACCTTCTCTCAAGAAGAGCTGTAACATCCTAAAAGTCATATCAAGTGAGTGGAACAATTGGAGGATTTATCCTTGCAAAAACCAGATAAAAATCAGATTGAATCAAGAAAAGGGACGGGAATGGAGGAAAAAAAACGAGGTTGCTAGTTGATTGCAAGATAAAGATTTTTTCAGCAGAGAAGAGTGGCTCTGTGACAGTGGGGTTATCACCCTTTATTGTGGTTCCTTTTTAATGCCTCTAAGGAAAACTTTAGACTTCCATCCTGAGAAAAGTTTATGTGTGTAAAAACATTTATGAACAAAACTCATTGTTCACCATCACCCCACTAAAACTTCCATGGTCCTTAGTTGAACCACTGTCCTAAAAAAGATGGCCCTGATCAAACCCTTGTTGGATGCCAGGGTTTGAGTTGGACAGGCAAAGTTTCTCAAAACCTTAAGCAATTCCCCCAGAGATTTGGATCCAGCAAGGAAGTCTGGGTGAAACCCAGGAATCTGCATTTTGAACACATTCTTACGCAGGTGACTTGCAGACCTTGCGTTGCCTGTTTTTAGTTGGATATGGAAGCTGTGTAAGCAGAACTGTCAAGGGGACAGAATGGTGATCTTCCAGTGCCCAATATGTTCTTGACAAAGAGGAGACTCAACTTTGTACGGGAGAGGGCATGTGGAGCAGTTGGGCACATTCATGGGGCTACAGGTAGATGCCTAGTTCAGCTCCATAGTGCTCTCTGTGTGCCATCTGTGCTTGTCACAGGATGGCCTGAGTGACAAGGAACTTTGGGGTCTGTATGGGTCTGACTGTACCACCCTGCAGGCAGGGGTCTGGACCAAATGACCTTCCTCAGGGTACTACTCTGTTCCTCCATCCCAGCATCCCATTCCCTGTCCCTACTGACTTGTCTTGAAAGTTGGAGAGGTGCTTTTTTTTTCAATCTTGCCAAAATGATGTAGTGCTAATACTTTTTACCTTTTTAAATGATCAAACCCCTCTTCCACTCTTCTTTCTCCTGTTCTCCCATCCCTCGCTATTGAGTTTGCAGAATCCCAGCACCTATGTGCTAGGCATACATCAGAGGATGGAACGATGACAAGGAGACCTGATGGCAATGAGAAAATCCAGTTGTTGCCACCATTTCTGATTTTCAGTGGTGAGGTCTTGGGGATCACCCCATGGCCTGACCTGTGAGGCTGTTGTTCCTGCCGGAGGACTTAGTCAAGATGGGCACAAAAAAATTTGAGTGAAAGAGAGTTAATGTTGCTCTGAAAAAAGAAGGTGTGTGTGTGTGTGTTTGTGTGTACCTTGTACCACTTCAAAGTCAACTGTTTTTTTTGGGGGGGGGGGGTTTTGGTAAGAAAGATTGGCCCTGAGCTAATATCTGTTGCCAATCTTCCTCTTTTTGCTTGAGGAAGATTGTCCCTGAGCTAATGTCTGTGCCAATCTTCCTCCATTTTGTATGTGCGCCACCGCCACAGCATGGCTTGACGAGCAGTGTGTAGGTCCATGCCCGGGATCCAAACCCACAAACCCCAGGCCACCGAAGTGGAGCACGCAAACTGAACCACTATGCTTCCGGGTCGGCCCTGTCAACTCTGCTTTTAAAGGATCTTGTTAGTCCTCTGGGGATGGAAGTGGTTTCCTGCCTTTCTCATAGTTGTCATTTACTGAAGACTGCTGGAGATCTGTCCTAAGCACTTATATCATCATCTCATTTAATTCTTACAAGCCCACAGGATAGGGATTGTCTCTGTGTTACAGATGAGGACACTGAAGCTCCCAGATCAAGGGCCACATATCTATAAAATGGCAGAACTGAGATTTGAATTCATCCCAGTTCTGAGACTTGGTTTCTGATTGGCAAAAAGAATTGCTCAGGCCTCACTTCTGAACAGTTGCTGTTTGAACAGAAGTAAAGCCCTCCGCTCCCCACCACACACCCACCCCATACCCTGATTTCCCCACCGCCCTTCCCAGGATAAAGAGGAGACCAAGGGAGAGCAGGCAGCATTTCTCTCTGTACAGGTTTTAATTTTTTATTTTTTGATGTTGTTCAGATGAATGACACACTCAAGTTACAAAAATGGGGCCTTAAAAGAAGCACATTGTACAATGAACAAGCAGATTGGAGTTAAGAACACTGAAACGCTAACCCGCTACCACGAGAAGAGACAGGGAGGGGGTACAGGATGGGAAGGGAGGGGCTACGAACACAGGGGTCAGACAGAACTGAAAGGGGGGCTAACTTGGTGAGAATGGAGGAAAGGCAGTCTCCTCCAGGGCCTACTCAATTTCCAGATGCCACTTTTTGGTCTCCCTTGCCCACTACTTGCTACCACCTCCTATTCCCATTCCAAACTGGTCATTCAAATGAGTAGGTGAGAGACACCCACCACAGAAAGGGCCAAGCCAATCAGATCCTTACAAGGTGGGATGGTCACCTTGCCCTATTGCAGCCTTGGATTTGGGAGGTGATGGTGGCAGCAGTGGGATAAGAAGCCAGAAAGGAGCTAGCAGAGAGTTGATCAAAGATCAGGCCCCTGCTTTTTCCCCCTTCCCCACCCCACCATGATCCAAAGGCCCTCTACAAGTTGTTGAGAGAGGCCCCCAGTCACCCTGCAGTTATATAAATAAATAAATACTGAGCCCCTGGGCTTAGAGGACAGGCTGGGGAAGGGGCAGCAGGAACAGAGGACAGGAAAGAGGAGAGGAAGGGGAGGCAGAGGGGAGGGGTCACAGACATAGTAAATAGTTGTCTCCGTCCCAGCAACACTTCTCTCTGGAATTTTCTCTCCTTTTTGTGTTTGTTTAACAAGGAGCTAACATCTCAAGGACAAATACTTAAAAATATACATTATTTTTTCTCTTTTTTTCGCCTTTGTCATCGTCATCTTGCTTTGGAGACTGCTGAGGTCAAAGTTCAAACCGCATGAAGGAACTGCGGCTTGGAGTTTTTGTGTATTTTTTTTAATTTTTATTTTTTAATTTTTTTCACTTTTTTTTCCAACGTATAAAAAGGTAGCGGAGTTGTCTGTGGGTTTTTTTTTTAATGGTTAAATCTTTGGTTTGTTTCTTTTTTCTCTTGGAGGCCTTTATCTCTCGCACTTGCCTTTCCCACTCAGAGGCCAGTGGGGGCCCGCGTGTCTCAGTCTTGCTCAGTCTGTCTCACTCTCTCTCTCACTCAGTTCCCCCTACCCTGGGCTAAAGGGAGAGGCACCCTGGGATTTGAGTGGGTGAGGAAATCTAGTCAGGTCAAGAGGTCACCCCCTTTGTGCTAGTCCCTGACCCCATCTTCCCAAGGTACAGGGCTTGGAGACCCTCTCTTGGCCTTCCCCAGGGAGGAGAAGTGTGGGAAACTCATATCCTTCCCCCGCTTCCTGATCTTAGCCCCAACTCATATAGGCGCTTGGGTTCCCAATTTCTACTCACCCCTACTTATACCCCAGCCCCTCCCTCCCACTTCTAGCCCCCACCCTCCCAGAAGAGAACAGAGAGAGGTGTTTTTCATTACTGGCATTTTTCTTTTTTTTGGCACAATTAAAAGGCCCACCGTTAGGGTAGACCCAGTCTCTGTCCCTCCCTTGAGTCAAAGTTGGGGAGAAGAGAAATTCAGAGGGCTCCCTTTTCTCCAATTCACTCATCTTCCTCTCTTTCTAGCCCAGGCCCCTGGCCACCCACCTCAAACATCTCACTTAGCCCAGAGCCTGGCCTGGGGTCTCCCTCCCCATCCCCCACATAAAGTTCCCCAGCCCCCAACTCTCTCGCTCACACACAGACACACGGACACAGGCTCTGTACAGACCACAAAATAAAAACGATGAGATAGTTTTGTTTCCCGGAGTCGAGATGGGGGACCAGAGTGGAAGGGGTAGAGGGGGGTGGGGGGCATGAATTCCCCCATCACCTTCCCAACCCTGGCTCCCTCCAGCCCCCCAGCCCCTTGCCCTGGCTGGCCCCCAGCCAACGATATTTGGTTTGCTTTTTTTAACATTAAAGTTCTATGAGGTATTTGGTGCCTTATCTCGAGTCCTCGGGGGAGGGGGGCCCGGGGGGAGACCTGGGGCACACTTGCCCCTCCTTCCCTCCCACCCCCTTCCCAATATTTGGTTTCACAGCTGTAGTTAAAGCTTGGGATTTGGTTATTTTTCCCCCGCCCAGGAATTTTCATTTTTTCTTGTTTTTCTTTTCCTAGTTATGGGGGTTGGATGGGGAGGGTCCCCACCACCCCCAGCTGCATGGGGGTCCCTCCACCAATGTCAGGGCATCAGCCCCATCCCTGCCCCCTGCTTCCTCCCCTCTTCTCTGCCCCACTCCCCCAACACTGGGGTGGGGGAGAGGTCCCAGGTGGCAGGACTTGATGGGGAGGAAGCAGGATGAAGTGGGTGGTGGTGAGTCCTGGATTTTCTTTCCTTTTTTTTTTTTTCCTTTTTTTTCTTTTTTTTGGTCTAGAATCAGTTTTTGTTTGAGTCATCTCCACCATGCCTTCCATGCTGCCTGTCTTCTCAGAGGGGTTTTTGGTTGTAATTCCTTTCACTTTGCTCTGCTCAGATGTCCTTCCTGTCTGGTCAGGAGCCCTTGGCCCCCTCTCCACCCCTGCGCTGGGGCCCAGGCCCTGTCGCCAGTCCCTTCTCTTCAGGAAATAAAAATGGACAAACTCAGAGGTAGGGTCAGGGCAGGGAGTCGGTTCAGCAGAGATGCTTACATTCCGGCGAGGATGGGTCGACGGCACGCCAGGCCCCATCGCTGCCAGCGTGGGAGGGACGGCCACTCCACTGCTGCCCAGCAAGACACCCCGAAACCCCTGCAACAGCCGAGTCTCTGCTGCTGCCGTGGCCCAGCCCAACAGTTTCATTTCCCGGGTGGGAGAAGGGAGACAAGAAAGAAAGAGAGAACGCTGAAGCCTCGGGGCCCAGGGTGGCATCCGAGGCTCTGTCTGCCTCTCCTCGGAGTGTCCAGCAGCACTGCCTGTCTCCCGGGCTCTCCCCTCCCTCTGCTCTGCCTGGCAAGGGACAGGGCCACTCTGCCGCCGCCGCCGGGCTCCGCTCTGATTTCAATGGCTCGCGTCCTTCACAGCAACACTTTGGTTTGAGGAGAGACACAGAAAGGAGATTGAGACAGGTGAGAGAAGAGCGAGGAAAGAGGGAGAGAGAGGCAGAGAGAGGTGAGCAGAGAGAAAGGAGGCAACAGAGAGGAGAGGGGACAGAGGGAAGAGAACAGAAAAGGAGATCAAAGGAGGAATCAAACCACCCGAAAGTTTGTTAGTTTTCCTTCGTCCATTCTTTTTGCTTTCGTATTCCTTTTTTTCCTGTTTTTTTTTTTTAAAGCTTTTTCAGTTGATTGGGGGGCGGGGAGCTTGGGGCTCTTCACCCCTGTCCCTGACACCCTCTCTCAGCCCTGCCCACCCGCTTCCATCCGCCCTGGCTGAGGGACAGGCCCTGCCCCAGCCACCCCCTCCGGCTTTCCCGAAGACGACGTCCATGAGGTATTTGTGAAGAGAAAGAAGCATCTGTCCTTCCATCCGCCTTGGGGACCAAGGGCCTGGACCACTGGTGCAGGGGCTTGGCTCCATCTCGCGGCTCCTTCTTATTCTTGAAGAGTCCTCGTCTTCTTTCCCTTAAATATATATATATCTATAAATTCTTTTTTTTCTAGTTTTAATTTATTGTTTGGTTTTTTGTTTTTGTTTTTTCTTTTTTTGGTTCAAAACTTTGTTGGCCTCCACAATAGTGGGAGGGCAAAGTGGCTCCCAGCGGCATCTCTCCTCTGTCCGTCGAGAGGTGTCCAGGGCTGGGCAAACACAGGGTCCAGCCAAGACTCGAGGGAAGTCTCATGGGAGTGGTGGCCACCAGAGTGCCCTCTCGGATGGGGACCACAGGTCGTGGCACTGTCCCCGCCACCTGGACCCTGATGGGGACGCCATCTCGAGGAACCCACCACTGGGGTGCGTGCGTGTGTGCATGTGTTTGGGGGGAGAGGAAGAGGCATCTGCCAGTATCGGAGGGGCACAGGGTGGGAAGAACGAGGTGAGTTCTCTTTTTGGTTTTTGGTCAATGTCAAAGAACGTGAAGGATCCCACGGATAGGCACTGGAATATGAATTTTTTTTTTTTCAGGGAAACTGACAGACAAGGATGGAAAAAAAGACAACTTGAATGCCCTCACCTCATCCCCTCTTGCCTGAAACTCCCACCTTCCCACGGGCTGGGGAGGGGCAGATTCCAGAGCAGAAGAGGGTGATAGGGTTGAGGGGGGGACGTGTGAGAGCTAGACCTTGGCAAAACGGCCTAGCCCACCCTTCAAAGGGAAGAGGAGGAGGTAAAAGGGGTGAAAAGTCATCCCAGGCCTTCCCCTGAACTCTCCCCTGGCTGGGGAAGGGAGGAGGTTACAGAGAGACCCCCGCCCAGGTGGGGAGAGCCGGGGGCCAGGGGAGAGGGGGACATGGTAGGGACACATTCTGTTGAGCGCAATGCTAAAAATTCTGTACATCCTTTGGATGAAGCTACTGAATATTTGGTGTAAGGTTGTTCAGGCCCTTTCTCTTTTACCTTCTGGAAAAGAACATTTGGCAGGTGGTTCTGAGCCCACCCCATCTGCCCCAGGCTGTGCCCTGTCCTCATTGGCCCAGGGCTGGGGGCTGGGGCTGCGAGGCTGGCACATTCTCTTTTTCCTTCTCTGGCCTCCACCAGGGGAGGCAAGGTTGGGGGTTGGCCCCACAGCCAGGGGCTCAGCGTGAGGTCCGCCCTTGCCAGGCTTCTCCACCCCTGGCTGGGGTTCTTATTTGGTGTCGTAGCGGTGAGGGTGAGCACAGAGGTCTGGCTCAAGACTGGTTTTTGGTTTGTTTGGTTTTCTGGGGATTTTTTGTTTGTTTTTGGTTTTTTATGTTGGTTTGTTTTTCACCTCTGGTTCCTTTGGGGCAGCTGGTTTCTGTTGTGATTATTTTTGGTTTTCTTTTTTGTTGGTTGGTTTCTTTTCTTTCTTTTTTTTTGGTTGGTTCGTTTTTTTTTTTTTTTTGTCTTTCCTCCCTTGTCACTCCTGCTCCAAGGACCCTCTGCACCCCCACCGCTGGCCTCCGCACCCTCTTCCCAGGCGGGGGACCGAGGTGGAGGTCAGAGGAGTAGGAGGGGAGGCATGGCGGGCCCTCACTCAGGCTTGGACCCTGCCTCGGGTCCCCCAGGGCCTCCAGGGGTCTGTGCTGCCACCTCGCTGCAGATGGAGGAGGAGGAGGAGGAGGAGGACGAGGAGAGGCCAGGAGACTTGCTGGAGATGGAAGCCGCCACGGCTGCAGCGGCTGCCGAGACCAGGCCCACGCCAGGCGGGGCACTGAGCAGGGGCAGCCCAGCGTGGTTCAAGAAGAGCGGCGAGGTCACCAGGCCGGGGCTCCCCGGGGCTGCGCCGGCCGCCCCCAGCACCAGGTTCCCGCTGCCATCAAGGCTGGTAAGGGGCAGGGTTCCACCAGAGGCCAGGGCTGGCGGGGAGAGAGAAAGCCTGGGCTGGGGGCGCCTTCCAGTATCCCGCCCGCAGTGCCCCTGTCTTCCCATCTGCCTCACTGACCCCCATCAGCACCCCTCACACCTTCCCCCAAGGTGAGATGGGTATGAAGAGGCAAGCGATGCAGTGAGCACAGGCAGAATGGCATGGCTGGAGCAGCAATGGGGGGGCTCGAGGCCCCGGGGGGCAGGGCTGGTGACGATGAGAGTGACATGACGCAGCACGCACCTTGGATAGTGGCCAAAGGGTTGTTGCTCATGAGGGCTGGACTCAGCCCGGAGCTCAACCCCACCATTGTGCTTCTGCAAGAGGCAAAGCAGAGGCGTTAGCAGGGGCGGGGACCTGCTGGCAGAACTAGGGGGCAGCTCACACCCCAGAAGCAGCAGCCACCCGGCTTCTCCCCACAGCCTCCCCACCTGCAGCTGCTCACTTACCCCGTGCTGGGGTTCAGGCCCGACAAGCCGATAGCCGAGTGGCTGCCTTGAGGGCTGGGATTTGTGCTGTTGGTGGTAGCCGGGGGTGGGGGAGTGACAGAGGGTATGGAATTGAGGGGGGGCGCGGTCCCGCCCCCGCCCCCACCCCCTCCGGCTGTCCGGCTGGGATGGAGCGTCCCCACAGCTGAGGACAAGGTAGTAACTGCCAAAGAGAGACAGAGAGATGGAGACTTCAGCTTCCACTCGTCCTGCACCCAGGAACCTCCTGCTTGTCTTCCCTGCCCAGTCCCACAGCATCTCCTCAGTCAGAACAGACTTAGGCCTCTCGCCCTCTCTTTCCAGAGCCATTTTTTTTTGCCTCTGCCATGGTGACAGCAATCGCAGTAAGAGCAGCTGTTACCCACTGAGCCTGGGTGTGGGCTGGAACCCCGCATACCCCACCCTGCACCTCACCGCCCAGCTCCTTCTATAGAGACAAGAACCTGGGTGCCCAGAAGACAAAGCCCTATGGCTCCCTCTAGGGGCCAGGCAGGAGGGTGCAGCTGTGCGCGCTGAGGTTGCGAGGACTTAGAGCCCTCTTGGGCCAGACAGCCAGGGCAGCCACTCCTGGCTCTGTCATGTCCCAGCTGTGCCCTTGGGCCAGTGCCTTCACCTCTCTGGCCTTCAGTTCCCTCACCTGGAAAATGGGGATAATAATAGAACCTACCTCATAAAATGGGTGTGAGGATTAAATGAGGCAATTTTCTTTATAATGAGTTTAGAACAGTGCCAGGCACACCCCTTACTACTTTATAAACCTCCACTTATTATTTCTTAACCTGGGGAGGGGCAATATGGTGTTTGTTTTATATTATTCTTATATATGGTGTTAAACATGCCCTGTCCCAGGAAGGGGGAAAGGAGGGCTTTGAGTACCAAAGTGTGCGTGTGTGTGTATGTGTATTCATGTATATAGCTTCTGTATTATGCATTCACAACAATTCTATAAAAACTGGGGCTCAGGGAGGTAAACTTGCTTCTGGAGTTCACACAGTTTACAAATGCCAGGAACGGAACCCAAGTACGTTGCCTTTCAGCAACCCCAAGCTTTTCTCATATGAAATCGTGGAACAGATGAAAGTGAGCTGCTCTGGCTGGGAGGGTGAGGCCGCCCTCTCCCCTCTGACCCCCGCCCCCTCATCCCCAGGCTCAGCCTTGAGGCCCGCAGACACCCTGCACCACTTGAGAACCCCGGGCTACCGGCCTGCCCTGAGTCTCCCGGTCCCCCTCCCCATCTTCTGCCCTCCCTGACCTGTTGTGCTCAGACTGCTGGAAGCTTGGGACAATGGCAAGGTCCCGGCGGCCCCTTGGGGTGTGACCTGGGAGAGAGGAAAGAAGGCATGGTTAGGCCACTGTCTCCCAGCAGCCCCCACGCTGCTCCCTGTGGGGACAACCCCCTCCTCTGCCCCCAGGGTGGGGGTGGGGAGGGTTGGGATACATGCTATGTTTGTATCGTGCCAGGCACTGTCCATCATGTCCTTCTCCACATTCACCCCAGTGATCCTGAACCACAGGCAGGAGGGAATACTTCCCAACCAAGCAGGCTCCCCACCTCTCCTCTGACACGCTCCGGTTGTAGGTCTGAAATGTGGGGGGGGGGGGCTTGGGGGTAAGCTGTGTCTCTGCGTCAGAGTGGGGATGTCATTTTGCTTCATTTTCTGAGAACACCCACCAGCCTCCTTCTTGGCCTCCCTGACTCCGGTCTCATCCTTCTGTCAGCCCCAGGAGCCTCACTCTAAATGTGACACTGTCCCTCCCCAACTCAAAATTCCTCCTTAGCTCCTCACCGCCCATGGTTCAAGTTCAAGTTCCCAGCATGTAACTTGGGTGTCTGGCCCTTGCCCATCCCCCTGCCCCCACACTCATTCACATACACTCCAGCTCCAGTTCCTTAAAGTGGGCTCGGCACACTGGCTTCTAGGCCTTTGTGAACACTGGTCCCTTTGCCTGTCCTTCATGTGGCCGGCTAACTCTCTCTGGTCCTTTTGACTCAGCTCAGATTGTCCCTCCTTCCTCCACATCATGGGATGGGGGTGGGGCTCCTCTGGGCCCCTTGCTTTTCTCTGTAGCGTCACAGCCCTTCCCACACTAGACGGAATAAAGGGATGTCCCAGGGTGTCTGATCCCAAGCGGGTCTGTGTGCGGCTGTGGACCTGTGTGTGTGTGGGGATACCTGTATCCCCTACCTGGTATCCATGCCCATGTGGCTATGTCCTGTGATGACTATGGCTATGTCTGTGTGTGTGTCTGTGGGTGCTTGTATCCCCCACATAAGACCACAGTTCCCTGAAAAATGTGTGTCCCTGTGTGATGGTGCTCCACCCATGTGACAGCCTGTCCCCAAGGGTGACTCTCCCTGCCTCTGTTCTAGGCACTGTGGACAACCAGGGAGGTTGTGCTGCATACAATGCCTGCTGAGGGGCAAGGGGGTTGCCAGAGCTTTGTGCCCCACCCCCCAGAGGGGCCCTTGTTACCAGATGGGGGCTGTAGCTGGCTGGCTTGCCCGGGCTGGGCAGCATGGGGGCTGCGCTGCAGGGGTTGATGCGTTTCTCCTTCTGGCGCCGGTTGCAGAACCAGACGCGGATCACTTCCTTCTCCATGTGCAGCTGCTCTGCGATCAGCAGGATCTCCTCTGAGGTAGGCTTCTGGTTCTGCGGGCAGAGAGCTTGTTAGCCCTGGCCGTCCTCCCGCCCGCCCTCCGGGCTGCCCGGGAGATGGGGCCTCACCGCTAGAAAACTCTTCTCTAAGGCGAAGCGGACGTTTGTCTCGATGCTGGTCCTCTTCTTGCGTCTCCGGCCCGGGAGCCCGTCGAAACCCAGGCTGGGGCTGCTCAGCTGGTTGGGGCTGGGCAGGCTTGAGTCCACAGACATAGTCTCTGTGCCGGGAGGAGACGGAGCATGAGAGGGCGCCTCCCCGGCCCGCGGCCCACCGCCCGGAGCCCCAGCCCAGTCCCACCTGCGTCGTTGAGCCACTTCTCCAGGAGGGGCTTGAGTTTGCACATGTTCTTGAAGCTCAAGTTGAGGGCCTCAAAGCGGGAGATGGTCGTCTGGCTGAAGTCGTTGCCGTAGAGCTTGCCCATGGCCAGGCCCACATCACCCTGGGCCAGTGGGCGGGGATGGGGCGGCCGTCAAGACTCGGCCTTCGGGCACGGCTCACCCCGCCCACCAGCTGGCCACGCCCACCACCCGCCCGCTAGCTGTCTACGCATCGCCCTGCCCATCATCTGACCACGCCCCCCGACACCGCCCACGAGATGCTACGCCGTCGCCCTGCCAGTCAAATGGTTCTGCCCCGTCACCCCCACGCCTGCCGGGTGGCCCCAGACCTGACCTGCGTGAAGCCCAGCTTGATGCGGCGTTGCTTGAAGGTGCGGGCGAACTGCTCCAACTCCTCCAGGTCACTGGGCTCCTCGGGGTGGGATGGTGGCTCCAAGCATTTGGGGGGCTGCGGGTGCGAGAGGTGCGGGTCGGGCAGCGTAGGGCGGGTCACGGCCTGGTGGAGTGGGCAGGTGGGTAGGATGCAGGACCCAGGACCACGACGGGGCTCAGTAACGGCTGCCCAGTTCCCCCTGCCCTCCTCTCTATCTGCTGTCCAGCCTCTTCCTGCAGACTCCCCTCTACCTGCCCCCAGCAGGCCCTTCCACACCGTCAATTTCCATCAAGGTGACACTGCTGCCCCACAACTGGAATTCTCTCCACATTCTCTCCCAGGCTGCAAATTCCCAGAAGGAGCCCCCAGCTCCTTTCGCCAAAGGCTCTCTCTGCAGTTGGGAGCAGTGGTTTTATCCTCCTCTTAGGCAAGGAATCAAGGACTGGCTCTGCCACCGACTTGGGCAAGTTTCTTAATCTCCCTGGGCCTCAGTTTCCCCCTCTGCAGGATGGGAACAATCATGGCTGCTCTGCCTACCCCATGGGGTTGTTGGGAGAATTGGGTTAAAAATGAGAAGGTGGCAAATAAAGTATTTTTTAAAAACAGGTGGGAGGGCCACCAGGGGGATTTACAAAGAAGCAACAGCTTTCTCTGGAATGCTTTATTTTCCTAAAAATAAAAGATCTGAAGCTGGTGGTGGGTGTAGGGATGTTGGTCATACAAGTCCCTGATCCATTATCCAACACCCTGGGGCCAGATGTGTTTGGGAATTCAGAAAATTTTCAGATTTTAGAAAGCCTACATGGGGCATATATCATAGCTAATGTAACCCCCCCCATCAGGGTCAAGGCATTACCCCATAATCAGACATATTAACAGCTCTCAGCAAAGCACGAATATCACACAAGAGGGATAAAGAAAAGGCATATGCCACCTCGCATCAGGTCAAGACAGGTTTTGCAGCCAAATGACTTCTGGTGCCCACATCAGAAGAACAACTTAATTTTCTGAGCATTTTTGGATTTCAGAATTGCAGCTAAGTGGCTAAACTTTTCAGGTTTTCTTAATAGTTCATACATTTTTTTGAAAGGGCTGCTTAAAAAAAATGGGTAGGAGGGTACTTTGAAATCCGTAAAGGATAGTGGAAGATTATTATTAAAGTCTAGAACCCAGGCAACAAACTGAAAGGAAGGCCATGGGGGCCAGGCAGGAGGACGCCGAGGGGGCCTGGAGAGCTCACACCCTGCTGGAGGGGGCCCCTGCTCCGGCCAATGGCCAGCGGCCCACTGCCGCCATGCTACGTGGATGCAGATCCAGCCTTGCCAGAGCTTCTGGTTTGTTAAAAGAAGCTGGGAATCTGGTGTTTTCTGGGAATTTTGTTGAAAATTCATTCAATTTTTAAAATATGGCATGGACCTGGGGCCAGCCCTGTGGCCTAGTGGTTAAGTTTGGTGCGCTCCACTTCAGCAGCCGGGTTCAGTTCCGGGCGCAGACCTACACCACTTGTCAGTGGCCATGCTGTCATGGCAACCCATACACAAAATAGAGGAAGATTGGCACAAATGTTAGCTCAGGGTGACTCTTCCTCAGCAAAAAAAGAAATATATATATACGGTATGGGCCGAATAAAACACATCTGTGGGCCCCACATTTTCAGTGTCTGGTCTGGGAAGGGGATGTGAATTAGTACCCAACAGATGCCTTCCTCAAAGAACCCTCCACTTGGAGTCCTGGAAGAGATCATAACCTGTAGACTTTTTGTGTGTTGGTACACATGTGCATTTTGGGGCAGTGGGGGTCAGATCTAATCTTTCTTTCAGATTCTCATAGGAGTCCATGTGCCTGAAAAGGTTAAGAGCCACTGATCTGGTTGACTTTCCTCATTCTACAGAGGAAGAAACTGACCCAGGCAGGGAGAGTGACTTGCCTAAGGTCCCACAGAAAATTAGTGTTAGAGCAGGGCTGGGCTCCAGGTCTCCCAATTCGTG
Source organism: Tapirus indicus (assembly GCA_031878705.1). NCBI lineage: Eukaryota > Metazoa > Chordata > Mammalia > Perissodactyla > Tapiridae > Tapirus > Tapirus indicus. The sequence goes on along the minus strand of CM062926.1, from coordinate 17,706,634 downwards.
TCCTGGTCCCTGTGGCTGTGGGGGGGCCAAATGGAGAGGAGATCCTCACCCCCACCCCATTCACCCAGCCTTCCGCAGGCCCTGCTGCTGGCCCAGCCTGGCGCACTCGGTGGACACTCTCACCTGTGTGGGCAGCCCGGCCCGGGGCTGGGAGGTCAGAAGAGCTCCCTGGGTTTGCTGAGGTAGCTGGAATAGATTTGGCGTCGGTAGCAGGCCTAGGGAGACAAGGGGGAACGCATGGGGTGAGGGAGATAGGGGGTGTTCTGTGGAGGCATCAGGGAGGCCATCCAGGGTGGGGGCCTTACCTGGCTGACTCTGCTGGGCCTGTGGCAGCAGGAACTGAGCAGGTGGCTGGAGATGGTGACCCGGCACAAGCACCAGCTGCTGGAGCTGGAGGAGTTGCTGTATGTCCTAGCAGGGAGGGGGATGGACAGAAAGACAGCCTGAGTCCTGGCCCAGCTCCTCCCTCTGCCTCACTGGAGCCCTGAGGGGTGCTCCATAGGGCAGCCTGGCACCAGGCAGCGAGGGATGGAGCATGGTCTCTGAATGGCATCCCTGAGCTAAAGGCCCCCAGGAGGCTTCTCTCAGCCCTGGGGTACCAGAGAGTCCTCCCTGGGCCATCCTGGAGGGCTCACTCTTTATCTATCTTTTCTTTCTTGATGAAATGTTTGCCTTGTCTTACATTCCCACGGAACAAATAGAATCGTTTAAAAAGGCAAATCAGACCAAGTCTTCCCTCCTTTTAAAACACTCCCAAGGCAAATGATATCATCTCTGGAATTAGCTTTAAATTACTCCAGCACATAGTGGGTGAATAAATTGGTACCACCACATTGGAGAACTCTTTGGCACAGCTATGGGTTGAATTGTGTTCCCCCCTAAAAAGATAGGTTGGGATCCTAACCCCCAGGACCCAAGAGTGTGACCTTATTTGGAATAGGGTCTTTGCAGATGATCAAGTTAAACTGAGGTCATTAGGGTGGGCCCTAATCCAATATGACTGGTGTCCGTATAATAAGGGGAAATTCGGGCACAGAGACAAACAGGCACAGAGGGAAGACGGTGTGAAGAGACACAGGGAGACGAGGGCCATCTACAAGCCAAGGACAGAGGCCTGGAGCAGATCCTTCCCTCCCAGCCTCAGAAAGAACCCACCCGGCCAACACCTTGATTTCCGACTTGTAGCCTCCAGAACCGTGAGATAATAAATTTCTGTTGTTCAAGACATCCAGTTTGTAGTTCCTTGTTACGGCAGCTCTAGCAAACGAATACAGGCACTATCTACTAAAGCTGAACCTACACCTGCCTATGACCCAGCAATTCCACGCCTGGTATAAGCCACCATAAGTGGGTACATGTGTTCACCAAAAGACGTGTACTAGAATGTTCACTGCAGAACCATTGGTAATAGCCCAAACCGGAAGATAGCCAACGTACCCATCCACAACTGAATAAACTGTGGTAAATGAACTGTGACACAACGGAACGCCACAGCGATGAGAATGAGCACTCTACAACCTACAACGACACGCAACTATATAGGCTTCCCAACACCACGACAAGTGAGAGAAGCTGGTCACGACAGAGAACATCCCCTTTGATGTTCCAGTTGCACGTTAGAAATTCGGGAGGTGGAGACCGGAAGGGATCCGGGGGCTTTTGGGGAGCTGGCCATATTCAGTTTCTTGATCAGAATGCCAGTTACAGGCATGTGCTCAGTTTGTCAGTACCATTGAGCTGTATACTTATGATACGGGCACTTTTCAGCACTTGTTATACTCCAACAAAACGATTTTTTTAAAGGGAATGAGGCAGGGAAAGAGGGAGAGAAAAAAAATCCAGCTCCCCCATCAAAAAAAGCGAGGAGGAGAGATGAAACGGGATTGGCAAAATGCTGATATCTATTGAGCTGGGTGAAGGTACAAGCAGTTCCTTATATCATTCTCTCTATTTTCAGCCTTGAATATTTCCAAAAGAAAAAGCAAAATCCCCTTACACACACACAAACACTCTAATAGCTCCTTGTAGCCCACAACAACACAATCAGAACTGCTCACCTGGCCTCTAAGGCCCTTTACCCTGAGGCCTGTGCTAGTCTTCCTGACCTCAACACCTACCTCAGGACCTTTGCACGTGCTGTTCCTTCTGCTAGGCAGTTCTAGTTTTTACACTCCTGCCTAGGTCCTTCTTGTCACTCAGGTCCTAACACAAAGTTACCTCTTCAGAGATGCCCTCCTTGACCATCTAATCTGAACCACCCCACCACCACACCTCCCTTTGTCACCTCCATTTCACCTCCTTCATAAGACTTATCACTATCTCAAGGTATCTCTCTTTCTGTTTACTCTTTCACAGGGCGTCAGCTCCATGAGAGCATGATCTTGGCAGTTTTGGTCACCACTGTAATCTCAGCACCTAGAACAGCATCTGGCACCCAGTAGGTGCACCACATATATTTGTCAAATGAACCAAGACTGACGCTTCATAATTTACTTTGCAACTTTTATGTATAGTTGAAAGCTATACTACTCACAGTCACAATATTTTTCCTTCTGGGAAACGGGGGGGATGACACATGCCCCTCAATTCTTCCCAATGCTATTATTATTTCAAAGGCCAATTTAATGTCCCAGGAAGTGAACAACTGGGAGAAAATATAAACAACTTGACACAAAGAGCTCACTTCTCTAATATATAAAGAGTGATTACAAATCAATAAAAAAAAAGACCCAGTAGTAATCTGGCCAACAGATAGGTCTGGTGACTGCCCAGCAAAGGAAATACAAACAGCTCTGAATACAAAAACATTCAGATTCACTCACAATAAGATGAACACAGCTACAACTGCACTGAGATACTATTTTACCTATCAGATCAGCAAAGGTAACAATAGTGCATGACTTGCTATGTTGGGGTGTGTGGGGAAACAAACACTCTTGCACATTGCTGGTGAGATGGTAATTTGGTAATGTCTATCAGATTACAAATTCACATACCCTTTGACTCAGCCGTTCCATTTCTAGGAATTCATCTTAGAGAAATACTCATACTTTCACAAAATGACATTTCTAGAAGGATATTCCCAGCAGTATTTTGTCAAAAAAGTGGACACAAACTGAGCATGCGGCAATAGGGGACAAGTGAGTGAATTAGGGTGGATCTTTTTTTTTTTTTTGTGGGGAAGACCAGCCCTGAGCTAACATCTGTTGCCAATCCTTCCCTTTTTGCTGAGGAAGACTGGCCCTGGGCTAACATCCATGCCCATCTTCCTCCACTTTATATGGGACGCCACCACGGCATGGCTAACAGACAGTGTGTCTGCGGGCGCCCAGGATCCGAACTCGCGAACCCCGGGCTGCCAAGCACAGAGTAAACCGCTGCGCCACAGGGCGGCCCCCTAGGGTGGATCTTTATGATGGAATACTATGCAGTCATCAAAAAGAATGAGGATGCTCTTTGTGTCCTGATATGGAACAATCTCCAAGATGTCCTGTTGAGTGGAAAGCTCAAGAAGCAGAACAGTGGGTATAATGTGCTACTGTTTGTGTTACAAAAAAATTATGTCTAGGTATCTGCCTGGGTATGCATAGATTATATCTAGAAAACTATACCAGAAACTGGCAATGCTGTAAATTCTTCCATGCCTCTTGAATTTTGAACATTTACCTAGTCCAAATAAATAAATAAATATCCAGGTGTCCTGCCCCCACCCACCCAGTTGAACCATCACTTCTGCTCAGCATCCCTGCTTTTTCCAACCATTCATCTTGCAGCATTCATTCAAGGCTATTCCCTGCCCACCTGCAAAGGCCGCTGCTTTCTCCACGTGCTTTGGAAAGTGGACAGAGTACCCAGATGCTCCTGACCTCTCACCTTTCTCATCCTAGCTGCTAATCATCTAAGAATACAGCTTAAGTGCTTTGAAGTCCTAACGCTCTATCCTTTGAAACCGTGTCCAATCTGCCTTTCTTTTCGCGACTCCCCCTACCCAATAAAACTTGCATGGCTGTCTCCTTCCCACATGTGGACTGACCCTGAAGTGAGTGAAACTTGGCCTTCAGGGCCCCCCATTTACAATGGACCCTTCTAAGAACCCATACCTAATTTTGGTCTCATAATTTTATCTTCTTTTTCTCTAAAGGTTCTGCAAATTGTATAAATTTCAGGCCCCACAAAGCTGTACCCACCTTGCTCTATGCTGCATTTCTCACAATACATTGCTTTTGCTTATATATATTTTTCCTCTGCTAGACTGAAATTCAAGAAAGCAGAGGCCATATCTTATTTTCTTGTATTCCTAACCCTTAACAGGGCCTGGTAAGCCCCCATTAAATGCCCACTGAATTGACTCAAATGAATAAGACCAGAAATAAAGTCTTATTACTAGTATTTTTCTAATTTCGTATAATCCTTAGCTTGTTGATTAAAATACTTGTTAACTCTTATCTCTCCTGAGCGTGACACTCAGTGAAAATCCCCTTCTCTCCCCCAAAAGCCTAAAAGAGAGATGTCTGCAGATTTCTTTCTGAATCAGCAGGGAGAGGAAAAGGAGGGGTGGAAATGAATCCCAGTTTCTTTACTAGCACATTAAATAACAAGCGCAAGCAATAGGTCTGATGACTCCTGTAATCTCAAAGCAATGACGAGTGAAAACAATATTTTACAAGATCTGTAACAACCGTAGTAGAATATAGGTTTATCTGTGATTCCGTTGGCAACAAAGTCCTAGTACTGCTAATGCTATTGTGGTCTGTGGCCTATATTCATAACAGAAGAAAATACTAGAGATTAGAGAACAGTAAAAATTGAGATGTAATTTTTTTCCCATCCAAGTTCATGGAACCCTCTGAATTCTATACACAGAGCCCTCTAGGGGTGGTCTGTGGAATCCCGGTTCCTGTTCTAACATATTAACTGAACCATGAAGCCTCTAGTGGCTTTCATGTAATATGATCTAACTCCTTGCTATGGGCCTACATGACCCAGCCTTCCTCACCTCCCACGACTCTCACTCCCTAACTCTGCCACACTGGTCTCCTTCCTGTTACTGAAAATAGAAAGAAGTCCCCATCTCAGGGCCTTTGCTCTTGCTGTTCTCCCCCTTTTTGATCTGCACATGACTGGCCCCTCCTCATCATTCCGGTTTCTATCAAATGCCCTCTTCTCAGAGAGGCTTCCCCTGGCCACCTGCTCTGATAAGGAGTCTTCTTTCCCTCAGTCACTCTCTCTTACATTACATTCTTTTCTTTCCTTCATAGCAATTATGAGCTTCCTGTCTGTCTCCCCAAGAAGAGTGGGTGCCAGCTCCATGAGGGCACAGACTTGTCTCCTTATTTCTCACCGTATTCCCCATGGAGAAAGGTGCCTGGGCATGGAGGAGGTTCACTAAATGTTTGCTGACTAAAGGAATTCAAGAATGAGAAAAAGAGAGAAGATCCTGGCTCAGTTCTGGAGTTAGCCAGTAGGAGGCCCCATTTCTCCACAATCTATAGGCAGCGTGGCGCTCTGAAGCCACTTGGGGGCGTGTTATGACCGAGTCGATGGCGGAGAAGTTTGCGTAAGTGCAGATACGCCAGGAAGGGCCCTGGCCAGAATATTTAGTGGATCATCTGCTTCTGTCCCTAGCTTGTGAGAAAAAACAGCACAGAGGGCTAGCTCACCTCATCAAAGCTGGGAAGGGAAGAGACCAACTCTCGCCCAGGGCTGTATTCTGATAAACCCCCCCAACCCCAGTGCAGGCACCTAACAGGTGATCAATGAATTTTCAATGAATGAATGAGGTAAAACCTAGGACAGGATGGGTGGTGTTTTCCGGCTGTGCTTTGCCATAGCTAGGATCTTGACACGGATTGGGGCGGAAAGCCTGAAACATGGTTTTGACGACACAAGGGTGAACTGCTGTGTAATCACCCACTTTCCTGTCTGGGCTTGTTCCACCTGGGGGCAGGAGAAAGCCTTAAGAACGAACTAGAGGAGGCCTGGCCCGGAGCCGGCTGGCTGCCCCTGGCCCAGGTGCAGCCTCGCTCCAGCGCACAGGGCAGCACCCCACTCCCCCGCTCAGGCCTCCACACAGCCCCGGCAGCCACCACGACTGGAATCGTGCTGGCGTGCATGTCGACACTGACTTGCCATCCCTGATTGGCAAATTATGACCATTCCGGACATCCCCTTCTAAGACATGGACAGCCTAGGGTTAAGTCCAGAGTGGGGAGGACAGGAAGGGGTGGGGTCTGGGGACCACGTAAATTATATTGTGATCAATTGTGTTAAAATGAGGATGGGCTTGTGTTAGTCTGCCTGGTGTCAGTCTGCCCCTCAGTGGAATGGGCTGCCTGGGAAGGTACTGGGCACCTGTTCTGGGAGCCAGCTGGGTAAAACCGCACCCCCATCTGCCCAGAACGGTGCGGAGGGAGTTCCTACACTGGAGGAGGGAGACTAGAGGGGTGCAAGGGTCCCTTCCAGCTGAGAACCTTGGGGATGTGAGTCTTGGCCCTCTTGCCTGCTTCTTGCTGTGTGACTTGTGGGAAGCCAACTCTCCCCCTTCTGGGCCTCGGCCTCCTTAACTGTGACGATGCACAGGATCCTAGAAAGATCCGGGATCTGGAGACAGCCAGAAACCTGACTCTGTCCCTCACACACTGTGGGACTGTGGGCAGTTCCTTATGCTCTTTGAGCCTCAATTTCCTCAGGTGACACCTCAATAATTCTTACCGCATGGGACTGTTAAAGGAATTAAATGAGACAACACATGAAGAAGGCTTAGCCTGACCTCTGTTCACTTAATGGTAGTGAATAATAATAATAATAAATAGTAGTCATTATTACTCAGTCATTTCCCTCTCAGGGCCTCAGTTTTGTCATCTACGAAATGGGGATAATAATGTCTAACTCTTCGCTGGGTTGTTCTGAGGCCTGAGTAATATTATTATCCGCAAAGCATTTTGGAAAGCACAACATACTCCTCCAATACGAGCATTTGCTAGCACTGCACCCTCACGTCACCCCTGTCATGTCATCCCACTCGACCATGAGCTCTCAAAGGCAGTAGCCCCATCTGGCTTTTGATTCCATCCTCTTCCTGACAACTCACAACTCCCAGTTCCCACCCAGACTAGCCAGTGAGCTTCAGCCTCAAATATCCGTCTGCCTATTTGCTGTCTCCGCTGGGATGATCGATAGACTCTTCACACCCTACCAGGTCCAAATCGAAACTCCTGGTTCCCTAGCCCAGCACTCCAAAACACCCTGCTCCTCCCCTGTCTTCTCCCACTCAGGAAACCACTTCACCACCACCCAAGTGCTGAAGCCAAAATCCTAGGAGTCATCCTTGATCTATCTGATCCATACAAAATAGCATCCCAGACCTCCGCCATCACCCTCATCTCCCGCCTGGATGCCTGCAAGGACATCCCACTGGGCTCCTCACTTCTACTTCTGTCCCCCGTAGTCTATCCTCCCCGCAGCAGCTGAAGGGAGCTTTGTAAAGGGTCCATCGGGTCATGCCACTCGCCTATTTAAAACCCCTCAACAGCTTCCCATCATACCTAGCATACTTTCCAAACTCCTTGATCCGGCCTACGTAGGCCCTGCAAAACCTGTCCTGCCTGCCTCCCCCCTCACCTCTTACTTGCCTCCCACGCTCGCTCTGCTCCAGCCATACCACCTTCCTCTGTGCCCTGAACAAGCCTAGCTGGTTTCCACCTCAGGAACTTTGCAGTTGCTGTTCCCTCTTCCTAAGCGCTCCCCCTGGCTTCTTCATGACTGACTCATTCACGCCTTGGCTCGCAAAGGCCACCTTCTCAGTGAAACTTTCCTGACCACCCCACTAAAAGTAGCTTCTTCCCTCTCTGACACCACTCTGTTTCATTTTCTTCATTGCACTTACTCTAAAACTGTCTTGTTTTGCTGGTTTGTTTGCTTGTTTACTGTCTGTCTCCCCACTAGAACATAAAGTTCTCAAGGGCAGCTACCTCTGCCTTGCTCACAGCTGTCCCCTCGGGGCCATGAATGGGTGACTGGCATACACAAGGTGCTCAATAAGTGCTGGTTGAAATGAATAAATGACTATGATTATTCCAGTCACTGCACTAGGGGAAGCTCTACAGGGGAGAGGCGGGGCGTGGACAGAGGCGACCTCTCTCTAGCATGGGCTCTTCTATGCAGCCCTGTCCCCCAGAGGTTGGCCCTGCCACATGGAGCCCAGGAAGTTCTGGCAATTGGGGCAGAACACCACAGAACAGAGACCCATTCAACAGGGAATAAAAACAACTGCATGTGGATCGTGTGTTACATGCCATGCCACCTCATGCCAAAAACCCAGGCTAGATGAGCAATAGCAGATGCTAAAAACCGAGGAGTCACGGAGTGACTGGCACGCCTCGGCCCAGGGGCCTGTGGGTGCACTGACAACATGCCTCCAGGCAGGTGGTCTGGCTGGCCTGGCACCCACTGCCCCTTCTTCAAGCAGTAGGACCCACCTCTTCCTCCTGGGGACTTGCCCTCCCCCACTCTCAGGTCACAGGTCCAGGTAGGGCTGACCCCACCTTCTCAGGTGTGGGGGGCGGGGGCACTGACTCAAACCTGGCCAGTGGGCGTGTTTTATCTCCCTGGGCAGGGTGGCCGCAAGTCTAGAAGCTAGCACCCACTTTGCCTGCCCCAGAATGAAAAGGGAGACAGATCCCTGGGGCCAGGCTTTGAAGTTCCAGGCTGGGCCTTTTCAGTGATCTGAGCCAAACATTCCCTTTTGTTCTTCAGCCTCCTGGAGTGGGCCTGTGGCCCTGCCAACACTCCCTCCAGCTCATCCTTTGCTGTCTCCACCGCTGGCTCCCACCCCCCAATTCCCTGAGCCCATCCTGCTCTCTCACTTTGCATTCGCCATTCCCATGCCTGGACCCTTTTCTCCAGCTCATCCACCTGGTAAACTCCTACTTGTCCCCCCTGGGTTCAGATACTGCCTCCTCCTGGGAGCCTTCCCTGACTCCCTCAGACACAGGTCACCTTTCTTTTCCCCACACTCCCATCACATCCAGTAGGTTTCTCTGGGAAACCATTATTCATTAGGTCCTACCAGACTAAAAGATTTTGTCAAGCCTTATTTGCTGTAGTTATATTACGAAATAGGGATTTTTTTTTTCACTCTCCAAATGCAAAATGATGTTTTAACAGTTAATGTAAATTTTCAATCAATGCCTACCCCTACCCTAGACAGTCTGAATTACTCCCCTGGAGAGACGTCTTCCCTACCCTCGATTGAAAAGCTGCGGCAAAACATCCCTCATTGATTCAGTAAACGTCCATGTGGCCCCCTGGGTGGAAGGCATAGTGCCGAGCGCGGGACACACAAATTATAAAATTGTGTTAAAATCGTCCCTTTATTTATTATAAAATTGTGTTAAAATCGTCCCTTTATCTGTACAAGCTAGAAAATGCAGGGAAGGTTCCTGCCAAACTGTTTAACTGACATTACTTTGGAAGCTGGTGTTATAGGGACGGATGAGGGACTTTCCCTTGGTACATTATGTAATTTTAAAATGATAGGGTTTGTGGGGGCTTTTGGCTATCTTAGTATTTTTCAAGTAAAACATTTCCTAGTGGTTTGTTGGTGTCTGTTTCCCTACAAGACTGGGAACCCCTCAGGGGTAAGAGTGGGTCTGAGTCACTCCTAAGTCCTCAGCTTCCTGCCAGGGCCTGACACACAGGAGCCCGGGAGACATCTGTGAAAAGACAGCAGGACAGAGCCAAGCAGGCACAAGAAGTGGACTCAGCTGCACGAGAAACAGGCCGAGGAGAGGGGTCAGGGTCGGGGACGGCTGTGGCTGTGGTGGGCAGCTAGGGGAGCAGGAACGTGGTCCCCACCGCAGCCTGGACCCACCATGGTGCCTAACACATAGGTGGATGGGACAAACGTTTGTCTGTAGGGGAAATGAGGTCACAGGGTGACAGAACTCCCAGAAAACAAACTTGGCCATCTTTGCACTTGCAGAGGACAGACAGGGGAAGATCAGAGCTGAGGGAAGCTGGGGCGGGAGGAGCGAGAGGAAAGGGCCTGGCAGGGAGGGGTTCGAGGAGACCTGGAAAATCAGAGTTTGGGCAGATAGCAGGTGGTAGAGGGTTTGCCTGCTGCTGCCAGAGCCTGTGGGGGCCTGGGGGAGGTGGTTCTACGGAAGTATGAATAGTAGTGTCCACTGCTCACAGGGGATGATGGCCCAGCTGGGTCTGCACTAGGCTGCCCTGTCCCTCCTCCCTCCCTCTAGTCTTTGTTCCTTCAACAGATACTTCCATGGGCATATTCAGACACAGCCCTGGTGATCAGGGCTGTGGCAGAAGGAGAGGCCTGGGCTGGGCCCCCCAGAGGAGGCAGGAGGCAAGAAATCAAACCAGCTGGAGGGAGGGAAGTCACTGAAGACTTCCTGGAGGTGTGGACTCCAGAGCTGGGGCTTAAAGGAAGAAAGAGGAGCTGACCAGGTAAAGGGAGGGAGCTGACTTCCAGGGAGGAAGGAGAACAAGAGCAAGGGCCCCTAGTGAGGAGCCCTGAGCCTTGGTGTTGCTCAGTCAGGAGCCATGTGTGCCACGAGGCAAACGGAATACGTGCTGTGGGGTCTCTGGCAGCCCCGGTGGGAGGAGCAGGAAACACATCCCTGGAAGGACAGCTAAAGGCTGTAGCCGGGATCACATGGTTAGAGCCCTGACTCCCCGGCCGATTCTGCCACTTGTGCTCACGGTGTGACCTGGGGCAGGCAAGTCACTTTGCCTCTCGGAGCCTCGGCCGTGGCAAGGATTTGTGGTCTCCAGGGGGTCACCATTAGCACGGTGCCTGGTAGAAAGGCAGCACCGACGGGCTCTAGTTACTATTGCTGGGACGAGCCAGGCATTGGAGGCTATGTTGGAAGAGCTGTCATGGAGCAGGGGTCACAGATTGCTCTGTGTGTTTCTGCAGAACCAGGCCCAGCAGCAGGAAGCTCTAAGAAGGCAGATCCCAGCTCAGCGTTAAGGATAGTCCCAAATGGGAGCACTGGTCAGTAGTGGAACGGCCCCTCGGAGGCTGAACTCTGTCAAGGGAACAGCCTCGCAGGCGCTGGACAGCTCCCCTGCGTCGACAGCATCTGCCCCAGGGGTTCCGTGGAAGCAGGTGGAGGGAGACAGAGAAACAATCCGAGGAGCAGTCATTGTGGGAAACACCGGGCTACAGGAAGCTAAACAGGGTTTTGTAGGATTTCTCAGGACCTTCCTCGCCCTGGAGCATGGGCCACAGACTCAAATGCTATGGAAACCAGGCAGACAGCACAAATGGGTAACGTGGGCAGGTGTGGACAGGGTGGGCTGGAGAGAGCAGGCCCGATGGGAGGGGAAGCCTGCCCAGCTCCTCCCTGCTCCCGCTGGCTATCCTTGTGGGAAATCTGTTGGCAACTATCATGGGTTGAATTCTGTTCCCCAAAAAGATATGTTGGAATTCCTAACCTCTGGTGTCTGTAAATATGACCTTATTTGGAAATAGGGTCTCTGCAGATGTAATCAAGTTAAAATTAGGTCATTAGGGTGGGTCTTAATCCAATGATTGATGTCCTTATAAGAAGGGGAAATTTGGACACAAAGACATACATGTGGAGAGAAGATGGCCAGATGACAAAAGAGGCAAAGATTGGAGAGATTTATCCAGAAGCCACAGAATGCCAGGGATTTCCAGCACCACCAGAAGCTAGAAGAGTCAAAGAGGGATCCTCCCCTAGAGCTTCAGAGAGAGTGCAGCCCTGCCAACACCTTGATTTTGGACTTCTGGTCTGAGACAATAATTTCTGTTAAGTCACTCAATTTGTGGCAATTTGTTCTGGCAGCCCTAGGAAACTAATACAGCCACTAACTAATGATTCAATATATACCAGAAGTCTCCAGAAAGGGGAGAGAGGATGCAGCATTTCCTAACTCAGATCACAGGCCCCTCTTCTGAAAGAGTATCTCCATGGATGAGCCGGGGACGCGAGGTGGGACGCTAATTCTGATTCTCTACCTTTCATTTTGCACCCACACAGGTATCATTGGTGGACGTGACTCCCAGTTTCCTCAGCTGTAAACTGAGGATAATGTGCCAACCTCCCAGGTGGCTGTGAACCCTCAGTGAGATGCATAGAATGCACTTAGCCGGGCACTCCATCATGTGGAGGATGTCTCCCTTCTGAGCCTCGCTTTACCCCACTGAGAGATGGGCAGCAGCATCTCCCAAGACTTCCTAGGGTTGCTGAGAACCGCCCGGCACATGGCTGGTGGTCAGAACGGTCCACGTGGACCGGTCAGCCCCCTGCACACTCCCAGCTTCTGTGGCCCTCTCCAGGAGAGAGCGTGCTCCTCGGGCTGCCCTTACCTGTGCTGTGAGCTGGATGGGCTGGGACAGGGTGAGCTGTGGGGTCCCGGGGGGCTGGCTGGCAGGCTGTGGTGGTGGCAGGTCGCCTCCCCCAGAGGAGGCTGGGGGCTGCGAGGTCGAGGAGGAGGCAGAGGAGGAGGAGGAGGAAGAGGAGGAGGAGGTGGAGGAGGCGGCAGCGGCGGCGGCGGCGGCACTGGACTGCTGCACGGCGGCGGCCAGGAGCTGGGCCTGCGCTTGCTGCAGAAGGAGCTGCTGCTGAGCCGGCATCAGCGCTGTGAGCTGTGGGGTGGGCAGGGGTAGCAGGGGCCAGAAGGGGGGCGGGGGGAGGAGCAGAGAAGGCAGAGGGGGGTTAGTGCCTGAGCCAAGCAGGTTAGGGGGCAAGTCTTCCAGGAGGACAGAAGAGGGCAAGAGGCAGTCGTGAGAAAGTGGCCGTGGCCCTGGCAGGACACCCCATGCCACCAGTCCTGTAACAGATGGGAGGCAGCTGGCTGGTGTCCCCCATCCCCGTCCTTCCCTGGTACTTACCCCGGCTAGCTGGCTGCCCGTCAACATGAGTTGGGCCTGGGGCAGATGAGGCTGAGCCGGCTGGGGGGGCGGGGGTGCTGCTGGGGCTGAGTCACCGCTGGGGTCTTCAGCCTTGATCTGGGGGGGAGAGAGGCAGGGTCCGGGACCCCAGAATGTTAAGTGGAGGCCAGAGAGAATGCCCACCTGTGAACCAAAGAGAGGGCACGTGTGTGGCAACAGCAGCCTCGGGCTAGCACAGGAGGAGCGGACTGGGGTATGGAGGTGAGACCCAGCACTGGCCGGCCGGGGGCATCAGGCCACCCCTCTGGCCTCAGTTTCCTCATCTGTCAGATGGGGCTAACACACCCCCTGCACCCAAACTCCCTACAGAGGAGGATCACCTTTGGAGAGCACTTTTCCCCTCTTGGGAGTCAGTTTCCCCATCTGTAAAATGGGAAATGATTCTGGTGGGGGCCCCAGGATGTCAAATAAGGGAGTTCTGGGTCCCACACCCCTCATCTGCCTCAGCCAGAGATGCATCTCTTATTTTCCCAATAGAGTAAGACTGTATTGGAGAAAGGGTCTTGGGGTATTAAAAAAAAAAATCACTGCCTTGGAACACAAGTCATGAACTCAAGTGCCCGTGAAAACAGGCCGACAGGTGACACGGGCTGGTGTAGACGGGACAAGAGCCCGCCCACCTGAAGGGAGGCCTGCCCAGCTCCTGCTCTGCTTCTGTGGTCACTCATTTCAAAATCTAAAGCAAAAACACTGGCAGGACTAGCAAAGCACCTCTGTAGGCCAGATGTGGCCCAGGGCTACCGGCTCTCAGCCTCCACCCCAGGAGTCCACCGAGCCCCACCTCCTCTCTCTGCGCAGGATGGCAGAGCATCTCACATCACACACATAGGACAGACCAGCATAGAGCGGTCCTGGCCTCCTTCCTCTCCCAGATAACAAGCCAGACGGGTCTGTTGGTAAAGGACACGTGGAGGTGGAGGGGAGGCATGGCTTGATGGATCACACACTCTCAGGCCCAGAGGGGACATTAGGGATCATCCTTCAGCCCAATGTCCCAGCACCATTTTGCAAAAGAAGGTCCAGGGAAGGAAAGAAATTCATGCAAGGTGACACAGTGGCTTGGCAGGGGTATGGCATTTGGAAGGCAGACTGAGACGAATGGACGGAGGCCCGGGAAACAAATAACCAAGTGAGTGGTGTGCCCCGAAGTATGGGATATGAATGTCAGAAAGTTTAAGGGGTACAGAGATAAGCAAGAAACAACAGTGAGTGTTAGAAACCAGGGCAATGGCTGTCCCTGGTGGGGAACTAAGGGCCTTCTGGAAGTCTGGTCGTGTTCTGCTTCTTGATAAGGTGCTGGCGACATAGGGGTTCAGTTTGTGAAAATCCACAGAGCCGTACACTGAGGATCTTGGTGTGCATCACATTTTAATAAAAAGTTAAAAAAAAAAAAAAACATTGCAGGCCATGGTGAGAACACTATTCCTCTTCCTTCATTCTTTCTGGTTCTCTGAAGAAAGTCTCTGTTAGGTGCTAGGATGTCCCCAACACGGGCTAACCTCCCCTTTTAACAAACGGAGAACAGGCCTCAGGTTTAGATCCTTCAGCAGGCAAGAGTCCCTGGGTACATTTTAATAAGCATTGTATTTATTTCCATGGCAAGTGATTCTGGTTTTCCATTCGTGGAATTTCCATTTAAAAACCGTTTATTTCAGCTATTGAAAACGCCAGCCAGTTCATGAGCTGATAATTGTTGAAGCTGATTGATGGGTGCCTGGGGGTTTATATTCATTGTACTCTTCTTCCCACTTTTGTATCTGCTTCACATTTTCCATAATAAAATGTTTTTAAAAATCGAGCCAATTAACAAAATTAGGATGCAAATAATTGTACACGGTGGTGTGTGGATTTGCCTGAAACCGTTGACGGGAGCACATGAATCACTGCACGGAGGGAAAGACTGACACAGAAGAGAAGGAATGAGATGGAGCGGAGAACGGGATGCATGCAGTACGGATGGGGGCCCGGAGGCAGGGGCCGCAGCCTTCTCTGCCTTGGGCCTTCCCCAGGAACCAGGGCCCAGGCCAGGGAAGGGGAGCCAGAGCCTTTCCTTCCCTGGGCCCCAGTGGTTTCCCCATGGAGAAGCAGGGCTGCTGTCAGGCAGGAGAGGCTGCAAAGTTTCAGCTGAAGAGGAGAGGGTAGGGGTGATGGACACATGCTCCGCTCTGCGGGCTAAGGCCAGAGCCTGAGGTCAGCAGGAAGGAGGCCAGAGCCGGAGTCCTCCTCTCCTGGGCCCTGACCAATGCATTCAGGACAAGACATCCGCCCAAGCAGCATCAGGGCGTACCAGCCGTGGACGGGAACTCCAAGGCCTTCCAAACTGACTGCCCCCCTACCCCATGTTAGAGAAGAGGAAACTGAGAAGCCCAGAGGCGGGAAGTGATTTTCCCATGGTCACAGAGCAGTTCCCGGCTCCCCAGCCCATCCCTCTGGCACCTTTGTCAGGGTCAGGAGTCCTGCCCATGGCCCCTCTGCTCCCGCCCTCCTTGCTGCCTTCAGGCCACTGGACCTGCCAGCTGCCCCCAACCAGGCTGGAGGGTGGAGACCTGGGCCCCAGACACCCCAGGAAGCCCAGCAGTGCCCAGCAACAGGGCCCCTTCTGGATTTGGGATTTGCTCTATCTGGCCGCTTCCGGCCTCCCCCTCGTCCTCTCTTATGGTATCCCCATGGCCGACCTTACTGGGTCTGCCTCCCCCAGCCCCTTGCTGGCCCCTGAGTGTGTGTTGGGGGGCGGGGGGTGGGGCAGGCCCCTGTTCTGTCAGGGAAGTTGGGATGGGGGCGGGGCCCTCGGCTTCCTGTTGTTCATCGCCCTGGGGCTCTGGGGGGGATTTCCCTGGCCACCCCCACCCCCCAGGGAAGGGGAAGGAGCCCGGGTGAGTCACAGGCCTGGGGCGGGAGCTCAAGGGTGAGAAGGGGCGGGAGGAGCCTTGTCACCAAGGTACCAGGGCTCAGTGCCCCCTCAGGCCCTGGGCCCGTGGCAGGCATGTGGGACCCTCTCCCAAACGCCCAATGCCACCCATCACAGGACACTCCTCCCCCTCCCCCTGCCCTGGCTGTTCTGACAGGTGCTTACCTTGGTGCTGGGGCCAGTTGGGGACACGGAGAACGGGGAGGTCTTATTCTGGGGGTTCTGTGAAGAGAAAGTTGGGGCGAGGGATGGGAACAGTGAGATGAAACAGCTTCCGAAACTCTGCCCCTCCCCCACTGAGCCCCCCTCTTCTCCCTTCCCCCTCCGCCCACCCCTCCTGCTCATCCATCCCTCCTGACCTGATGGTTAGTGTCTGGTCCATTTCTTTCGGTGTCTGCAACGAGAGGGAAAAGGTGAGTTGTCACCAGCCACCCTCCGCAGTTCCCCCACCACACCTGCCCCTGCCCACGGTGACCCTCTGTCCTCCCTGCTCACTTCCCCACCCACCTGTGTGCTCTGATGGGGAGTCCAGACCTTGCTTCTCGGCCTCCAGGGGCTTAGACATTCTTATTTCTGGGGACAGAGGAGGGATGCAAGTGGGGTGAGGGAGGGGAAGCCAGGAGGGCTCTAGGGTCCCTCCTCAGCACCACCCCAGCCTCTCCCCAAAGCACCCCTCACCCCCTGCCACCTTGCAGGTGTCTCTTTCCAGGAGACATGCCCTCCATTCGGGG
Organism: Tapirus indicus; assembly: GCA_031878705.1. Taxonomy (NCBI): domain Eukaryota; kingdom Metazoa; phylum Chordata; class Mammalia; order Perissodactyla; family Tapiridae; genus Tapirus; species Tapirus indicus. The sequence goes on along the minus strand of CM062926.1, from coordinate 17,690,055 downwards.
CCTCTGCCTTCCTCCATCAGGACAAGAAAGGGGCCTTCAGGCCTTGGGGATCTTGCCAATCCTTTCTCCCCTCCAGAAGGTGGCACGGGGAATGTCGGCCCCGTGAGGCCCTGGGGCAGGGTGAGGGGTAGACGGTGGTCCTGAGAAGACTCCGGCTGCCCAGGAGGGGGTTGGTGATGTTCCAGAGGAGCGAGTCAGCCTTGGGTTTCCTCCTCAGGCGTGCCGCCCAGGCGCCCGTCCTCTCACCAGGTTTCGGGTGAGGCGTGTTTTCCACTCTGAGCGGGGCCTGGGTGGTGTGAAGGGACTGCAGCATCCCCAAAGGAGCGAGTCTGCAGATCTCTGGGTGTGATTCAGTCACCCTCCGGCCCCGGCCCCCGGCCTACCACTTTCCTGTCCACACCTCACTCCCAGCTGGCTCCCCTTCTTGTGTTCAGCGCACAGGCCTAGCAGCCCCACTCTGATCTCTGTAACTCCAGCTCCAACGCCGTCTGCTCTGCCCCTGACCTTGTCCTCGAACCTCATCCTAGACTTTACCCTTGAACCCCAACTGCACACCCAAATCCAACCTAGATACCCCGCCCCTACAAATGCAGTCCCATTCTATAGTTCCGTAGACCCAGGAAATGAAAGGAGGTGGCCAAGGGGAAGTGGCAAGCTGGCACCAGGGGACACAAAGCAATGGAGACAAATGCCCTGTCCTCACAGCGCTCTGATGCTGATAATGGAAAGGTGAGTGCCAAGCACAGCGCTAAGTATGATTCAGAACTCACATGAGCAGTTGGTGCTAATATGACTCCCATTTTACAGAGGAGGAAACTGAGGCTCCAAGGGAGGTATCAACCCCCCCAAGAGCACAGTGAGACAGCAGAGGTACCCTCATTGGACCCCCAGTCTTCGTGACTCCAGGGTTCGCACTTCTAATTAGAACTGCCATAGTCTAACAGACCCCAGTGGTGACTTCCACCCACCTCATCTCAACTGTCACTCCAACCCAAGCTCGCCCTGACACCAACTCGAACCCAGCCCTTCCTGGTCCCAGACCCCCACACAAATTTGAGCTCCTGCCTGACCCATTCTCACTTCCCTTCCCCACCCGGAATCCCAACTCCCGTCTAGATGATCCAAGACCTTCATCTGACCTTGACCCCCAACTCGGCCTCAGACCTTATTCATGACTGTGACTCCGACCCAAAAGTCTCCCCGACAACTCACTCCAAATCCCCACCAAATCCTCACCCTATCAAAGGAGCTGTCCAGCTCTAGTGTGCTCTGCACACAACATACTTAAAGAAGGTCAGCTAAAGAGAGAACTGGGATGCCTTCAACAATGGAAAAAAAAAAAAGTCCAGGAATTTTGCAATTGAGGATTACTTAACATGAAACACTGTTCAGGTTTAAAATTTCTCATTCAGGAGCCAGGTCACACACTGCCAGTGGGAGTGTAAATTGACACACAGTTCAGGAAAGCTGAAGAGGTGCCCCCTCGCTACGACCAGCACATTCACTCCCAGGTGTCCACCCAAGAGAAGGGAGTGTCCACCAATGCCCTCGGGCACCTATGTTCCCAGCAGCCCTTTTATATTGGCCCAGAACTGGAAATAACTCAAGTCCCGTCAATGGAGAAAGAGTCAACAAAATGTGGTATGTCCATATGATGAAATACTTCATAGAAGGAAAAAAGCAGACTCCTGCATCTCACACACACCACTGAATCTCACAGACCTGACGCCGAGGGAAAGACATCAGACACAAAAGTGGACAGACAGTAGGATTCCAATTACATGAAGCTCAAAAACAGGCAAGATGGTATCAGGTGATCAAGGTCAGATTAGTGGGTATCTTTGGGAAAGGGCATGAGGAAGCCTGTAGGGGGGTGGAAATCTTCTGTATCTTGATCTGCTCGGTGGATCAGGGGTCTATACATATATAAAAATTCATCAAGCTGTACACTTAAAATTTGAGCACTTTACTATATGTACATTATGTTTTCACAAAAAAAGAAAAGTATTTAAAAGCTAAAAAAAATAATAATAATAGGCCAGAACGCAGTCCTATTAAGGCATAGGCTGGTGAGGTAGGGGTGGGGAGCAGGTGCCCGGGACGATACAGGAGCTCAGGTCCTGTTTCTGGGTACTGGGGATGGGCACCGAGTAGCTAATGATCCTGAGAGATGACAGAGGACGTAAAGGGAGCCAGGCAATGAGGCCTCACTCCTGAGTCTAAATCACCCAGACCTTGGCCCTGCTCCAGGCAGCCGCTAACATGAACTCGGCCCTAAATCCCCGCGCCCCACCCCCTCCAGCATCCCTCCCTCCTCCTTGGTCCCTCTCTCCAGCCAGTGTCCACACGGCCCCAGGGAGATCCTTCCCGCACCCAGTACTCCCTGGCCCTGAACCCTTCCGTCGCTTTCCATTTCCCTAAGAAAACACCAGGCTGTGAGGTCTGGCCTTTGGGGTGTGGCCCCTGCCACCCTCCACTGCCCGTCTCTTGCCACTCATGCATCCTGCTCTTCAACCACACCAGACATCTCCCTCTGCTTGACGGGGAGTCCAGACCTTACAGGTTCTGTACTCCCAGCCCAGCTGGTGCATGCCTCTCCTGCCTGCAGACCAAGGCAACCTCTGACCTCATCTCCACCCCAGAGAGTCTGCGCTCATCCTTGGCCTCTGTTATGGGCTGAGTTGTGTCCCCCAACATTCATATGTTGAAGTCCTAACCCCCAGTACCTCAGCATGTGACTTTATTTGGAGAGAGGGTCTTTGTTAAAATGAGGTCATTAAGGCGGGCCCTAATCAAATATGACAGGTGTCCTTATAAAAAGAGGAGATTGGGACTTGTGTCCCAGACACACACACAGGGAAGACCATGTGAAGACACAGGGAGAAGTGGCCATCCCAAGCCAAGGAGAGAGACCTCAGAAGAAACCAACCCTGCCGACACCTTGACCTTGAATATCTAGCCTCCAGAATTGCAAGAAAATTAATTTCTGTTGTTTAAGCCACCTAGTCTGAGGTACTTTGTTATGGCAACTCTAACAAGCTAATACAGCCTCCCACGGCTGTGCCCTCCCACTGGCCTAGTCCCAAGCCTGCAGGGCGGTGGCCATCTGTGGGCCGGTCCTTTCCCACCAGATCAGGGGCAGGCCTGGTCTGACTCACCACTGGGTCCCCGGCATCACCCAACCCAGAAGAAGAGGTTAGAAATGTTTGCTGAATGTCCCTGCAGCTCTCTCTGTCTCTTACTTGTTCCTGTCTCCGTCCTGCTGTCTCTCTGCCCTTTAACAAACATTTCCTGAGGTCTTGGTGTGGGCTGGTCCCTCTGCCAAGAACACTGTTCCCCACTCTGTCCACCTGACGACCTCCTACTCATCCTTCAGGACCCAGAACAGGCTCCGTCCTCTATGAAGTCACCCCTAATCCCCCAGAGGTCTCTCCCCTGCTCCCTCCCCCACCTCCTCCTGGCCAGGCATCTCGCCTTGCCACTGTCCTAGAGGCTGTACTGTAGCCATCTGGGCCCCAGTATATCTCCCCCATCAGACTAGGACCACCAAAAGGCAGATATGACTCATCTTGGGGTCCCCAACACTGTCCAGCACAGGACGTGTGGGTTGAATGAACAAGGGTGGCCCCAAGGCCCTCATCTCCCTCCTCCAGGCCCCTGCCTCTGCTCTTCTCCCACCTGGGGCGACCTTTCCCTCTTCTATTAGCAAACTCCTGCTCCTCTTTAAGGCCTCGGCTCACACATCACCTCCTCTGTGAGGTCCTCCCTGACTCCCCAGGTGGTTGGCATCTCTCTCCTCTGGGCTCGCCTTGTCCCTGCCCCCCCAATACACCCTGATCACCTATGCAGTGATCCCCTACCCCACACTCTGGGCTCCTAGGGCCCAGGCTGGAGTCATCGCTGTACAAACTGGGACTGTGTCTTTGCAACGAATGAATGCATGAAAGAGTCCCCGACAGATTAGGACCCAATCCTGTCCCAAACAAGTCCCCCTCCCTGCTGTCACCTGACACCTTACCCTCAGCCCCAACCCCCAAGCAACTCCAGCTTAAACCTTTAGGGTAAGCTCTCCTCTGCAGGGATAGTGGCTGGAGAGGCAAAGGTGGTTTGAGGGGAAATTTCCACCACTGTTTCCCTTATTCTCCCTAATTCTGCATCTCCCCGCCCCCCGCCCTGACTCCCATACAGCCCGTGCACCCTGGCAGCACTTGGCTGCCCTCCATCTAGGCCTCTGTTGCTCTGCTTTCCTCCTCCTCCATCAGAGCCCAATCCAAGAGAAGGGTCTCATCAAATCACCCCCTCCAAGGATGAACAGGGGCCTCCATTTCCACCACGGACTCAAAGCCAAATGATGCGTCAACAGGGACTCAAGGGCATTGCCAACTCCATCAAGAGGCCCACTGATGCCGCCTGTCCTGCAGGCCGCCAGCCTTGGCCCAGGCAGGGCTGCCCCATGCCCCTCTCTCTTGGCTCTAGAGAAATACTGATGCCTATTCCCACCCTAGACACTCTGATTTTATTGGGACAGGGTGAGACCTGGGTATCTGGATTTTTAAAAGTCCTGCCAGGTGATTCTAATATGCTCTAGCCCCCGGGCGTCTTCAGAAGCCCCTCTCAAAGCGATATTGCACAGAAAGGTTGGTTGGTTATTTACGGTCATCCCCTCCCTTCTCCCATCCCAGGCGGTGTGTAACTCTTTAGCGGAACAGGCAGGGAAAAGCAATGCAGAACCATACCCGGCCTCTTGAATCTCACCATCCTCGAGTCAGACCCACCCAAGGCTGCCCACACCCCTGGGCTCACACCCGCTTGCCCGACTGCCCCAGGCCTGGGACTCTGGCTCCCCTCCGCCCTTCCCACCCCTCCTGCGCCCCTCCCTCCTCGGACTTTCACTTCTCCTCTGCATTTCCCCCAGCCGGTTTTAGCAGACTTGGGCCAGCTTCTCGTTAGCGCTTACCGAAAATGGGGCTAAATATAGAGGGCCTAAGCGCTGCCCCTCACCCCTCCTGGTCCCGCTTGGCCTGTCCCCTGGGTCCCCTGCCTCCACAGCCCGCTTCAATCAAGGCTGTGGCCTGGGAGCCCCTGTGGGCAGGGTCTGCACTGCCGGGAACCTTTGTGGGCCCAGCTGGCCCAGTCCCGGCCTCTTCAGAGGCAGCACCTCACACCCCACAGCCCCACAGCTGTCCCTGGGCGGCCTCAAGGGAGTGAACACTTCTGAGCTGTCAGGAGGGAGGGATGGAAATACGGGCAGCAGACACAACAAGAGAGGTGGCCCCACAGCTGTGCCGACAACAGGCAGGGGCTGCCACATAGCACACACACCACAGCCACAGCCAGGCAGGGCCCCAGACATGGACAGAGACCATGCAAACACACACAGGGACAGGTGTGCACAGATCCCAGACAGGAATGTTTGCCCATGAAGACACATGCCCAGACACAATGACATGGGCAGTACGCAAAACACACGTTCAGATGTGTGTGCACACCTGCACTTACACACACACACCAAGTCACACCCAGACATGCACACACTCACACCCCAGAGTCACTCACAGACAGATACAGATGTGCATACACACACACCCAGAGTCACTCAGAGACAGACACAGATAAACACAGGTGTGCATACACACATCCCCCCAAGTCATTCAGATAGATACACACACAGATGTGCACACACTCAGAGTCACCTCATCCTGGGAGATGGCCAGGGCAGACCCCTGAACTCAGTTCACAGATGTGGAGCCCAAGACCGGGCAAGACGAGTGATCTGCCCAAGGTCACACAATACATTAATTCATGCCCAGACAATGGCACCCAGGGCAGGCCTCCCGGGCAGGGCAGTTCTGTGAGAAATCCCAAGCAAGGGTCTAACCTGGGGCCCAGCACATACAAGGCCCCCATTCAACCCCAGACGAGGACGAGTCAGTGGTGGAGCAGACAGCATGCGTGTGCAGATACCCTAGATCTCTGTGTCCACACTGTATGTGCACACGCACATACGCATAGTTGCACACACGGTCACCTCAATAAATAATCAAATGTCATCCTGCAAGTAGTCTTCCTTCCAGTTCAACTCACTTCCTTTACCTTGCTCATATCCACTCATCCTTCACATCTCAGCCCAGACATCCCCTCCTCCAGGAAGCCCTCCCTGACACCCCACCACTGAATTGGACAAGTCTTCTGGGCTCCCACAGCCCCCATGACTCCCACATCCCAGCTCTGACTCTTCTGCCTGTGTCCTCCACTGGGTGGCAGGTCTGTCTCCCGCACTGGACTAGGGACTCCAGGAGGACACATCTGAAGCCGCCTTTTTCAGTTGTGTTTCGAACACCCAGCACAGAACTGCTCAATAAATATATGCCAATGAAGGGTCACAGAGATGCCGCATACACAAGGTGGCACACACCAAACCAAGACTCATCCCCACAGACACCCACGAATGTGATACATACTCACAGTCATGCCTGTACGGCTGCAAATGAAACCATCATGAAGAATTGACGCTTGCCGAGTTCCAGGTACTGTGTTAAGCATTTACACATATTACTTCATTTAACTCTCCCATCAGCACTGCTGAGAGATGACTATCATCATGCAGAGAGAGACCCATTACACCAAATGAGCCAACAAATACAAATCGCCACGTACAGTGCCTGGTGCACAATGTTCACTCAGTCAACTGACATTTGGGGGGTAGGGGGAGGTGGTTAATAAGCACACAAATAAGCACATATAATAAATTTTCAGGCGGTGATAAGTGCCATGAAGAAAAGACAAAGCAGGGCGAGGGGATGGAGAACAGCGGGATTAGATGCCGGTTTAGACAGGGAGGTCAGGGAGGGCCTCCCAGAGGAGGTGACATCTGAGGCGCACGAAGTGAGGAAGTGAGCCAATCGATCATTGCCAAGGCTACCCCCACAGTGCCATCCACAATGGCCCCTCACACACAGACACACGACAGTGGCACCCAGAGGACTCAGAACCACCGCCCACATACATGGACACTGACACGCACACACTCAGAATGCAACAATGCAGGCTTCCAACCCCCTTGCGGCCCCTACCCACTGGTCTTCCATGTAAGAGCCTGCTACCAACACTGGACTCCATCTCCTCCCCCAGACCCCTCAGAACAGGGCAGCAGAGATGGGAAGAAGAGGTTGGAAGCCCCCCAGGGGCTGATGTGGAAGGGGAGGGCAAAGAGGAGCTGGGGGGGTGGGACCCAGGATGGGAAGCCTGGAGCTGCTGAGGTCCAGAGTGAAAGGGCAGAGGAGACAGCTAAGGAGGAAGGGCAGGTGGGCCAGAGATCAGCACAGCAGGACAAACCCCAAGGTGCTACCGGTGCCCCGGCCCCGGCCCCTTACCTGGAGCCCCCATGCTGGAGTGAACCATGCTGCCCGCCCCGCAGGGCTGGGGGAACAACTGTGTCATCTCCCCGCCCTCTCTGGGGGCCAAGCCCTCTCTGCCGGAAGTCACCCAGGGAGGAAACCACAGGGTCCACCCCCTTCGGAAGGGAAAATACCATGGCCCGAAGGCCCACCCCAGCAGGCAGCAGACCCCAAATCATGTGTGTGTGTTGGGGAAGTGGGGGTAGTGGGGCAGAGGGCAAGCAGGCTGGAAGAGCTGACTCCTCAACTGTGCCTCCAGGAGGTGCCTGCAACAGCTGCCCCAGCCCTCCCTCCTGCCGCCTCCACTGGGCAAACACATCTGGGGCAAGTGGGTCTGGGAGAAGGTGGGCACAGAACCACAACACTAAAACACTGGCTGGAAATTTTCGGGGGGGCTTTCTCAGTGCCAGGCCCTGCACCTCGCACTTGACAGGCTTCATCTCTTGAGGCGATCACTATTTGCCTCATTTTACAAGAGGAAGAGACTGAGGACCAGAGAGGTGAAGTGGCCTTCTCAAGAGCCCAGAGCCAAGAAGCGTTGAAGCCAAGAAGCTCAGCAGGAGGAGGAGTTCGCGGTGGGTGTTCCGCTCGGCTCTGGGGAGGGGGGACCCAGCCGCGCACCTGTCCGCAGGTGAGGCATCCGGGGCCACCACTGAGAGAAAGCGGTGCCTGTGGGCAGTGGCAGTGCGGGCGGCGCGTCGGGGCCATGGCCGGGAGAGACAGGGGACACCCGCGGGTGCCCGAGGCGGCTCCGGCGGAGGAGAGCACCGGGTTCCCTGGCTTCCCGCTGGCCCTTCGCGCGGCGGCGCTCCGGGCCCAGCAGTTCTCTCCGCGCCCGCCAGAGGGCGGCAGCGCCCAGCCAATGGGCTGGAGGGCAGGGCCGGCTGCGGAGGAGGGAGCCCCTCCCTCCGCTCCCCTCCCCGCCCCCACTCCACCCCCGCGCGCACACCTGCGAGGGTCACACAAAGGCGCAGGACTCCCGGCGCACGGCGGCGCAGACAAAGGCGCGTCTGAGCCCGCTACCCTCTTCCTCCTCCCGGAGCCGGTCCGAGGCTGCCGGTCCGAGGCTGCCGGGCCGCCTGGCGCCTCCAAAGAGCCCTCCTGCCCGCCCCGGGCCCTGCAGGACTCGGTGAGCCCCACGCTGGGGGACCCCCAAACCACACGCGAGCACAAGGACGCCTGGACTCACCCACCCACACACCACACACACTCAAGTATTTCTACACATGGGTCCCAGCACTTCACACACACGTGTGCACACGCAGACACACGGGAACACTCCTCTATGTGCACAGGCCCCAACACCAATCTTCCCTGACTTCCATCGGTCACTCCTGTGCAGACACCCTCTCTGCTTCCTCACGTGGACCCACGAGCACAAGAGCACATCCACACGTGTGCCCAGGCACGCCCCCGGCCATGTGCGCCCATACTCACACCCATGCACACTCACGCAGGATATAACACACAGGCAATAACACACAGGCAGACCTTCGTGAGTGCCCTTCTGTCTGCACACGGGCCCTGTGCACCCAGACACGCCCTGGCAGGCAGGCCCACTGGACGATGGGAATGACCAGTGGTCCTTACATCTGCACACGGAGGGGGCAGTTCCCAGCTCTCTACACTTCACACATCCCATATCATAAAGGCTGAATTTCACTGAGGAGATCCAGAGACCACACAGCATCAACTAGGCTCCAACTCAGACCTCCAGCCTCCTGGTCCACACCTCTCTCTCTCTCAGACGCAGTATTTCTACACAGGAGGGCCTTCCGGACAACAGTCTGGTGCCAGTTGGGTGCTAGAGGCTTGTCTTGCCCAGAAAGTTCTGTTTTGATTTAGGATTTATGTTTTGGGGGCTTGGAAATGAGGGTCAATAGGACATCATGGAGGGTCAAAACCCCACCAAGCCACCTCCATGCTCCACCGTGGACAAAGTCAATGTCACCCATGTCAGGAGTGAGCTGTTGGACATGACCAGGTGTCAGCCCCTTATGGGGAGCAAGGAGAGAAGCACCACCTGTTTCCAGCACTGCCCTCTGGGGTCTGCAGCTGAGGCGGGGGGAGCTGGGGAAAGCCTTACACGCTCTCCAGTGGGATGAAACCACCCGGCCCCTCTCGCCTCCCATGCCGGCTCCGCTATTATTGCCTCAGACAGACCAGAACTGAGCCCCTGAGCCGGAGTCAGGGAATCTTGAAGGAGAATGGGCCTGAGACTTCCGTCTGCCCAAGGGAACACAGAAGGGCAGAGTTTGGCACACATTGGGTGGGTAGACCCTGGCAACCAGGAATGAGGAGGCCCCGGCAGCGGAGATGGTGGTCTCTCAGCTGGAGAAGAGGCCTCAAGCCATGTTGAGCACGGGCTGTAGGCCACAGGAACTGGGGAGCAGTGGGGGGCCACTTGGGGTGCAGGGAGCCTGGGAGGGAGGCGGTGCAGGGGAGGCCAGGCTGGGCTCAGGGCTGAGCAGTAATTAAAGGAGACGTAGGGGGCTCCCCAGGGCCAGCAGGGCTGGTAACTGACACGCGGGCCCCATTGCTCCGCTCATATTTCTCACCGGATCGATACGTTTGACTCCCGACAAGACAATAATCGCTTGTACGCGGCCGGCGAGTCGATCAAATACATTATTAGAGCGAGGTCCCCCGGGGGCCCGGCGGGGAGTGGTAGGGGGGAGCAGCCAGCCCACCGGGGACAGCAGAGCGGGATTCTTCACCCCTCAGGGCCCCCAGCCATGGCCTCTTCCTCTCGGCCACCCCTAGGGACCTTCTCCGTGGCTCAGTTCCCTAGCTTCTCTCTGGACTCCTGCTGTCTCTGGCGAACTCTCTACTCAGCCCCCAGCTGCGTTTCCACTCTGCATGGGGACCCAAGGGGTCTTTCCCCACAAGTGCTGCCTCGCCTGTAGGGCTGTAGCATGTGGGAGCTCAGGGAGGCCCCTCAGACCCCCAGCTTGGTAGGAGACAGGGAGACCAGGTTGCAGGCCACACTGTGAGTTGACGGGTAGGCCAGGAGATGAACACGGGCCTAAGATTCATTGACTCCAACCTCCCTCTGCATCTCAGCACATCGGCCTCCAGCAGAGCCCAGGCCAGGCAGCCTCTGGAGGATCAGGGAAAGCTGGCTTAGGGACCTGGACACAGAAAAATGGGATGAGGGGTGGCAGACAGACAAAGGGATGTCTGGCTGGTTCTGCTGCAGGGCCATGTGCTCCTCCAGTGGGCCTCCAATACTCTCAAATCAAACCCAGCCTGGCCTACCCAGGCACTGCTTGCCCACCTCATGCCCACCTTCCTGGCTTCTGGGCTCCAGCCTTCATCTCCTATTTACACGTCTGCTTCACCCTCACCCCTGACTTCAGAATTGCTTCTTCAGTGGCCCTAAGTCAAGGTCAAGCTGTAACCATCCCATGTTCTGCTTAGGAACACCCAGCATCGAGGGACTTAAAATATTTCTTCTTCTCCATCATCGTCATCATCAACAGCAGCATCACTGTCTATTCTGTGCTATTTGAACCAAGACATTATTTCTAATATTCATGACAATTCAAGGAGGTAAGGTCTATTATCATCCCTAATTTACTGATGAATTGGAACTCAGAGAGGTGAAGTCACTTGCCCCAAGTCACACAGCATGTGAGTGGTAGAGTCAGGATTCAAACCCGGACCTGCCCCCTCACAGTTTGCTCTTTCTCTACTCTACCATGGGCTTCCTTAGAGCTTCAAAATGCTCCCCATCTTCCAGTGGATAGCAGGAAAAAGCTACTCCCTGCCTACTCAGGAACACCGAAATCTCCCAGCCCACAGCCCACCTCCCACAGCCCTTAGAGTCTGTTCTTGATATTCAGCAAAGCGATGGGCTCCTTCTGACCCATCAGTTCCAGGCCGAAGGTGATCAACCCTTCCCCATTTCCTTCAGTTCAAACATTTCCTTTGTGTCCCTTAGTGCCTCGCCGTGGGCCAGGGGCTGAGGACCCAGAGACGAGCTGGATCTGAAACCTGCCCTCAAGGAGCTCACAGTCCAAGGGGAAGACTGGAGTTGATGAAAATACCCTGATATTCCATCACTTAGTCAGTAAGCATCCGATAAACGCTATTATGTATCAGGCCATCGCTAAGCTCAGAGAACACAGTAGTTAAAAGCAAAATAGTCAATTATACCTCCATAAAGCTGAAGTTTTTTTAAAAAGCAAAACAAACAAAGATATTCTTTCTCCCCCCATAGAGCTTACGGTCTTTGGAGGGAAACAACTTTAAAAAAAAACATCAAGGGGCCAGTCCGGTGGCATAGTGGTTAAGTTCATGCGCTAGGCTTCAACAGCCCAGGGTTCATGGGTTTGGATCCCGGGCATGGACCTACACACCACTCATGAAGCCATGCTGTGGTGGCATCCCATATACAAAACAGAGGAAGATGGGCACAGATGTTAGCTCAGGGCGAATCTTCCTCACCGAAAAAAAAGACTAGGAAGAGGATGACACCTGATGTAAAATGGAGAGTGGCTTGGTGCAGAAGACTTGTGAGGATGTGGCACTTACACAGCTATTCGACCATTCACAAGCAAAAGAATGTGGGGAAGAGCACTGCAGACAGTGGGAACAGAGGAGGTGGTGGCCCCAAGGCAGCAAGCATACAGCAGTTCCCAGAGCGGAAAGGAGGTGCGTATGGCTGGTGCAGAGTGAACAAGGAGGATGTGAGGAGATGAGTTGGAGAGGCCAGGGTCAGACCACAAGGCCTTGCAGGCCAGAGTAAGCATTTTGGACTTTACTGCAAGTACAGTGGGACGCCACTGAGAGGATATTAAGCAGAGGAGTGACGTGGTTCTGTGAACATTTTCATGGCTGATTCTGGGTACTGTGGCAGGCTAGTCTGAAGGGCTGGAGTGTGAGGGAGGTCAGCCGTGAGGAAATGAGTGGTGTCCACATGAGAGATAAAGATGGCTGGGACCAGGGGTGTGGCAGTGGGAGAAGAGAGGAGCAGATGTCCCTAGGAGCAATTTTGAGAGTAGACCCAACAGGAGGGGTGATTGGCTGAAGGTGGGGTGTAGGGGAGAGGGAGGAGTCAGGAATGAGGCCCTGGAATATAGAAGTGCCTTCCCTGCCATAGAAAGACTGGGGGAAAGGGAGGACTCAAGCTTGGTGAGAAAGATCCAGGCAGGGCGCCACACATGCCTGGAAGTTGGATTTGACGTTGTAGGTGGAAGGCTGTGGGCAGGGAGATTCTGGGTAAAGAAGATCCATCAGGGCTGCTGTGAGGACAGGCTGGTGGGTAGAATCTGGAGGAGGGATGACCAGAGTGGAGGCTGGGACGATGGTCCAGACAACAGGGGAGGAAGTAGCCATGAGGGTGCAGATGAGGGTACAAATTTACGTGAGAGCCTCCAGGACTTCAGTGGGCCTGGAAGTGGGCGGCTGGGCAGGGTGGCTGGGTGGACGCTGAGGCTGTCACGGAGGGACAGTGGGGAGGGAAGCAGATTGGGGGAAGATGCTTGGAGGTATCTCAGAAGCAGCAAGGTCTATGCACCAGGAAGCCAGCAGATGCTTAATAAATTTACATTGACACAAACACTCCTTATTGCATCCCCCTCCACCACCAATTTCCCAGGAGTTCACCTCAAGTAAGAAGAAACCGAGAAGCACTGCGATGCGGCTCAAAGAAGATAAAAGTCAGGAGACCAACCAGGTCCCATGCTGAAACTGGCCATCTGGTGATCTAGGGCCAGCCCCCTGTGCTCTCTGGGCCTCAGTTTCCCCATCTGTAAGTGGGAGGGGGGCTGGAGGGGCACTCTAAGACTTCTTCCATCTCAAACATTCTGTGTCTTGAAAGAAACAAGAACAGGCAAGATGTATTGATGGATCAACTAGCTGTTGGACCAGTGCAGAGAGAAAGAGAGAACGTACTGCAGGCTTGCACTAAGGAGGGCCTGGCGGGGTATACTTAGGGTACCACTGATTTCCTCACCTTTTATTAGGGACTTTTATTATCCCCATTTTAAAGATGAGGAAACTGAGGCCTCACACAGTTAGGCCAGGTGGACCCAGAGTGTCTCTGACCCCAAAGCCTGTGCCTAAATGGCTTGCTGAGCTTACCACTCCTCATCTGGGCTTGCACGTGTCTCTCTCAGACTGGAGATCCTCCTAGAACAGGGTCGTTAGCATCATCACCACATACCCACCAGGGCCTCCAAAGGAGCCAAAGAAGCAGGTGCCTGGTCCTGGGCCTTCCCCTGAGGAGGCTCCGCCCCCAGCCCAGGAGCCCCCACCCACCCCAACGCTGCGCAATCCACTCCAGCCCAGACCTCCCACCCACCCAGCACTGACCGCAGGCCCAAGGCCGCAAGGCCGCCGCTGTCCTCACAGCCCAGGGAGCTGTCCAAAGGCTGAAACTCAAGGCTCCTCGTCCTTGGTCCTGAAGCCCTCCAGGAACTCCCTGCTGCCTCCAGGATGAGCCCAGTCCCCTCACCATGGCCTCCAGGGCCCTGCAGGACATCACTTCTCCCCACGAGAGCACCACACGCCAGCTACAGTGGAGGAAGCCAAGTTTGTCCCCGCTTTGGGGCCTTTCACCTTGCTGACCCCTCCCCTAGAATGCTGTTCCCCTTCTCTTCCCATTCCTCTCATCCTTCAGGACTCAGCTCAAAGGCCATCTCCTCTGAGAAGCCCTCCCTTAGTCACTCTCCACTCCGTCACCCAGCTGTATTTTCTTGATAGCGCTCTCTGGAACCCCATTAATGTCAACTTGTTTGAATCTCTGTTTCCTGCTCTGAAATGTAAGCTCTCTGAAAGCAGGTGTCCCTTTCTGTCTTGTTCACTGTGGTATTCCCAACACCTAAAACAGTGCCTGGCACACAGCAGGTGCTCAAACCCTATTTGTGGAATGACAAACCCCTCCATGCCCCACAGAATGAAGTCCAAGGCTGGCTCTCCAAGCTCAGGTGGATGGGGCCCCTGCCGACCTCTTTCGCCATTTTGCCCTCCGAGCTCACCTTCCTCCTCTGCTCGACAACTTGGATTCTCCTATGTGCCCATCCTTCATGCTTCCCTTGTTTGCTGCGCAAATTCTACCCACCGCTATGGCCTTTGCTCAGATCTCCCCTCCCTGGAAGCCTTCTCAGACTCCACCAGAGGCCCAATTAATCGTAATGACCTCAGTCTTCCCACAGCTCCAGGCAGGATCCTGGGCTTTAGCACTAGTTGTCCTGCATGGTGATTCCTTCTCAGTGAGTCTGCCCCCACAGGGCAGGTTTGATTCGATCTTGTGTGTTGGAGCCCAGCACTGGGCTGCAGATAGCCAGGGCTCCAGGATCGTTTGCTGAATGAGGACACCTGCCCCGCAGACTGTAATTATCTGTACAGGTGTGTATAGTGTATATAGGACTGGTTTGGGAGTCAGACATATGAGTTTGGAAACTGGTTCCTCCATTCACTTGCTGTGTGACCCTGGGCAAGTGACTTCACCTTTCTGAGTCTCAGGCTCCTCATCCGTGAAATGGGAGCAGTAACATGGGCTGACAGAAACTTCATTAATCTTAAGTATAATACTTACCACCATGCACAAGGAATTCAAAATTTCACAACGTGTTCATCACATCAAGGTTTGAAATAGGTTTGAAAAATCAGAAACAACCTAGATGCCACCAATAGGACAGTGGTTAAGGATATTGTGGTATATTCATACTCGGTATGTGATCATGAAAGAGAATGAGACAGACCTACGGATATGGACACGGAACATTCTCCAAGACACTGCAGAGTGAAAAGGCAAGTTGCAGAATGATTTGTAACACTTAATATCATTTATGTAAAATACATACAAAAAACACTATTCATTTTCTGTGGGTGTGCAGGTACTGCCAATGCAGAGAAAAAGGTCTGGAAGGTACCTGATTAACTAATGACAGCTACCTTTGGTGAGGGACCAGGGCTGGGAAAGCAGAGGGGACTCAAAGGGAATTTTAACCTTTTCTGTTATGGTTTTGGTTTTTATGATGAGATTATATTAATTTTTGAATTAAAATTAGAATTTATTAAGTGCTACACAGGTGGCTAACACAAAGAAAAGCAAAGAAATGACTATCTGCAAAGTGAGGACAGTGGTTACCTCTGGCAGGAGGGAGGGAGGGGTCTGTTCAGGAAGGGACACACAGGGGTGGGGGCTCCATGGTGCTGGCTACCTCTTTTGCCCCGACCTATGTGGTGACTGCACAGAAGTTCACTCTATAAAGACTGGTGAGACTGTACATTTATGACTCTTCCACACGACCGTGTTTCCTGTGGGCAGGGGCCAATTCATACACATTGCAGTATCATCTGCTCCCCACCCACCCCCAATTCCTGCCCAGAAGCAGACCCTAATAGAAATCCGTGTTCGGTAGGGTGCGCCCCACGGCTGCACATGCTCCAAGGGGCCGCGGCCGCGGCCGCTGTCCAGGGTACTAACGGCTCGAGCCTGGGAGGCCTCAGGGGAGGCTGGCCTAATAAGCCAGTTTCAAGACTCCTTACCCTAACCAGCCACCCCTCCACCCTGCCGTGTCACCGGCCCCTGCCTGCTGCTAATACATCACCTCCCATCGCCCCTGACCCCTCGCTCACTTCCTCCAGGCTGGCTTTTGTTCCTGCAACCCGAGCCCAGCACCAATGTGCCTCAGGACCTCTGCTCTTGCTCTCCCCCCGCCTGGTGCCGTATTTCCCCATTGTCCCCGTGGCACGTTCCCTCAGTTGTTCCAGGATTCCACTCACACGCCCTCTCCACAGAGGAGTCTTTTTGATCATTGCACCTCACGTAGCCTTTCCTCTCCTCATCACTCTCCATCCTTGACCAGGCTGCATTTTCTTCCTGCACGTTCCACTGTCCAGCATTCAAGTTTCCACATGTTATGTGCTTGTTGATCATCCATCTCCCCCACTGGAATGTTCATGCCGGGGGCGGGGGGGGAAGCTGGTCTGTCCTGTTTGGTTTTATTCTCCTTTTTAAAGGAGCCTCAGGCATTATGTTAAGCAAAATAAGCCAGACAGAGAAAGACAAACACCATATGATTTCATTCATATGTGGAAGATAAACAAACACATGGATAAAGAGAACGGATTAGTGGTTACCAGAGGGGAAGTGGCGGGGGTGAGCAAAAGGGGTAAAGAAGCGTGTATGTATGGTGACGGATAAACATTAGACTATTGGGGCCGGCCCGAGGGTGTAGCGGTTAAGTTCACGCACGCTTCGGCGGCCCAGGGTTCACAGGTTCGGATCCCAGGTGTGGACAGATGCACCGCTCATCAACCCACACTGTGGCAGGCATCCACATACAAAATAGAGGAAGATGGGCACAGATGTTAACTCAGGGCTAATCTTCCTCAGCAAAAAAGAGGAGGATTGGCAATGGATGTTAGCTCAGAGCCAGTCTTCCTCACACACACAAAAATAGACTATTGGTGGTGAGCACAATGCAGTCTATACAGAAACTGATAAATAATAATGTGGACCTGAAATTACACAACGTTATAAGACAATATGACCTCAATAACATAATTGAAAAAAATTAAGGGGCCTCAGGTGCACAAAATTGCATTAATCATAATCCTTGGTTCACAGCATACTCCAATCCGTGGGATGGGCAGAACCCTCTTTCATGATTTATTTGGCTATTTATTTTAGTTATTTTTAATAATATGAGCATGTGAACCCTCTACTCAGATTAGAGCTGTGACAGTGGTCACACTGACTCGTGTCTGACTTGTTCATGCTGTGTCCCCACCGCCTGTAACTAGCCAGAAGAGGCACTCAGTATCTATTTGCTGAAGCTGAGGGACAGTGACCTCTGCACCATGCCAAAGGGAGCCAATGGGAGCGCCCCTGGCCTCACAGGAGGTGGATGGGGGTGGAGAAGTCAGAGGCCAGGCCCTCCGCTCAGCTCCCAGGTCCTCCCCGCTGCTCCCACCCCTGCTGAGCCTGGCCCAAAGCCTTTTGCGTATGATTCAGTTCTACACTTCCACGGAGGGCCCACTGTGCCAGACCCTCTGCCAAGAGCAGGGGACACGGGGTGCATCCGCCTCGGCCACGCCCCTGAGGAGTTCTCAAATCTCTACCGCCCCGGCCCCTGACCACCAGCTATTATCAGAAGTAATAAGAGCAGCTACCGGGTGCCTGCTCCGTGCAGGCCTGTGCTCCGTGCTGGCCTTGCATCATCTGTTGGCATCTTCCCAACGATCCAATAAAGCAGGTGCTGGTATTATCCCCCCTTTTCCAAGGAGCACCCCGAGGTGGGTCAGAGTGGCCAGGTGGATTCCAGAGCCCGACTTTCCTCACCACCGGGCCTGCTGCCTGTGTTACACTGATTGTCTGCACCTTTCTCCTCTCAAAAATCCACAAGGTCTGGGGCCTCCTACATCTCTGCAAAAGCAACTGAGGATGGTGGACGAGGTGTCAACTTTGGCGTCACGTAGGTGGTGAGGTCCCAGCCACAGGGCTTGTGAGGCATGGGGGGCCATCACTCGGCCCAGGTATCACATTTGTGAAGGGCCTCATTAAACGAGATGTGCGTTTTTGACTTTACGGTTGGGTGCCCCTGCCAGGCCACACCACCTGTACAACACTACGAATTTTGATTTAATAAATCCTGAAATGACCCAGTTAATTTGGCATTTTGTTGTTGTTGCTAAGAGCACAAGTCTGTACGTCCATTTTGGCATTCCTTCATTCTTAGCACACCGGGAGGCCCAAGAATTAGAAGTGACCTGAGCCTCTCTCAGTCTCTGTGGAGCCTGCTGAGTCCTTGCTATGTGACTTCAAGCAAGCCACTCGACCTGCCTGTGCCTCTTCCAGAACTGTGTATCTCTAAGCAGCATCTGAAGAGGGCCCTGCCTGCAGGAGATGCTCCACAAACATTTATTCAGAGGAGTTTAACTTGATGGAATGAGGTGGGCCCAGATCATATGAGATATAGTCCCTGCCATCATGGAAGCAAATTCCGAGCTCTAGACACTTGAAGGAAAGTGAGGAATCAAGGGAGAGGGGTAGGTTTTGGGTTTGACAACCATTTCCTGAGATGGGGACAAGCTCCTGACACAGCTCGGGGACAGGGAATTAAGAGTTCTGCTTTAGACAATTACAGGAGGAGCCCTGAACCCACTGGTTAGAAACACTCTCTGTGCACTTTCTCACCGAATCTTCTCGACACTCTACAAGAAAACCATCGGCAACATGCCCATTTTACAGATGAAGAAACTGATGCTCAGCAAGGTTGAATCATTTCCCTGGGGTCACACAGACAGAACCAGGATTAGCATCCAGGCAGCTGGACTCCAAAGTCCATGTTGCCATCCACTGTGCTCTACCTCTCCCCCAAACCCTTGTGTGCCTCTTTCCTTTGGCTCAGCAGGAAACACTGGGCTTGGACCTGGGCTTGCTGTCTGAGACACCCACATGTCTCCCATCCCTGGCCGAGTTATGGCCTCCTGCCAATATAAGCCGTTCACTAAGAGCGTTCACGTTGGTACTGGCCTTGAGTGACAGCAGTACTGGGATGCACAGTGAACAGCGTCCCTGGGCCTGGTACACTCTCCAGGCTCACACAGCCAGGCCAGCTGTGAGGGGAGCCGACACCTTAGGACCCACTCGCCCCCTGCACACCTCGCTCAGAGCTCACCTCCATGGAGGCCTCTGATGCGCTCCACGCAGGACCTCTGTCTGGCAATGAACTTCTGCTCAGTGCCGAAAACACCAGGCACTTTGAGGTTCGCGTGGAGAACACCAAAGCGATGCAACCCGGGCCTCTGCCTCCCAGAGGCTTCCCCAGCCTCACAGAGAAAAAGCAGCCCCTGTCCTGCTGAGAGGAAAAGCTCAGGTGCGTGCAGGGTCAGACCCTTGTTCCACCTGACCAGCCGTGTGACCTTGGATGGGGAACTCCACTTCTCTCAGCCTGAATATCAGCACCAATTCCAAAAGCACTCTCTGATTCCTCCACTGCCCCAGTCACCATTTGGGTGACTTCAGGGGCCTCCTCCCTGCAGGTCTTCCTGATCCCATGCCTGACCCCGACAGTCTCCTCTTCCCCTGGCAGCCTGAGAGGATCTTTCTGAAACTAATCAGGTGGTGTCACTCTCTTGCTTAAGACTCTTCAGGGGCTTCCCTGTATTTGGGAATAAAACCCAAACCCCTTAACCCAGCCTAGAGTCCTGTGTGACCTGGCCCCTGCCCACACCTCCCATCTCTTCCCCATCACTCTCCCCTTCACCTACCCTGCTCCAAGCCATGCTGCCTTGTCTCTCTTCCTCAAACTAAGCTCTTTCCAACCCCAGGCCCTTTGCATGTGCTGCTCCCTCTGCCTGGAAGGCCCTTGGTCTGCGTAAATCTCACTCGTCTCTCAAGGTTCAGCTTAAATGTCCTCTCTCTGTGGGCTCCTTATCCCAATTTCGATAGGGGCGATTTATCACAGTTTCTGATTTTGCATTGAATTGGTATTTATACTTAAAGATCTGCAACCCCTCTAGTTTGTCACTCCATGAAAGTCAGCTGTGCCAGTGTTGTTCCGGGCTCTATCTCCAGGGCCCCACACAGGGCTGGGCACACAGTAGGTGTTCAGATGTGTGGAATGCATCTGTTAAATGGATCCTGTATGGGGACAAGCACCCAAGGCAGAGGACTTGAATCTTCTGAGTCTCAGTTTCCACTTCTGTAAAGTCAAGATAATAATTCCTCCTTACAGGGTCATGGTGAGGATCGAAACAGACAATGGATATCGACAGTGCTTTGGGAAAAATGCTCTTCAGATATAAAAGCTTGAAAGAGCTGGAACCCAGAGGATGAGCAAGAGTCAGAGAAGAGAAGAGCAAGAGAGAAGGACACAGCCATCTATCAAGTAACCTTATCTGCCAGGCACCTTACATTTCCTCATTCACTGACTCCTTGAGATGGCAGCTATGACCCAGAGGGAGAAATTGAGGCTCAGAGAGGAGAAAGCACTGCCCACGGTGTCATGGCAAGTCTGTGGCAGAGCCGTGACACCATGGGCAGAACCTCTCACACCAAGGCAGCCACGTTTCCCACACACCTCCAACAAACTTGACCCCTAGCAGTGGGCTCTTGACACACATTTATGGGTTGGACCAATGAAGAGGGCCAACCAGAGTCACTTGGGCCTGAATGGCAGTCCTGGCTCTGCCACTCACTGGCTGGTGACTTTGGGCAAGCCACTTCCCTTCCCTGAGCCTCAGTGTCCCCACCTGCCAAGTGGGGCTAATGATCATGCCCACCATCTAGGGTGGTCGGGGGACTCGGCAAGAGCCCGCAGGTAGAGTACTTAGCATGCAGTAAGCAGTCCATGAGCAGCTGTTGGGATTGTTACTCTTCCACACAGGGAAAAGCATGAGCAAAGGCATAGGGCAGGTTTGGGAGATGAGGAGAGGCTGGTGGAGAGCAGGTCAATCAGAGAGGATCTCTCAAAGGAGCAGCATCTGGAGCCAGACGGAAAGGGACTCCCAAGTCTGCGCCCAGCTGTCAAGGCGGGAAGTGGGAAACTGGTGAGGGGTCCCCCAACCTCCTGCCCCTCTCCACCCTCCGCCCCCGACCCCGCACCTCCTTCCAGGTTTCCTGGGCCTCAGCCAGAGTCCTGTACACCTCAGTCACCTGCCACCCTCGTCTCCATCTCAGGCCCAGCAGGGCCCTGGCTCAGACGGGCCTGTCGCTCAGGCCCTGGCCTCCCCCACGGCCTGGGGGATCTCTCTCTCTTCTGTTAGGAAGGCCTTTTACTAATTGGAAAACAATTATCTGAACGTATTACAAAAAATTCATAAGGGTGAAAAGTAGGAACTGTTTCAGGCACAAGCAAGCACATGATATGTGGGTAGGTACGTGTGTATACACACGACCATCTTAACACAAGCTGCCTCTTCCCATATGCCAGAGGGCTCTGACACGGAGCTCCTTACCCCCCTTTGCAAATCAGGTGCTGTGAGGCCTGGGGGAGGAGAAGTGAGTCCTGCACTTATACAGGGATTGTGACTGGACGGGTCACTGAGTTCTAAGTGAAGGGTGGCGGCTTAGAAAGGAGACCTGAGGACATCCTGGAATCCCCCTCCTCCCAGTGCCCCTCAACTTCCCATGGATTCAACCCAGAGAAGTGTGAATCCCTCTGGTCCTTCCCCTGCCACCCCCACCCTGCCCTCAGACCTGCTCCATCTTGGGCCACCTCTCTTTCTTTCTCCTCCGGCCAGTCCCACCACACAGGTTCTTCCTCACTTGCTCACTCACTCCACAAATGTCTCTTGAACCCCATCCATGTGGCAGACACTGAGCTAAGGACAAGTGACGTGGCCCCTGTCCTCCAGAGCTGACAATGGAGGTGGGACCTGGGGTCCTGAATCCATGTCCTACGCTACTCCCCAAAGCATGACCCTGGTGGGGTCCCTCTCCTGTCCAGACAGAGAGGAAAAATCTCTCTGGGCATCTGGGCTGTCTCCAGCTTCACCTTCCCAAGCCACCAGGAGAAACGGAGAGGGCAGGCCTCCAGCCTTGAGGTGTCATCATAGGGGCACCTGGATGGAGGGGTGACCATGCTCCCCAGCAGGAAGATCTGGCCCCCAATCCCTCCCCAGGAGCCCAAAAGAACTCTGGATCTTCAAGCCTGGGTTTTCCACCGGAGGGGCCATAAACACTATCTGAGCAGTTCACTTTTTAGGGGAAAACCGAGGTTCAGGGCAGGCAAGTGACTTGAGCAAAGCCACACAGCACATCTGTGGCAAACAGACGGGACCCAGTCTCCGGTTCTCGAGCTCCCTCTCTGCGGGTGTAGACGTGTTCTAACTCCTCCAGACACTGATGCCCCCAAAAGAAAGAGAGAAAAGAGGCTTGAGACCTTTTCCCTGAACTTTCTGGTGATGTTCCTGGGACGTGGGCCTCTGTGTGTTTTCACAGCTGTGGGAGGGGGGATGGACTGAGACAGGGATGTGAGAGCAGGAAGGGTCAGAGGGAAAGCATGTTGCAGGGCAGAGACAGGGGGGTGCAGGGAAAGAATAACTGGGGCCCATGCAGGTAGAACAGAGAAGGGTGTGGGAGATCTTAAATCCCTGGAGGGAGAGGCAGCAATAAAGGGAGAGTTGGAGTCACATAGGGAGACACAGAGACAGAGACAGAGATGGAGAAAGCAGAGAGAGAGAGACAAAGAGAAGGAGAACAGAAAGGTGGAGGAGGAGTGATTCAGGTGGGGCCACCAAGGCCTTCTATCAATTGCTCCCCTGACATCCTTTCCTCTGGCCCTCACACTAGCAGTCCTGTGAGGTATGTGGTGTTGTCCCCACCCCTGGGGGACTGTTCCAATGCAGCTGAGAGGGTACATAGGAGGGGTGTCCAACCCCAGCCTACCTCTTCCCCACCCCAGCTGCCTCCCTGTGATGGAGACTAGGGCCCAAGTTCAGTGTGGATGGGATAGGCAGGCCCCGGAGGACTGCAACTGGCTGAGCTGAGCCAGGGGGCTGGGCCTGCCTCCCGACCTGTTCTTGTCCCCTGCCTTCTGTGCGACGGGGGGCTTCTGCTTTCCTGACTTCTGCCCACGCCTCCCTCAACCTGTGGCCATCATCTCCCTGCCCACCCAATCTGAAAACCTCCTGTCCATCCCTGCACCCCCCAGACCACTCACCCTGAGCCCACCTTTCTGCTCCCCTGCAGGTTTGGGGCTAGGGAGGGGGGCCCAGCGGCCTAGCTAGGGAGGGGGCTTGGTGGATTATTGAGGAGGTACAGGACTGCGGCTGACATGGATAAGGAGGAAGAGGAGGGGGTCTTAGTGATGGACGATCCTGATTCTGCGGTGGGGGGCAGCAGGGAGGGGGTGGAGGAGGGCTGGGGGAGGGGTGGTGAGGAAGCAGGTTGAGGGGGGAGCAGGACCAGGCTCACATTTGGCATTCAGGGCAGCTGACAATAAAAATGCTTTATTGCCAAGAAACTGGATCGATCGGGGCTGGAGGGGGCCGGCAGGGGGGACGCGGAGGGCTCGGCGCAGAGGCCGGCGGCCGGGCCTCTGCAGCGACCAGGGCCCGAGCCAGCCTCCCCCCTGCGCCCCCCTCCCCGCCTCCTGCCCTTTCTCTCTCCTGCAGCCACCGCTTAGTTCTTATTATATTTTTTCTTATATATTTTTTCCCCCAGCTTCTCCTGCTCCTGTTATTTTTTTTTCTTTTAATTTTTTTTAAAACTCGCTGCACTCCCAATGCCGCAGGCTGGGTGGGGGCGGGGTAGGGCATCTGTCCAGGCCAGGCCCTACCCATAGGGTGCCCAGAGCTGCTGGCTCTGGGCTGAGTCCCACTTTGCCTCCACATCCCCCAGTTCAATCAGTCTTCCCCCAGAGCCTTCCCAGTGAGTGCCTATCTCCCCCTGCCGCTTGTCCTAAGGGCCTCCCCGACCCATGAAACGCTACCCTCTCTGGTGGGCTCAGGGCCCTGGCCAGTCCTTCGTCCCCTCCCCCCTACCTGGCCCCCTGTTCACTCCAGAGCCATTTGGCTGATGGTCAGAACTGTCCGTCAAGGGGGCTCTGAGCCTCTGGGGACCCAGATGGGAGGAGGGAAGGGGAGAGGTCGGGGGTCAGGCCACGTCCCCTCGGCTCAGTTCTTTCCCCTCCCCCTTCCTAACAAAGGGAGCAGCGGCCTGATGCTGGGGGGGTGGCCTGGTACTCAGGGAAGCAGGGAGGAGAGGGGCTGTGCGGATGGCCATGGGCAGGAGGCGGGGGTGGGGCCCACCTGCCCCTCCCCTGCCCTCCCCCTGGGGTCAAGGCTAAGGTGATTCCTCAACCTCTCTCGGAGGCTGGGCTGGGAAGGGAGGAGGATCTGACAGACAAAGAACTGGAGCGCCGAGGAGCTGGGGGCTGGGGGACGCACCTGGGGCCCGGGCAGTCCCGGCTGAGGGGGGGGCAGCAGGCACCCCTGTGGTCCTGGTAGCACCTTCGGATGGGCCTGCCTCCACCAATCCCTGTGGATCCCACAACCATACAGATCCTTCGAGCTTGGGCAGGGTTGGGTGGGGGTAGGGGGGAAACTGAGGACCAGAGAGGGGAGACAGAGGCAGCGTTGGGATCCAGGAAGGAAGCACAGCCCCAGCGTTCTCAGCGCCATCCCAGAACCTTTCCCTTTTCTCCCCTTCCTACCCAGGGAGACATCCCTCCCTTCCCTGCCCAGATCAGGGGAGGCTTACGTGGGGGGGCGGGGGTAATGGAGACAAGTGGTAGAAGGTTCTACGGAGAGAGAAGAGAGGCTGAGCTTGCTCCTCTCTCAGGTCAGTGGGGTGGGGGGACCAGGATAAAGAAATTCTAAATGTGGTCTGTCCCTAGCACAGGCCTGGCACAGCTTCGAGGTGGAACTTCAAGTCGGAAAGGGCTGGAAACTGATGTGGACAGGGCTCTCCGGAGCCCCTGGCTAGCGATGGCTAGGGAAGAGGGTGTCAGGGAGGTTCTCTCTTGCCCACGGTCACACAGCAAAGAAGGAGGATGCACACCCCTGTTGGTCCCCAAACTAACATCACACTGCCTCCAGGCCTCCCACCTGTCCAGACCAACTGTGGAGGGCGGAGAGGAGCTGAGGCAGTGAACAGCTGGGAACCCCTCTCCAACTCCCCCACCCTGTGCCCATGAGAGATGAAGACCCGCCAGAGACAGAAAGAAATGGGCAGAACTGTGCTTAAATTCTTCTACTCAGGCAGCTCTCAGGGAGAGGACCGCAGCCAAGAGGAAGAGGGGGAGGATAGGGTGGGCCTCTTTTGGGGGGGGTGGGCCGGCTGGAACATGACCCCACGGCCTGCCAGGGAGGCCCCAGATGGGCTGAGGACTATAGGGGTCCCACTGCCCTCCCCCAAACCTCCCCTCCCTTCTCTCCTTCTCTTTCTCGGCTGGCTATCGACCGGGGCTGTGACATGGTAGATCAATACAGCAGGGATATAAAGCCGGCTGGCTGGCTGCCTGCCTCTGCCTCTCTCTCTCTCTCTCCCCGCTTGCCTGGCTTCCCTTTATCGGAGCCGCACCCAGGACCCCCACCCCCATGTACCCCTTACCCACGACTCTGAGGGGCCAGGGACCCCCCATCCCCCTACAGCGGGAGAGCTTAGGGAGGCTGAGAGCTTGGACAGCCAGGAGAGGGGGTGAGTATGGGAGTGGGCAGGGAACCAGATGGGGCCGGGGGTTACACTGGCAGGGAAGGGGCTGGGATAAATTGAAGGACAGTCCCCTTGGGAGAAAGCAGGTATCTCCTCAGTTGGGAGCAGCTCAGGGAGATGGGGCCCTTTGAAGTTATGAGAGGGATGGACCTCTGGGAGGTGGGCAGGGGGCACCTGGTGGGGTTGGAGAGACTGTCCTGAGCTCATGGGGTGGAGAAGGCCTAGGTGGTTGCTGGAGTAAGCGAGGGTGAGTGGATGTCAAGAACAGTGGGGCAACCCCCAGGAAGCCTGTTGCCCAGCCACAGAGCCCCTGGCTGCCCCATCCTTCGGTCTCTGTGGGCAGAAGCTGCCATGGCCTCGCCCCAGGGCCCGTCTGCACCTGTGTGGGGGGTGGGAGCTTGTGAGGCTTCGGACAGGAGGTTCCAGGGGACGGCCGTGGTGTCTGAGCTGCCACACATGTAGGGTGTGTGCATGTCCCCTGTGTGCTTGGGTGGCCGTGTGTCTCTGAGTCCTTATGCTCTGCTGTGGGACTCCGGAACTGTGTGTCCCCGCATATCTCAGCTACTGAGTCAGGTCTTTGTGGCCACCAGTCTGTGGGTGTGTCCCAGGGGACTTGGTGGCTCTGTGTGTGTGTACTTTCATGAATGTCTCGCCCCTCTAGGTGTCCCCAAATGTCTGACTGTGTGCATACAGATCTCTCTGTCCCTCAGGGAAGTAGGATGTGTTCCCAGGAGCACCTCAGTGACCCCCTGTCCCCAGGTGTTGTGGTGGCTGTGTGTTTCTGTGTTTCAGGAAATCTGTGTGTGTTGACGTGTGTGAGCCCCTGCCTGATGTGTCTGAACACAGATGTTTCTGTGAGTGTCTGGGGACCGTGGAGCAAGTCCCCACGTGTCTGTGTGTGTGGATTCTGTGCCTGTGTTGGTAGGTGTGATTGTCTCTGTGTGTATCACAGGCTCTTTCTTTTTATGAATGTCAGAGATCCCGTGTGCTTTCTGTGTGTCTACGTGACTCTGATGTCCCTGTGTGCCGATAGCTGAGTGTGTCCCCACGAGTGGGTCGGAGGCTCTGGGTGTGTCCCCCTGTGTGTCATGGTGACTTGGTGCACACGATGATGTTTGGGGGGCGGGTCTTTGAGTGGAGGAGGGTTCGAGGCAGCAGAGGCTGCCAATTCAATGCTGGCTAGCCGGTTTTATCACTACATCGTCTCCAAATCCAAATGTGAGGGCCTGCCTGCCTTCCTCCCTTCCCTGACAGAGGCCAGAGACCCCTGCCAGGATGGTCCCAGGGACCTCTCTCCCCTCCCCCTTGGGCGGCCAGACCTCTGCTCCTCAGCACCCCCTGTTTTGGAGGACGGACACCACCTCAACTCCACCAAGCGACCTCCGTCCCTCCCAACCCCCCCAGCGCCACCCGCTCCCCCCGCCCTCCCCCCACCACAAGTCCAGTCCAACCCAGACAAAAGCAATTACTCCTGAGGTAGGATGTGAGTGTGGGTGTTAGAAACAGAAAAAAAGGGGGGGAAGGGAGGGGGAGTACGAGAGACACACAGAGGCAGGGATGGACAGCCAGAGACCCGGAGAGATGAGGGCGAGAAAGAGACCCACAGAGAGTGTGAGAGACAGAAGATGAAAGAGACCAGAAGAGACACAGACACAGGCAAAGGCAGAGAAAGAGAGCAGAGGAAGGGCACACAGGAGGGCCTGATGGAGAGACACAGAAACAGAGACCAGAGAGACAGAAAGAGATGGAGCGAGAACACAACAGAGCTGAAAACCCAGTGATGGAGCCGCACAGAGAAGGCGCAAATAAAGAGAGAATGGGGGCCAGAGACGGGGAGAGCTAGAAAACAGAGAGAGCAAGAGTGAGGGAGAGAGGGAGAGGAAGAGGGACAGAGGGAGAATGGGAGCGATCCACAGAGAGGAACAGAAAGACTGAGTGAGAGAATGAGAAGAGGCCGAGAGCCAGAGAGATAAAAGAGAGAGACCAGGAGAGGAGACAGAGTGAGACAGCTGGTGAGAGGGGCCTTGAGAGACGTGCAGACAGAGGTGGAGGGAAGTTGATAATGCAGGAGAGACTGGGACAGCAAAGCTGGAGAGGGGCTGAAGGGAGAGCAGGTCCAGAGTGAGCTCTGTCTGTCTGTCTCTGTCTGTCTGTCTGTCTCTCTCAAACACACACACACACACACACACACACACACACACACACAGCTTTCTCCCCACCCTCCAGGCCAGAAACCAGGGGTGCCCACGCCCTTCCCACGGTCCTCTGGGCCCCTGTGAGCTGAGGCAGGGAGGGGACAGGGTGGATGGACACGGATGGTCTGGGGCAGCTGCAGAGAGAGACAGAGTGGACTGGGCTCAGGGTCACAAGGGCAAGTGAGAGCAGCACATCCCTTCTCCCTCCTCGCTGTCACCCTCCTCCTCCACACACAGGGACACACATACCAGGTCCCTTGGCCAAGTTCCTTATACTCTGCCCAGCACAGCAGCCTGATGAGGTGTGGGGCCCCAGACACCAGGCATGGGGCGCGTCTTTCCCACCTCATAGTTGTGCCCACCTTCTTCGGCTGCCCTTGCCGCATCTTTCTTGTTGCCCCCTCCCCCCAAGCCTGGTGGCTTTCATCTCTCACCAGCATGCTCTCACGCTCAGACGTGCTCTCTTTCTCTCTCTGCTTCTTCCTAACTGTCTCAGAGTTACTCTGCTTTCCCGGCTGACTTTTTGCTCTCTCCCTGTCTCTTTGTCTGCTCTTCTCAGTTGCTCCTTCTCTCTAGGCATTTCTCTGTCATGGGGTGCTCTCTGAACTCCCCCAAGTCATTCTCGCACTCTACTCCTCTCTGGCGTATTTCTTGATTCCCCCTTCTCAGATGACCCCTCTGGCCCTTCCGTCCACATGTGCCTCAAGAGGACAAGTGGTTGGGGCGGGGGTGGGGGGGCACCTCCTTTCTTGCTTTTCCCTCAAAGGACTTTTCTCCTCTCTTCCTCACCCCCCTCTCCCCATCCCCACCAGGTCCACATCCCTGTGTGGCTCTCTCTGGAGACAAAAAGCTAGACATGGACTCACATACACCCTAAACACAGGATGGGAAACAGGTCCAGGCTCAGAGAAAAAGGAGGCAACGGGGGTGGAATGGAGAGGCCAAGACATGGATGAAGACCAAGCAAAGGAAAAAAAGAAGAGGACGACGGTGGGTGGAGGCCCAGGGCCAGGAAGAGGAGAGGAAGGAAACCAGAAACAGAGACCTGCAGGGCAACGTGAGCTGGACAATGCCGCGGTGGGTGTGGGGGTGGGGGTGCTCACCATGACTTCCAACAAACGCTGCTAAAAACATCTAGGGTCTGGCTCTGTGGCCTGCCCCCTGCCTCTTGGTCCTCAGCAGTGCGCTCTATTTGGAGTCAGGGCCAAGCATCTGCCCTCCAGCCCTGGAGCTCCATGCTGGCCAGGACAGTGGGTACTTCGGCTTTCATTTGCTCTGGGACTGTCAGGGATGCCAGGGGCCCATCCATCCCCGGAGCTGCAGAGAGATGCCAGCCACTTTGACCTCCTCCACGTCTGTAACGCCCCAGCCCGTGGCTGACAGACACTCCTGGTCCTGGGTGGGTGACAGCTGTCTCCACCCACCAGGTGACAGCAAAGGCAGCCAAAGGGACTGAGCGATCTCTCGTCATCTGCCAGCACCCCACAATGGCACCAAAGGGACTGAGCGATCTCTCGTCATCTGCCAGCACCCCACAATGGCAAACAGCCCCTCACATCCCAGCTCCACAGCAGTGAGGGGTGCCACTGCCTGCAGCCTGGCCCACAGCCTCACGCAGCCACGCCAAACCTGTGGGAACTGCCCGCCGGCATCCAAGGAGCCACCCCTACACTGAAGCTCCGCCCAGCCCAGCCCACCCCCAAGCCACATCTGTAACAGCACACACCCTATTCATGTAGCCAAAGCCTCCGCCCCAGGCGCAATCAGAAGGGTGGCTAACTGGCCTGGGGAATGGGGAAAATCCCTGACCCCACCTACTGGCTTCTTAGTTCTTGTCTGCAAAACATCTGAACTGCCACGCAGGCCTGCGTTTCTGATCCTGGAGCATCCCACTGCCACACCCATGCTCTTCCCGGTGGGAGGAGGGCCCACCTTGCAGCTCAATGTCCCTCCTTGTTATGCAGCCCGGGGTTTTCTCCAAGTCGCCTCACCAGACCCAGCAATGGCAGCCTTTCCCCCATGGCCAAGCTCCTGCTTCAGAAGAATTCCAGACCTCCCTCGGAGTATGCAGGTGCCCTGAGCACGCCGTGGAGCTTGTGTCTGAGTCACTTCTGTGACCCCAGGGCCCAGTCCACACCGACGGCCACTGAGTTTTTGTGGAAGGATGGAAGGACAGAAGGTGGGGACAGCCCTGCTCCTGCCCAACACCGAGAGGGCCTCGGATGCCCAGCCAGCATCCACAGTTCCCAATAAAGATGCACCCACCCAAACTGTAACTTAATCCTGACCCTTCAGGTGCCCCCTACCATCTCCTCCTCCCAAAGACTGCCTGAGGCCCTCCCGGTGGGTCATCACATCCCGCCCTTTCCTGAGACCACCTTGCAGACGCACCAGTTCAGGTTAGTCATGTTCGTGTCTGTCTCCCCACCAGCCTGAGGGCCCCTCAGGCCACACAGGTCTGCCTCCCCTCTGTGTCACCAGACCGAGGCACATGGCCTGGCCCGCAAGAACCCCCAGGAAATGTTGGCTGAAGGAATAAATGGATGGCTATGGGTTCATGTGTCTGTGTGCTCACTTATTTATTCACTCAACAAATACTCCCTGAGCATGTACACTGTGCCAGGGACTGGGCGTAGACGTGCTGGACAAATAGAGAAGTCCCCTTCCGTCATGAAGCTCTAATGATTATGATCAGATATGGTAAGAGTGCTCAGGAAGGAAGAACGGGGTGGGGGCAACCCAGACTGAGGAGGTCGGGGAGCCTTAGACGGATCTGAGGGAGGCAGAGGAGTGAACTCAACCAACAGTGGAGAGAAGGCCTTGGCACGGCGGAAGGAAGCCGGGGAAGGGCCAGAGGGAGTGAGGGAGGGGGAGCCGCGTGGGCACCAGAGGCTGACCCAGCACCTCCACGCCTGGAGGGGGTCTTGCTTATCCCAGGGCCCCAGGCTTCAGCTTCCATTGGAGCACTGAGGAGCCCTCAAGACACGTTTGGAGAATTACTCACAGTCCAAGTGTGGCTCTAAACGAGAGACAGTGGGGGGTAGGGGCAATGTTGTCTGTAATTGTTGTTTTGGAACAAAATTATATACCTAAGAGAGTATGGTCTTCTTCAAACATGTCTCCCTGGAAGGCTGAACTTTTCCTTTTCCTTGAACCACTCGGATATTTTGGCAACAGCCTTCAAGGCCAGTTTACAGACTCCATCAGCAAAACATCTCTCTGTGGTATAATTATCTCTAGTTTATATCAAAACACCAACAAGTAGCCCCAATATTATCCATTATTAGTATTATCATTGCTAAATTTATCAGGGTTGACTCCAAACACAACTTCAGGCATATGTCCATGAAACCTAGGATACTTAACACATATCTATTTGAACACAAAGCACTAAAATTGTACACCTGATTGCAACCTTCACCAACACTGCAACATAATTCCTTTTAAATGCCTCTGTTACTTTAGCCCAACTTTCAGGTATTCCTCAAAGCCAGCCTCTAGCCTCCAGATGAATTCTGCAGCCTGGAAGCTTCTTGACCCTCTTTTCAACGTCAAGAGCATCAGAGGACATGAGAGTTCCGGCAAAGCTACCATTCTGGTTCCCTGGAGAAAGAATGCAGCCTGCAGCTCAGACTCCTGTATTCCTTACCGGCTAAAACAGGGTCCACGGATGAACTTCAGGGGGTCTGTGAACATCCTGAGGTTGAAGCACAACCGGGTAGATGTAGGGATGTGTTTTCCTGGGAGACAGTCTATACTGAATGTTGTACAACTAGAAATCTATGGGCCAAAGGTTGCCTGAAACATGTGGTTTGGACCACAAGGGGCTTTTTAAAATTTTGCATCAGTTGCCAACATTTAAAAATTGGGAGACTTCGCATGAAAGTCTGGATCTCTGGCTTCTCTTGAGAAATCGGAAAATTGGCAAGTGGGGGTTGCATTTCTGCAGGGGGACAGTCAGTGGAGCTGAAAAGCAGCCCTCCACCCCGCCGCCAATGCATTTCCCAGTCCACCATGGTTCCTACAACACCAGATTGCAAACCCAGGGCTACAGCTTTCATCTGCTTCTGAAAGTGAGTCTGTGACCCCTGGTGCAGCAAGGAGGCCTGGGTAGGAGGCCGATGAGGGCAACCAAAGGCCTCCCCGGGGTCCTGAGGCCTGTGGGTTAAGCTACTCTGGATGGAATAGGGGTGGCAGTCTGGGGGGGGGGGTTCCACCCAGAGGCCCCATCCCCCCTCCCCAGATGCTCACTGGGGAGCCTCACCAAGCCAAGCAGAGTGAGCACTGGAGCAGAGGCCCAGAGCTGAACGGCTGGAGAATTCCCACTTCTGTTCTGGAGCCTCAGTGGGCTCCAGGGAGGGGCCTCACGGATCCTCACTTGCTCAGGGGAGCTTCCAGCTGTATTTCAAGCTCCCACTTCCTGAGGCTGCATGCTTTCACCCTCACATCCTGTGTGGTGGGTGCTCTTGTTACCCTCCTTTGACAGATGGGGAAACTGAGGCTCATCCAGCTGGCACAGGGCAGAGCTGGCACAGTCCAGCTCCAGAGCTGGAATCTGAACTGCCTCATTAGCCTCCGTCCTCAGGACAGTGCTGAAGGTGGGTTCCGGTGTTATTCCCTTTCACAGACGAGGAAATAGAGGCTCTGACTGTTTCAAGCCACTCAAGGTTAAGAAGGGACAGAAAAGAGACTCAGACACAGGCGTGCCTGGTCCCAAGCTGATCCGAGCCACCACGTTACCCCTATCTATCTCCTACTGAGCCCCAACACTCAGCAGAAACCATCACGGTCACCTACACCCAGAACCAGAACTTTCTGGTTTGGCCAGAAAGCCTCAGGACGCACAGAGGATGAGAACACAAATCAGTCAGACTAACCTCCTGAGGGCAGAGGCGGAACGAGGAAGGGCAGACGCCCCTGGTGGGGCCCGGGAAGAGGATGGGAAAGCAGGGGCCTCGAGAGGAAACAGGACCCAAGCACAGCAACAAGCAATGCCCTGGGCCATGTCCCTTACCTCTTGGGCAGACGCAGCGAAGCTAATACATTCAGGCCACCAACCCGGTCCAGTCGAGAACCTGGAGAGAGAGGAGAGGGGAGTCAGCATCCTGAGGAATTCAAGAAGTGTCTCCACCTCATGCAGGATGAGGCAGTCCTCTAGGGGGAAGCTGTTCCTGTCACCTCATCAGAAGTCCCAAGTTGGTGAATGTGGAGTCAGGTCCTGCTGGCCACTTGCTGACTTCAGTGGTCATTTCTGGGCTCTGAGCCCCCGTGTTCCCATCTCATAAATGGGCATGCTGGTGCCTGCCCTGTTTTTCCCATCAGCCTGGAAGCTCCTTAAAGGGCAGGGACTTGTCTTCCAGCTTTAGCCTTTGGCAGAGGGCCCTGCAAGTATGGGATGCTCAATACGGATGATTGAGTGAATGGATAGATGGAGGGAGGAATTAATTAATTAACAAACTGTGTAACTCGAAGGACTGCTGGGAGGATGAAATGAGAAAGAAATTTGAAAGGTTGACTCATGATTAGGTGCCTGTGTGCTGTGGGGAGATGTAAATCAGATTCATGATG
This sequence comes from Tapirus indicus, assembly GCA_031878705.1. Lineage (NCBI taxonomy): Eukaryota > Metazoa > Chordata > Mammalia > Perissodactyla > Tapiridae > Tapirus > Tapirus indicus. The sequence continues at coordinate 17,656,777 of CM062926.1, read as the reverse complement.
ATACTTCTGACGTATGTTTGTTCGTTCATTTACTCATTTGGTTAATCAGCAAATACTGAGGCTTGTCTGAGCTGGGCTCTGGACCGAGTGCGGGGGTTGCAGAGATGGACTAGATAAAGTCTCTGCCCTGCCTACCAGGGGGCTTGCAGACAGGCTGGGGAGACCAAATAAAGAGCCAATGCCAATGCTTGGGGACAAGCAGAGGGTGCTGTGGAATCCCAGGGGAGGTCAGGGAAGACCTAGCGAGGATGTGACCCCCAAGCCAAGCCTGGCAGACAAACTTTCGTCAGGCAGAGGGCCAGGTGGGAGGAAAGAGGACATCAGGCCTCTCCCTGCCCACAGTTCAATGAGAGAAGCGGGAAGGATGAGGTTCAGAGACAGCAGGGGCTGCACCTGGCAGGGCCTGGTCCAAACAGCTGGGGGGAGGTCCGGATCCAGTTTGTCTTTAGAAAGGTCCCGCTGCATGCTGTGTAGAAGATGGAGAGGACAGAGAGGATGACAGGAGATAGGAGACCCCTCCCCAGAGAGTTTTCTGAGCTTCTCTGCAGTCCTGCAGGGAGGAAGAGTGACAGCTGGTATCATCCCCACTTTACAGATGAGGCAGGCGAGGCTGCGGGCAGACCTATGTGACTTCCCTAGGATCCTGTACAGCTGGAAGAGGGGCGGGGCTGGTTAGAGAGCTCAGTCTACGTGCCTCCTGCTGAAACCTGGCTTCCTGCCTTCTGGGAAGGTAGTCTTCTTGGAACAGCTGCTTGAACCCGCACAAAGACCACCCTTGCCTCTGCTTGCTGTGGGCACTCAGAGACGGGGCAGGGACTGTAGGATCGAGAAAGACTTCCCAGAGGAGACAGGATTTCAGGGAGACCCTCCCACCAGGCGGGTACTGGTGAGTGGAGAGTGAGCAACATCGGAAGCCGTGGCTCAGAGAGGGAGAGCCCTGTGGGGGAGGTCACACAGGCAGGAAGCCCACATGGGTCTGACATCTGTGAGTCCCTGTGGGTGTAGTCCTGAGATAGGAGGCAAGAGGGGATGGCCAGGATTGTCCTGGACCTTGAAGTTTGGCAGACTACTTTTCTATCTCATGGCAAATCTGCCAGCACAGATGGGGACACTGAGGCCCAGAACAGCCAAGGACACAAGGAATTAGTGGAGGCAGGACTGGAACTCAGGTGGAGAAGAGAGAAAGAGAAAAAGATGGACTGATACAGTGGGAAGAGAGATGATAGATAGACAGGCAGATAGATAGATAGATAGATGATAGATAGATGGAAAGAGAAGAGATGGGGAGACATAGACAGACAGAGAGGAGGAGTGGAGGGAGCCACAGGCAGAGAGACCGGAGAAAAGCCCAAATGGGAAAGAAGGAAGGAGGTAAAGGAACACGGGCCACCCAACTCCGCCCCCATGCCCCTCTCCCTACCTGGGCCTCCATCTTCAGGGGCAGAAGGGGCCCAGGACCCCTGGTCCCTGGGGGGAGGGAGGAGCTGGGGTTTCTCCTCCCTCAGGGGCTGCTACCCCCCACCCCGGAGCTAATCAGCGGCTGTCATCTCCGCGGTGAGGTCTTGGTTAAGGAGATTTAGGGCCAGGATCAATAGGAAATTTAAAAATCGATGCAGCGCGCAGGGCAAAATCGATGGCGTTTAATCGCCTTGCCGATTCCCAGTCAAAACAATTAGCCGCGCTGAGTGTTGAACACGGTGGCGACACGGCATTAACCGTCAATATTGGTGTAAGTGATGGCGGGGGGGGGGGGCAGGGGAATCCCTGGGCCTCTCAGGGGCCCAGAGTCAGACAGTGCCTCAGGGCTGGGGTCTTCCCCTGAGGCAGCGTCCCCGTTGGGGGCTCCCTCCAGCAGTGCCCCCGCTTGTCTCTGCCCTCTGCCCCCCTCAGCGGCGATGCCCATGGGCAGCACCACCCCTGGCCCATCTGCCTCCGATTCTCCTCCTCATCCCATCTCCCAGGCCCCCATGGCCCCATATGCCCCCTGACAGACCCCTCTCCCAAGTAGATACCATCTCCTCGGTGGGAGACAGCCCTGTGGGAGTAGGGAGCCCTATCCCATCAGTGCCTTGAGACTGGAAGATGGTGGGAGTGGGAGCTATTTAGAAGAAGCCTTCTCCCCACTTCACAGATGGGGACTCTGAGGGACAGAAAGGGAAGCAGTTGGCCCATCGTGATCTGGCACAGGAAGCGGAGGAGCCAGGACTTGAACCCTGATTTTTCTGACTCCAAAGTCTATGCTTCTTGCAGCCGTGCCACAGAGAAGGAGAAGATTCCGCTGTTCACCGGAGAAGGAAGGAAAGCTCAGCGTTTGGTCCTGGCCCCTCAGCTCTCCTTGCAGCCAGTATAATGGTTTGCTGTGTCCTGGGGTCGGTCTGCTACGCCTGCCAGACTGTGGGTTCCAGGAGGGTAGGTTGGGGCCTGGCTCCTCTGGGAGTCCCAGCTTTGCCCAGCACAGGGGATGGCCCTGAGCTGGGGCTTGGGACAGGCCTGAGGATGACAGTGCCCTGTGGCCCCACAAACAGACTGCCCACATACACCTCCACCGAGGGACAGAGAGATGGAGCCACTGGCCCCCACAAACGCATCAGCTCAGGTAAATTCAGCAGAGCAGCCCTTAGTGAGAGCAGCCAGCATTTTCTGAGTGCTAGCTGTGTCCAGGCGTGGTCAGTTGCTCTGCAGGTGTCATCTTTGCAGAATCCTCACGACTGTTTAGTATCATCCCCATGGTACAGATGAGAAAATGGAGGCTCAGAGAGATGAAGTCACTTGCACAAGGTCACACAGCTAAGAGGGGGCAGCTCCATCTGACTGGATTCTGAGGGGCATGGGACACAGAGCAAACAAGATCTAATGAGTGCAAAAAAGAGAGCAGGATGCAAGGAGGGGGTGCAGGAATCCTGCCCCTGGACAGAGGACCAGGAGGGGCCCCCACAGGGCCGAGGGGTTGGGGGGCCGGGCAAGCAAGACAGCACTGGAGACAGCAGAACTGGAGACAGCACTCTGGACTCCTGACCTGGTAGGACTAGGATGGGAGATGGCGAGGCCAAGGCTGCTCTCACCTGCTCTGAACTTGCCGAAGGGCTCCCGGTTCTGGGGTGCTGTGTGGGGAGGGCAGAGGCTTCCATGGCCACCTGCTCTCCGGCACGGAAGAGCAGGGCGGGGGAGTGGGCAGGGGAGGAGGCCCATGAGATGAGCCAGGGATTGATCTGACAAGGTCCTAATCAAATGGTCAATATCGCTGACCTGACCACTTAACCTATTGATAAGCTGGCAAGGATGGAGCAGGCGGTGAGTGGGCTCAGGGAGGGAGGCAGCGAGAGGGCTGGGGGGAGCCTGATGGAGCAGCGTTCAGGCCACAGCGTGCCGGGGTCTGGGGGCCTGGAAGAGGGTGGTCTCCTCCTCAAGCGCCCCCGCCTCCCCTCTGACAGGTCACGTGTCTTCTGTCTGGGGGCTTCTACTCAAGCGCCTCCTCCACTCAGGCCCATCAGCACCACCTTGCATGAGGCTGGGAACAAGCCGCCCCCAGCTCCCCTTGCATGGCACCTTAGCTTTTCACACACGCGAGGGGCTTCCTTAAGCCTCAATGTCCTCGTCTGTTAACTGGCGATAATTATAACAGGGAACGCCGGAAAACAACCTAGATGTCCTACTACTGGGGACTGGTACAATAGACAATGGTACAGCAGCCACATAAAGGAGGGCTTGGAGACGTAGAAAATACGCTTGAAATAAATTCATTGACAAGGGAGCGATGTTCACAATCCATTGTTAGGAAGGAAAAAAGGCAGGTTATAAACCGGTATGGAGCATATGATCCCATTTTTATGAAACGCACACACACACACACACACACTTTATTTTTCCCAAAGAGAAAGGTTTAAAGCAGAAGTCAGAATTCTGAGTTTGGTCTCGGGCATCTGAATTTTAATAAGTTCTTTGGGTAAACTTGCAGGCATACTCCCATTTGAGAAAAAGCTAATTAGAAGGATAGACATCAAGACATCAATTTCTTTTTCATTTAACTAGATTGTCACGGTGGGTTTTCTTTCCCATCTCTTTGAATATCTGCATTTTCTATTTTTTCACAATGAACATGTGTCACATCAGTTAACATTTGTTTGTAATTGCAGAAAGCGGAGCTAATGAACTCTGCATTGGCAAGACTGTGGCTAGGCACTCGGTGGGCACACAGTGAGCGGTGTTCGTCCCCCTTCCCTTTCCCAGCCAGATGTGTCTCATGTCCCCCTGTGTCCAAGCCCAGCAGAGCCCAGTGCCCCCGGGAATGTGAATGAATCTGAAGTCTGCCGAGTGGAGAAGCACTTGCTCCTCTGGTTTCTCCTCTAGTAGAGAGGACAGAGTAGGACCAAACCGAATTCTGGGCCCTGTGCCCTCTTCGGGAAACTGGCTGAGGACTCACAGACAGGAACCGCTGAAGGGAAAGCTGAGGCCCAGAGAGAAAGGATTTTCCCAAAGTGACACAGCTGGGGCCAAATTTGGGGCTCCTGGCTCCTAGGTCGTGCCATCCCACTGCTGGGGGGCAGGGGGAAGATGGCAAAAGCCAGTGTGCGTGCAGCCCAGAGGACTAGGGAGAGAGCAGGCACTTCTATGGGGCAGAAGAGCATGGTGATCAAAAAGCCAGTCTGCTGCCGCCTCGCTGTGTGACCCCGGGCAAGTCACTTCCCTTCTCTGAGCCTCAGTTTGCTCAAACATAAAATGGAGATAATAATAACAGCTGCCTTACAGTGCTGGTATGAGGAGTCAACAAGACCATGCTTATAACGAACTTAGCAGAGGGCCTGACACAGAAAGGGGCAAGTGAGAGGTGGAAATGATATTAGGATTACCAGCCAGGAATGATGAATGACTTATGCAAGGAGGACGTGAAGGGGGTGGGAGGGAACACAGTGGGAGGCAAAGGGAAAAGGTGTATCCTGTCTTAGGGTGAGCAAATGCAATGAAGAGCCTGGCTAAATGTGTTCCTTTGTTCATTCGTTCATTCCTCCATTCACTCGTTCAATAAGAATTTCCCGAGGCCAATTCTAGGCCAGACAGCCCCAGCAACCGGGCAGGAACAATGGAAGCTCCCAGTGGGTAAGTAAAGGGGAATTAGGGATGGCTGCGCTGGTCTCTCGTCTGTGAGAGCTGCTGCCTCAGTGGCCTCCAAACTATCCCTTAGGGCTGCTGCGGATAGAGGCCTGGAGGGAGCACAAGCCCCCACCCTCCGACCGTGCAGCACTCCAGGTGTAAGCTCTGTGCAGACGGGTTATGTTCACCTTTGTGAGTCACAGCCCCACACGCCGGGCCTGACACGCCAGGCACATGCCATGCTCGGCTTTTTTCCCTCCATTTTTTTTTAATGGAAAAAAAAGTTCAAAGCGCCAAGCACAATGCCTAACACCTGGCAGGTACTCCATAAACAGCAGCTGTTATTAGTATTATCACCACACACACCATCACTCTTCATCCCCACAGAAACCTTATTTTGCCAATGAGGAAAGTTGAGGTTTAAAAGGAGGGATAAGATTTGCCCAGGGCCATGGCTGGGACTGGAGGCGGGGTGTGTGACCCCACGGTCTGGGGTCTCCCCTCCTGCTGGCCGGGGGCGGGGCTGTCAGGGTGTGTGCTGGGGGTGAGGAGGGGGAAGGGCTGCAGTGTGGGAGGTGAGCAGACGTGATGATGGGGAGCAAAGATGAGTCGGCGGGGTGAGGCGAGCGTTGTGAGGGAGACAGTGGAGCGTACAGGCCCGGATGATGGGTTTGGAGTCTGGCTGCTTCGAGACTCAGCAGGAGGTGGCCTGACTTGCCAATCCCCCTCCAGCACTGGTGGGTGCAGCCCCCGGGAAGGTGAGTTCCCTCCACCCTTGTCTGGCCCAGCAGACGTCCAGCTCCACCATTATACTGGGCAACCAGGATGACAGGGGACCCGGCTCCTGTTCATCTGACAAACATCCCCTGAGCACTTCCTGTGTGCTGAGCACTGGGGATACAGTATGAATAAGACAAAGTTCCAGCCCTCACAGCGCTCACCTTCCGGTGGAGAGAGAGAGATACAAGAGACAAGAATGTATACTTAGGAGCTAAGAGGGGAAATAAAGCAGGTGAAGAGGTAGGTTACAAGATGATGTTACTTTAGACCAAAAGGTGAGGAGAGGTCTGTTGAGGAAGGTGGGGTTTTTTTTCTTTTTTTTGTGAAGAAGACTGGCTCTGAGCTAACATTCATTGCCAATCCTCTTTTTTGCAGAGGAAGATCAGCCCTGAGTTAACATCTGTGCCCATCTTCCTCTATTTTGTATGTGGGGTGCCGCCACAGCATGGCTTGATGAGCCGTGTGTAGGTTCCTGCCCAGGATCCAAACCCTCGAACCCTGGGCTTCCAAAGCAGAGCACATGAACCTAACCATTATGCCACTGGGCCGGCCCCTAGGAAGGTAAGTTTAGAGCGGCAGCCCAAATAAAGTGTGGGGGTAAGAGCTATCCTTGCAAAGGAAACAGCAGGTGCAAAGGCCCCAAGGCAGGAACAAGGTTGGTGTGTTTGAGGAACAAGAAGGCCAGAGTGGCCTGAGCTTCTGAAAGCAGGAGGAAAGGAGTAGAAGTTGAACAGGCAGGCGGGTGCCAGTTCACATAGGGCTTCCAGGCTAAGGAAGATGTTCTAAGTGCGATGGGACAACAGGCTTTCTCACTGTGGCTGGTGAGGGTTGGTCTCATCTTCAAAGACCAGGCTCCTTGGTCCTCACCTCTTCCCCATATACTCTATGGGGCCTTCTGACCCATTCATTCTCTAAGAACAAGCTCAAGAAACCTTCAATCAACCCTTGGAGTCCCTGACAAGGCTTTGTTAGGGTCCACCTCCCCAGACTGGGGACTCCTCTGGGGCAGGGAAGGGTCTGGCTCATCTGTGTACCCTGACTCCCAGCTCAGGCCTGGCCACAGGAGGCCTCAGAAGACAACAGTGTTGACGGTCACAAAGGGGGACTGTAACCCTTGACCTCCACCCCCCAGCAAATCTCCATGTGGGGGCAAGTTGTAGCTTCTTCGACTCTGCCCAGTGGCCAAGTGATGGGGCTGGGAGCAAGGGGAAGGCAGTCTGTGCCACTTCCCTGGCCAGGCCTCATCCAGGGTTCCCGGAGTGGATGGACAGGGCAGGGGGTCCCTCCTCCAGGTCTCCCTCTCCTCCTCCTGGCCCTCCTCCACACCAGACTCCAAGGGATCCCTGGCTTAGTATCCGACTTACATCTCGTCGAGTCCCCCTCAAGATCCTTCTGTGCTACACAGTGCTCCTGGAATAAATCCCGAGCCTCGTGGCCTTCCCAATGATGTCAAGCTTCATCTCTCACCCTCCCTGCACACACCTGCTGGTCCAGTGACGTCTCACACTTGCTCACACCTCCGTGCCTGTGCACAGGCGAGTGGCTCCATTTAGAAAGCCCTCTGCCTCCCTTTTTCCTCTTGACTCTGCCCCCTTCTCCATGGCACCTCCTCAGTGAAGCCCCCTGGACTCTCCTGGGCAGCTTGGCCTCCCGCTCAACGCAGCCCCAGCATGCTCCGTGCACCTCTGTCAGGATCCAGACATCTGGGCCCCTGCCAAGGGGGATCCCACTTCCCACCAGAGGAGTTTTCTAGAGGGGCATCGAGGCACAGCAGGGTGAGGGTGGGGGCATCTGCGTCCTGCATTATTTATGCCCGTGTGGCCTTGGTGAGTTTCGGGAGGGATGTGTGTGCACATTTGGAATCTGTGTGTCGTGTCTAACGCTCAGCTTAAATGTCACTTCCTCAGAGGAGCTCCACCTGACCCACCAATCTAAACCAAGATCTCCTGCGATCCCCCCACAGTCCCTTGTTCCTTTCCTTCCCTGATGTTATAACTAACTATACACGGAGGTCCTTCAGCGCCCATCCTGTTGGCTCGGAGCTCTTGGAGAGCAAGGCCCAGGTGTGTCCTATAAATCACTGCTTCCCAGCTTCTGAGACGGCACCCGGCTCATGTAAGGCTCAGCTCCTATGTGATTCGTTCCGTGAACATCTTCAGACTTGAGCACCTACCCATTTCCATTTCACTCTAAGAAGATAAGTCTGAAGTGGGGAATGTGTGTGTGCTATAACTCAGGACATGCCCCTTCCAGTCTGTGGCTTCCCCATGGGACCTCTGATCGTGGCCTGTATCACCTGTGGGCGTGTGGACTGGGATGCCACCATGTCTGAGTATCTGCGTTTGTACCTTTTCTGTTGAAGAAAAATCTCCACGTGCGGAGAACCCTGGTGTTCTGTCATTTGTCTTGACCTGTGATGTCTTGGCACCTACATGCATGCATGGACATCTGGGCTTTCATACCTGTGTGTCAGTCTGTGCTTATCCTTGTTTCCAAATCTGGTGTGTCCATTTCAGCATCTCTGGAGACATGTGCACAAATGTCTGTGTGGATCTGTAGGCTGTAGTATCCATGTATTTTCTAGGAGAATCTCTGACCAAGAGTATGTGCACCTGGGTCTCAGGATCCACAGGTACATGTCTCTCACCTGTTTGAGAATCCGTTTGTGTGTCTATTTCAGAACCACTGCATGTGTCTGCATGTATGTCTATTTCAAAATTTGCCTGTGCACCTGTTCAAGACTTACGTAGCCTCTGTAGTTCGGAGAGAGTGTGTGTGTGTGTGTGCGTGTGTGTCAGGGGTGACATGGACACGTGTATACCTGTGTGTCTCTCTTCCCTTTGCTGCTGCTGCCTTCCCAGTCTGGATGGGTACCTATTCTCTGTCTCTCTCTCACACACACACCCACCCACGCTCATATGTGCCGTGCGGATGGGGAGGGGGCCGGGGTGTCAGCGAGCTCCTGTGTCACAAGGTTAATTTCTCTGCAGCCAGGCAGGCTGGGCCCTGAGGGGAGTGGTGGGGGAGGGGCTGGTCCCCACAGCCCCTCTGATAAATATGTATTTGGGGCTGCTGTGCTCAAAGGTCATGGGGGGGAGAAGGAGGAGGAGGGGTGGTCTGCCCTGTGCCGTGCTGCTGGGTCCAAGCCAGGCCCAGCATGGTTGTGTGACTCCCTCCACAGGGATGATGAGATTTAGGGAAATGCCTCCCTCATCTGGTCTGGCCCACCCCACCCACAGCCATGCTAGAGGGAGATGCTGTTGTGGACACACAGATACTCACACCCTGGAGCAGGCAAGCACACAAGCCCACACCCACCGCTACCCAGAAAGAGGCTCAAACAGATGCACAAAGACGGCCTCGTGGGCCACCAGATGCGTGGATGCTGAGAGGCCAGAGCCAGATCCATCCTTTCTCCCTCACCCAACCTTCACCCCAATGCCAAAAAAATACAAGCAAACAGAGTGCACAGCATCCCACAATAAGAAGGTCAGTACACACTTGATAGACACATGCACACTTGGACACAAAGGTGCACAGGGTCCAACGAGAAAGGTGCTTGAACACTTTGTGGGTGGGCATGTATATACACCCACAGAAGCAAACACACACACAAAGGTGTGCACATAGATGCACACCAAGAGTCCTGAAGACGCAAAGTTCTACGGAGGTACGTGCACACTGACAATCGCAAATAAATGTGTGTGTGCACAAACACACATACACACTCGCATGCACATTCACACATACAAAGACCCCAAGACACACACACCAGGCAGGATGCATGGCGGAGCCAGGCAGGGAAACCCACCCTGCTGTAACACCGCCCGCTCCGGCCCTTTCCCCACGGAGGCGAGAATGGCCACCTGGTCTCTGGTCCGTGGCCCCCCAGCCGGCTCCAGCCAAATGCGCCATCATTTGTCCAGCCCCGAGTCATGTCAATTGTCGAGCCTCCCCTCCTCGCTGACCAGCCCTCTCGGCCATCGGCGGCCTCGGCCATTAGCTGGCTCCCGCCTCTGGCCTGCATGTGTTGAATCTCCCTTACCTGGCAGAACCGTTCAGACCAACGGAGCCCTTTCAGGGTCTGCCTGACCCTTTCCTCATGGGAGTGATGTCCCCTGTTGTGTGACCCGTGGCCCAGGCCTCAGGGCAACCCCCCCTTCAGCACACTACTCAGGCTGTCATTCTTCAATGATCGCTGGCCACGGTGGTTCTGGTGGATCGCGGGGCTATGTGTTTGAGTGTGTGTGTGTGAGTCCGCTTGTAGGCATATGTGTATGGTTGGTGGGATGGCTACAGCTGTGCTTTAAGTCAAAAGAAGTGTGTGTGCATGCGTGCATGCATGAGTGTGTGCGTGTGGTTATGAGGGGTTAGGATGTCAGCAGCCGTGCTTAAAGTCAAAGAGTGTCTGAGTGTGTGGTTGTGCACATGGGGAGTTAGGATGTCAGGGGCTTGCTTCACGTGTGTGCACATGTGTGTGCACATGTGCGTGTGATTTATGCAGGGAGTGACTTGGTGTATTGGTGTGTGGGTGTGGGGGGCCATGAGGGGCTGTTTCTGTCTTGGTCATGGGGGGCGGCAGTACCGGCATCTGCTTCTCAAGCGGTTGTGAGCAAGTGGCGTGTGCCTCTCCCAGACTCCCGTTGCCTGTATTTGTGAAAGTGACAGATGCTGCCTCCCTGGCCTCACTGCGGCGGATTAAGTCTGTGAATGCCACATGAGTCCACACCCCGGTGGGGGAGGGTCCCCAGCCTGCTCTTACTCTCGCGTGTGTGGGCCCCAGCCCTGAACGGTTAGGATCCTGAGGTGAGGGCTAAAGGACCCCCCTTGTTGGTTTCTGTGAGGGAGGTTGTGTCTGAGCGGACGCCAGGGTGAAGGGCTCTGCGTGTGTGTGCACGCTCGCGCACTCATGCTCACATACTAGTCCTTGTTGTCCAAGGCACATTGTCGCGAGATGCACATGTGGCACGTGATCGCATGTGTGACAGCTCCATGGGGCTGGCCAGATCAAGTCCAAACTTCTCAGAGCCTCCACTGACAGGCCCTACTACACTATGCCAACCTCTGCTCTTAGGGCCACGCCCCCAACCTGGGCTGCTTTCTCCCCACTTCCCTCCGCCATCTTTCTGCCCTCCCACCTCTCCCCCTTGCTCAATGCCTGAGCATCCTCAAAGACCCACCTCACTGTTTAAACCCACACCGTTCTCCTTCTCCAGATTCCTAATGACCCCGAAGCTCCCTTTGTGCTTACACAAAGTCTAGTCACCCAGAATCTTGTCCAAGGCTGGGTTGGGGTCCTCTTCAGAGTCCATGGTTGTGCGTAACAATTGTTTGCAGGTAAAGGGTGATCATGCCACCATCGCCTGGTTACCTCAGGGAACTAACTGTACTTCATTCACTCAGTGACTCACACACTCAAGAAATACCTATTGAATTTGGGGACCTAGGATGTGGGGCCACCACCTCCAGCCTCCGTCCCAGTGTGTCAGAGCTGGGAAGGCTGCCTGCCCCGAGGATTTAATGAAGGTAGGGCTGTGGGTGAGAAAGGGGAAGGGCTCCTGCCTCTCAAGGCCCCACTTGCCTCTGGGAAGGGGGCTACAAGCACAGGGCTCCCCAGCAGAGACTGAGGGGAGCAGAAGCTCGTCCATACTCCTGCCTTTGAACAGGCCCAGCCCCAAACCATCACCGACAGAGTGGGCCCTCGACCTCGTTCATTTGCCTGCTTTCCCTTCAGGATACAAAGCGAGACCCAAGTCCTCAAAGGCCTCGCTGAGCCACATAAGGCATCCATCCCCCTGACAGGTCCTGGGAGACAGGTCTCAGGGGGCAGGGGGGAAGGGGGAAGGGGCCAAGCCAGAGAAAGGAAATGATGCTGGGACAGCTAAGGGGAGAGGGACAGACCTCCAAGGAGAGACGAAGCTCAGTACCAAGAGTCCAAAGACCTCGGTCCTAGCGCTGCTTGGTGGCTCATGGGCTGAGAGAATCGTGTGGACCTCAAACCCTCATATGTGAAAAGGCACCACTGGGCTGCTGTAAGAGCTAGGCAAATGTAAGGGGCGTCGTCACCGTCATTATTATTATTCGATCAGGAGGTGTTGGGTGGGCCCAAGGGAAAAATAGTGAGTGATATATATTTAGAAGAAAGAACAAACCCCAGTCTGAGGAGACCCCATATCCATTCTCTCTTCCAGCAATTCTCCAACCCAGGTTTCTCAACCCTTTCAATCCTGAAAAAAACCCTGGAAATTAACCAGCACATGCCAGACAGGGAAACTGCTCCCTTGCCCCCATCAAGGTCCAAGCAGCCTCTGGCACGGCCCTCTGTCACCCCACCCCTACATCATGCCCCCACACATCAGGATTATGCACTATGGCTCTGACTAGCTTTCCCTAGTGGGGTGCAGAGGTTGGGGCCTGTAGTTTGGCTGTCACATAGGTAGAAGAAAGGTTTCTGGCATACGGCTCCTGCATGCAAGGAGCAAGTGTATATGAACCAGGATGGAGGCAGCCTGGGGTGGCCACTGACGGACTGTCTAGAAAAAAATCTGGCCAGCATGCTGTCTAGGATGTATAGGCTAACCTCTATCACAAATACGGCATGGGTGTGGGCACATACACACACACACACATACACACTGTGGCCGAGTTCTTTCTCCACTACGGCCCCTGCCACAAACACCCTCCATTTTCCCTGCAAAGACTGGCAGAGGGAAGTGAGGGCAACCAAGGCCCCCAGGGATGGCATTGCAACCAGCCAGAGGGTTGGCCAGGAGCCTAAGGGAAACGGGGATCTGGACCTCTCCAGTGGGCATGGATGGGCCTCTGCCCGGCATTACCCAGAAATCAGGGAGTAGCTGCAGAATCGTGTTACCAGCAACTGGAGATGCTGCCTGCGGCCCTGATCCGCTTCCCTCCTGGCCCGCCTGCCACCACCTGACACAGGACACTTTGTTACTACAGAGGAGCCAGGGAAGGTTTCTGTGGGCTGGCAGACTTCGGGCAGGAGGGATCTTTTCTTGTTTTGTTGTCTTGAACCCAGCTTCAAGGTTGCTGTGCAGGCATGCTGTTAAGCCCACTCATGTTCTCGCGAACTCTCTGCACATCTCTCATTGCTGTGCCCAGACCCTGCTTCATAAACCCACCCTCCCTCTGACCCAGGACACACAGAGACACCTAACAAGAGCAATAACAACAACAACAATAATAATAGCTCTATGCAGAAATGGTACTTTCACATATGTGACTTTATTTTACGTGTGCCCTTGTGTGCACACACCACGTTCAGACCTAGTACACACACACAGAGCCTCTATTCCAACCACACTGCACGTACAGATTGACGCACCCACTGTCCATGCCAGACTTGGCACACAGATCTCTGCATGCGCGTGGACAGCTGCCACGCCGAGTCAGAGTGCCTCCCAAGTGCACACGCATCAAGACAAGGGAAAGACCAGTAAAAATACATGCGCTGACTCCCTCTTGCACATGTATCATCCACAATGGGGACCCCCAGTATCCAGCCCCCCGCTGAACACACGTCATGGTTCTACACCTTTGGATCCTCACTCTGCCAAAGCTCCCAAGCCCAGCACACAGTCAGTCCATCCTGAACACCTCTTGTGACGCGCACAGGCCTTGTATGCACGCACACTGCCACCATGGTCTGACTCTGTACACACCAGCCCTCCACTGCACATTGACGCTACACTCTCCCCTCATGCCCTGGGGGAGGGGGGCAAATTCACCTAACAGGATGGCAAGAGACTAAAAGCTACTGAGTTAAGTGGATCATTGGGTCTTTCTCTAAATCCAGGACCTGCTGTCCAACTCCGCAGGCCCCCAGATGGAGGCGGAAAGTGGGGAGTGGTCAGCAGGCCAGAGGCTTTCTCTTAGGATCTTTTACCTGGGGCTCAAAAGCTCTGAGGACCCTCTCAGATGGACCCCCACCCCAATTTTCTCCCTTTTCACTTCCCACTAGCAATCCATGTCATTTTTGTCTCTGTCCACACCCCTCTCTCAGTGGGGCTGAGTCCATAGCCATGAGCCCTCACTTAAGGTCTTCCGCTCCCCCTCCCATAGCCCCAGTGAGCATCCAGCAGGACTTCTCTAGGAGGCCAGAGGAAATAGGGGGTGGCGCTAGAACCCCCAGGGCAGACCCAGGCCCCCAGCAGAGAAAAGAGGGTAGAAATACATGGGGGTGCCGAGTAGGGGGAAGGCTCCAGTGGGAAGTTGGGGGACTCTTGTCTTTGCACCGAGCCCCTCTCCCTGGCATGCCGCTCAAGGCCAATGCTACAAAAGTGATGAATAAATGAAACTGAGGGAGGGGGTAGAAAGGACTGGGCGATAGGAGAAATGAGTGGCAGGGAGGGAGAATGAAAGAAGAGAAGGGGAGAGAAAAAGAAAGGGAGGGGTGGAGAGAAGGAAGATAGAAAAAAAGAGAAAAACTGAGGCAGGTAGGAGAAAGCTTTTATTGAGAAGAGGAAGAGACAGAGAAACTGAAAAACAGGGAGAAGGAGAATGAGAAATCGGCAATGGAGATGGAGAAAAGGAGCCAGAAAGGACAGGAGGGGGAGAACAGAGAAGGGTGCAAAGAGGCAGAAGGAGGCAGCCGAAGGGGCTCCCCAAGTTACAGACTTTGCCCAGAGAGCTGAGGGGCGCACTCTGGCTCCCCAACATCACTCCCGGGCCCTGGAACTCCGCTGCCCACCTCTCCTCCTGCCAGAGATGCCGCCGCCTCTCCGCGCCCCATCCCGGCTGCTCCCTCTCCCATCTTCCGCCCTTCCAGCAGTCCAAAGCACCCCGTTTCTTTCTCTTGCCCCTCACTCCCGCCCCCCCCGGCCCTTTCTGGTTCCCCGTGCCCTCTTACCTCTCCCCCCCATGCACCCTGCTTGCTTCGGAGCTTCAGACAGCATCACCAACCAATATCCTCACCATCATCGCACTAAACCGGCCCCCACACCCCCAGGAAAGGGAGGAAAAAAAAAAAAAAAACAGGCGGCACCGCCACCAGCCCTGACCCCCTCTCGCCTCATTTTCTTCACAGTCGCCCCTTCCCCAAATGCAGGGTCCAAAATGGGGATCCCGCCCAGCCCGGGGAGCCTCTCCAAAGCGCCGTAGCCGGCCAGGAGCGGAGCCACCTCGCATTTCTCCTCTGCGCTCGCTCTTTTTGTATACGGTGGCCTCGGCTGCGATGTGTTTTATTTTCATCGTCTTTTTATTGGTATTATTGTTTTTCTTTCTCTTTTTCTTTATTTTTGGCCTGGGGGAGGGCAGCGACGAAGCGCCCACCGCCTGGTCTCCTCCGCCAGCTCCTGGCCGTCGGCTCTTTCTCTAGTCTGCGCTCCTCTCGCCTCCCTCCTTTCTCTTCTGTCTCCGCTCGGTCCTCCGTCCTTTCAGCTCCGTCCTCTGTCGACTGCTCTCCCCTCCTCGCCTCTCCTTTCCACATCCTTCTTGCCCCTTCTCCCCTTTTTCTCTCCCTCTTCACCTCCTCTCCGTCCCCATTTCTTCCCATCCCTCCCCGCCCCCCCCAACCACGCACATCTCTCCTTTGGTTCCCTCGCTGCTACCGACAGCAAGCCGACACCCCCCCGACCCCAAATAATAAAAATACCCAGCCAGGGGGCAAAGCCCCGACGCCGGGCGCCGGGAGGGAGGCGAGAGGGCCGGGGCCGCAGCGGCGGCGGGCAGCCGGAGCGCGGTGCGGAGCGAGCGGCGCCCGCCCGGCTCCCGCCCGGAGAGCTCTCTGCAATAGGCCGAGCCGGCTGCATTAAGCTTCTTGCAATCAATAAAGCGCGGGTCAGATTATGCAAAACGCAGATATTAATATGCAAAGTTTTAAAGATTTTTAAATGGAAGGGCGAGCGCGGCGCGGGCGGGCGGGCAGGGGCTGCGAGGGGAGAGGGAGGAAGGGAGGGCGGGCGGGCGGGCGCGCAGGCGAGCTGGGGAGAGGAGGAGGCTGCCCGCCGCCCGCCCGCCCGGCTGCGCCGCGCCGCCTTGCCTTACCGCTGCTCCCATCGGTAGGCGCCGCTGTCTTCGCCATGCGCGTCAGCTGCACGGCTCCGAGGGGATGGCCGAGGAGGAGCTGCCGCCGCCAACGCTACCCCCGCTCCCGCTCCCGCTCCCGCGCCCGCTCGCTGCCTGCTGCTGGCGCTGCTCTGGCCGCTGCTCCTCGCCTGAGCTGCCGGCGCGAGCCCAGGCGCGCGCCATCCCCGGCTCCCACCTTGTCCCCATGGCAACCCCGGGCCCAAGGATGCTCAGAGAGAGAGCGCGAGCAGAGAGCGAGGGGGGAGAGAGGGAGAGGGAGAGGGCGGGGAGCGCAGGGGACACGGAGGCAGGGAGAGGCCCGAGAGACACAGAGACACAGAGATACACAGAGACAGATGCAGAGATAGGCTGAAACAGATAGAGATGCAGTGACAGAGGGGGGAGAGGGGCGGGGAGTAGAGGAGGACATCCAGACAAGGAGAAGCCCAGAGATCCACAGAGACACACAGAGATATACAGAGACACAGAAAGACACAGACAGAGATGGGGGAAAGGGAGGGTGTGGGGAGCAGAGGGGAACTCAAAGGCAGGGAGATACTCTGAGGCCCAGAGACACACAGAGACACAGAGACATCCAGAGACAGAGACAGAGAGACAAGGGAGAGGGCAGGGAGCACAGGGGACACAGAGGCAGGGAAAGACTCATAGAGACAAAGAGATGCCCAGAGACAGAGACAGAGACGCAGAGACACACAGAAACATATAGACACGGGGACAGAGAGAGAGGGGATCGGGGGGTACTCAAAGGCAGGGAGAGGCCCTAAGACCCAGAGACTCAAAGAGACACAGAGACAGGGAGGAAGAGGAGGGGAGAGGAAGGGAGTATAGGGGACACAGAGGCAGGGAGAGACTAACAGAGGCAGAGAGATGCCAGAGACACACAGAAACACAGACACAGGCATGGGGGCGGGGGCAAGAATGAGAGAGATGGGGAGCAGCAGATGGGGACACGAAAGCAGAGAGAGGCACCAAGAATCACAGAGACACCCAGAGACAAAGAGATAAGAGAAGAGGTCCATGCAGAGAGAAAGAGAGATGAAAAGCCAGAGGGACAGCCACGGAGAAGCAGACATACAGACAGGAGATACAGATAGTCATATATATAGAGAGAGAGAGAGTCAAAGAGAGAGAGATACAGAGATAAGAGAGATAGACATGAAAGAATCAGAGATAGGAGAAAGAGCCACACTCAGAGAGAGAGCGATGAAGAGGCAAGACAGAGTTGGAGAGATACAGAGATAGGAAGATACAGAGACAGAGAGACAGACACAGCGATAAGAGACACACGAAGATCAGAGAGATATGAAGAAAGAGCCGTTGAGAGAGAAAGAGGGGCAAAGCCAGAAAGACACCAACAGAGACCAAAAGATACAGAGACTGAGACAGAGACAGAGAAAAAGGCAGAGAGAGAGAGACAGAGGCAGACAAGGAGATAGATGATTAGTGAGATGTAGACAGAAACACAGAGAAATAGACAGAGGGATTCTGAGAGAGAACCTAACAGAAAGAACGAAATGTGCAAGGAGAGACACAGAGGCCGAGACAGAAAAAGAGACAAAAAGAAATAGAGGCGGTGAGAGACAGAAAGCAAAGACGGAGACTTAGAGAGTCAAAGAAATGATGCAGAGAAACAGAGAGAGATAGGGAGAGAGACTGCAAGAGTCAGGGAAAGAGACACCTAAGGAGACAGAGATATGGTGAGAAGGAGACAGACAGACACTGGAAGAAGGTTTCTGGTGGACAGAGATCCATAGGAAGATAAAGGCAGAGACAGCAAGAGATAAATAGTCAGAAATAAAGAATGAGACTAGGAAATGGGAGGGGGGACAAAGAAAGCCTAGGGAAGGCAGAAAGGGGCAGGCTGGGGTGAGAGCAGAGATGAGGAGAGTGACAAGTGGGTCTAGGGGAGCACCAAGGGGGAGAGAGCAGGTGGGGGGGAGACAAGAACAGTGGGGAGGGAGGGTAGGAGGGCAGTACCCGGTCACTGAGCACCTCCCCTGTGCCCCGCACAGTAAGCCTGGGGAGGGAGAGGAAGGAAAGGGGAACTGAGGGGAAGGGACCCTGGGCCAGGGGAAGGTCTGCGCCAGATCTGGGGAGGGCACGTGGCTCCCGCCCCCTGCTGGTGCGGGGAGGAGGATGGGGCTGTTAGTGGTACCCAGACTGGGAGGGGGTCTGGGGGGGAGGAGGGAGGAGGAGGAGGGGAGCGCGGGCGTGCGCTGCGCGGTCTCGCTCAGCAGCCACAGACGCCCGTCGCTTTGTTACCCACCCAGCTGCCCTGCGCGGACTGAGTGGACACACGGGACCCTCGATACGTGTGCGTGAGAGAAACACGAGCATCACCAACTGTACAGAGAAGGCTCCCGGGACCTACACTGCTAGTGCGTAACAGAAATAAATACAGGAAACACCTACCCCGCGGGCGTACAAAGTAAGTACATGGGACCTGTGCAGCGTGCATAACAGACACGGAACTACCTACTAACTCCCGTGCGCAGCAACCTCTTGGGACCCACACTGTGTGCATAACACAAATAAACACAAGAAATACCTGCCCCGCGTGCATACAAAGTAGGTACAGGGACTTTGCATCGCGTGCATAAGAGACGGGAAGCCCCCTATACAGAGCAGGCCCCTCCCCGGGGCCCCACACTGTGTGTGCACAAATAAATAGAGAAAACACCTGCCCCACCTGCACACAAACTAGCACACAGGACTTGCAGGGCATGAACATAAGGGACACAGACCCACATACCAAGCAGCTTCCCAGGACCCACAATACAAATGAATGCAGGAAGTAGCCTACGCCTGTTCCTATAAAGTAGGCACTCGAGCCTAAAGGACCTCCCTGGTGTGAACATGGTAGACACCCACGAGCAGGTTCTGGAGTCCCACAGAGTGCGTATAACACAAGGAAATGGGAGAAACACCACCCCATTTGCATACAAAGGCACATGGGTCCTGCTAGTCTGGAGGGAACTCAAAATGGGTGTGTGTGATGACAACACAGGATCCGCCCAGCCTGGAAGGAGCAAGAAGGAACTGTGGACCCTGCAAAGAGTATACCCAACAGATTCCTGAGCTCCCCGTTGTGTGTGTGCACAACAGACAGAGGAGCTGCAGACCCGCGGATGCCTGCTAGAAGAGCAGCTGTGGGCAGGGGCCAAGGGTGTCCTGTTCTCTG
Source organism: Tapirus indicus (assembly GCA_031878705.1). Lineage (NCBI taxonomy): Eukaryota > Metazoa > Chordata > Mammalia > Perissodactyla > Tapiridae > Tapirus > Tapirus indicus. Next base: position 17,637,681 of record CM062926.1, on the reverse strand, counting down.
CCTCCTCGCTCCCAGCACCTAGAAGGACTGGCATGTGGTGGGGCTCATCCCTTCTAAGTATGACCAAGTATGTGATAATTATGTGTGTGATGAGTACACACTAAGCACACAAGTACCAATGGGTTAAGGATCCAAAAATGTTGATTTGATACACTTGGAGTCCACATCAGATGCTTACGGGGCAGTATGCAGAGTGGCAGTGGTCCACTGCCTATGTGTGATAGGTACATATTTCTTAATTATCCAGAATATCCACATTAAGCAGAAGCTGGCATCCCTCGTGTCCTTACCAGAGGCAGATCTAGTAGGAGACTAAAGCAAGCCCTGGGTGCTGCTTGTCCTAAACGCTCTCGAGGGCTCCACCCAGCCCTGAGTCATGACCCTGAGGACACCAGACACACGCAAAGATGTACACAGTACCCTGCACACAACACAGGGAAAATGTGCGTGCTCTCTCTGCTTCTGAAGGAGCCCCAGTTCCAGAAGTTCTGGATTCCTCTGAGGAGTGTGTGCACGTGCAGGTCTGAGTGAGGGCTGTCTCTGGGCATGGGGGTGCATGCTTGGCTCTTCCTGTGTGAATGCACTTGTGTGCCTGGTCAGCTCTCACCCCTCCTCGTTCTGTCAGTTCACATTTCAGAAACGTGTAAAAATAACAGTACCTGGTGTATACTAAGTGCAATACATTGTAAGCTATGGATACTCTTAATTGTGTGTGTGCCTCTGACCATACCTCTAGACAGATGCACACACTCACTAATGCAACATGTCCGTTCACACATCTGTGGCCACCTATCTGTGTGTGTGTGTGTGTGTGTGTACATCTTTGTGTCTGGGTCAAAGTCTCCGGTCTCCCTTACAACCCCTGAGCATAAAGGGGGCAAGATAAGGGAAATGGAAGTAGTGCAGGAAGAAGGGAAAAAAGGAGGGACCTGGAAGTGGAATGGGACCTAGGGAAGGAAAAAAGGAGGCCCTGGGGACAGAAGCAGCTGGGGAGAGGGTGGGTAAGGAAGGGAGGGCACAAGGACAGGAGAAGACTGAGTGGAAAGAAGGGAGGGGAGGCTGGGAGAAGGAGAAAGGGAGAGAATTGGGACTGACTGGAGCATGGGGAGAAGAGAGCAGGATGAGGATGCCAAGAAGAGGGAAGGGGCCTGGGGAGAGGAGAAAGGAGATGAAGGCAGAGGAAGGGAGACAGACGAGGGAGAGAAATAAGAGACAGAGGTTTTTCTGGTCTGTACAAAATTCAGAGATTCCCCCAAGGGCCTCCCATGGGAAGGTGTGTGAGTGGGGTGGGGGTGAAGGGAAATGGCAGGAAGCAGGAGAGAGAAGGAAAGAGAAGTCATAATGTAGCTCCCCAGGATGGGGCAGCCAGTGCCTCCGACATCCTAAAAGGAGCTCAGAAAAGGAGGTTCCTGAGGCCCAGAGCCAGGCCAGGGTGTAGAAGCATCTGAACTGGGGAGGGTCCTGGAGGAGATGGGAGGAGGAGCCGAGACTGGCAGCCTTGGGGAGGCGAGGGCTCAATGAATCCTTAGAAAGGGGCAGTGGAGCAAAGTCCTGCTGACTGGAAAGGGCCAGGACGGAAGAGCAGCTGGAGAGTGACGTGAAGGCCACGGGCATCTTGCAGATGGGCCCTGCTCTATGCACATCCAAGGCCCAGAAGCTCTCCTAGGTTGGCTCTCCCAGAGCATTCACTTCAGTTCCACTTAAGAAACATTTAACTGTGTGCTACTGTGTGCTAGTACTATGTTGCGAGCTGAAGACACAAAGGTGACCAAGACACAACTCTGCCCTCACAGAGACCCTCGTCTTGGGGGAAACAGACAATAAATACACAGTTACTGATATACACAGCAACACAGAGGAACCCCGAAACCAAAGTGAACAAAGCTAGACACGGGAGATTACATCCTGTAGGATTCCATTTATATGAAACTCTAGACAGAGCGAAGTAGAGTGACAGAAAAGCACATCAGCAGCTGAAAGGGACTGAGAGTAGAAGGAGGGACTGTAGCAAAGCAACAGGAGGGAACTTTTTGGGGTAATGGAAATGTTTTGCATCATGACTGTGGTGGTGGTTACAGGACTTTGTGCGTGTGTGTGTGTGTGAAAACTCATCAAACTGTACACTTAAAATTGGTGAATGTCACTGTATTTAAATTATACTGCAATAAAGCTGCAATATAAATAAATAAACAAGCAATTATAAGCCAAAACATTAAGACTCAAGACAGAGAAAAGGCAGGGCTCTGTAGGAGCCAAGAGAAGGTGGAGGGGGCAGTAAGGGATGGCTTCCAGGAGGAGGTGATGCCTAAGATAAGACCTGAAAGATGTGGGTGGGGAGTGGGGCATTTCCATGGAAGAGGGACTTTCACATGGAAGCAGGTGAGAACTGAAAAATGTTCGGTATGTCTCAAACACAGAATGCAAGTTGAGACTCAAAAAATGAGAGGAGAGAAAATTCAGGTCCAAAATACAAACCCCGTGACTCCTGGGGAGTACCACGTTGAATAAGCCCACCTGCACCCCCAAAGGCCCACAAGAGGGAAACCACAAGACAGGACTGGGAATTACTAATCTGCCCCTGTCTGCCCCATGGAAAGGGCTTCCTTCCCCTGCCCTTCCAGAATTTCTTCCAGGCTCCCTTCACGTGCGGACGTCCCTCCCCACCAGGAAACAGCCTCTGTAATGGGCCAACTCCCCAGTCCCCGCTCACAGCCGGTATCTACCCACAAGCTTGCGGGTCCCAGCGAATCCCTCTAGCCTGGATTCCGTGTGGCCACTGCCCCCTGGTGGCTGGAGTCATGAATTACTGAAGATGAAGGGACAGTCCCAAGACCAGGCCTAGTCTCTGTCCCTCCAGAGCCCAGTCTAGGCCACTCCCATCACTGTCCTCTCTCCCAGATGGCCTCCTCCTTGCTAAATCCAACAGGTGCTTTTCAGTCCTATCCGACTTGCCCTCTCTGCAGCACGCGGCCACATCTTTTTAAAATCCTCTTTGTATCTAAGAAAGCTCACTCCCTTGGCTCTCCTGCTGTCTTGGCTGCTCTCCCAGGGTGAATCGTCCCCTCTCACAACTGCCTTCTTACGCTGGTAACCCCCAAATTTGACTCCAGTGTATCCCTCTCTCCTAAGCTTCACACTTGGATATCCAGCCACCTCCTGGAGGTCCCCAAGGCACCTCAAAATCAACCTCAACAGCCACTGACCACCCCACCTCCCCCCGCTTCTGGCACCTCCATCCAATCTGGCAATCAAGTCAGAAAAATGGCCCTCGGCCTTGACAGCCTCTTCCTCATGTTCACATCTGACTCAGGCTCAAAATCCCATCCAGTTCATTTACCTCCTTAATATTAAGATGAACCATATGAAAATTGCCAAGCCACTGGCTTTTTCTTCCAAAACAGCAATTTCATAGAATTCAACCTGATACTTCTTAAATCCATCTCCTCTTCTCTTCCCTGCTCCCAGTGTCCTACTTCAGGCCTCCACACCTCCTGCTCGGCCCGATGCACCTGCTTCCTACCTGGCCTCCCAGCCTCTAGTCTGCCCTTTCTAGTCCATCCTCCATGCTGGCCACTGGGGTGATCTTTCTACAACATGGCTCTAATGAAATCACTCCCTGCTTCAAACTCTTTCAGGTCTCCCCATTGCCAACAGGATGAAAATCAAACTTCTTAGCCAGTTTTTCAGGCCCTTCACAATATCTGACTCCCCTCTCCCTCCAGTCACTGCCCACTGTACACCCTATACCCCAACCACACCAGACCATCACCACTTCCTTGAATCTGCCTCCTCTTACCTCCTGGCCTTTGCACGTGCAGTTCCCTATAACTGGAAAGTCCTTCCTTCTCTTCTGCCCCTGGTTAAGTTCTGTTCGACTTCAAGAATCAGCTCACATACCCTAGGCTATCATAAATCTCCAATTTATACAGTCACGCATTCAACGCACACAGCTGGAGTATCTACGTAAGTACAACCTCCATGGGAGGTGCTGGGGATGCAAAGAGGGAGAGGATATAATTTCTGCCCTCGAGAGTTCATGGTCCAGTAAGAGAGAAGAACACATCAATAAATCAAAACAACACGGTGCGCTGGGACACAAAACCTGCCTGGGGGAATTTTCTCAAGTTTTAAACGGGAAATAGTTCTCCTGAAGTTGGAGGGCATTAGACTCAGAGAGGACAACATGAACAAAAGCATGCAGGTGAGGAAGAGCAGGTTGTGTGCAGGCAGGCAGTGGGGTTGCTAGAGCATCAGCCATGAGAGAAAGATGCTGCTGGAGAGACTGGATGGGGCCGGTCATGAAGCATCTTTTGATCTCAGAGGCCATGGGGGTTTTCATCAAGGGCAGCTTGGCATTTTTGAGAGGATGTATTCGAGAGGGCAAGAGTAGAGACAAAGAGAATCAGGAAGCTCCTCCAATAGCCTGGGAAGGAGGTGCTAAAGGCTGGTATTGTGACGCTGGTATCAGGAAGGAGGAGGAGGCGACAGGCTTGAAAAACCTCCAGGTAAGTCGAGTCAGCAAAGCTTTATGTCTGAATATGAGGGTGAGGGAGAGGGTGGTGCCAAGGATGGCGGCCACGTTTCTCACTTGGATGCCTGGGTGGATGGAGATGCCATTCATTGAGATGGGAGAAAATAGGAGGAGGCACAGAACTTATTCAAAGAGGCTCTTTTTGGAACCTGTTTTGTCTGAGGTGCCCCTGGGACGTGCCATGGGTCTAGCAGTCTAGATTGGCTCTGCAGTCGCTATTAGGATATATTCATGTGCAGTATCACGGAGAGAGGTCTGGGCTGAAGATCTAAGCATCACCAGCATAGAGATGGTAGCTAAAATCATGAGGCTGGATGACATCTCTTAAGAAGAATATGTAGAATGAGAAGAGCTATGGGCCAAGGAAGGAGCCTGGGGGAAGAGCCATATTTCAAAGATGGGCAGTGGGAGAGGAGTCTCTACATGGAACAGAGAAGAAGCTGTGAGGGAGGAAGGAGGAGAACCATGAATATGCCATGTCATGGAAGCTGTGGTCGGCAGCCTCTAGAGGGCCCCCAGGGACCACTGCCTCCTGGTACTCATGCCCTTGTGTGATCCCCGCCTCATGAGTATGGGCGAGACCTGGTGACTCATTTCTTTTTTTTTTTCCAGTGAGGAAGATTAGCCCTTAGCTAACATCTATTGACAATCCTCTTTTTTGCTGAGGAAAATTGGCCCTGGGCTAACATCCATGCCCATCTTCCTCTACTTTATATGGGATGCTGCCACAGCATGGCTTGATAAGCGGTGTGTAGGTCCACACCTGGGATCTGAACCTACGAACCCCAAGCCAGTGAAGCAGAGTGCATGAATTTAACCACTATGCCACTGGGCCGACCCCTGGTGACTCACTTCTAATGAACAGAAGATGGCAGAAGTGATGGGATGTCACCTCCAAGATTAGGTTACAAAAAGACCATGGCTTTCGTGAGTGCTCGCATCTCTCTCTTTTTCCCCTTCTCTCCTCTCTGCCTCTCTCCTTCCCTTCCTCTCTCTCTCTGTTGGATCATTCACCCTGGGAGAAACTATGTCGTGCCACACACTCACACACACACCCCGAGCCTCCAGAAAAGATCACAACCCCTCAGCTAAGCTGTTCATGGATTCCTGACCCACAGAAACTATGAGATAATAAATGTTTGTTGTTTTGACATGCTAAGTTTGGGGTTGATTTGTTAGCAGAAGCCAAGGGAGGAAAGATTTGCAGGAGAGAGGTACTGGTCAATGGAGTTAAAAACTGCAGGTGAAGACTGAAAAATGTCCTTGCATTTGGCAAGAGAAGATCATTAACAAGCTCAGTGCAAGTGGTTTCAGTGAGTTGAGACTCACACGGGACAAGAAGCCTGGGGCTGGTGAGCAGAGCAGGAATTCTCATGTTAGGGACATCCGTTCTTTCTGCCTGCCCAGTATCCATTTCCCCATTGTCTACAACAGCTCCCTGATTTTTCTCTGAGTAACCACCGATGGCCTACTGGATGTGATTCCATGAGACTGTCCACCAGGGTGCCCAGCTGTCCACAGGCCAAGGGGAGGCCACATGACTTGAGCTGCACCAATCAGAAGCTCTCCCTGGAATCTGAATCGTGAGCTTACGTGACAAGACAACTGAATTGGGTTGGAGCTAATTTGTGCCGCAGCCAGGGCCCTGAGGAAACTGCCATTCCTTCCTAATATCTCGATTCCCGCCACTGCTCTGGTTCCAGTCCTTTTGGAAGCCTGGTTCTTCAGTCTCTCCTTCCATTGTGTGTGCCACCCTTGCTTCCTTCTAATAAATTCCTCGCTTGCTGAAGTTAGCAAGAGTCAGTCTCTGTTGCTTGCAGCCAAAGAACCCTAACTCATACTTGTTCTTTCAAGAATTTTGGATGGGATGAGGAGGAGAGCAAAGGACGAGCACTAGAGGGAGCACAGAGTAAAGGAGGTGGAGGGGTTTTGTTAGTATTTAAGATGGTAGAAATTTAGAAATATTTATAGGCTAAGAAGGAGAGAGAAGAAGGAAGGACTGTCGAAACAGAGAAGGGAAGAATGATGGAGTAATAGTCTGGGAGTCATGATGGGATGGGTGACGCGTGGGTGGAGAGGCTGGACTAGTAGGTTTAGATACATGTAGGTTTCAATCCGAAGCTGAAGGAAATCACGACTGATTAGCCTTGATTTTATTTGTTGAGACTGAAAGTGTGGGGATGGGGCATACTCATGGGAGAGTGGGGCCTGAGAGAAGTTGGAGTGGCACCCACACTCACCACTTCGCCGCCATTCTTCTCTGAGCTGAGCTCAGCCCCTGGACCAAGGTTAGGGATAAGCCGGTAGATGAGGCAGAAGGCCAGAGGTGTAAGAGAATCAAGAGTGTGTGCTGGTCGTTTTCCATGTGCCCTTCCAGGTCCACCTCCATCCTTCTCTACCCATATGGACAGTGTCATCCAGGCTCCCTTGTCCTCTGACTTCTAACGGAAGCACCAGCAGGACATTAGAGTGGGAGAAGAAAGCATTCTGGACATTTTTTCTCCTGCTCCCAGCTCTGTCAGGACCGTGGTTCTGGCAGTGGCTGTACCCTCCACAACTCTGGGGCCTCTCAGGCATGTTCCAGTAATACCACTTCCTTTCCTTACCCTGCAGACCTGGGGGATCACAGCTTCCTGCGGCCTCTGTCTCCCTTGTTGGTTCCCTCAACCCTGCTCACACCCCTGCAAATAGTCCCTTCATTAAATTATCACCAAAATCCCAGCTGTGGTGCCCTCTGTTTCCTGCTGGGACTCGGACCATTAGAGAGCTAGCGAGAGAGATCAGATGGTCCAATGTGAGGCTCTGGCTGGGCAGGGCAGGGAGAAAAGCCAGGAGGAGTCTGGCCGACTGGCAGAAAACAGAGGGATCAAAGGAATGGAGCTCTCTATGAGTTGACGCTACAGGTGTGATGACATCGAGGGCCTGCCAGGCCTGGAAGGTGGGTGCAGGAATCAGAGCGCAGGATACTGGATTTCAAACACAGAATACAGTACTGGGTTGTGGTTAAAACCAGGGGGTTTTAATTTGGGACCCAGAGAGTCCTGTGTTAGAATCCTGGCTCTGCCACTTTACTAAATGTGTCACCCAGGACTTTTCTCCTTCCCTCAAGCCCCAGGTCATTCAACAACTATTTACTACAGGGTGGGTCAGATCCAATCCCTCCCTTGACAAGCTTTGGCTTAGTGGGGGAGATGACCACTGGGGGCATCTCAAAGGGACATATAAGGGGCAGTGAGAGCTCAGATGAGGCAGACACGGCCTCTAATCTGGCTTCTCAGAACTCAGGCTTCCTTGAGCCTTATGCCCTCAAGTTTTCCTACCCTCTGTCCCACTTCCTCATTGACATCTGTTGACTCCCTGGTTACTTCCCCTCATTCCTGGAGACTCTAGCATCTCCTCACAGACTTCCTCTCCACCCCAGCCCCTGCCATCCTGCTGGGATACTTAATTTCCCCGTGATGATCCATCCTTCCAATTATCCAGCCTCTCGGTCTCTTTCCACCTCATCTCTGGTGACCTTCATCCCACTCCAGCCATCCACTCCTATGACCACACCTTGGACTGAGTCATTACCTGGAAGTGCAGCACACATAGCAAACATTTACTGGGCACTTATACCACATGTCGGACACTGTGCCAAATGGTTCACCTGTGTTCACACCTCACACAGACCAGCAAGGTTGGTATTAGTATCCTCATTCTAAAGATGAGGATACACACTCAGGAAGGTGAAGTCACTTCCCTGGGTGACACACTTACTGAAGTGGCAGAGCCAGGATTCTAGCATAGACCTTCTGAGTCCCAAATAAAAAAACCCCACTCCCTTGATCCCTCTGTTTTCTGCCAGTCTTCCAGACCCCTCCTGGCTTCTCTCACTCGCCTGCCCAGCCAGAGCCTCATATTGGACCATCTTATTTACCCTTGATTTTGTTCCATTTCTCTCTCTCTATTCTCTTTACTTTTAATAACCTAATACTTAAAAAAAAAAAAAGCTTTTATTCAATTTAAACAAATGTTTCCAGAGATCTTCACACGTTATTCCATCTGTCTGGAATACCCTTGCCCATTCTATCCACCCAAAGACCTCCTACTCCTCATTCAAGAATAAGCAGAAATTAACCATAAGGGAAAAGAAAAATAAACCACAATGGTATACTACCATACGTCTATCAGATGGCAAAATTAAAGTGTCTGATGATATTGGGTATTGGCAAGGATGTGAAGGGACTAGAGCTCTCATTCAGTGCTGGTGGAAGAATAAATCGGTATAAACACTTTAGAAAAATAGCTTGGCAGTGTGATAGGCAGAAAAATGTCCCCCCAAAGATGTCTATGGTTCAATCCCTGGAATCTGTGAATGTTATTTTATGTGGCAAAGACTTTGCAGATGTGATTGAAGTAAGGATTTTGAGATGAGATTATCTTGAATTATTTGGGTGGGCCCTAAATACAATCACATGTGTCCCTATACCAGGGAAATTTGACACAGACAGAAGAGGAGGCAATGTTACCAAAAAGGCAGAGATTGGAGTGATGCGCCCACAAACCAAGGGATGCTGGCAGCCACCAGAAGCTGGAAGAGGCAAGGAACAAATTCTCCCCTAGAGCCTCCGGAGGGAGTATGGGCCTGCCAACACGTTGATTTTGGCCCAGTGAAATGGATTTTAGACTTCTGGCCTCCAGAATTGTGACAGAATACATAAGTGTTGTGTTAATCCATCAAGTTTGTCGTCATTTGTTACAGCAGCCAGAGGAAACTAATACAGGCAGTATCCACCAAACCTGAACATACTCTGATCCATGTCCAGCAGTTCCACTTCTAGGTGTACCCCATCAGAAATGTAAGCATTTGTTCACCAAAAAAAATGCATAAGAATGTTCACAGCAGCATCATTCCTAACAGCTCCAAACTGGAAACAACCCAAATGTCCATCAACAGTGCAATGCATGAAATACTTGTGGGATGTTCATACAGTGGAATACTATACAGCAGTAAGAATGAGTCAACTGTAATAAACACAACATGGAAGAATCTCACATACACAACGTTGAAAAAAGGAACCAGACACAACAGGAAACATATTGTATGATTCTATTTATATCAAGTTCAAAAAGATAAAATTAACTATGTCATTGAGTGACGTAAAACTAGAAAATTAAAGAAAAGCAAGGAATTCTTACTGTAAAAGACAGGATAGTGTTCCCAGCTAGGGGAAGAGGGGGTTTGTGATCAGGAGGGAGGACACGACAGAATGGTGTGTGTAGCGGGGACTTCTGGGTGTACATTTGTTTCATGCACTTTTCTGAATGTTATTTTTCACAATTAAAAGGTATGGTGGTGGTGATGTAGTGGTGGTGTTAACTTTTTTTTTTGGCGAGGGGAGGAAGACTAGCCCTGAGCTAACGTCTGTTGCCAATCTTCTTCTTTTTGCTGAGTAAGATTGGCCCTGGGCTAACATTCGTGCCCATCTTCCTCTACTTTGTATGGGACGCCGCCACAGCATGGCTTGACAAGCCATGTGTCAGTCAGCGCCCGGGATCCACACCTGCGAACCCCGGGCCTCCAAAGCGGAGCCTGCGAACTTAACTGCTACACCACTGGGTGGCCCCTGGTGGTGTTAATTTTTAATAGAACAAACAGAGAGCTTCCCAATCCACGAAGCCTCTCTGGGTCCCTCCACCCAGGGTCCCCTGGGCTCCTCCAGCCTCGGCTGCTTGTTCAGTCACTGACCACTCTGGGCTGTGACGCACGGTGACCCAGTCTGGCTTACCCACCAGAACAGGAGCTCTCCAGAGCCACCACCCAGGCTAGAGTCCTCTCAGGGTCCCCAGGAGAGGCCAGCCCAGGGCCTGGCACTCACGAGGCCTCGTGGAACATGCGCTGCCATGTCCCAGGCACACCAGGCCTACCTCACATTACCACCTTATGTTGTAATTGTCAGGGCCCCTGTCTATCTGCCAGCATGCGGTAGCACGTGACTGCTGACCCAGTGAGGGGGTGGCTGGCTCTGCATTGCCACTTACCTTTGCCTCCGTCCATCTGTCTCTCTACATCCCATTCAGGCATATTCCCTAAGGCCTTCGCAAGGGCTGTTCTCTCTGCCTGGAATGTGCCTCTCTGTCGTTCTGCTGAACTCCTACTCTTCCTTCAAGAGTCAGCCCCCATGCTCCTCTCCTCCGTGAAACCATGGCCGGCCTTCCTCTGAGCTCCCCACAGGCTCCCATTTCCCTTGGCCACAGCCTGTCCATGCCCTGCCCCACAAAATCCTGTTTCTCGACTTCCGAAGCTTTTTTACTTCCCTGGGTTGTCCTCACGGCCCGGGTCTGACCCACTTCTGGGCCTCAGGGGTCTGTCCGTCACTCCCGGCGCCCCACGCAGGCTCCGGCAAGCCCAGGAGAGCTCCACAGTGCATGGCTCAGAGAGGCTCTGGAGGGGCCAGACCTTGCCTCGAGGTTCCCGCCACCAGACTCCTGGAACGCACTGCGCCTGCGCAGGCTCTGCAGCTTCGCGGTTAGGCTCCCCCTACTTCCGGCGTGGCACGCACGTGCCTACGAAATTGGCGGATCCCGAGTCCAAAAGGGTAGAGCCGGAGGGGCCTAAAGAACTGGGCGGGGCTGACGCAGAGCGCGGGGCCTGAATCTTGCCCACTAAGGGGGCGGGGTTAATTACTCACAAGGGGCGGAGAGACAGATCCCAGGGCCTGAGGGAAAGGCAAATACTGTAATTTAGCGCCGCGGAAGCCAGGACGAGCAGCAGCTCCCACCCCCAGGCACCACTGTAAACCCAAGTAGAGAGCCCCAAATCTTGGAAGATCATGAAAAGAAAGTCTGCTGCCGCCCAGGCCAAGGAGAGTCTCCCAGCTGGAGAGGAGGAGAAAGGGCTTGGAAGCCCCCACCTCCCTCCCCAACCTAACTTCATCCACCAGGGGAGAGCTGCTCTCTCTCTTAGTGCTGCTTCTCTATCCCTCGAGCAAGTCACTTCCCCTCTCTGAGCCCTTTCCTGTCAAAAATGGGGGTAAATGCCTACTTTACACAGGGTGTCTAAGTATTAAAAAGATCTTGAACAGGTGCACAGCAGACCTTAGCTCCCTCCCTGAGAGGGTAAAGGGACAGTCTGGGGTCACATGGCAACTAGGGGGACCAGGTCTTGACTACTGGACAACTAGACTTGCCACCCTATCCCTATCCATCAACACAGGTTCCCAGGTGTGGGCAGATGCATCCCTTCCCCCAGGAAAGGCCAGGGGTTGGAAATCCCTGCCCATCCCACTGCCAACTCCCCCACCCTGGTTCCCTTCCCCCTCAGGAAGGAAAACCCCCAGTTTTAGGTAAGAAACTTGAGTTCTAAGACCTTAAATAAAGGGTGGGGAAAAAGCCAGCGGCCACTACCTCAGCTGTAGACACAGGGCAGCGGGAAGAAGTTATTTGGCCTCAGGAGGAGGAAGAACAGAGATCCAGATTTAATAGGTGGTGACTGTCAGGTGTGCAGTGGGGAGCCCCCCGGAGAGGGGTTCTAGGCGGAGAACCCTGGCCACTAATCCGTTTGGTTTCCAAACCTTTGGGCTCTGTCAGCCTTGCAGACAGCTGGCCCACCTCACTGAACTAGTTGAAAATACTGGCACTGCCAAGGACATACGGGACAAAAGCATGTGCAAATGGGGTTGGTAGAGTTATGATTCCAAGGCAGTATTTCCTCCTTTGATAGATGAGCAAACTGAGGCCCAGAGAGGAGGGCAAGCCTGTGGTAGCAACTGGCAGATGATGATCCAGCATCCTGCCTACCCTCCAGCCCAATACTGGGCCAGGAACTCGGTGATTGGTACTGGGCCCAGGCTCTCACCAGCTCCTTCCTCCAGCCCATAAAGAAAGAGTCCGAAGGAGCCTTGATGCCCACCTATGCCTCTTCCAGGGCAGTTTTATTGGTGTCATTTGTAAAAGGCCTTTCCCATCAGCCCCAAGCCTTTGCCTTTCCTTTCTGAGAAGATAGCTGGTTTCTGGTCCTGGCCCCATGGGCAACAGCATACTTAATCTGATGCTGCTGCAACACACGCAGTGTGACACTGTGGGGGCAGGTCCATGCGCAAATCTTCATCCAGCTCTGGGGAGCAGGAGGAGGTGGAGAGCCAGGTCAGTGTGTAGAAGCTGGGCAGAGCTCTGGCTGACTGTAGAAATGTGTGGGCAAGGTGAGCAGGCCCCATGTGCACCCCAGCTCCAGTGCCCAGTGTAGCTGAAGCCCAGGGTTGGGGGCAGTAAAATCAGAGATCCTGAGAGAGAAGCCCTTAGGCCAAAGAAGTGTATGGAGCAGGCCAGGGCAGGAGCCCAGGGAAGATTTCAGAGGAGTAGTGTGTGTGTGTGCACACAGCCCAGGGTTGGGGACATGATGTGCAGGGGGCCTTTGGTGAGTGTGTGGCTATGCCTCCCTTCCTTTGGGATCTGCATGCCTGAAACCCTGGCCTCCTGAAGCTAAGGGATCACACCTGGGGGTGGGGCTGGGGGAGGTCGGGAAGGAAACTCAGAGTCCACATCCTGTGGGAGGGGCTGTCAGGAGGCCAGGCTGTCAGCGGGCCTGGCCATCTGTCGCAGTCCTCAGAGTTGCTGGAATGACAGTCCTCTAGGGGCAGAGATGGTCATCCTCCAGGGGAGAAGGTGGCCCAGAGGCTAGGAGATGGGGTCAGTCCTGTCAGATCCAGGATCAGGAGGCCTCAGTCGAGCGCCGTCCCCCCTCCTCCTCCATCAGCAGCAGGCGGCGCCGGCCAGCCTCATAGTCGGCCTCATCCACACTGACCAGCAGGCGGACAGCCTCCCGGCCCACGGCCTCACGAAGGGCCTCAGTCAGGAACACACCCCGAAGGGCCTGCAGCAGGGCACCACTCAGGTAGTCGCCCCAGAAGGCGTCCAGATAGGAGAGCTCTGAGAACTTGATGTCACACACCACGGAGCCCAGGTCCCGAGAGCGCAGCACTGCTGTGGCCTGCCCAAACACGTCCAGCTGCCGCGCGAGCGCCTGGGGCCTCCGGGATGCCACGCCCTGCTCCAAGGCGGGCCCATGTTCGCAGTACTCTGCTCGCACCCTGAGCCGGATGTCTGCAGAGAAAGAGGGACTGGTCAGGGAGGGGCCAACACTGGACACACTTAGCAGGGGGACCGGCCACCCTCCCTCCCTCGAGCCTCCTCCACAGGCTCCTCCCACTGCCCCGTGGGTTGCACTGCACCTGCCCCACATCCTTCCCCCTTCCAGTAACCACACCCAAGTACGGGTGACACCCTCACACAGCTTCCCTCTGTGTGGTCTGGCCTCTGTTACCTCCTGACCTTGTGACCTCCTCCTCTTCCCCTCACATGCCCCACTTGCAGCCTCACCACCTCCTTGCTGCTCCCTGCCCACCAGGCAGGTTCCACCCGGCCCTGCCTCTCCTTCAGCTGGGGACGCTCTGTCCCCAGTCTCCACAGGACTTGCTTCCTCACTTCCTTCAGGTCTCTGCTCAGATGCCACCTTCCCAGCAGGCCGACCCCAACCTCCCTATTAAAACTTTACCCCCACCCGGCCCTGGCGTTCCCAGTCCCCACCCCTGCTCCATTTCTTCCCAAGGCACTTCCCACCTTCTGACCTGCTCTATGCTGTCCCCTCTGTCATGTTCATCAATGTCTTCCCTCAGGGTGAGCTCCTGCAGGAAGCAATGTTGGCCTGTTTTGCTCACACAGGAGGTGCTCAATATGTATTTGTGAAAGAACCAACGCACGAACGAACGGACCCGCCTTTAGGCAACCAGCCTCACCCTCTCCCACCCTCAACAGTGAGACTCATGCAGGCCAACCACATCCCCAGCCCCCACCCACCAAGCAAGCACCAGGCCCAGGAGACTCGAGGCTGGAACTGGGCCGGCTCTACTGGGAAGCAGGTGCTCTCTTTCCACAGAGGCTGCTCAGACGGTGGGCTATAAGCCCGGAGCTGCTGTGGGCCATTTTGCCAGCAGGAGGGGAAAGAATGATGCCTACACAGGGCCAACAACAGAGAGGAAAAGACTCCTGAGTTCATCACATGAGCCCCAGAGCACCTGGATTTTCAGCTACAATCAATTCCCTTTTTGCTTAAGTCAGTCTGAGTTGAGTTTCTGTGACTTAAAACTCTGCCCACACCTGCCCAAATGAGGTGGCAGCTCTGCGCAGGGGGGAGGACATGGACTTCTGAGGCTATCCCTGTAAACATGTCCTCAGTCACATCACCTCCTTGTGGAATTGCTGAACTCCCACCTATGAATCGGGCTGCTAGCAGAACCTCCTCTCCACACACAACACAGGCTGTCCTGAGGACCCACTATAAGCTGGAAATGACAAGCACTAGACTCAAATTGACTCATTTAATCCACAAACGACCCTGTGAGGCAGGCCCCATAATCACCCCCAATTTACAGATGAAGAAATGGAGGAGAAGTGAAGTGACTTGCCGAAGGTCACGTGGCCAGGCACTGGCCATGCCCAATAGAGGTCACTGAACCTCCTATGCCCCAGAGAGCAGCTTCGGGTCAATGGAGCCAACTCCAACCCAGGAGCCTTCAGACACTAGCTGTGTGACCTGGGACAAATTACAACCTCTCTGAGCCCAGGTTCCTGCCTAAACCGTGGGACAATCCCTTCTGTGAAGAGCTGTTCAGAGGATTAAAAAGAGAGCAATGGACAGAAAGGAACTGGCTAGCATTGTACACAGTGCCCAACAGGTGCTCCAACAATGATAGCCGCCAACACCTCTGATGTGCCAAAGGCTTTATGCTCAGGGATTCAGCAGGATCAGCCCTGTGGGGCAGGGGCCACATTCAGCCCACTGACAGATGAGGAAACTGAAGCTCTGGGGGGGGAACTGTCATGCCCTGGAATCCCTTCACCTTTCTGAGACCATGTCAGCAGCAGAGCAGAAAGTAGAAGGCAGGTCTCTGATCCCCCAGACGACTTCTCAGCTCCACCCACTTCCTTCTCCCACCCCAAACCCCAAACCCGTCCTCCTTCTGCCTCGAAGGGAACCTCACCCTCTCTGCTCGAGGCCCAGGGAAACCTGCCAGGCCTTGGCCCCCAGGACCTCCACGACACTCAGGCCCAGCTCCCTCCATCCTAAGGACCAGATAAGACCTCTGGGCCCACATCCTTCACCCCTGAGGTTCTGAGCACGCCCGCAATTGGAGTGGGTTGGGGAGCAGGGTACTGGGAGGAGCAGCACCTGTCCAAGGCCACACGGGGCTGCTCAGTGGCAGAGGCACAGAGCCAGGTGGCGGAGTCCGACAGACCTTGAGGCGAGTCCCGGCTCTGCCACTCTTTAGCTGTGGGGCCTTGGGCATGTGACCTCACCTCTCTGAGCCTCAGTTTCCCCATCTGAAAAACATAAACAGACAAACAAGAGGTCCCTGCTGCACAGTGGGGTCATGAAGATTAAATGAGGCAACTCGTGAAGCGCCTGACCCAGGGCCTACCATACAGAAGGCACCCCAAAACAGGAACTGGGATTTCAACACCCACCTCTCTACCCCACAGCCCCTGCCCAAGCCTTACCCTCTCTTGCCTGGGCCCTGAGCCAACCTTCTTCCTCACCTCCTCAGTCCCAGCTACATCCTTCCACACCCTGCCCTCCAGTCACAAGGGAAGTACTCCCCGCACAAGCCTTACTCACAAAATGACCTGTCCACCTCCTCTGACCAGAGGGCCCCCACTCACCCACCAAGGCCCAGCTCACAGGACCCCACGTCCCACCCAGGTGAATCCTGCCCAGGTCGCCTTTCTCCTCAGCACAGATTGCCACTAGACCTGTGGTAAAAACTGTCTATTCACCCAGAGCATGCCCCCCGACCTTGGGGTGGGGGCAGGACCAGGGTGGACTTGTGTGTGTCCCGTTTATTCTTTCATTCAACATATTTACTAAGTGCCAGAAACACTGGGATGACATGAGCACCCCGCCACAAGTGGGACTGGAAGTCAGGGAGCACTTCTCGCGGGCCAGGCCCTACTCAAGTGCCTTCCCTATCTTAGTCCCCTGAATCCTCAGAGTACTTTCATGATCCCCATTTACAGATGAGGAAATCCTTCACTAGACCACAGTCCAACCTCTGATCTGGAAAGCAAGAGGACAGCACACAGAGGGAGAGGACAGGGAGACTCCTGTCCTTTTTCCTCAGGGAAAAAGGAGATGTGCATTATCTGAGCCATCGCTCCATCCCTGACCCTGAATCACATGCGTTGCAGGCAATCTCTCCTTTACTCTTCACCAAAATAATTTACTAACAACAGGTGATACTTATATAGTACTTACTGCAGACTGGCACACGCTTCACATCTACTGACCCTTTTGATCATCCAGCAATCTATGAGGCAGAGCTATTAGACCCTTTATGCAGATGGAAAAACTGAGGCACAGAGGATGAGTCACCTGCCCGAGGCCACACAGGCAGGAAGTGGCAAAGCTGAAATTCCAGTCGAGGTGCCTGGCTCCACAGCCTGAACTCTTAACTACCCCTACGCTGTTTGCTGCCTCTCACACAACCATATACAGAAATCTATAATTAAAACACATCCCGGGGGCCAAGAGAGAAAATTACAGACAGCGAGCTGTAATTTAGATTGAAACGATCAGAGAGGACCTCTCCAGGAAATGACATTGGAAGTGAAATGTGAAGGAGAACAAGTAGGTCAAGACAGAAAAACAGGGAGAAGAGAAGAACAGCACTCCCAGAAGAGAGAACAGCACGTGTGGAACTCCAGAGGCAGAAAATGAACTTGCAGCCTTCACAGACAGGGGGCCAGTGTGGCTAGACCATGGAGAAGGAGAGGGACACAGGCGACAACTGGATGGGTAGGGCTGGGTGGGGCCAACTATACCCTGGCAGGCCTGGGGAAGGGAGTCTAGTGCTTCTTGAGGTGACCTCTCCTCAGTGGCCTCCTCCGTAAAATGAGGCTCCTCCCAGCACCTGCTCTCGTGGGGCCACTGTGAGGATTACATGGCTGGATGCAGGTAAAGAGCTGAAGCCAGTGCCTGGCATGTAACGCATCCTCCTAGTACCGCAGGAAGGACAGGACCTGACACTGAGACGACTCCCACTGCTCTGCAGAAACATCAAGGTGGTCAGGAACAGGGCTAGGGCAGCAGTCAGGGAAGGCTGAAGGTGGCTGGTCTAGGATGGAAGCAGTAGACATGGAGAGAAGTAGATGGACTGGCCCAGGTGTGATAGTGAGGGGCGAGGCAGGAAGAGTACCCAGTACCCGTGTGACCTGGACTAGGGGATGGCTGAATTGTTTCCTCTGGCCAGGAACACCAAGTATTTGTCAAGTGTCCCTCTCCACTGGGGCAGCTGGACTGTAATGCTCCCTGCCCCCAGAGCAGGGGCTGGGGCTACACCTTCCTAGAAAGGAGAGCTGTTCCTGCTTCCTGTACTCAGGTGGGCCCCAGCGCCCTCCTGTCCCCCAACACCATGCTCCACCAGTGGTCTCTCTTCTGGGGCAGGATAAGACGCAGGGAGAAACGGGAGAGGTTTCCCAGTGGGGACCAGGAGAGGTATAAGCGCCAGGTCCTGCACCACGTGAGCAGGCTTGCAGGCCAGGACCTGTGCTGGTTATGGCTGGGATCGGGGATGATTCTCACCTCAGGTCTCCCTGCCAGGAGTTCCTGGTAAGGAGGCTGAGGGCAAAGAGAACTGTGCTCCCAGGGTGCGTGATGGAGAGAGACAGTCAGGGAGCTCCAAGGGAAAGACCCCTGCCTTCCGCTGCCACACCAGGGTCAGCCCCACCCTCCTCTGGACAATGGCAAGACCCCTCCCTTGCTCCAGTCTCTTCCCCAAGACACAGCCAGAGTCACTGTGTCAAATATAAAGTTTCTCAACCTCTACTGAACTAATGGATGGAGGCAATGAGAAGCTGCGTCAATATCAGAAAGATAAGCAGCCAATGCCTGCTTCCTGACGGAAGAACACAGTACTACCTAGGAAGTGAGCTTGAAAAAACAAAACATCAAACCAGAACCTGATCAAACCTCACCAGACCCAACTACCAATTTTCGGGAAATACAGATGACAGAGGAACCCGTTCAATCAACCCCATGGCAGGATGAATTGGCAAAAAAAATCCAGTCTCTTGGAAAACGCTACGCGACAACCACTTTCAACAAACGCAATAAGGCAGGGAAAGAGAGATGGTATGGAATCCCATGGATTAGGAGAGACCTGACAGAACCAATATTTATAGGAATTGGAATCTGAGCACGGATTAGATGTTTTAATAGCAAGGGATTACCGTTAATTTTTTTGGTGTGATAATTTCTTTTTTAGGAATTCTTATCTTTTAGAGGTACATAGTAAAAAATCTACAGATGAAATAACAGGACACCTGGAACTGACTCCAAAACAGCACAGTGATGAACCAAGATCAGCTGAGGCTGGGTGATGGGGAGCCGGGGCTCATTACACTAGTCTGTCTGCATCTGGATCTTCTCCAGAAAATAGGTTTGGGGAAGAAAGCAAAGCTCATCCTGTCATTCAAATCCTTGGACTGCTTTCCATCATTTGAAAAAATGCAAAGCCCTGGTCACCTGTCCTGCCCTCACCTCCTGGCAGCCTCCTCTTTGCTCCCTCGGCTCCAGCCTTGCCAGCTTCCTCACCATCCCTTCACCACCACTGGCACACTCCCACTCAGGCCTTGGCTCCTGCTGTCCCCTCTATCTGGAACACTCTTCCCTAGTCATCCATACAATCACTTTCTCTCTTCTGAGAGGACTTCCTAGACCACCCTATCTTGAAAATATGTCTAAAACTACTTTTTCTATCACTCTCTAACCCCTTGCCCTGCTTTGTTTCTCTTCATTGCTGAATGTGAAGTTTCTCTCTGTCTCTTGGCTTTCTCATCCCACCAGAACACAAGCTCCATGAGGACAAGGGCCTTCCATCCCCGCTGTGCCGAGCATGTAAGAGCTCTATAAATATATACAGAAGAACCAAGTGAACAAACCCAAGTTTCATCCCAGCCTCACCCCTGCCACTCTGCACGATGAGGGACATCTCCCCTACCCCAATGGCTGAAATCAAGGACAGGCAAGTAGCACTCCCAACACAGTGCCCAGTGGACGGCCGAGAGGGACATGGAAACTCAGGTCCTGTGTCCAAGCCCAGGATTCCCATCCCCTCCATCATACTCTCGAGTTTAGTCTGGTTCTATCCCCTAGTGCGGGTCAACCTCATGGTTGCCACGGGTGAAGAGGGGGCAAGAATGGTAGGCCCCTTCCTCACTCAGGTCTGCAGGGGCCTCCTTCCACACTTGGGACTGGGCCTCATTAAAGGTAAGCCATCTCCATATTCAAAGGGGAAAGCCAAGGCGCTACTGGGGAGAGCCTCACTCCAGCCCCACCCTGCCCGGTGAGTCAGCAGTCAGACCTGCTCACCCATCCCCCCCCAGCAAGAGCCAGCCACACCCCGATTAACCACCTCCCTGCCCTCAGGGAAGAGAACTGAAGTCTCCACTGGCAAGACCTCTCCCTAGCTTCAGCCTGGCCTGCTCCCTAGGGAGGCAGGGACTCCTTTGGCAGCCCAGCCAGCCTGGTGGCTCTGGTAATTATCGCCTGACTTGAGGGAGAGTCACCACCCCAGGCAGCCACCCCCTTGCGCCACAGGGGCAGAGCACACAGGCTGGCTCTACTGGTCTGCTCCTCCTGAAGGTGGTATCTGCAGCCTCATCTATGGAGTGGATGTGACACCCTCAGCCTGGAGGGCCAAGACACGGGGCACTGGGAGGAAGCAGGTGTGCATGCTTTGCAGGCTGGAGAAGGCGCTGCACATGGCAGGAGAAAGCATCCCCGGCAGAGGTCTCCCGGGGAATGCAAAGCTGCTGCCACCTCAACCTTCCCACCTATAATTCCACCACCCTCCCACTCCGGCCTGAGCATCTTACTGGCTGATCCCCTCTGAGTCCCCAGGCTTGGCTATCTCAGAGAAGGGGGTACCAGAGGGTGTGGGGGGGGGTGTTTGTGTGAGAAAGAGCTAGCGTGCCCACCCATGCCTGTGTCCTCCCCCAGGATCAGGTGGAATTTCTCAAGTGCAAGGTCTAAGCATGAGTCTCCACAGCAAAGCCCCCAATCCGTCCAACCCAACCTGTCCACAGGTCCGGTCAGCCATTTGTCCAAACTGTTTCCTTATTTCCTTAGTCTACTCCCTGCTCAACTACCCAAGGCCAGACCTCTGCCCTCTCCTTCCTGTTGGACTGCACGGCCTCTTTTCATTCCTTTCCCTGCTTCCACTTCAATTTACTTAACACACACCTGACAGAGCACGTGCTATATGCTTGGTGCTGTTGTAAGTACTTCACAAATCGTAACTCATTTATTAACGGATTTACCAGATGGGGTCAGATTTCCTTTAAAAACAGGTTATCAGATCACCTTACTCCCATTTCAAACCCTTGGACAGCGCTTGATGCATGGAATAACACCCAAACTCCCATCTGCTCCGAGGCCTGCCAGGCCCAGCCGCTTGGCCCCTGCTGGGCTCCTCCACCCGCTCGCCCTTCATGGCACTTACTGTCTAACACAAGCTTTGGTTTCACTGCTCTGTCACCTACAGAAGGTCACCTTCACAAGGACAGGCACCTCACTGCTGTTCCTGCCCCAAGTAGGTGGCACGGTAACAGTGAGAAAAGCAAACTGGGCCACACGCTGCTCCGAGGGTATTACATGGGTTATCTCATTTTCTCTCTCAACAATCTTAGCTGAAAGGTACCATTATCAGCCTCACTTTACAGATGGGTTCAGTCTGTATTGAACTTCAGCCCAAGGTCAGACAACCTATTTAAGTGCCAAGGCCAGGATGTGAATCGGGCAGTCCATCCCAGGGTCCTTGTTCTTTACCCCTGCATTATTCCACCACCACAGAAGAAACAGCTGTTAAATAAGTAACCCCCTGCAAATGTCTACTGAATAAACAAATGAAATTGGGGGCAGGGGGTTGTCAGGGAAGGCTCCCTGGAGAAGGTGGCATATAACGTGATCCTTCAACTATGGGCAGGATATAGACAAGCAAGATGGCAACAGAAAGAACAAGGATTCCACTGTGCTGAATGGATAGACGGGAACCACTGCCCACCCGCTAGGTGTCACACTCCCGTGAGTGCCCGTTTCTCCCACCCTCTGGTCTGCTGCCTGCCACGGGCACTGTATATGCATTCCCCAAGGCCCACAGACACCTACCACAGGTCACTTTGCCTTCTGAGGTGGGCCTGGCTGGCTCCTGCTGCTGTTGGGGGGTGGCTGGGCCCCCTCTCCGCCGCCGTCTGGCACCACCACTGGGCCGGCCCCGACTCCGGCGCTGCCGCTTGGTCGGTGGGGAGCCTGGAGAGAGAAAGATGGGGCAGGTAAGGACCAGGATGATAGGTGGAGCACCAAGGTGGGTGCCTGGGGAAGAGCTCGAGGCTGCTCTCCACGCCATGATACCCTAGGTGACCCCTCTGCTTCCTGGGCCTCAGTGGCCCTGTCTCTAAGATGAAGAGTACAACCTAGCATCATTTAGAAGGACAGATGAGCATGCTCCACCACCTGGGCAGTCCCACTCCTAGGTATGACCCTAGAGAAACCCCTGCACGCTCACACCAGGAGACAAGCATGACAACCTCTGTTTATAGTTTATACCCAGGTAAACCCGAAAACTGTGAACGCCTGGCAAGAAGACTACAGAGCAATTTCCGGGATAGACTGTTTAGTGAAATAGAGCAAGGTGCAAAACAAGTGTCTACAGTTTGCTACACTTTGCATAACAAAGGAGGGGAAGCAAGAATATATATGTATTTGCTACTTTTGCAAGATTAAACACTGTAAACATAAACTAGAAATGAATGAAATTGATTACCTATTAACTGGATAGATCAAAGACAGTGGAAATAATACTTTTAAGAACATCTTTTCTATATACTTTAGTTTTGACTTGGAGTCATGTAACTTTGACAAATTCAAAAAATATGAGAGACAAAAACAAACCATAAAATTAAATACCAACAGAAAAAAAGAACCTAACTGTATATATAATTGGTAACACAAATAGGAGGAGAAAAGAATTCTTTCAAGTAACTTGGAAGAACATTCTGACTGTAAACTCTCAGTAGGATATACTCCGAGGACAACTAGAACCACAAATAAATCTTATGTTACATTCAGCAGACATAGTCCGCATTGCTATTGACATAATTTTGAAGCTATTTTATTATTGTTGTAAAATAAAGCAAATAAATCCATCTCTCAATGTTATTAAGAACCAAGATTTTCAGTTTAAGAGAAAAAAACCCTTGTAATGCTAATTTTAAATTGAAAATACTAATATAAACTTTTTTTAAGCGCAGTTTCTAGCTCTGTCCACTAAAAGAATCTAGAAATAATGCACACACTCAGCACCCAGATCTGGGTCTCTAAATACTACTGCTTCTAGAACAAACCAGGCTTCTGGAAACAGCTGACTCCACGGCTGGGGAAGGGAAAGCACAAGTGAGCCCAAGACACCTCACAGTGCCACAAAGTAGGAAGTGCCAAAGACTGATGGAGACATGTCAAATAACACAGGAGCTAGGCAATTTTGACACCAGGAATAATAAATAATTGATTACAACACAGTAAATAAACAAGAATACATGAGTCCACAGTGCTACTACCCCCTCAAGAGGCGGGAGGGTGAGGGGAGAGAAGGAAAACTCCTCTTGAAAGAATGCCAGCTAACAGATGTGGAAAAATGGAAGAATTAGAAAATCACCATTTTGCAAACACCAGTGTAATAACTGGTCCTGGCAGGGTCACTAATGGATGCTAAACCCACTGGGGATGCTGGGGAACAGGATGTGCCAAAACAACATCCTGCAGATTGTTTACTAACCATAAAGAGAAAACAATGTCCCTTCACAAAGGACAAATACGGCAGACACCACCTTAGCTAAATGATTCAACTTGTCCTTCACAACAGGAAAAACCAGACCTTACGCCTCCTGATGTGCTCCAGTGTGAAGCACATGGCATCAACGAAGGAGCATTCCCGCCTAAAACATGCACCCGAATCTAAGCAAGCCTCAGACCCAATTCCCACTTCACAGGAAATACAGGGGCCACAGGGACAAGTTAAATGACGCCATCAGGAAATTGTCAGACACTTCTGGAAATAATCAGGACAATCTACAAAACAACTGGCCTGGTAGGGTCAATAAGTCAATGTCACGGAAAAAAAAAAAAAAAGGTATATTGTGAGGAAGGAGGTTCAGTTCTAAAGTAAGAGGTTAAGGAGCCATGACAACTGAATGCAGAGCAACTCAACTACGAGCGGATCCTGAAAGTGGAGACAATCTTGGGGAGATTTGAAAACAGACTGTTAAGACATCAGAGAATTATATTTACTTTCCTAGGTATGATAATGGTCTTGAAGTGGATAAGAGAATCTCCTTATCCTCAGGAAATGCCTACTGATACAGGAGTAAAGTATCCTGATGGCCATAATTTACTTTCAAAAAGAGTTCAACAAAAATCCCAGAATTACATGTACACCCATGTAAAGCAAAAGTGGCAAAATGTTAAAATTACCGAATCGGGGTGGAAGATACCAGCATGTTCACTGTACTAATGTTTCAACTTCTCTGTATGTTTGAATAACTAAAAAATGGGGGAGGGGAAGACTGGATAAATTAATTGGCACAGAAGTTAAAACAAACCAACTAGGGGTACTCAACATGAATAAATCTCAGAAACACATCCAGCAAAGACAGCCATGTGATACCCATGATGCGATGCCATTTAGATGAAAAAAACCACAAGAAACAATTCCATATGTTACTTCTGGACACAAGCTTTTGCAACAATAATAAACATACACACAACAAAAATGAGAGAGAATGAGTCCTCCAGCCCCTTCCTTGATGAGCCATGACGGGGGAGGTTCATCAGGGTTCAGAAGGAGGCGAGGGACACTGCCATTATGCCCACCCAGCTGGGCTCACCTGTCTCCCACTGACCCTGCTGAGCATTTGAAGAACTGCTTGACTGCCGACGGCGACGGCAGCTGCCCTCTGTCCTCTTTGAAGAAGAGCTGGAGGTGCCATAATTGTAGCGTTCTGGAGACACTAGAGGGAGAAAAGAATGGAAAGAAGTGTTCACAGCCTGCAGCCCCTCCCAGGCCCAGCTGCCAATTCCCATCCCGAGATGAATGCCTGCCCCACAGGGTGCCCAAGTACCCCAGAGGTCAGAGCCCAGACACCTACCCCTCTCAAACACCTCCTGCCCAGCGGTTGCCCAAAGCCTCCGCAAAGAGAGAACTCATCACCTTCTGGGGCCAACCCATGTCTACAGCAGCTCCAAATGTCAGGGTTACTCTGTAAGCTGAGTCATGGGCAGAATCCCTGCAATGTTACCCCCCCCTCAATTGCCCCTAGCTCTCCCTGAGGCTCAAGAAGGAAGCAGGCCTCTGTGTAGGCTTCCCAAATCTCTTCCAGAGCCTGACCCTCAAACATTCTCTTCCAAAAATGCTGTCAGTTCTTCTCCAGTGCTGCCCTTCTCTTGTTATCCAAATCTCACGGGCTTACTCTGGGCAGGGGAAGTTCACAATCCCCCTCCCGAAACTAGCCACTGCACCTCTAGTAGCCCAGCCAAGGGCTCAACAGCTTGAGGCCTATGCACACATGGGGCTCCTGTGCCTTAAACTCTCCCAGCTCCTCACCTTCTCAGAACTGCTGTCCTCCAGAAGTACTTCTCTCACAAAGATTAAGGGTATCAACTCAGGAAACCCAGCCGGCCGGGTTTGAATCCTGGCTCCCACACTTTCTCCCTGTGTTATCTGCAAGCCCCTGTGTGACATGGCTTCTCGCTACCTCTCTGCTCTTGTTTTGGTCCCCTCTGCTCCTGCCACACTGGCCTCTGACGATCCCAAACTCATTCTTGCCTCAGGGCTTGAAAGCTTGTCTTTCCCTCTGCCTGGAATTTTCTCCTCTGAGGTCTATGCACAGCAGCGGTGTGGCCTCAGTCCAAATGCTACCTTCTCAGAAAGGTCTTGACTGGTTATCTCATCTAAGGGGCCTCCCGTCACTTTGAAGCTCTATTACTTTTAGTCCATCTATAACCATATCTAAAAATAAATTATCTGTCTTAATGTCTGATTCCCCCACTACACATAAGCTTCATGGGGGAAGAAACACTGTCAGTCCTGCCACCTTGTGTCTCCCGTGCCCAGCACACAGGACTCAGTTCTTATATGCTGGCAAGCTGCTTAACTTCTCTGAACCTGTTGTTTTCCCTGTACAGTGGGGAGAGTAACAAGACTTCCTCATGGGATTAGAGGGCGAATATAAGGTGATGGCTCATATGAAGAGCTTTACACTATGCCTGACAAGAAATAAGCCCTCCATAAACAGTATCCACAAACATTACTGATGTGGCCAAATTTCACAAGTCCACCCCTCCCAAAGCCATGCCTCCTCCCTTTTTTATTTCTCATTGGTACTCTGGGAGGAGGGTTGAGCAGGATGGGACTTAGGCTGTCTGATATGGCACTGCCTATATCGGGGCACCGTGGGGGCCCAGCGAGAGCAAGGCCCTCTCCCCACTGGATGGATGTCTGTCACCCTCCCATTCAACAATACCTGGCCGACGCCGATTGCGCGCCAGGTGCGGCAGCAAGTCGTGGCGGGCCAGCACGCGCAGGAGTTGCCCCAGCAGTCGCAGGTTGCTCTCGTCGCATTGCCCGCGGCGCTCCAGCTCCAGCAGCAGCTCCAAGCCGCTGCGGGCGCGGGCCAGGCCGCCGGCGGCGCCCGGGGCCTCGTCCAGCAGGAAAGCCAGCAGCTCCAGCTCGCACTCGGTCAGCTGCCCGCCCACCACCTCAAACATACGGTGAAGCGACAGCATCCCGTAGTAGTCCAGGCACTCATCCTCCTCCCAGCTCGGGGCCGGGGTCGACCCGGACAGCGCCATACCCGAGGGTGGGGGGGGCAGAACAACCTCAGGACCAGGGCCTAGAACCTACACAGCAGGGAGGGGGCAGTGGTCAGCAAGGCGGGGGCCCGGACCCCACCCCCGCCTGTGCGTCTCCCCCACCTCGTCCCGCCGGGCACGGCCACCCTCACACGCGCGCCGCCTCAGCCTCCCCCTGCCCCGGAAGGGAATGGTATCACCCCAGGTCCCCTAGTAACCGATCGAGACGCCAGACCCCAGTCCTCCTCCGAACTGTCGGGCGGCCGAGCCCGAACGCCCCTCCCCAGGTGGTATGTTCCGAACCAACCTCCGGACCCGACCAAGCGATTCGGTCCAAACGAGCCTGGGGGCCCAGCCCGGGGCACCCTGCCGACTGCCCTTTGACTCGGGGTAGCACTGTCCGGACGTGCCCCTTCGCTCCAGCCAATGGTACCGTCCAATCAGCCCCAAGGCTCCACCCAAGTGGTACCGTCCAAAAGTGACCCTCTGCCCCTGCAAGTGGCACCGACCACAGCAGCCCTTCGCTCCACGAAGGTGGTACTGTCCGAACCCGACCCTTCGCCCTGGAAGGGCGGTACCGCCATCTCCCCAGCACCCAGGTGGTTCCGTCTACCCGCCACCAGTCGCCTTTAGGCCTCTCCGGATCCTCACCGGATTCCGGCGTCCGATGACTCCCGGGCGACGGCCGCAGCCACTTGTTTTGGATCGTTCTGGCACCTTCTCTATTATTACGCCTGCGTCACCTCGCCCCTCCTCCTTCCTCCAACTCGCGCAGGTGCGACCGCCACGCCCCTTAAGCGCAAGCGCAGTGAGACTTCCAAGCCCCGCCCCCCCAAGACCGCCCCCAACCGTAGCGTCGGGGCCCGCCTGTGCTGCGCCTGCGGAGAGCGACAGTGGTGCCGCGGGTGGGCTGTATCTGGTACCCGGTGACGGAGTTGTTTCTGTCCGCCCGTGACTTAAGCCGCCGGGTCTTTGTTGCCCCACGTCACGACCTGTTGGAATTACTCGTCTCATGGAATACAACCCCCTCCTAATCACGACCTAGACGCCCACATTACCACTGCCTCCAGCTGTCCATGGCAAAGGACCACAGTCACGACTGTCCTGGCTTCGAGTTGCGCCCAGACCCCTTATGATCGGGACTTGGACCCATTAGACTGCCCCTTACTCCTAATGGCAACCAGGAACCTACATCCCAACTGTGCCATCTCATGATCCCGATTAGAATCCCCTCATCCAAGAAAAAGCCCCCATCTTTAAGTTCCTTCCCCTGATCAAGACCAGGACTCACCCATCTTATGTTAGAACCAATACCTCCTTCCTGATTGCAAAAGCCCCTCCATTACCGACTGCGCCCCTCCTGATGGTGTCCATCACGACCCTCCCATTACAGTCAGACCCCCACACACACCAGGGTCTCTAACAGACCCCCCCATAACCCTTCCAATTTCTGCCCTCCAAGGTCACAGGGCCTCCCAATACCCCCTGTCTAACTTGCACCTACGAGTTTCCCTCTGGCGACAGCAGGCCTCTATCAGGAGAGTTGGCGTAGATGCTGCGTGTCTGAGCGTCCCCCCTGCCCCCCACCAGCCGAGGGGCCTTAGGCGTGGCAGCTACCCTGCCCCCCACTTAGGTGACTCAAGGTCAGGGCCCGAACACGTACCTTGAGAAGGTGCCCTTCTCGGACCTGTTCCCATCCCCGGAATTATCACCTCTTGTGGGGAGGCGGCAGGAGACCTGGGTCCCACCTGGCACTGCCTCAGCACTGGCTCTGCTTGGGTTGCAGCAGTGACCTGGAAGAGTGCCTTCTTCTCTCTGATGGCAATTGTCACCGATTGAAGCCAGTCCTGGACTGGACATACAGTAGGCGCCCAATAAGTGAATATCGTTAAATCGACCGAAGAGTGGGAGGGAAGGGAAAGCAATTTTACAAACTGAGAGCTCAATTGTTGCTTGTTTACAGCCCCACTCCAGAGAACTCCCCTGGGGCGCGGCCCAGTGCCTGGTGTAAGGCTTACACAAAGTAGGCACCCAGTAAATGTCCCTCTAGAAGGCAGGAGTATGTCCACGTTAGATGGGTTATAGTGAGCACTCACAGTGTATCAGGCCCTCAGGTGTGCTGAGGGCTTTTACGTGTTTGATTTCATCCAATCCCCTCAGCAGCCTTTGAGGTGGATGTGATTCAAGCCCGTTTTACACGGGAATAAAAGTGAGGCCCGGAGAGGGGAAGTACCCCAAGTGTGTTTGGCTCCATAGCCTTGCTCTCGGAAATCCTGTCTCTTCAGCTATGAAATGACACCTGTCAAGGTCTCCCGCAGCCTAGTCCATTCCATAGGCCCTCGCTTTCGAACGATGCTCACTTACCTTTGCTTAACTTGCAGATTTTTGGCATAGGAGCGGCCCGGGAGAACTGCGCAGGCGCTCCTCCGAGCCCGGAGCCCCGCCCACAGGGCACAGTTGCGTGCGTGGAGAAACTCGCCGAGCCCCGCCTGAGTGCCAACACGCAGGCGCAAGGGCGCGTGCCCTCCGCTGCCGGCTCTGATTGGCCTCCACGAGTAAGGGTGCCGCCCAATGGGAGGTGTGGATAGTGAGGGGTCCCGCACGCCTGGAGGAGAGGGTCTGTGTCAAGAGCGGCGGGGGCTGCAGGAGGCAGGAGAGACGGGTGAGGGCGCCGCGGGGCGGGCCAGGGAAGAGAGCGCTGGGCGTACGGAGAGGGCGGAGGGAGAAAGAAGGGGCCACTGGGGGTCGAAAAGCTTTGGGGCCTGCGCTAGGGCGGGAGCGGCGCGGAGTGGAAGGAGAGCGCTCCTTCCTGTGTGTCCTAGAGCATTGATTGAGTTCCTCCGGTGTGCAGGACCCTACGCTTGGGCTCGCCGCCCCCCTACCCCTTGCGAGGAGCTCTCAGGCTGCGGCGTTGATAAGTCTGGTCGGAGAAAAGGGAAAGTCGAACTTCTGGGTCCCTGGTGGGTTCCTCCCTGGAAGGACTTACCGCTCTACTGTAAGAAAAGCCCCCATCCCTCCCCCAATAATTCACATGCCAAGATTGGGAAGGGGCAGTGTAGACGAGGAAAGTGCAAATTTTAGGTCTCTCAGGCTGCCTTCTAGAGGGACATTCACTGGGTGCTTACTTTGTGTAAACCTTAAAACAGGCACTGGGCCGCGCCCCAGGGGAGTTCTCTGTTTGGAGTGGGGCTGTAAACAAGCAACAATTGAGCTCTCAGGTCCCTGGTTGGCTACTTCCAGGAAGATCCTTTCTTGAATGGTTGATGAGTACAGAGCACTGGCAACTCAAAAGTTAGTGAGAAAGTTGGAATAGGTAATTAAGGAAAGTTTAACTCGTGGGCTTTTAGTGAATCACTTAGTTAAGGAGCATTTATTGGACACCAGCTGAAAACAGGGTCCTGTGCTGGGCTGTGTTATTGTGGGAATTCACAGTCTAATAGGAGAGTTGTCTGTTGGGAGAAGCGGAATGTGCACAGGGACAGTTAAACTCTCAGGGCCTCACTTCCTGGAGGGAGCATTATTCATCTGCTGACTATCTACTGAGTGCCTATTGTGTGTTGAGCATTGTTCTTGGCAATGGAAATAGATCAGTGATGAACAGACTAAAATCCCTGTCCTCTGGGAGCTTAATATGAGGAACTTTTGTGTGCCAGGCTGTAAGCTGAACTCCACCTGCCCTCTGGCACTGAGATAGAGACGGTGGGGGTCGGATTCCGAAATTTAGCTCCTAGGCCTGTGAGGGGGCAGTCATTTGCTGAAGACTTTGAGCCCCTGCTGTGTGAAGGGACTTGGGGTGGGTTGAGCCCACACATGGAGAAGGGGAGATGGGGCACGTAGAGGGAAGTTCAAAAGTTAAAATCCCTGCCCCTGGTCGGTGGTTTTGTGGATGACCCTGCAATGAATCAGTCCTGCCCTGCCTGCAAGTTCAGCCCAGAGAGGAGCAGAGACTCTATCCCAAGTTCACGATATTTGCTATGATAGAGGTGGCACAGGATACTCTAGGAACCCTGAGGAGGAAGAAGTGGCCACCACCCTGAGAATACAGACACATTGTCAGAAAAGGCTTCACAAAGGAAATGCTGGATAGGAGTTTGATAGACAAGAAGATGAGAGAAATTCCTTGGCAGAAGGAATAGCAGCATCAAAGACTTAGGGTCCAAAACAGCATTTCTGAAGAACTACAAGTAACAACTAACCTTTATCAAGTACGAGGGATGGACTTTGTGGTCAGTACTTCTTTTGGCCCCATTCCACTGGTGAGAAAACAGTCTCAGAGAGAGTGGTAGAGCTCAGATTCAAGCCAAGGGCAGTCTGGTCCCAGGGCCTGTGCTCTTAGACACTTTGCTTTGCTGCATCTCTGTGTGTACATGTAGAAGGAAGAAAGGCGCCTCATAGAGAGGAAACTGCACAGGCAAAGGCTGAGAGGCCCGAAAAGACATGTTGTGTTCTTGAAAAGGGTGTGACTGGTCCTCTGGGTAAAGAGGGTGGTGTCAGAGGCCAGACTGAGGAGAGCTGTCTGTCTTCTGCAGATGCCTGGCCACCATGGGGTGCCTGTCGGCTGCAGAGTCTCAGGCTCATTGAAGACTGAGGCATAAACACTGGATCCCGACTCCCTGGTTGGTAGAGGCTGGTGAGTGACAGGATGGGCAAGGGAACTCCTGAGATATCCTCCCTCCCTTTGGGTTCCTGGTGTCTCACCAGCTCCCCCTTCTTTCTCCAGGCACTGTCTTCCCTACAATGGCAGAGGTGGTAGCTGAGGTGGCCGAGATGCCAACACAGATGTCACCAGGGGCAATGGAGATGTCAACAGCAGTGTTAGGGGAGATGACAGAGGTGACTGAGATGACACCTGAGGAGGCTCTTGCCTCATCCCTCTTCTTCCAGCACCACCAGTTCATGTGCTCTGAGTGTGGCAGCCTCTACAACACACTGGAGGAAGTCCTCTCACACCAGGAGCAGCATGTGCCCACTGTCACAGAGGAGGAGGCACTGACCACTCAGGACACTGGCCTGGATCCAGAGCTAGTGCCAGGCACTGAAGATGGGCCTTTCCAGTGTGGTGAGTGCAGCCAGCTCATCCTTTCCCCCAGTGAGCTCCTGGCCCACCAGGATGCCCACCTCCGGGAGTCTGCAAGCCAGATCCAGTACCAGTGTGGGGATTGCCAGGAACTCTTCCCCTCGCCTGAGCTGTGGGTGGCTCATCGCAAGGCCCAGCACCTTTCTGCTGCAGCAGCTGAACCACCAGTGCTGCCTCCTCTGCCTCCTCCAACACCACCACCGCCACCCGCTGCTCCACTCGAAGTCAAGATGGAGCCCTATGAGTGTCCTGAGTGCTCTACCCTCTGTGCCACCCCCGAGGAGTTCTTGGAGCATCAAGGCACCCACTTTGACTCCCTAGAGAAAGAAGAGCGCAACGGGCTAGAGGAGGAGGAGGAAGATGAGGAGGATGACGAAGAAGATGAAGAGACAGAGGATGAGGAGGTGGCGGCAGAGGGTGGTAGTGATGCTATGCGAGGCGATAAGTCCACAGCCAGCCGGGCCCAGGG
Source organism: Tapirus indicus (assembly GCA_031878705.1). Lineage (NCBI taxonomy): Eukaryota > Metazoa > Chordata > Mammalia > Perissodactyla > Tapiridae > Tapirus > Tapirus indicus. The sequence goes on along the minus strand of CM062926.1, from coordinate 17,605,664 downwards.
CTGTGGGGATTGTCCCCAACACTGGACCTCAGCAGGGGCACGCCGGCGACACAGGCGGGCATCCCGGGGCCCAGCATCAGCGGCCCACCCCTTCCACTGCAGCCAGTGCCAGCGCAGCTTCAGCTCAGCAAACCGGCTGCTGGCTCACGGGCGGGCCCATGTCGGTGGCACACACGAGTGTACAACCTGCTCCAAGGTCTTCAAGAAAGCAGCCTCACTGGAGCAGCACCTGCGGCTGCACCGTGGTGAAGCCCGCTACCTCTGTGTGGACTGTGGCCGAGGCTTCAGCACAGAACTCACATTGGTGGCCCACCGGCGGGCGCACACTGCGAACCCATTGCATCGTTGCCGCTGTGGCAAGACATTCAGCAACATGACCAAGTTCCTCTACCACCGGCGCACCCATGCCGGCAAGAGTGGGGCGCCCCCTGCGGCGGCAGCCTCCCCGGCTCCAGCTGAGCCCACTCCCCCACCGCCACCCCCTGCCCCACCTGCCCAGCTGCCCTGCCCACAGTGCTCCAAGTCCTTTGCCTCGGCCTCCCGGCTCTCCCGGCACCGGCGTGCGGTCCACGGGCCCCCCGAGCGGCGGCACCGCTGCGGTGTTTGCGGTAAGGGCTTCAAGAAGCTAGTCCATGTGCGCAACCACCTGCGGACGCACACTGGCGAGAGGCCCTTCCAGTGCCACTCATGTGGCAAGACCTTTGCTTCACTAGCCAATCTCAGCCGCCACCAGCTGACCCACACGGGTGTGCGTCCCTACCAATGCCTGGACTGTGGCAAGCGCTTCACACAGAGCTCCAACCTGCAGCAGCACCGGAGGCTGCACTTGCGGCCAGTTGCCTTCGCCCGCGCACCCCGCCTCCCCATCACTGGTCTCTACAACAAAAGCCCCTACTACTGCGGAACCTGTGGCCGCTGGTTCCGCGCCATGGCGGGCCTGCGGCTGCATCAGCGGGTCCATGCCCGAGCACGGACAATGACACTGCAGCCACCCAGATCACCGCCTCCTGCCCCGCCCCCACCCCCCGAGCCTCAGCAGACTATCATGTGCACGGAGCTCGGGGAGACCATCGCCATCATTGAGACGTCCCAGCCACTGGCACTTGAGGACACACTGCAGCTGTGTCAGGCGGCTCTGGGGGCCAGTGAAGCGAGCGGGCTGTTGCAGTTGGACACGGCCTTCGTATGACCCAGCTGAAGAGCAACAATAAGAGTTTGGTTGCAACAGCAAGTGTGGGCACCTCTGGGGAAAAAGGGGACCACTCCATAGCAAGCCTCTCTGGTGCCCATTGGTTGGCCAAGATCCACCCTGGCCTCTTACTGACTCCTCAGAAAGTTTCTCTTGTCACCTTTCTCTGCCTGAGGGGAAACTGAAGCTCTGAGATGCAATATCATCTGTCCCAGGTCACCCCGTTGCATTGCAAAGTGGGGTTTGCCAAGGCTCTTTGCTCTCATCATCTTGGTGCCCAGCAACATCAGGTAACCTTTCCTGAGCCCCGACCGTGTGCCAGGTCTGTGCTGGGCACTGTCACATACCTCTTCAGGTCCTTGCTTGTCACCCGGCCCTAACCCTCCCTGAACTCTGGGCACCCAGGACTCGGCTCTGCCTGGTGGAGGAAGGCACTTGACTTTTCTGGGCTTCCTTAATGTCACTTTTGACAATGTGGAAAGCTGTAGGTACCCAGATGCTCAGCTGCACACTGGGTGATGCTGGAGACCCAGGAATGAGTCAAACACGGGCTCTGCCCCAGGAGGCACGCAGTGGGGTAGGAGGAACACAAGTACAGATAACCTTGCTTTCTAGTGTGTCTCGTTGATTCATTCAGCCTGGGTGTCCTAAGGCTTCCCTCTCATGTGCTGGGTGATGCTGAGGGCCAGAGATGTCAGGCGTCTGCCCTGCCCCTGTGGGGAGAGACAGATCTCAGCCCCAGATCCTCAGGGCTGTGATGGGGATGTGCAGGGCCAGTGGGATCCTAGAGCAGGGAACAGACCTCTGTGGTGGGAGATCAGGAGTCAGAGACTTCCTAGAGGAAGTAGTCCTTGAAGAAGAAAAAGTAGGAATCTGCTAGTAGAAGAGGAAGAGAACATTCCAGGCAGACAGCACTGCAAGGAGGGTGGGTTCTTGGTATACTTGGAGACTGTCCAGTTATTCACAACTATAATGACAGCAGACATTTGACTGCCTAGCCGTGGCAGGCACCACAGTTAGCACTATACATGTATTATGATCCCAGCGGGCCTATGAGGTGATCTCAGTATTATCCCTGTTGTACAGAGTCGGGGGCCAGACTCACCCAGGGTCTCACAGCTAGGCAGTGGCATTGCTGAGATTTGAATCCAGGCTTCAGCCACATCTGTAACCAGTGCTGTTGAGTGTTCCCTGAATCCTGTGCAGGGGCTGGGGACTCAGAGGATCCATTGTGACTGAAGGAGGTGAGCTGGTGTCACAGAACAGTTGGGATTTGATGGGGCAACGAAAAATCTGAGGTCTTGAGGACAAGAAGGGATCCCCAACCTTTCCAAAGGTTACCTGGGGTGACAATCCTTCCCTCTAAATGGGGGAGGCAGGTGATTTATGGCAGAGCTGAGGGGCGGGCTCCTCCCAGGCTTCTGCAGACTTGGGTGCTCATGCAGGTGAGGCAGAAGGAGGCTGGGCAGAGGAGGGGCAGTGAGGCAGGGAAAGAGGGAGGCCTAGACCTGGGAAGGCCTTGAAAGCCAAGTTACGAAGTTAGGGCAATGTGGGAGAGTCATTAAGTGGAGGTTATGGCTCCCTGGCATCAGGGTGGAGTGAGGGGAAGGCTGAAGATGGTCCAGGAAGGAGATGATGGGGCCAGAACTAGGCAGAAGCCATGGGGGTGGGAGGAGGAGGAGGGACACCCTCAGTGACCTCATGGCTGACTAGATGTGAGCAGCAGGGAGGAAGAGGTCCCCACAAGCCCGAGGTCTGCCCCTTGCCCAGACCAGCCGTCCCCCACTCACCTGGTCTACTTGCTCTATGTATTCATCTTATGAACAGGCTGATACCCTGATGGTGTTGAGCAGGGAGGGCTGAGGTTTGTTCTGGACAGTATACAGATGCCCCTGGGGCTGGCCTAAGACTGGAGAGCCCAGATGCCACAGAAGTCCCTAAACTCCCTCTGGGACCTTTTTGAAACTCTTCTCCGTCTGTCTTCACAAGTGGAGTCCAGTGGAAGACATGTCAGTTGCTCCTCCCCAGGCCCCCTTCCACTTCTGGGGCCTCCTGCCCTCACCTACCATTGGCACCATGAAGAAGACATGCCATTTCCCTCTGCCCATGGCCCCACCATGTTTTCAAAGCAAGGGGAAAACGCCAGGCTCTCTGTGCCAACCTTACCAGGGTTGCTGCTTCCCAGCATCCCTAAAAAGTGGGCCAGGTAGGTGTCCTGTTTAAGACAGAAATGAAGGCTTGGGGATCTGCTAGGGTTTGCGGACAGCTCCTTTGCCCCCATCCATGCCCACTAAGGCTAAGTTTTGGCCTGAGTGACCCCTCATCATCCTTTGTCCCCCTGAAGCAGCTGCAAGCTCAGGCTATGAGACAGCCCTTTGTTCAAGTCCTGACTCTGCCACTTGCTCTCTCTGGTCCCCAGTTCTCTCACTGACCACCTGGGGATGACAGTGCCTCCTCCCTGGGCAGAAGCAAATGATCTGTGCTGGGTCCTCCGGGGCCTCTCTAGTGGATACACCTCACGTGCAGAGGAGAGCTGAGGCGCAGGAAGGTTGGGCACCTGAGCCAGGGCTGGGACTCAGGCCTCCGATGGCCCAGCCTTGGTTCACTCAACCCTGTTCCCCTGCCTGAGATGTAGCCCACTCCTGTCCCAGGATAGCCCCCCAGGCACCTCCCTCATCTCTGGAAACAGGTGGCCAGACAGGAAGCAGGTTTTCATGCCAATAATTTATTGAACGGAGGTCTGTACACAGGCAAACCTTACTGTGGAAACTAAGACATCAGGAGCTCCCCCACTCCCCCGGCCCTCCAGGGTGGGGAGAGGAGGGAGACCTTAAGGGCAGAGGACAGGAAGGGAGACAGCTGTAGGAGGGGGAGGGGCCAGGTTGGACGGTGCGAATCGACGTTTTCTTTAAGAAAAAAATTATAACAATCTATTTACACCCGGGGGCCAGGAAAGGGAAGAGGAGGAGATGGGTTGGTCTGGTTCTATTTACAAGGGACACAGGAGGGAAGGGTGGTTGGAGGAGGAGGAGCCTTGGGGGGAGGGGAGGGGGCAAGAGGGTAGGAGGTCCCTATGCCCCCAACCCCTGTCCTTCCTTCTCTTCCCTCCCCACAACCAGTTAAAATCCTCTTAAAAAGCCCACCACAGGGGTGAGGCTGGTGAGGGAGGGTCTGGAGGTGGGGACAGGGACTCATTTACCTCTGCCCTCTAGTCTCGGGGCCCAGCCAGGGCAGGAGCTTCATGGGCTATGGCCCCCCTTCCCAGCCCGACTTGGGGCTCCCAGATGGAAGGGTAGTTGGTGGGGCCCCTCAGGAAGAGTTAGTGAGGGGAGCTGTGGCATCGGTCGACGGCCAGTCCGAGCCGGTCTGAGCCTCACTTAAAGCTGAGGGGGAAGGAAGGAGCAAATTAGCCTTTGCCTTTTAGACCCGCCCACCCCCAAGAGCAGGAAGTTGGTGTGAGATGCTACATTAGAAATTGAAAGCTGTCATTTTAGGTCCAGGGTTGCAAACTCAAATGCCCAAGGGCCAAGCTGGTCACTGAGTGACTCACCACGGAGCCAGGCCCCACATAAAGGGGCAGCCGGAACTCGGCTGAGCTGACAGTTCTGCCCTGAGGAAAGGGAGGCCCACTGCTGCCCAGTCTGATTTTCTTCCCCAAGAGAAACAGGAAATCTGGATTTGTACATGAAATGGCCCCAATTTCTAAATGTAGACAAATTCAACTTTTTGTTTGTTTGTGGAAGCCAAACATATGTCTTTGGTTTTCCAGTTAGCATTTAAACACAAATATAGGGAATAATGCCCTACAAAGGAGGCCATTCACATGTTGTAAATATGCTTTCTATACCATCAAAACATCAACAATTTTCAAATACCTGCAGGAAACTCAGGGGCTGTGACAATAGGCCCACCCCCTAGGATGAGAAATGCTGCTTTAACCTGCAGCAGATGGCTCCCAACTTACCTTGTGAGGATGGAGTGAGGGTGGCAGTGCCCGCCGGGGACCTCAAGTGAGGAGGGATGAGAATGGCGTTGAGAGATGGTTGGATGGAGAGTTCTAGAGACAGGAATGGACATGCCCAGTCAGGGGGTAGGGCATCTGGAGACCCAGCTGGGGTTAGAAAGGAGCACCAAATGGGGACCCAGCTCTTGGCAAGGCCAGTTGTTTGTGGACACATGTAGCCACTGAATGCTTTAAATGAAAAACTGGAAAGAGGCTTGCACAGGAGATCACGGAGTGTGTGTGAAGCAGGTTTGGGTCTCCCTGAATCGAGGGCATCTCCTGAGCCCCAGGCCTTCCTGGTAACCCACCCTCAGGTCCCCACTCCTGTCTTCAACACCAAGCTCTTCTCCACAATCTTTGGCTGCCCCTCCAGCTCCCCAGATCCCAGGCTGTGCCCTCACCGCCAGGACTGAAATTGAAGAGTGGGGGAAGAGGGCGGTTGTTGGGGAGCTGGGTTCCGTGACATCGCAGTTCATCAAAGAAGCTGTGGGCGCAGGCTTCCAGCGGGGAGAGCCTCGAGGACGGTGTGTACTCCAGCAGGCTGGAGCAGAGCGCGATGGCCTCGGGCGGCGTTCGAGATTTAAACACCTGGAGGGGAGGGGGAGGCACAGGGTGAGACGCCCCAAGCACTGGTGTACTCCTGCACCTCACTGCCGCAGTGCCCACAGCAAATCTGACTGCCTGCTTCCCGTGAACTCACTTTCCAAATGACCACTGAAGGGGGGTCAGTTTGTATCGGGTGAGCAGCCCGCCCAGGTCTCATCATTGGGCCCTGCTGTGAGCCTGTTTCCCCACCATAAAAATGGGACTTGTAAATTTACCGTGGATCTTGAACTTTTACAGTATGAGAAATTCCATAAACTTTGAAATCTGATGAAAGTTACTGCCCACTCCCAAGCCACAACTCTGTAGCCAGGTCCCGAGACCAGCTGGCCTCCAATGGGGACCTCAGCCATGCTGCCTGAGCCCCTAGCCCTGCCCCACCTTTGTCCAGGGGTGAGCTTTAATCTGGGGGAACTTGAACTCCGTGTAGTTGGGGTTCATCTCTCGGATCTGTTCCCGGGTTGGTGTTCCCAGCACCTGTAAGGAAAGGGAGCAGTCTGAGGCAAGGCCCCTTCCCTGAGCCCCACCCATGCCCACCCTGGCCTGCCCTCACCTTGATGATCTCCACCAGCTGGTCTACCCCACTGTCCCCAGGGAAGATGGGCTGGCCCAGGAGGAGCTCGGCCAGTACACAGCCAGCTGACCACACATCTGCAGGGGAATGAGGGAGGGTCAGGGTGAGGTGAGCAGAGCTACCACGCCTGTTCCCTCACAAACACTTCTATTCCTCGTGGTACATCCTGAGAGGTGCCAGGAGCCCTTTTTTCTCGGCTCAGAGAAGAAGCACCAAGGTCATACACAGTTTAGGAACACTGGAGCCTGACTTTGAACCTCCAGGTCTGCCTGACTGTGCCGCACTCTCCCATCTCGGTGTTTCCAGCCCCCACTCAGCAACCCCAACAAGCCCTTTCTCTGCCTCTAGCCTGGAGGAGAGACCAACAGGCCTACAAGAGGCACTTGTGTTCTGTGGGCCTCAGGAAGGTAAAGCCTTAAGTCCTGGGCTGCCTTACTCACTTCCTAGCCCCTGTCTTGCCCACGGGAACAGGTGCAGCCTAGTAGTCTCACCCCACCCTGGTCTGTACCTTGACCCCCACAGCACAAATTCACACCTAAGGACCACACACTTTCCTCAAACTGCTGACGAATGTTCTCTTCCAAACTCTTTCCACACCCTCTCCTCACGCCTGGAAGGTGGCACTGTCATCCCTACCAACAGGGAAGGACACACAGGCCCTGTGAGCAGGTCACACCCTCATGGTGGCATAGCCTCAACTCTATTCCCCCAAGGTCACAGTCAGCCCCTCCCCTCCGACTGAGAACAGAGGGCTGACCAGGAGGTTCCAGAGCGAGTATGGACTCTGGAGTCAGGTCAGCTTTCAAAGCCCAGCCCTGCCCAGTCCCAGCGGTGCAACTGCGGGCAGGTGGCCTCCCCGCTCTAAGCCTTAGACTGCTCATCTATAAAACGAGCCTACAACAGCATCGCCCTCTTAAGTTTGTAAGGACTGGATAAAAGAACAGATGTTAAGCTTTTATCACTGAGCCTGGCAGACACACAGAAAGAACTCAAAAACTGCCATGACTGCCGCCACCCCCCTTCCCCTAAGTCTGACCGATAGACGAGGTGTAATCAGTGGCTCCGAAGATCAGCTCCGGGGCCCGGTAGTAGCGAGAACAGATGTAGGAGACATTGGGCTCCCCCCGGACCAACTGCTTTGCACTGTGGGAAGAGGGGGGCAGGAGTAAACACAAGGCGAGGGTCAGGGTGCCTCCTCGCCCCTTCAGCCACCTGGCAAACCCCAGGTCAGGCCCACCTGCCAAAATCGCAGAGCTTGAGGACAGCAGTGTCGGGGTCCACCAGCAGGTTCTGGGGCTTGATGTCGCGGTGGCACACACCCTGGGAGTGGATGTAGGCCAAGCTCCGGAAGAGCTGGTACATGTACACCTGGGGCAGGCAGGGGACAGCACAACTCTAGCCCAGCTCTCCCAAAGAGCAAGCCACTGCCCCACCCTCTGGCCTGAAGAGCCCATCCAGGCCCACTCTCCCAGACTTGAAAACCCTTCTGCTGCCCCTGGGTTCTTCAACTTTAATATGCACCAGAATCACTTGGAGGCATTATTAAAACAGAGGCTGCTGGGCCCCACTCCCAGAGTTTCTGATCCAGTAAGTTCAGGATGGGGCATCTGCAACCAGCCCCTCAGTGCTGGTGCTGGTCCACACTTTGAGAACCACTGCTTCAATCACACCTCAGAAGCCTGATAAATAAGACAGAGACCTCAGGAAGGTCTGTTTTAAAGTGGGGTGGGGAGCCAGGCACCTAGCTCCCCCTCTCTTCAAAACCACTGGCTATAGGAAGGGCTCGGCCTCCTTCACCCGCCAGTCAAAACCCCCTGCCCCTCTCCAGCCGGATTTTCCTGCCACTCTCCCTCCCGCTGACTAGAACATAAGTGCCAAGAGAGCAGGGATCTTTGTGTTTTCATCACTGCCACGTCCCCCAGGGCTGTAATAACTGCTCAGGCCTGCTTCCTGGGCCCCCTCCTCTTCTGTTCCCACTGCCCTTGGCCAGAGATACCACTTCCTTGCCCTGCGCCTGGTCTCCACCCAAGAAAGCCTTCCTTGATCATTCTCACCCCCAAAGCAGGCAGGCCTGGGGCCTCCTGTTTCCCGAATTCCCTGCGCCCCTCCTACTATGGCAGGTGCTAGTAGTTTTTAAGTCTCTGATGATACCTGACTACCCTGCTCAACTGAGAGCTTCAGGAGCAAGGCCTAGGTCTCAGTCGGCTGGGCTTCTGGACCTGCTCAGGGCTGGGCCCGTCATACAGGCAGCCACAGGGCAGATTCACCAAACCAGAGAACCCCCTCCCAAGAGATGAGCTCCTACAGCACCAACCACTGGTAGAGCCCTGTAGCTCACCTAGACCCAGGGTGCTTAAAGCTGTGGAAGGAGCAGCTGGGCCCCAAGCAACCTCCAGCAAACTTGAACCCACCCACCTCCTCCCAGGGCAGCAGGCTGCTCCAGCCTCTGTTCTCCATACCATCCCTAGGCTCATTCATCCATCCATTCATTCTAACACCTCCTGAGGGATAGTAACACCGGCACAGCACCAGGCACTGAGGAATGAGCCTGCACAGACGATGGATGAAGATACATGATTTTCCAGGATGTGGACACTAACCTTCCTCCAACCCTGCCTCCTTCCCAACCCCCTCTGCCAAGGCTCCAAAGGCCAAGACTCTGATGTCAACATCTCCCCTTCTGTGTTCTCGGTCCCGGCTCCCTGATTCTGAGCTAAGCCCACCAATACTACTAGTGCCACTGGGCTCCCAGTGGACTCAAACAGGCACCTTGCAGCCTCCCTAGCCCCAGGTCAGCTGGTCTCCCCGATTCAATCAGGCCTTGGATTGGGCTGCCCTGCTTTTGGCGAGCTCCATCTCTGGGGATATAGGGACAAGGGCAGGAAACATGAGGCTTCCAGAGACCAACATAAACTTGGAGGATGAGGGAACTTAGGGTAACATTCTTATCTGAAGGCAGGAGGGTCAGGAGCCCCTGCCTTTGTGAGCTTGGGCCCCAGAAGTCTGCCTGCCTGCCCACCTTGACATAGATGATAGGGATAGTCAACTTGGCCTTGGTGAAATGGCGGGCCACCCGGTACACCGTCTCGGGCACGTATTCCAGCACCAGATTTAGGTAAAGCTCATCTTTCTGCAGAGAGCACAGGAGAGGTGTGAGACACTGTGAGAAACGAGTGAGGAAGTGGGGAGGGAAGGTTTGTGGGTAATAATGGGGGGAGGACTGGCAATCATGAGAAAGGCAGACAAGAAACAGGTGGAGTTGAGGTGGAGGACTCCTTTGCACCCGAGGGCTCACCTTCTCCCCACTGGAGTAGAAAAAGTATCTCAGCCTCACGATATTGCAGTGGTCCAGCTTACGCATAATCTGCAGCTCTCGGTTCTTGGGAGCAAAGGGAGAGAGCATCAGAAATCAACCAACTCTCTCTGCCTCCCCTCTCTAGCACCCCTCACCAGCCCTACTCCCCCATTCCTGCCAACAGAGCCAGGCAGCTACTCCCTGGGTCCCAGCTCCAAGGGCCCTCTGGGGGAGCCTCTAATTCCTCACCCCCAACCCATTCCCCTCACACACAAGCTGGAGGTCTCTAGGCTAAAGCTAAACCACAGATGTGCTGTCTTCACCCCACTTTAAAAAATTTTTCGATTTATTGCTGACATTTGAAAATCAAATGACATCACGTATAAATCTAGTTTTCCAGCTTCTCTTGAAAAATCAGATGATGTGGCCACATGAGGCCTGCCTCCCCACATGGCACAACAATAACAGACAAGCAGTGGCCAGCCATTTCACCTTGGTCCCCACTCCTCCTTATTGCTTGCCCTGGAGGCATCCTGGCCCTTGAACCCTGGCTTGGATTCTGAATCCCAGACTCTAGGCTTCCAATTCTCATCTTCCCAGAAGGGATCTACCCTCAGCCTCTTCCCAGAAGGCCCGGTCTCAGCATTCTCTCCTATTCTGTGTTCCCCTCTAGGGCCTCAGAACTCCCCACCTCAGATCCCTGTCACTTCTGGGACTCAACACGAATCCAACTCTGACTGACCTGGAGCTCCTCCTGCCCCTGAGAGTACTCACTGCCAAGACCCAGGCCCTGACCAGGTTCCCTCCCAGCCTAGCCTCAGTTCTCCTACATCCAGACTAACCTGGGCTCCAAAATGCCAATCCTTCAAACACCAATCATCCCTCAACTTCCACCTCCTCCATCTCATAGTTCCCTCGGCCTCCACTAACTCACAGGGCACCCCTTCCTCAGGGGGACAGAGCCCCACACCAAGGCACATGGTTTGGTGAGCGGTGACAGGCTGGATCTCACCCTGCACCTGCCAAGTACCTGGGGCAGAGCTTGACCTTGCAAACACCCTCATCAGCCCCACCAGCTTCCTTTCTCCTCTGGGCAGAAGTGTAAGTTAGTGGTTAAGATGGAGGGCTTGGGAATCAGAGGGCAGATTCTAGTCTTGACCTCGGGCAGGTCTCTTATCTGAGTCTCAGTTTCCAGTTTCTGCTTACTTAGAATGGAAATAACAATAGTACTTACCCTCAAAGAATCTTTGTGTAAATTAAACAAGACCTGCCTACAAAGCATTTACACAGAGCAAAAGGCCAATAACCATCAACTCTGGGTTCTCCTGGAGCCCACATTCCCATCTTCCACACAACTCACTCTCTGCTTTCTCCAGTCCCCTCTGGCCCATACTCAGATCCCCTGTGGAACCCCAAGTCCAGCGCTCTCGCTGGGGCTCCCTCACCAGTCAGGCCCAGTCAAACCTCCTTGTCCCCATTCCCCGCAAGCTACCTTGAACCTCTTGTCCTGGAGAACCTTCTTGATGGCCACCAGTTCCCTGGTCTCTGCCAGCCGTGCCTGGTACACGACCCCAAATGAGCCATTGCCAATCACTTTGATGTCTGTGTAAGCCACCTCCTGGGAGCGCTCTGGCCCTTGGCCTAGAGTGGCTACCACTGTGGTCACCTTCCCGCTGTCACCTGGGGAACAACAAAGGGAACACAGAATCCATTGACTTTTCCCCTCTGGCCAGCACCCCATCCTGGGGCTGTTGGAGGGAGGGGAATCTCTACAGGAAGCTCACTGGGGGCCTCTTTGTTCCTTCCTTGCCTTTGAGGACCAGTGCCCTTTCCCCTCTTTCCTTCAGGGGAATCTTGCCTCCTCCCAAATGGGAGGATACTAACACCTAAACCTCTTGCCGTTCAAGGGTTGGTAACCCCTAATTTCCACTTCGAGTAAGCAGCAAACCACTGGTCCCTCTTGGTTTGAGGAGACACTGACACTCCCAGATGTTGAATCCATCCACTCAGCTTACTGCCCTCTGGCCCCTCCTGACTGAGAAAAGCCTGACCCAACCTCTTCCACTTAAGAGAATGGCAACCCTGAAGTACTTCTACATTAGGAAAGCACTAACTTTTCTTATAGTTCTGGTAATAGTGATCTCTAAGTCCTCCCTGGTGGAGCTGGTAACTTCACCACTGGTTTTGACGACAGAAATCAATGACTCCTGGCATGAGTGCTAGTGCCCTGACTCACTTTTTGGGGACAGTTAACCCTTACTCAAACACTTTGGGGTTAGAAAAGGCACTGACTTAACCTCCCCATCTGTGTGGTCCAGAGCCCCAGACTCCTTCCTGTATGTGGCTGGTCTCTAATGGGTGAACCAATTGTGAAAATGGTGAACCTGACCTCTATTATCAGGGGAATATCCCAGCCTCAGTCCTTTGAAGGAGAAGCTAGAATTCCCAATTCCATTTTCTGGATGGCAGAAAACTTTGGTGACATTCTTAGGTGACCCCTTTTCTTCAGCAAACTGATGAAAGGTTCCCCAAAGTAAAGGGGTCACTGATGAATCAAATCCATTTTGAGGGACCAGTGACACCTTCTTTTGAAGGGAGATGATACTACATAACCATTTTTCCAGAACCAATGATACCATACTCCAGAAAAACGAAAGGAGTATATAACCTCAGATTTATATTTTATGTGGAACTGTGACCTTCCCCAACCCCCATTCCATTTTTGTGAAAAGAGACCCACCAAGCCATATTTTTTGAAGAACAGTGACTATGGACTCGGTCTGAAGGATATGCTGACTACCAATCTGTTCTTATTTCTAAGCAACAGCTACCGTTAATTTCCATTATGGGAGGCACAGTTATACATATTATGGACAGGTAATCGTACTAGGCCTTGTGTTTTAAAAGGGAAGATGACCTGGGTAGCAAGTTTGGAAAGCCCTGGCCCTGTTCTTTGGGGAAACAGTAACCCCAAATCCCCATTCTCTCAAGGGAAGCAAATTCAGATCCCCCTTTTGGGGGGGGGGTGATCTTACTCTCGTTTTCTTTGGGAACAATAACTCTTGAGTCCCATTTACAAGCAACGACGATTCCTGATCCTGTTCTCTAATAGATAGCAATGTCAGATCCCTGTTTTTAAGGCTCAAGGACCCAAGACCTCGGTACTGGAAAAAGAGGAACCTGTAATCCCTATTTCTTTTAGAGTTAATAATTCTAATCCTAAACTCCAAGTGATGGTAACCCCCTAAATCCCTTTCTCTGGGAGGCGGAGAGCCCAGACCCCAGTTTTGGGAGGCACAGTGACCCCGAGCTCCTGTCTAGGCATATGGAAGAACCTAATCGACGTTTGAGGGGCTTCAGAAACCCTAATCTCCAGCCCTCACGGGGGCCGCTTGTACTCACGGCCCAGCTTCACTCCGGGCGGCGGGAAGCTGGTGCCCGCGCCGGGGCCGCCGCTGCCTCCTCCGCCGCTGCCGCTGGGGCCACCTCCGGAGCTCGAGGCCCCCACGCCCCCACCCATGGCTCCGACTGACGCCTTCCCGCCGCCGCTGCCGCCCGGACCAGAAGCCGAGCCTCCGGGGCCGCCTCCGCCTCCGCCGCCGCCTCCGCCGCCAGGCTCTGCGAACGAGCTGGTTCGCGCCCGGCCCGAGCCCCCAGGGCCGCCCCCCGAAGGCGCGCCGCCGCTCATGGCGCCGAGCGCAGGCCCAGGCCGCGGGGCTCGGGCTGCCCGGGCTGCCCCAGCCGCCGCCGCCGCCTCCCCCGGGCTCCGGCCTCTTCCAGGCCGCGCCGCTCGGGCTCCGGCTCCGGCCCAGCGCCCGCCGCGGGGCCCGCCGGGAGATGCAGTCCGCCTGCCCTCCGCGCCGCGGTCGCCGCCCTCGGCCCGCACGGAGCGCCGCGAGGCACACCGGGAAATGGAGTCCGCCAAGGCCTCAGCGTGAACCGCGGGGGTCGCGCTGCACGTCGGGAAATAGAGTCCTGGGCAATAAGTCGGCCGACTGTGCCGAGAACGGACTCTGAAGCACTTTGGGAAGCAGAGTCAGAGTCGCACACTCACTCCATTGCGACAACGGCGAGCTCCTAGGTGTGCCTCAGAAATGTAGTCGCAGCCACGCCATCAGTGAGCTATGTAGGTCTGATGCACGCCGGGAAACGGAGTGCAGTCGCTCACTTAGACCGGCGCCAGGTGCACTCTGGGAAATTGAGTCAGCGCCGGTGGACCTGCAGATATCGGGCCGTGAGGCAAGCCGGGAAATAGAGTCGTCGCCACGCCCTCACCGCATTGCAGGTGTAAAGTGACTCCCAACGCACGCCGGGAAATGTAGTCCCATGTGCTCTCTTAGCCCCCCCCCCCCCAAGTGGATACTGCAGTTCCGGAGATAGGCTAGGAAATGGAGTAGGTACAGCGCTCCTCCTCCCTCGTACGCTAGGCCGCAGTCCCTGCCGGGAAATGTAGTCAACACCACGGCTTCCAAGCAGTTGCTACAGCGAGCCCTTGTGTTTTCTGGGAAATGGAGTTCAAGGCAGCCTCCCCATTGACTGAAGGGGAGGGATCTACCATGAGCTCGAAGCATGCTGGGGAATAGTCCAGACCGGATCCTGACCCTTTGTGAGGTGAGACTGCAGAGGCTTGCCGGGAAGTGGAGTCCAATGGGAACCTTCGTGACAGCGTGAGCTAAAGGTGAAAGACGGCAGTATCCTGGGGATACTGAAGTGTTGCAACGCCTCCTTCCCCGCACCCAGGTCCCAAATAATAGCCGAAATCGGCCAGGGATTGCTGGAAAATGAAGTCCAAACACTCCTTCAAGTTCCAAGTGTCTCCAAATCGGAAAGGAAAAACACTCCGCAAACGATTTGGGAAACAGTTTCCGGCGGTTTCTGAGAACAATACAGTCTTCAGATACAGCCTAGCTTTTCCTAGCAATGTGGGTTGCATCAGGAGACTGAGCCAAGCTTTAAGAAAGATGAAAATAGAATTTGTCTTAAACCCCCATTCAGCCTTTTGCGTCCTCTCGCTTCCTAATTACAGGATCCTGGAGGGACCAAAACAGGGAAGCCGGCTGCTAGGAGTAGCCTCGGGTTTTGTGCACGCATTATGTCGCCCCATTTATCGATCGATATCCGGAAGGACAGTAGCCCCAAAGGGCGCTGGGAAACAGAGTTCGTGTGAGTGAGTGTGAGTGTGAGTGTGTGAGTGTGTGTGTGTGTGTGTGTGTGTGTGTGTGTCTGTGTCTGTCTCCCGGAAATACTTGCAACTGGAACAAAATCACCCTCAGCCCCTCCTACCTCGCGGAATGATGGGAAATGGAGTCTCTAAACTTTAACCCGAACCTGTGTTCGTACTAACTGTCTGCCCTTTCTGAAGCCTGAAGCAAGTCTCGTCCACTCGTTCTGTTCCTGACTGCAATTCCCAGCGGACACAGACCCCTGAGCCAGGACAGAAGGCAGCGCTAAAGCCTTTTCGGACTACATTAACCAGAAGGCAAAGCGCGGACACACTTCTGCTCTATTCTCAATGAATGTGGCTGCATCACGCACAGCCCGGAGCGAGTATTTCTGGGAATTGTAGTTTCCCGGCCAAACGGTGCCTGCTGCCCTCTGATGGCAGCTCGGAGGCGAAAAGCAAAAATCTGTGAGAAGCCCCAAAGCCTGGGGAATTCTACACCGGACCCAGAAGGCCCACAAGGGCAGGCAGCGGAGCAGGATAGCGGCGGTTACTTAACGGCCAGAACCCGTGGGCCGCGCGTGGGCAACCGCCACGAGGGGATGGGGATCTGTGGGAGTCTGAGGGCGACCGTCTGAGGGAATCTTACCAGGATGTTTGTAGGGGCTGAGAACGTTTGTCGAGGGGTGCTAGGGTGGGTTGTAAGTGTCTATGAGGGGCCTTTGGGTGTCTGAAGGTGCTCGGCGGAGTCCGTGGAGTGGTGAAGGGGTCTTACTGGGGACCAGTAGAGAAGTCAGGGGACTTGGGGTGTCTTGAAAAGGGAGACTGTGAGAAACTACTAGTGACTGAGGGGATCTCTGAGGGACGTGAAGGGGGGAGGGATGGTTGAAAAGCATCAGAAAGGAGCGTTGGTGGTGTGTGAGGGTGCTGGGGGCTATAGGTATGAAGAGGGTCTCTGATGGGATGAATTAATTGGTGAAGTGTTGTGAGATCTATAAAGGGCTTTCTACTTGGACTCAGAGATCCCAGGGGATGTGGAAGGGAGCAAGGGTGTGGTCTTGCAGGAACTGTGACTAGATTTAGGTGCATCATTAAAGATTAAAGGAGTTGCTGGAGTTTTCAAGACCAGATGCCACCTGTGACATCCCACTCAGCCAGAATTTGGGGCAACAGGTCTGGTTGGGCTGTGGTCTGACCTGGAGTGCAGTTCTTGAACTAAGCACTTTTGAATCCATATTAGAACTGTTTAGAGGTGCTTTGAAGGCACTGGAATCAGGGGCTGAGACTAGTCAGGGTCCTCCTCCCTCCCCCTAGTGATGACATCCCCCTTTCTCCATCACACCACCACCAACTCAGCTGCATCTATGTTGCCAGGAGACATGCCTCATCCCAACTTCCAGAAATAGCCCAGTGGCCCCCACCCCAGGGAGTGACTTACATCACCCAGGAGAGGGAGCAGTTGCCCACAGGCCACCTCGGGAGCCTAGGTTTCCTGCCAGTACCCCAGCCCCAGATCCTCTCTTTACTGCCAACCGACATCATCTGGGACCACCCACCCTGGGCTGGCATGAAGTGAAGATGAAGCAAGAGTGGATAGGAGTTGCCAGTTCCTTCCCCCTCAGAGTTGCACAGGGTGAAGTTTCATGTGCAGCCAGTTCAACAGGCCCTGAGCCCTCAATTCCCACTCTCTTAGCAACTGTGTGACCTTGGGGAAATTCCTTCCCCTCTCTGGGCCTCAGGCTCCTCACCTGCACTGCAGGGGTTGGGCTGTCTGTAAGGGCACTTCATGCATGGATTCCTCCTTCTGATTCTTTCATCCCTGATTCGAACTCTCCAATCTGGGCTTCTAGCTTTATGAGCTCACCTCTCAGATCCTATGATCTTGAGACACTCGTCTAGATCCAACGATCCTGGCTTTTAGGGGTTGTTGAAAGAACATAGGCTTCAGAGACAGACCTCTAAATTTAAAGTCCTGGCTGGGCTTAGGACAAGTCATTTCACTGAGCCACTTGCCCCTACCTTGCTGGATGTTGGAGATAAAGCACTGCAACTCCTAACTAGGTTCTAGGTACTTGGCACACAGTAGGTCAATCAATAGCAACTGGGATTAAGCCAGTCCCTTCCCAACTTGCTGGCAGAGGGTGTCCCCATGGTTCCACGGGAACATCACAAAGGCACCTTGCAAAGTCTACATCTGAAGAGACACTGCAAGTCTGTCACCAAAGGACTCCCAGATTAACTCAGAAGCACCCTAAGGAGAGTGATGTGTGGCAGGATGCTAGAAGTGGTGCAGGAGTTCCAGGCCTTCACCAGAGCCTGGGGGCCTGGGCAGGAATTCAGATCTAGAGGAAAAGCATTATCAGAAGAGCAAGGACAATGGCGTGGTGGTGAAGAGTCTAAAGTGCTTCCAGGGATAAGCAGATCCCCATGGAATAGGGGAGCAGTTAGAGGGCCAGAGTATGCCTGGGACTTTACTCATCAGGCCCTGAGGGCTATGTGCCCCCAAGGCGCAGAGAGCATTTCCCAGGCCTGGATTTGCCCCATTCTGGTGCAGTTAGGCTCTCTGGCCATAAATCCACTTGGGGGCCATCTGAGGCCCATCTTTCAGAATCAAGCAAAAGCCGTGGCCCTACAGTGGCTGCACCCAGCACCCAGGACAGATCACTGCATCCAAAGGTCCAAAGTTTTATTGTTTTGAATACATTCTCCAGCAACCCCTGACTTCCCTCCCCCCCACCCTCCATCCCCAATACAGAATAAGGCTTGACCATAGACCCCCACCCCAGGGGCCCCAGCTGGGAGGCAGAGGGGGCTTCCAGTTTGGTTTCAGGGTACCCCCTTCCCACCCCCCCACCCCCCTGCCTATGGGCTAGTCCTAGGAGCAGCTGGGGGTGAAGGGGTTGGACCAGTGCTGGGGTGGGCAGTGGGAGAGGGACAGCAGGCACTTGTAGAGATTTGTGGCCTATGGGCGGCACCCCTCACCCTCTTCCGCCCCCCCACCCCCCCATCCCCAACACGGAATTTTTGGTTCATCATAAAATGTCCCTCCCTCCTCTGCTGCAACCCTGTGGGGTATGAGAAACCCAGGCACTCGTGGCCCCTGGAGGGGCAGGGAAGGCAAAACTGGGGCTGAGGATGGCCGGGGGTAGAGAGGGAGGGGCACAGGAGGCAGACAGGGAGGGAAACAAGGCTTTACTTCCTAAGCGATTGTAATAAAAAAGTTCCTGGGCGTTGAGGCCCGAGCCTCAGTTCAAATATAAATTCCCCAGAATGGAGGTGGCCCCCTTAACTCCCCCTTCCCTCCCCCCACCACCACTTTGCCCAGAGCTTAGAAACCTAAGAGACAGGGGACAGCCCCTAGCCCTAGGCACCCACCCACCCTCACCATTAAAAAAAAAAATTAAAAGTTTTATACAAAACATGGGGAGGGGACAGGGAGGAGGCAGGGAAGAGACTAGAGAGCTGCCCTCACCTCCGGGACATGGGGGGGTTAAGGCAGCAAAAGAAGCATGGGGGTGGGGGCAACGGGGGTCCCCTGTCCACAGCCCTCAGGAATCTCGATGCTCCAGAGAGAGCTGGGCTGTAGCGTGCTGGAGGTCAGAGCTTACCCGCCTCGGGGTGAGGGGCCCCCCGGCCTCCCCGGGCCCCTCCCCACGCACCTTCTTGTCCTCGCCCTCATCCTCGAGGCCCCCAGCGGGGCCCCCACCCCCCTCCAGACGACAGTCTTCACTCCAGCGCCGTTTAAAGCGCAGCTTGAGGGGCATGCACTGGGCTGCCCCAGGTGCCTCACCAGGTTCGGGCTTGGGAGGCGCAGGTGGAGCACGAGGCGTCTTGAATACCTCCCCGTCTTCCTCATCCTCATCACTGATGTCAGTCACCTCTACCTCCTCCGACTCGCCTTCCGAGATAGGCTCCACCTTGATCTGTGGTGGCGGTGGTGGAGGGGCCAGTGCCCCCGCCCCCTCAGGCAGCCCGCCTGCGCTGCCACCACCGCCAATGCCAATGCCACTGCTCTTGTCAGTGCCCGCCGGAGCCTTCTCCCCAGCTGCCCGCTGCCGGCGTCCCAGCGGGGGCGGCTGGAGCTTAAACTTGAATGGGGAGGAAGAGGAGGAAGAAGAGGACGAGGCCGAGGAAGGGACTGGTGGGGTCTCAGGTGCCATGGGCGGCAGGGGGCACTTGTCAGGGCGCTGCGGCTGGGGCACCACCAGCCCAGGGTAGTGCAGGAAGGCGCGGGGGCTGAGGTGGTAGTTGTAGACGCTTTGGGTATGGGCCTGCAGGTACCGTTTCATGTCCTCAGGGCTGAAGGAGAAGTGGGAGCCTCCCCCTGAGCCGCTGGGGCCCCCGCCACCACTGGGGTACATAGGGCTCAGCGTGGGCGAGGGAGTGTAGGCCAAGTGGGTAGGCGTCATGGGCAGAGCTGGTGAGAGCTGAGGGGGTAGCAGGGAGCCAGGGCCGGCTAGAGGCGACACAGGGAAGGGGCTGAGGGGCTCAGGGCCACCCCGAGGCCGGGGGTAGACACGGAAGACGCCAGGGTCATGGGGCAGGCGGGCCAGTGGGGGCCCACGGAAGGCACCCAGCTCCGGAGGGCCGGGCGGTCGGGCCCGGGGGTCCTCTCCCAGTGGCTCCTCCAGCTCTGAAGTGCCATCGCTACAGTCACTGACAGAGCCTCGGCCCAGACGTCGGGCCACCACAGCCGAGAAGAGGGAAGATGAGGATGAAGAGCAGGCCGGTGGTGAACGGGGGTCCTCGGTGGGGGACAGCACCTCGGAGGGCGTTGAGGGTGGGAAGCGGAAGTGGCTGCCACCCGACGGCACTGGCGGGGCACTCTGGGGCACCGCACCCCCTGGCAAGAGAGGGGAGACATGGTGTCAAGGCCTCTGGCCTAGCCTGGACATAGAGACACACCCTCTCCTCCCTCCGAGGTCATGCCCACCAGCCCCGGTACTCACCAGCCAACCCCACGTCGATGAAAGGGTAATTAACCAGCACCAGTTTATTGAAGTTGAACTTGTAGGTAAACCGTTTCCCCTTGGTCTTGTGCAGAATGCGTTTGTTGTAGTAATAGCTGTGGGTGTAGAAACACCATCGGATGCTCAACCACATAGGACCCATGTTGAGACCCCCCCAGTTAGGTCCTGATCACAAAGGGCAACTGGGAAACATGGGCCACAGGAAAGAAATCAAGTGCCCAGAGAGTGGTGGGGACCAGCCCTCCCCTCAGGTCTGGGGCCAGACTAGAGGCCACACCCATGACTGTATTCTCTCCTCAGGACACCTCTTTGTGACAAATGGGCAGAGAAGGGTTAGGACTTGCCCAAGGACACATAGCTATGATTTGACAGAGCCAGGGAATCAAACCCAAAGCCTATTCCCATGGGTCAGGGGTTCCCCAACCAGTGGGGGCTGTCCACATCTGCTCAGGGGCCTGTGCCCTCCTCACCGCAGGGCGCGGCTCAGCTTGTCATAATTCATCTGGGGCTTGCACTTGCGAACACCCCAGAGCCGAGCCACCTCGTCGGGATCCTTGATGACGAATTCCCCATAGTCCCCCTGCCAGGCGATGACACCCTGGTATTCCTCCTTCCGCAGCAGCTCCAGGATAAAGTGCCACAGCTGGATCTGCCTCGAACCAGGGGACGACTCCGGCTTGTAGGCCCAATCTGGGAAGGCAAACCCTGGGGACAGGAGCAGGGGAGTGGCCAAGGGTCAGGACGCCAAGTCCAGGGCTCTGGGTCCCATCCCAGGGTCCACCTCCTACCCCGCCCTTAACATGGGGAAATCCTTCTCCCCTCAGCCAAGTCAGGACCTGAGTTAGATGGAGACAGTGTGTGTCTGTGTGTGTGTGAGGGGGCTAGATGGGAGCTGGGGGGAGGGTAAGCTGGAGCCTGCTCCAGCGACACCGGGAGAAACAGGAAACCGTCGGCGGCGGGTCCCGGGGCCAGTGCCAGGGGGCCAGGCACCAAGCCAGGCCGGCGGGCAGGCAGGGCTGCCAGTGGGGGAGGGGCAGGAAGGGGCACACGTGGCCAGACGGGTTGGGGCGAGCCCCTCCCCAGAACCCCCCCCCTCCCATTCAGGGCCAGTCATACCCACAACCCCCCCCCCAGCTCCTCTAGTCCCCTCCTAGGAACGTACACTGTCTCCCTCCCAAGACCCACCAGAGCCCTTACTCCCACCCCAGGACCCGAGAGGAGAATTTTTTTTTTCTTAAAAGGACCAGGAGGGGTGGGGTGGCTGGTTGACGATGAGGTCAGCGCTTGCACACACAGAGGCTTCTGTCTTCCCTGGAGAGTGAAACCCAGACTGTCTGAGAGAGGCTCCCCCCAAGCCCTGGACCCTCTGGGCTGCAGTGCCCTCCCCAGACCCAGGCACATGGGCCCGACCGGGCTGGAGGGCCCCAGCCCAGGCCTGGAGATTGAACAGGCACCACTGCAGCCTGTTCCCCCTTCTGCCTTCCCATCCGCAGTTTCTTCCCTGCCCACCTGCCTACCCACCCCCAACATTAACCTTGGGTAGAGGTTGGTGGTGGGCTGGCTCCCTGGAGGGGGTGGGCAGCCTAGGGGGGAGAGATGGGGGGGTTGCGGTTGTTGTCATTTCCCAAACCCCCGGGTAATCAGGGGCCATCAATAATTCAGCACTAGGCAGCCGGTAATGGAGGGGTGGGAGGAGGGAAGGGGAAGAAGAGAAGGAGCGGGGAGGCAGGGCAGGGGCCCTGATGCCACTAGAGGGAGAAGTCCAAGGTAGACAACTAAAGATGGGCGGGGTGGCAGTCTCTGTCAAGCTGCACAGGTCAGCCTCCCTCCCCTGGCCCTGACTCAAGCCTCAGCTCAGGCAGGTACCAAGCAAGCCTGGGGCAAAGCTGAGCCTCCCCCAAAGACTCCACCCCAGTCTGGAATCCAGCAGGGGATCCTTCCCCTTGGGGACACAGGAAATCAGTAGTTCCTTCTCCCACAGGGACCACCCCCTCTAAATCCAGAACTGACTCTCACCCACAGGGACCCAGCTCCATGATCCCTGGCCTTGAGTAGATCGGGAATGGCCAGCATTCCCCACCTAGTCTCTGGCCCATTCAAAAATCCCAGCATCAAACCAGCCCCTCAGGGCTCCAGGAATATGACCTCCAGTTTGTCACAGAATCAGAATCCTGCACCAGCAGCCCCTGCTCCACTCAGAAGTAACAGCTCCTGACAATGCCTTCCATGGACCCCAGCATCCACAGCCCCATCCCTCTCTTGGGAATCCAGGTGTTCACCCCAACATCCAAACCCTGGAAAGAACCCAGGTCTCAGGATCTTCTTCAGGGCCCAGAGACCCTTGGGAACCCAAGTAACCAAACCACCAGCTCCATGTACCCTCTAATCCCCTCCAAAAAGCTCCTGGCCCCCCTCAGGGCACCAATCTCCATGCTCCTCCCACCTAAGCCTCCATCTGGCTCTCAGACCCAGGAGTGGGGGGCAAAGCCCCTGAGACATCAGTCTGGGGTTGGAGAGTATACTGACTTCCACCCTCCCCCCCAAATTTAAAGCCACCCTTCCCAGCCCACCCGCCCCAGCCTCCTTGTCCCGGTAACCAGGCAACGTGTGTGCAGCGACAGTCCTGGGAGCGGGGGAGCAGGAGGCTAAAAATAAACTTTGCAGAAGAGAAGGAGTGAGAGAGACTACATACAACACAAAGGGAACTGGGAAGGGAGGTGGGGGGCTCTGGAAAAGCCTCGAGCTGCATTCCGGGGCTGTCCCAGGCCCCCTTGTTAAGTCCCCTCCCTGAGCAACTCCCCTCCGGTCTGGCCCCCACTCCTGGCAGGGACCGTCCTCACTCCCAGACCCAATCGATGCTGGCTTTCCCTTTCCTCATCGGACACGGCATACTTGAGGGCCTGTTCCCGGCTTTGGGGGGAGAAGGAAAGGGAGGTGACGTCAGGGTGTCTCAATGGGGCTCTGTTCCCCAGGCCTTGGAGCCAGGAGCCAGGCACGGGCAAGGGGAGCGTGTGTGACTGTGTGTTGTGTATGGGTCCACGTGCTTAAAACGGAATCACCAGGCCTGCACCAAGAAAGCTTGGGGGTGCAGGACCTCTGAAGCATCGGGGGACAGTGAGGCAGGGAGAGAGCAACTGACACTGAGAGAGGGGCTCAAAACATTGCGAGACAGGGTGGAGATGCAGCAGACAGACAGGAAGGGCTGGGATGGCAGGATCCCAGAAGACACACCTGGGTCCCACAGAGGTGGGATAGGGATTCTCCCAGACAGACTATGGAAATCCGAGGGGGCAGAACTCCTAGGCACGCCGCAAATTCACATGACTGCCCAACTTTTTTTCAAAGGACTATGGGGGTCGGAAGGGAGGAGTGGTGGTAGAGGAAGAACACGCCGGCCTCCTGGGGGGGCCTCACCACCTCCCCCACTCCAGGCAGCCCTCGGTGGCGCCAGAGCCGGGAAGAAAACAGGAAGTGGGAAACAGCCGCGGCAAAGGAGAGAGGGGCCGGGATGGAGGATCGGATGGAGGGGCGCACAGTGGCTGGCCAGGAGGCAGACGGACCGGCGCACCGATGGAGGCCATTCCAGGCCCCCGCCCCTTCCCCCAGCCGGAGAACCCACACACGGCTCGTCCCCAAAACAGGGTTGGGGGAGCGGCCCAGCCGGTCCCACCAGGCGAAGGCCCATAGCAGGGAGGAAAGATGAGGCAAGGTTGTCTGGGCGCTTCGGGCCCCTCCTTGGGCGAGAGGAGGCTCCTGCTGCCCCCAAGGCCCGGGGGCCCTGGAGCCTGTGGGAGCCGGCCAGTATGTGGGACGCACGTGACTGACCCTACAGCACTCCGCACCCCTGCCCCACCCCCCAGGCCCCCTCCTCGGCCCCAATCCCCAGGCGCCGGAGCCCAGCTCGGAGCCCTTTAAGAGCCGCCCCCACCCGCCGAGCGGGAGGGCGGGGTGGGTGGGCCGGTCGGAGCACACACCCGCACACAGGAGCCCTAGTCGTGGCCGCCGCCGGGGGAAGGAAACAAGTTTGAACAGCGGCGCCCGGCCCCCTTCCCCCTCCCCCGTCTCCGCCCCGGGCCGGATTCCGACGGGGTAGACGGGCAGGGGGCGACTGGGACCCCTCCCCCCAGCGCGCTCGGGCGCAAAGTCCAGCCCGCGCGAGCCCGGGGGCGGCGGGGGAGGGGAGGGGGGAAAGTCCAAGTGGGAGGGGGGTTAATCCCGCTGCCCCCCGCCCGCCGACCGAGGGGGGGGGAGGGGAACCTTGGCCCCTTAAGGAGGAGCAAGTTGGCGGGGAAGAGGGGGGAGGAGGAAAAAAAGACGGCCAGTTGAAAGAGAAGAGCTGGATGAAGGAGGGGGGGGCGAGGGGAAAGCCTCCGAGTCCCCCCCACGTCCCCAACCCTCCTCAAGCCCGGGCCCCCGGCGGCGCGGGAGGAGGGGACCCAGGTCTCCCCGGAGCCACCTTAAAGCCGCGCGTTCTAAGGTCGGAAACAAAAAGTTCCTTTTTCGAACGTTCGGGCTGCGCTTTGGAACTTTGCGACTCGGCGCGGGCGGGGGAGCGAGGAGCCGGCGGAGACGGGCGGGGGAGGGGCGGCGCAGCCCGGACCCCGAGTCCCAGGCTCCCCACTCACGCCCTCCTAGGAGCCATCCCGTATCCCCCTGTAAGCCGGTGCGGGGCACGCGCCGCGGTGAAGGTCACGGGCCGGACCACGCAGCGCGGAACCGGGAATAGCGGGCCCCGTGGACAGGCCCCCCCCACGCCCCGCACACGTCCCGGCCCCCAGAGTGCAACGTGACAGAGCGGCTGGGAGGGACCCCGCCACCCCCGTGATCCCGGGAGTGGGGGAGACCCCAGCTTTCGGGGTCCAGGCAGGGAGAGGATCAAGACTCGCAGCACTCACACCAGTTCGCCCAGAGCCAGAAATCGGGGGTCCCATGCAGCACCCCCAGCTCGTGCCGCGAGAAGCAACAGGTCTCGAGTGTCAGGGGGTCCCCCGGAACTGGGGATCACTCCGGCTCCCCTAGAACCCTTCAGCCCCCCCAAAGTTTCTCCGCCTGGTTTCCCGGGGCAACAAGTCTCCCCCACACGTGCTGCCCCCGCCCCCACCTGTATCCGCCGGGGTCTTCATGCTGGGGGGCCCGGGGCGAGGCGCCCCGACTCCGGGCCGCAGCTCCCGGCGCCCGCGCTGCCCCGTCCCGTCCCGCGCCCGTCGGGCCGCCCTCGCCGCTTCACCCGGCCTCGCCTCTCAGAGCCTCTCCCCTCCCCGCCGCCGCCTCCCGGGTTAATATCGCACTCCCGGGCCGGGACGCCCACGCCCCCCGGCCGGCGACGTCACCGCCGCGTCGCCATGGAGACACTGCGCCCGCCCCCTCCCCGCGCACTCACACACACACTTGCCGGCGTACAGCCACTGAGGACCGGCCGGCTCTGGGCTTAAAGGGGCCGCGCGACGGGGGAAGAAGGAAGGAGGGGGCGGGGGTGGGATGGGGTCCCGGGGTCATGACCCTTCTCGGAGGCTCTAAGTCTGCAGATAATTTAAGTCCTCGGCACTCGCGACCTGCCGCCCCTCCTCCTCTCCTGCCCACTTTGGGATCCAGAGTTTCTTTTGGGAGTCTGTAAGAGGGGAGGGGGGACCTTCTGAGGGGGTCAGAAACTTTTGTAGGGAGGAGGCATGGACCTTCTGGGAGGAGGCAGAATCTTCTCTGCAGGGGGGGCGGGGTCAGGACCTTGGAGGATGATGGAGACCACATTTCCCAGCCTGGCCTTACCCTGCCCCCCCAACCCTGAGCCTGAATGGGGGCAGCTGTCCAGGGGTGGGGTGGAATGGGTGGGAAGCATTTCCAGCATCGGAAGTGGAGAGGCGGCTGTGCCCTCCGCTCTCCCGGGATGGGGTCTTGGCCTTCCAGATAGCCCCAATCCCAGCTGGGGAGGAAGTGACCAGAGAGAATGCATTTGGGAGCCCGCCCTCCATCCCCAGGCTGCAGCTGTCCTGGGGACAGGGCTGGTGCCGGAGGTACCCCCACCTCCACCACCAGGGCAGGGGGTTCCGGAGGTGGGGCCAGGATGCTGGGGGCGACCAAAGTCTGAACAAATGTGCTCCCAAGGGGCACTGGGGGGTCACCAGGAGAGAGGAAGGCAGAGCTTAAGGATGAAGGGCAGTGCGTGGGGCAGTGTTAAGTCTCTGTTCTCCGCAGTCAGTCGGGAGAAAAGGATGGAGCCTGAGGCTTCGGGAAACAGGAAATCAGTGCTGATCTGATGGCCAGCAGGAGCCAGCAGCAGAGTAGAGGACAAATAGAAATGATACTAATCACAGGCCCAGCCTGGAAACAGAGTCTCAAAAAAGACTCAGAGGTACCAAAGGAGGGGAATGTGGGGAGCAGGGATGCTCAGAGAGACTGACACCCAGAAGATGGGCAGGGAGAGACAAACAGGCCACAGGGAGGGAAGGCCTGCAGGGTCAGGCTCTGGGTTCTTAGAGCTTCAAGCACAGCCTCCGTTGCTGGGTTCTTAGCTGTGTTAGAGCAGTCCCTCACCAGTGCCTCAGAAGAAGTCTCAAGCCTCTTCCTTGGGGAGACCAAGGCCTCCAGGGAAGTGTCACCCCCCCCGGGGGAGTGGGGGAATTACGTAACCTTGCCTACGGACAGTGCAGCTCCCCCACGGATATTGTAACCCTCTGGGAGCAGTGTGGTCCAGCAATAATAATCATCATCATTGTTATAACAGCTCCCGAATTCCTAGCGCTCATGATGTGCCAGGCGCTGGGCCAAGCATTGTCCAGGGCATCTTCTCATTTAATCCTCACAAAATCCCAAGGAGGGGAATAACTGTTGTTATCCCCATTTACAGATTAAGAAAGTGAGACTCAGACGGGAAATCAGTCTGCAAAATTCCTACAGCCAGGAAGTGTTGGAGTCAGGATTCGAACACAGATCTATCCAGTCTGAAACCACCACCCTTAACCACCGTGCTTTACTACCACCTTTACTGTCCCCCCTCGAAAAAAGACGATGCAAAGTTTCAAAGATAATAGGTCTGTAACAGCCTCAATGACCCTCATACTCCCACCAACAAGACAGAGTCCTGGGTTGCAACCCTAACTCTGCTACTTCCTGTGTGTGACATAGAGCAAGTGAGTTGACCTCTTTGAGCCCAGCTCCCTCATCTGTAAAATGGGGATATTAATAGACCATACGTGACTGAATTGTGAGAAATCAGGATGTGAAGTGAGTACACAATAAATATTGGCAGTAATTATTGGCAGAATGAACTATATACGCCATGGATAAGTAAGCACCCCTCGCCCTACAGACTCCAACTGCAGACAATAAGCACACAGCATTGACAGTGTGAAATTGCCTGTTAATGGCATAATCCCATCCTGACCCAGTTAGATAACTCAATCCTCCTGTTTCTCTGAAACACAATCGTGGATGGTGGGCATACCCCACGGAAGAGTCAAACCACTCACAGAGAATGGGAGTCCCTAGTGAAAATGTCCCCTAGGCAGCATGACCTCCAGTGG
This sequence comes from Tapirus indicus, assembly GCA_031878705.1. Classification (NCBI taxonomy): domain Eukaryota; kingdom Metazoa; phylum Chordata; class Mammalia; order Perissodactyla; family Tapiridae; genus Tapirus; species Tapirus indicus. The sequence continues at coordinate 17,578,352 of CM062926.1, read as the reverse complement.
TTTGTAAAAACCTGTCCACGGATATTGTAACCCTTCAGGAGTCCATGTGACTCCACGACAGAAGTGTCGACCCTCTTGGATAGTTCAATTGCCTCATGAACACCAAGAGCCACCCCCAGGGAAAGTGAACCCCACCATTACTGTATGAAACACCCAGATATTGTGAACTTGCGATAGAAACTTCCTCACCACTGGTCATTCCTTGAAGACATGCCATCCAACCAAGGTCATGTCAACACCAATGAACAAGGGAACCACTCCCCCCCCACCCCAGTTGACTATGGAAAGCCTCCACAAATAGCCCTGGGGCTGGTGAAAGGCGTAGCCTCTCACAGACCTAAGATGTGCCTGCGATGAACAGTGTAACGCTCTACAGAGAAAACAACTTTGAACAGTGAGGACAGCCCCACTCCCATGGACCTAGTAGTTCTTGTTCCAGTTTACTGTCCTGACACAGATAACATTTATCCTATTGTTGTCAGGCCAAGGCATGGACAGAACCTGTCCCCACAGAAGTCACAACACTTCACAGACTTCACTGCTGGAAAGGAAACTGTGGACAATAAAAATTATAATCACAACCCATCCATCACCCCTATGAGCAATAATGAACCATGACTACTCTATGAACATTGTAGTTCCCTTAGAAATAGCATGACCTGCCCTATAGAGGGTGTAGCCACCTAAATGGGGTATGACCACCCTCAAACAGAAAATGTAACCCCGCTAAAGTGTTGCCCTTCCTCATGTCCCTGACTTGAAATGCTGAAGGGCCCCATGCTCAGGCCCTGGTCCTCCTCTCTCCTCCACCTTCACTCGTTCCCTTGATCGTCTCCACCAGTCCTATGGTTTCATACACCATCTCTATGCTGATTACACCCAAATTTCTATCTCCAGCCTAGGACTCTCCCCTGAACTCCAATCTCACACATCGAACTGCCTCACCAGTGTCTCCATTTGGACTTCTTGAGTTTGTCAAGTCAAAATGGTCTTCCTGAGCTCCCCCAAACTGTCCCCCTCCCCGGTCTTCCCCATCTCAGGAAATTGCAACTCCATTTTGCTGGTGGCTTAGGCTGAATGCCTTGGAGTCATCCTCGACTGCTTTCTCTCATCCGACGTCCAATATGAAGGGAACTCCCATGAGCTCTACTTTCAGAATCAGCTACTCTTCACCATCACCACACCCCTGGTCTGGGCTCTGCTCACTGGTCTCCCTGCAGCCACAGGCTCCTACAGTCTGTGCTCCACCTGCAGCCAGAGGGGCTAACTCCTTGCAGTGGCCCACAAGGCCCTTCCTCCCTAACCTCACCTCCCACTTTTCCCTTCATTTCCTCTCTGGCTACACTCCAGCCTCTTTGCTTTTTTTTTAAGGTGAGGAAGATCCTCCCTGAACTAACATCTGTTGCCAATCTTCCCCTTTTTTGCTTGAGGAAGATTCGCCCTGAATTAACATCTGTGCAAGTCTTCCTCTACTTTGTGTGTGGGACGCAACCACAGCATGGCCTCCGATGAGTGGTGTAGGTCCACTCCTGGCATCTGAACCTGCAAACCTGGGCTGCCGAAGTGGAGCATGGAACTTTAACCACTACGCCACCGGGCCAGGCCCCCTCTTTGCTATTTCTTGAGCATGCCAGGAATATTCCTGCCTCAGGGATTTTGCCCCTGCTGTTCCATCTGCCTGGAAAGCTTTTCCCCCAGAAGTCTGCATAGCTCTGTCCCTTATCCCCTTCAGGTTTTTACTCAAAAACCACCTTCCCAATGAGACCCTGCCTGACCTTCCTAGATCCCTATGACCCTTCTATGTGCTATTTTTCTCCATAGCACTTATCCTCATCTGACATATATTTCCATAACATATGTGTTTGTTATCTGAATCCTCTTCTATAATGTCAGCTTTCAGAGGGCAGGGATTTTTGCCTGTTTTGTCACCTACAGTATCCCCAGAGCCTGGCACAGTGCCTAGCAATCTATAATGAATGAATGAACTCATGTTTAGACAGTGAACCCCCATATACCAGGTGTAATACCAATAAATGTAGCCCTGTACACACAGAAAAACCCTCAGGGACAGCTGATATCAGCACAACCCCCTAAAGAGTCTGAACCCTGATGTGAATCCCATAAACAGGAAACTCCCATACAGGGTGTGCTTGTCCTACTGAATGTCAGCTCCACAAAGACAGGAATTTGGTCTATTTTCTTCACTGCCTTATGACCAGTGCCTAGACCCGGGTCTATCATAGAATAGGCTGGTAATATGTATTTGCTGAAGTGAGCTGAGTCCACATACAGCTGGTATAACCCCACAATTGGAACCCATACAGACAGTACAATGTCCGTAACTGATATAAACCACACATACAGTGTGATTCTCATAAGGACAGTGTAAACCCCAAATAGTGCAACCCTCAAAAACAGTGTGAACCCCAATATAGGCAGCATCACCCTCATAAACCTCACACAGACAGGGTGACCCTCATACATGATATGAGCCCCATACAGACAGTGCACCCTTTATAAACTGTGTGAACCCCATATGGATGCTGAGACAGCAAATAAACAATGTGCACCCCCACATAAACAGCATATTCCCTCATTAGTGTGCCCCACCACAGAGGCAGCATAATGTGTTAACATTGTGTGAATTCCTGTATCCACAGGGTCAACTCCCATGGCCTGGGGAAACCCGATATGTGCAGTGTAGACAAACATATTAACAGGGTTCCTTCCATAAGTAGTGTGACCCTTCATGTGAACAGTGGAGCCCTGTAGGCAACGTGGCCTCATGCAGTGTAACCCATGGACAGTGTGCCCCCATGTGGACAGTGCCACCGGCCTGGGTGGGCCACTCTGTGGACAGTGTAGAGTCAACAATGGGTGTAATAAACCCCAATGTCACTCTGTCAGTTTTATTAAGTCATGGATGATGCAGCCCTTTCCCATAGACAGGGAGAAACCTCTTGTTCCATTTAAACCCTCTGGGCCTTTGTAACCTTCGTAAGAGTATATTATCCCCCCTCCCCCACCGAAAGTCTTAATTCTCCCATAAAAATTTACCAACTCCCCTTCCACACACACATGTATTAGGACAGTATGACTCTCTGAAGGGTGGTATAACCCATCATGGACAATGAGGCCCCAAATAAAGGCCAAGAAATGGTGAATTCCTGAATGGCAGGGATTTCCCAGGGCCCAGCGCAGGACAGGGCACATAAAAATCACCACTCCCATTTATTGAGCACTTACTATACACAAGGCCGTGGATTCAACATCTCATTTCATCCTCATCTCAACTTTGTGAGGTAGATACTCTAATGAGCTCCATTCTTCAGACAAGGAGAGTGAGACTTAGAGAGGTGGCAGGCCCACAGCTAAAAATCATTACAGCTGGGACATGAAGCACTAGACTTGATGGATTGACAAATGCCCCATAGATATGCTGAACCCTGGAATCCTTCCAGAAAGCATCAGCACCACCACCACACATACAAATTATGGACAATGTCACCAGTAGGGTTGTGACAGCATCAACTCTTCAGGGAGTGATAAACTCCTACTGAATAATAGTAATCACAACACTAGCTCACATTTTTGAGGGTTTAGTCTGCTAGAGACGTTGTCCTAAATGCTTTGCACATGTTAACTTGTTACATCTTCATAACAATCTATGCCATAGGGTTAAAAAAAATTACCCCTTACAGATGTAGAAATGGAGGCACAGAGGGATTAAGTGACTTGCCCAAGGTCACACAGCTGGCTTTGACCCCAGCACCCTGGCTAAGCCTGTGTTATTTTGTTTCCTGCAACATCACCCCCTACTCCACATGACAGTATAATTGCAATGAACTGTGTAACATTTTATGTAATTCTCCCAGGGGCAGGGTACAGCTCCCTGTGCACACCTTTCCTCAATGATAGGGGAAATAGACCTCGGACAGTGTGCACTCCCACAGATGGGTCTCCTAAAGGCATGGTGTCACTCGAATAAGCAGTAGGGATCCCTTTATGGACATTATAAACATACCACAGCCAGAGACATTCCTGAAAGTGACTCTTTCACTATAGTAGAGTGCTCCCTGGGCAGAGTGAGTTCCTTCGTGGAGGGTACAGACCTCCCCACTGACAGGCTAATTCTCATTCACACCTGATGCGAATTGACTGTAGAACACGAAACACCATCTTAATCAATGGAAATCTCCCCCCAGCACAGAATAAGCTCCCATGGGCAATGTGAACTCCTGCCCACTATGCGCCTCCCCACGGACATTATAATCTCTTTCATATCCATGACAAAGTTAACATTGACAGTGCACATCTCCATGCATGGGGAACTTTCTGTGGCTGCTGTGAACCCCTTTTGCGACAGCATGAACCACTCTCTAAGGGTCTACCTAAGTGGGCAGTGGGGAACTCTCTGATGAGTGTAAACTTTTCTCAGACCCAGCAACTACTCAATGTGCACAGTATAAACTGCCCTGTAAAATTTCCCTCAACTCAGGGTCCACTCAATATAAGAGCAAACTCTCTTCTAGATCATTAAAATAGTAATAATAGTATGATGGTATAAGTCATAATATGATAGCCTAAGTGATAGTATAAGATTCCTTCCCAGTGTGAACTCCTTGTAGACAGTGAACTTTTCCCCACCAACAAGGCAAATCTTCTGCGGACAGTGGATAACGTGAATCTCATGGAAAATGTGAATCTCCTTCATACTCAAGTGAACCCCACTGCCCAACTGATATTTCTTCTTAGCCGCCCCCCCCCCCATGTCACAGCACTTTCTGTCACCGGTAGTGTGAATGTTACAGACAGTACGGACCTGCAATGGGCTGGGTGCATATTCTGCAAACCTGGTGTGAATACCGTGTGGATACTGGGAACCCATCACAAGCAGCACAAGCCTCCGCTAAAGCCAGTGTTTATTGCTCCCCATCACCCTCTATCTAGGGCAAATACAATGTGGAGAGTATGAATGCTCTGCAGGCAGGTTCACACCTGGTGTAAACCTCCTATCTGGGCCCTACCTCCAGTGTGAATCCCTCCTCAAGACTGAAAAAAAAATCTTGCTCCCGCCAGGTGTGAACACCCACAAAGCGTAGCTCTCCACGGAATGCAGTGTGAAGCCCCAAGGTGCTGCATTTTCCCAATCGTAACCTCCCCACGCCTGGGGGACTGTCTGGAAACTGCGCCGCCCTAAATGTTAAAGTCTTGGAGGCGGTGACTTGTCCCCAAGGCCCCCAAGCCCCAGACCGCGCGCGTTGACTACACTGCAGCGCGCGCCACCCCACACGCGAACCTTCTCTCCCCTCCCGGTGGCAACAGGGCTTTCTGCGGGGCCGCGCCAGACTCTCCGAGGCTGTTGATTGGTCATAGGCCCGGCCACCCGACAGCCAATCAAGCGGGGGAAAGGTGACATCACTCGTTCTCCTCCCCTTCCCCCCACCCCAAACTTCCCTACTCCCGGCTACCGGCAGCAACAACCACGTGGGGGAGGGGTAAGAGAGTAGAACCCGGTGAGGTCATTGCGCCGCCCCGGCCGCTGCTGATTGGCTGCGGGGCTCACGGGTGGCGGTTGGCTGCTCCTCGCACCTCCCCCTCGCGCCGCTACCACCGCCACTGAGAGGAGCCACTGGCGACGCCAGAGCCAGGAATCCGGGTGAGTCGGGGCCCTGGGTCTAAGATGCTCCTGGTGTCCAGTGAGACTCACGAGGAACTGCCTTTTTCGACTTTTTCTCCTCGCCCGGGTTCTTTGGTGCTCCAGGGACTCTGTCACATGGGAGTTGTAGTCTGCCTTATACTGTCGACTATGGGCCGGAGATGTAAAAAGACTACTATTCCCAGCAGGAATTGCGACTAGCCGGTCAACAAACGCTCAGGCCACGCCTTCTAAGCCTGCTCATTGGACAGCCCGTTTCTTAGCCCCCCCTTCCTGCATTTCATTGGCTACTGTCCCTCACAGAGGCTGGGTTCCGGCCTAGAGTGCAAGGCGACTGGGTACTGTATTTGTCATTCGGCATTAAGGCGGCCTGCAATTGGTCAACACTGGTGTCCATCACTTATTGTAGGCAGATCAGGCGGTCGTAGGCTCAGGTTGATGTCGGTCCCAGAGGGAGGCCGGTCTTGGACTTTGGCCCCTCCCCCTAGCGCTGCCGGGTGGGCGCGATTGGTTGTGGCGAGCGTCGCTCGTCGTCGAGAGGCGGAGCCGACCAGGCTGCGAATATCTATTGGTTTAGGACGGCGCCGGTCAGCGGGGTTGTGGCCGGTGATTGGCTGGCTGCTCCAGCTGTTGCAGGTCCATTCACCATTTTGTGTGTTGGAGTAAAAAAAAAAGGGAGAATCGAGAGGGAGAGCCGGAGGGGGGGCGGGGAGGGACCGGACCGGACCGAGCCGGGGCCACGGCCCCCCGCCCCGAAACCCCGCCGAGCCCGAGGTGAGGGGCGGGGCCAGGGCTGACACGGGCAGGGGGGATTTGGGGTGCTGGGGGCCGAGAGGGGACAGGTGGCAGGGACGGGGAGGGGGGAAAGGGGGGAAGGGGTGAGTGGGATGGTGGGAAGGGGGGACAGAGTGGAGGAAGTGGTTGGGAGGAGAGGTGATAAAAAATAGATGAAGGGGAGGGGGTGGTGGGCAGAGAATGGATAACAGGAATGGAGGGGTGACAGGACTAGATCAGGGTGACAGGGAGAGGGAGGGGACAGAGTTGGAGGGGGTGACAAGGAGAGGTGATGGGGAGAGAAGGTGACAGGTCTGGAGATGGCTGACAGGAGAGTGACTGGAAGAGGTGCCAAAGATAGATGAGGGTGACAAGGAGGGGGTGACTGAGGAGGGGGCCTAGGGCCTGTGAGGAGAGAGGTCAAGATAGACGTGGTGACAGGATGGGAGAAAGAGTGGCAGAGAAGCTGGTGCCAGGAGGGCTGATGGGAGCAGAGGGCATGAGACCCTGAAGAGCCAGGGCCTGGGCTGGCCTGGGCTTCAGGAGTTACTGCTCAGATTCTGAGGGAGGTGAGGGCCCCCACAGGGCTTGGGTGAGAGTTATCCAGAGTGGGGTGGACAGGAAGAGAGTAGGCCCCAGGAGAAAGAAAGAGCCTTGGCGTTTGGGGTGAAGAGACTGGGCCAGGCATCAGGGTCCGGGGTGCCAGGCAGTGTGGTTGTAGGCCCTGGGTGGGATATGCAAAGGTTTGTGTTTGAGCAGGACTGGGGCCGGATCTCAGTCCCCAGGATGCTGGCCCAGCGGGTCTGTGGGGAGAAGGTGGTGGTGGCAACCCAACTCCTGGGCACTTGGGTGCCTGCCCCAGTGTGAGAAGCCCCAGGCCCCCCAGGCTCTGCCTATGAGGACCCCAGGATTGGCCCAGAGAACAGGCAGCCTGGGACTGTAGGGTCCACAGGAGCAGCAGGCCTCAAGTAGGAGAGCATAAAGTTAGGGGTCCTCTGGGAGCCTAAAGACTGAGTCAGGGTGTCTCTGATTGTGTTTGGCTTATGGTCCTGGGCCCCACAGCTCTCCCAAAGGCTCCCTTTTGGCCTCTCGGGTTCTCTTAGTCACTTTAGTGTAAAGTTTTTTCCCTTTTCTTTTCTCAGGGCAGCTTGAAAGGGGGCGGGCAGTAATGACTGTTCAGGAAGTGGGTGAGGTTGGCTTGCTGGGCTGTCCTGCTTTCTTTGACCTTCTCCCACTTACCCCCACCTGGAGTTGGAGGACATATTTGGGGGCCAGGGGGGCCCGGCCGGCTCAGCCACCCTGCCAGAGCCAGCCCAGCCAGGGCGGGGATGCATGCAGGCCAGAAGGGGGGGCTGGGCTTGTGGGTATCATGCTGGGTGCTGTGGGGGGAGGGGCAGGCTCCCATCCAGTGGGACAGCGGAACCCTGGGGTGTAGCTCTGTGTCCCACTGTGTGATGACGTGTGTGTGCTGGTGTGTGTGTGTGCGCCTGTGTGTGTGCTCGTGCACGGCCCCGTGGCAGCACTGGGTATGAGCTCTTGCCCCAGACGTGCCCCTGCCTGCTCCCTGCCAGGATCTGGGGAGATGGCTATACCTGGCAGGCCCGGGGTGCAGAGCAGAGTGGGCAGCCGTCCCTTGGGACTCAGCTGCCCACTCCTTCCCACAATGCCTGGCCATGCGAGGCTGCCCAGAGGGGTGGGGGGGAGGCGGAGAGAGGCTCACATCACAGCCTAGTCACCTCTCTTTCTGTGCATGTGTGTCTGTGCATGTGTGTGTGTGTGACTGCATGTGCTCTCTGGACGGTGACAGTGCAAGGAAGCGTGCCCTCTGGATCATGTGACAGGCGACACACTGAAATGGTTAGGAGCACAGCCTCTAGAGCCAGGTTGCCTGGGTTCAGACCCTAGTTCTGCCATTTCCTAACTGGATGAATTTGAACAAGTTGCTTGATCCCTCTGTACCTCGGTTTCCTCTATTGAAAGTGGGGCTGATAGTAGCAGCTGCCTCTTAGGGCTGTTGTGAGGACAAAATGGGTTAATAAAGGCAGGTTTAGCCCCAGGCTTGGCACAAAGTGAGTGCTCCATAGGCGTGAACTGTTACTGCTTCTTACGTCCCCCGGGGCAGTTAGAATGTGTGTGTGTGCCTGCTGTGTCTTCTGCAGAGGGAGCAGATGTATGTGAGGGTCCCCAAGGAGCCAGAGTATATAGCTCAGGGGACATGGGTGCCAGTCTATGTTTGGGTCCGGCCAGGGGCCCACATGAGGTGGGGACAGCCAGAAAGGAGGCCTTGGGGATCATGGAGTTGAGGCAGGTGGGCTTAGCAAGTGGGGAAGTTTTGCAGGATGCTGGGTCTGGGGGGATTCCTGAGTTGCTCCCGATGATCCCTGTCTGCCGTCCCACCCTGCAGGTGGACAAAAGATGAAGCCAATGAGGAAGGCGTGCACTGGCCTCCCAGGTCCTGGCAGCGGTGGCAAGTCCCCACCAGCCACCAGGGCCAAGACCCTGAGGCGGCGAGGGGCTGGGGAGGGCGACAAGCCAGAGGAGGAGGACGACGAGGCGCAGCAGCAGCAGCAGTCAAGCCCAGAAGAGACTGAGGAGGGTGAGGAGGAGGAGGCTGAGCGAGGCCCCAGGGCTGAGGGGCTGCCCCCGGAGCTGCACTCCGACGACCCAGCACCAGGCCCAGCTGAGGACCCCAAGGTAGAGGGGGAGGCAGGCCGCTGGGAGCCCTCACTTAGCCGAAAGACGGCCACGTTCAAATCTCGAGCGCCCAAGAAGAAGTATGTGGAGGAACATGGAGCTGGCACTGGCAGTGGTGGGACCACCGGGGTCCCTGAAGAGCGGGCACGGACCCCTGAGGAGGCTGGCACCCTGGGTGTGCCTCCACGGCCACCCACCTCCACCCGTTCCTCCTCCACTGACACAGCCAGCGAGCACTCAGCTGACCTGGAGGATGAGCCAGCCGAAGCTTGTGGGCCAGGCCCCTGGCCCCCCAGTGGCACTAGTGGCGGCTATGACCTGCGGCAGCTGCGGTCCCAGCGGGTGTTGGCTCGGCGTGGGGATGGCCTTTTCCTGCCGGCTGTGGTGCGCCAGGTGCGCCGAAGCCAGGACCTGGGTGTGCAGTTCCCTGGGGACCGGGCCCTGACTTTCTACGAGGGGTCACCTGGCGGTGGTGTGAATGTGGTTTTGGATGCCACTCCACCACCGGGCGCGCTGGTGGTAGGCACAGCTGTCTGTACCTGTGTGGAGCCTGGTGTGGCTGCGTACCGTGAGGGTGTGGTGGTGGAGGTGACCACCAAGCCAGCTGCCTACAAGGTCCGCCTCAGCCCTGGCCCCAGCTCCCAGCCAGGCCCACCAGCCACCCTACCACAGCCCCTACAGCCACCACACCGTGAGCCTGACGAGGCCGTGTGGGTATCCCGCTCCAGCCTGCGCCTGTTGCGGCCCCCCTGGGAACCTGAGGCCCTGCCGAGGAAGCCCCTCACGGGCCCCGAGGAGGAGCAGGCTGAGCCAGGGGCCACCCTGCCACCCTGCCCTTCTGCCCTGGACCCCAAGCAGCCTGAGGATGCTGAGGTCTCCAAGATCAGCTTTGGTGGCAACCTGGGGGCTTGTGAGGAGAGCGAGGAGAAGCACCCGCCAGCCCTGGGCACCCCGGCCCTGCTCCCACTGCCCCCACCTCAGCTCTTGTCACCGCCACCCAAGTCCCCAGCCTTCGTAGGCCCAGGCCGCCCTGGTGAGCAGCCCTCACCCTGCCAGGAGGGGAGCCAGGGTGGCAGCCGTAGCAGCAGTGTGGCCTCTCTGGAGAAGGGGGCCGCGCCGGCCGCCCGGGCCCGCACACCACTGACAGCCGCCCAGCAGAAGTACAAGAAGGGCGATGTGGTCTGCACGCCTAATGGAATCCGCAAGAAATTCAACGGCAAGCAGTGGCGACGGCTGTGCTCACGAGATGGCTGTATGAAGGAGTCGCAGCGGCGGGGCTACTGCTCACGCCACCTGTCCATGCGAACCAAGGAGATGGAGGGCCTGGCGGACAGTGGCCCAGGTGGGGCTGGGCGGCCGGCCGGCGTGGCAGCCCGTGAGGGCAGCACCGAGTTCGACTGGGGTGATGAGACCTCGCGAGACAGCGAGGCCAGCAGTGTGGCGGCCCGTGGAGACTCACGCCCACGCCTGGTGGCCCCTGCCGATCTGTCACGCTTTGAGTTCGATGAGTGTGAGGCAGCTGTGATGTTGGTGTCCTTGGGCAGCTCACGCTCGGGCACACCCTCCTTCTCCCCTGTCTCCACGCAGTCGCCCTTCTCTCCCGCCCCATCACCCTCACCCTCGCCGCTCTTTGGCTTCCGCCCTGCCAACTTCAGCCCCATCAATGCCTCACCCGTCATCCAGCGCACAGCTGTTCGCAGTCGCCACCTGAGTGCCAGCACCCCTAAGGCAGGCGTGCTGACGCCACCAGACCTGGGCCCCCACCCACCACCGCCTGCCCCCCGAGAGCGCCATTCCTCCGGCATCCTACCCACTTTCCAGACCAACCTGACCTTTACTGTGCCCATCAGCCCTGGGCGGCGGAAGACAGAGCTGCTGCCCCACCCGGGGGCGTTGGGGGCCCCTGGCACAGGGAGCGGAGGAGCTGCCCCAGACTTCCCCAAGAGTGACAGCCTAGACTCTGGTGTGGACTCAGTGTCCCACACACCTACACCGTCCACACCGGCTGGCTTCCGGGCTGTGTCGCCTGCCGTGCCCTTCTCCCGCTCCCGCCAGCCTTCACCACTGCTGCTATTGCCCCCACCTGCTGGCCTGACCTCGGATCCTGGACCCTCCGTGCGCAGGGTGCCTGCTGTACAGCGGGACTCTCCTGTCATTGTGCGCAACCCTGATGTGCCGCTGCCCTCCAAATTCCCTGGGGAGGTGGGCACAGCTGGAGAGGCGCGGGCTACAGGACCTGGGCGGGGCTGCCGAGAGACCCCGGTACCCCCTGGGGTGGCCAGTGGGAAGCCTGGCCTGCCCCCACCTCTGCCGGCCCCAGTGCCCATCACTGTGCCTCCAGCCGCGCCAACCGCCGTGGCCCAGCCGATGCCCACCTTTGGTCTGGCTTCCTCACCCTTCCAGCCAGTGGCCTTCCACCCCTCACCCGCTGCTCTGTTGCCCGTCCTGGTGCCCAGCAGCTACACCAGTCATCCTGCCCCTAAGAAGGAAGTCATCATGGGCCGGCCTGGCACAGGTAAGAGGTTTGGGTGGATGGGCCGAGTGAGGGCTCATTTTGAACAAGGCCACTTGTGAACTGGCTCTCAGGAGAGGTGAGCTCTCTACCTCAGGAGGGATTCAAGGGGAGGCTGGCCTCCTCTGCACAGATGTTGCCGTGGCAATTCATGCATCAGGCAAGGGACTGGACTTTAAAGGCTCGAGGCAGAGTTTCCAGAGGCCCCCTGTTGGGAATGCACTCTTGAGGGGCCCATAAGTGAGCAAATCTTCCCTGAGCGCAGGCTCGGAGCCAGGCTGCCACAGAGCTGATGGGGTAACAGAGATGACAGTCATGACGACAGCTCCCGTGTTTGGAGGACTCACGGGGGCATCGCCGTAATAAGCACTGCGCGTGGTTATCTCGCCGAACCCTCATACCCACCCCATAATGTAGCACTCACAGCGTACTGGGCCCTGTTCTAAGCCCTTTTCAAATATTAGCCCGTTTAGTCTTCACAACAACCTAACAGGCGGATGCTGTGATTATGCTCATTTAGAGGAAACTGAGGCCAGGTTAGTAACTTGCCCAGGGACACACGGCTAGCAAATCCTGGAGCCAGCCTTCAAACCCAGGCAGGCTGGCTCATGACCGCTCGGCCACAGTGCTCGGTTACAGATGGGAAGAGGGGGTCCTTCTGCTGGAAGGTGGCGGGACCAGGACTGGAGCCCTCATCTTCACCTCACAGGTGTGGTCAGTGCCATGGAGGGGAGCTGGGGTGTGCTTGGCATGCTTCCCGGTGTGAATCTAGTCTGGCTGCCCTCAAGACAGAGCCTGTAAGCCAAGAGTTGAAGGATGAGTGGGAACCAGCAACCATAGGCGGAAGAGCCTCCTAGGAAGCCGGTGGGAAGATTCTAAGGCTGGAAGGAGCAGAGAAGAGAGGAGAGGAAAGCCAGTGTGGCTGGAGGGCTGAGGCCAGGGGCAGGGAGAGTGGCATTTTTGAGATGGTGCTAGAGAGCCAGGGGCCCAGGCCAGGCTGGGTCTTGTGGGAGCAACTCTCAGGGCAGGTGACAGACCTGTCACCAGCCCCTTCCCTAGCATCTTTTTCTTATTTACTTATTTATAAATCCACTGTTGACTGAAGGCCTCCTCTGAGCCTGGCCCTGTGCTGGTTGATGCTGAGGACACAGCCCTGCCCTCAAAGCTCACAGTCCCTGGAGTAGACAGACCTATCCCCGGAAAGTGACTGTCTAGAGTAGTCAGGGCTGGGCTGGGGGAAGCCCAGGAGGCTGTGGGAAGTCAGGGAGGGCTTCTTGGAGAAGGGCCCAGGGGCCTCTACGGTGAAACCTGAAGGGTGTGCAGAAGTGAGTCTGGCAAGGCCAGCAGGAGGACCTTCAGGCAGAGGGAAGAGTTTGTGCAAAGACCTTGAAGTGAAAGCAAGTATTTGAAGGAAGTTGAATCTGCAAAGTCAAGGGCTCTACATGGTGGGTAAGTGTTGGGCTGTGTGGCTGTGTTGGTGAGCAAGGATCAGATCATAGAGGGCCCTTATGAGATTTGTGAACTTTATCCTGAGGTCACTAGGGAGCCATGGAAGGTTTTGGGCTGATCCAACCACAGCTGTACTGTGGAAAGTGAGTTCCAGTCCCTGAGACCAGGGAGCAAGGAGGCTGGGGTGTGGATCTAGGTAGGAATCACTGTGGCTTGGGCTGGGGCAGAGGCCAAGACAGGAAGGAGCCCAGGCCCAGCCCAGTCCCAGGGCAGAGGGACACAGGGGCTGTGCGTGCCCCTCACACGCATATGCTGAGGTTGTGAGCTGTGTTTTTCGCCCTGCCCCCAACATTTTTTACATTTGTTCCTGTGGTTGATATGAGCAAAATTCCACAGAAGTGGGCACAGCAGGGATTTCTGACCTTAGGCAGATGACGAAATGGAAGCAGAAGGACTCCAACCATCCCCCTCACCCCCACCCCCCGCATGCCTACAGCCCCCAACATTGCCCTCATATCATCATCTCACATGACCCTCACTGCTGCCCTGTGGGGAGGGATGGCACTGATGCAGGTGACCTGAGGCCTACTGGGGCAGGCCCAGCAGGGGTTCCTGTCATTTTCCAGATGAGGAAAAGTGAGGTCCTGCCAGAAGAAGAGTCCTGACTGAGGTCACCCATCCAGGGACGGCTGGACTGGGCATTGCACCAGGTCTCCTGCTCTCTAGATCACAGGACTCTCACTAGCAGAAGTTAGAGTAATAATAATTTATGGAGCACCACCCATGCGTGTGCCTGGCACACCGCTCAGTAAGTGCTGACTGAGCATTTACTCACCGAATCCTCACAACGTGCAAGGAGATCAGCATGATTATTAGTTCCAGTGGACAGAGGAGGAGACCACAGCCCAAGAGCTTAAGTGACTTGCACAAGGTCACCCAGCTAGGAAGAGGGAGGGCCAGGATTTGAACCCAGGCTGTCTGGTTCCAGAGCCCAGGCTCTTAAGCACTGTCAATAATAACGATAACAGTAATACTAACCACTCTTTATTGAGCATTTATCATGTGCACAGTCTCAGGTGTGGGGTCACCTCATTGAATCCACTCAATGCTTTGAAGTAGGGATTACCAGCCATGTTGTCAGGGGGAAAACTGAGGTTCAGGGAAGGGAGGCCCCTTGCTGGAGGCTGCCTGGTCGTCAGAACTTGTCTAGTGCCTGTCCTGGCGGTTCTGAGCAGCGCCTCCCTGACAACACCCAGGCTGAGGTATCCAGGCTGCCCTCAGGTTCCCAGCCAGCAGGCCCTTTTGTTCTTCTCCCAGAGGCCTCCCTAAACCCTTGGGAGGTAAGCACCTTGGGGCCTTCTCCCTCTGAGGCCGAGAGAGAGCAGACCGTGCCCAGTGGCATAGTGAAGCTGGAGTCCTGGCCCCTTCTGTCTGCCCATGCCAGGGCCTGACCCTCACTTAGGACAGCAGGTGTGAGGGGGCGGTCGGGGGCAGCCTGCCTGCTCCTGCCCCCCGCCAGGCATTTGCTTCCGCTGGGGGACGTGCTGGGGCAGGCGGCCGGCATTCTCCACATTCTGCGCATGGCCGGGCCAGCCAGCTGCCTTTGCCACCTCCCTCTGACTCTTCCCGCCTGCTTCACAGGAGAGGAAGCCACCCCAGGGCCTGCAGCCCCAGCCCAGGAGGCCAGATGTCTCAGCCCCATTCCTGGCACGGCCTCCCTTCCAGCTCCCAGCTTCTGCCTGGCTTCCCCATATTGACAGGCAGTGCCCCTTCTCCTGGGCCTCTGTCTGCTTGTCTGCCCCTCTTTGAGCCACTGTATGTCTGTCTCTCCCTTGGGTTCCTATGTCTGTCTCTGTCTAGGTCTCTATTTCTGGGCCTGAGTCTCTCTCTCTCTCTCTGGACCTCTGTCTGTCTGACTCTCTCTCTGAGTCTGGCTCTCTATACCTTCCTTGGTTTGTTCCTCCCGAGATATCGGTCCTTGTCTAAGCTTCCATCCCACCTTCTTTCTATTTTGGCCCCCATCTTGGGATCCTGTGTCACTGGGTCAGCCTTGGCCTCTTCCCTGGTCCTCCTTCTCCCACTCCTTAAACAGACTTGCTGCCCCCATCCTAGCCCCTTACCCCTACCCTGTGCACATCAGGTACTCCGTTCCTTAGAGTCAGTGGACAGCTGTTAAGCACCAGGTGCGTTTCTCCTTTCTTGAGGAGTGTTGGGAGGTTGTGCAGGCCTGGGAGCCCCCTCTGGCTCCTTGACAAATTAACTGCCCACTGTTGTTCCTGAAACCTTCTGGGAGGTGTCAGGAGCCATCCTGCAGACCCATCTATATCTAAGCACCTGTTCCCAAGACAGGCAGGAAGGCGGGGGCTGTATGGGCCAAGCTAGGAGATCCGGCTATGGGGGAGCAGCAGGAAAGCAGCTCCTGTGCCCACCCACCTGCTAGAGGGCATGACCCAGAGACCCAGATCACTTCCCCCCTCTCCCACCTTTCAAGAGTTGGTGCCAGCTCCATTTAACTGAGTTCCACATGTAGTCCAAGCCAATGGGTAGGACCTCAGAGACCAGGCAGTACCCACCAACTATGCTTGGGCAGGTGGGGAAAATGAGGCAAAAGAGGGTCTGGGGGTCTCCTGACTCCCCAAATCCAGATTCTGCCCACCAGAATTTCCGTTTTGTCTCAAACAATGAACCCCATCTCTCCCACCAGAAGCCCTTCCTCATTCCTCCACCAGGCCCAGGCAGAGCAGTCCTGGGGAAAGCGGCTGGGGAAGGCAGACTTGGATGCAGGCACAGGCAAGGATGAGCAGAGGGAGGCACAGAGTCTGGGGAAGCCAGAGGACAGAGACAACTCTGGCTTAATGCAGGGTGATGAGAGAGGTTCAGGAAGGCTTCTCAGAGATGATGTTTGAGCTGAAGCATGAGGAATGAGTAGATTTCAGGGTGGTGAAGGAAAGGGAAGGGTGGCGATCCAGGCTGAGGCAGCCACGGGAGCAAAGGTCAGGAGGGGTGAAAGTGCATGACCTCTGAGTGGCTAGTTAATGCTGCAGCTGACGCTAGAGCCTAGGCTTGGCAAAGGGTGCCAAGCAGGACGGGTCCAGCCGGGCCAGGCTTGAATGCCAGCCAGTGAAGAGCCAAGAAAGGGTTTACAGCAGGGGAGAGAAAAGGTTGGATCTGGGTGTCACGATCCCTGGAGACTGCCCTGAAGAGGAAGGAGGCCTAGGCTGGGAAGCAGAGGATGACTTGCGGGGGAGAGAAGAGAAGGGGCATTTGTGAGGTAGCAGGCATCTTGGAGACTTGGTGGAAGAGCCCCCAGCGCCAGACGCTTCAAGGGATCAGGCTGCCTCCTGGCGGCGGCGGGCAGCGGGGCAGTCGGCGCGCGCATGCGCAGCGCAGGGCTGGTGGGGGGTGGCGTGCAACCCGGAGCCCCCGGCGCCCGGGCATTAATGGCTCCATTAGTGGCCGGGAGGGAGGTGCATTAGCGGCGGCGACGGCGTCTGGCTCCCATTACCACCGGCGGCAGCGGCTGCACCGCAGGCGGCTGGACCCTAGCCCGCTGCGCCGCCTCCTCTGTCCGCACCCCGTCCCCTGTTCCCGCTCCCCACGGGAGCCTGGGCCAGGGAACCCCCGTCTCCCTATTTCAGCGGAAATGCTGATTGTGAAGCCAGGCAGACCTGGGTTCAAATCCCGGCCTTGCCACCTTCTGACTGCAAATCCTATCCCCTCTGAGCCTGTTTCTTGTGAAGCAGCGGGGAAGCGGTGCTCCGGGGGCTTTGTAAATGCGGACAGACACCCCGTGAAGGCCGCACCCAGCCCCCGCCGGCACCTTGTGGTGCGGGTTCCCGCGCCCCAGGGAGTAGGCCCGGGCGGCGGGCCTCCGTCCTTCCCATTGGCCGCTGTCTCGGCCGCCAACGCCGATTGGCCGAGACCGGTTTCCCCCGCCCCGGCGCCATTAACCCCTGCGCAGCCGCGCCCTCGGGCTGAGTGGGGGGGCCCCCCCGCAGACAGCTCGGGTGCCAGCTGGCCCGCGCCCCGCCGCGGCCCGCGTGGGTGTCAGGCCGGCCGGGCGCCCGCCCGCTCTCCCATCACAAAGCAGCTTTGTGGGGCCCGACGGGGTCTGGCTGGGGGCCAGGCGGCGAGTGGAAAATCTCGTGAGCGCGGGGAGGGGAGGAGAACGCAGGGCGGCGCCCCCTCCTCCGCCCGGGCCGTGGCGCCTCCCTCTGCCCGCGCCGACCAGCCCTCCCGGCCCCGGCGCCCGTATACTATCCCCCCCGCCACTTCACACCCCCAAACCCACATCCCGCCCTCGGTCCTATCCTGCCCGTCTCCCAATCCCTGAGGACCCTCCCCCACACCTCTCGCCTGCCTCTCTTTCTCTCCTGTTCCCCCTGCCTACCCCAGCCCCACTCACACTGACTCACCCTGGCGCTATTTTTAGGCCCCCATCCCTCCCGAGCCGCACCAGCCCAATCCTGGGCTCGTTCCCCAGGCAACCCTGGCCGTCGCCGACGCCGCCCGGGGTGGGTGGGTGGGTGGGTGTGTATGTGGAGAGCGGGTGAGGGGAGCTGGGGACACTGGCGTGGTGAGCCGAGGCGGGGACCCCGGCCTGGAGAGCAGGGTGGGGACCCTCGGGCGACAGGGGTGCGGTGCCTCTCGGGCTCAATAAACGGCCCGAGAGTTCAGAGCTCAGAGCGTGTCTGCCTGTCCCTCAGTCTGTCAGCGTCTCTGGCTGTGCGCCCCAGGCCTTTGGGCAGGCCTCAGCCTGTGCCACCCTGGGTGGCAGTTGGTGTCTCCGTCTGGGCTCCCTTTCCCCAGGCTGGGGTGGGGTGGTACCGTGGGGGCTGTTTAGGGCCAAACCTTCTGTGGAATTGGTTATGGGGTGGTGCAGGGGGTGGCTACATCATAGTTCTGCCCAGTACCTGCCTTGAGTGAAGAATGGCATTGTGCCCTTTCTCAAATGGGGCTGGGGTCCTGGTTTGGGGAACTCCCTTCATCTTTTCCAATTAAGGAGTCCCCAGGTAGGGTTGGGGGTGGCTGGAGAGATGGAGCTGTCTGGGGATAGGACCTGTTCTCTCTTCTCCACTCTTAATCACCCCCACCCAGAGTTCCTCCACTCCGAACAATGGAAGCTAAGTATAGGGCTGGCCCAGTGCCCAGAGCAGGGGGGCCCTTCCCGCCCGGATTCTGGCCCCTCCCTGCCAGGCTGGGCCCCCACTTGGCTGTACCCTACCCTGTAAGGGGCCTCTTCCCATCCCTCCTATGTGGGCACTGTGTCTTCTAGCACATGTGCAATCCTCCCAGATGTGTGGGGCCCTCTTTCCCTGTTGTGCCAGGCCTAGCTCTTTTTCTCACCCAGCAAAAGTGGGGGAGCTGGGGACAGGGTTCCTCTGAGCTCTGTCCCTGGGCTGCCTTGCAGTGGGGAAGGGGTTAACTTTGCCAGTAGGTGACTCACCGGTGGGGAGAGGAGGGGGCAGTTGTGGGGAGATAGCGGGCCACATTGATTTCAGCCTTGATTTCTGCCTCACATTGCAGTCCCTGAGGCAGTGAGGTAATGGAGGGTCTGGGGCTGCATAGGGAGGAGGGGGCAGTCACCTAATAGTCCCTCTGGTGGCCCTTCCAGGCTTACAGCCAAGTGTCTGCCCCTACAGTCTCTGGAGGTCAGAGGGCTACAGACCTCCCCTTCTCTGGGCTCACGTTACCTGGTTTTTGCCCCTCTCCATGCCTTCAGTTCTGTCAGTGGATAAGGCAGGCTGGGAAAAGGGTTTGTCTGCACCTGTTGCTGACCCTACATGTGTAGAAGCCCAGTCTTGGTCCATCTGAGCCTGTACAACCTTTACCTGACCAGGTGTGACCCCAGGACACTGCCTCTACTGGGTGTGGCCCCAGGGTCCCTCTTGGGTGATCCAAGTCCTTTGTCACTCTGCCTGGTGGGCCCCAGATCCCTTGCCTGTGTCTCCATGTGTACCCTCTGATCTTTCTGTAGTTCACCAGTCTCTCTGTATCATTGCCTGACCGTATTCCCAGGCCTCTGTTTGGAAATCTCTGCCTGTGTCCAGCCTGAGGTTAAATTTTCAGTAGTGGAAAGAGCAGTTGAGTTGGAGCACTGGGCTGTTACGTTCTGGCTGCATGATCTTGCACAATTTGTTCAATTTCTCTGAGCCTCATTTTCTCATCTGAACAATGGGCATAATAAAGTGTACCTTCCTCGGGGCTGTGAGGATTCAATGAACAGGGTAATACATACAAGCTCCCAGCACGTAGCTGCCCCAGAATTAGTTTCCCTTCTTTCTCCTGACCCTTTTCTGGAAGGGGTGGCTCTCAGCCTAGACTGGTAAGGCCAGCCCACGGTGGTGCTTTGTAGCCCCCTGCCTTACACTGTGAGGTAGAGGGTCCCAGGGGCTACTGAGTGTCAGGCAGGGTAGCTGAATGGCGGTGAATGGCCATGGTGCTCCGTATTCCTGATGGGCCAGGGTGTTGAAGTAGTTGGTGCTCACCAGGGTAAGTCTATATAGTGTGTGGGGTCAGTATGATGGCTATGAGTTAGCCTGTGTTGGGGATGGGAGTGGCAGGAAGGCTGTATGAGAGTGTGTGAAGATGGAAGAGTGTGTGTGGTTGTGTGGGAGGGATGTGGGGGGGGTGATGGACAAGCGGTGGCTATGATGAGGTGTGTGAGATAATTCTGCCTGTTTGATATGTTGTGTTGTATGATGATTCATGCGGGCTGGTGGATGTGTGATGAGGATCCGTGTTGGTGAAGCACATATGACAGGGCGTGTATGAAATGGGTGACGTGAAGAGGATGGGTGAGAAAGAGCGTGTATGAAGGTGGGTAGGGAGTGATGGGCTGTGAATGTAGGGTAGTACATATATGTGAGCAGGTGTTCGAGGTGTGTGACTTCGTGTGTGACAATGTGAGTGGAAGACCAAGGGTACATGTGACCGGTGTGTATGAGATAATGGGTGTGGCAGGAAAGTCTGTTTATGAGGGGAGTATGTGTGTGTGACTGCTGGTGTGAAAGTTGGTGAGGGCTCAGGGGTGGCTCGTCCAACCCTACACACAGCTGGTCTGCCCTGTAGGGCCCTGCGCGCTCAGGGGGGCGTGAGGGAGGCGGCCGAGCCGCGCGTGAGCGTGTTCCTCGCGCGTACTGGACACAGCACCACACACAACCCTGGGGCCTCCGCAGCGCGGCGCCCCGAACCGCCCCCCTGGCTTGGTGCCTTTACTGCAGTGCGCCCTCCCTGCAACCCTCCTCCCGCGGTACCGCCCCCGGCCAGTTTGGGGCCAACCGGAGCCCGCCCCGCCCTGTCCTCATTTGCATATGACTGACGTTCCCTCAGGGCGGCCAATGGGGGTGGGCGCGGCGGGGCCTGACCCGCGCGCGGCGCCGGCAGCCAATAGGCTCACGCGCGGGGGGCCGGGCTTGCGCGGAAAGCCGCGGGGGAAGCGGGGAAGGGGCGGGGGGAGGCGCGGCGGGGGGAGGGGAGCGCGTAGTAGTGGCGGGGCGGGGAGGCGGCGGTGGTTCAGCGCGGGGCTCGCTCGGAGCGCACGGACCCACGCACCCTGGTCCGTCTGCCCGCCCAGGGCCAGAGGTCGACCCGGCACTGAGCCGCGGGCCCAAGGCCCAGAAAGGCGAGGCGGAGGCGCCGGCAGCCGGGGCGCGCGGGGCCAGAGCCGTTACCCGCCGGAGCTGCGAGGGAGGGAGGGAGCGAGCGAGCGAGCCAGCGAGCGGGGAAGGGAGGGGGCCGCCCCCGCGCACGCGCGCCGCGCCCCGCCCCGCCTGCCCCGCCCGCCGGGCTCCGCGCGGGAGGAGGGAGAGGGAGGGGGCGGCGCCGATGGCCCCCGTGCCGCGCGCCCCGTGACGGCCCCCGCGCGCGCCGGGGGGCGGGGCGGGGCCGGCGCGGTTTGACCTCCCCCGCCCCCCGGGCGGCGGGAGGCAGGCGGAGCTGTGCGCAGGCGCGCCCGGCAGAGACCCCCCGCGTGGGGCGGCCGGAGGGGGGCAGCGGGGGGGGGCATGCGGCGACGGCCTCCAGCTCCCCCCGGGCCCGAGCGGCGACGGCCGAGGAACCGGCGGCGGGTGGAGCGGCGGCGGCCGCTGAGGAGGCGCGAGCCCCGGCCGGGCCCCCCCGCGCCGGACCATGTACTCAGCCCACAGGCCCTTGGTGCCCGCATCTGGCGCGGCCTCCCGTGGTCTCGGCATGTTCGGTCAGTAGCGTCTGGGCCCTGGGACTGCAAGGGTCAAGGTGTCGGGGTGCTAAGTGCGGGGTAACGGTGATGGGGTTATAGGACTGGAATGGTAGAGGCAGAGTGAAGGGATGACGGGGAAAGTTACAGAGCTCGGTTGGGCCGAGTGGTTAGTGACGGCAGGTGGAGTGTAGCCGACTGATGGGAGTGAGGAGTGGGGAGTAGCTGGGGACAGCTGTGGTGTTCAGGTGATGGGGTGAAACAGGTCGGTTGTCGTTGGAGGTGAGTGGTACATGATAATTGGCTTCGGAGCGTGGATTAGAATGGGAGCAGTTGAGACTTCATGGTCCTAGGTGTGGAATAGAGAGGAAGAAGGAGCTGTGATTGAGTAGTGGGGCTAAGGACCAGCCTTGGGAAGTGAGTGAGACACTGTTTGCTCAGAACAGAGTGATGGGCTGGAGTATTTGTGGTGTGCTCTGTGGAGAGAGAGGGAGAGACCCAGGAACCTGCAGGGTAGTGCACTGGGGAGGAGTTCAAGAGGAGCAGGACCAAAGGACTGTTCCCCCATTGTCTACTGGGCCCCTTCTTCCCCACCCAGCAGAAAATGAGGAGGCCCTGATGAGAAAGATTTTTGTTAAGAGAAGAACAGGTCCAGGTTCCTGGGGGTTATATGGAGTTGGAGGGGCAAGTAGGCTTTTGTGCCCCCAGTGCCCCAGGGGAAAGGGACAGTTTCGTCATAGCATCTGGAGTCCCCTCTAGTGCCAGCTTCCTTATCCTTCTCCCATTGTCTAGATGTCTACTTTTTCTTTTGTGAGTCCTTCACAGAATCAGGTCTCGAGGTCACTGCCTCACATATGGCTCCCCAAGTCCAGGTTTCTGAAGGCATGAGGGGGTCACTCCAGGTCAGATATCTGGATCAGGGGGAGGCCTGGAATGATGGAGACCAGGGTTAGGGCGTTTCCCTCCTCCCTTAGTTGTCTTCCCCTAGCAGGGGCCTCCTCTGCTGGTTCCACTTCCCCCAAGGAGGCGGCAGTGAGAGGGAAGCCCACTCCTAGCCTCAGCTTGCCCCAGGAGTCCAGCAGGGTTAGGTCCCAACCCAGGGCTTGCCCTCCTACCACCCAGCTCCTGAGGCTGAAGGTTGGACTTCTGGGACCAGCTCCCTTCTGAAGGAAGTGCCTTCCTGTGCACAGCCTCAAGGAAACACCTGGCACTTTTGCCTGCCCTGGACAGAGACTTGTAACAATTCTCGTCTGCCCTGTTGTCTGTGCCTTTTCTTCCAAAGAGTTTACCACACCTTTCTCTCTTTCTGGGCAGGGGAGCTGGGTGCTGTGCTTAAGATAAGCTTGGGGTGTAGAGGGAGGGAGGCAAGGAGGCCTCTTCATGGCCGGTAGATTCTCTGGGGGTGAAAGGGAGAGATGCAGGAGCCACCTGTGCCCTGCCTGAGAAGGGCAGGTCTGGTTCCCTGGGGTCTGTGATAGGGGAAGGGATGCAGGGGAAAAGATCTGAGACCCCACACCCTGTGGGTAATGGAGAGAGGAGGGGAGGGGGGACCGGGCCATCTGCCTCAGGAAAGAGACAGGGAGTGTGATGCCAAGGTGAGGGGCCATGTCAGATGGCAACATGGGTGCTGGGAATGTAGCCATGACTGGGGAGGAGGGTCCTCAGCTCTGCTGAGGTCTTGGGCCTTGGGAGTGTGAGATGGCAGTTGAACATGGCCTGGTTTGTGACAGGAGCCAGTCATTCCTCTGGCCTGGTCCCTGGTGGCAGGGCTGGTAGAGATGGGGGAGGGAGTGAGGCCTGAGGACTATTTCCCTTCTCTGCTTCTGTTTTCTTTCTTATAAACCTAGAAACCTTTCAGGGAGGAGTTTTTACTGAGTGATGTCACATGCAGCAGTCCAAGAGGCTGTGGAATAGTGGAAGGGGGTAAAAAGGAGGGGTGGAGCCACCTCATCTAGGGTGGAAAAGAGCTTGAGTTGGGGGTCAAGGCCAAGCTCTCCTGCTGCACAGCTCAGCTGGCTCCTTCCCACAGTGTGGACGAATGTGGAACCTCGTTCTGTGGCCGTGTTCCCCTGGCACTCCTTAGTCCCCTTCCTGGCTCCCAGCCAGCCTGACCCCTCTGTGCAGCCAAGTGAGGCCCAGCAACCTGCCAGCCACCCAGTGGCCTCCAACCAGAGCAAAGGTGAGGGGTGGGGGGCTGTGGGAAGGCATGGGGAGGGGGTTGAGGTGGCCCAAGAGCCCCCTGATCTGCCTCTCTACCCCCAGAACCTGCTGAGTCGGCAGCTGTTGCTCATGAGCAGCCATCAGGTGGGACAGGGAATGCTGACCCTGGGCGGCCCCCTGGCGCCACATGCCCTGAGAGCCCAGGGCCAGGACCCCCCCACACTTTGGGGGTGGTGGAACCTGGAAAGGGCCCTCCTCCCACCACTGAGGAGGAGGCCCCTGGCCTTCCAGGAGAGCCCCGGCTGGACAGCGAGACAGAGAGTGACCATGATGATGCGTGAGTGCCCTGAGGCTTGGGATCAGGGGATGGGGTGGCCACAGACATGGTTCTCACTGTCCCTGCCGCTCCTGCCACAGCTTCCTTTCCATCATGTCTCCTGAGATCCATTTGCCTCTGCCACCTGGGAAACGCCGGACCCAGTCCCTCAGCGCCCTGCCCAAGGAACGAGACTCATCTTCGGAGAAGGATGGACGCAGCCCCAACAAGGTGCCTCATTCCCACCTGTCCCCAGCTCACCCTGTGGCCTCCTACGCCTGACTCCTGGTCCTAACTATCCAGTTTGGGCCTGTGTCTACTACAGCGGGAGAAGGACCACATCCGGCGGCCCATGAATGCCTTCATGATCTTCAGCAAGCGTCACCGGGCCCTGGTCCACCAGCGTCACCCCAACCAGGACAACCGAACTGTTAGCAAGATCCTGGGCGAGTGGTGGTATGCCCTGGGGCCCAAGGAGAAGCAGAAGTACCATGACCTGGCCTTCCAGGTAATGCCTTCTTCTCTTGGCTCGTCACCACTGTCTCTGGTGGAGTGGGTGAGTGAAGGGTGTCCCTGCTTTCTCCTGCCAGGTGAAAGAGGCCCACTTTAAGGCCCACCCAGACTGGAAGTGGTGCAACAAGGACCGGAAGAAGTCCAGCTCAGAGGCTAAGCCCACGAGCCTGGGGCTGGCAGGAGGGCACAAAGAGACACGGGAGCGGAGCATGTCGGAGACGGGCACTGCTGCTGCGCCTGGAGGTTAGTCAGCCCCTTTGCTCTCCTGCCCTGCCACCTGCATCCCTGAGAGCTGTCAGCTGCCCCCTTTCTTGCTCACTGCCTGCCCCAGAAGCTTCTCTCTGCCTTATCACTTTTATTTGAGGATCCCTACCCACAAAGGAACTGGCAATTGTCTCCTGTGAAGGAGCCAGGGAGGTCCAGACAGATAAAGTTTCCACACAGCGATCTCATTTTCATCTACTATTTACTAACCATTTACTACACGTTAAGCACCAAGGGGAGTATAATCTCTAGTGCTCAAACCCACACGCCATTTTCCAGATGAGGAAACTGAGACCCAGAGAGCCAAAGTTACTTGCTCGAAGTCACAAGAAACTAACTGGCAGAGCCAGAATTTAACCCCCAGCTTGGCTGGCTCCCAAGGCCACAGTTGGAGGACCCTTGTTGGCTGTTTCTCCTGACTGAGGGTGTCTGGTGTGCCTGGCACCATTCTGAGGCGCTTTTCTGGAGTGGTTCTCTGGGTATGGACCCAAAACTCTGTGAGGGTGGGGATGTTCATTTGTCTAAGAGATGAGGGGACTGAGGCTTAGACAGGCCAGTGGTTATTAGTTAGCCAGTCCCACACAGGTGTGTCCAGGCTTTCTCACTCTCAGAGGGGTTGCTTCCCGAAGAGCAATGGGCTGGCTCCTTGCAACCCCAGAGGGCAGGAACCAGTGGGAAGGAGATGCTGGGCTGGTGGGTGGTGCATCTTTTCCAGTGGGTGGCCCAGGAATTCCACCCTGCTTCTGCCCAGTACCTAGATGTACTTGTGGATGGCTTGGCCAGTCTGGAGGCTGGGAAGAGCCTTCCTGACTGCAGTACTCCTCGTCTTACTCTACAGTGTCCTCAGAGCTCCTGTCCGTCGCAGCCCAGACACTCTTGAGCTCGGACACCAAGGCTCCGGGGAGCGGCTCCTGTGGGGCAGAACGTCTGCACACAGTTGGGGGACCTGGCTCGGCCCGGCCGCGAGCCTTCTCTCACAGTGGGGTCCACAGCTTGGATGGCGGGGAAGTAGACAGCCAGGCACTACAGGAACTAACACAGGTCCGTGGCGTGGGCCAGGGGAGTTGGGGAGGTGGACAGGGAGAGCTGCCCGAGGTCACAGCCCTGACTGAGCTCTCCTTGCACCTGCCTTGCAGATGGTGTCTGGCCCTGCGTCCTACTCTGGCCCAAAACCTTCCACCCAATATGGGGCTCCAGGTCCCTTTGCAGCCCCTGGTGAGGGAGGCGCCCTGGCGGCCAGTGGGCGGCCCCCACTGCTGCCCACCCGAGCCTCCCGTTCCCAGCGTGCGGCCAGTGAGGACATGACCAGTGATGAGGAGCGTATGGTCATCTGTGAGGAGGAAGGGGATGATGATGTCATTGGTGAGCAGTTGCAGGGCCCAGAATCCTGCCCAGGGAGCAGAAGGCTAAGGTTTGGAGGGTGGGCAGAGATTTGATTCAGGCCGTCAGGTCCCTTCTTTTTCTCCCCTTCCACGTTTGTCTGTGATTGCAGGCATGTTCACCTCAGGCCTTGCTGAGTCAACCTAGCTCTGCCCTTAGGAAGCCCCTGGCCAGGCAGGAAGCCAGGAGGACACGGGCATGGCCAGGCTGATGGGTACAGCGTTAGGTGCTATCATCCACATGCTCTTAGACTCCGCCTTTGAGCAGGTGGCCACACCCTGGGCTGAGGAACAGCCTTCCTGGACAACACTAACTGCCAGCTTGGGGCAGAACTGAAGCCAGAGCCGGGCTCCAGACTGTCCCTCCTGGGTAGTCGTGCACACAGCCCCTACGCTAATCCTATGCCCTCTGCTCCCTCAGCTGACGATGGCTTCAGCACCACTGACATTGACCTCAAGTGCAAGGAGCGGGTGACCGACAGCGAGAGTGGAGACAGCTCTGGGGAGGACCCAGACAGCAGCAAGGTGAGGGCTTGGGACTTGGCGCTGTCTGGTCATGCTCACTCCTAGAATGGGAAATATATGCTCCTGTGTGCGTTGACGGGGAGATTAAGGCCCAGAAAGAGCAAGCTACTTGCCCCATGGGGAATTGGGTCACGGCCTACATGAATCGAGGCCTTCGGCTGGCCTGGCTGCCAGGTGGGATGGGGTTGGCAGGATGTGGGTATCCAGGCTCCTCTGACATGGGTGTGCCTCCCTTTCACCACCCAGGGCTTTGGCCGGAAGGTGTTCTCACCTGTGATCCGTTCCTCCTTTACCCACTGCCGTCCATCACTGGACCCTGAGCCCCCAGGACCCCCGGATCCACCTGCAGCCTTTGGCAAAGGCTATGGTCCCACTGCATCTTCTTCCTCATCCTCTCCTGCCTCCTCCTCAGCCTCGGCAGCCACCTCCTTCTCACTGGGCTCAGGGACCTTCAAGGCCCAGGAGTCAGGTCAGGGCAGCACAGCAGGCCCACTACGGCCCCCACCCCCTGGGGCTGGGGGCCCAGCGACACCTTCCAAAGCCACCCGGTTCCTCCCAACGGATCCTGCCACCTTCCGACGCAAGAGACCTGAAAGTGTGGGAGGCCTGGACCCACCAGGTCCCTCAGTCATTGCAGCACCTCCTGGCGGGGGAGGAAGTATCCTGCAGACACTGGTCCTGCCCCCAAACAAAGAGGACCGGGAGGGCAGTGGAGCCCGCATGCCTTCGGCCCCAGCCCCATCGCTGGCTTATGGGGCCCCAGCAGCCCCCCTGTCCCGCCCGGCTGCCACCATGGTTACCAACGTGGTGCGGCCTGTCAGCAGCACTCCTGTGCCCATTGCCTCTAAGCCCTTCCCCACCTCTGGCCGGGCTGAGGCATCTCCAAATGACACAGCAGGTGCCAGGACTGAGACAGTCACTGGGTCCCGGGCGCCTGGGGGCTCCCCACTGGGTGTCAACTTAGTGTATTCGGACAAAAAGTCAGCAGCAGCCACCTCGCCAGCGCCACATCTGGTGGCTGGGCACCTACTGGGCACTGTGGGGAAGGCGCCTGCCACTGTCACCAACCTGCTGGTGGGCACCCCGGGTTATGGGGCCCCAGCACCCCCTGCTGTCCAGTTCATTGCCCAGGGAACCCCTGGCAGTGGGGCCACTGCAGGCTCAGGAGCAGGTGCTGGGAGTGGCCCCAATGGGCCGGTGCCCCTGGGCATCCTGCAGCCAGGTGCCCTGGGCAAGGCTGGGGGAATCACCCAGGTGCAGTACATCCTGCCCACGCTGCCCCAGCAGCTTCAAGTGGCGCCTGCCCCAGCACCAGCCCCTGGGACCAAGGCAGCGGCTCCCAGCGGCCCTGCACCCACCACCAGCATCCGTTTCACCCTCCCGCCGGGCACCTCCACCAATGGCAAAGTCCTAGCTGCCACTGCACCCACTCCTGGCATCCCCATTCTGCAGTCTGTACCCTCCGCCCCACCGCCTAAAGGTGAGGCCCTGGGCTGGGCAGCACAAGGAGAGGGGCACAGGCATTTTCAGCTTCCTCATAACCTCCTCTCTCGCCTCTTGCAGCCCAGTCAGTTTCTCCTGTGCAGGCCCCGCCCCCAGGGAGCTCAGCCCAGCTGCTACCTGGGAAGGTACTAGTGCCCTTGGCTGCCCCTGGCATGTCAGTGCGGGGAGGAGGGGCCGGCCAGCCACTGCCCCTGGTGAGCCCGTCTTTCTCAGTACCTGTGCAGAACGGCGCCCAGCCACCCAGCAAGGTGAGGAGACCCTGGCTGCGGCCCCTCGTTCCTCTCTGCTGGGTGTTGGTTTCTTTGTTCTGTGGTTTCTGTGTCTGTCTTTCCTTCAATCTCTCCTCCTCGCTTTCCATCTGTCTCTGGGACTCTGTCTTCATCTTCCCTCCACATCTCTGTGGATCTCGATTCTGCCCTCAGTGACTGCAGTTTGTTCCTTTTGTGCATCCCCCACTTCTTGCTGTCTTCTTTCCCTTGGTCTCTTCTTTCTCGTCCCTATCTTGAATTTTGTGTTCCTTGTCTTTGCTGAGACCCACCCTCCTAAGTCTTGGTCCTCCCCTGCCCCACTCTGGGTCCCCAGCTCACAGCCTATGGGTGCCCTTGCCCACAGATCATCCAGCTGACTCCAGTGCCTGTGAGCACACCCAGCGGCCTGGTGCCGCCCCTCAGCCCGGCCACTCTCCCTGGACCGGCCTCTCAGTCTCAGAAGGTCCTCCTGCCCTCCTCCACCAGGTAATGGCAGTCGAACCTCCCCCAGAGGCCAGCCCAGGGAAGGGGTTGGGTAGGGCTGGTTCTCCTCACCTCACTCCTTCCCCCTTTCCTCTCCCTGTGGCAGAATCACCTATGTGCAGTCAGCAGGTGGGCACGCACTGCCCCTGGGCACTAGCCCTGCGTCCAGCCAGGCTGGAACGGTCACCTCGTACGGCCCCACAAGCTCGGTAGCCCTAGGCTTCACCTCACTGGGGCCCAGCGGCCCCGCCTTCGTGCAGCCCCTGCTTTCAGGTGAGAGGCGGCCTGGCAGGCAGAGCTCAGGATGCAGAGTGGGGCTGAGGCAGCCCAGGTCCTAACTCAGGCCCCTGCCTCTCTACTGTCTCCCTTTCCACAGGCCAAGCCCCACTGCTGGCTCCTGGCCAGGTGGGCGTGTCACCTGTGCCCAGCCCTCAGCTGCCTCCCACCTGCGCAGCCCCTGGAGGTCCCGTCATCACGGCGTTTTACCCTGGCAGCCCTGCACCCACCTCCTCTGCACCCTTGGCCCAGCCATCCCAGGCCCCCCCAGGCCTGGTCTACACTGTGGCCACCAGTACCACCCCACCTGCTGCCACCATCCTGCCCAAGGGCCCACCAGCCCCTACCACTGCTACCCCGGCCCCCACCAGCCCCTTCCCTAGTGCCACAGGTGGGTGTCAGGCCAACTCAGGGCTGGGTGAGTTGGGGGACCCAGGGTTTGGGCTCCAGTCAGGCCTGGCTCAGCAAATGCTCTTCTCCCCAACAGCAGGCTCCATGACTTACAGCTTAGTGGCCCCCAAGGCCCAGCGGCCCACCCCCAAGCCCCCCCAGAAAGTGAAGGCGGCCATTGCCAGCATTCCCGTGGGCTCCTTTGATGCAGGTGCCCCTGGGCGGCCTGGCCCTGCACCCCGGCAGCCCTTGGAGCCTGGCCCAGCCCGTGAGCCTCCTGCCTCCGAGTCTGAGCTTGAGGGGCAGCCTACAACACCAGCCCCTCCACCGCCCCCAGAGACCTGGGCTCCCACAGCCCGGAGCAGCCCCCCGCCGCCCCCACCTGCTGAGGAGCGGGCCAATGCCAAGGGCCCTGAGACCACGGTGAGTGCCTGGGGGGGGGGGGGCCTGGGGGCTCCCACTATTGCTTGGCTCTTCCCTTAGCCTACCATCTGCTCTTCTGCCCTCCTCCTCTTCCCTGCACGCCTCTCTGAACCATGTCCTCTGGGGCCTTCTCTGTCCCTCTTGTTAGTCTGCGTGACTCAGCTGGTCAGCATCCATCTTTGTATTTTTGGGTTTTGCCCCAGTGAATCTGAATCCAGTGTTCTTCATCCCCTGCCATCCCTCCCTCCCCCAGGCCGGCAAATTCCCCAGCTCATCTTCAGACTGGCGCGTCCCTGGGGTGGGCCTGGAGAGCCGTGGGGAGCCTCCCACCCCGCCCAGCCCGGCCCCAGTTCCAGCCCCAGCCCCTGGTAGCAGCAGTGGCAGCAGTGAGGGCAGCAGTGGGAGGGCAGCTGGGGACACTCCTGAGCGCAAGGAAGCAGCTAGTACCGGCAAGAAGGTGAAGGTGCGGCCCCCGCCCCTGAAGAAGACCTTTGACTCTGTGGACAAGTGAGCATGGGCTGGGGGCTGTGGCGGAGTGTGTGGGGTTGGCGGGAGAGGGAGCAGCTGCAGGCCAGGGCAGGGGAGGTGACCCTGCCTGCTCTCCAGCAGGGTCCTGTCGGAGGTGGACTTCGAAGAGCGCTTTGCTGAGCTACCCGAGTTTCGGCCTGAGGAGGTGCTGCCTTCGCCCACCCTGCAGTCTCTGGCCACCTCGCCCCGGGCCATCCTGGGCTCCTATCGCAAGAAGAGGAAGAACTCCACCGGTAGGCAAGCATGGGGCACCCCGGGTAGGTGGGGGACAGACTGGGGCCGCCTCCACTGAGTTGCTTCTCTTTGACCAGATCTGGACTCGGCCCCTGAGGACCCCACCTCGCCCAAGCGCAAGATGAGGAGACGCTCCAGCTGCAGCTCAGAGCCCAACACCCCCAAGAGTGCCAAGTGCGAGGGGGACATCTTCACCTTTGACCGTACAGGTGCCGGCGCAGTGGCGGGTGGAGCTGTAGGGGATCCAGGGCTTGCAAGAGGGGTGGTGTCTTGGAAACAGGGTTAGATAGGAGAGGGGGGGTGGGTGTTGCTGAGAGGAAGGAGAGCAGGTCAAGGGTGAGTTATGAAGAGTACAACAGACCCCTCAGTAGCCCCATGACCTTGGGTGGGTCCCCTCTCTGAACACCACTGTGCAACAGAATTCAGTGAGGTCTGGGGTGGACATTCAGTCAGTCAGTGTCGGGGGAGCAGGCTGCTGCAATAGCCTTGACCATGCTCCCTGTGCTGCTGCAGGTACAGAAGCCGAGGATGTGCTCGGGGAGCTGGAGTATGAGAAGGTGCCGTACTCGTCGCTGCGGCGCACCCTGGACCAGCGCCGGGCCCTGGTCATGCAGCTCTTCCAGGACCATGGCTTCTTCCCATCGGGTGAGTATGTCTTAGAGTCCTGGGTGCACTTGGAGGGGACCTGCCTGCTCATCTCACCCTGCCCTCCCCTGTGCCCACCATCCTTTTGTCCCCAGCCCAGGCCACGGCAGCCTTCCAGGCCCGCTACGCAGACATCTTTCCCTCCAAGGTCTGTCTGCAGTTGAAGATCCGTGAGGTGCGCCAGAAGATCATGCAGGCGGCCACTCCCACGGAGCAGCCCCCTGGAGCCGAGGCCCCCCTCCCCGGACCACCCCCCACTGGCACCGCTGCTGCCCCTGTCCCCACTCCCAGCCCTGCTGGGGGCCCTGACCCCACCTCACCTGGCTCGGACTCTGGCACGGCCCTGGCTGCCCCGCCACTGCCTCCACCCCCAGAGCCAGGGCCCGGACAGCCTGGCTGGGAGGGGACCCCCCAGTCCTCCCCCCAACCCACTGGTTCCTCCACAGCTGCCACAGGCAGGTGAAGCGCCCCTGAGAAGATCCCAGGACCCACAGTACCCCCCTCAGGACGTGGACAGTACGTAGGTGGCAGGAATCGGGGCAGGATGGATACCTCCTCCCCAATAAAGCCATTTCGTCCTTTCCAGTTTGGGGCGGAATGAGGCCTGCTCCTCTTGTCTCTGCCCCCTCCCCCCACAGCTCCCTCCCTGAGATGGGGGGCAGCTGAGGGGAAGCAGGGGCACAGTCTCCCTCCACCGAGCCCCTGTACATAACCTGGAGTGTGTTACCTTCAGACCTTTTCACTTTTACTTTATGCAAAATGGCTCGTGTGAGGGCTGCAACCTGGAGGGTAGTGTGGGCCTTGGGCCACAGGGAGGCGCCTGTGGAGTAGGGGAGTTCATGCACCCCTTTTTTCCCCAGAGGGGCTGGACTCAGGTTAGTTTGGGGGTGGGGGCTCCTGCACTTTGCCACAGGCATGGGGAGGGTTCTCTCCCCACCCCCTCTGCCCTCCCAACTTGGGTTGTACTTTCTAAGAAGGTGATTCCCCCTACCCTTGTCCCCATCCCCAGAACAAAACATGTTGATCATGTGCAATATTTCTTACTGTGCCGAGAAGCCGCAATGACCGAGATTAAAGCTGTTTAACACACCTGTGTCACTGCTCACTCTAAAGGGAAAAGGGTGTGGGTTGTGCCAGTCCTGTCCCCAGATGACCATGGAGCTATACACTTTCCCCCCAGGGAGGTGGGGGGAGCAATTCCAGGAGCACCCCCTCCCAACATCAGAGGGACCCTGTGGACAAAGGTCCCTGACTCATTGGACCAGGCAGCCTTTCTCCAGCTCTGGCGCTTGGGAGTCATGATGCCTAATCAGCCTCTTTTGCAGCCATCACCCATGTATGGGCTTGGGGAAGGTCTGAGATGTGGTGCTGCAAGAGCAGCAGTTCACCCTTTAAGTTCCAGTTGGACTTGAGAGGTCTGAGCCCAGAGGTGGCACAAGGCAGGGAGGCCAGTCCACCCAGAGTACTGTGCTATCCTCAGAGTGACCCCTGCTGCCCCCATGTGGCCTGAGCCAGCACTGCAGCCAGGCCAGAAGGAGCCTCCCCTGGGTTACACCCTGTCAGACAGTGCTCCTCTGGGGAGACAGATACCCCCACCCTGTGTGGAGGGATGACTGATGGGAGTGGGAGGGTCAGGAAGCTTCCACAGGAAGTAGCATCTAAACTAGGACCAGATCACCTTAAGTTCCAGCCAGGGGAAGAGCACAGGCAAAGATGAGGGCAGTTTCGGGTGGGCTTTGACTGTGTGGGGTCGCTATGTTCCCAGAATTCTTGCTTGACCTTGGTCCTATAGGGTGGTGTTGGCAAATTGGTTTCACCTAGTGTGTTACTGATTAGTACTGCCTGCCTGGAGCACTATCGTGGTAGTAGAAATCTGCCTGACTCTGGAAGAACCACAGTGCCTTGATGGATCAGTGATGCCTGCTGTGGGCAGAAAGAGAACACCCTGCAGAGCTGTAGGCTCACAGAGATGGAGGTTGAGGTACCCAGACGGGCTAGGCCATAAAGCAGGAAACAAGAGACTGAGGAACAAGAATTTAATGTTGTGGGAAGGTGGATGCTTAGGGTGTAGCCTCTGACAGGGGGACACCCTGGCCCTGGTCTTGGGCCAGAAGACGCAGAAGCAGGGAGTGTAGGGCCCGGCAGACGGGTGTATAGCCCAGGCGGCTCAGATGCAGGTAATCATACATATCATGGTGGCTTATGGTGCCATCCGAGTGCACAAAGCCAGGGTCAGCATCCAGGAAGTGGGCCCGTGGGTGGCCAGCCAGTGCTGCCCGTACCAGCTCATTCACCCGTTGGTTTTTCTCACGCAGTGGGTTAGGGTGCTGGCCCCTTGGTAGCAGACCCTGAGGAGGGGCACCAAAGGGTGTGAGGAGACATCCTACCAGCATCTAGGTGTCCTGTTTTCTGTACCAAATTCTTCTCCACCCCCCACCACATAATCCCCAGCTGCAGAATACACTGGGTTTGGGAAAGGGGGGGATTGGAAGGGTAGTTCCTGATACCATGTCTGTAATCCCATTTAGCAAGAACCTTCTGGGTGCCAGCCTCTTTCCAAATATCACTCATAAAAATGTTGACATCATGGCAAGGGGTCAATCTCTCTTTCTGAGGAGGAAATGTCCCAGCTAGAAGTGATGGAGCCTAGATGGAGCCCCAGGAACGCCTGACAACTTTTGGCTATTAATGTGTTTTGAGTTTTCAACACTCCCAGAATCTCCAGCAGTCTCTTGGGCAAAAAGGGCTCATTGGTCTCTGAACACATCCTTAACTACAGCTGCTCTGATGGCTGTAGCAAGCTTCAATGTGAGACTTTGCTTGAAAGCCACTGCCCCGTGCCAAGCTGCCCAGAACTGTGCCAGCCATGGCTACACCTGAGGGGGTCCCAGACCACTGCTAGCCTTCCTTCCCTTCCCTTCCACCCTCTCACCAGCACTACGACCCGGGCCTGGGGCTGCCGCTGGTTCACCAGTTGCACGATGGCCTTGATGCCTCCAGTCACTTGCTCTGCTGTGTGCCCGTGGTTGTTGGTACCCACCCAGACCACCACAATCTGTGGAAAGAAAGGCACTAAGCAGTAGTGAGGGGGCAGGCTAAGGGTGCTTTAGCTGTCCACCCGAGCCCTGATCACCTTGGGCCGGATGTGTTCCAGCTCCCCGTTCTCCAGCCGCCACAGCACATGCTGCGTGCTGTCACCGCCAATGCCAAAGTTAAGTGCGTGCAGAGGTGAGAAGAGCTCCCGCCAGATCTGTGGGCAAGAAGTGGTGTGAGCACAGGAGCATGGTTAGCATGGACCACCGCCCTCTAAGTGTTAAGCAAACGTCATCATGGAAGAGCCTTGCTTTATGGAAGCAATCTTGTTAAATCTCACCTTGAACAAACACCTGTATGGTCAAAACTCACTTTATGCAAACCTATTATAGTCTCACTTTCACAGAACCCCATAGAAGCAAGACTCACTTTACGGAAACCTATTCTGCTTAAACCATGCATTGAACCAAGAGCATTACAGTTGAACCTCACTTTGAGGAAAGTAATTTCGGTTTAACCTCGCTGAGTGGAAAGATAGTATAATTGAGCCCCTTTGTGGAGAGCTAGTACAGTTAACCTCCATTTCGTGGAAACAACTATAGCTTTGTGGAAATCCATTAGGGCTGTGCACTCCTTTAAGCAAACAATAGAGCCTCACCTTAGGCAATCTTCTTGGAGGAGATCTTCATTCTAAGTCTCACTATACACAAACCCAATCTGACAAAGCCAGGGCACACACTTCCCTCTCAGTAGAATCTTGCACCCTACACCAAGATTCTGGGTGCTCTGCGCTATTTCGGGTACCCCGTACCTCGCCTACCCTGGGCTCCGGTCCAGGTCTGTCAGTGAGGGTACAGGCCTGGGTGGGGCAGGAGGGGGGAGACAGGCCTCACCTCGCACTGGTGCATTAGCTGGACCAAGGAGTCCCCGATGAAGACGACTTCAGGTTCCTTATCTTTGCTGTCGGCCACGAACCGATGGTGCTTCGGGGACGAAAAAGGGGGGAGTCAATGGCACGCGCGCTCCTGAGCCCGCCCCGCGCTGCTTCCTTAGGCAGCGCCACCCCAACTGCCCTCAGTTTCCCAATCAAGTAGTGAGAGCGGCGCGAACCAGCTGCTCTCCTGAGCGCCCCGGTCCCCTGACTCCTGAGTATCGCGGGCGGGGTCGCTTACCAGGGACATCCAGCGCCCGTCGCCCTGCACGTCCTGCACTGGCGTGGGCTTGCTGGCTGGATTCTCCTCTCCGCTCATCTTGGCGCCGCAGCTCCTGCAGGATGAGCGAGCGAAGTCGGCCCGGGAGTGTTCCCGGAGGAGGGGGCTCCGCCACGCCCACCCTTACCCCTCCAGGCAACAATGGACGGTCCCGACGCCCGCACTCCAGCAGAGGACGATGGCCGATCCGGGGCGCCGCCTCCTCTCCAGGGGCGGAAACCTTTACTTAGGAGGGGAGGTGGAATTGGGAGCCCTTGCTTCCCCCACGGCGGCTGCACAGTGGGCTCGTCCGGCACTTCCCGCCCGGGCCACTCACTCCCCGGCAGCGGCGGCGGCTGGCGCACCCGGGCACCGGGGGGATGGGGGAGGCGAGACAATCTAGCACCCGTGGGGGAGGAGGGAGAAACCACCCCACCGGCGTCATGGGGAGGGGCGAACTACCTGAAAGGCCGGGAGTGGGCGGGGAAAATGTGGCGCTCTTCCTTGGGGGAAGAAACCATTTGCTGCGGAGCAAGAATTGTGCGGAAGGGACCACCTACTGTGGAGGGGTGTGTCCCATTCACGTGGTGGGGGGAGGGGAGTGAGTGGACGAGTCCATTCTTGGATCCTTTGAGGGGTTGGCTTGTACGCACCTGGCTAGCAGGGGACGCTCCCATTTTCTACTGCTGTGGGGGAGAGAAAAGGAAGATGGCAAAATGTGAAAATTAGAGGCTTAGTTGTAACGAGACACTCTAAGACAGCGCCAGGACTTTAGTGAACCTATCTCCTCGTGGGCCTCCCCTGCTCAAAAACACCCGTTTTTATGGCATAAAATCTCAACTACGTCTTTGCATTACAGACATCACAGGCCCTGCAAGGAGGGTAGAAGAAGGTGCAGAAAGAGAAAAGAAATTAGAGACGCTGCAAGGCCCAGGTCCAGCCTGGCGCCCCTCCCGCGCAGCTCATCTTGCAGATCTGTGGCCTCTGCTCTCCCCCCTTCCCCCCAAACCCACGGCCGACCAACAACTTCAGTTGGGTGCGTCTGGGCTCTGAAACCTGCATCCACAGCCAAGGCCACCCAAGGTCGCATTCCCCCCCCCCCAAATTAATATCAGACCGCAAGTCTTCCCAGATCTCCCTGTTGTTCTTGGGGACCAGGTGGGGGTCCCACATTCCCCTAAACCTCCTGGTTACATTCCTGTAGCTCCAGTCCCAGATGAGACCTTCCTATCTATTCATTCCTTATAGGTAGGTTGATACTGAGATATAGAGATGAGTCTTACTTATTGTGTTTATGTTTTGCCTCAATCCACTTGCCTGGAACAGGGCTGACCCATAGTACCAAGTAGGGTGGCTGCTCACAATTGCTGAACGAATATTAAATGAACGGGTTAGATCCCAGCCTTGTCCCAGGGTGTTGGGGGAGACAGATCCAGACAAAGAGCTGAGAGAAGGATCAAGGTTGTGATTAAGGGAGATACAAAGGACCTCTAGGGGAGGAGGAAGAGAAGGACTCTGAGGGCGAGGGGTTTCCTAGGAGTAGTATCTGAGTTAGACTTTGAAAGATCATGAAGATAGGGCAAGTAATACTACACAGGTAATATAGCTTATCAGGGCATGGGGAATACCCTGGCATAGCTTGATTTTAAAGTCTGAGGGGGGCAGTGTAGATAGGTAAGTTGGAGAGGGAGAGAAGCAGTTTCTGAAGCAAAGCTTGTGAGAAATGCTTCAAGCCATTCGTTCACCAAGTGCTGTTTCAAGTTAGATGTATTGGCTCATTTCATACCTACAGCAACCGTGTGAAGGAGGAACTAGTACCAACTCCATTTTACAGGTTAGAAAACTGAGGCTCTGAGCAGTTTCACACTTTTCCAAGGTCACCCAGATCAAATGTGCCCGTTTGGGCATTTGAACCTACGTTAGTCTTGCTCCAGAGGCTAGGTCTGAATGATGACACTATTACTGATTCTCTAGGGATGAAGTCTGTGACTGTCTGGAAACTGGCTACACATGAGGGCTACCACTACCCTTCTCCCCCTTGCGCCTCGCCTCGTGTCCCGCTCCAGAGAGAAAGTTCTCCAATAGATGTCTAAACCAATCAGCATTCAGGAAGGGGGCGGGCCTAGTGGACCTCATAGCCAATTGGTGGATGGGAAGTGTCTAAGGACAAATGAGAGAGGTTTCCTACAGTGAGGCTGGGAGGGGCGGGTCTATAACAGGCACTCTGGGCGCCTGGCATGTGCCCCCTGGGCCTTATGTGGGGAGGGGCGGGGGAGCAGCGGGGGCGGAGGGGGCGAGGAGGGGCGGAAGTCAAAGGGCATGGGAGGGGCACGCGCATGCGCCTGCTGTGTAGAAGTCCTGGTCCGCGTGAGGCCTGGAAGAGCACCAGGCGCGTCGTGAGTTGGGGTCACCGCAGAAAAGGCGCCATTGCTCCCACGTG
Source organism: Tapirus indicus (assembly GCA_031878705.1). Classification (NCBI taxonomy): domain Eukaryota; kingdom Metazoa; phylum Chordata; class Mammalia; order Perissodactyla; family Tapiridae; genus Tapirus; species Tapirus indicus. The sequence goes on along the minus strand of CM062926.1, from coordinate 17,540,538 downwards.
GGATTGGCGAGGGACAGGGTTCGTTGGGGCAGAAGGTGAGGTGCCCCTCCCCCGCCCTGCCCCACCAACCGTACCCCATTTTTCTACCTCAACTGCCCCACCCTGCCTCGTCTTCTACCCTAGCCCCGCTACTCACCATGACCAGGCCCCAGTCCCTGATAGCTCCTCTGTCGCCCTTTCTGTCCTCCCTAGGTTTTCTCCATCTCTCCAACTTCTCTTCCACTGTCTCTCCTGCCTTTCTTTCTGTACCATCTCTGTCCACCTTCTGCATTCTCTACTACCTCCTTTACTCCTGGATTTCTCTTCTGTCCAAAATCCCTTTCTGGTTCACCAGATGCCTCCGGTCTCATGATCTCTTCCCCATCTTTTAGCTCTCTCTTCATGTCTATGTTTCCTGTAACCCTTTCTCTAGTCCCTTAAAAAATCTTCCCACTCACCATGACCCCCTTGATTCCACCCTACTCCTATGACTCCTTCCCTGACCAAGCCTTTTCCAGTTGCTCTCTGCCTGCTCCCTTTCTCTCATCTTGTCTCTTTGAATAGTACTCCCACCTCACCCCAAACCATCTTCTCTTCTCACTACTCACTTTTAGGTCCCTGACTTATCTTTGTGCTGATGACCACCCTATCTTTATTTTCCAGGACACCATGGACCCCTGGGGGTCAGCCCCCCGGCCTTTCCAGCAGCCTGAGAAAGCTGGTCGCGTCCGCCGCAGGAAGACCAGGCGGGAGCGTAACAAGGCCCTGATGGGCAGCCGCCGGCCATTGGCCCATCAGGATCCTCCCTTGGCCAGTTGTGATCCACCTGTGGCCCTCCAGGATCCTGTGGCCCCTAGTGCCCACAAGCTCGTGGTCATAACCCAGGGCCGGCTGAGCCGGGAGCACCGGGGTCTCTTCAACCATGAGGTGAAATCTCTGGATGTGGCACGGCTGCTTAGCAGTGAGTCCCTGGAGCCAGGCAGCCCTGCACTCCCGATTAAACCCTCCCCAAGCCCAGGCATGGCCCAAGAACCAGCACCACAGTCAAGGGGCAAGGAGAACCAGGTGCCTGGAGGCTCGGGCCCAGGCCCACCTAGTCCCCCAGAGCTCCCTGGCTTGGGGCAGCTGCTGGAGGAGCTGCAGTGCCAGCTGATTCTGCCACAGGCCTTCCCCAGGAGGAACCTAGTGCAAGAAACCAGGGATGCCATTGTGAGCACCTTACAGGCTTGCCATGGCTGTGTGCCCGACCTTACCCTGGTGCTCCGGGGCTGCCAGCCACCCTTGCCAGGTGAGCCCACCTCCTGCCCCCTGTGCTCCCCTTCCCTTTGCCTACTCTAGCTCAGCTGTCCCTGTGCTTCTTTCTTCTGTGCCAGGGACCAAGCCTGGGGGCCCTGAGAGACGAAGGATGACACCCTCCTGGATCAACAACCCTGAGCAGGCCCCAGGGGAGGGGAGGCAGAGGAGGCAACAGGGGACAAAGGAGCTCACCTTCGCCATGCCTCACACCTCCACCATTCCCACTATGCACAGAGGGAGCCTGGCGCCGCCAAAAGGTCACTGGCCACCCCTGTTACCCTCGTTGCCTTCACCATCTGTGGCGGCCTGGGGCCCCCCAACAGCCTTTGACCTGCTGAAAAGCATCTGGCTGGTAGCCACACCACCCTCTCCCCAGCCCAGGGGGGTTGGCCCACTACAACCCATGCCTCAGCCGCCATCACCCTTGTTGCCCCGAACTTCTGCCCTGGACTGGAGCCCCAGCTCTCCTGCGCCACTGCCCAGCCTTTCCTGGGTGGTGGCCCAGAGCAGCCCAGAGGCCTGGTCCTTTCCACCCATGAGACTGTACTGAGGGGACTCAGGCTGGGCTGGGGGCAGGAATCCCACACTGCTAATCACCTCAATAAAGTACCTTCTTCATGGTCCTCTCGGTTTTCAGTGAGTGGCTGACCTAGGAGAGCAGCTTATCTTAGCTCTGAGTTCTGGGTCCAAGATGGAAAGGAAGGTACTTGTCACTTTCCTAGGGCCTCAGGGGCCAACAGATTGGAGAAACTTGGGGCTTTAGTTAGTCCAACACATCTACACACTGAGGCCAACTATGTGCCCAGCTCTGAGTTCTGATGATGCTGAGGGCCCAGAGTGAGTGAGACAGACTCTGTCCCTAGGAGACTCCCAGTCCAGTGGTGGGTACAGAGAGCCCCAGTCCGAGTGGTTGCATATGGGAGAGAGAGAGGTGCAGGGACTGGGGGAGTCAGAGGAGGGAGCAGTGACTGTGCCCTGGTGGTAAGGGAGATCTTCATAAAGGAGCTGACACAGACCCTTGTATTTTTCAAGATTGGTAGAAACTTGCTAGTAGAGGAGGAAAAGAACATTTCAGGCAAGAGGAACAGCATGTGCAAGGCCTGGAGGAGGGTGAATAGGGGATGTGGGACCATTTTCATTCAGCCCGTATCTTGAGGCCATGCTGGGACCTAGAGTGAGTCACGTCTGGGCCCTGCCCTTGAGAGGCTGCTGGTCTGCTGGACAGAGGAACAGTGTGTGTGCAGGATCAGGGCGGGAATGGCAGATGAGGCCTGAATCTGGCCCGTAGACTTTTTCCTTTGGCCCACGATATATTTAAAATTTTTGAATTAATTGCCTTCTGTTACAAATCAGACAGTTTGCCTTTTAAAAAAAGATTGCATTTCTGGCTTCTCTCAGAAAGAAAGAAAAAGAAAAGGATCTGGCAGCAGACCTACTATCCCTCCTGGCAACAACTGGTTCAAGCCAAGTAGTGGAGGCCTCTTTCTCCTGGGGCCCACATTCTCCCTTGACAGTGTTTCACAGGCTTATGTTTCCTGCTTGGCCCCTTGGCTTAGAAAAAATTTTAATAGTATTTTGAGGAGCAGCAAGTTTTCTGCAGTGAAAGGGGAGGGATGAAGCTAGAAATGTTTGTTGGAATCTGATCAGGAAAATCAAGCTGAGGGGCTTGGGCTTGACTCTGTCAGGCCCTTCCAGGGCTCCCCATTGCCGACTGGGTAACCATAAGGTCAGTGGCAGCGTGGAGGGGACTGGACTGGGAGATACCTGGCTATGATTTGGCTGAAGTCTTAGGGGAGGAAGTGGCAATGCTGGGATTGAACCCAGGCAACTGATTTCAGAGTCTGTTCATGGGCTCCTCACCACACCATGTCTCTGCCTCACAGCAACTGGGTTTCACACCCTGGTAAGCAGTAACAGGACAGGGTCAGGTAGCAGGGTGTAGTGGTTATGGCTGAGGTCTCTCTGCCACCTCTGTGTTGTGTGACCCAGAACAAGTGGTTTGCCCTCTCGGTGTCTCTGTGGGCACTTCATAGAGTGCAAGGCATCTGGAACGCTGGCAGCTCCAGTGGACCCAGCTGGGGATGGCTGGCGTGGGGGCGGGGATAAGCAATCAAAAGGCAGTTTGGGGACTAAGTTGGGGGAGGTCAGGACAGAGGTGGGGCCTGAGGGTTGTGGGCTGTCCCAGAGATGGCAGTCTGGAGGAGGCACGACTTGGGGGAATGTGAGTTCAGTTTAGGACAGGGGGAGCCAGAGGCATCAATGACTCCCAGAGGGAAGGACTGGGGCTGGGGCGGAGTGGAGAGGATGGGAAAGGGGAGTCTCCTCCCACCATTATTGGGAAGGGGCCAGGCCGGGCCATCCCGAGGAAGGGGCGGGGAGCGCGGCGTCCGGCGGCCCCTTTAATCGGGGGCGCGCGCCGGCCGGCCCGCGCGCTCTCGCCGCCGTCGCCGGGCCGGAGCTGGAGCCGGAGCGGAGCCGGGGCCCGGGCCGGGCCGGAGCGGGCGGAATGGAGCCCCCGCGCGCGCCCGCTCTGCTCCGCCTGCTGCCGCCGCTGCTGCTCCTGCTGCTGCCACTGCCCCCCCGCGCCCGGGCCAAGTACGTGCGGGGCAACCTCAGCTCCAAGGAGGTGAGCGCGCCAGGCCCTCCTCTGCCGCCCGCTGGGCCCCCGGGGAACGGGAAGGAGGGGAGGGGGAAGGATGCCGCCGCGCCCCCTGCCGCCCCTCCCGGACGGAGCCTGGGAGCCGTGGGGGGGTGGGGCCGGGGGCGATGGGGGACTGGGTCAGGGTTGGGACTGAGGGGGGCCGTAGGGTCGAGATTAGACTCGGGGGGATTGTAGGAGGGACGGTGAGGTCAGAGCTGGGCAGAGAGTGGGGCCGGGTTGGGAGAGTTGGAGTTTGGGGTGGGGGTGGGGGGACGCCGACGTGGTGCTGAAGGGACAGCACTTTTCACTCCGCAGAGAGCCTGGAGTTCACACTCCTGCTCAGGACCAGGAGAGGGCCGTTTGGAATATTCTCCAGCACGGATGGTCTCTGGCACCACCGTGGGGGCATGTGTATGGATAACTGGGGGGATGCTCGTCGAATGGTGTCCGGGACGAAGGTGGCTGGGATGGGGATCTGGCCCCGCAGGGTCTTTCTCAGGGTGCCTAGCAAATGGGAGAAGCATTTGAGGGGAGGGGAGGAAACTTGGGTGGCATCTGAGGCAGGAATCCTGGACCCAAGGTGAAGGGATCACGGAAGAATTTTGGAGGTGACTTGGTCCCCTTATGCTTCTTGGTAAACTGGGTACCCGAGGGTAGGGAAGAAAAGTTGGGGGCTCTATAGTCGAGGAAAGTTCTCAAAGGACTCGGAAGAGGGTCTGACTGGGCCCCTTTTCCAGGACTGGGTGTTCCTGACGAGATTTTGCTTCCTCTCGGATTATGGTCGACTGGACTTCCGTTTCCGATACCCTGAGGTGAGCCTTCCCCAACCATTCCCCACGCTGAGGCTGGGTACTCCCTTGGCCCCCAAGGCAAGGGCTGCTCCAGTTCCCCGCATTCTCCCAAACCCTGAAATCTCTGGGTCTGCAGGCCAAGTGCTGTCAGAACATCCTTCTCTATTTTGACGACCCATCCCAGTGGCCAGCTGTGTACAAGGCAGGGGACAAGGTGAAGGCTGTGAGGAGGGTGTGTGGGAGGGGGGAGGAGGACAAGGCTGGCCAGGGAGTGACCATGTCCCTGCCTTCCCCAGGACTGCCTGGCCAAGGAGTCAGTGATCAGGCCGGAGAACAACCAGGTCATCAACCTCACCACCCAGTATGCCTGGTCAGGCTGTCAGGTATGGGCCCAGCCTGGGGGAATGGGCAGGTGCTGAAGGTCAAAGGCCTAGGGGTGGCAGAGAGGAGCTTCAGCCTTTTTCTTGCTCCTCCCCAGGTGGTGTCAGAGGGGGGAACCCGCTACCTGAGCTGCTCCAGCGGCCGCAGCTTCCGCTCAGTGCGTGAAAGGTGGTGGTACATCGCGCTCAGCAAGTGTGGGGTAAGGGGCTGGGCTGGCCACCTGGGCCTCCTCCTCCTTGCCTTCCTGTTGACCCCCTACCTGCCCAGAGCCCCCGCTTAGGCCTCCACACTCTCCACAGGGAGATGGGCTGCAGCTGGAGTACGAGATGGTCCTCACCAACGGCAAGTCCTTCTGGACGCGGCATTTCTCGGCTGATGAGTTTGGTGAGCATATGGGGACCCAGAAGCCAGGATCTTTGTGGGAGCCCAGAGCTGCGTGCCTGCTGAAGGACACCCAGCCTGACTGAACTGTTTCCTTCTTCTACCAAATCGGCAGGGATCCTGGAGACAGATGTGACTTTCCTCCTCATCTTCATCCTCATCTTCTTCCTCTCCTGTTACTTTGGATGTGAGTCCAGCACGTGGTGGTGGGGGTTAGGAGATATGAGGGGGCAGGGTTGGGGGAGATGAGCTTCTTTCCCTTCCTGTCTGTGAATGGCCTTCCCTACCCCCCTTCTAGATTTGCTAAAAGGTCGTCAGTTGCTGCACACGACTTATAAAATGTTCATGGCTGCAGCAGGAGTGGAGGGTGAGGTTTAGAGTATCCCAACTTTTGACTTCTGTGAGGAGGGACCCGAGGCCCAAATACCTGGGTCCTGGGAGAGGAGGGGCTGGGGGCCTGGACTCCTGGGTCTGAGGGAGGAGGGGCTGGGGGCCTGGACCCCTGGGTCTGAGGGAGGAGGGGCTGGAGGCCTGGACTCCTGGGTCTGAGGGAGGAGGGGCTGGGGGCTTGGACCCCAGAGTCTCCTAGGAGGTCAGTGGGAGTAAATGGTCTAGAATCCTGATGGGGATGAAGGAGGGGTTCTGGCCATCTGGACCATAGTGCTCGGGAACAGTGATGCCCCAAGGCCGGTTTCTGTCCTTTCTTCTCTCTGCCCATCCTCCCCTCAGTCCTGAGCCTCCTGTTTTTCTGCATCTACTGGGGCCAGTATGCCACTGATGGCATTGGCAATGAGAGTCTGAAGATCTTGGGTGAGAATGAGGTGGGCCAGGGAGGGTGCCCGGGCTTCTCTCCGAGCTGCATCTGAGCCGCTCTCTCCTCCCTCCTCTCAGCCAAGCTGCTCTTCTCCTCCAGCTTCCTCATCTTCCTGCTGATGCTCATCCTTCTGGGGAAGGGATTCACAGTGACACGGTGCCCAGGCTGGGGTGGGAGGGAGTGCTGGTGGGTGGTTGGGCTAGGGAGCCGGGCAGAGGGGTGGGTCTGGGGGTGGCTGCCCCCTCCTCCCTGACAGCCCCCACCCCTGCTGTCTCCCCTCATGGCCTGCTGCCAGGGGCCGCATCAGCCATTCGGGCTCTGTGAAGTTGTCTGTCTACATGACCCTGTACACCCTTACCCACGTGGTGCTGCTCATCTACGAGGCCGAGGTGTGTCCTGCCTGCCACTGCCCAGGCCCTGCCCTGCCCTCCCCACCCCTCCAAGCTTTTGGCGGCCTCCTCCACCTGTCTGCTAGTCCTTCCCCACATCCTGGCTCTCTCTCCCACTCTGCGATTTTCCGCCTTCCCATCTGTCTAAGTGCATTCCTCCCCTCTTCACTGTCTCTGAGCAGCTTCCTTCCTCTGTCCTCTGTCTCTCACTGTCTGTCACATTTGTGCTCAATGTCATGACTAAGAATTCAGGGGTCACACAGACCTGGGCTTCACTTTGGCTCTCCCACTTCCCAGCTGGCTAACCTTGGGTGATGGCCTCCCTCTCTGGGCCTTTTTTCCCTTCTGTAAAATTAAGAGGGTCTTACCTACCCCAGGGGCCACCCCTAAGGCTTTATATCACCCGTGGCTTTGGCAAAAAGGCTCCCTCTTAGCCTCATTTTCCCCCTCTGTGAAGTGGGGTGATAATAAGACCTAGCTCACTGATTGCCAGTGGAAAAGCTCACACATGGTTGTTTAGCCCCGTGTTGGGCCCATGGTAGTGGATGTATTCTCTTCCTATCTTTTTCACCCTCTCTCTCTACCTCTATATGCTTCTCTCTCCATCCCTTGCTCTCCTGCTGCTTGTGTCCTGACCAAGTCCCTCTGGCCCCTGGGTGCCCAGGGGTGGGGTCTGGAGAGCAGGAGGCCAGGGCAATGAAGAACCCTCTCCCTTGGGTCCAGTTCTTTGACCCGGGCCAGGTACTGTACATGTATGAGTCGCCGGCGGGCTACGGGCTCATCGGGCTGCAGGTGGCAGCTTACGTGTGGTTCTGCTACGCTGTGCTCATCTCCTTGCGCCACTTTCCGGAGAAGCAGCCCTTTTATGTGCCCTTCTTTGCTGCCTACACCCTCTGGTGAGACGTGCTGGGCCCCAACCTGTCCCTACCTCCCAGGGCTCCCCAGAAATGGCTGTCCCCAACTCAGACCCTCAGTGAGGCAGATGGGCTTTTAAGTCAGGCAGTTGTCACCAGAATCTGTCATTCACTTTGTGACCTGGAAAAAATTACTTTCCCGAAGTAAAAAAGAGAGTGCCTCAGGTTGCTTACCCATAGAGAAAGGTTGTCAAGAGTCTCCTGCAGAGGGTTATCCTGGGCATGCATAGGGCATTATGTGAGGGCTTTGTGTCAGTAAATGTTCAATAAAAGCTAGTTGTAATTTTTATCGTTCAACATAACATAGCAGTAAACTAGGCAGATTCTAAGCCAGGTTGCCTGGGTTCAGATCCCAGTTCTAAAGCTTGTAAACTGTTGTGACCTCACACAAGTCAGTTAACTTCTCTCTGCCTCAGTTTCCTCACCTGTTTGATGGGGATGGGAATTGTACCTGCCTCATAGAATCACTGTGAGAGTAAATGAGTTTATGTATGTGAAATGCTTAGAAACAAGTCTGGCATGCAGTAAGTTCTTAATTGTTATTATCAGATGTTAATTCATTCATCAAACATCTATTGATTTCCTATCAGGTACCAGGATTTGGGGTGGGGTGGAACTGAATTAGATTCAACCTAGTCTTTGCCCCCCAGAATTTCCCAGGCCAGTGGGATTCCTACCCTTGTTTAACCTCTGGCTTCTGAAGGTCACACTGGCTTCCCTCCTTTGGGACCTGCCTGGGGCCTCTGTGCATGGCAGGGGAGTTGGGGCTACGGGGTGGGGTGGAGGGCAGGGGCAGTGTCTCCACCCACCCAATACCTCCCCTTCAGGTTCTTTGCAGTTCCCGTCATGGCCCTGATCGCCAATTTTGGGATCCCCAAGTGGGCCCGGGAGAAGATTGTTAATGGCATCCAGCTGGGAATCCACTTGTATGCCCACGGCGTGTTCCTGGTGAGGATGGGCATCCAGTGGGGTGGGAAGTCAGTGGGCGGAGGATGCATGAGGCTCCTCACCCCTGATCTACCTGAACCTTCTCTTCTGAGCTCTTGATCCATTTCCTTTACTTCATCCCCTCTGTCCTTCAACAGACACTTATCAAGACACTTACTCTACTGTGTCCCCCGGAGTCCACCCTTTTCTGTTCCTCTCTCCCACCTTGTGTCCTGGCCTCTTCCCTCAATCTCACCCTCTCTTTCTTTATCCCCCTCCCCATTTTTGACTCTGTGTCCGCAGACTTTCACATTTTCCTTCTGTATTCCCGCCGCCTTCCCCAAGCCCCCTGGTCTCTACTCCACCCTTCCCCCACACATCCTCCCGTCTCTGCTGCTCCACCAGAGGCCATTGTTCAGGAAGAAGCAGCTGGGGTGGGCCAGGCTGGGGCTCTAGGGGGCCTGGATCTGATTGGCATCAGGAGGACCAGCACCAAACCTCTTTGCCCTGGTTTACATCCTATCTGGCCATCTGGGTGACAGTTCTTATATTCATTCCTTCATCCATCCATCAACCATTCAGTGGGCACCTGTCTCGAACCAGCCTCTGCTTCATGCTAGAAACACCCATATGCATTTCTTCCTGCCTTCTTGTTTGATTTTCAGAGTAGCCCCACGACAGGGGATGGATAACAGTCATTGAACCCACTACACAGACAGGGGAGGCTAATGCCCAGAGAGGGGACGGGACCTGCCAGGGCTCCATGGCCTTTGGTGGCAGGGTGGGGACTTTGAACCCAGTCTTTCTCCAGCAGACCACAAGATCTGGCATAAGAGGAAGCCTGACAGGGAAATAGGTATCGCTCAGGGCCCCAGCTCTTGACCCCAGGGGTCTACCCTGTGCAGTGAGGGAGGGGGCCAGGTCCTCCATCTTCTACCCCAGAGTCTGACTTAGGTACAGACTCACCTTCCCGGCACAGTCCATCTTGAGGCTCTGCAGGAAGTCAGAAAGGGACAGACAGAAGAGAAATGTCGAGAACCCACCATGTGCCAGGCTCTGTACCAGCGGTTTTCACATCTATTCTTTCTCTCCTCATCTTTCCAAGTAGGCACTGCAATCCCTTTTCCCCAATGAGGCTCAGGGAGTTTAATCAACACGCCCCAGATCCCACACTCAGTGAGGTGTGGGGCCAGGAGGTGGAGTGCAGGCTCAGAACACCAAACGCAGTGCCCTTTCTGCAATATTTCACCTTCAGCCAGTCTCCTTCCTAAAAATGCTCACGTTAGCTCAGCACAGCTCCACCTCTGGCTTTCCACTGCTCATTGGTTTCAGCTCCTTGTTCACTTATTCAGCACAACCTTAGAGGGGCTGTGCTGGGCTCCCATGTGCAGTGCTAGAGTCATACCCAGTCCCTGCCCTCATGGCCTACCAGACTAATTGTGGAGACACCTCTACATTCAACCAATATTTATTGAAAGCCTATATGTGCCAGACACATTCTGGAAGGTCTTGGGGATTCTGCAGGGAACAGACAGTCAAGTTCCTGCCCTCATGGAGCTAACATTCTAGAGTCTATTATTTGCTTCCGAATTGAACTTCCTGTGTTTATGAAAATATTCTATAATCTGTGCTGTCCAATACCATAGCTACTAACCACATGTGGCTATTGAGCCCTTAAATGTGGCGCGTGTGACTGAGAAACAAAAGTTTTAGTTTAATTTTGATTGATTTAAATTTAAATAGCCACATATGGCTAATGGCGATCATACCCGACAGTGAAGGACGCTGAAGCTTAGCCAGTCAGTGGGAACTCAGTGAGGGAGGGTAATGAGTTGTGATGGGGGAAAAAGGTCAGAGCCCAGTGCACTGTGAGAGCCTAAAGGAGGAGCCTAGTCCAGTTGAAGAGTTTCGGGGAAGCGTGAGGGATGTAAAGTGAAGGAGAATCCGTAGGACCCCTGAGGCCTGCACAGTGCTTCTCCAACCTTTGCCTGCCTCTCGCCCCAGATCATGACACGCCCATCGGCCGCCAACAAGAACTTCCCGTACCACGTGCGCACGTCGCAGATCGCCTCAGCCGGGACCCCGGGCCCGGGAGGGAGCCAATCCGCGGACAAGGCCTTCCCGCAGCACGTCTATGGGAACGTGACGTTCATCAGCGACTCGGTGCCCAACTTCACGGAGCTCTTCTCCATCCCCCCGCCCGCCTCCTCCGTAAGCCCCGCGCCCCCGGCGCCCGAGGAGCTGCTGGCGCCGCCCCTGGAGTACCTGACCCCGCTCCCGGCCCCGCCGCCGCCCCCCGCGCCCAGGCGCCTGAGCCCACCCCCTGCCTTTCGCACGCCCCGCGCCCCAATGCCGCGCCGTGACTGTCCCCCGGCGCCCGCGCCCACCCTGCCGGACTGGGTCCTGGCGCTCTTGCGCACACCCCCGCAGACGCCACGCGCCGTGCCCCCGCCGCCGGCCTTCTGCGGCTCTCCCCCACTTCCCCGGCCGCCGCCGGAGTTCGCCCGGCGCGCCCCGACGCCGCCCCTTGAGTACCTGGCCCCGCTGCCCAGGCGCCCCGCCACCCGCTCCTTCCCTGATTGACACATGCGCCCACACCTCGGGAGGGGAGGGTCCTCCGGGGGGAGGGGGACGGGCCTTCGGGGCCGCATCAGCCCCCCGTGGGTCCCGGACGGCCTCTGACCCTGACCCCCCTCCCAGGCCGGGAAGCAGGTGGAGGAGACGGCGGTGGTGGCGGCGGCGGTGGCCCCGAGGGGCCGCGTGGTGACCATGGCCGATCCGGGCGCGGCCTCCCCGCCCCCACCAGCTCGGTTCCCCAAGGCGGCCGACCCGAGCTGGGATGGCCCGACGCCGCCCTACCAGCCGCTTGTGCCCCAGACGGCGGCGCCGCACACCGGCTTCACCGAATACTTCAGCATGCACACGGCCGGGGGCACCGCACCCCCGGTCTGAGCACCCCTGCCCGCCCCTGCCCCATGGGCCGCGCGCCGGGCCCCGGCAGGGCTCCGGACCCTTGCTCTACCCCGGCCTCAGGGCTCGGCCATTGCAGGCCTTCCCGACCCTCCCCACCCCGCGCGCCCAGGTAGGGGTGCGTAGTGTCCCGCCCCCGCCCCTTCCCCCGACTCTTGTGCCAAACGGTCCCGCGGGAGCCGCTCTCCCCGTCCCCTCCCTCAGCCCCTGCCCCGAGCGGCGCCGGATTCTGGGCTCCCGCTGTTTCGTGACCTCCGGCCCCCTGGCCCCCTCCGAGACCTCTGACCCGCCGGACCCCGGAACACCAGTGACGATCGCCGGGACCCGGCCCGTGACTCTTCAGGACTCCGCGACCCCCAGCCACTGCTCCCGGGGTGGATACTGTGAAGCTGGTCTCCACGCTGAAACCTTCCCTTGGATCTCTGTGACCTCGGACCCGTGCTCTGTCCACCCCTGTCTCCATCCCAGGGGCCCTCCCTCAGGTCCCTGGCAGAAAGACTTTTTTCCCCTTCTTGCCAAAATAAAGAGGATTCGTCGAGTTTTTATAAGATGGCCTCTTTTACATCTTAATTGTGCTCAGAGGCGGGGCTGAGCAAGAACCGTTCCAGGCCTGGGACCTCACTGTTTCCATCTGTGAAATGGCATTTTAGGAGGGGCCTGCATAACCTGACCTTTCGTTCACCCAGAGTCTGGGAGCAGTGAAGGTATAAATCATCTAGCAGAGCCCTCTTACTGCATGGCTCCTTTATTTTTACCTTCACTTTCCCAGTCAGAGCTAGAGGCGCCCTCTAGTGGCACATGCTTTGCTCAGCCACCTGCACCCGGAGTTTGGGTTAGGATTTTAGCACTGCGCATGTGTAATTTCTTGTTTCGCAGGCCAAGGAGGTCACTGCTGCGCATGCGTCTGGGGACAAATGGGCGGGGAAGTTTCCGGAAACCTCCCTTTGCGGAGGGGTGGGGTTGGGTGTTCTGCAGTCCTCCCAGGGCCTCTCTGACCTGCGGCTCCGCGGCTTCTCGCCTCCTCTGCCTCCTCCCTCCCACAGCGGCCGCTCGGTCCCCGCCCCCTCGCCCTCCCAGCGGGTCTTCCCCGGGCCGCTCTGGCCCGAGCGTCCCCTCGTCTCTCTGATCTGGCCCATCCGGCTCAGGAGGGAGGCGCCGGTGGGTGAGCAAGGGAGCGCGTCTATGGGGTCCAGGCCCGAGCCCCTGAAGACGGGCTCCGCCCCCGGCGCCCGCTCGCGCCCCGCCCCCGGCTGGAGGGTTCTCTCCTGGACCATCCGGGCTTGCTCTGGCCTGACCCGCACCCTCTATGGAGGCCCCCGCCCAGCTGTAGAGCCCTTCGCCCACTGGGGACCCACCCGTTTATAAGGTCCGTTTCGGCCTGCAGCGGCCCGCTTCTGTAACTGCTGGACACCGTTTATGGAGTTAGCCAGCCTATGGGGGCCCGTGTCTGTAAGGGACTCCCAAGATCCCTAGGGGTCGATCCCGTCCATAACGACCCCATTTACAGAGCCTTCCATGGATCTACAGAGCTGATCAACAGCGGCGGTTCCCTTCGCGGGGACTGCGACTCCTGGACCTCCCCGGTCTACAAGGCAATGTCGTGTCTATAGAGGTCGCATTTGCAGGGCCTCACGCCGGGTGGAGGGTCCTCTCCGGGGCTTTAAGGCCCGTCCCATCTGTAAGGGTCAGTGCGGGAGGCAGCGATGGCTCTGGGCCAGGCTCTGGCCGCGGCGCTGGCTCTATCTTTGGCCGTGCTGGGGCCGCTGTCTCCTGGGGCCCGGGCGGGGGACTGCAAGGGGCAGCGGCAAGTGCTGCGGGAGGCGCCAGGCTTCGTGACGGATGGTGCCGGCAACTACAGCGTCAATGGCAATTGCGAGTGGCTCATCGAGGGTGAGTGGGGCCGCGTGGGTCACACACCCATTCATGCGCTAATTCATTCATTTGTGCACTCACCACATTCCCAGAGCCCGGTTCTGGTACAGGCCCTTTGCTCCAAATTGCAGCCAACCTGGGGCCTGCCCTGGAAGGCCTTGAAGTCTGGTGGGGGAGTTGCACCCAGACCCAGATGGTCAAGCCAGAAGCATCTGTGAGGGATATTCTGAGTAACTGTTAGAAACTCAGGCTCTAAGCCGAACCACCTGGCTTCAAATTTGGGCTCTACTTCTTACTAGCTTTGTGCATTTGGGCAGGTGGCTTCCTTTTTCTGAGGTCCAGCTTCCCCTCCCGCCAAGTGGGAATAATAATAGTACCCATCCACCACAGAGTGGTTGAAATTCAATGAGAACAGGGATTTAATATGCCTGGCATGTAGTAAATGCTCACCAAATGATATTAGGATTATTACTGTTGTTATTTTTAAAGTACTTCAATAAAAGCATTTTTTCAGTCATTCATGTGCCAGACATTATATTTGCCACTGGGATGTGGCGGAGACCAAGACACTCCCAGCAATCCCTGATGACTTGGTGCTTGGAATCCAGTGGAGGAGACAAACACATTAAGAGTGACAGCCCAGAGTGGGTGGGACTCTGATGGAGGAACCCCACGGGCCTGGGGGAGCCCAGAGGAGTTGTTTGACCTGGGGGTGAGGGAGAGCAGAGAGGGCTTCCTGGAGGAGATATCTGAGCTGAGACCTAAAGGACCAATAGGAATTAGCCAGGAGGAGGAGAAAGAGCATTCCAGGAAGAGGGAACAGCCTGTGCAAAGGCCCCAGCCTTACCCTCGTGGGCTGCCAGTCCATTGCGGGAGACAAACCCACCCGTAGGGAGTGAGAAAGCCCAGAGAAGACGTCTGACTTATCCTGGGCTATAGCTGAGACCAGAGGGATGTGTACGAGTGAGCAAAAGGGCAGTCCAGGCAAGGAGAATAGCCCGTGCAGAGACCTGGAAGCAGGAGGGTGTGATGCTTCTGAGGAACTAGAAGTCCAGTGTATTAGAACACAGAATACAAGAAGACAGTGAGCCCGAGGCTGGAGGGTTGGAAGGAGCCAGAGGGTGTGGAACCTTGTGATTTTGAGCTGTGTCATGAAGGCAGTAGGGAGGTGGAAGAGAAGTCTAAAGGCGGTGGCTGGAGAAGTGCAGGAAGGACCCCCTTGACAGCGGATGTAAGGGGAGATGGGATTCACCCAGAGGAGGTCCTGGGCAAAGGCCAGAGGTGTGACAGGGCCTGGATCATGCAGGGCCTCCCTGTGCAGGCTTTGAAGCTTGGTCTTTGTCCGGGAGCACTGGGGAACTATGGAAGGGTCTTTTTTGTTTTTTCAATTGATGTCTTAATAGCTTATAACATTGTGAAGTTTTTAGTTGTACGTTATTGTGTGTCATCACCATATGAATGCATCCCTTCACCCCTTGCGCCCACCCCCATCCCCCTTGCCCCCAGCAACCACCAAACAGTTCTTTCTGTCTGTGTGTTAGTTTATCTTCCACATATGAGTGAAATCATGCGGTGTTTGTCTTTCTCCCTCTGGCTTATTTCACTTAACATAATACCCTCCAGGTCCATCCATGTTGTTGCAAATGGGATGATTTTGTCTTTTTTTATGGCTGAGTAGTATTTATGGAAGGGTTTTGAGTGGGAGAAGGGCATGATCTGTTTTATGTTTCAGAAGATCTCTATGGCTATTGTGTGGGGTAGGGATGAAGCATGTTTCTTGGGGATGAGTGTGTCTGTCCCCAGCTTGGGGGCCATTCCTGTCTAGGTATGAGAACAGAACGGGAAGTATGTGTATGTGTTGAGGGCATAAGTCATTCTCTGGCCTTGAGAGCCCCAGCCTGGTTGGGGATGGTAGGGCTGGACACAGACATTCGGCCCGTAGTGTGCTCAGGGCTGAGACAGAATGAGTTGCAGGGGTTGGGTAGATGGGCCTAGGGGAGTGAGAGGACTCTGCTGGGGGTTACAGAGGAGGAGCCACTAAAGCAGGGTTCTGAAGCATGCATAGGAGTTTACTAGGTGAGAGAAGGGAACAGCCTCTATGAAGACAAAAGAGAGGCTGGTGTGTCTTGGGAGCCATGTCTAGGTTTGTTTGGTCCAGCTGGACTGTTGGCTGAGACGTGAAGAGGGCACCAGAAACAGGGGAAGAAGTGCCTTGAATGTCATGCAGAGCATCTTGGCTTTCCTCTTGTGGTTGATGGGGAGCCACAGGAGGATTTTGAGCAGGAGTGGGGCATCACTCTCAGGCTGTGTAGGGGGCAGACTGGAGACTTGGCGTGTTAGTATTGCAGGAGAGGATGAGTTCTGAATTGGGGCAGGGACTAAGGAGGTGGAGAGGCGTGCAGAGTACAGAGAGATGTTTGTGAAGATTCACCAATGAGACTTGGGGGCCACCTGGCTGGATGTTGGGGTGGGGAGGGGTCTGAGAGACTTCCAGACCCCCTTGATCTCCCATCCTTTCCAATCCCTATCACTTCTAAGAACCAACATATTCCCCCATCTATTAAAAAACATGCAACTTAACTTTTGTATCACGTTCACACTTTATTGTACCCAGTCCTCATAACATCCTCGCGAATAAGAGGTATCCTACTTTTGAATAGCAGGCAGTTTTGGGGTCAGATCTCTGTCTGGGATGGCATGGGGGTTAAGCTCATGTTGGGTGGAAACGGGAGACCTTGAACTTAGGGAGGAACTTGGGGAAGGCAGATGGTGAGCCGGCCTCTGGCAGGCTCTTGACAAAGATGTACTTGTGATCTGGGAACAGAGCTTTATAGTTTGGTTGAGCTGGTGAGATTCTGGGAGGTGTGGTTGCCGGATGTGGCTGAATGGTTCTGCATTCCCCAACCCCTGCTCAGGGTCTATGTGTGGTGTTCTCAGGGGCTCTGGTTAGAGCCTGAGGGAGAACTGCCAACTTCAGTACTCTTTCTTTTGTGCATTTCTTCATCCCTTCACCCAGCACATCCTGAGCCCTTGCTCAGTGCTAGGCCCTGTGCTGGGCAGTGCCGGGGAGGGACCCCAAGTTGAATTAGGCCCAGGCCCAGCCCTGTGGGCCTCCTAGGCTGCAGGAGAGACAGGCCTGGACACAGATGGTCCTGGCCCATGGGAATGAAGGTTACAATGGGAAGTGAGAACCCCAAAGAGGGGCAGCTAACCCAGCCAGGAGGCATCAGGGAAGGCTTCTTGGAAGAGGTTGGGAAGTTTGCTGGCGGGCAGGGAGAACGTGCTCCAAATAGAGGGAGAAGCTTGTGCAGAGACCCAGCTCCCAATAGAGCTGCAGGCAGTGGGGTGATGTGAGGCAAGGTGAGAATTTAAATGCCAGGTTAGGGAGCTGGACTTTCTCCTGTGGACTGTGGGGAGCCAGGGAGCAGGGGAGGGCCAGGTCCGGATGTGGAGTTGGGAAGATCCCTCAGGGACCCATGTCAGGGCAAGACAGGAGGCTGGGAGACCAGGAAGGAGGCTGGCTTAGTGGTCCTGGTGAAAGAGGACGAGGCCTGTGCTGTTATGTTAGTCATCATCTCGCTGACTCTTCACACCAGCCTTGGTGGGTGGCGAGAATTATCTCCATTTTACATCAAGGAAACCGAGGCTCAGAGAGCCCATGGAACTGGCCCAAGATCACACAGCTAGTGAGCGGTGGATGAGCATCTCCAGTGTGCAGATGAGTGTGCTGAGGAGCAGGGGGGAAGGGGCTGGCCCAGGGTCCTCCAGCAGGTCAGGGGCAGAGCTGGAACCCAGGTGTCCTAGTTTCCCTAGCCCAGAAGACTTCCCTGAGGCCCTAGTGTGAGATGTGGGATGAGAACTTTCTGGAACCAGGACCTGGCAGAGAACAAGAATAGTGACAGTGCTAGCAGTAGTGGCACTTAGGAAGTGCTAGGCCCCATTAAGCGCTTTCTGTGCATTGTTGCCTCTTGGGCTGCAGTCATCTGAACGCTCACCTGGGTGGGACGTCCAAGAAGGCTCCCTCACAGGGCTGCCAGTTGATGCTGGCTGTCAGCTGGAAGCTCAGCTGGGGCTGTCAGCTGGGATGCCTACACATGGTTCCTCCATGTGGCTTTGGCTTTTCATAGCATGACAGCTGTGTTCTGAGAAGGAGCATTCTACGAGGCCCAGGTAAAAGCTGCAAGGCTCCCTCTGATCCAGCCTTGGAAGTCCCAGAATGTCACTTCTACTGCTTTGTATTGGTCAAGCTGGTGTCTGAGGCTCTTCCCAGATACAGGAACAGGGAATCAGCCCTCACCTCTCAATGGGAGGGGTGGCCAAGAAGTTTGAATCTACCACAGTACCATTGTATCCCCACTTTAAAGCTGAAGAAACAGATCCAGAGAGGGTAGATGACTTGCCCAAGGTCTCACAGCTAGTAGCTAGTAAGTGGCAGAGCCAAGATTTGAGTGCAGGCAGTCTGGCTCCAGAGTCTGTGCCCTTAGCCACTGCAGTAAACATAAATGAGACCCTGGGTGGGGACGGAGGGGAGCCGTGATGTCCCAAGGTTTGGACTTTGTCGAGGGGGAAGAAATGGGCCTCTTCCCTCAGAGCTCTCTTCAGCATGGAGCAGGGGCCCTCACAGAGGCCCTTTCCATCTGGGAGTCTGCCTCTCTGTCAGGCCCTGGACCCTCACCCTCAGGCCTGAGCATATCTGAGGCTCAGGCATGAATGGGAACAGCTCTGTGTGGCCACTGGGATGGAGTTCCTCTCTCTGCACCTCAGTTTTTCCGTCTGAATAGTGGGGGGGTGTTCAGCCTGATCTCAGGAATCCTTTCCGGGACTCATACTGTAATTCCTTCTTGGAGCTCCCGTCCCTCTTGCTGTCACAGCTCTGATCTCCCTGGGCTATGAGACCAGGAGCCCCTCGAAGGCGGGGCCCAGGTCTGACTCACCTTTGGGCCCCCACCATCACAGGCAGGGCCTGATGTTTGTGGGTGGGCTGCATGGAGGCCTGGGGAGAGGGTCCACATTTGAGCCTGGCCCCTGTATTCTCACCACCCAGCCCCGAGCCCCCAACACCGGATCCTGCTGGACTTCCTTTTCCTGGACACGGAATGCACATACGACTACCTGTTTGTGTATGACGGTGACTCCCCCCGTGGGCACCTGCTTGCCAGTCTGAGTGGGAGCACCCGGCCTCCGCCCATTGAGGCTTCCTCGGGCAAGGTTGGTGGGGACGGGCTGTGAGGCTGTGGCTAGAGGATCTAGGTGGAGTGTGGGGGACAGAGGACAGCTGGAGGGACTTGGCATCAGACAGAAGGACGCAGGGACAAAGAGAGGAGGTGGGGACCCGTGGGGTGGAGTGGGGGCAGGCACAGATCACCCTCCCAGTCCAGTCCCTGGATTCCTGCCCGCCCTGTGCCTGTAGATGCTGCTGCACCTCTTCAGCGATGCCAACTACAACCTGCTGGGCTTCAACGCCTCGTTCCATTTCTCCCTGTGCCCGGGCGGCTGCCGCAGTCACGGGCAGTGCCGGCCCCCGGGGGTGTGTGCCTGCGAGCCGGGCTGGGGTGGCCCTGACTGCGGCCTGCAGGAGTGCCCAGCCTACTGTGGCAGCCATGGCACCTGCGCCTCGGTGAGCCTGTCCTCAGCTGTGTCCCCCTGGGGCCCTGATCTGTGACCACACCCACTGCCTCCATCGCCTAGATCTGACTGCCCCAGCCTGAAACTCCTCCTGCCACCCCACTCTCTTCCGTGATACCGCCCCTGCCAGGGACCCTGCTCTCACCCACCATACTCCACTCTCCTTCCAGATCCCACCCCCACCTGTTACTCCAACCCCACCCCACCTTCACCTGGGGCCCTCCTCTGCCTGAGCCCACTGCTGTACTCGTCTATAACCCACATCTCACCTGTGAACCCAGCCTCCTTCCTCTTGCCAGGCCCGACTCCATTCTCCCACCCAGCCACTCTTCCTGGCCTTGGGCCCCCCACCATGACTTTTGACTTCTGACCACTGACCTTGGGCCTAAGCCATGCACATCCAGCTTGGGATCTGGATCACACCTGGAGCCCTTCCTGCCTTGACCTCCCAGAACTGAGCTCTTCCAGCCCCGGTGGACATTGACTCACTGACTGTCTTTCTTCTCCAACCTGTTGTCTTCTCTCTGTCCTCTTTTTCTTTCTGGGTCTTTCTCTTTTTCTCTTTCCCTTTTTCGGTCGGTCTGTCTTCTTTCCTCCACCTGTGTGCCTCCCTCTGGTTGTGTCTCTGTGTCTGTTTCTTCCTCTGTCTGTTGGTCTGTCTCCCTTTGTCTGTCTCTTTCTTTTTCCATTCTCTCCTTTCCTGTCTGTCTCTCTCCTCCCTTTCTGCCTGTGTGTCTCACTTTGGCTCTGTCTCTCCTCCCCCTGTCTCTCTCTCTCTCTCTCTATCCCTGCCTTTGTGTCCCCTTGCCTCAGCCCCTGGGACCGTGCCACTGTGAGCCTGGCTTCCTGGGACGTGCCTGTGATCTGCACCTGTGGGAGAACCAGGGGGCTGGCTGGTGGCACAATGTGAGCGCTGGGGATCCCGCCTTTTCTGCCCGAATTGGGGCGGCTGGTGCCTTCCTGTCCCCGCCAGGGCTGCTGGCTGTTTTTGGAGGTGAGCAGATGGGTGTGTGTCTGGGGTCCGGCAGACTGTGGCCAGGGCTTGAGACTCTCCACCCCTCCACAGGCCAGGACCTCAACAGTGCCCTGGGTGACCTCGTCCTGTACAACTTCTCTGCCAACACCTGGGAGCGCTGGGACCTGAGTCCTGCCCCGGTATGGACCCCACCTCTGCCCTGCCTGGAGGCGCCTGTCCACTCTGTCAGATCCAGCCAGGGCCCCCTGCAGTGACCCCATCACCCCATACTCCCCCCACCCCTGCAGCTTGATCCAGGAACACCTACTCCTGCTTTTCTATCTCTGATTTTCTTTTTTCTTCCCTTACCCCCCTCTCTGCATCTTATCTTTCTGTGTGTCTCCTGTCTCTCGGTGCATCTCCGTTTTTGTCTGACTCTTGGTCTTCTGCTCTCTCTTGATCTCTGTCTCCTTCTCTCTGGGTTGTATTTCTGTCTCTCTCTGCTTTTCTTTGTCATTTCTCCTTTTCCTATCTCCCTGTCTCCTCCTCCTCTTACTGTGTTTCTCTGTCTCACCTCTTTTTGTTCGATTGTGTCTGTCTTTCTGGGTCTGTCTCTCTTTTTCTCTTTTTGCGTATCTCTGTCTCTGTCTCACCTTCTCTCTTTTTCTCTGTGTCTCTGTCTCTCCGTCTTTCTCTGTCTCTGGCTCGCTCTCTCTCATTCTTTTTCTGTATGTCACCATCCATTTTCCTCTCCATCTCTGTCTCCCGCTCTCTTCCTCACAGGCTGCCCGTCACTCCCATGTGGCTGTGGCCTGGGCCGGCTCCCTGGTGTTGATGGGCGGTGAGCTGGCCAATGGCTCCCTCACCAGCGACGTGTGGGCCTTTAGCCCCCTAGGTGGGGGCCACTGGGAGCTCCTGGCACCGCCTGCTTCCAGTTCCTCGGGGCCGCCAGGCCTGGCGGGTCACGCAGCTGCCCTAGTGGATGACATCTGGCTCTATGTGTCTGGTGGCCGCACCCAGCACGACCTCTTCTCCTCCGGCCTCTTCCGTTTCTGCCTCGACAGCACCAGTGGGGGCTATTGGGAGCAGGTGATTCCGGCGGGTGGGCGGCCTCCTGCCGCCACCGGCCACTCCATGGTGTTCCACGCCCCCTCTCGCACCCTGCTGGTTCACGGTGGACACCGGCCCTCCACTGCCCGGTGAGTGACCTGCCCCGCAAACCCTGTCTTTGCTCACTAACTGACTCCTGTCAGTCACTCCTTCATTCATTCATTCATGGATTCACTCATTCACTTACCTACTTACTCATTCTCTAATCTTTCATTCAATCTCTTGGTCTATTGTCTCCTCACACAGTCCCACTATCCATCCATTCAACCAACCCTTGCTTGGTGCCCTGGCTAGATTTTGCAGGGAAGCCAGAGATGAGTCAAACCTGGGTTCTGCCCAGGGGGAGCTTCTAGTTCTGAGGGGGCATAAACTGAGTCACAGCCAGTCTCAACCCTGGGTGGTCACACAACTCCTAAGAGCCCAGAGGAGGGAGAGAGGCCCCTCCTTCCCTGAGCCCCTCCTCTGCCCATCTCCCATAGGTTCTCTGTGCGGGTGAACTCCACCGAGCTCTTCCATGTGGATCGGCGTGTGTGGACGACCCTGAAGGGCAGGGACGGGCTTCAGGGCCCACGGGAGCGAGCCTTCCACACAGCCAGTGTCCTGGGCAACTACATGGTGGTCTATGGTGAGGAGGCCCCCCGATCCTGCCTGCCTGCCTGCCAGGGGCCCAAGCCAACCCTGAGCTGAGGCTCCCTGTGTGGGTGTCCCCACCTCCCCCAGCTTGCCAGCTGTGCCCCTTTCCTCCTTTCCCAGGGGGCAACGTGCACACCCATTACCAGGAGGAAAAGTGCTATGAAGACGGCATTTTCTTCTACCACCTCGGCTGCCATCAATGGGTGTCGGGGGCCGAGCTTGCTCCCCCAGGAACCCCTGAGGGTGAGTGGCCCCTCTGTTTCCCCGAGGAGCTCCTGAGGGTTACACTCTCCCCTACAGTGAATCTGGGCTCTGGACAGGAGCCACCTCGGTCCTTGCTGGGTGAGCCAGACATCCTCTTGGAGCTGGCCTCAGGAGGCAAGCCCAGGCTGGAGGCAGGACTAGGGCATTGTCGCCATGGAGATGGGAGGCAGTTACAGCAGTATCAGATCTAGGTTCCAATCCAGGTTGTGCCAGTTTCTATGGGAACTGCCCATGAAGAAGCGACTTTGTCAAGGTCACACAGTGGGCAAGTGGCGGAACCAGGATGGCTGGCCCCAAATACCCATCTGTGTAAAAAACATCATGTCATCTCTCTGTGCCTCAACTTCCCCATCTGTAAAATGGGGATTATAATAACACTTAAGCCACTGGGCTGTTGTGAGAGGAAACTGAGATGACACATGAAGAATGAAGACAGCCTAGTGAAGGGCTGGACACATTGTCTTTCTAATGGCGGCGAGAGTCCTGCTGCAGGGCCAGCAGGCTCACTTGGAAGGGGGTATGGAGAAACCTTCACACTCTCTGGATCAGAGACTGCTTTGAGAATCGGAACGGAGCCACGGGCCCTCTCTTCAGAAAGACATGTGTATGCACGAACTGGGCATGTCATTTCAGGGAGCTGTGTCTATCCTCCTTGCCCCACTGAACAGAAGAGCCAGGACAGAGGACAAGCATAAGGAAGCGACATTAACACGTAGGAGATGGGCAAGAGGAAGGGTCTCCAAGGACCCCTGTTTGACCATCAGGAATAAAGCCTTGGCCTGGCATTTGAGACCTCCAATCCGGGGCTTCTCTGCCTGTCCCTGTCCCTCCTTTAGGCCCCTTCACTGGGCAGGCCAGAGGGTGAGGTTTCTGGAGGCCTCTTCCTCCTTTGCAGTTTGTGATTCCCTGGGCTAAGTCCCATGCGCTCACAGAGCGTACAGGCCAATAAGAGGGTGAAGGAGTCACCAATCACTGACCACTTACAGTCAGTCAGGACTCTTGGTTGGAAGTAACAGAAATCCAATCCAACCAGCTTAGGCAAAAAGAAGAATTTCTTGGCTCGCTTGAGTGAAGACTCCTGGCTTCAGGCTAGGCTGGATCCAGGAGCTCACATGATGGCATCAGCCATTTGTCTCTCCAGTTCTCGGCGGGGTTTACTTCAGGTTCTTGCAGGCCTTTTGTAGCTGGTCACTAGCAACTCGGGGATTATATCCTACCCTTTTAAAATGCCCAGAGGGGAGAGAGTGCCTTTTTCCCAAGAATTGTAGGAATTGAATCCCATCCCTGAACTAGTCACTGACACTGATAAGCCTGGGCTAAAGCCCCACTGCTGCCAGAGGCAGGGGCAGCTCCACTTGAGCCTTGTGGACTGTGAGTGGGAAAGGGCGATTTTCCAGAGGAAAATCAGAGGCTGTCACCAGAAGGGAGGCTGGTGTCAGGCAGACGAAAACAGATGAGTGTCAGGCAGCCTGCCTTACAGCTCCCTGAGTGTGGGATGATGGTTCCGTTTAGAGAAGAGGAAACCAAGACTCAGAGAAGTTGAGTCTCTTCCCCAAGGCCACACAGCTAGTCAGTAGTCGTTCTATGATTTGAACCCAAGTAAGTGGTAGACCCAGGATTTGAACCCAAGTCTTTCTGGCTCCAAAGGTCCTTCTCCGTCTGAAAGATGATTTGGGCAGAGAGGTGCGAACTGGAGCTAGTGCAGAGCCGGGCCGGCTGGGAGGGTTTCCTTGGGCAGGTGGAGTTGAGACAGGAACTAGCAGGCTGGGCTGAGGCGTAGCAGAGTCAGGTGTAGTCCTCCAAGTAGTGGAGCCATGAGGGGGACGGGTGGTTGGGGGTCTTATGTCCTTGGGGGTCTGTATTCTCCTAGGCCGAGCAGCACCTCCCAGTGGTCGGTACTCACATGTGGCAGCTGTGCTTGGTGGCAGTGTCCTGTTGGTGGCTGGGGGGTACAGTGGCCGGCCTCGTGGGGACTTGATGGCCTACAAGGTGCCCCCCTTCGTGTTCCAGGCACCTGCCCCGGATGTGAGCACTGGGGTGACAGGGAGAGGGTGGCTGGAGAGGAGGTAGCATGGTTTCCATGGATAAGGGAGAAAGTTGGGGGGGGGTCCCTGGGAGAAGGAGTGGGGATCCCTAGGGCCGTGAGAGGAGGGAGGTTGGTCCCAGGATTCAGGGGAGGAGGAATGGAGGTCTCTGGGGGTGGGGGAGGAGTGGATGGGGGTCCTCAAGGTGCAGGGCAGTCAGGGTTCCCTGGAGTGATCACAGTGAGTGGGCCCAGGGGAGCAGGCCCCAGGTCTGAGTGAGCCCCTGCTCCCCCACATCTCTCTACAGTACCACTTGG
The DNA here is from genome assembly GCA_031878705.1 of Tapirus indicus. NCBI lineage: Eukaryota > Metazoa > Chordata > Mammalia > Perissodactyla > Tapiridae > Tapirus > Tapirus indicus. The sequence continues at coordinate 17,516,255 of CM062926.1, read as the reverse complement.
ACTATTGCTCCATGTACACGGACCACAGCGTCTGCTCCCGAGACCCCGAATGCAGTTGGTGTCAGGGGGCCTGCCAAGCTGCTCCACCTCCTGGGACCCACTCTGGGGCTGTGAGTGACTGTCCAACACTCTGTCCCCTAGCACAGAGACCCGGCCCTTGGTGTCTCCTTCTGCCTAAACCAAGTAGAGAAGGCCTTTCCCTGACTTGGGAGACTGGTTTTCACACCTAAGATCTGCATTTCTGACTCTTGACCCCTGAACCTTTGACCCCCTCCCCAGTCCTTTTGAACTTATGACTCTGTCCTCTTGATCTTCCTTATGCCAACCTGGCCTTCAATTCCCTCCTCCAATTTCCCAACTCCTTCCTCCCCAAGACTCCTGAATCCACATCTTCTCCCAGGTCCCTTAAGTCCTGGTGGATAGTGACCACTGTCTGCTCCCCTCCCTGCAGTGTCCAGCTGCCAGCTGCCTGGGCCTGGGCCGCCTCCTGGGCGACTGCCAGGCCTGCCTGGCCTTCAGCAGCCCCGCAGCTCCTCCCCGGGGGCCCGGCGCCCTGGGCTGGTGTGTGCACAACGAGAGCTGCCTCCCTCGGCCTGGTGAGTGTCAAGTGGCAGTGTGGGAAGGGGCGGTACCACACCTCATCCTGACCCCACTCCCTACCCTCTGTCCTCATAGAGCAGGCCCGCTGCCGAGGGGAGCAGATCTCAGGCACTGTGGGCTGGTGGGGGCCTGCGCCTGTCTTTGTCACATCCCTGGAGACCTGCATCACCCAGAGCTTCCTGCCTGGCCTGCACCTGCTCACCTTCCAGCAGCCACCCAATGCCTCCCAGCCCGACAAGGTGGGAAGCCAGGGGCTGGGGCCCGGCGTGGAGTGTTTATTGAAGGGCCTGGTCCTAGGGTTTTCATTTTTCAAATGGACTTGATCACTCTTGTGTTTACCCTGTAAGTCTTTACATTCAAGGGTCTGATATTCCTTATTGACTTAAAAACATTTTTTTAAATTGTGGTAAAATGCACATAACATAAAATTTACTATTAGTGACATTTAGCACATTCCCAGTATTGTGCAACTATCACCACTATCTAGTTCCAGAACATTTTCATCACCCCAAAGGAAACCCAGGATCCATTAAGTCACCACTCTGCATTCTCCTCTCCCCCTGGTCCCTGGCCACCACTAATCTGTATTCTGTCTCTGGATTTGCCAACTCTGGATATGTCATATAAATGGAATCATATAATATGTGGCCTTCTGTGTGGCTTCTTTCACTCAGCATAATGTTTTCAAGGCTCATCCATGTTGTAGCATGTGTCAAAACTTCATTCCTCTCTCTTTTTTTTTTTGGTGAGATAGACCAGCCCTGAGCTAACATCCGTTGCCAATCTTCCTCTTTTTGCTGAGGAAGACTGGCCCTGGGCTAACATCCGTGCCCATCTTCCTCTACTTTATATGGGACGCCGCCACAGCAAGGCTGACAAGCAGTGCATTGGCGGGCGCCCGGGATCCGAACCCACGAACCCCGGGCTGCCAAAGCGTGGACTAAACCGCTGCGCCACCGGGCAGCCCCATACCTTCATTCCTCTTTATGGCTGAATAAAATCCCATTGTGTGGCTGGGCCACATCCATTCTGATGGACATTAGGGTTGTTTACACCTTTTGGCTGTTGTGGGTAGTGCTGCTATGAACATTCGTGTGCAGGTGTTTGTTTGAACACCTATTTTTAACTCTTTTGGGTATATGTCTAGGAGCAGAATTGCTGGGTCATATGGTAATTCTATGTTTAACTTCTTGAAGAACCACCAATTTTGATTTTGATTTTTAAAATAGGTAATATAGTCACATGGTTCAAAAATCATAATGATGTAAAAAGTTGTTGAGTGAAAAGTCTCTCCCATCTACCTCTCTCCCCACCCCCTTGGTGTGGGAAGCTGGCTGCAGCCTCTGCCCAACTCAGGACTGCCCTAACTCTCTCCAGAAGATCCATTTGGGTTTCTTTTATATCCTTCCAGAGTCTACCTATTCAAATACAAGTAAATGTGACAGTTAGTTTTCTTTCTTGCACAAAAAGTAGAATACTATCCACACTATATTGCCACTTCTTTCTTTTCTTAATACATCTTGTCCAGCTTCTCGTAAGAGGACTTAGGAAACACCTTCATTTTTTTATAGCTGCATAATATTCCATTTATATTCTAATGCCACAGTGCTGTCGTTTACTTAAACAGTCTCCCATGGTGAACACTTGAGTTGTTTCATTCTTTTGCAGTTACAAAAACACATACTAGCAATAAACCATGTAGTATGTTCGGCACTTTGAATGCTGGATCTGTACTCCTAAGGGCTTAGGTGGAAAGGTGGGGCATTGGGGAAGAGGATCCTGAAAGGTCCCGGGTCCTAGAGTTTGATGAGAGGTTGAGATGGGCAGGGGCTGGGACCCTGTTGTCTGTTGTCTGAATTGGAGTCCCGACTCCTCCCAGAGTGACCCTGAGTGAGCTGTCTCCCCACTGCCCCTGGCCTCAGTCTCTCATTCGGTAAAATAGGGAAGGAGGTTGGGTTGCTCAGTCTTTTCTGGCTCTGATATGGCCTTTGGGGTGTGGGGGCTGTGGGGGGGTAGAAAGGCACTCGCACATACCCCCCTCCCTGGCTGGCACAGGTCTTGATTGTCCGCAGTACGACCATCACCCTGACACCCAGCCCAGAGACTGACGTGTCCCTGGTCTACCGCGGCTTCATCCACCCACTGCTACCAGGAGGGCCAGGCGGGCCGGGGGCTGAGGACGTGGCCGTGTGGGCCCGGGCCCAGCGCCTGCACGTCCTGGCGCGGATGGCCCGTGGGCCTGACACGGAGAACATGGTGAGGGGGCCTGGGACATTCAGGGGCTGTTTATGGTGTATGTGGGGGCTGGGAGGTGTGCAGGGCGGGACTGGGGAGAACTCAGAGGCGTGGGATGTATCCTTAGCGGAGGGAGGGCCCTGGGGTTTTCGGTTGTGAACAGAATTGGGGAGAATTTTGAAGAAGGTAGGGAAGGTCTGAGTTACCAACTTAAACTCCACTGAGGAGGAGGTGGGTCGCTGGGTTTGGGGGTTCTTGGAGGTTCTTGGGATCTAAGGAACCCCGAGGCTCTCCTCTTCCCAAGAGCAGGTGTGTGCTGGGTGGGTTTGGGGCTCTTGGAGGTTTCAGGGGTCAGAGAAGGGGGTAGAAAGTTCTGAGGCTCCTGTCTATCCCCACCCCTACCCCAGGAGGAAGTGGGGCGCTGGGTGGCTCAGCAGGAGAAGGAGACGAGGCGGCTGCAGCGCCCAGGGTCTGCTCGCCTCTTCCCACTGCCTGGCCGGGGCCATAAGTACGCGGTAGAGATCCGGGGCCAGCTCAACGGCTCGGCGGGCCCTGGTCATAGCGAGCTCACCCTGCTGTGGGACCGGACTGGCGTGCCAGGTGGCAGTGTGAGTACCCAGACCCCGGCCTCTGACCCTACCCCCAGGCCTAGGCCTCAGATCTCCTGGGCTTTCTGAACCTCAGGTCATAACCTCTCACTACCTTGAGCCCTTGAGTCTTGAACTTTGGACCTCACCTTGAACCCTCTAGACTCCAACTTCTGACCCCTAAACTCTGACCTGATCTCATATTCTGATCCCTGCCCATATCTCTGACGACTCCTGCCCTGACCCCACTGACCCTGACTTCTGCCCTCTGTACTTCGGCCTTTACTTTCTAGATTCTCTCAAACCCCGATCCCCTTTTTGTCTGCTGATGTCCTGAATCCAGATCTTCTGGCGCCTGAGTTCTCAACCTTGTCTGCAAACACTTAAGTCTTTAGCTCCAAACTCTGACCCCTACCCCAAACCTTGACTCCTGACCCTCGACTTGGAGCATGGACCCCTGACCTTCATATGACCTCCTTCCCCCAGGAGATCTCCTTCTTCTTCCTGGAGCCCTACCGCTCGTCAGCCTGCGCCTCCTACTCCTCCTGCCTTGGCTGCTTGGCAGACCAGGGCTGTGGCTGGTGCCTGACCAGTGCCACCTGCCACCTGCGCCAGAGTGGGGCCCACTGCGGGGACATTGGGGCCGGCGGGTCCCTGCTGGTGCTGGTGCCTGCCCTCTGCCCACTCTGTGAGGAGCATCGCGACTGCCATGCCTGTACCCAGGTGCCTGCCAGAGCACAGAGGGGAGGTCTGAAGATGGAGGCAGCCAAAGCAGGCGACTGGGAAAGGGGCAGGGCCTCCCAGGGCTGGCATGGGCAGCTGAGGGGCCCCCTGGGTGGCAGTGGTGGTGGGAGACAGTTGGGGGGCCCGTTGTCCTTGATCTGCGGGGGAGAGCCCAGTGGGGAACAGAAGAGGGGGGCTGGAGAGTGGGCCCCTGGCAGTCAGGACTCTCCCTGTTGCAGGGGCCAGGAAACCCAGCTCAGCACCTCTTCACCAGAGGGGCGTTTATCGACTCAGGCACCAGAGTCCAAGAATAGGTCTTTAGGCCTGCTGGCCCCAGCTGTTCAAACCACGTGGTCAGGCATCCACCTCCCTCCATTCTGCATCCTCTCCTTCCCTGGAGGTTCATTCCTTGGAGGGGCAAGGGAGCCACAAGGGCCCCAGCCTTTCATCCCCCTCCTGCCCCACTCAGCCGTCCAAGTCCCAAGTGGAAAGAGAGCACCTTTCTGCCCCCACCCCACTCTTACTCCCAATTCAACTGAAGTCCCAGAAGTGCATTTCATTGGCTCTGATTGGGTCTTGTGCCAACTTCTGGACCAATCAATGAGGCTGCAGGGAGAGAATGTGGCCTCTGGCCACCTCTGGATCCTGAGGGTTGAATCAGCCCCACCTGGACCACACAGAAGGGATGCTATTGCCCAAAAAGGGAGTGGGTGCTGGGCTACAGAGCCCATGGATGTTGTGAGAGGCAGGCAGCTGGGGAGGCAGGTGGGCTTGGAGGCAGTGGTCTGTGTGGAAGGGCAGGCGAGGGAGGCAGCTGCTTGTTGAGCTGGTGATGGGACTGGTGCTGGGAGCCCAAGGGACAGGGCTAAGCTGGGCTCTTACTCCTCCAACCCGCCAGGACCCCTTCTGCGAGTGGCATCAGAGCACCAGCCGCAAAGGGGACGCGGCATGCAGCCGGCGGGGCCGGGCTCGGGGTGCCCTGAAGAGCCCGGAGGAGTGTCCCCCGCTCTGCAGCCAGTGAGCCCCGCCAGGCCCAGGGAGCTGGGGTGTTGGGGGTGTGTGGGCCGGGCAGTGGTGTGACCCTGCTCCTGCTCCCCACCCCCAGGCGCCTGACCTGTGACGACTGCCTCGCCAACTCGAGCCAGTGCGCCTGGTGCCAGTCCACCCACACCTGCTTCCTGTTTGCTGCCTACTTGGCCCGGTACCCGCACGGGGGCTGCCGCGGCTGGGACGACAGGTGCGGTCCGGGTGGCAGGGCTCACAGAGGGGAAGGTGGAGATGCAGAGGGCACTGACACCCCACACCTGTCGTCCTGCAGCGTGCACTCAGAGCCGCGGTGCCGGAGCTGCGACCGCTTCCTGACCTGCCACGAGTGCCTGCAGAGCCATGAGTGTGGCTGGTGCGGCAACGAGGACAACCCCACGCTGGGCCGGTGAGGCCGGGGGCGGGGCCGGGGGGGGTGTGCTGCCCCCCCCCGCCCGTCTGATCCTAATGGCCGCTCTCCTTCTCTGCCCCTTTGCCCCACCGGCATCTGTTTTTCACCTCCTTCTCCTTTCTCGCCGTTTCTCTCTCTCTTCTCCCTCTCTGCTCTTTCTCTGTCCCTGTGACTTGTCTTCTCTCATCTTCCCTTCTGTTTTCTTTCTTGTCTTTCTATATCTGTCTCTCCTCTCTCCCTCTCACTGTTTCCCTGTCTCTTGTTTCTTTATCAACCCCCCCTTTCAATCTCCCACCCCCAGGTGCCTCCAGGGAGACTTCTCAGGGCCCCTGGGTGGGGGTAACTGCTCCCTATGGGTGGGAGAGGGCCTGGGGCTGTCTGTGGCCCTCCCTGCCCGCTGGGCGTATGCCCGCTGTCCAGATGTGGATGAGTGTCGCCTGGGCCTGGCGCGGTGCCACCTGCGGGCGACCTGCCTGAACACGCCCCTCAGCTACGAGTGTCACTGCCAGCGGGGCTACCAGGGAGATGGAGTCACACACTGCAGTCGCACGTGAGTAGGTGTGGTCTCCATGGAGATGTGCCCCAGGGCCAGGGTGTGTGGAGGTGCAGGGAGGAAGTGATCACCCTGCTGGTGCCTCTTGTGGAATCAGCATCCCCAGTGAGGCTGGAGCTTTTACCTTGCAGACTAGGCCCTTGTTAGAGTGACAGGGTCCCCAACATAACACTAGTTACTGTGGAGACCAGTCACCCATGGACTGCAGGCCATAGTCTTCAGTGTTGCCATGGAGGTGGAGGAGGACCAAGTGGAAAGGGGTTTTCACAGAGAACAGATCACCAGTGCTGATATGTGGTTTCTATAGAGACAGCAGTTACCACGTGTGATAGGGTTACCTTAGAGACAGGGCCACCCACGGAGTCCAGGATGGTGGAACAGACAGTAGCTTGTGATGGTGTTGCCATGGAGATGATGGGGGGGAGTGGGGTGAGGGAGGATGCCTTGCAGGCTCTGGGCTGGCCCAGCCCCTCCCCAACCCCTGCCATGGTCCCTCAGGTGCCTGGAGGACTGTGGCCATGGTGTGTGCAGCGGCCCCCCCGATTTCACCTGTGTGTGTGACTTGGGCTGGACATCTGACCTGCCCCCACCCACGCCTGCCCCAGGCCCGCCTGCCCCTCGCTGCTCCCGGGATTGTGGCTGCAACTTCCACAGCCACTGCCGCAAGCGGGGGCCTGGCTTCTGCGATGAGTGCCAGGGTGAGCAGCCCCCATCCTGAACTCCCCAGGACTGGGCTCAAGGGAACCTCTTTTTTGGGGCCCCAGTTTCTTCTTCTGTGCAGGCTTCTGTGTCCCCTCACCTAGCTCTGGGTCCCCTGCCCCATTGCCTGCTCCCGATCCCAAACAGGTTTCAGTGCCACCCATCTCTTTGGGGGCCTCAGTCCCTGCATTGGGACTTGCTAATCCTCCCCAGCCTGGGCCCTGGCTCCCCTCCTTTGAAGCAGCCAGGTGGGATCAGGGGTCAGCTGAGCCAGTTGGTTGGGCCGCTTCCCGCCCTTGCCCCTGACTCTGTGTCCTGCTGCTGGGGCCTCCACAGACTGGACATGGGGGGAGCACTGCGAACGGTGTCGGCCTGGCAGCTTCGGCAACGCCACAGGCTCAGGTGGCTGCCGGCCCTGCCAGTGCAACGGGCACGGGGACCCGCGCCGCGGCCACTGCGACAACCTCAGCGGGCTGTGCTTCTGCCAGGACCACACTGAGGGTGCCCACTGCCAGCTCTGCTCCCCTGGCTACTACGGGGACCCCCGGTGAGCCAAGGGCCAGCCAGGCAGGGCAGGGTGGGGGTGGGGTTAGGGACGTGGTGGGATGGGGCAGGACTGGGCTGACGCTGTTCTCCTCCGTCTCCCCAGGGCCGGTGGCTCCTGCTTCCGGGAGTGTGGAGGTCGTGCCCTCCTCACCAACGTGTCCTCAGTGGCACTGGGCTCACGCCGAGTTGGGGGGCTGCTGCCTCCAGGTGGCGGGGCAGCGAGAGCCGGGCCAGGCCTGTCATATTGTGTGTGGGTTGTTTCGGCCACTGAGGTGCTACAGCCCTGTGCCCCCGGGACCCCCTGTCCCCCACTCACCCTCACCTTCTCCCCCGACAGCAGCACCCCCTGCACGGTGAGCACCGAGGGCACCAGGATTGAGGCCTGTGTCTCCCCCACCCAATGTGAATCCTCAGGGAGACCCTGACCTCCACATCCCTGTTTCTTTATCCTTCAAACCTCAAACTATATTCCTCAGACTCCCAGTCCTTTGTTTCTAAGCCCACAGATTCTCCCAGTCCCAGATTATCTAGACTCCAATTCCCCATTCCCCAGTCCAGGCGTGGTAATTATGTGTACCTCGTATGCCAGCTCTGATCTATTGGTAGAGGCCGCCAGGAGCTGTGTATTGAGAAAGAGCCTCCAGGCAAGAGTGCCTGATCGATTAGCCATGTCTGCTGTGAACACAGGAGGGGGAATGGTGGTCCCCATGCCACAGTTTGACAGTCTGCCCAGGAGGTTCAAACAGCCTGTGTCCCAGTCTCAGATTGCCCTCTCCTCTTGAGTTCCTCCTCCTCTCCGACCTGAAACGTTCCTCTTTCTCATCCTCATCATCCCCCGATCCTCGACTCTGCACCCCTCCAGCTGAGCTACGTCCTGGCCTTTGATGGATTCCCGCGCTTCCTGGACACGGGTGTCGTCCAGTCGGATCGTAGCCTCATTGCAGCCTTCTGTGGGCAGCGGCGGGACAGGCCTCTCACTGTGCAGGCCCTGTCTGGTATGGGGCTATGGGAAGTGGGACCTCTCTCCTGGGCTTTGTATCCTTTGCCCCTGCACCTTGCTGCCTGAGGTGGGCCCGAGACCCAGCCCGACGCAGCCACTAACTTGCTGGGTGACACAATCCTTGCCACCTCTGGGCCTCAGTTTCTTCAGCTGAGGGGCAGATAGAGAGGATTGCACTGGCTGGGCTGCCTCTTTGGAGAGAAGGGGCAAGTGGGAGATGTCTTTGGGGCACACAGAATGTGGCTGGTATGTGAGGGCCCCTGAGCGTCTCCTCAGCCTGGTGGTTCTTAACCAGGGGTGATTTTGCCCCTTGGGGCATTTGGCTATGTCTGGAGACATTCTGATTGTCGTGATTGGGGGTGCTAGTGGCATCTTGTGGGTGGAGGCCAGAGATGCTGCTGTGCGCTCTACAGTGCAGAGGGCGACCCCCCACAACCAAGAATTACCAGGCCCATTGCGTTGACAGTGCTGAGAGGTTGAGAAACCCGGCTTAGTCTGGTAGAGAAATACTAATTATTGGAAATGCTTCTCGTCATACTGTAAATCAGAGTGGCTCCAAGGCTGGGAGAGAGAGGGAGAGAGGGTGCGGTTCTAGTCTGCCTGCTGGAGATTGCACGCAGCCAGGGACCCCACAGTGAACAACTGGGACTGAGGGGCCCCTCGATTTCATTTCACTCAGCAAATGTTTACTGAGTGCCCACAGTAAGCTGATCCTGAGCTAGACACTGGGGCTGCGGCAGTGAACGAGGGACACCGGTGCTGCCTTCGTGGACTCACACTGCGTGTGTGGGTGTGTATCGGGGGGGGGCGACAAACAGCAGTGAACAAGGTATACTCAGAATAGTGACCCCTTCGCTAAGGGACAGAGGAAATGGAAGGGAGTGGGCTTCTGGCCCCGTCTGGGAGTTGGGGAGGGCTTCTTTGCAGAGGTGAAATTTCACTTGGTGCCTGAAGAGGGCGATGTGGGTGAAGGAAGAGAACCCGTGGTGCTGCAGTGCCAGGGCCAGGAGAGTGGGAGGCGATGGAGTCAGACAGCCTGCAGGCCCTTTTTTTTTTTTTAAATATGATTTCATAGGGGCCCAGCCCAGTGGCGTAGTGGTTAAGTTTGCATGCTCCGCTTTGCTGGCCCGGGGTTCGCGAGTTCGGATCCTGGGTGCAGGCCAAGACGCTGCTCATCAAGCCATGCTGTGGTGGGGTCCCACATACAAAATGGAGGATGGGTGCAGATGTTAGCTTGGGGCCAAGCTTCCTCAGCAAAAAGAGGAAGATTGGCAACAGACGTTAGCTCAGGACCAATCTTCCTCACTGAAAAAAACCAAACGATACATACGTATATATATATGTATATAATTTTATGGAAGCATTTTTTACATACCTTGTCATTAATTCCTGCCCCCTGCCCCCACTAATCTGCTTTCTAAGGAGACTCGGTTTCATGTAACACAGTAGAGAGTTGCGGAGGGTTTGGAGCTTGCCAGTGACAGGCTCGGATTCAGGTTTGTAAAGGATCACTTGGGCTGCTGTGAAGGGCAGCGTGTAGGGAGCCAGGAGGACCAGTGGGGAGACATGCTGGTGTCCAGGCAAGCCGGCGAGGAGGTCGCAAGCAGGAGGTGAATAAGTGACTATGAGAGATTGAAGCTTTAAAAGCGATGGAGCATGACAGGTTGGGTGAGGGAGAGGTGTGTGGTGTGCAGAATGGTTAATCACAGCAGTGCTTACAAGTTACCAGGTGCCTTGCTTCCCTGCCCAGTTACACTGGGTTTCCTCAAACCCTGGGGGTGGAGCAGTGCCCTGGAACGTGGCCTTGCTACAAGCCTCTGGCCTCTCTCCCCTGACAGGGCTGCTCGTGCTGCACTGGGAGGCCAACGGCTCCTCGTCCTGGGGCTTCAATGCCTCGGTGGGCTCTGCCCGCTGTGGGTCAGGGGGCCCCGGGAGCTGCCCTGTCCCCCAGGAGTGTGTGCCCCAGGATGGGGCCGCAAGTGCTGGACTCTGCCGATGTCCCCAGGGCTGGGCTGGCCCACACTGCCGCATGGCTCTGTGTCCTGAGAACTGCAATGCCCACAGTGGGGCAGGGACTTGTAACCAGGTACAGGTGGGACAGGGCAAGCCAGATGGGACAGGGGTGGTGATCAGGGCTCCCTGCCGAACCTCCTCCTGCTTTTCCCCCAGAGCCTGGGCGTGTGCATCTGTGCCGAGGGCTTCGGGGGCCCCGACTGTGCCACGAAGCTGGACGGTGGGCAGCTGGTCTGGGAGACCCTCATGGACAGCCGCCTCTCAGCCGTGAGTTGTGGATGCCACACCCCAGGGAGGTGCCATACAGCCCACCTCCAGGATCATCCTTCCCCCCTCCACTCCTGGGACCGCCCCCTAGACCCTATACCTGGCCTGACACTTTGTCATGACCTTAGCCTGCCTCCTCATGTCCCCACCCCTACCCCAGGACACTGCCAGCCGCTTCCTGCACCGCCTGGGGCACACCATGGTGGAGGGACCTGATGCCACCTTGTGGATGTTTGGGGGCCTGGGCCTGCCCCTGGGGCTGCTGGGGAACCTGTACAGGTGAGGACTGCCCTGGGGAGGTGGGATATCTGAATGGGAGGTCACCTCAGGGGATGCTGAGATGTCTGTCATGTAAGAGTCCCTTCACGGGGGTACAGAAAAACCTCTATAGGTGAAGGACACCCCAAAGGATGTTGGGACACTTGTCACAGGAGGCTCACATCAGGGACTGGGATACTTATTTGGGTGGTGCTACCCTGGGGGATGGTAAGATGACTGTCATAGGAGAGTCACCCCAAGGGATGCTGGGATACCTGCTAAGTGGGAGTTCACCCCAGGTGATGCTGGGATACTCATGGGGGGTCACCCCAGGAGATGCTGGGATACCCGTGGTGGGGGTCACCCCAGGGGATGCTGGGATGATTGTGTAGTGAGGCTGCTTTTTTGCATCTCTGCTCTAGGTACTCAGTGAGTGAGCGGCGGTGGACGCAGATGCTGGCGGGAGCTGAGGATGGGGGCCCAGGCCCGTCACCCCGCTCCTTCCATGCAGCTGCCTACGTGCCTGCTGGCCGTGGTGCCATGTACCTGCTGGGGGGGCTCACAGCTGGGGGCGTCACCCGCGACTTCTGGGTCCTCAACCTCACCACCCTGCAGTGGCGGCAGGAGAAGGTGGGCATCTCTCCCCTCCCCCAGCCCCCACAACCAGGCTCTAGCAAAGATGGCCACAACAGCTCCTGCCAGCTTCACCCTCAGAGGAAGTAGCTTCCTCTTGGGGCTTCAGCACAAGTCCCAGAATCGAATTTCATTGGCCATCCTGGGTCACATTGTATTCCCAAGCCAATCCCTGGCCAAGGGAATATGACACACTGGTCAGCCAGGCTGGGACACAGCCCACTGTGGAGTGGATGCAGTCAGCCCCACGCAGCCAGAGTGAGAGCACAGGAGCAAGGGTTTCCCAAAGGAACGCTAGGCTGCTCCCACCTGACACAGTGACGCTGAGCGGACAGAAATAGCAGGAGGTCTACTGCACACCTGTGGGGACCAGGGCTGGTTGGAAGGACTGGGGCCTGACCAGCCCCAGCCAGCTCACTACCTCCTTAGTGGTTCAAGGGGAGCTCTGAGTCTTGCTTCTACCCACATGGTGACCCCTGACCTCTGGCCCCCCAATGACTGCCCTCTATCCCCCAGGTCCCTCAGACCGTGGAGCTGCCAGCAGTTGCTGGTCACACCCTTACTGCCCGCCGAGGCCTGTCTTTGCTCCTGGTGGGCGGTTACTCCCCCGAAAATGGTTTCAATCAGCAGCTGCTCGAGTACCAGCTGGCGACCGGCACCTGGGTATCGGGAGCGCAGAGCGGGACACCCCCCACAGGTGGGGCTGGGACGGGAAGGGCACAGCACCTTCGACCTCCTGGCCATCCAGGGCTTTGTGTAGGCTCTGTCCACTCCTGTACTCTGTGGTGACTGCCCTCCGTACCTTGTTATCTCCTTGTCTCCCTTCTAACCCTCACCCCCAGATTCTCAGGATACCACCTCTTGAGAAGTTCAGTTTCTCTATTTACCCCTCCCAGACTCCACGAGAAGTGCCTGCCTCCTGCCCAGTAATGGTGGGTCACTGTCCCCCTCCCCCAGGTCCCAGATCACTGCCCCTCAGGTATTCTCTTTCTCCCTCTCCTTCTGCATTCTTTGATCACTGTCCCCCAGGATCTCCTGGTCACCCTGTCTCCTTCTTTTCTTTCCCAGAGTGTCTATGGTTGTCCTTTCGAACTGGGGGAGAGGGAGGGGTTGAGAAGGGCTCCTTGGTCTCTGGCCTCAGGGCCCAGTAGGGTGGTGTGTGGTCACAAGAAGGGGAGCATGGAAAGTGGGGGGCGTTCCTGATCATCAGCCCTTCCTTCAGTCTCTGTGCTCACTCGTCCCCCCAGGTCTCTATGGTCATTCTGCGGTGTACCACGAGGCCACCGACTCCCTCTACGTGTTTGGAGGTTTTCGCTTCCATGTGGAACTGGCAGCCCCGTCCCCTGAGCTCTACTCCCTGCACTGTCCTGACCGCACCTGGAGCCTGCTGGCCCCTTCTCAGGGGGCAAAGGTCAGGAAAAGAGGTGCAGACAGATGGAAGTAAGGGGCAGTAAGTGGGGGGCCCTTTCCCAGTGCCCCCTGGGACTGCCCAAGGGACTGGCTTGACCCTGGATTCCTACTCCCTTTCCAGTCCCCTAAACTGAACTGTGGCACCCCAAGTCCTCCCTTTTTCCATCTGTGACTTGGAGGAAGGAATCCTAGACCCGGAGGTCAGAGGCCTGGGTTCTGCCCCAGCTCTGCCCCGGTCTTGGTCTGGCCCTGGCAGGTCCCTCCCCTTCCTGGCCTCCCCATCTGTAAAATGTAGGACTGAGTCTCCTTGCACTTCCTGCCTCATGGCCAGAGGAGCCAGTGTGTGGGAGAACGTGAAACTCCAGATGTGCTGGTTAGAGAAAATTGCGTTTTCCATCCACAAACATATTTGCAAGCCCTTCTTGGGGCTGGACTGCGAGGGAGGCAGAAGTAAGAGTCTCGAGCCTCACCCCCAGCATACCCCTAGCCCAGTTGGTGAGGTCACACGAGAAATGTGGGGTTCATCTCAAGCAGTCCAGGCTAGATTTCTGGGGGACAGCATGGAGCACGGGGGTTCTGGGAGTTCAGGGAAAGGAGATGGCTCTGTGGCTGCTCTGAGGAATGAGGGAGGTTTCTTGGAGGAAGGACGTGAGGTTTGAGGAAGGTTAGGATTGGGTGGGCTGGTGGGGGGTGGGGTGTGGGGAGATTCGGGGTGGTGGGTGGGCTGAGAGGGAGCATTGTGAGCAGAGGACTGTGGGCTCTGACAGGCCATCCTGCCATCTGTCTCCCCACCAGCCCCGCCCCCGGCTTTTCCACGCCTCAGCCCTGCTAGGAGACACCATGGTGGTCCTTGGGGGGCGCTCGGACCCCGACGAGTTCAGCAGCGATGTTCTGCTCTACCAGGTCAACTGCAACGCCTGGCTCCTGCCCGACCTCACCCGTAAGTCCATCGCTCTCCCTGGGGGCCTGTCCTGGGACCCCCACTCATTAGGAGTCACTCAGGCCCACCAGCAAAGCTCCTGTCCCTTCCATGTTATCTAAACACCCACAGAGATGCCCTCCTTCCTTTTTTTTTGGTTAAAGAAGTTTATATTTTATAAAAAAATTATCTTAAAAATGTATTAAAAATCTGATTATGAAAGTAGTAATATTCATTGTATATAATTTGTGAAATAGGAAGAAACAAAGTCCCCCATAATCCCACTTTCTAGAGATAAGGACTATTATATGTGGGGGTGTTTCCTTCCAGGATTTGAGTTCATAGGGTAGAAAGGGGCTGTGTCTTGCCTTTTTATTTCCCTTTGCGTTGTGACTGACTGTGTGTGTGTTTCCAGGCCTGTCTCCTTTTCTTTTTGTTTCTCTGACCTTCTGTCTCCAATTCCTTTTTTCTCTTAATCTATCTTTTCCACTACTCTGTGACTCTGGTTTTTTTTTTTGAGAATTAAAAAACATTGAGGTGAAATTCACCTGAAATTAACAATTGTAAAATTAACGATCAATCAGTGGCATTTAGTACCTTCACAACATTGTGCATCCACCACCTCTGTTTGGTTCCAAAACATTTCTATCCATTCTTGTTCTACTCTTCCTGTTCCTTTTTCTCTTTGTGTGTGTGTCTCTCTCCCTCTCTTTTGTCTTGCCATCTGTGTCTGATTCTCTTGTCTGGCCTTATCTGTCTTCTCTCTGTCTTGCCGTGTCTGTCTCTGCTCTCCTTAGACTGTCTCCCGGCTTGGCATCCCTCTCTGACTGGCATCTTTGTGTGGGTCTCTTCCCCAAGTCTCCCGCTCTCTCATGTGCTCTCTCTCTGTCTGTCTGTCTCTCTAAACGTTCTGCCTTTTCCCAGGCCCAGCCTCTGTGGGGCCCCCGATGGAGGAATCTGTGGCTCACGCTGTGGCAGCGGTGGGGGGCCACCTATACATCTCGGGGGGCTTCGGAGGAGTGGCCCTGGGCCGCCTGCTGGCCTTGACTCTGCCCCCCGACCCATGCCGCCTACTGCCCTCGCCTGAAGCTTGTAACCAGTCTGGAGCCTGCACGTGGTGCCACGGGGCCTGCTTGTCCGGGGACCAGGCCCATAGGTAACCATGGCAACTGGCAGCACATGGGTAGGCGGTGCTGGTGCCCTCTGAAGGGGGTTCTGTCTGGTTAGGATATCAGTTCACATGGGAAAAGGGGCGCCTCATCACAGGCATGGGCAGGGTTGGGGTCCCTGAGTGGGGAGCCCTGCTTGTGGGCTGGGGTGTCATCCAGGAATGCTTCCTGGAGGACCTGGGCTGAACAGGCCCTCAAAGACCCAGAGAGTTTAGACCAGCAAAGGTTCACAAGTGGGGCTGCACTTGCATATTTGAGAAACCATCTGTACTGGGGAAAATGAGACTGGAAAGGTGGGTGGGGTCAGCTCAGAAAAGGCTTCCAGTTACCAGCCAAGGTCCTGGGCTCTGTCCAGCTCCACAAACCCCTCCTCTGTAGTTTGGGACTGCGGACAGCTCAGAAAGCTAGCACTGCTGTCCTAGTTTAGCACACACTCATCTGGCTGCATGATCATCCTGAGCAGGTAGGAGGCTGCTAATTGGCTTTATTTGTCCTGTTAAATGTGTCACCATGTTTACTGCAGAAATATTAAAGGGTTTGATTTATGGGGTGCTCCCAGACTCTGCTAGGGGTGTTATGTAACAGTGGGATACCCACTGCTTTTCTAAAATCTGGAAAGTTCTGAAACACGTGGTCCTTCAAGGATTTTGGGCAAGGGATTGTGGACCTCCACTGTGGGTGATGGGGAGCCACGGAAGGTTTGAGCAGGAGAGGGCAGGGTCAGGCCTGGGCAGAAGGCCCCTGGGGCTGTTGTGAGGGAGGGAGTCATGAGGGGAGGCTACAGGTGGGGACCAGAGAGGAGGCTGGGGTGACAGGAAGAAGACTGAATGCAGCAGGGGTGGAGAGGAGGCGACGATCAGAGAGAGATTCAGGAGGCAGAAGGCCTCGGTGGCTGGAGGGGCAGGAGGACTGGGGGTATTGTCCAGTGTGTCTGGCTTGGGTGACAGGTGGGTGTGGGACCATCACCAAGTAGGGTGGGGGGAGGAGCCGGTTTGGGAGGCCTGTGCTGAGTCCAGTTTGGGTTGCACGTGGGGGCCTGGAGGACGATGTCCAGGAGGCACCAGGAAGAGGTGAGGGCGGGAGGAGGAAAGATGGGGCCCGGCTGGGTGTGATGAGCCAGGCCTCATGCCTCCCCAGGCTGGGCTGTGGGGGCCCCCCCTGCTCCCCAATGCCTCGCTCCCCCGAGGAGTGTCGACGTCTCCGGACCTGCAGTGAGTGCCTGGCCCGCCATCCCCGGACCCTGCAGCCTGGAGATGGAGAGGTGAATGGTGTGGGGTGTAGGGAGTGCTGTCTTGGGAATCACCTGGCTCTTCAGCTGGGATTGGATGGGAGGAGCTGGGTCAGAAGGGGTGCTGGAGGCGCTGAGGACCCCACTAAGCCCATCTTCTCCTGCCAGGCATCTGCCCCCCGCTGTAAGTGGTGCACCAACTGCCCCGAGGGCGCCTGCATCGGGCGCAATGGGTCCTGCACCTCAGAGAATGACTGTCGGATCAACCAGAGAGAGGTCTTCTGGGCAGGGAACTGCTCGGAGGCCGCGTGCGGGGCTGCTGACTGTGAGCAGTGCACCCGGGAGGGCAAGTGCATGTGGACGCGGCAGTTCAAGAGGACAGGTGAATGCCAAGGCTTTGTCCCTGAGAGGAGAGTTTAGGGGCCTGGACTCCTGGGTCTGAGGGAGGAGGGGCTAGAGGCTTGGATTAAACTGGGTTCTAATCCCTGTGCCCCCAACCCCAGGGGAGACTCGCCGCATCCTCTCAGTGCAGCCCACCTATGACTGGACGTGCTTCAGCCACTCTCTACTGAATGTGTCCCCAATGCCTGTGGAATCATCGCCCCCACTGCCCTGCCCCACCCCCTGTCACCTCCTGCCCAACTGCACCTCCTGCCTGGACTCCAAGGGTGCGGACGGGGGCTGGCAGCACTGTGTGTGGAGCAGCAGCCTCCAACAGGTACTGCACCTGGCGGGTGTCCAGGTGGCCCTCTTCTCTGCCCTGGCACTGACCTTTCTCTGCTACCTCCTCCTCTGTCCTCCTCCCCCCTCCATCTCCCTAGCTTTGGTCCCACCGCCACGCTTTCTCTTTTCTCCCACTTTCTCTTCTCTCCTCCCAACATCTCTTTCTTCCCTCGTTGCCTCATGAGTCTCCCTGTCGTGTCTTCTCACCACATTTCTATGCCACCTTCTGGGCTCCTCAGCCCGGGTGTCTCTCCAGCTCTTGTTTGAGCTCTCCCTGCCCCATCCTTCCCGTGACTCATACCATCTCCCCTCTCGCTCCCAAACCTTTCTGCTTCCCTCCTCCATCTCTTTACCTCTCTGCTTTTGGAACTCTTAGTTGTAGGAAACAGAAACCCACAAGAGCTGGTGTTGTTATAAGGAACTGGGAGTATTTGATGGAATCTGAGGACAGAAAGTACTGCTGTTCCGTCCTCGGGCTACAGTCTCTGATCTCAGCTGTTCTCCACGTGTCTCTGGTTTTTTTTTAAATTTTTATTTTATTTTATTTTTTTTACCATTTTTTTATTGATGTCTTAATAGTTTATAACACTGTGGGGTTTTAGTTGTACATTTTTGTTTGTCCGTCACCTTGTGGATGTAACCCTTCACCCCTTGTGCCCCCCCCCACCCCCCTTCCCCTTGGTAACCACCAATCAGTTCTCTCTGTCCGTGTGTTCACTTATATTCCATATATGAGTGAGTTCATGCAGTGTCTGTCCTTCTCTCTCTGGCTTATTTCACTTAACATAATACCCTCTAGGTCCTTCCATGTTGTTGCAAATGGGACAATTCTGTCTTTTCTTATGGCTGAGTAGTATTCCATTGTATGTATATATACCACATCTTCTTTAACCAATCTTCAGTTGAGGGACACTTGGGTTGCTTCCACTTCTTGGCTATAGTGAATAATGCTGCAATGAACATAGGGGTGCATACGCCTCTTGTGATGGTTGATTTCACGTCCATTGGGTAGATGCCCAAGAGTGGTATTGCTGGATCATACAGTATTTCTATTTTTAATTTTTTGAGGACTCTCCATACTGTTTTCCATAGAGGCTGCACCAGTTTGCATTCCCACCAGCAGTGAATGAGGGCCCCCGTTTCTCCACAACCTCTCCAGCATTTGTTGTTATTTGTCTTTGTGATTATAGCCATTCTAACCGGTGTCAGGTGATATCTCAGTGTCGTTTTGATTTGCATTTCCCTGATGATTAGTGATGTTGAACATCTTTTCATGTGTCTATTGGCCATCTGTATCTCTTCCCTCTCTCCATTGTATGTTCTTTGCTCCTTTGTCGAAGATTAGCTGTCCATAGGTGTGTGGTTTTATTTCTGGGCTTTCAATTCTGTTCCATTGATCTGTGTGTCTATTCTTGTACCAGTACCATGCTGTTTTGATTACTGTAGCTTTATAGTATATTTTGAAATCAGGGATTATGATGCCTCCAGCTTTGTTCTTTTTTTTCAGAATTGCTTTAGCTATTCGGGCTCTTTTGTTGCCCCATACGAATTTCAGTAGTTTTTGTTCTATTACCGTGAAGAATGACATTGGGATTCTGATTGGGATTGCATTGAATCTGTAGATTGCTTTAGGTAGAATGGACATTTTAACTATATCTATTCTTCCAATCCATGTGCATGGAATATTTTTCCATTTCTTTATGTCCTCCTCGATTTCTTTCAATAGTGTCTTATAGTTTTCATTGTATAGGTCTTTGACCTCCTTGGTTAAATTTATTCCCAGATATTTTATTCTCTTTGTTGCAATTGTAAATGGGATTGTCTTTTTGAGTTCTCTTTCTGTTTTTTCATCGTTAGTGTATAGAAATTGATTTTTGTAGGTTGATTTTATACCCTGACACTTTACTGTAGTTGTTGATTGTTTCTAGTAGTTTTCCGATGGAATTCTTTGGGTTTTCTATGTATAGGATCATGTCGTCTGCAAATAGTGAGAGTTTCACTTCTTCATTGCCTATTTGGAGTCCTTTTATTCCTTTTTCTTGCCTAATTGCGCTGGCCAGAACTTCCAGTACTATGTTGAATAAGAGCGGAGAGAGTGGGCACCCTTGTCTTGTTCCTGTCCTCAAAGGAATGGCTTTCAGTTTTTCCCCGTTGAGTAGGATGTTTGCTGTAGGTTTGTCATATATGGCCCTTATTATGTTGAGGTACTTTCCTTCTATACCCATTTTGTTGAGAGTTTTTATCATAAATGGATGTTGGATCTTGTCAAATGCCTTCTCTGCATTGATTGAGATGATCATGTGGTTTTTATTCTTCATTTTGTTAATGTGGTGTATTACATTGATTGATTTGCGGATGTTGAACCATCCCTGTGTCCCTGGTATAAATTCCACTTGATCATGGTGTATGATCTTTTTGATGTATTGCTGTGTTTGGTTTGCCAATATTTTGTTGAGGATTTTTGCGTCTATGTTCATCAGTGATATTGGCCTGTAGTTTTCCTTCTTTGTATTGTCCTTGTCTGGCTTTGGTATCAGGGTGATGTTGGCCTCATAGAATGTGTTGGGAAGTATTCCATCTTCCTCTATTTTTTGGAATAGTTTGAGAAGGATAGGTGCTAAATCTTCTTTGAATGTTTGATAAAATTCTCCAGGGAAGCCATCTGGTCCTGGGCTTTTATTTTTTGGGAGGTTTTTGATTACTGTTTCAATCTCTTTACTTGTGATTGGTCTGTTCAGATTCTCTATTTCTTCTTGATTCAGTTTTGGGAGGTTGTACGCTTCCAAGAATTTGTCCATTTCCTTTAGGTTGTCCAATTTGTTGGTGTAAAGTTTTTCATAGTATTCCCTAATAATCCCTTGTATTTCTGTGGTGTCTATTGTAATTTCTCCTCTTTCATTTCTAATTTTATTTATTTGAGTCTTCTCCCTTTTTTTCTTAGTGAGTCTGGCTAAGGGTTTGTCAATTTTATTTATCTTCTCAAAGAACCAGCTCTTTGTTTCATTGATCCTTTCTACTGTTTTTTTGGTTTCAATTTCTTTTATTTCTGCTCTGATTTTTATTATTTCCCTCCTTCTGCTGATTCAGGGCTTTGTCTGTTCTTCTTTTTCCAATTCTTTTAGGTGCAATTTAAGGTGATTTATTTGGGATTTTTCTTGTTTGTTAAGGTGAGCTTGTATTGCTATGAATTTCCCTCTCAGGACTGCTTTTGCTGCATCCCATATGAGTTGGTATGGTGTATTTTCCTTTTCATTTGTCTCCAGATAGCTTTTGATTTCTCCTTTAGGTTCATCAACAACCCATTGGTTGTTCAGTAGCATGTTGTTTAGTCTCCACATCTTTGTCCCTTTCCCAGTTTTTTCCTTGCAGTTGATTTCTAGTTTCACAGCATTATGATCAGAAAAGATGCTTGTAATGATTTCAATCTTCTTAAATTTATAGAGATTTGCCTTGTTTCCTAATGTATGGTCTATCCTTGAGAATGTTCCATGTGCACTTGAGAAGAATGTGTACTCTGCTGTTTTTGGGTGGAGTGCTCTGTATATATCTATTAAGTCCATCACGTCTAGTTTTTCGTTTAAGTCCATTATTTCCTTATTGACTTTTTGTCTGGATGATCTATCTATTGATGTAAGGGGGGTGTTAAGATCCCCTACTATTATTGTGTTATTGTTAATATCTCCTTTAAGGTTTTTTAGCAGTTGTTTTATGTACTTTGGTGCTCCTGTGTTGGGTGCATAGATATTTATAATTGTTATGTCTTCTTGGTGAAGTGTCCCTTTTATCATTATATATTGCTCTTCTTTGTCTCTCATTACCTTTTTTATCTTGAAGTCTACTTTGTCTGATATAAGTATGGCTACTCCTGCTTTCTTTTGTTTGCCATTAGCTTGGAGTATTGTTTTCCATCCTTTTATTTTGAGTCTGTGTTTGTCTTTAGAGCTGAGATGTGTTTCCTGGAGGCAGCAGATTGTTGGATCTTGGTTTTTAATCCATCCTGCCACTCTGTCTTTTGATTGGAGAATTCAATCCATTTACATTTAGAGTGATTATTGATATATGAGGGTTTAATGTTGCTATTTTATTGTTCATCTTCTGGTTCTTTTGCATTTCCTTCGTTTCTTGTCCCTTGTGTTTCGGACTGCAAATTCAATTTGGTATTTCTGCATGCTCATTCTCTTGGTTTTCTCTTTATTTGTCATGTGTGGTTCTCTTCTGGTTATTTGTTTAGTGGTTACCGTGTGGTTTATATAAGCGATCTCCTGGATAAGAAAGTACATTTTCGGATGCCTCCTTTTTCCTGAGGCTGGGTCGATTCAATCCCTTACCTCTTCCCCTCCTTATTTGTTATCTCTTTATTCCAGATTGTGTCATGAATGTGTGTTTCCAGTGATGAGCTTGAATTAATTTTTGATGTTATCCAACTGTAGTTTGTTCTGGTTTAGTTTCCTTGCTTTTCTCCTTGTTGAAATCTTTGTATCCCCTTTGTCATTTGTTTTTTTTCAGGCCTAAGGGCCTTCTTGAGCATTTCTTGTAGTGGGGGTCTTGTGGTGACGAACTCTCTTAGCTTTTGTTTATCAGGGAGAGTTATTATTTCTCCATCGTATTTGAAGGATATTTTTGCTGGATAAAGTATTCTCAGCTGAAGGTTTTTGTCTTTCATGATTTTGAATATATCATTGCAGTCTCTCCTAGCCTGTAGAGTTTCTGTCGAGAAATCAGCTGAGAGCCTGATGGGGTTTCCTTTGTATGTTATTTTGTGTTTTTGTTTAGCTGCCTTCAATATTATTTCCTTGTCACGGGTATTTTTCAAGTTTGCTACTATGTGGTGAGATGATTTTTTATTCCTGTTTATATATTTAGGTGATCTATTGATTTCATTCACTGTTATTTCCCTCTCATTCCCTAGGTTGGGGAAGTTCTCAGCTATTATTTCTTTGAACAAACTCTCTGCTCCTTTTTCTCTTTCTTCTCCTTCTGGAATACCTATTATCCTTATGTTGCTTTTCCTCATTGAGTCTGATAGTTCTCGAAGAATTTCTTCATTTCTTTTTAGTCTTAGCTCTCTCTCCTCCTCTATCTGGAGCATTTCTGCGTGGCTATCCTCAATAGTGCTAATTCGTTCCTCCATATTGTCAGTTCTACTCTTTAAAGACTCCATTTTTTCCACTATCTCGTTGATTTTGTTTTTCACCTCCAATAATTCTGATTGGTTTTTCTTTATGGTTTCAATCTCTTTTGTGACAAAATCCCTGAATTCGTTGATTTGTTTCTGTGTGTTCTCTTGTATTTCGTTGAGTTTGTTTATGATAGCTATTTTGAATTTTCTCTCATTCAGGTTATCAAATTCTGTGCCTTCAGGGTTGGTTTCTGGGTGTTTGTCATTTTCCTTTTGGTCTGTAGCCCTGACAAATTGTCGCAAGGATCCGACGGGGACGGCTTTATTTTTTCCCCTCATGATAAAGTTAGTCCTGCAGTTTCCCCCTGCTGCCACTGGATGGAGATCGTGAGCGGTTTGCTCTGAGGCGGCTCCAGCCCCCTGAGGGATTATGCTGAAACGCCGGGTGTGTGGGGGGAGGGGTCCTCTCTTTCTCCTGCTTGACCCGGGGGTTTCCTTTCTGGCTCTCTTAGGGTGTTTTCTACACCCCCTAAACAGTCCATGGTCGCTTCCCAGTGGGGATCTTGCAACAGTCTGTGAGAGCACCTGGATGGCGATAGTTTCCCCCCCTGCTGTGGGCTGCCCCTCCCCCCTCTGTCTGCGAACCGCGCTGTCTTTGCCGATCGATTGGGGAGGGGGAGTACAACTTCTTACCTCTCCTCCCTTCCTTTTGGGCTTCCTGCGCCTCCACTGTCCAATGTATGGCAGCAGGGGTTTCTTAGAAGTCCTTCATAGTGTTTGATTGAGCTTTGTTGGAACGTGAATGATGTTTTCGTTGTGTCGTAGGGGGCAGAGATTCAAAGAGGGAATCTCACTCTGCCATGATGCTGACGTCACTCCTCCATGTGTCTCTATTTGATCATCAACATACACGGCCTCACATGGCAGCCCTGAGTCTATGACCCTCAGTGTATGTGACTTTCTAATTCCAGAGACCATGGTCATCTCTGCTCGTTGGTTAGCTCACATTCTCAAGGGAAGACTTCAGTTCATCTCATGAGTTAGGTGTCCAGCCTTGGTCCAGTGAGATGTGGCCAGGGTGGGATAGGAGCATATGGTTCAAACATGGCAGTTCAGACCCACCCCTCATCCATGGCTGTGGGCTGGAGATGGATCTTGAAGGCATTGCCTGAGGCGGCACTGTATGTGCCAATGATAGTCCGCCCCTTGACTGCCCAGCACATGCTCTCTCATAAAGTCTGTTGCAAAGATGCCTCTGTCCAGCATGATTTAGCTGTCCTAGGGGCAGACACAAGGCATTCATTCCCCACCCCACCCCCCCCAGTGAAAGATAAGAAAGATTCACCTCCTGCTGTCACATCCAAATGCAGTGGCACTGGGCAGAGTGTTGAGTCTCTGATTCCCACTGATGTCCACTCCTCATTCATCTTTATTGTGCAAGACCCAGTCAAAGTGTGATTACTCACCATCTCACAACCCGTGAGACTATGTGAATCTTTGGTAAAATAGGAGTGATATCAATAGACTGCATCTGGGGTGTTTTCCAACACCAGCAACCAATTCTGCAGACACCAACTGGGTGTCCAAACAATTCACTTCACTTCTGACACCATCTACCTGGAGTTAGCGTCAGATCCCACGAGTCAAAGGGCTCAGTCTCAGAAGACTGCCTGCACTTCCGACACCAGTCACAAATCCAGGCCACCGGTACTTCTGACGACCGGCTATAAATCGGGTTCCCACCACCCCCTCTGCAGGTTCGATAATTTGCTGGAATAGCTCACAGAACTCAGAGGAACATCTACTTACTAGTACTGGTTTATTATAAAGAATACAACTCAGGAAGAGCCAAATGGCAGAAACCAATAGAGCGAGGCATGGCGGTGCGGAGCTTCCATGCCCTCTCTGGGCCACCGCCCTCCCAGTGGATGTGTTCACCAACTCTGAATCCTGTTGTTGCAGAGTTTTTATAGGGCTCAGTCTCCAGCTCCACCCCCAGGTCCATGAGTGGGGCTGAAAGTCCCAACCCTCTAATCGCTTGGCTTTCTGGTGACCCCTCTGTAAGGCACTCGTTAGCATAAACTCAGGCGTGAAGGGGGCTCCTTATGAATAACCAAAGGCATTCCCATCACGCAGGAAATCCCAAGTGTTTTAGTAGCTCTATGCCAGGAACTGGCGACAAACACCAAATAGATTCTTGTGTTATACCACACCGTCCCCTGGGCAGGTTGTACAGATTAAATGGGAGAACGTATTTAGAGCCTGGGGCAGCACTTGCTATTCAGTAAAAACTTAGTAATGCCCACTGGGGGGATTCCCAACCGGCACAGTCTGGGACACACCTGAGGGTCACCACAGCGGGGTAGAGGGTGTTCCTCTGGGGGCTCTCAGTGTGACCCTGCGGCATCAGTCTCTGACAAGCAGAGGCGTCTCGGGTCCTTCTGGTGATGCAAGTTCTTCCCAAATGTTACTGAGATTTCCATTATTTGTCTCTGTGGGGCCTCCAGGAACCAGAGGCGTGTGCTGCTCCCCCAGCCCCTCTGCATCTGCCAGGCCATCAGGGCAGCTCAGGAGGTGAGGGAGCGGCCAGGTGGGAGGCAGGAAGAAGTGGTGGGGCCAGTCAACTGGAGAGCACGGAGTTGATGCTGCGTGTGAACATGACTTCTGCCAGATCTTCTGATATCTATGAAATCTCCTAGTTAATGTGTCAGCTCAGGTTTTTAAAAACACCACCACACGGCTCAAACATAACAGGTGTGCAGGCCAGACCTGTTATGATTTGGCCCAAGGGCAGCCATATTTTAACCATCCCACTTGTTCTTTTGAATGACTGGCTTCAGAGCCTGGGACAAGCAACAGAGTGCTCTCTTCCCTGGCTAACTGGCTTCTTTCCTCCCTCCCTTTCTCCCTGCACCACATTTTCCACTGAGCACCGTCCTCATGCCGGGCACTTTGCTAGGCTGTGGGTATATGTCAGCAGACGTGCTGGGGTCCTGCTCTCAGAACTTATGTTCCCACATCTCCTCCAGGAACACAGGAAATGCAGTTTATGGTGTTGGGCAGCTTCGCATTTGGTCACCAGGGCGGTCACAGCAGAAAGTGCTGTGCAGACTGAGGACTTGGGCGTCTTTCCACCCGCCCCACATTGCCCTGCTGTCTGCCAATGGGTGCACTAAATTTAGATCTGGGAGCCTAGACTGCGGAGACCTTGGCTCTGGCAGTTCAGCACGGCTCAGCTCGTCGCCGGCCCTAACCCTCAGTGGGCTCAGAGCTCCGGCCACAGCAGTCAGGATTTCTATTTCGGGACTGCGTGGTGGCTTTGCTAAGTGCCTTCAGACAGACAGCCTAGACCAGTCTCTTTCCTCTAATACTTTACTTAAGGCCTGAGCCGTAAATAAAATGCTCTTATATGCTGAGGTAAGTTCCCAGGAGCCTGAACCTCATTGTGTACCTCGTCTGAGTCCCAGGAGGTGATAAGTGATGGCATATGAGCTGCTGCGCAGCCCTGACCAGGGACTCCTTGGCTTCCCAGCCTTACGTGAGAGGATCCTGTTGCCCCAGCAGCCAGGTCCATGGTTTTCCTCAGCAACTGTGGTCTGCAGCCCCTCCTGTTACTGGTTTCTCTCTCCACCTGGGGTCATCGTCTTTCTTTGATTGTAAGAAACAGCTGTGCCCTAAGCCAGGTGTGTGAAGGGGACTCATCAGACCAGCGCAGTGGTACCTCCAGCCCAGGGTGGAAAGTGCAGCCAGGCCTTACCAGGGACTGGAGATGGGGCCTGGAAAGCCGCCTCTCCGCCTCTCTGGGTGTGTGGGTCTTGTCCGTGCTTCCTTCTGCACCTGCTTTTTCCTGCCTCTCTCTCTTCTCGTCATTTGCTCCTCCAAATGGCCCTAGTCTACACAATCTCCTAGTTTCAAGGACATCCCCAGCTGCCTGACTTCCAGTCTGGATTTCTAGTTACAAATGCTTGAGAGGGAGAATGTGATGACCCCATCTGGTGTCCACTTTGGTCCACTCGGCTGTGGCCAGGGACGGGTGAGACCTCTGAGAAGAGGGTGCAGTCCAGGAAGATACCCAGGATGTTTTTTGTTTGACCCTCTTTCTCTGCCGTTTCCCCTCCCCTGTACAGTGTCTGAGCCCCTCCTACCTGCCCCTGCGGTGTATGGCTGGAGGCTGCGGGCGGCTGCTCCGTGGACCCGAGAGCTGCTCCCTGGGCTGTGCGCAGGCGTCCCAGTGTGCCCTGTGCCTGCGGCGTCCCCACTGTGGCTGGTGTGCCTGGGGGGGCCAGGATGGGGGTGGCCGCTGCCTGGAGGGTGGACTCAGCGGCCCCCGTGATGGTGAGATGGTGTTGGGCGTGGGGTGAGGGGCTGGCCCTTGGCTGGAGTCTGGCACAGAGAACACTATGGGGGTGGGGGGGCATCTCAGAGGTGGGGCTCGGGGAAAGTAGGAGTGGGGGTCTGGGTGGCTAGGTGGTCAGGGCAGAGGCCCCCTAGGTGAGGCCCTGTATCCCCCTGCCAGGGCTGACCTGTGGGAGACCAGGGGCCTCCTGGGCTTTCCTGTCCTGCCCCCCTGAGGATGAGTGTGCCAATGGGCACCATGACTGCAATGAGACACAGAACTGCCACGACCGGCCCCACGGTTATGAATGCAGCTGCAAGACGGGCTACACCATGGACAAGTGAGGCTGCTGCCAGACCAGGGCTGGGGGAGTGAGGGGCTTGGGGGGAGTCTGTGCGGGACAGGAGAGGATGAGGCATGGGCCAAAGGACCACAGCAGGATGGAAGAAAATGGTGCAAGGCGTGGAGGTGGTGGGATTGATCCAAGAATGTGTGAGGGTGGGGGGCTGGGTCATGGAGGGGCAAGGTGGGTGAATTTAATAGGGTACTTGGGAAGAGGGGGGTGTCACGGGCTAGCTCTGGAGGGAGGTGGTGGGCTGGACCCTGGAGGGAGAGTGATGGAACAGACCAGGGGTGCAAACTAGTTGAGAAGAGGGCGGGATGGTGGGTGGCCACCCATCGTTGGGAGAGGGTGGCCACGGCCCTGCCCTGACCCCCGCCCACCCCTGCAGTGTGACGGGGTTGTGCCGCCCTGTGTGCGCCCAGGGCTGCGTGAACGGCTCGTGCGTGGAGCCTGACCACTGCCGCTGCCACTTCGGCTTTGTTGGCCGCAACTGCTCCACGGAGTGTCGCTGCAACCGCCACAGCGAGTGTGCTGGCGTGGGGGCCCGCGACCACTGCCTGCTCTGCCGCAACCACACCAAGGTGGGCCACACGGGGCCTCACACTTGACCCCGGGGCCCGGCCCTTCCTTGCCTTCAGCCCACCCTCAGGCCTCTTGAGCCTCGTTCCAAGCCCTGATAGGCCAGGCACCGGGAGGGGGTGGCCTAGCCCTATTCCAGGGAGGTGTGAGATTCTGGGGACACCATCTGGGTTTGTATCACAGAGGGGCTGCCCTGGAGTAGTGGACAGAGTTGGCACTGGGCCAGGGAGGGTGGTCACGTGAAGGAGGATTTGGGAACGTTTAGGGAAGGGCTTTCTGAGCTCAATACTTTGGGCTGGAGAGGACTGAACCCCCCATCACTGGAGGTGTGCAAGTGAACGTGGAGGGCTAGATTGCAGATAGGTTGGGATTGTCCAAGCCAAGTGCCAGGCCCCTGCTGCCCTCCCGTGGTGCTCTCAGAACCTGCCCCCTCCCACTCCCGCACCCCCCATGATTCCCTAACCCCACTGACCGCCTGTCCCTGGTTTCTAGGGCAGCCACTGTGAACAGTGCCTCCCGCTGTTTGTGGGTTCAGCCGTGGGTGGCGGGACCTGCCGGCCCTGCCATGCCTTCTGTCGTGGCAACAGCCACGTCTGCGTCTCCAGGAAGGAGCTCGAAATGGCCAGGAGGGAGCCAGAGAAGTACTCGCTGGATCCAGAGGAGGTGAAAGAAGCCGGGGTCCTGAACTCCTGGATCTGGGGGAGGAGGGGCCGGGGGTTTGGACTCCTGGGCTGAGGGAGGAGAGGGCTGGTCCGTGCCTTTTTGTGATCACGCTGTCCTTCCTTAACCAGATCGAAAACTGGGTGACAGAGGGTCCTAGTGAAGACGAGGCCGTGTGTGTGAACTGCCAGAATAATAGCTACGGGGACAAATGTGAGAGCTGCCTCCATGGCTACTTTCTCCTGGATGGGAAGTGCACCAAGTGAGTGGAAGGGGGTCCGGGACCCTTGCCCTGCTCACTAGGAGTAGCTCCAGGAGCCAAACTCCTCTCCCCAGTCAGACTCCCCTCCCAACTCCTCTGCCCTTAGGACAGGATGAAATCCCCAGGGAGGCCCCAGGCTGGGACGGGTTGGGGGCAACGAGCTAGACTCAGATGGGACACCCCCTGCCTCAGAGGCCAATGCTGAAACGCAGGCTACAGAGCAGCCCCGATGGAGACTGGTGGGCAGAGAGAGAGAGGGGAGAGGCCTCAAGACAGCCTCCCCATTCCACCCTCTTCCTTCTGAACGGTCAGTAAACTCTGCAGTCAGTCCAACCTGGGGACTAATCCTGACTCTGCCACTTAATGACTCGGTGGCCTTGGGCAAACGGCTTGACCTCTGTGAGCCTGTTTCCTCTTCTGGCCTGTTGCACGGATTGGAGTTCACATGTGCAGCACCCAGCCTAGGCCCCTGTAGGTCATGGGAGCCCTATAACTCCGTCTTCTTCCCCTTCCTCAGATGCCAGTGTAACGGTCACGCGGATACATGTAACGAGCAGGACGGGACGGGCTGTCCGTGTCAGAACAACACGGAGACAGGCACGTGCCAGGGCAGCTCCCCCAGTGACCGCCGAGACTGCTACAAGTACCAGGTGCGGCGGGAGGAGCGAGTTATGGGCCAGCGGCCCCACACCCCTGGGCCGGCCCAGGCAGGACCGACAACATGGTTCTGATATCTGTGGTCGTGGGATGAACGTCAGCTTAATAGACTATTCCTGAGCCCCAGTCAGTTTCAGGCCCTGAGCAGTGATGCTGGGGACCCAGAAATGAGTCTGTTCTGGGGGCTCTGAGGCTGGTGAGGAGACAGAATCCATTGCAGGTAGTCACAACTTAAAGGTTACAAATGCCAGAAAACCCATCTCATAGTAGCTTAAGCAAAAACACAAATGTATTGGCTCTCAAAACTGAGGTCTGGAGTCTGCCTTCAGGAATGGCCAGATCCAGGTGCTCCCACAATGCCATCAGGAGTCTCTTTCCCTGCATCTTGAATCTGCTTTCTTCTGTGTTGGCTTCATTCTCAGGCAGGTTTTCCCCGAAGTGGCAGCCCCCACCTGATGACCTGGGCCTTATAGGGGATCTCATTACTAATATCCAGATTCAAATTCCCCATGAGTCTGTTTCCCTTTCCTTAGGCCTGGTTGGTTGCCACGTTGCAGGCTCACTTTCCACAGAGGTGCTAGTCCATGCACCCTCGTTGGAGTACAGCTCCCACCACCTCACCTGCCCACCTTTCCTCTCTAGTTCCAGAGGGAAGAGAAAACTCCTTATTTGCCTCAGACTCCCCTGCCCATCTACAGAAACATCATTTCTGCAAAGATGCAACTCTACCCAAAATGGTGACAGAGCTTCACAAGCCTTACTGACCCCTAACATTTCCATCCTGGACCAGAAATTTTGCTTTCTTGATGAAAAGGCCCATTGGCATCTGCCAAAACAGACAGCCCCAGAGATTAATTCAGACCTCCCCCTCCAGCAGCTCTGTTGGCAGCTCTGAAGCAGCAGTTTCTTTAGGTTCTGACAGCAGTAGTAGCTGCTCTGTAGGGAGTGCCTGCCACCGAGCTGGTGCTGTGCTGTGGATACGGTGGAGACAGCATAGGTGTGGAAGGCTCGTCAAGGCTATGATGGGGCCTCGGTGAACTGTGGATATAGGAGGAAAATGAGGCTCAGAGACATTAAATGTCCTGGCCCAGGTCAGACAGCCAGTTGGGTTTGGAGCCTGGACGGACCCTGCTCTGATCCTGGAGCCTGAGCGGTTTCCGCTGGACTACAGGAATCAAGATGGCTTTGATCCGGCCACTTGTTCATTCAACACACGTTTACTGAACACCTGCCATATGGCAGGTGCTGTGTGGGGGCAGGAATGCAGTAGGAAACAAAACGGGTGAAATCTTCTGTTCTCAAGGAATTTACGTTCTCATGGCGGAGTCAGGCAACAAATGAATAAGTCAGATCCATAGTGTGTTAATGAGGACCAGTAAGGAGAAAAATTTAAGCAGAAAGAAGGGCTAGGAAGTGTTGGGGAGTGGAAATGGTAGATACAGTGGCCAAGGAAGGCCTCAATGAGAAGGTGACACTTGAGTCAAGATCTGAAGGAAGTGAAGATGCCAAACAAGTGTACATGGTGGGGCAGGGGTTGGTGGAGAGGGATCCAGGCAGAAGATCTGCCAGTGCAAAGGCCCTGGGGTGGGACGTACCTAACACAGTCCAGAAACAGCAAGGCCAGCAGGCGAGGCTGGCCCTCCGTGTGCTATGATTTCAGCAGTCCAGGAGCGAGCTGTGTTTATTACCCGTGTACAGAGGAAGAATCTCAAGTTCAGTGTGGTTAAGTCACTCGTCCAAGGCCACACAGCTAGTGAGCTGGTGGAGCCAGGATTCAGCAGAGCTCTTCATCGCTGAGCCTCTGAGTTCCAGAGCCCTCAGCATCAG
This sequence comes from Tapirus indicus, assembly GCA_031878705.1. NCBI lineage: Eukaryota > Metazoa > Chordata > Mammalia > Perissodactyla > Tapiridae > Tapirus > Tapirus indicus. The sequence goes on along the minus strand of CM062926.1, from coordinate 17,485,474 downwards.
GGTGCTGTGGTCACTGGGGGTGAGACCGGGTACAGCTGTGCTGGAGTGTAGGATCCTGGTGGCGTCTACGCAGTGTGAGGGAGGTTGGGGGTCACAAGGAAGCAGCTGGGGCACTGGGGGAACCCGGGGCAGTGGCTACTTACCAATAGTATAGGATGTCAGTCCTGCTTGGAGGACGGCCAGGCACTGAGCTCGTCCCTGATGGCCACCTCCACCCCCCACCCTGCCCACAGTGCGCCAAGTGCCGGGAGTCATTCCACGGGAGCCCACTGGGTGGCCAGCAGTGCTACCGCCTCATCTCCGTGGAGCAGGAGTGCTGCCTGGACCCCACATCCCAGACCAACTGCTTCCACGAGCCCAAGCGCCGGGCACTGGGCCCTGGCCGCACCGTCCTCTTTGGTGTGCAGCCCAAGTTCACCAACGTGGACATCCGCCTGACGCTGGACGTGACCTTTGGTGCCGTGGACCTCTACGTCTCCACCTCCTACGACACCTTCGTAGTCCGTGTGGCCCCCGACACGGGCGTCCACACTGTGCATATCCAGCCGCCTCCGCCCCCCCCGCCCCCCGCACCGCCTGCTGATGGTGGGCCCCGAGGGACCGGGGACCCAGGGGGACCGGGGGCCGGGACTGGGCCGGGCAGCCCAGCGGAGCCGCGGGTGCGGGAGGTGTGGCCACGGGGCCTGATCACCTATGTGACAGTGACGGAACCCTCGGCGGTGCTGGTGGTCCGCAGCGTGCGGGACCGGCTGGTCATCACCTACCCGCACGAGCACCATGCCCTCAAGTCCAGCCGCTTCTACCTGCTGCTGCTGGGCGTGGGAGACCCAAGTGGGCCCGGTGCCAACGGCTCGGCCGATTCGCAGGGCCTGCTCTTCTTCCGGCAGGACCAGGCCCACATCGACCTGTTTGTCTTCTTCTCCGTCTTCTTCTCCTGCTTCTTCCTCTTCCTCTCGCTCTGCGTGCTCCTCTGGAAGGCCAAGCAGGCCCTGGACCAGCGGCAGGAGCAGCGCCGGCACCTGCAAGAGATGACCAAGATGGCCAGCCGCCCCTTCGCCAAGGTCACTGTCTGTTTCCCACCTGACCCTGCTGCCCCGGCCCCCACTTGGAAGCCAGCCGGGCTCCCACCACCCACCTTCCGCCGCTCTGAGCCCTTCTTGGCACCCCTGTTGCTGACAGGGGCCGGCGGGCCCTGGGGACCCGTGGGAGGGGGTTGCTGCCCTCCAGCCATCCCTACCACCACTGCTGGCCTGCGAGCTGGGCCCATCACCCTCGAGCCCACCGAAGATGGTATGGCCGGTGTGGCCACACTGCTGCTGCAGCTACCTGGCGGGCCCCACGCGCCCAACGGTGCCTGCCTGGGATCAGCCCTCGTCACTTTGCGGCACAGACTGCATGAGTACTGTGGGGGCAGTGGGGGTGCTGGGGGTAGTGGGCATGGGGCTGGTGCAGGCCGGAAGGGACTGTTGAGCCAGGACAACCTCACCAGCATGTCCCTCTGACCCACAGCAGCCAAGTCCCCTCACAGGGCCACCCTGGACTTGGGGCCCCTCCACCTGGGGGCCCCTGGACACTGTGTCTTCAGAGACCTCTGGTTCCCTTCCTCCGGGGGTCCCCAGACAGCACCTCTGTCTGCATTCAACAATTATTTATTGAAGACCTACTGTGTGCCAGGCACTGTTGAAGGCACTGGGCAGAGCAGGAACTGAGACAAGATTCTCTGATCTCATGGGACCTGGATTCTAGTGAAGGGAGACAATTGCATGTGCGCGCGCGCACACACACACACACACACACACGAGTAAGATCATTTCAGAGAAGGAGAAGTGCCGTGAGATGTCAACAGGATGTGGCTGTGAGAGACTGTGAGGTAAAGTCAGTCAGCTGGGCCTTCCGAGAAGCTAGACTCAAAGACTGAGCAGGAACTGGCTGTGGGAAGAGCTGTAGGAAGTGGGTTCCAGGCAGAGGGAACAGCAAGGACAACGGCCCTGAGGTGGGCACCAGCTGGTTTTATTGGAAGGATGAGAAAACTGGCCAGTGTGACCCAGGCTGAGTGTGAAGAGGAAATGAGGTTGGGGACAGGCAGGGGCTGGGTCACCCAGGGCCCGTGGGCCCCAGATGGGTTTGGGGTTTTATTCTCAGGGCAATGGGAAGCCATTGGACAGTTTTATGAGGGGGAATGACAGGACTCGATGTACCTATTTAAGAGGTCACTCAGCTGTGGTGTGGAGAATGGATTGGAGGGGATGAGAGAGAGCAGGGGGACACGAGATGACAATGGGTTGGATCAGGGTGGTGGCCATGAGAGGGGAAGTCAGGGACAAATGCAAGATATATGTGAAAGGATGTAACGATGGTGTGGATGTCAGGTGAGGGAGGGGAAGAATCCAGGATGACCCCGCCTTTGTGGCCTGAACTGTGGGTGGATGAGGGGGTTGTTTATTAAGATGGGGCTGACTGGGGCTTTCGGGAAAGGTCAGGAGTCCAGTTTGAGACCTAAGATGGCCTTTAGACATCTCTTCACTTAGGTCCAACCAGGTTAACAGATAGAAACCACTCCGAGTATTTCAGCAGAAGGAACTGAGTGCAGGAGATTGGCTGTATTGGTGAGGGACACAGCTAATTAGAGGTGGGACAATGAGGCAGCCCAGGGGTGACCCAGAGCAGGAGGCTGCTGCTGCCACCCCTAGGCTGGAGGGACAAGCTCAAGTGGTATTACCTGACCCCAGGACCAGGGTCACTCAGCTCACAGGGAGCTTGAGGAGACAAAGCCCTGCCTGAGATGCCGCCTGGGGCACGGTGGGGCATGGGGGGATACCAAGGTTGGAGATAGAAATGGCGGAGTCATCAATGTACAGCTCTTCCCAGACAATGCTGCCTTGAAGACTTCTGGGCTCCCCACAGGGGCTGCCCCCCATCCCAGCCACCACCTTGGACTTCTCAACTCTTCTTCTTGAGGACTCCCCCACTTCTAGCCATTTTGAACTTGGGACTCTCCTTTCCCAAGACTCCATCCCCCATGACCTTGGGGAGCTGGGCCCTTTGTCTTCTCTGCTGGGGGCCTCAGTCTAAGAGGCCATCTGAAAGAGGAGGGAGTGATGGACGCAACAAATAAAGAGTGTGGAGAAAACTGGTATCCAAGTGCCATCTGCATGCGGGAAATGGGGTATCTTGGATCTCTGAACCGGCACCCAAGTGCTGGATAAATTGGATAAATACATTTATCTTGGTGTCCCCTCCAAGCCACATGGCCTGGGCTTGGCTCCTTGCTGCCCCTTCTAGGCAGGAGTCGGGGTGGTGCCACTACAGAAGCTGTTGTTCCCCAGAAGGGAGGAGCCAAGGGGTTGAGGGCAATGAGGCAGGCCTTTGACCGTTCCCTGGATCCCTCTTGCAGGGAGACCCCAATTTGTCTCAGGAGGGAAAACGGACTGCCTTAGTTCCAGGCTTGGGTTTCATTCTGGCCCCTTACTTAAGAGTTCAGGCAGCATGGAGACTGAAATGAGGCGGTAGCACAGTGAACCCTGTCATTCAAGTAAGCTCTCATGGCCCAAACCAAAAGCATCACGGGAGCCTTTATCTGCCAGTCCCTGGGCGAGCAAGAGCCCTGACGGGAGGGGAGGTGGGAGCAGATCTCTGTCCCTTCAGGCAGCCTCCGCAGCCTGGGAGTCTTGCTGGGAGTGTTAAACTACCTTTCTGTAGAGCCGGTCCCCTAGGCGTAAGCCAACTGCTTCATCGATGTTTAGCCAAGGGCACGGCGATGAGTTGCACTTAGGGGGTATGTGGGTCTCCAGTGTGATCCATGAATATCGTAGTATTTTCAGACTTTATGGGTAATTTAAGGGATTATTCTGCCCACGCATGTTTTGCCTTTATGAGCTGAGGGTAGTACCGGGCCTCCGGGACGTGACTGTGAACTTGTGTTCATTGAGTACCGTATGCCAGATCGTTTGCCTGCCATGTTACTGCTTGGGTTTCCTTTGATCTTTCCAACCACCATATGAGGTAGGTACCATGTAATCCCCATTTTGCAGATGAGAAAATGAAAGTTCATAGACATTGTTTAGCTGTTGAGTGATAGCTGCCATTTGAACCCAGGCCGTCTGACCCTCAAATCCACGTGCCTGACCAGCAGGCTCTTGCACTGCCCGAGGAGGGAACCCTCTACTTAGCCTAGGTCGACCTAGCTGAGAGCTGTTCCAGTGCGCAGAGCGGGCACTAGGGACAGGCATTCAAAATGGCCAGTTTCTGCTGGGGATAAGGCAGAATTTCCCAGCTAGGGGACTAACCGGCGTCAGGATGTGCTGCCTCAGAGTCCGGGGGCCAGTGGAGGTTCACCCTGCATGACCAGGAAGGAGCTGAGGTGGGTCTTCAAGTCTCCTCAGCGTTATGCTCAGACCCTTTGGTGAGATCTCTTCCTCGCTGTCACCTGCACTTCGCCTTCCTAAGCAGAGCATTTGCACTGTGACTGGACCTCTTCTCTGGGACACAGAGCCACCCTCCCTCCCACCCCTGTCACTGCTGTGCAGACGCCCCTGTACAAATGCCCTGTGGCACGTGTTCCTCCTCCCTCCGCGTCAGTCCTCCAGCGGTCATGTTTCCCTGGTTTCCATGCACCTGCATGCAAGGCTTATGGTGGAGAGAGAGAAAGCCTGGGCATGGGGGGCTAGAGGCCTGGACGGCAGCCCAGGTGTGGCCACCGACACCCTATGGACTTCAAGAAAGGGGACATTTTACCAAGGGCCTACAGCACTCCGGGCACTGTTCTGGGTTCTTGGCATGCGGCTTTTAATCTTCCCACCATCACCGATGGGAGGTACAGGTTTGTTCCTCTCTTTTGTGGATTCGGAAGCTAAGTCCCTTGCTTAAGAACTCAGGGCTGATTGATAGGCAAGTTCAGATTTGGACGCAACCTATCTGACTCTCCATTGCCCCTCACACATTACCTCTAAAATCACTTCCCGTTTCTAAGCCATGTCCCCCACCTGTGGTCACTCATTATCTCCACCTACAATGGGTCCCACACTGTTCTAGGGATACAACGGTGAACACGGTCCCTCCCTCATGGAGCTGACAAGCCGGAGGGAGCCTGATAGTAAGCAGATGGTGCAGTATGTTGGGAGATGACCAGAAGGACAAGGGAGAGAAGGAGGGGAGGGGTACTTGCTATTTAATGTAAGGTGGAAGAGAAGGCCTCTCTCATAAGATGACATGTGAGCAGAAGTGAAAGAATGAGTCACAGGGATATCTGGGGAATAGAATTCCAAGTTGAGGGAACAGCCAGTGCAAAGCTCTCATGTGGTTGGAGTGGAAGAATAAGAAGATAAGGTCGCAGAGGCAACAAGAGGCAGATCGTGCAGGTCCTTGGGCCATGGTGTTTACTCTGTGAGGGAGGAGCCACGAGAGGTTTCTGAGCACGGGAGGGATGTGACCTAACTCAGGTGTTCATGGGGCTCCTCTGGGGAAGAGACTAAAGGGTCGGGGCAGGGCAGGGAGCCCAGAAAGGAGCTCCTGCATTCATTTAGACTGAAGAGGAGGGCGGCTGGAGCAAGGTGGGGGCAGTGAGTGGGGAGAAGTGTGATCCTGGATATATTCTCAAAGTAGAACCCACAGAATTTGTGGACAGATTGAACACTGAGTGAGAGAGAAAGTGACTGAGCAACTGGAAGGATGGGGTTTGCTATTTTGTGAGATGGGAAGACCATGGGAAGAGCAGGTTTTGGGGGGAAATCAGGAGTTAGGTTTTGGACATGTTAAATTTGAGATGCCTATGAGATAGTCCAAGTGAGGATGTCACTCAACAGTTGGATACACAGATCCAGAGAAAAAGAGAGAGACAGGAGGATAACAGCAAATAATACAAATAATATATTAATATTAGAATAGAATAATATTATATGTGATATAATAATATTAACAACAGTTTGAGTTCATTCTCTGGCCTTTCCATCTGTTCCATCTCTTGCTGTCACAGTAGCCATATGACATATTAGGGGTTATCCTCAGAGGAGGAAACAGGCTCAGAAAGGTTTATTAATTCACAAAGATAACACAGCTAGTAAGTGGCAAGAGTCAAGATTGGATTCCAGGTCTGTCCAGTTTGGAGACCAGGAAATTTTCTAATCTGTTAGTTGCTTTTGCAGCAAAGAGGGTGGATTGAACTGGATGATCCTTAAGGATTCTTTTCAGATTCAAAGAGCTTTAAACCTGGCAGTTCTCTGATCTGGAGGCAAAGGACCCCCAAACATGTTAGAATTGTGAGTAGGCCAAGAGTCCATAGGTTGTGAATGAGCAGAGGGGCTCTCTTAAATTTTTCTTTAAACTTGAGCATCTGGACTCTGCCAAGACAGTCTTTCCGGTTTTGCTTATTTTCAGGATCTGGGCTGAGCTTCATGTAGGCTGCTAAGGGGTAAGTGGTTTTGCTGTTACTGAGGACTCCCTGGCTTAGAGAGGGAAGAGACTTGACAATGTCATACACAGCAGGTTGGTGTCAAGGACTTGACTGGACTCTGGGACTCCTCCTTCCACACCTAGGCATCTTCTGTGTGTCCCCGCCTCCCTCGCCAAACCTCCTCCTCCACCTAGATTCCTCCCCTGGGACAAAAAGGATGTAGGCGGAGTTGGTTTTCAGGTTTTTATTGTGGGTGTATTTCTGGTGGCGGAATAGGGCGGAGGGGCAGGTCCTCCCAGGCGGGGGCAGTGGGGGCCAGGTGTGACAGGTGGAAAAGGAGGGGGGAGGGAGGAACTTCTTTACTCTCGAATCTTCAGTTCCCGTGCCATCTGACAGAGGGCGCAGGGCAAACAAAAGGTGAGGGCCGCCCAGTCGTGCCCGACAGAGCCCTAGAGGGTGGGAGAGAGAGGTTAGCAGCCCGCCTTGGGTCCCCAGGAGGCCAGTCTCCAGCCCCTGCTCCCGCGGGTGGAGGACCCCGCGCGCACCTGAATGTGGTAGCGCTCGCGCATGCCGGTGCGGAGGGAGTGCAGGCCTCCGGGCAGGTAGGGCGCGCAGCAGCACTCGCCGAAGTCGTCGGAGATGCGGCAGGCGAGGCACAGGGGGGCGAAGGTGCCGCACAGACCTGGGGCGGGCGCGGGGCGGTCAGCGCGGGGCCCGCGGGGGCTCCTGCCCGCCCCGCCTCGGGGAGGGTCCGCGGAGCCAACATGAGGGTCCCCGAGGGAATTGAGGGAATTGAGTGTTGGAAGAAATGAAGTAAAGGTGCCAGAGGGAATTAGGGGTCAGAGGAGGGGGTAGTTTAGAGATTGGGAAATAGGGTTTGAAGGGGGAGTTGGGGCCACAACGAAGAAAGTTGAGGGTCAAGTGGGCGGAGGGTTGAGGGTCGGAGCGGAAGTTGGAAGGTGTGAGGTCAGGATCCTAGGGGGTGTTGGGTGTCCAAGGAAGGTATGAGGGTTAGACAGTACGAATTCAGGAAGGGAGGTGGGAGTGGGGTTAGTAGGGCGTCCGAGGGGGTTGGAGGTGACCCCTCCCCTCCCGCTCTCCCCCGGCCTGGGGGCACTCACAGATGGGCATGTCGTTGCAGCAGTCGGTGAGACCGGTGTGCCAGTCACAGAGCTGGGTCTGGTAACTGCTGCTGGCACACTGGGGCTGGCTGGTCACTGGGTAGGACATGGCTGCGGAGGTGGGGGACAGGGGTCAGCAGGCAGCCTCGCGGCGCCTCCCACTCCCCGCATCCCTGTCTCCCCACCCTCTGCCGGGCAGTCTGGGCGGGGCCACCAGGCCGCCCACTGAGGGGACACCACTGTGCTTCCCCCTTCCCTTCTGCCACATCTGGGCATCAACACCCCAGTCTGTCCCCTTTGCCGCTGCCTCTGTACATCTGGTTGAGCTGGGGTGGGGGGCTCCTGCAGTCTGGGAAAGGGTGGGCGCCACATCTGGGCGGGGCCGAAACGTGCCGCTGCCTCCTCCACGTCTGGGCCTGGGGTGCTGGGTTCCAGCATTTCGGGGCCTCTGGGGTGCAAGCAGCCGCCGTTTGTCTTCGAAGCCGGGGTGCCCCGGGGAGGGAAGAGACCAGGTTCCAGGGACTGGAAGGGTGGCTGGTCCATCCAGCGATCCCACCTTTGCCTTTCACGTTGTCTCGCATCTCAAACTGCATCTTGCTGGCCCTGAGGAGGTGGCGTTGGGGATGGCAGAGGTGGCAACGGTGACAGCAGCAGAGACAGCGGCGGAGTCCAAGGGATGCTGGATACTAGGGGAAGGGAGGGCGAGGGGCACGGGCACTGGGGGCTGGGTTCTCAGGGGGAAGGGAGCTGGGGAGAAAGAGGCCAAGTCAGCCTGCCAGCCAGGAGAGACTGGAGTAGGGACGTATGGGGTGGGGCGAGAATCTCGCCCATCTCTGTACAGCTGCCCGACAGACCCCAGAGGACCCTCCTCATACCAGATGCAGAGCTGGAGAGAGAGACCAAGAGACAGAGACAGAGACAGGCAGAGTCAGAGACAAGGAGAGAAAGATCAGAGCCAGGTGCCCGTAGAAATGCCGCCAGTAACGCTCCCAGCTGCCCAGCACTTTGACTTCTCTGCAAGCCCATTTCACAGACGGAACACTGAGGCTCAGGGAGGTGAAGAAAAATGCCCCACATCTGATGGCCTAGGCCAAGGGGGTTAGTAGAGGGGGTGCTGGACCCCAGGACTTCCAAATTCAATCCAGCGCCATTCAGATTGAGAAAGGGGGATACAGGGGACATTGAGAAAGACAGGGATGTCCAGAGAGATAGACAGTCAGAGATGTGCAAGGAGACAGAGAGATGTGAGTGGAGTGGGGTGGGGGAGAACAGAGCAGAGGCACCGAGCTCAGAGCAGAAGGCTGCAAGTGGATGCTCCTACCTGCAGGACTGCGATGGCGATGATGGAGACAGAGGTATGGGTGACACCAGCACTGAGTTCTCAGTCTCGGCTAGGAGCTACTTATATTGGGCAGGCCATGGGGCCCTGGGCGGAGCTCTGACAGAGGTGCCCAGGGAGCCAAGCCGGTCTTCCCCGAACTGGGACTTCCTCTCCCTCCCTCTCCATCCCCCATCCCCCCACCTTCCCCTCTTGCCTCACCTCATAGGACCAAGGAAATCATGTTGTAGGGGATCCAGGGATGAGACAGTGGAGACAGAAAGGGGAGTGGGCGGAGAGAGACAGAGAGATGGGGGAAGAAGGCAGAAGGAAGGTGCAAGGGGCACAGCTGGGTCAAAGCACAGAGACCAAAAGAGGGAGAGGGAGAGATGGGATGGGAATGGGGGACATAGAGACCCAAGGGGAGGCTGAGATGGGAGAGAGAAATAAGGAGATTCAGAGATGCGGAAAGAGAGGCTGAGCCAGAGAGGCACAAAGATCTTGGAAGAATTAACAAGAAAGGGACAGACAGATTCAGAGAGACACAAGGATAGAACGGTCGAGGGGCAGGTAGATGGAGGCACAGCCACCACAGCCATTTAGAGAGAAGGGACAGGGTAGAGGAGAAAGGCCAGTGGTGTGGGAGAGAGTGGGCTCCCGTTCCAGGCCTCTCCCAGCATCCTTAGTGAGGTCCCCACATCCCTGGGAGAGGAGGCATTGTCCTCCCATTCAGGGCCACTGGGCACATGGTGGGGGGCAGTGTGTTTGGGGGTGACTCATTCTGGGAACCAAAGTAAATAAACACACCTCACCTCACCTCCAAATTGGGAAGGGAGAAGGCTGGGAACTGAGAAGCCGTGGTTCCTGAAGGAGGTAGATGTGGCCCAGAACTCCTGGGTCCTAACAGGGCAGAGGACTTGGGGCCTGGACTCCTGGGTCTGAGGGAGGAGGGGCTGGGACCTGGACTCCCAGGGCTGAGGGAGGAGGGGCGAGGGGTCCAGACTCTTGAGTTAGGCCAGGCTCCATCCTTGAGTGGGGTAGGGGTCCTGGGATTCCAGACTGCTGGGTTCCTGAGAGCTGAAAGAGCCGGGGGGCCTGGCTGTCCGAGTCACCAAAGTCTCCCCTCAACAGGCCTGGTGGGGTTGGAGATGACTCAGTGAGGGAAGCAGTGTTAGAGCTGGGTGGGGTTCCTAGCACGGGTGTCACCCCAAAAATGTAGGAGGCACCATAAAATTGGGGTGTCACCTGCAGAGAAGGTGGTGTCATCACCTTACTGGGTATAGGTATGGGGTGATGGTAGGTGGATCACCCTGCTGGCTTGGGATCTCAGCTTTCCCTCCACCCCCTGGTCCAACATACCAGGACCTGAACCTTGGTCTCCTGGTACCACCCAGATGGCTTGATGTCATTGTCCCCAGACCTATGGGCAGCACTCAGCATCTTGTGTGTGCATGTCCATCATTTGGTCTGGGAGCCTGAATGTCTGGGGAACATCTCTCCATTTCTGTTCTAGTGTCCCATCTCTGCATAGTGTCTCCCCATCTCTGTATCTTTGTCTCGCCAGCTCTGAATCTCTCTCTCTTTCTCTCCTAGTCTCTGCAAATCTGTTTCCAAATTTCTCTGATTCTCTGTCTCCCCATCTCTGAGTCTCTTCTCCCAAGCTCTGTGTCTTTTGCCCTTATCCTGGGGTCTCTGTCTCCTGTCTTAGCATCTCTCTCCACCTCCAGGCTCTGTCCTATGGAGGCAGCCACAGGACCCCATCCCCCCAGCCGTCCAGGGCTACAGGTGACTCAGGGTCAGTCATCTCCGAGGACCCTAGGGCTCTCAGGATGACAGCCTGAGTTGTCCTTGAGTTTCCTCTCCCCACTCTGACACAGCCTGGGGGCCCCAATTAGATACAGCAATTCACATAGATGAGGAAATCAGGACCAGGGAAGCAGTGAGGTGGCCTGCTTGGGGGTGAGGAGGAGGGCAGCAGGCAGGAAGAGGAGAGGCCTGGGGGCTGAGGAGTGACCCTGGCATAGTCTCCAGGCATCTGGCCTCCATCCCCCTCCAACAGGGTTGCCAGGTGAAATACAGAATGCCCAGTTAAATTTGAATTTCAGATAAACAACAAATACTTTTTAAGTATAAGTATGTTCCATTCAATATTTGGGACATCCAGGCCAGGTCTGGGTCCAGTTGCCCAATGTGGGTTTCACAAGGCGGGTGGTGCCATCCACGGCCCTGGTGGAACCGGTCGGGCTGAGCGGACAAGTGAGGTGGCCCCCCCTTCCCATCCTAAGCCTGCTGCTTCCTCAAGGGCCAGCCCAGCAGGGCTGGGAGCAGAACAGGACGGACTCAGGGAGCTCTGGGTGTGTCCCTGAGTCTGGGTTTGGGTGTGTTGTGTCTCTGTGTCTGTGTGTGTGGTGTGTACCTCTCTGGGTGCTGTGCGTCTGTGTGGGGATTGTCACGACGTGTCTCTCTTTGCATGTTCCTGTTCTGGAGTGTGACACGTGAGGGGTCTTTTCTATTTGTATCCACATTGCCCTCCTGTGATTCGATGCACTGTGCACCTGTGTTGGGTGTGGTCTCAGCTGTTGAGGTTCTGTAATTCTGACTGGATTCAGGAGGGAATTATTATTGCGTGGTATCCCTGTGTGATAGACGCTAGAGCCAGAAAACCTGAATTCAAATTCTGATAGCTTCTTACTGGCTGTGAAACCTTGGGCAAATCATTAAACTTCCCTGGCCCTCAACTTTTGCACCTGCAAAAGGGGTTGTTGCAAATAGAATTGTTGAGAGGATTAAATGAATTAATTCATGTGAAATGCTTAGAATTGCCTGGCACATAGGGAACATTTTGTGTTTATGGTGATGATGATGATGATGATCTGTTCTAGTTGCTGGGGATACAATAATACAATGAGACCAAGTCTTTGCTCATGGTCTTAGGAGGGATTGGAGGAGCAGCCCATCAGTGGCTGGGCATATAATTGCGTAACTAGGGTGTCTGTTTTGCATGTGGAATAGGCTATTTCTGTGTGTGTTGTCAGTGTGGTGACTCCGAGATTGTGTGCTTATGTTTATGTTTGTGTTCATAGGTGATTGTATGTGCTGTCTGTGTGATTGTCTGATAGTGTGGGTGCAAATGCAAGATCCTACCAAACGGGTGTTGTGAAGGCACATGTTTGGCATGATCTTGCATTTCTGACTCTGAGGTGCCAGAAGTGTGTCTGTACTGGGGACTTGAGAGCCCCTCTCTCAGCTACTCCTTTACATGCCCTGCAGGTGACCCCGGGAGGGTGACTCCTTCCAAAATAAGCCTCAGTTTCTTCCTAATAGGGATGGTGGGTCCAGTGGCTTTGGAAGAAACACAAGGTGAAAGGGACCGTGGGAGGAGATGAGTGAGGCCAGGGAGAGACTGAGAATCGTGATGGGGACATAGAGATGGCAGGTGGGGACAGACAAACAGCAGCAGAGAGGTGTGGATGCTTGTCCATCCATCCCATAAGCATTTGCTGAGCAATGTGCCAGGACCTCTGGAGAGCACTGGTTCAAGGTCTGGGGGAAAGTAAAGAGACCCAGAGAGATGGAGACCCACCAGGAAAGCTGTGGCTGCTCCAGAGTGGCCCACTCTTCCCCACGGTGGGCCTCAGTGACAATTCTGAGTGATGGAGATGCAGCGATGGAGAGAGACAAGAGAGGGCCCTGCCCCTCCTCAGTCCTCCCTGAGGCCTGATCTGTTCAGATCAAAGAACAGAGGCCATGGGGGGGAAGGCCCCTCCCAGGCCTGGGGCACCCTCCCAAATCATTTTCTTATCACCTCCTAATGGGATAATGACACACCTGCCCCTCCTAATCACTATTTTTGACTCTAGCCAGGCCCAACACTCACAGCAAGAAGGGTTGGACAAGCCTGGTATCTTGTAGTCAGGGGAGGAAATACCCACCCCATCCTTGGTCCTTCCTCCCCCCGGGACCCTTGAGTCCCAGGCCCCTAGTCCTGCCCGCCCCCCCAAAGGAATCCTGGCTCTCAGCCTCTCTCCTTTTTCCTCTTGTCTACCTTTTATTTTCTCTCTAGGCTTGTCTGTATCTCTTTGTTTATTTCCATCTGTGTTTTGTGTCTCTGCTGTCTCTCTATATCTTGATTCTCTCTCGCTGGAGGTCAATTTTCTCACTTGTAAAATGGGGATTATAATAATAATAATAATCTGATCTTAGAGCTGTTACGAGGAAGCCATGAGATAATTATGTAAAATGCTTAGCCACAGTAAACTCCATACAAGAGAGCTCTATTATTATTGTTTTCAATATTTTAATCTCTCCATTGGTATCTATGTTTTTATCTTTGTTTCCACGTGAGTTTCAAGTCTCCTGCTCTGGGTTCCTTTTGCAGACAGCACCCCGCCCTTGGCTTCCCTTTTAGGGATAAGGAAAGGGCATATCCAGGCCAGAGCTTCCCCTAAGCCTCTTCATCTCTAGTCCAAGCCCCACCTCAGGACCCAGAACTCTTGCCTGGGGACAAGACCTGGCTCCAACCCCATAAATAGCCATAGAAAATCCGGAACCCCAAGTGACTCTGGGCAGGCGAGTGACTCTTGGGACCCAGGAGTCCCCGTTCCTAGACCCCCACCCTTTAGGTTCCCAGCTCCCTTCTCCCTCAAAATCCAGGAGTCCAGACGCTCAGCCTCCTACCTCAGACTCAGAGGTCTCGGCCCCCAGTCCCTCCTCCCTCAGGTTCCCAGTCCCTTCTCTTGGGTCCTCAGTCCCCTCCTCCCTCAGGACCAAGGAGTCTGAACTAAAGTCCTCACCCTCCCTCAGGAGAGGTTCAGGCCAACGAAGAACCCAGGTACCTGCCGCCTGAAACCCCATTCATGGCCCTTCCGCAGTCGGCCGCGCCCTCAGGTACCTCCCCCTCCCGTCTTTCCAGAGGCGAGTGTGACACGGGATTCCTCCTGAGTCTAGCTGTGATAAGCTACCCGTGACGTCAGTCACTATCATCCAGCCAATAGACACGTTCTGCCTCCCACCTCCCCGGGCCACACAGGGCGCATTCCTTGCTAGGCGGGGCCACGGCCCAAGTCGGACAGCGATAGGCTCTCGAAGACGTCAGTCCTGCCAGTCTGCCAATAGGCCGGGAACCTGCGGGGTGGGAATGCAAGTCCGCTCCGCAGAGACTGGAGCGGGCTCGTGAGGGGACAGGTTCTGCGGATCCCGCCGGGTAAGCCCTTTCTAGCACGCCTGGTCTTGGGATTTTGGACATAGCTCGGACGGGAAACAGTGGGGCTTGGTGAGGCTCGAGGCAGAGAGGGGAGCTTAGCCAGGGCGCCCATCCATTTTGCTTTGTTGGAGAAACTGAGCTCCGGATGCACAATCTCAGATATTCATCCATTCCACTCCTCCCACCCTGCACCCGATTCTCGTCTGCCCTTGCTTGTCCTGCTCACCCATCCGTTCAGTCCTTCCTGGCCTCATTAATTCCCTCACTCACTGATTTCCTCGTATAGCCGCTCACTCACACTCGCTCATGCACACCTTCACCCACCCATTACTTAAATTTCCTGAGGCTTCCGGTGTGCCAGGTCTCGTGCTGGGCGATGGTGGTGACCAAGATGAGTCAGGCCTGGGCCCTGCCCTCAAGGAGCCCCGGTCAGATGGGAGCACAGACCGACACATTGATGGGCAGGGGTGGGGTAGTCCAAGAGACTTTTTTTGGATTTGGCGTGGTCAGGAAAGGGTTTCTAGAGGAGGGGCCATTGGAGCTGGGGTTGGAGGAGCGGGAAGTGCCAAGCAAAGGTGGAGGAGAGCGTGTGGGGAGAGTGTTTCAGCATGAGCAAATACAGGGAGGCATGCAGGAGCATTACTGTGGTGCCCAGGCGGAAGGCGCCAGGCCCATGTTGCCTTGCGTGGTAACTGTAAGGCTGGAAGAGGATGAAAAGGTGGGCAGAGGCCAGGCTGAGGAGCTTGGAATTTGTCCTGTGGAGCACGGGTGGGGGGTGGAGGGGTGGGGTGATTGTGTGGAGCCATGGAAGGGTTTACTGAGGGAAGGACCAGGTCAGAGCTGAAGCCAGAACTGGAGGAATGAGACTGGAAGCCAGTAGCCCAGAAGGTGGCTTGGTCAGGGACCCAGGCAGGAGAGAATGTAGCCTGGATTAGGCCAGAGGCCGAGGGGATAAGGCAGAGATTCAGGAGGCAGAAAGAACAGAATAGGGGATGTGGGATGAGGGGGTGTCCAGGACAAGACCCAGAACTCTGGCTTAGAGGACTTGGGGATGATGGAGTCATCTCTGAGATGGGGACAGGAAAGAGGAGCAGTTGCTGGGTGATGACGTTTTGGCAGAGATAAGCAAGGGGTCCTATGAGCTGGAACTCAGGGGGAACTGTGACTCAGGCCAGTGGGTCTGGACCTTCAGGGAGAGTTTCCCCTCTCCCATCATAGGTCCTGACTCAGAAGTCATTAGTTGGGTGAATGAGGGCCTCTGAGGTGAGGGTCCCCCTCTCCCCATCCCCTCAGGAAACTGCTTTCTTGTGTTTCTGCTTCAGTCTCTCCCTCCCCCTCCTTCCCTGGCAGCTTTAAAACATGTTTCATCATCTCTAAACACACACACAAACACACCCTGCGTCAAGCTCCCTTGAATTCTCTCTCATCCTTTTCATAGCTAAAGACTTGTGGTACCCACTGGCTCGGTCCCTTACCTTCCACTCCCTCCTCAACCCTCCACGTCTGGCTGCCCAACTCCTATGGCCCTCCAGTGGCTCCGGACAAGATCACCAAGGACCCACCTGCTCATTGCTGAGGCCTGAGGATAACATTTCAGTCCTCATCTGACACAGACCCCTCCTTCCCGCCTGACATTCCCTTTACTTTACATCCTCTTCTCTCCTGGTTAGCTTCTTCCCTCTCCAGCTGCTCCTTACAACCCTTCAGGACTCACTTTTCACTTCCTACTCCTTTGCTGGGGGCTGTGGTCCTTGGAGCTCTCTCTGTCTTGGCCTGCTTGTCCCCACCTGCCCACTCTTCCTGGAAATGTTCTAGTCCCTCAGCTCTAGCCAGAAGTGAGCGCCCAGTCTGCTCTCCTGCTGCCTTCTGGATGTCCCCGTGGATTGTCTCACGAAGACCTTTTGATCTCTCCGTGTGCAAAACAGCCCTTAGCATCTCTTACCCCCGTCATACACAACTGAACCTCCTCCCAGTAAACAGTATCCCTGTCCATCTGCTTCCCCAACCAGACCCAAGTGTCATTTTCGTCCCCTTGCTCTCCTGTAACTTCTGCTCTACCCTCAATAAGTCCTATTCATCCAGGCTCAGTTATGGCTCTGGGATCTGCTCCACCCCTCCTCCTGCTCCCTACCCTCATGGCCTCTGCCTCAGTTCAGGCCTTGTCTTTCCTTGTCCCCAGCCTCCTCCTTTGCCTTCAGGCTCCAGTCTTGCCCTTTTCAGTCTATCCCCCAATGTCCCAGCAGGCTTTTCAGTGCTGTGAGCTGATCCTGTCCCTCCCCTCCTCAAAGCCCTTCTGTGGCTCCCAAAGCCCTCCAGTTATAGTCCAGACTGCACTCCAGGCCCTTCAGGATCTGCTCCTGACCACTCCGGACCCCTCAGGCCACTCTGCACTTTGCATCTGACCAGGAGAGGCCTTGATCACTGTCCACTGGCTCTCACAACATTGTTTCTTCTGCCTAGCAAGCTGTGCTCATCCTTTAAGGTCAAGCTTGGATCGCTTCCTTTGTGAAGCCCCCCCTGACTACCACTGATGGAGACCTTGGGGGCCGTGACAGCCTGTGTCTGGGTGGTCTCTCCCTCTGCACCATCCCTGAGTCCCTCGAGGGCAGGCGCTGGATAGAAATCATCTCAGCTCCAAACCCAGGGCCTACAAAAGGGAGAGGCCTCACAGTCTTGGTTGAGGGACTCAGTGACTGTCACATCTGGGCAGAGCTGGAGCTTCCAGTATTGCAGGTGACCAGTTGTTTCTGGCTTCCTGTTAGCTTTCGGGGTTTTCTTTTCCTGGTGGATGCTGGGGCTGGGTTTATAAAGGCGGGGAGTTGAGAACTCAGACTCCTCTGGCACTCTACCTGATTAAGTGTGAGGGGGAGGTGGGTCTGTGTTAGCAGGGGAGTCCAGACCCTCCGCACCCAAGAATCCAGGCCCGCAGACCCCTCCTTCGTCATGACCCGGTAGTTGGGCCCCAGCCTTCTACTCTCCAGACCCGGGTTTCTCGGTCCGCAGCAGCAGAGTCCGATGCTGCCCCCTGGTGGGCGAACCCCCACCCTATTTGAAGAGGCCAAACTAATTAAATACTTTTATTTACAAACAAAACCAAACCGACCAGCAAGGTAGGGCCAGGCCCTCGCCCCTGCGGCGCTCGCTGCAGCAGTAGAAGGCAGTGGTGGAGTGCAGGTCCTGCTGTCTTGGAGGCTGGTTTGTGTGCGTTCTCCCCAACCCCCCACGCCCAGGCCAAGGTCTCGGCTTTCGGCCCCCGCCCCGCCCCCCTCGCCGTCCCCCGACTTAAGGCACTGTCCGCCCCCTCCCGCCCGACCCGAGGGAGGGGCCAAATCGGCCAGGAGCTCCTCGCAGGGGTCCCCGCCGCCCATCCTAGAGCGCATTCACTACCGAGGCCGGCGCAGATGGGAACAAGAGGCTTTTAGTGTCGCACCCCCCACCCCCCACAGCCCCCATCTCCCCGCGCGGCCCGCCTCGGGCTGGCGGCTCAGAGCGGCGGCGCAGCCGGCGCGGCCGGGCCGGGCGGAGTGAGGATGAGGCGGATGCGTTCCACGCACAGCGCCGCCGCCTGCCGCGTCTCCCGGCACAGCGCCGCCAGGCTCAGGAAGCCGTGTGGCAGGTCCTCCACCACGCGCAGCGTCACGGGCTGGCCCAGGCTGCGCAGCCGCCGAGCGAACATGACCGAGTCGTCCAGCATGGGGTCCAGCGCGCACGCCTGCAGGACGCGGGGGTGGGGGGACGGGGTAGGTGAACGAAGGGAGGGGGAAACACATGGACATAGGGGTGGATAGAGGCAGGAGACACGGTGGGGTGGGGGAGTTGGAGAATGAGTTTAACTGGGCTCCCTGGCCTCTACCTAGCTTATCCCGTCCCCCAGAGACCTACCATCTTTCTTTTCCCCTTCCCTGACTTTCCAAGCCCAGCGGCTGCCCCACTGCCCCTTGGTGCTCAACAAGATTGCAAAAGAAAATCGCAGCCCTGACTCCCTTCCGTGCTCCCGTTGCCAGGCATTCCTTTCTGGTGGCACATCTCTCCCTGGGCTTCCTACTTTTCCCCCCTCCCGGGAGCTCTCTTCCTCAGGTGCACCTGAACCCCAACCGCCCCATTGTCCTTGTCTGGCGCTCACCACGATGTGTACGGGCGGCAGAGTCTGCAGCATGCTGTCAGGTGCCAGCAGTGGTGACATGAAGGGGTTCTTGGCCATCGGCGACGAGTAGAGGGGCATCCGTGTTGCACCCTGGCTGGAGCGCCTCGGGTGGAAACCCTCAGGGAAAGCGGCCCCGACGCCGTGGCTTCTGTCCTCGGTGCTCCTCTCATCTTGGGCCTTAGCCTCTTCCAGTGCATCCTCTGACCCAAGTAAGAAGTTGACATCCGAGGGTGTGGAGGGGCCAAGTGTCTCAGAGGACAGCGACATCTCAGGGGTTTCTGATGTCTCAGAGCTGCTCTTTAGGCTCAGGTCACGCAGTGTCAGGCTTTTGAGGGAGTCCGTGCCTAGTGGGCCCTCAGGCTGGGCCAGTGCTGCTTCAGACACACTGCGCCGCATTGGCTCTGCGAGAGGAACAGGGTCAGGAAGCTGGCTGGGGGCCAGATAGCCTGCCTCTGTTGGTTGGGTATGTGGGTGGCTGGCAGGGAAGGTCATGGAAAGGGCAGTGGCCTCTGGAGGAGGAGCTGCAGGCATCCTAGGACTGTGGAGGCCTAGATGGTTACCACAGACTCCTTCCTTGGGGATGGGTGGGGAGCTCCAGGTGCCCCAGGCTGCAACTCTAAGGGGAGGTAGGAGGAGTCATCTGGTCTTGGAGGTGAAGCTGTGTCCTAGTGGAGGGAGGGAGGGAGGGAGGGAGGGAGGGTGGGTGGGTGGGTGGGTGGGTGTATGTGTGTGTGTGTGTGTGTGTGTGTGTGTGAGACTGGGAAGGTTAAGTGCAAGTCATTTTCCCTCTGGGAGCCTCAGTTTCCTCCTCTGTACAAAGGAGATAAAAATAGTCCTTATTTTATTTTTTTTTTTTTATGGGGAAGACAAGCCCTGAGCTAACATCTGTTGCCAATCCTCCCCTTTTTGCTGAGGAAGACTGGCCCTGAGCTAA
Source organism: Tapirus indicus (assembly GCA_031878705.1). Taxonomy (NCBI): domain Eukaryota; kingdom Metazoa; phylum Chordata; class Mammalia; order Perissodactyla; family Tapiridae; genus Tapirus; species Tapirus indicus. Next base: position 17,466,366 of record CM062926.1, on the reverse strand, counting down.
CATCGTGCCCATCTTCCTCTACTTTATATGGGACGCCGCCACAGCATGGCTGACAGGCAGTGCATCGGCGGGCGCCCGGGATCCGAACTCGCGAACCCCGGGCTGCCAAGCGCGGACTAAACCGCTGCGCCACCGGGCGGCCCCAAAATAGTCCTTATCTTACAGGACACAGGACGTGGTGAGGACTCAGTGGGATAAGATATGGGATTAGATACTGCTACCCGCTGGAAGATCATAATACATCAGTATTAATGTTTTATTACCAGGCCTGGGGCCTTGTTCTAGCTGCCTCCCATGAGACCTAGCCAACTTTTTATGGCCTCTTGACACAGAAGGTATGAATGGATCAAAGTGGAGTAGTGAGCAGGCCCACGTGGCTTGAAAGGAAGCTTGTTCACAGGGTGCTAAAAAGAGTCTTGGGGGATATATTAGATTCCCAGGAACCCTACACCTGTAGCCACATAGACCTGCTCCCAAAATGTCCTTTGTGTTCTTCAGTTTTATTCCTTCTCTTTGAGTGACCAGGTAAGCAAGTACCCAAATGATGCTAAAGATGCGTGTCTGGCCCACCTGGTGTGCCTACCTTGGCCTCAGCTCCACTAATTTTATTAGACCCATGTTGCTTACCACTAGGGCCAGGACCCCACATTTTTCAGTTTTTTTCACTTGTCTTTATAAATCCTTGGAGGCAAAACGTAAGGTGATATGAGAAGAGCTGCATGAGTGCACTGTGACCCAGAGGGTCACTGGGACAGAACTGTTGACTAGAGTCACAGGACACAGCCTGTCAGGGGTGCCGGCATCTTGCAAGAGCACCTACTGTGTGCCAGGTATTGTGCTGGGTGCTGGACCCAAAGAGGTGCATGCGGTCCTTCCAACATCCTTATGAGGCAGGTACTCTTATTGTACACATTTCACGGAGGAGCAAAGCAGGGCTCACAGATACTGTTACCTGCCCACGTCACCCAGCAACCAGCGAGTACCTGGTGCCGTGTGTAAGGAGCTAAACTGATGTGTGTGCCTCTAGGGGCTGCACTTGTCACCTTATCTACAAGGAAAACCCCAGTGCTGAATGGTCCACCTGCCTAAAATTCAAATCCCTTTTAATTGTTTTTATATTTATTTGTATCTATTTGAATATCCTAAAATTAAAGCTTAATCTAAAATAAAACATCCAATTGGAATAATTTTCTGAATAATAGGAACCGCATTTACTTTCGAACATGCAGTTCCTATTACTTAGGAAATAATGTTGATTTGGTAGAGATAGAAAGTTGGTTGAAATGTTAAAAAATGGTGGGGAAAAAACTGGATCCCTGGATAGAAGTGATTTTCGGTTGGTTGCCTGAGGGTCCTGCCACCCAAGGCTGGGAATCTCCTCTACTTCCCGAGGTCTGTCCAGTCTGCTGGTCTCCCCACCCCAGGCTTCTAGGCCAGCCCCTGGAGGTGGGTATCACTCCCATGGGCCTCAGTTAAAAGTCTGGAAAGAATCTAGGAGGGCTGGACTCCCACCTGAGGGCCCAAGGGATTTGGGTGGCATTCTCAGGACTGAGAATCAGGATACGTGGCAGGCCTTCTTAGTCATTTCCCAGGGTGCCTTTCTGGGAAAGGCTGTTTGGAAAGCTAAATCCTATAATTCCTGGGACTCCAGGACGACCTGGGGTAATAGAAGTCCTGGAGTTTCCAGATGTGGACTGTGGTGGCAAATCAAGGCTTTGTGGTAGGGACCAGGGACACATACGGGGCAGAACCAGGAAGGTGATCTCTGCTTCCCTGAGTACCCAGGGCATGGCCCCTTTCCTCCCCCAGGACTTCTGGTGTGTCAGGCTGTAGCTTGGCCACCCTGGATGGGTGTGTGAGGGGAGGGCTTCACTCACCTGCCATGGGCACTGAGTTCGTGTGGGACTTGTGTCTGCTCAGCTCCAGGAAGGAGTTGAGCCATGAGGAGGCGCCCAGGCGCAGGTCTCGGAAGAGCAGGGCTGTGTCCCGCCGCACAATCCCCATCATGCCCAGTGCCTTCTGGTCCGAGTCGGAGTGGTCCTCTGTCTCCCCACCTGTGGAGTGTATGTGGGGGGCTGAGTTGGTCTCTTCTCTTTCTAGGCCCCTTTTCAACACCCAGAACTTCAGGCATCTGTGCCCCCAGGGACCCAAGAATATCTGATCGCTTCAGTAAGAACAAGGAATCTCAGGTTCCTCTCCTCAGCCCCTCCTCCCTCAGACCCAGGAGCCAGGGCTGTAGCCCCTGTCCCTGCAAGACCCAGGCATCCAAGCACCCCCAGCCCCCAGCTCTGTGGGTGTGGGCCTTACCAGCATAGGCGCTGACACACTTGGTGAGCACGCTGAGGGGCAGCAGGGGGTCCATGAGGCTCAGAAGGCGGGAGGGAGAGGCGGTAGCCTGCAGCATTGTGGCCGGGTAGGCTGCCATGATGCCATCTGGCACCCGCACCCCATAGGCTGCTGCCCGAAGGGACACGGTGAAGCAGAGGTTCCCGCCTGCGCTGTCCCCTGCGAGGCATATCCGCTCACCTGTTGAGCCTGGTTTGGAGGGAGGCTCGGTCACACCTGGCAGGGAGGAGCTCGAGCTCTGGGCCAGGAGCCCTGGGCTCTCAAAGGTGGGGTGTGGGGGCCCCAACCCCAAGGTCTAGCCAACTGCAATTTTAGAGACTGGTAAACTGAGGCAGGGATTTGGACCCATTTGGAGGACAGTGGTCAGAGGAGGACATGGAGAGGCCTGGAGATCAGGAAGCTCTGGGGAAGCTTGGGAGGCTGGAGTTCAGAAGCAAGGAGGACGGGTGGTGGGAAAGGAGAGACCAAGGGCCCATTTCAGGAGGGAGGGGCATCCGAGGCCAGGAGATGGAAGGCCAGGGTTCAGGCTGACAGCACAGAAGGGCCACAGGCCCTGTGCCCTGGTGTGTGGTCCCACCCTGCTCTGTGCCTCCCAAGACGTTGGAAGTGGGAGGTCAGAGGAGCTGGAAGAATGGGCTGGAGGTGGGCTAGTGCAGTACAGCAGGGGGTGAGAAACAGGAGGAGGAAAGAAAAGGTCAGAGGAGATGTAGAGGTGGAGAGGATGGAATGTCAGGGCTGGATGTGGGAGGAGGAGACAGAAGGAGGGAATAAGTGGTTGAGATGGTGGAGGAGTGGAGTGGGGGTGGGGGACGAATAGGTGGCCGAGGGCTGGGTGGTAGGAGATGGAAGGGGAGGCTGGGGTGTGAGATGAGGCCTGAGCCACTAGATGGCTCACTCCCTCTGCAGTAGGGGTGGGGCTGAAGCAGGCTGGGGCAGGAACAGGGAGTGAGGGGCTGGGGCTCACCCAGGAGGGCGCAGTGCTTGACGGCCCAGCAGTAGGCGTAGAAGCACTCCTCCAGTGCCCGGGGGAAGGGGGCCTCGGGGGCCAGGGAGTAGTCGATGGAGAGGATAGGGGCGCCCAGCTCCTGGGCCCAGCTCTTGAGGTAGGGCTCGTGAGATTTGGAGGTCTGGGCCACGAAACCGCCGCCGTGGATGTGCACCACCAGGGACCGGGAGCGGGGTGCCTGCTGGGGGCGTGGCCTCAGCTCCAGGCTCCGCGGACCCTCAGACTTCACCAGGCTGCTGAGCTCCTCACTGTCCTGGGGGGCGAGGGAGGAGAGGTGGGTGAGGCTGGTGTGGCCTGCCTGGACCTCACCCCACCCAGAGGATGTACTCAGAGACAGGACAGGGGGCGAGTGTGAGCAGTGAGAGGTGGGTGGGTGTCTGGGGGTGGGTCCTGGGAAGGGGGGTGCCCATGCTCTTGGGCTCCGTACCTGCTCCTGGCTGAGACCAGGGCCCTACCTGTCCTTCACGCAGGTCGTAGGAGATGAGCCTGACGAGGACAGGCCCGGGGCCTGTGTGGGCCAAGGCGGGTGAGATGGTGACCATGAGTTTGGGGTCAGCAGTCAGTGGCATTTCAAAGGCCTCTGGTGGCAGGCTGAGCAGGCGGCTTACCCTCACGGTGGCTGATGCCATGTTTGCTAGAGACTGTTAGAAGGGAACAGAAGGGGTGCTGGGGAGGGGCTACTTGTAGGGGTTCCCCTCAGACCTCCCCTTGGACACCAGTCTTCTCTGTCATGTGCTATCCTTGGGCCTGCAGCTCTGCAGAGACCTGAGGTGGCCTGGGATAGGTCTCTGGTCCTCAGTATACCCATCTTGTAACAGGTTGGGGCCCTCATTGGGCCCCATGCTCACCGATAGCACCTCAATCTCGGTGATATTCCAGAAGGCTTTCCAGAAGTGCACATCCAGGTTCTGTATGATCCGCTCAAACTCGGCCCCACGCAGCTCTGGGTCGATGGCAAAGCGGCCGCTGGTGAAGAGAGAGCTGGCGGTCACACCTGGGAGTGGGAAGGAGTGTCAGGGAGCCTGGCGGGTCAGGCTGCTGGGGCAGGGGTGGGGAGGAGGGACAGGAGGGGAGGCGAGGCTGCATCAGGGCCCAGCCAGGACTCACTGAGGCCCGTCTCGTTGCGTTTGTAGTGCTCCCCGAAGGACACCAGCCCGATGGAGATGGTCTGCAGGAATGGCCGGATGGCGGGCGTGAACTGTGGAGAGATGCCGCCGCGTCACCCACCGTCCAGGAGAGGGAGTGGGGGCCGGCAGGAGTGAGGGGCAGAGACATGGGGGGAGAGGCAGTCATTCAGCAAATAGTAAGCTCCAACTGTGTGCCAGGTGCTGCACTAGGTGCCTTCATGGAGCTGATGTTGAAGGGAAGACAGACAATAAGCAAATAAAGACATATGCCATATAATATCAAGTAATGATTAATGCTTTGAAAAGACAGTAGGTGGAGGGGACACAGAGTGATGATGAGCGGTCAGGCTACTTAGACAGGTCTTCACGAGGGGGACCTGAGGAGGGATCTGAATGAGGTGAGGCAAGCCTGTTCCCTGCAGAGGAGACGGCAAGTATAAAGGCTGTGAGGTGGGTCAGTGCTTGGCGTGGCGAAGGAAAGCTAGGGGCCAGTGTGGCCGGAGCAGAGTGAGCGGGGGAGAGGGGCTTCTGACCTTCTGTGAGGTCAGAAGCAAAGGGGGCTCACACAGGGCCTGAGGAATTTGGGTTTATTCCAGATGTAGGATGGAGCCACTGGAGGGTTGTGAGCTGGGAGTAAGATGGTGCAGGGATTTCCTGAAAGTCAGCGAGGATAGAGATGAGGTGAGGCAGGCAGTGGGGACCAGTTAGGGGCGTGAGGAAGACAGGTGGGAGATGGTCAGAGACAGACAGGACCAGAGATCTTGAGGCAGAAAGACAGTCAAATGGGGAGACACAGTGTCTATAAAGAGAGGAGCTGGGCAGCTAAGAAAAGACAACGGGGAGACAAGATCAGAGAAAAAAAAGCCCAGGAGGCTGGGCAAGGGGCCAGCAGGATTCTTCTGTTCATTCTGTTCAACAAACACTGGCTTTGGTCCTGCTGCATGCGAGGCACTGGGTGGGAGCAGGGGCTGAGCGAGACCCAGACAGGAGGCCTCTGCCCTCCTGGGGCTCACATTTTACATGGGGAGCCTGTCCTGCAACAGCACAGCTGGGTCCTCACAGAGTAGCTGTCAGGCATGGCCCTGCCCCTGGCCGGGGGCCCAGTGGGCCAGAGAGCACAGGGGTGCCTGGCCATTGTGACTGGGATGCTGGCTCCGATGGCCCTGGAATCTCTCCTATGACTCCAAGGTCATGGCTGGGACGCAGGGAGGAGCCGGCTGGCCCAGCTGATCAATATTTGTGGGTTTAGCTTAGGTGAAGGGAAGTTCCCAGGAACTCCCAAGCTGGGTTGGTGGGGACAGGCTGCCCTGCAGGGAAGTATGGAAAGGTGAGGTGGAATGGAGGCTGAGAGGCCGCCAAACTTAGCCATCACTGAGGTGGTGGAGGCCCAGAGAGGGTCTGAAGGATTACCGGGCCACACAGCTCCAGCTACTCCTGCTGGGGTTCCCTGATGTGGCTGGGGACCGGAGGACCCGGCACTGATCCCAGACAGAGGCACGTTAGGCCTCTGCTCTGAGCCTGGTGCCTCAAGGGCCCCCCAATTCTCTGAGTGCCCAAACTACTTTTCCTACGAGTCTGAAGGCCTCCGGGCTGCCTCGCTCTCGGTGCTGAGATGAGCTCTGTTTCCCTGAGGCTGGTTTGGGGTGGGCAGAGGGTAGGAGAAAGCCTGCAGCTGGGGGTCAGGGCCCTGTTCATGGAGGAGAGGGACCACGACTATGTTTTCCTCACTGTCACCAACTCAGATGTGCTCCTTAGCCCTCCCCCAAGGGAGGATTCTGAAGATTCTGATTCTACAGCTCCTTAGGTGAGTCAAAAAGCCCAGGGAGACCTGGGTCCAGTCCAGCAGCTATGGGCCCCCTCCCCTTGAACCTCTTACCAATAGGCCTTTGAGATCAATACTGATCACCCTCCTAGGGTCTCAAACTTAAATGACTTCAGAGGCCAGACAGGTCACATAAGAGTGAATGAATCTCCTGAGTGTAGGATGATAGAAAGTAGTGGGGACTTGTGCAAAAAGCTATGCAAGGTAAAGCTTTCTTACTACACAGTAGATTGGGCCCGGGGGCCACAAGTTTGAGACCCCAGTGTAGCTCTGTCTGAGCCCCAGACAGCTTCCCCTTTCTAATTCTGCAGTTTTCTGAATCCAATAATACTGACCATTGTGTTATTCTACTATACTATTGGGCCAGGTTACAGGCCACCAGGCGCCTTTACCATGGGCCTGGAGGGGCAGGGCAGGGTCTCACCTGGAAGCCCAAGCAGCGGCCGTAGAAGCAGCCCTTGTGCAGCGTGACGTACTCGCGCAGGAAGTCTGTGATGAGCCCTTCATCACCCTCGAAGAAGAGCCTCCCTGGCTGGTTGGTGGCCAGCAGGCGCTGGGCATAGTAGGCCAGAGCGCGGAGCTGCGTGAGGGCGGCCAGGTAGGCCTCGAGTTCTGCCAGGTTGTGGCTGGTGCGGAAGAAGATGCTGCGGCGGTTGGAGGCCACGTAGCGCGATTTGTGCAGCAGGTGCGCCAGGCAGCAGCGGGCCGTGTGCACCAGGCTGCGGTACCCGTTGGCCGGCGTCTCTGCATCCAGGTCAAAGAGGTGTGCCACGCTCAGCAGGCGGCCCAGGGCTGGCTCCAGCCCCAGCGCCTGCTCCCGAACACCAGCAAAGACACCCGACAGCCGCCGTGCTGTCTCCCCAGGGCCTTGACTCGAGAAGAAGGCCATGTTGTCCTCTGCCAGAGTCACCAGCGACTGTGTCATTGTGCGCAGGTCCATGGTGTGTGTGAGCCGCGAGGCTGCAGGCAGGTGGGGAGGCCTGTTAGGCAGGGCTGGATCACCCCTTGCTTAGCTGGGGCCCTCGGGTACAGGAGTCCAGGCTCTGCCCCCCTCCTCCCTCAGATGCAGGTGTCAGACCCCAGCCTCCTCCTTCAGACCCAAGGGTGGAGTCTAGGGTCCCATCCCCTTCTTCCTTAGGACCCATGAGTCCAGGTACCCAGATTCTTTCTCCCTCCTCAAGAGCTAAGAGTTCAATCCCTCAGCCCCCTCCTTCCCCAGACCCAGGAGTCCAGGCCCACAGACGCCTCTTCTTTAGGTTCCAGGAGTCCCTGCTCTCTCCTATTTGGGACTCTTACCGGCTCCCTAGCTCCAGCATCTCTCCTACAGCCCAGGAGTCTACCTACCCCTCTTTCTTCCTTCAGGGACCCAAGAGTTTAGGCACCTGTCTCCATTTACTTTCCTGGGGCCCAGGACTCCTTTTCCTAGGTTCTGGGAAGTCTGCACTCCTAGTTGGTCCCCTCTCTCAGGACCCGGGAGTTCAGGCCCCCATCCTACCTCCTCTCAGGCCCCAGGTGTCGCCCACAGGCCGTTCCCCTCCACCAGTATTTGGGAGAGTTCATTCCCATCTACCTGGTGGTGTCCCAGGTCCTAACCCCAATTCCTGAACCCAGGAAGGAGTTCATAATTCTAGCCTTACTTAAAACTGAGGAGTCACTCCTGCCTCCCTCCTGGTCTCTCAAGTCTGGCTGTGGAGTCCCCTCCAAACTCCAGCTCCCTCCCTGTTCCTCTGAGGGGTCCCCATAACTCGGTCTGACTCCTCCCCCAGTTGGGTCCCCTGGCCTTCGGGCCTGTCCACTTGACTCATTGCACAGGCCAGCGCTGCTCCCCTGCCTGCAACAGCAGCACTAGTTGCTGCCATTAACCTTGAGCTCACTCTGTGCCAGACTCTGTGCTAAGAGCTTTCTGTGCGTTTGCTCATTCAGTCCTAGCTAACCCTCTGAGACCCAGACTGCCTCGGTTTAAGTTTCACCTATTATTGGTAGCATCCCCATTTTACAGGAGAGGAAACTGAGGCTCAGAGGTGTTAAGTAAGGAGCTGAAGGTTGCATTGAAAGTGGCAGAGCAGAATTCAAACCCGGATCTCTGGATCCAGGGCTGTTACTTGTGCTGGTCTCCCTCCCAGGGCTCTGGAGGCTGGGCCTCTAGCTCTGGCCTTCAAAAACTTGCCCTGGACTAGGCCTGATTCCCCACACTTGAGGGTCCCTGGTGATCTTCCCTCAGGGATCCCTGTCCTGTCACTCAGGTCTTGGACAAATTGCCCTTGCTCCCCTTGGTGGGGATGCTGCCCTCTGCTCTAGAGACTCTTACCTACTGAAGCCCACCCAGCACCTTGCCTGGCTCCTGGGTTGATGGCCCTCTGATCCCCCAGAAGAAGGTGTCCCCTCTCCCTTCCAGGTCCTGGGGTTTGGCAGTGGCCATTCCTATCTCTCAGCTGGCAGTGCACTCACCCCTCCCAGGCCTCTTCGGAGCTCCCTGGGTTGGGACTGCTGACTGTGGCTAGTGCCAGTAGCAGCCTGGGGCATAAACCTGGGGAGGGGCCCAGCCTGCCCATGGTGTGGCCAGCCTGCCCAGGGTGTGGCCAGCCGCTCCACCTCCCATCCAGAAAGGACAGTGAGAATCACGTGTTGTAAACAGCTAACGGAGCCCTAACGGAGCCCAACTCCCTGCCCCCTCTGCCGGCTCCCAGCCCCAGCTCAACTGGGGGTCCTTGTCCCAGGCTCTTCTGCCTTAGAACCCAAGAGTCTGGGCCCCCAGCCCCCTCCTCCTTTGGACCCAAGAGTCTGGGCCCCCAGCCCCTTCTACCTCAGATCCAGGAGTCCAGGCCTCAGACCCAGGAGTCTGGGCCCCAGCCCCCTCCTCCCTTAGGACTGAGAAGTCTCAGCCCCAGTCCTGAACAAACTGTCCCCTCTCACCCAGCCAGGCTGCCCTCCCTCTCCCCAGGGTGGATTCAGGGAGCAAAGGCCTAGTGATCTCTGCTCCCACCCCCTCAGACTGGCCCTGGCACAGCCAGCCCCAGCTATTAGGGGGAGAGGGAGGGTAGCCAGGCCTGCCTGTCCCTCCTGGGAGGACAAAAGCCGATTAAGGACAGTGCCAAGCTTGGCTAGGGGCCTGAGCCACGGGTCCTACTGTGTGGTATTCTCACACTGGGCATCTGGTACCTGCCACTTACCCTTCACAGCCCATCCTGCTGTGACTGTGAACCCCACCTCACATATGGGGAAACCGAGGCTCAGAGAGACACTTCCTCTATGTTAATCCATGCACTGCTTGCCTGGCCAGCTCTTTCTCACCCTTCAGGCCTCAGCTTGTCACCTCCTTGAAGAGACATTCCCTAACTGCTCCTCCTCATCTAAGAAATGCCCCCCATCTTTATTTCTGCCATCATACTTAGTAGTTCTTCTTCCTAGAATTTTACATACTTGCAATTATACATTTGTTTGTTTACATGTTTGTTATTTGTCTCTCCCCGGGGGAGGAACCAGGCTTCATGGAGCTGTGAAGCTTATATGGTGTGGAGGTTGGGCTCTTTAGGAAAAGGAATATATTATCACAAATACAGAATTAGGTACAGGGCCTTGGAAGGGGCCTGTGCAAATGAGAGGCCCTGAGGCCTCAGTGACATTTGCTTGACCGTAGATGAATCCTCCTCATCTCTCCCCCTTGAATGTCATCTCCACAGGGGCAGGGGGTGGCCCCAGGGCCCACTGTGGGGCCTAACACAGAGTAGGTGCTCAGCAAATATTTGAAGAAGGAAGGAAAGATTGAAGAGTCAGAGTGGGGGCAGAAGCAGGTAGATGGGGGCATGGGAGAGGACTACCCCTCCCCAGGGCAGACAGACAGATGGACAGACAGAGGCCTCTGGAGGCAGCTCTAAGTGGCTGTGACAATGGAACACTGGCCTAAGCCACTTGCCAGGTGGTCCTGGATGAGCGTGGTTTCCTCATCTGGGAACTGCACTTGGCCATCCTGCCCAAGGAGGGTGGGAGATGTGCATTGTAAGCAGAACTCCAAGGGTGGCATTTTCTGCACATGGTTTGCTTTGTGGTTCTCACTGGCCTCCCTGGGATGTTTTTGGATGGCCCCTGGATGTTTAGGATGGCCCTCCCTGGGTCATTTTTCTCCGTGGCACATATCACCGTCTAACAAACCATACAATTTGCTATTTGTATTGTTTGCTCTCTGTCTCCTTCACTAGATTATAGGCTCGCTGAGGGCAGGGACTTTGTTTTGTTTACTGCTGTACCCCCAGCCCTTGCGCAGTGCCTGGCGCACAGCCAGCATGTGGTATTTATTGCATGACGGACTGTGGTTTCCTACTTTATAAAGCCACTGTCATTTACTTCCCATCTGTGGAGTAGGGGATCTTTATTGAAGATGAGGACAAAGGAGACTAGGACAGAACAAGTGACTTGTGCAAAGTGGTGGGGGAAGAGGCTGGATCCCAGCCCCTGACTCTAGGGTCCTCCCCTTTGCCCCGTTCCAGGCGGCTCCCGGGGGCTGGGCTGGGTGGAGCCAGGAGGAAGGGATATTGAGGTTGCCAGAAACTTGCCAAGAATCCCAGGCAGAGGGCACTGGGGCAGAGGCAGGCCCACAGGGCCATGGGCAAGGACTGGGACAGAGGTAGGGCTGAGGGTCCTGCTGCCTGGGCACCAGCCCTTTGCCCTAAAGAGCCATTGGGCAGCTGGACCCTGCCTGGATTTTGGCCTCTGGGGACTGAGCAGGGGTGAGAAGGGCGGTGGGGAAGGAAGTAGGGGGGAGGATGGAGGAAGGGCCCATGTGGGGTCTGGGAGGGGCAAGGGCTTCTGAAGGGGAGAGGCCTGGGGGGCAGATATAGGAGGGGGGCTTGCAAGTATAGCCTGATCCCTGAGTGTGTGCATAAAAGGGCAAACACTGCTCTAACTGTTCTCCTTATGTGCTTTACATGTCCCTACAACCCATGAGGTAGGGACCATTATCATCCCTTTTGGCAGATGAGTGTACTGAGATGCAGAGATGACATGACCGCTCAGAGTCACAGAGCCAGCAAGGATGGCACTGCTTGTCTCTGCTGTGTTTCTGTGTGTATCCAAGTGTTGCTCCTTCTCTCTGTCATGTCTTAGCCATGTGCTTCCTGGGTGGTCAGATGTGAGTGTGTCTTTGAGGTTCACACTGATGTACATATGTAGGTACGTGTCATGCCTAGTGTTTGTCCTGGCCTGTGTTTATGGGTGGGTGTGCTGACATTTTTTCCCCAGTCTGTGTGTTTTTATGTTTCTCAGTATGTCTGAAGGCATGTGTGTATGCATGTGTCATGGCCTATGTGTGTGTCTCAGCCTGTGCGTGTTTCCATGTCTCAGTTTCTCTCTGCCTGTGAAATTGTGTGGCCATGTGTTTGTACGAGTATGGATGTATACACTCTTATTTGCCCGTATCCTGGTCCCTGTGCTTGTGTGTGTGTATATGTGTGTGTGCGTGTGTGTGTGGTGTAAGCGTCTCTCCCCATTTGCTCAAGCCTGAACTCAGGGCATCAATCTGGTCACCTCCCACCCCCATCCTATCCATCACGAAGTCCTGTCCACTCTGCCCCCTAGAAACCTCTGGAACCTGGCTCTTCTCCCCACCCCTATAGCCCCCTCATCTGGATGATTGTAACAACTCTATTTCTGATTTTGCCCTTTTCAGTTCTTCTCCACATAGCAGCCAGAGGATCTTTCTAAAACATAAATCTGGTCACACACTCCTAACCCTTCAATACTCCCGCCCTTGCTCTCAGGATAAAATCCCAAATCTTGGACATGGCCTCCCAAACCAGGTACCATCTGGGCCCCTTGCCCACCCAACCTCCTTGCTGAGCTCCTTCCAAGCCATAACGTGCCCTTTCCTTGGGCCTCAAGGTCTCTGCCCATTCTGTCCCCTTGGCTCTCCCTGCTCCCCCTGCCCAGCAGTCAACACTTGCTCATCCTTGGGTCCAATGTCACCTCCTTGAGAAGCCTCCCTCTTACATTTTCTCAGGATTTTCCCTCTTGTATTTATCGCAGTTTATAATTATATCTGATTTGTGGGATTATTTGATTAACGTCTGTGTCCACAGCTCAATGTGAGTCTGTCCTCACCACAGAGAGCCCAGGCCTGGCACAAATAACGCGTTCAGTGAATGTCTGCTGGACAAATATATGCAAATGGAGCCTTTTGGGTCCAGAATCAAGGTGTTGGGGCACACAGCAGTTTTGAGCTCACACTCCCTACCCTCAGGAGGCTGGGGGCGGCCATCTCTCTGCCCTCACTGGCCAGGTAAGGAAGCCCAGATGACTGTTCCCTCAGAGCCTCAGTGTCGTCATCTGGGAAATGGCGTGATCATAATGACACTAGCGTCATCTGGTTACTGGCAAGATCAAACTGATGACTGGGACTGCTCCAGCTAGCCTGGATGCCTTTGGGGCAGGGGCAGGGTCTGAATTAGGAAATGATAGGCGGATCTTTTGGAGCTTGGGGGAATGAGCCTTTGTGAGTAGGTGGGCCCATGGGGTTGTGAGTAGGACTCGCTCAGCGCTGTGCAGGGAGCCCTACCCAAGAGGATTCTGACTTCATGACAACCCTAAGGGCAGCACAATTATTATTATCCCTGTTACAGTTTACACATTCCTTCACTTATTAATTCAATAAATATTTGACTGCCTATGTGCCTGGCATACCAGTCTCTGGAAATATGGGGTAAACAAGGCAGACACAGCCCTGCCCTTAGGGAACTCACTGTTTAGTGGGGAGTAATAGTAATAATAACCTCCACCTCTCCTGAGGGCCCGCTGTGCGCCAGTGCCAAATGCACTACACTCATTCAAACCTCACTAAAGCCCTACAAATCAGGTATTCCTATCATTATCCCCATTTTATAGCTTAGAAAGTTGAGGCAGGGAAGGAGGGAGCCCGTTGCCCAGCATACCACAGCTCATAGACTGAGGAAGCAGGTCTCCCATGCCCAAGTTCTTAACCATGGCCTGTATTGCCTCTGGGTACACTGTCCTGCTTGTGAGGCTGTGTCTTGCTGTGTGACAGTGAATGCCCTGTGCCCCACTCTGAGCTCCAAGCCTGTCTGACCCTGAATGTGTGCACCTGGAGCCAACTCCAGTTTTATCCTTGGCTAATGATGCAGCCTACAGCTGGGAGAACAATGAGTTTGGGGTGCCTGGGGCCCGAGGGCTATGTCAGTTTCTTTTCTGCACAGGAACTTCCCTTAGGTCCTCACTTGGATTGACAAATACTCATAACCGAGCAAGGACTTAATGCAAGCACCTGCCTGAGGCTTGCAGCATCTCTGTTGGTCTGTTAGTCTTTCTCCAGCCTGCTGAGATCTGCAAATAATGTGACACCCTAGGGAACCCAGATGAAACCCATCCTTTCTTCTCCCCAGGGAGGGTGTGGAAGTTCAAAGCCGACTCAGGGCCCCTAGTCCTAGAAGGAGTGGGGGTTAGGAAGTTAGGCCCCAGGGGATCGGGGCTGAAGCAGGTGGACTGACAACAATGGATGAAAGGACTGAACGAAGGATGGGAGGAGGGGACTGTTTTGAGCCGTATTGGCCTCCCGGTATCCCCCAGTTCCAGGCACCCCTTCCTCCTACCTTTCCCTGACTCACCCCTAAACTTCCTCTTTGGGCAACAGTTTTAAATCTCTTCCCCATTATCCTGTCAAAAGCGCCAGAGACCTGGAAATCGGCGCTTGGACCATTCCCCATGTGGGAAACACTGAGGGCAGGAGTTGCCCACGGTCACACAGCGAGTCCGGAGCCGGAGCGGGAACGCTGGTGCAGTACACTCGCATTCTGGACTCTCCTCCCAAGATGGTACTAGGTCCCCCGGTAGTCTTTATGCCTGAGGGGTGGATATTCCGCTCTCCCATCACCCCTTCTCACAATGGATCATCCCTGCACCCCGCCGCAGGGCGGCAATGGGCCAGCCAGGGTCTCCCTCACTTCTCGTGGCAGTGGGTCAGTCCACTCAGCGCCCAGTTCCACGTAGGATGTCCAAGGTTCTTTCCCGGCTGCTGCCGGTCCCCGCGCGCTCACCTTTGGCCTTGTCTTTTCGCCACCGCCGGCGGCTACGGCTCTTGGACCCCTCTTTGGCCTTCTTCAAGGCCGGGGCCTCAGAGGCCCTGGCGAGCCCCGTTTCCCTGGCGGACTCCATCAACTCTCCGCGGTCCCCGCGCGGGGGCCAATTCCAGCCTCCAGGCCCCGCCCCGAGAGCCAATCCTTCCTACACACCACCGCCGGGCCCCCATATCACCCAATCCTGGGCTCGCTCCTCTCTGGGTCCCGCCCCCTGAGCAATCCTGGCCTCACTCCACCGCCGGGCCCCGCCTCCAATCGCTAGGGTCTACGGCCTGGCCCCGCCTCCTTACTTGCATTAAAGGGCCCGCCACCAACAAAAATGCAGCGCCGGAGGCGGCGATAAGCGTCCTTCGGGCAGGACTAGTGAGGAGTCTCGCGGGGGGTCACCCCAGCAGGGAAACCTAGATGTTCTCACATGTGGGCGCTCAGCCTCGCCTTCCCACTTACCTTCCCACGAAGGGATTCCCTACAAAGCGACCCGGCCCGCCCGCTGGAGGGGGGAGAGCGGGTGGCCGCTGAGCCTCCGCTTGGGGGCGGGGGAGGGCCAGGTCCTCGGGCTATTCAAGGCCGGGGCTGGGCGCCAGCACAGGAGGCGTGGCTCTGTCTGCGAGCCGTTGGAGGAGGAAGCCCCGCCTTCTCCCCGGCCCTTGTCTCCTAGTTCTCTTATTGCTCTTTTTCGGGGTTCTTTGCTCTCTCCCTCCCTCTGAGATTGGAAGGGAGGGGAGGGAGAATACCCGGCGCCTGCGCACTAGCCCCAGCCGCGGGCTGGCCGCAGGGAAGAGCTGCGATAGAGGGAGGGGCGCATGCCTGCGAAAAGGCGGGAAACAGAGGAGGCTCGAGGCTCGCGCATGCGCACAAAGTCAATGGCCTCTTGGGCGCCAGAGGAGGGAAGGCCTCGTCTGCGGCGGCGCACTAGTCAGGGCATCTCTTGAAACTGGGTTCTG
The DNA here is from genome assembly GCA_031878705.1 of Tapirus indicus. Lineage (NCBI taxonomy): Eukaryota > Metazoa > Chordata > Mammalia > Perissodactyla > Tapiridae > Tapirus > Tapirus indicus. The sequence continues at coordinate 17,451,040 of CM062926.1, read as the reverse complement.
GAGGCCTGGAGAAACAGCTCTTCATCCTCAGCCCCAGAAAAAGCAGACCTGGGACCCTCTCTTTCCATCCTGATCCTCCTCCCTGCCCTCCAAAAGCAGACGACCAGCCCTGAGAGACACCTGTTTCCGTCTTCTCAGCTCTGAGAGAGATATCCAGCCCTTCCGGGAGGGACAGGCCTCGGCCGAGACCAGCATTGCGGGCCTGCGGACTCACCGGCCCTACAGCGCCCTCAGCTTCTGGATTGGGCTGCACTGTTTTCCCCTCAGGCCACTTCAACAACGGCCCCCTCATTCCACGGATGAAACGCGCTCCTGCCGTCTGCATGGCGGTGCTTCTGAGTCTAGAGAAGGAGGGCCAGGGCCTGCAGGAGCTGGAGCCTGCACCTCGGGGACCATTGCCTGCTTCGGAAGAGGGGAGGGACTGCTAGCGTCCCGCGGAGCCTTGGGCCTGTCACCCTCCCCTACTGCTCCCCCAACTCTCCATCCAGCCTCGACTTGCCTGGGACTTTGGCGGACACCACAGCCCCTCTCCCAGGCTCCCCTTCCTGAGAACACTCCCAAGGCTGTGAGGCCTGGGTGGCCTGGAACTCCCCTGGGGGTGCACCCTGGCTGGGGAGCAAGAGTCTTCCTGGGAGCTCAGGATCCTAAGTCTAGATGGAACCCCTAAGGGTAAGGGTCCATGTCAGCCTGGTGTCGCTGGTGCCTGTGGCAGTGTCTACCACAAGGCTGTGCTGGGTGGTTTGGGGACGGGTGGTTGAATACTGGCAGGAGGACAGATTCCCTGGTTTCCCGGCCCCTAGCCCAGGGGCTAGGGTTAGGGTTCCTAACCCTAGGGTCCCTTTCCCACTTCTGTGTGATTTCCCCCAGATCCTCTGTGGGGGCAGTCTGGTGCAGGGGAAGAAGTCCCACCCTGGCTTGGATCCTGGTTTGGCCGCTCCCTAACTGCCTGGCCTTGGGCACGAGCCTTCTCTTCTCTAGGCCTCAGTTTCCTCACCCATCAAATGGGCTGGGGATCTTTGTCTGGCAGGACTGTGGAGAGATCACCCAAACTAACTGACATACTGGAGGTCCTTAGTACCCGTGACTGAATGAATGACCATCCCTGGGAGGCTCCCAGTCCCCCAGGCTCAGACTTACCCGTGTCCCGGTAGTGTCTCTGATTCTGGCTGGGGCTTTTCTTCCCATGTGCTGATGTCCCACCATATCCTGACATCACTCCATAACCAGGCTTCCCCTTGAAGGGCAGCTTCATTCCCTGTGCCACTGTCCCACCCCTCATGGCTGGTGAATCAGTCCCTGATGGAGACCCCAAATCTGATTCTGAGTCCAGATCTGTGACCTGCTCAAAACATGTCTTCCACTCTGAGGCTGGTCGCTGTGAGGACAGTTGGTCCAGTTCTGATAGAAATCCCCACACGGTCAAAGATCCCTGCTGGGATTTGTATCCTTGGGCTGGAGCTGTTTGCTGGGCTGTAGGGTCTGACTGTCCTGGTCTCTCTTGGGATGTAGATTCAGTCTGGGCAGGTGGTCCACTTTGGGGTCCAGGTCTAGGCTGGGCTGGAGGTGTTGATCCAGCTTCTTGTTGAGCTAGAGATGGCTCCCGTGGGCCAGGTCCTGGCTGGGCTACATGTCCCTCTCTCAAGTCTGGTTTCTGTTGACTTCTAGATTTTATTCCTGGCCCAAGACTCTGCTGCGAGGCAGTTTCCTGTTGAGTGAAGGGCATCCTTTGGGTGGGAGGTGATTGCTGTGGTGCAGGCTCCTGTGGGGCAAGAAATTCCTCCTGCAAAGCAGATTTTTGTTGGGTTCTAGGTTCCTGCAGGGATTCAGCTTCATGTTGGGCAAGGGGCTCCTGCTGAGTGAGGGGTCTTTGCTGTGAAGCAGGCTCCTGTTGGGTATTGGGTCCCTGCTGAGTCTTAGATGCTGGCTGGGCTGTGGGTGCCTTTTCTGGCCCAGGGTCTGGCTGGATGATTGGTGTCTGGTGTAGCTCAGGTTCCCAGTCAGGTCTAGATACTGCCTTAGAACCTGGCTCCACTGTTGTTATTTCCCTCACAAGAGATGTTGATCTCCCAGGCTTCATCCTTCTGCTCCTCCTCCCCTGCGCTTCTCTTGTCACAGATCCCTCATTGATTCCTCATGATGGCACCTCCCTTTGGGTTCCTCGTCTTCATCCTGACATCCCTGGTCTTTTATAAAGCAGTTGACAAGTAGGCCAACCACTGCTGGCCCCCACTCCTGTGCCAAATGATGCACTTCTGTGCCTCCTGATGTGGGAAGAGGGAGTAGGAACAGAGGGATGTGTGCCCAGCACTCTCCCACCAGAGGGAAGAGGCTTGTCCTCTTGTGTCATAAATAGGGCCCCGCCCCACTCACCGCTCACTTAAAATGTTTTTTTCTCCTAAGGCAAGCAGCCCAACTTAGTCCTCTGTTTCATCTGAGATGAGAGAATCCAGATTCTGGATGAGTGTTCCTTTTTTTTTCTCCCCTTCTGATGTTTGAGGAAAGGGTCCTAGTGGGAGGCAGTCTCTATACTGTTGTAATAATATTTTCTTCTCCTTTTTTTTCTTTTTTATTATTTTTTATTGATGTCTTAATAGTTTATAACATTGTGGGGTTTTAGTTGTACATTATTATTTGTTCATCACCATGTGGATGCATCCCTTCACCCCTTGTGCCCACCCCCCACCCTCTTCCCCTTCGTAACCACCAATCAGTTCTTTCTGTCCATGTGTTCATTTATATTCCATATATGAGTGAAATCATGCAGTGTCTGTCCTTCTCTCTCTGACTTATTTCACTTAACATAATACCGTTTAGGTCCATCCATGTTGTTGCAAATGGGACAATTCTGTCTTTTCTTATGGCTGAGTAGTATTCCATTGTATGTATATACCACATCTTCTTTATCCACTCATCAGTCGAGGGACACTTGGGTCGCTTCCACTTCTTGGCTATAGTGAATAATGCTGCAGTGAACATAGGGGTGCATAAGCCTATTGTGATGGTTGATTTCATGTCCATTGGGTAGATGCCCAAGAGTGGATTGCTGGATCATAAGGTATTTCTATTTTAATTTTCTGAGGAAACTCCATACTGTTTTCCATAGAGGCTGCACCAGTTTGCATTCCCACCAGCAGTGAATGAGGGTTCCCGTTTCTCCACAACCTCTCCAGCATTTGTTGTTTTTTGTCTTGGTGATTATAGCCATTCTAACGGGTGTCAGGTGCTATCTTAGTGTAGTTTTGATTTGCATTTCCCTGATGATTAGTGATGTTGAACATCTTTTCACGTGTCTATTGGCCATCTGTATCTCTTCCTTGGAAAGATGTCTGTTCATATCCTCTGCCCATTTTTTGATCGGGTTGTTTGTTTTTTTGTTGCTCAGTTGTATGAGATCTTTATATATTACTGAGATTAATCCCTTGTCGGATAAATGATTTGCGAATATTTTCTCCCAGCTGGTGGGTTGTCTATTCATTTTGATCCTGGTTTCATTTGCCTTGTAGAAGCTCTGTAGTCTGATGAAGTCTCACTTGTTTATTTTTTCTTTTGTTTCCCTTGTCCGAGTAGACATGGAATCTGAAAGGATCCCTTTATGACCAATGTCAATTAGTGTACTGCCTATATTTTCTTCCAGGAGTTTTATAGTTTCGGGTCTCACTTTCAGGTCCTTAATCCATTTTGAATTTATTTTTATATATGGCAATAGGAGATGGTCTACTTTCATTCTTTTGCATGTTGCTGTCCAGTTTTCCCAGTACCATTTATTGAAGAGACTTCCCTCTCTCCATTGTATGTTCTTTGCTCCTTTGTCAAAGATTAGCTGTCCATAGGTGTGTGGTTTTATTTCTGGGTTTTCAATTCTGTTCCATTGATCTGTGTGTCTATTTTTGTACCAGTACCATGCTGTTTTGATTACTATAGCTTTATAGTATATTTTGAAATCAGGGATTGTGATGCCTCCAGCTTTGTTCTTTTTTTTCAGAATTGCTTTAGCTATTCGGGGTCTTTTGGTACCCCATACAAATTTCAGTAGTTTTTGTTCTATTACCGTGAAGAATGACATTGGGATTCTGATTGGGATTGCATTGAATCTGTAGATTGCTTTAGGTAGAATGGACATTTTAACTATATTTATTCTTCCAATCTATGTGCATGGAATATTTTTCTATTTCTTTATGTCTTCCTTGATTTCTTTCAACAGTGTCTTATAGTTTTCATTGTATAGGTCTTTCACCTCCTTGGTTAAATTTATTCCCAGATATTTTATTCCTTTTGTTGTGATTGTAAATGGGATTATCTTTTTGAGTTCTCTTTCTGTTAGTTCATCGTTAGTGTATAGAAATGCAATTGATTTTTGTAAGTTGATTTTATACCCTGCCACTTTACTGTAGTTGTTGATTATTTCTAGTAGTTTTCCAATGGAATTTTTTGGGTTTTCTATGTATAAGATCATGTTGTCTGCAAATAGTGAGAGTTTCACTTCTTCATTGCCTATTTGGAGTCCTTTTATTCCTTTTTCTTGCCTAATTGCGCTGGCCAGAACTTCCAGTACTATACTGAATAAGAGCAGCAAGAGTGGGCACCCTTGTCTTGTTCCTGTCCTCAAAGGAATGGCTTTCAGTTTTTTCCCATTGAGTAGGATGTTAGCTGTAGGTTTGTCATATATGGCCCTTACTATGTTGAGGTACTTTCCTTCTATACCCATTTTGTAGAGAGTTTTTATCATAAATGGATGTTGGATCTTGTCGAATGCCTTCTCTGCATCGATTGAGATGATCATGTGGTTTTTATTCTTCATTTTGTTAATGTGGTGTATTACATTGATTGATTTGCGGATGTTGAACCATCCCTGTGTCCCTGGTATAAATTCCACTTGATCATGGTGTATGATCTTTTTGATGTATTGCTGTGTTTGGTTTGCCAATATTTTGTAGAGGATTTTTGCGTCTATGTTCATCAGTGATATTGGCCTGTAGTTTTCCTTCTTTGTATTGTCCTTGTCTGGCTTTGGTATCAGGATGATGTTGGCCTCATAGAATGTCTTAGGAAGTATTCCATCTTCCTCTATTTTTTGGAATAGTTTGAGAAGGATAGGTGCTAAATCTCTGAATGTTTGGTAAAATTCTCCAGGGAAGCCATCTGGTCCTGGGCTTTTATTTTTTGAGGTTTTTGATTACTGTTTCAATCTCTTTACTTGTGATTGGTCGATTCAGATTCTCTATTTCTTCTTGATTCAGTTTTGGGAGGTTGTACGCGTCCAAGAATTTGTCCATTTCCTTTAGGTTGTCCAATTTGTTGGCATAAAGTTTTTCATAGTATTCCCTAATAATCCCTTGTATTTCTGTGGTGTCTGTTGTAATTTCTCCTCTTTCATTTCTAATTTTATTTATTTGAGTCTTCTCCCTTTTTTTCTTAGTGAGTCTGGCTAAGGGTTTGTCAATTTTATTTATCTTCTCAAAGAACCAGCTCTTTGTTTCATTGATCCTTTCTACTGTTTTTTTGGTTTCAATTTCTTTTATTTCTGCTCTGATTTTTATTATTTCCCTCCTTCTGCTGATTCGGGGCCGTGTCTGTTCTTCTTTTCTAATTCTGTTAGGTGCAGCTTAAAGTTATTTATTTGTGATTTTTCTTGTTTGTTAAGGTGGGCTTGTATTGCTATGAATTTCACTCTCAGGATTGCTTTTGCTGCGTCCCATATGAGTTGGTATGGTGTATTTTCTTTTTCATTTGTCTCCAGATAGCTTTTGATTTCTCCTTTAATTTCATCAATGACCCATTGGTTGTTCAGTAGCATGTTGTTTAGTCTCCACATCTTTGTCCCTTTCCCAGTTTTTTCCTTGCAGTTGATTTCTAGTTTCACAGCATTATGATCAGAAAAGATGCTTGTAATGATTTCAATCTTCTTAAATTTATAGAGATTTGCCTTGTTTCCTAATATATGGTCTATCCTTGAGAATGTTCCATGCGCACTTGAGAAGAATGTGTACTCTGCTGTTTTTGGGTGGAGTGCTCTGTATATATCTATTAAGTCCATCACGTCTAGCTTTTCATTTAAGTCCATTATTTCCTTATTGACTTTTTGTCTGGATGATCTATCCATGGATGTAAAGGGGGTGTTAAGATCCCTTACTATTATTGTGTTAGTGTTAATATCTCCTTTTAGGTTTTTTAGCAGTTGTTTTATGTACTTTGGTGCTCCTGTGTTGGGTGCATAGATATTTATAATTGTTATGTCTTCTTGGTGAAGTGTCCCTTTTATCATTATATATTGCCCTTCTTTGTCTCTCATTACCTTTTTTATCTTGAAGTCTACTTTGTCTGATATACTTTGTCCTGCTTTCTTTTGTTTGCCATTAGCTTGGAGTGTTGTTTTCCATCCTTTTATTTTGAGTCTGTGTTTGTCTTTAGAGCTGAGATGTGTTTCCTGGAGGCAGCAAATTGTTGGATCTTGGTTTTTAATCCATCCCGCCACTCTGTGTCTTTTGATTGGAGAATTCAATTCGTTTACATTTAGAGTCATTATTGATATATGAGGGTTTAATGTTGCTATTTTATTGTTCATTTTCTGGTTCTTTTGCATTTCCTTCGTTTCTTGTCCCTTGTGTTTCAGACTGCAAATTCGATTTGGTATTTCTGCATGCTGATTCTCTTAGTTTTCTCTTTATTTGTCATGTGTGGTTCTCTTCTGGTTATTTGTTTAGTGGTTACTGTGAGGTTTATATAACAAATCTCCTGGATAAGATAGTACATTTTCAGATGCCTCCTGTTTCCTTAGGCTGAGTTGATTCAATCCCTTTCCTCTTCCCCTCCTTATTTGTTGTTGTCACTATTTATTCCATCTTGTGTTGTGAGTCTATGTTTACAGTGATGAGCTTGAATTCATTTTTGATGTTTTCCAACTGTGGTTTGTTCTGGTTTAGTCTCCTTGCTGAAATCTTTGTATCCCCTTTCACTTTTGTTTTTTTTCAGGCCTAAGGGCCTTCTTGAGCATTTCTTGTAGTGGGTCTTGTGGTGATGAGCTCTCTTAGCTTTTGTTTATCAGGGAGAGTTATTATTTCTCCTTCATATTTGAAGGATGTTTTTGCTGGATAAAGTATTCTTGGCTGAAGGTTTTTGTCTTTCATGATTTTGAATATATCATTCCAGTCTCTCCTAGCGTGTAGAGTTTCTGTCAAGAAATCAGCTGAGAGCCTGATGGGGTTTCCTTTGTATGCTATTTTGTTTTTTTTTTTGTTTAGCTGCCCTTAATATTGTTTCCTTGTCACTGAGTCTTGTGAACTTAGCTATTATGTGGCATGACAATTGTTTATTCCTGTTTATACATTTAGGTGATCTATTGATTTCATTCACTGTTATTTCCACCCCATTCCCTAGGTTGGGGAAGTTCTCAGCTATTATTGCTTTGAACAAACTCTCTGCTCCTTTTTCTCTTTCTTCTCCTTCTGGAATGCCTATTATTCTTATGTTGCTTTTCCTCATTGAGTCTGATATTTCTAGAAGAATTTCTTCATTTCTTTTTAGTCTTAGCTCTCTCTCCTCCTCTATCTGGAGTGTTTCTGTGTGGCTATCCTGAATAATGCTAATTCTTTCCTCCATATTGTCAGTTCTGCTCTGTAAAGACTCCATTTTTCCCATTGTCTCGTTCATTTTGTTTTTCATCTCCAGTAATTCTGATTGGTTTATCTTTATGGTTTCAATCTCTTTTGTGACGAAATCCCTGAATTCATTGATTTGTTTCTCTGTGTTCTCTTGTATTTCGTTGAGTTTGTTTATGATAGCTATTTTGAATTCTCTGTTGTTCAGGTTATAGATTTCTGTGCTTTCAGGGTTGGTTTCTGGGTGTTTGTCAATTTCCTTTTGGTCTGTAGACATAGTAAACCATTGCATAGATCCCACGGCTTTACCTTTTCTTTGCATCTTGAAGTTGGTCCTGCAGTTTCCACCTGCTGCCACTGGATGGAGATCGTGAGCTGTGTGGTCTGAGCCCCATGCACTCCCCGGAGCGATTATGCTGAAGCACAGGGCATGTCGGGGGAGGGGTTCTCTCTTTCTCCTGCTCAACCCCGGGGTTTCCTTTCTGGGTCTCTTGGTGCATTTGCCACGCCCCCAAAACAGTCCATCGTTGCTTCCCGGTGGGGATCTCTTGACAGTCTGTGAGAGCACCTGGAGGGTGATAGTTTTCCCTGCAGAGGGCCGCCCCTCCCCCTCTCTCTGCAAGCCGGCTGTCTGTCTTTGCCGATCGACTGGGGACAGGGAGTAAAACTCCTTACCTCTCCTCACGTCCTTTGGGGCTTCCCGTGCCTCCATCGTCTGATGTATGGCAGCAGGTATTTCTTAGAAGACCTTTGTAGTGTTTGATTGACCTCTGCTGGTATGTGAATGATGTTTTTGTTGTGTCTTAGGGGGCAGAGATTCAAAGAGGGGATCTCACTCTGCCATGATGCTGACATCACTCTAATCTTTTCTTCTTTGTTTATTCTTTCAAATGATTGCCAGTTTAATTTCCTTATATTATTGCTTTGATCATTTCACTCCCATGTTAAAAAAAAATGACATCCATTTTTACCACTTGAAGACCTTTTCAATGGCATTTGAGATTTTCACACCATCTCTCTAACCTTATGCTTCTGCATATATGTCTTCTGTACTACACTGGAAACTCACAGAGTACAATGACCATTAACGATGATGGTGATGATAATCATAAATACTAAAGGCGTTCTACATGCTAGGAAACAGTGCCAGTTATTGTTTTCTTAAACCTATATTATCTTTATTAAGACCATGTCTTATTCATTGCTTTGCCTGCTTTCTTTTCCCCACTAATCTCTTACCCCAGAAAGGTTTGTTTAATGAGTGAAAGAATCAGTTGTTGGTCAGTGGAGGGAGAGAGAGTGAGGGTGGTGGTGGGGAGAAGTGTGTGTAGAATCTGGGTAGGCTTTGGAGTGAACAGGGTAAAGTGGATCATCTACATTGAATGTGAGTTGCCAGACCCCATTTGAAAGAAATGATTTGGACTATCTACATTTGAAAATATTTATTGATTTCTGTTTGCTACTTGCCTGGTTGTATTTTAGGTCAGTTGGGACGACCTAGGAAACTGGAGTTTCCTGGCTTTTTTTCCCGATAATTAAGCTTAAGCCTGGGTAAGGGGAGGGCACAGGAAAAGACTGAGGAGAGAAGGCACTAGAGGGAGCAATAATCTTGGGGAAAATGTTTTATGAGACCCCTCAAGTGGAGACAGGGAGTAGGAGCTTGAGGTGGGAGAAGAGCATCCTCGAGGTGCGCGCACTGCCTCTTGACTGAGAATGTTTCATTGGGAGAGTGGGCTCTCAGAGCTTCTATAAAGGCAGAGCAAAGCTTGCCAGCTGACATCGTTTAAGAAATTGCTGGCAGGCTCTGGAGTGCTTGTTTGGCTTCCTGTGGTGCCTTTGGTGCCCTAGGGTGGAAATAAAGGGGAGAGACTAGTGTTAGAAACATTTAAAAATTTTAATTTTTATGAGAGCTCTTAAAATTATAAAAGTAAGACTTGTCCAGTGGAAAAAATTAAAATAAAGAAAATATATCCAGTAAGATGTAAAAGGACATTTCCCCACCCCAACCTCCACTCCCCATTCCCCAGAGCTAACTGCCATTAATAGTTAGCTGGTACATAGTCTTTCATATCTTTTTGTATGTAAACACAATAGTTTACTTTAAAAAACAAAAATGAGATTATACTATACATGTTGCTTTGCTCTGCACTTTAACAAATCTTTTATTATTGCAAAATATTACACATCTATTGCAGTCCATAAAAACTCATATGTGCAGTTCAGTAAATAGTTATAAAGCAGATATTCATGAAACTACTACCCAGGCCTAGAAATAGAATATTGCCAGCAACCCCCCTCCTTTTCTGATCACTATCCTCCCTCTCTCCTTCACAGAGGTAATCCTGACTTTTATAATAAGCATTTGATTTCTTTATTGTTTTACCACCTTCTTATGTATTTCTAAATAATTTAGTTTAATTTTGCCTGTTTTTGAACTTTAGCTATATGAAATCATACTTTAGCTATTCTCTGGTGTCTTGATTTTTTTACTCAACATTATGTTTGTAAGGTTCATTTACATTCTTATGTGTTTGTTCATTCTCACTGATAAATAATATTCAAATACACCACCATTCATTTATTCATTGGTGAGTTTTCAGTTTGGAAACTGAATGCTGCTATGAAATTTTTGTACATGTCTCCTGGTGTATATAAGCCTGCATTGCTTGTATACAATGAGTGTATACCTAAGAGTGTATACCTAAGAGTGGAATTGCTTGGTCACAGAACTTAAACTTTAGTAGATAACTGCCGGCACTTTTCCAAAATGATTTGCCAATTATACTCCCATTAGCGGGATATGTGAATTTCTCTGTCCTACTTTTTGTCAACACTTGGTATTGTCAGACTTTAAAATTTTTGCCTATCTGATGATGTATAGTGATATCTGTTTGGGTTTAATTCACTCTTTCCCACTTACTAGAAAGGCTGAGTGCCATTTTATATGTTTATTAGTTATTTGGATTTCCTTGTTTCCGAAGTGCCTATTCAAGTCTTTCACCTATTTGTCTGTTGTGTTGCCTGCCTTCCTTTCATTGATCTGTAGGAATTCTCTCTATAGTCTGAATATTAATCCTTTGTCACTTATATATGTTGCAGATCTCATCTCCTACTTTTAAATTGTCATTTTATTCTCTTTCTTTCTTTTTTTTTTTTGGTGAGGAAGATTTGCCCTGAGCTAACATCTGTGCCAGTCTTCCTCTATTTTGTATGTGGGATGCCTCCACAGCATAGCTGATGAGTACAGTAGGTCCGTACCCGGGATCTGAACCCATGAACCCAGGCTGCTGAAGCAGAGCACATGGAACTTTAACCACTTGGCTACTGGGCTGGCCCCAATCATTTTATTCTTTTGATGACCAAAATTTCTTAATTTCAGTGAAGTCAGATTTATTAATCTTTTCTTTTATGACTTTTACTTTTTGTATTTTATTTAAGAAATCCTTTCATACCCCAAAGTCATGAATATATTGCCCCATATTCCCTTATAAATTTATCTTTCAAATTGAGAGCTTTAATCCACTTGAAAAATTTTTTTCATGAAGAGTGTGAAGAAGGGGTCTCTGTATCTTTTTTTCACTTAATATGTTGTGGATATCTTCCTGATCAGCACATAATGATTCACCTCATCATTTCTGACAACTGCACAGTTGCCCAATTTGCTTTGGATGAACAGTTTTTACCTCCATTTGTTTGTCAATACAAATACTACTATAATTAATATTCTTGTACATATATCTGTAAGTATCCATGCTAGTATTCTGTACTAGAGATTTCTTGAGATTACTGGGTTAAAAGGTACACACATTTAAATTTTTGATAGGTACTACCAAATTGTATTTTGCTTCCATCAACAGTGATAAGGATCCTGATTTATTTTATTCTTGATAATATAATATCAATCAGTTTAACATTTGCCAATTTACTTTTGTTTTTCTGTGAGGAAGATTAGCCCTGAGTTAACATCTGTTGCCAATCGTCCTCCTTTTGCTGAGGAAGACTGGCCCTGGGCTAACATCTTTGCCTATCCTCCTCTGCTTTGTATGTGGAACACCTGCCACAGCATGACTTGATAAGCAGTGCATAGGTCCGGGCCCAGGATCTAAACCTGCGAACCCCAGGCCTCTGAAGTGGAGTGCTCGAACTTAACCACTATGCCACCGGGCCGGCCCAACATTTGCCAATTTACTTTTTATATGACATTTAAAGACTGCTGGACTAGGGAGGAGCCAAATTCTATTTGGCGCTGACACTGGTGTCATCTTCAGAGATCAATGACCAGGTCCCCAACATCCCCATCTCCCTCCACTTTGATAAGCAGTGTGGTTCTTAAATCTAAGAATATTGTTAACCCTTTCTGGTATTAGGGGAATTGTGTCCTGCTTTTCTTCCTCTTCCTATTTCCCCACAAGTTGACATGGAGTAGAAAGGGCTGAGATGTGTGCTTATCCTGGTCTTCATTTCACCTCTCTTATCTATTCTCAACCCCTGCTTCATCCCTGGTTGATTCCACAGAGGGACTCTGGTTTAAGGAAGGTCATTTTTTAAAACTTACTGGCTTTCTTCATGTTGCCCTTGAAATGATCACAGGGACACTGCTTCTTTGGCAGCCCAGGCACTGTCATGAGTTTTCTTTTAGGGGCTCTCAGGAACCAATCTGAAAGAATGGGGTTATTGCTTAGATGGAAGGGTTAATATGTTTGAGAGTAGGGAATAGGGCAGGGCTTTACTTGCCATCTTCCTTTCTTTTCAGTTCTTGTTTCCTACTGCAGTGGGGTGGAGAAAAGGGTCAACACAGAGCAGTGGAAGTATCCAGTTATATGAGCACCAGGACTTCTGAGTTGTTTTGCCTGAGCTGTATTGGCAAGAATTTGGTGGAGGTTTGGAGGAGGCATCAGGATATCATTAGGGAGACCAGAAAATGAGGAAAAAGACCTAGGCTTCCTTTTAGCATCTGCTTTACCTCAGGTAAGCCATTTTGCCTCTCTGATTTCAGTCTTACCTGTGAATAAAATAAGGTTGAGAATGAGATCCAGGAAGCTTTTGGAAGGCAGCCCTGAGTTCTTGGAGAAAAGGGTCAGGGGGAGGGGGCAGCCAGAGATTCAGCCAGCTTTCGCCTGGACCTTGGAGGAGTCCAGCTCTTGCTTGAGACTTGGGAAGAAAACAAGCATTGGTGCTGTGTGTGGTGGGCTGGTGGAGAGGGGAATGGGTGAGGTCAGCTCAGAGAATGTCTGCACTGGTCTCAGAGGGACTCAAGGGGGAGAGTTGGGATCATGTTGGTGCATTGCTGTTGTTGATGCTGAGTTACTGACCTTTGCACTCGCATTCTTGGCCGCCTGCTTGGAGCCACCTCCCAGAAGCCTGGCGTTGATCCCTGTGGCCTCCGGCAACCCCTGTTGGAAGGAAACAAGCCACTTCCAGGCACTGGAAAGGGAAGAGACCAACAGAAATGGTTCCCCAGCATTGAGCTACCTAGTTCAGTGCATTTCCATTTCTCTTCTTTTTTTGCTTAGGGATCTGGAGAACTTCAAGAAAGGAGTATTTTAAATGGATAAGAAATTGAGGTTTAAATCTGGCCTAGAGAAAAGCTTAGCTGGAGGTAGGTGGATGGAAGAGGACAAAAGGTGGGGGTCAATCAAGACCTTACCCCCCACCCCCACCACTTTAAAATCTTCATGACTTAAGAAATGAGAGCAACTGTTTTATGATTATCACTTAAACCAGCCAGGATCTTCACCTGACCTCCAAGTTTGCTGTAGTTGAATCCATAATCCCAGTTCAAGTATAAGAGGATAGAACAAATCCATTCCTGTTTTGGCCTCTATTCAAGTCTGTCTTATCACCTATGCTGTCTTATTCTCATTTTGCGATGGAAATCGCAAAAATATTTTTGTGACAATCAAGGAGATGGTATATAGACTTGAGAGTCTGGAGCTAGATCTGGGCCCAGATGATGCTTCCTCTGTGTAGTAGTTTCTGATATTTCCTGTGAGCCTTCACATGGTTCTTCATTGTATTTAAATGCAGCTTTATTATTGCACAGTTATACTTATAGTTTGTTGTTTGAAATCTGTTGTGGACTGAATTGTGTCCCCTCAGAATTCATGCTGAAGCCCTAACCCTCAGTACCTCAGAATGACTATATTTGGAGACAGGCCCTTTAAAGAGGTGATTGAGTTAAAATGAGCCTGACTGGAGTCCTTATAAGAAGAAGAGATTTGGACATACAAAGAGACACCAGGGACACCAGGGATGTACATGCACAGAGAAAAGACCATGTGAGGGTATAGTAAGAAGGTGGCCATCTGCAAGCCAAGGAGATAGGCCTCAGAAGAAACCAAACTTGCCAACACTTTGATCTTGGACTTCTGGCCTCCAGAACTGTGAGAAAATAAAATAAATAAACAAATTTCTGTTGTTTAAGCCATCCGGTCTGTGGTATTTTGTTGTGGAAGCCCTAGAAAACTAAAAATCTTTCTCCCTCGTTAGACTCTGAATCAGTGGCTCAGGAGTCATTCAGCTACATGGTTCCTGACCCATGGTAGGCACTTGGTAAGTGTTTGTTCAGTAAGCATTTGGACAAGTTGTCTAGGGAGGGCCCTCAGAGATCATCTGGTTCAATCCAGGTCTCCTGTTTCCCAGACTCATGCCCTTTCTGCCACACAGATGGAGGGTGTTACATCATTTCTCCAAAAGCTAGTTTCCAAATGTTTCTCATGTGCTGTTTTGATTCTGTTAAAGTAACTTAAACAGGCATACATAGCCCCTGCCATCCCAACTGCTCTAATAGTTTACTCTCACCTGACCTCTAGCCCTAGTTCCAGAGGAAAGCCACAGAATGTTAGAGCCAGAGGGAATCTTGGAGATTATTTAGTTGAATCTCTTCACTGAGAAGTTTTTTTTAATTCTAAATGTAATATAATTATATTAGAGAAAATTTGGAAAGTACAAATAAAGAAATCTTTACTCTTACCAACTGTTGGTATTTTGGCATGTTTCCTGCATATGATTTTTTGTATATGGTGATAACCCTAGCATGTGAACAAATTTCTTTTTTTCACTTTGTAAGCTTGTTGCCATGTGGTCTTCATAGCATTTTAAATGACTGCATAACACTCCCAACAAATATATGTGCTCCACATTATTTAACTGTTCTCCAATTGCTGAATTTTTAGATTGTTTTATTTTTTGGATATTGATAAATTTCTTCGTGCTGGTAACTGTTTTCCAAATGTTGGATTAATTGTCTTGGGCAAGATTCCCAAAGTGGAATTAGTGGGTCAAAAGTTAAGAACAGCTTTGTGTTTCTTGATATCATTACCAAATTGCTTTTAAAAGGATTGTATTAATTAACTAAATCACTATCTTTTTTTTTTCAGATGGGGAAACTGAGGCCCAGAGAGAGCAAATGAAATGCCCAAGTTCACAAAGGTAATGGTGACACATCTGGAGCTAAAACCCAGGTCCGAGATTCTTAGTCTGTTTTTCTTTCTGCAGCTCTGGTAACCCTAGTTTCATGGTGTAACTGACAATGAAACGGCATGTTACTATAGTCTAATGTCTCCCAACCCTCTGACATGTATGGATGACCTTTATGATTTTTGCTATATCTTGTACCACTTCTACTGTTATTCACTTCATACTTTTTCTTTAAATAAATTTAATTTACAAAACAGCCTCATCATATGCAATATTATCTGTGAGATTATGTGTTTGATATATGCTTACATTTTTTTCTCACATGCATTCAAATAAACATACAACTATTTATGTAAAAGCTAATTTATGTTCTACCTAAAATCAAATTTGGATAATACTGATACAGTGGAATAGGCATGGACTTTATATCCAGACAGACTTGGGCTCAACTACTTACTCTGTCACTTAACTCTGTGGTGTTGGACAAGTCACTTAGCTTCTTTGGTCTTTGGTTCTCTGATTTGTGAAATGAGGATAATAGTATCCACCTTGCAGAGTTAGGAATAAATGAGCTACTATGGGTGCCCGGTGCTCAGTGCCCAAGTAAGTGTTCAGTACATGATGGTTATTGTGGTTATTTTTGTGGATTTGTAGGTTTGTCCCAAAGAGAGAGTATATGCTAGAATGTTAGGCTTGTTGCTTTCTGTTGACTTGTATGTGTAAAAAAGTTACTTCCACTTGTTAGGACTTGTGGTAGATCTATCATGATTTTGACTTCCCAGTTCCACTGCATTATTAGCTTTATGATTTTGGGCAAGTTACTTAACTTATCTGTGCCTTATTTACCTAATTTGTAAATTGGGGCTAATAATAGTGCATTAGTGTGTATATGCATACATCTCTTTCCTAGCTCTGTCCACTAGAGGGCCTAGACACAATAGTACCTAGTACAATGGGCAATTCCTAGTGCTATGGTCTGTGAATACCATTCTCCCGTGAAAGGAACCAGGGCTCCTTGGAGAATGGCTGATTCCAGCACTGGGGCAGGAAATTTCATACAAGATGAGCCTGCGACATCTTGTGGTGCCAGAAAGTCAGGAACTGCTAAGCAAATAATATGTCAAAAAGACACAGAAGCCAACTTGAAGGAGCTCTCAATGGCCAATTTTGAGACAATGTGCACAACATAATAAATAATGATAGTAATGGATTATAATCCACAAATATTCATGAGCCTTAACTTATATAGATAATTAAATGGGAGAGAAGGAGCAGCTCTTTCTTAGGGTAGAATTCCAACTAATAAAGGTAGAAGAAATGATGGAAATAGAAAGTCACCATGTGGCTAATACCATAGTAATACTTGTTGTAGGCAAGAATCATCAATAGACTTTAAAAATTAATGGGCAAAAGTGTGATGAGAAGAAATAGGCTATTTGCATAGCCTCAGAATATCTCTCCACAAGATACTTATTAATTACAATGGGAAAAATAGTAACTCTACAGTAGAAAAAACTGGCAGACACCCCCTTAACCAAGTGTTCAAAGTTAACATCACCGGTAATAGAGTTATTGATATCAAGGGCCTTCTGATGTGATGCACTGAGAAGGCACACATCACTTCTGTGGTATTTTTGCCAAAAATGCATAATCTGAACTTAATCATGTGGAAACACCAGACAAACTCTGAGGGACATTCTAGAAAATAACTGACCAGCACTCTTCAAAAGTGTCTTCATGAAAGACAAGGATGGCTGATTGGAGGAGATTGAGGAGACATGATAACTTTATTCAGTGTAAAATCCTGGATTGGATTCTGGACCAGAAAAAGGACATTAATGGGATGATTAACTAAATTTGAATATTTGTATATTAGTTAATAGTATTGTATCAATGCTAATTTCCTGGTTTGATAATTGTATTATGGTTATGTAAGATGTTATTTGAAAAAAAGTGAATGAAGGATATGTTGGAACTCTGATTTTGTTACAACTTTTTTTTTTGTGGGGAAGACCAGCCCTGAGCTAACATCCGTTGCCAATCCTCCCCTTTTTGCTGAGGAAGACTGGCCCTGGGCTAACATCCGTGCCCATCTTCCTCCACTTTATATGGGACGCCGCCACAGCATGGCTGACAGGCAGTGCGTCAGTGGGTGCCCGGGATCCGAACTCGCGAACCCCGGGCTGCCAAGTGCGGACTAAACCGCTGCGCCACCAGGCGGCCCCTTGTTACAACATTTTTAAAGTCTGAATAATGAAAAGTTAAAAGTAAAAAAATACATTAGATTTCTGTGAGGACAGAATGAGGTAATATGTGTGAAGTTCTTAGAGCAATGCCTGCCACATAGGATAGCTTAACACATGTGAATTATTATATAAGTAATTTTATAATTAATAAGTAATATTATAAGCAAAGAGTAGTCTATTATTATAAGTAATTTATTTCCTAACATTCTCATATATTCTCATCTATTTTCCCCCTCTCTCCTGTGAAAAGTGTATTGAGCATGCATGTAGTTTTTTTTCTTTTGTTGAGGAAGATTCGCTCTGAGCTAACATTTGTGCCAATTTGCCTCTATTTTGTATGTGGGTCACCACCACAGCATGGCTCCATGAGTGGTATAGGTTTGCACCTGGAATCTGGGCCCGCAAACCTAGGCCTCTGAAATGGAGCACACTGGACTTAACCACTATGCCATGGGGCTGGCCTCTGTATGTAGTTATTTTAAGAGATAAAGCTAGATCAGATTTTCTTTTTGGGTGATTGGTGGGGGGTGTCAATTCCTCTAGCCAGACTTCGTCGGTGTTGCAAGAATTGAGCTGACACCTAGGATCCAATGTGGTTTGTAATCGCACTGCCTGGTGGCGCAGTGAGTTTTCCCCAGTCCATTGTCCTTGTGCTCTAGAAGCTACTTAGAAATTCTACGCCCTCCATTTATTGAAGCCTTACTAGGTGCACCTTATAGATCATTTAATCTTCACAGCAATTCTATATGCTAATGGTATTTTACTCATTTTGAGATGATAAAACTGAGGCTCCAAAAAGTTAAGCAAATTCCCCAGGATTGCAAAGAGGTGGAGCCAGGATTTGGATCTAGGTCCCCCGACTTCAAGGCTGAGTCTAAAGGCCTAGTTAAGTCTAAACATGTAGCCAGGTTTGAGAATTATTGACATAGAGCAGTGGTTCTCAATGGGGGAGTGGTTTCCCTCTCCAGAGGACATTTCGCAATGTCTGGAGATATTTTTGGCTCACTTAACTGGGAGGGATGGGGGCGTGGACAGGCTGCTATTGGCATCCAGTGGGTAGAGGCCACACAGATGCTGCTAAACATCTTAAAATGCACAGAACAGCACCCTACAACAAAGAATTATCCAGCCCCAAATGTCAATAGAGCTGCTATCAAACCTGAGTGTAGAGTTTTCCAAGGGCAACATTTTGAACTTAGAAACCTGAGGATTTATTCTTTCACTCAGCAAATATTTACTGAGTGCTGTGCTGGATAATGTGAGGGATATGGAAACAATACACCAGATTGTGCCACCAAGGAGATTACAGTGTAGAAGGGCAGGGGGTAGAGGTAGGAGAGGCACAGCAACACCTTTATAAGGCAGGATATGATAAGTGCGGAGAGAGAGTCAAGTTAGTGCTAAGCACGTTCACAGGAGGGAGAGCTCACATCTGGTCGTGGGAGGAATCAAGGGAGGCTGTGGGAAGGAGGTGGTTTTGAGCTGTGTGTATGAACAAAGTAGAGGTGGTGGGAAAGCACAAGACCTGTTCAGGGAACAGCCAACAGTCTGGTTTAGGTGGAACATAGAGCATTGGTTAATGAGTGGAGGGGGTGGACTGGAAAGGAAGATTGTGGTTAGGGGTTTGAATTCAGGCTGAGGACTCTAGCCTTGCTGTCTGTCATAGTGATGGAAAAGCCTTTCTTTCCAGAAGGGTATCTAGGCCCTAGGGCTATGGGGCCCAGCAGCTTCCAGAGAGCTCTCTCTACAAGGGAGGGGAAGTTTGATATTTGGGTGGAGTACAGTGAACTTCTGATTTTAAGCACTGAATTAATGCTGAGTATTTAACAAAGCTATTTCACCTCACAGTAGCCCTTGGAGAGATGGTTCTGTCAAGTAGAAACATACATGGGGATGAGCTCTCTTCTAGATGGTTGTTCTGCTAAGGGCTGGGCCACTTGAGCTGTAGTGAAACTAGGGCTGATTCGGAACCCCTGACCAAGGGTCTGCTTCCCCAAAGGTGAGCTGTTACAACTGAGCTTGGTATGGCTAAAGCTTCAAACATGGAAAACTAGGATTTTTATAGTTCTTACTTTATCATTAAATAGCATTAACAATTGTTGGTGGCTTGTCTGGTGCACTATAAAGAATATAAGCAAGGACTTCCTTATCTTCTCTGAAGGTGTGATTGCCTTCAACACCTTTATACTGCCACCACCAAGGTGGGTCTTGAGGAAATCATTACTCTTCTGGAAAAGGGATTGGGGGGAAAGTAAGGGAGCAAATCTTTGTTGAGCCAGAATTTTATTTTATTTTATTTTTTGCCATCTACAGTTTCAGACATTTTCATATATACTATCTCATTTAACTCTCACAACACTCTTTGATGTAAGTACTGTTTTCTCCTTTTTATAAATGATGAAACAAACACTGAGATGGGCTAACTTGCCCTGAATCCCTGTAGCTAAAAGGGACTACATTTCAATCCACGTTTTTTGCCATATTTTCTCCCACCTTGTTCCCCTTTATAGAAAATTAATCCTACTTACCTGGATTTGGGCTGCTAGAGACCACAGACATCAGCATTAGTGGCAGCAACAGGAGGAGGGAAGAAATTAGAACTTTCATGGTGACTGCTGGTGCTGCTCTAAGTCACTTGAAGAGTGTGTGGAAGGTTCCTAGTTCAAGGCTGCCCACTTCTTGGGTTGGCTCAGGACTCAGTACTTGGCTTGGCGGTCTGTGCTTTAATCCCAGGCCAGTGTTCCCATTAGAGGGGGGAACAGCAGAGTGACGCTGGCCTTGTTAGGTAACAGGTTGGACCATGTGCTTTACCAGAATAAGGGAGGTGAAACTGGCCAAACAACAGAAAGGAAGCATTCTTAAGAACATAAGAAGGTGACTGATAACCTGGCAGTAATACCCGTTCCCTCCCTTCCTCCTTCCTGCCTCCCTACCCCCCAATATGTTATGATTTCTCCCCCAAATCTTTTTGCTCATTTGGATTCCCTTATGCCTTTTAGTGTTGCCTTCTAGCTTACTATCTGGCAGGAACGTGAGTGTAAAAGTTGGCAGAAGAGAGGATGACATGGTCTCTTTCTGCTCCATCCTCCTGGCTCCCATCCTTACCACAATATCGGCAATAGTAGTGTTGTTGTTTGGGAAGTGGCCCTGTCCTCCCTCTGTTGACAATTTCCTCCAATTCTGTGGCCACATGAGGTGGGAAGCAGAGAGGATCAAGGAGGAGACGCTATTCTCTCTTGCCCAAAATACGGCCCCTGGAGCAGTGGGTCACACCAGGCCTCCTTGTTGTTCATCAGAAAGGTGGCTGTGGCTTAGTTGCTCCAGCCTCAAGGAGAGGGAACTGGGTTGGTGGAAGACCCCCAGGGCTTCAGGTCCAAGAAACAGGGTTTGAGAAACAGGCACCACAGGAAGGAAGGAGCCCTTTAGAGTGTTTGCCTGGGCTGCTGGGGCTCTTGGCTCCAGACCTTGTTTGGAAACAGCCCAAGGCAAAAGGAGGAAGTAATATGACTCGGAGTGCCCATTAGGGTTACAGAACATCAGCACTTATTAAACCTGACTCCTAGTCCAGAGACTTTAGGAAACAGGCTCAAATGAAGAGGAGAGGTGGGCTTGAGTGCTGGGTGATATTTGTGGAGACTGAGGGGACGGTTAACAAGGGAGTCCTCCCCAGCAGCCTGCAGGCAGGAGTGAGAACAGGTGGTGTGACTTTGTTTCACCTAAGAGCGGGGAAGAGGCAAGGCATGAGTCACACCCTTTTTGATTTTTGTTTGATCCTTCTTACCCTCTTAATGTTCAGATTATTCCTGCCTGTTGACACATTGGAGAGTTGATTGTAGACTTTGCTACACAAGGTTTATAAAGCACTGCAGGTGGCCAGGCACTGTGCTGGGCAGTGGGAACTGTCCTCGAGTTGAAGGCTTGGGGTTGGTCTATGCTTGGTCTGATACAAATCACTGGTGTGGCTTCTCTCTGGAAAATTTTAACAATGGTCTCTGTCCTCAGGAGGGTTGAGAGTAGCTAGGGAGATCACATACCTTTCATAAAATCTCGAGATATAAGTGGAATCAAATTTCAGAAGTGGCAGGAGTTCACTGTGGACTCAGAGTAGCTCAAGGCATTCTGGGTTAGTGGACCTTGGGCTGGGACTTGAGGGTGGGGCGGGTTTGGGTTTGTGGAGGGCAGAGAGGAGGGCAGTGCAGAGAGGGAACTTGGAGCTAATTGGGGGGCATCTTTGAGGGCAGGGGCTGTTTTCTGTTCATTTTTGTGTTCCTGAACTTACCTAGGGCCTGGCACTTTGGGAGTACTCTAATAGGTGTTTGTGAATGGAATGACATTTTTGTAACACTTTAACTAGACCTGATGTGTTAGAAAGCATGTGAAAGTGCAGTCCATTACCAGAAAGAAGACTTTACTGATAAATGAGCACACATACACACGGAACCTGATGGGGGTGCTTTACTTTCCCATTGAGTTGCCATCAGTCCCCTCCGAGGCTGCTCAGCATCAGGAGCTCCTCCTCGGACCTTCCTCCAGGTCCCCCAGTCTGTTTACTCCTCTGCTCTCCCCAAGTCCCCATTCCCTGTTAGTTTACTCCATTGTCTTGGGGTGGGGTGTCAGGTCCTGTGTACCACGGGAGGGGGCTTTTGATCCCTCATGTCCATTGATATAAAACACCTCCAAGACAAACACACTTTTCTCTTGTTGATATTGACAACTACTTAGAGCCCACCTCCAGAACATTATTTGTGCCAGCACAGTCTTTCTGACCTACAAAGACTCCCCTGTGGAAAGGAGGTAAGGGGAAAGTGTGGAGAAAATATTGTTCTGCCAGTTATTTGGTCTCCCCACTGTACAGTGTACTTGCAGACATTCCAAAATATTTGCTGATGGAGTCCATGGTTCATGTTGCTCTAATAATGGTCATTTATTCATACACGCATTCAGTGAACATTTGAGCACCTAATGTGTGCCTGGTACTTGCCAGGTGGTGGCTCCCGAGAGGAGTAAGGGGCAACGCTGTCTCTGAGGAGATCTCACTGTACACATGGACCCAGGGAGATGCGATCCAACTGCTCCATTTTACAGAAGAAGAAATTAAAGCGCAGGGAAGTTATATGATTTGTTCAACATCACACAGTCAGTGAGCCTCAAAGCCACAGGACTAAACCTCAGGTTTCCTGACTTGCTAGAATTTCTGTTAGTGTGCAGCTGCCTGGCTGCTGCATGTGCACGTGGTGAGCGCTAATAGGAGAGAGAACATTCAGAGTGAAGTGGAGCCTCCAGCACCTTGGGTTAGCCGGAAGGAAATGTCCGATCCCACCGTGTCTGCAAAAAGGACCATCTGGACATTTGCATTCTTTTTTTCTCACTTTGAGCTTCAAATGAGGAAAACTGAACCCAGAAAACCAAGAGTGGAAGATTTTCATGGAGTTGATGAGATGAGCCAAAAGAAAGTCTGTGTTTATACCTCTGTCAAGGTGTTTCTCACTGAACTGTAATGTCTGGCTTTGAATTGGGTTCCCCCCATAACCTACAGCTCAGTGAGGGCAGAGACCAGGCCTGATTCATCTTTGTCTCCCCAGTGCATAGGACATAGCAGGCTCCAATAAATATTTCCTAAAATATAAAACTGAATGAAAAGTATATACCTATACAGGTATGGAGCGCCTGGGCAGCATCACAAGTAGGAAAAGCAATATCCTCAAATCAGCTGATGTGGTTTGGCTTTCTGCATACAGGTGTAGTTCCCAGAATAGAGAAGTGGGTGGTCCTGTGGCTCTGTTGTTCTGGTTAGAACACTCCTAGAATTTGGAGTTTCCCCTGTGGTTGACACACTTCACTTGCCCACCAGAAAGTGACAGGAGGGTGCAGGGACTTCAGAATATGTCATTTGGGAAATGGCTGAGGGAAGATGGCGGGGGTGCACGGTGGTTGTTCACAAGTGTTTGTAGGTCTGTTATGTGAAAAGGAATTAAACTTATTTCAGTGCCCACAGAGAGTAGGACTAGGATTTGTGAGTATGCATCAGACACATTTTGGCTCAGGAGGAGAAAGAACTGACACAGTAAAGTTAGTTTCCTTGGAAAATTGCAAGTTTACTGCAGAGTTTCGGCAGGGGCTGGATGTCTGAAAATAGCTGTCACAGTGTGTTTTTTTGAAGGTTACAAGGGCAGAGCTTGGCTTGGAGGCCAGGTTTCCCACTAATACCACATTTTGTTAGGCATTATAAAAACTGCTCTTTGAAATGTGACATTATGATGCAGGTTGAGCTCTGTCTGACAGTTACTTCTGGTCATTGTGGGTGGTTGTGATTCTCTTATCTAATCTGACTTGGATTTCACCCCCTATGCCAACCCTCCCCCTCCTTTACTGATGAGAGCGATAAGATTAAGTGCATTTACTGATCATGGCCACAAGGAGGCAGCGCTGCCCCACTGTTGTTCCTAAGACCTCTACCAGAAGGCGGGCAGGTCTGAGAGCGGAGGTTAGGATTCTGAAAAGGGCACAGATGAAGTGAAAAGGAAAACGTTCTGTGTTTTGTTTTTGTTTTTTTCTGTGAAGTGACAGAGTTGAGATGAGTCTGAACAATTTGGAGAGTGTTTCAAACTTTAATGCACTTATGGATCACCTGAGGATCTTGTTTAAATACAGATCTGCTTCTTCTGGTGGGGCCTGAGATTCTGCATTTCTCATAAGCTTTTGGACAATGCCTTGCTGATGGTTGGTGTACCATACACTGAGTAGCAAAGCTTTAGAGGTCATTTAGAGATTATGTCTCACTTCACCCGATTTATGGATGAAGAGAAACTGAAGTCCGAGAGAGAATGTGACTTGCCTGACATAGCTGTGAGTTTAACGCATAACTTTTTGCATTTAAACCCAAGCTCTGACTCTTAGTCCAGTTCCTGCTCCACTATATTGTGTGGCCCCCTTTACTGTTGTTAGTGGCATCTCTGTAGCTTGGGAACCCAGAACTCCCATGTTCACCACCATCTCCTTTGGTCTTTGCTCAAAGCCTTCACTTTGGTTACTCACTTACTCAAAACCTCCAGTGGCTCTTCTGCAACCACAAGACCAAGTTCAAATGTCTCTGTCTAGTTTTCATGACTGTCCAACACATGGTGCCACGTTAGCAAGCTTACCTAACTGCCCTGTGTCTTAACCCTGTCTTACTCCTGTAGCCATCCCTGCCCCTTCCTGTTCCCTAAACATACTGCGTTCAGTCCTCTCTCAGTGGTGGTGGTATTGGCATGGGCTTTGGAGTTGGACGTAGCTACTTTCTAACCCCGGATCCACCACCAACCTTGGCAGGTTACTTCACCTTTCTGAGGATCAGCATCCTCCTCTGAAATAACCCCATGTGGTGGGTGAGAGGAATGAATAAAATAACATATGCAAACCCACTCTCGTTGCTGAAATCCCCTTCAAAACTAGCATCTACAGTGGTGCCTCACACCTGGTTCCCTGTGCTTGTGTTTCCTTGTTTCTGTTTCCTTAAGACTTAACTATTCAAAGGTCTTACCTGAATCCTGCCTCTCTCCTGAAACCTTTCCCAGCCATTCCTGACCTACTTGATCCCACCCTTCTATAAGTTATTTCACCCGTGTGTTAGCATTTAATTATGTGCCAGCCCCCTCAGTGAGACCCCACAGAGAGGCTTGAGGGATAATTGAGTTAATTCTTTGTTAGTACACCCTGTGTGTTCGAGCTGCCTGCTCTTTTGTCACTTATTGACTAGCAGCAGCTCCTCTGCACCAGCAGCACCAGATCCTGGTAGTTTGTGAATACTTTAGGGCTAGTTCTCATCAGGGTCCTTCCTGCTTCTGGATTTTGGTTAAATTGTTGTTTCCCTTAGCATGTTATCAGATTGCCCTTCCAAGAGAGGGGTTGATGAACTCTCTTTATGGAAACTGCAAGACAATAACAGTAAGGCAATTGGGCACAGTATCACTGCTTCAACAGCCTGGTGATAGAAGATGTGTACACTTTCCTATTTAATGAATTTTATAACAGCGTCTTTACTCTCTTACTTCTGAAGAGATTAAGGGCAAAAGACTAAGTGCGGAGGGCAAGGTTGTTTAAGGCAGGTCATGCACCTTTGGCCTAGATTCTGTGATTTATTCCTTCAACCATACCTGGAAGTGTCCATGTTTGCATATGTGGTGGTATATTTATATTACATGACCCATAATTCTCTCCCTCAGTGGCAATTAGCAGCGCATGTCAGGCTTATGTCAGTAAAATTATATGGTGTGTGCTTTTACTGCAGCAGAGGTTTCTCTGAGGTCTGGAGAGAAAATAGACCAGGAGGGCTGGACACTGAGCATCTGGCCTTCTCTTCTTATTGGAAGCAGTCTACTCACACATCACTTTCTCAGTCAGGGGATTTTTGGCCTTTCCTTTCCCCTACCATGTGTCCATGCTAAAGTCCAGATATATTTATTTGTGCCTGGAACTGGCTGTTCTTTTTAAAAGAGGCCTAAGGAATGTCTTCCTTGCTGATTTCCAGGATTCTAATCTTCATTGTCTAAGCTGGTGGTTTCCAACCCTGGTTCTTGGTTAGAATCACATGCAGCACCTTTAAAACATACCAATGCCTGTGCCTTATCCCCAGAGAGTCTGATTTGATTGGCCTATGGTGTGGTCCAGGCATTGGTAGTTTAAACAGGCTTCCATGTAAAATAGTCATTTTACAGTGGAGAAATCTTAACCAAGTCTTCAAAGTTAACATCACCAGTAAGGAGAGCTATTGATATCATGGGACTGATATCACGGACTGAGAAGGCACAGCATCACTTCTGTGATATTCTTGCCCAAAGTGCAAACCTAAGTTTAATCATGAGGAAACATTAGCTAAGCCCAAACTGAGGGTCATTCTATAAAATGACCAATACTCTTCAAAAATATTAAGATTGTGAAGGTAAAAGAAATTCTGAAGAACTGGCCCTGATTAAAGAGACTGAGGAGACAAAACAACTAAATATATTGTGTGATCCTGGGTTGGATCCTAGTTTAGACAAAGGACATTAGTGGAAAGGGTGACAAAATCTGAATAAGATCTGTAGATTAGTTCACTGTGTTCTATCAATGAAAATTTATTGATTTTGATAATTGTACTGAGGTTATCTACAGTATTAATATTTGAGGAAGAAGAGTGAAGAGTATGTGGGAACTTTGACAACTTTTGGAACATTTTGAATGTTAAAATGTTATGTTAAAATGAAAAGTTAAGAAAAGAAAAGAAAGAAGCTTCCGGGTAATTAATGAGTTGCCAGAGTTGAGAACCACTTGCCTAAGTCATCTTGCCTAATAGTATCAGAATAATCTTCCTGAAATGCTGTTTTGTCCTGTTTCTGACCTTCTCAAAGCGTTCCAGTGACTGCTGTCATCTGCAGGATGAAGTTCAAATTCCTTAGGCTGCCATTCAAAGACCCTGCAGCATGGCCCCAATCTGCTCCCTTGATCTACATAGTAAGACCTGAACCTGCATTTTACTTTTTCAGGTCTGAATTGATTCCAATTATTTTCCTTATTTCTATAATACCCTTGCCCTCTTGCTCAGCCTCCTGAATTATTCTTCCTTCTAAGGCCCATTTCAGATCCTGTCTCATCATTGAAGCCTTTTATGGATATTTCTGCTAGAAGCAGTTATCTTTCTGTTCTTCGAATTCTAGTAGGTAGGATGGTGTGGAGTGAAAACATGAACTTTAGATTCAGAAATATGTGAGTCTGAATCCTGGTTCCATCTTTTCCCAGTTCTTGGATAATGGACAAGTTAATTGACTTCTTGGAGTTTTGGTTTCTCATTTGCAACATAGGGGTAATAGTCCTGATGGCAAAGGGTCACTGTGAACATTAGGTGAGGTGCAGACATAAAGGTCCCCAGCACACAGTAAATTCCATCCTCTTCTTGTGTGTAGCTCAGTGGTCCCTCGAGGGATTGTGGGTGGTGCAAATGCTCTTGTCAAAACTTCCTGTAGAGCCTTTAAAAGATATTTGTGTCTGGTCATCACTCAGATGAGAAACACTCTTGAACTGAATTGAGTACTTGGGGCTTTAAGGAATTCAACTGAGATTCCCCTATCACACCCTTGAACCCAACTCAGTAAATAAGTGACCTCTGGATAGAGGAATGTAACCCAACAGAGGGAGAGGGAGGGACAAATGGGTGTCTAAATGGGAGAAAGCTGTGATGCCTCCCACACCCACCCCTTTTCTGTAAGTCAGACAGCACTGAGGAAGTGTGACTCCCTAGTAAAACTCCTTAAACCATGAGTCCTGCAGAGCAGCCCTTCACTAATCCATTCCCTGCCCAAGTGATATGTACATAAGTGAGTCAGGTGCCCTATGAGTTGAACACTACCCCCTTCTCTGCTCCCTCCACCCACACAACTCAGTGCTGGGTGCTCTGGTTTGGCCCCAGACCCAGGGCTCTAGTTGGTCTAAGAAGACAAGGCCGGGAGGAGCAGGCTGAGAAGGAAGTCAGATGCCAACAGGCATGGAAAGAGGCAGGCGGGGCTGCCATTGTTCAAAGGCCACAAACTCTGGGTGTGCCTTATGACTGTTTCTGCATTTGGAATCTCCTCCCCTTTGTGACTATTGTAGGGACTCTCCATCCTCCTGCTTCCTTCTCATTACACTTTCCTTCCATAGTGCACCCCTTTTATGGCCAGAGAATGACTGTGCAAGTAGTTGACAAATCAGTAAAAATGACTTTTCATGGGGATTGGGAACCTTAACATGTTTCTTCTAGAAAGAGATTGAGGTTCATGAAAGTAAGCTTTTATGAAGGGATGTACAATTGTGAGTGTGGTGTCAAGGAACAGGTGATACTGAACCTCTTAATGTCAAGTTCGTGTGCCTGATGTACAGTAAACCAAACACTGAGACATCGGTGCTTGGAGATGGAGAAAGGTTTATTTGAATTTCTCAAGACAAGAAGGTGGGAGCATAGGTTCTCTCAAATATGCCTTAACAAGAGAGGAAGCAGGGGTTTCTATAAAGCTAAGGGGTGTGGCAGGAGGAGTTTTGGAGAAACAAAGAGGTAATCCGTGTTTCTTTCTTCCAGATAAGCCCCTGGGCAATTTGACTTCTGGGCTTCAGTGGCACCTGGGGGCTGGTTACCTGGTGATCCTTGAACGCGTTCTTTTTCTTCCGTAAAACAAGCTCATAAATCCTTGTAACCTTTGAGTTACCCCTCAGGTTAAATAGGAAAATAGCAAATTGACAAGATTAACTTCTTTTCGTAAGGAAGTCTAAGGGAATATTTACAGTAACCCTTAGGTACCCGGCTTCACAGGTGCCTAAGTGAAGGGCAAGATAGAAAACAAAATGCTGACTGTTTGTTGAGTCCTGAAAATGGAGGAGGCAAAGATCATTCTGGAAGGTGGATTTTATTCAAGAGACCTCAGAAATCTTAGGGTGTCCTCTGACCAGATTAAATTTTTAATATTTATTCGGGTGGGAGATGAGGTAAAATTATAGAGTTGTGTGATTTTGGGTAAATTACTTAACTTCTCTGTCTCAGTTTTTTTTTTTTGTGTGTGAGGTAGATGGGCCCTGAGGTAATATCTGTTGTGAATCTTCCTCTTTTTGCTTGAGGAAGATTGTTGCTGAGCTAACATCTGTGCCAGTCTTCCTCTATTTTGTATATGGAATGCCTCCACAGCATGGCTTGGTGAGTGGTGTGTAAGTCCACGCCCGGAATCTGAATCTGTGAACCCCAGGCCACTGTAGCAGAGTGCAAACTTAACCACTATGCCACCAGGCCAGCCCCAATGTCTCAGTTTTTTTAATCTGTAAAAACGGGGATGATATCACTTATGGGATTTTTTTGTGAAGACTGTGGCTACATTTAAAGCCCCTAGGATCACACATAGTAAGTGTGAGCTATTACAATTCTGGGACTAAGCAAAGGTGCACCCTGGTCATCTAGGATGGGGAGGCATTTTCTAGGCAGGGTCCTGGCAGGCCAGCTGGAGATGAAAATGATAGGGGGAGGCTTAACTTCCAGGAGTGGAAGGGTTGTGTAGTAGTAACTTGTGAACAACACTCTGGAAAATGTCTTAATCCAAGGCAGAGATACTCAGAGGGTGTGTGGCTTCTGTCACAGTTATTATCCCTGGGGGTCTGGGAATGTGTTCTAGAGTTAAATGGTTTTGCTGAAAGTCAAGCCTAGAAACAGGCTTCAGGGGACGTCTTGCAAATAACATTCATCTTGCTAAAGGAATTCCCTCTTGTGGCCTGTGGCACTTTTGTCTCTGTACTATATTTATAAGATGTCAAGAGAAAGATTGAAGAAGGATGAAATAAGGAAATGAATGTATAAATTAACAGGGCAGAATTGGAACTGGCATGTCTGAGTTACGAGGAAGTATATATAAGTTTTAAGTGAACATAAAAGGACTTAAAAAAAAAAAAACCAGAGCTCTCCATATAAATATAGTGGGCTGCCTTGAGTAGATATCAGGCTCCATCCCAAGAAGCATTGAAGCATAATCATCAGAGATGGGTAGTATGGCCTTCTTTGCTAAATGGTTAGACTGAGGTTAGACTAAGCCACTGAAGAGAAAGGAGATGAAGGAGAAAATGGGCAAGGGTGAAAGAAAATGGGATGGCAAAAGGAAAAGATTGAAGCAATGTTTATTGAGGGCTCATCACATATCAGACACTGTGTGTACTACCTTATGTCTTTTTTAAATTGAGGTAACATTGGTTTATAACATTATAAAATTTCAGGTGTACATCATTATATTTCAATTTCTGTGTGGATTACATCATGTTCACCACCCAAAGACTAATTACCATCCATCACCATAACCATGTGCCTAATCACCCCTTTCACCCTCCTCCCTCCCTGCTTCCCCTCTGGTAACCACCAATCCAATCTCTGTCTGTATGTGTTTGTTTGTTGTTGTTATCTTCTGTTTATGAGTGAGATCATATGGTATCTAACTTTCTCCCTCTGACTTATTTTGCTTAGCATAATACCCTCAAGGTCCACCCATGTTGTCACAAATGGCAAGATTTCATCTTTTTTTTTATGGCTGAGTAGTATTCCATTGTATATATAGACCACATCTTCTTTATCCATTTGTCCCTTGATGGGCACCTAGGTTGCTTCCAAGTTTTGGCTTTGTGAATAATGCCACAATGAACACAGGGGTGCATATATCCTTACCTATTTGTATTTTCATGTTCTGGGATAAATACCCAGCAGTGGAATAGCTGGATTGTATGGTAGTTCTATTCTTAATTTTTGAGGGATCTCCATACTATTTTTCCATAGTGGCTGCACCAGTTTGTACTCCCAACAGCAGTGTATAAGAGTTCCTTTTTCTCCACATCCTCTCCAACATTTGTTATTTCTTGTCTTGTTAATTATAGCCATTCTGACAGTTGTGAGGTGATATCTCAGTGTAGTTTTGATTTGCATTTCCCTAATAATTAGTGATGTTGAACATCTTTTCATGTGCCTATTGGCCATCTGTATATCTTCTTTGGAGAAATGTCTGTCCAAATCTTTTGCACATTTTTAAATTGGGTATAGAAGGAAAGTAACTCAACATAATAAAGACCATAGATGACAAACCCACAGCCAGCATCACACTCAATGGGGAAAAACTGAAAGCCATTCCTCTGAGAACAGGAACAAGACAAGGATGCCCACTCTCGCCACTCGTATTCAACAGGGTACTGGAGGTTTGGCTAGAGCAATTAGGCAAGAAAGGAAATAAAAGGTATCAAAATTGGCAAGGAAGAAGTAAAACTCTTGCTGTTTGCAGATGACATGATTCTCTATATAGAAAACCCTAAAGAATCCACCAGAAAACTATTAGAAATAAGCAACAACTACAGCAAATTTACAGGGTACAAAATCAACTTACAAAAGTCAATTGCATTTCTGTACTCTAATAACAAACTAACAGAACAAGAGCTCAAGAATACAATCCCATTTACAATCACAACAAAAAGAATACAAGATCTAGGAATACTTTTAACCAAGGAGGTGAAAGACCTATACAATGAAAACTATAAGACATTGTTGAAAGAAATCGAAGAGGACATAAAGAAATGGAAAAATATTCCATGCTCATGGATTGGAAGCATTAACATAGTTAAAATGTCCGTATTAATGAAAGCAATCAACAGATTCAAAACAATCTCAGTCAGAATCCCAATGACATTGTTCACAGAAATAGGACAAAGAATCCTGAAGTTCATAAGAGGCAATTTTGTACCAGCTTACTTTTGATATTAAAAGTCACTCACTTAACTAAATTCATTCTAATCCCTTTCCAAAGTTTCCTTTTCCATAAACCTCCCATAGCTTTCTATTTCCATTTTAGTTTGTCCCTTGTTCTCTTTTTCATTAAGAAATACCCAGCTTTATTTTGGGACAAAATTTTTTTTTTTCTTTCAACAAAAATGTGTCTCCATGGGGCTGGAACAGTGGTGTAGTGGTTAAATTCATGCACTCCAGTTCGGCGGCCTGGGGTTTGCAGGTTCAGATCCTGGGCACGGACCTACACACTGTTTATCAAGCCATGCTGCGGCAGCCATCCCACATAAAATGGAAGAATACGGGCATGAATGTTAGCCCAGGGACAATCTTCCTCAGCAAAAAGAGGAGGATCGGCAACATATGTTAGCTCAGGGCTAATCTTCCTCACAAAACCCCCCCCCAAAACCTGTCTCCATACCACATACTTTTTCTTACCAAAAACATACATCTTATTTTCCTTGTGTACTGAGATATTTCCCTTATTATTTTGAGTAGCTTTAACTACATATATTAATTAGAATTCTTAACCCTTAGAAACTTTAATTACTATGAAAAGTGAGAAGTAAGCAATTGTGAACTTTTACATTAGCATTCTGTGCATTGGCAGACTTATATATGCTTTTTATGATTTCTAGAAACATGTGCTGTCTCATCGAAAATTTCTCAGTGTGGCATGTTTACTGATAGACCCAAATATTTTTAATCCTGTGTAAAAGGAGCAAAAAGCAGACAGAGCTATGTTCAGTAATTAATGTTTTACTATTTTATGTTATCTGGAAATGATCTAGATATTTAATGAATTTCCCATCATCTAATTTAATAAGGAAAACTCTAAAGTTTCAAGTTACCAAATGGATTTGGGAAGCTGTTTTTAAGTACACATACCATAAAACATAATTATTGCACCCAAAAATTCTTATTTCATTAACATCTATATAATTCATTTGTTCTTAACAATTATACTTAGATTATTCATAAAAATTTCATGAGACATTAAAGCAATAAGCCATTATCTTAAGTTATTTGTTTCTTGCTGACAAATTTTATAACAGAGATAACGTAAACTTATTTGACTAATAACCCAGGTAGAATAAAAGTTGCATTATATCCAATGCTGATAACTCTGAAGACATGCCATTTTAATTAAACCAACAAAGTTAAACATGCTTTTATTTACCAAAGTTAGTTGGTTAGTTTCTATTATATTTAGAAATAATTTATATAAGTGCTTACTTTAAGTCTACTGTTTTAGATTAAATCTACTGCTGTTTTAGATTTAATTTTGATGATACCACCTGGAGGTAGAAAAATACCATATCTATCTCTCTATCTATCTATCTACCTATCTATCTATCATCTATCTACAGACATAAACAGAGATCTTACGGCATTTATTTTAAAACTTCAGCCATGAATCAGGTACAATGCAAAACTCACTAGTTTATAAATAATTGTGTCTCTAGCAGATGGAACAAGTTAAGGTTACCTGCTTAAAAGCTTTCTTTGTTAATATTTGTGGAGAAGAAGACTTTTAAGATTTATATTTACCCTTGACAAGTAATCTTAAGGAATTAGATCTGGGGCAAGAGAGCCTTTCTAGCAGTTTGCATTTTAATTAATTAATTAACTTTTGCAGAGGGAGATTCACCCTGAGCTAACATCTGCTGCCAATCTTCCCCTTTTTGTATGTGGGCCACCACCACAGCACGGCCACTGACAGATGAGTGGTGTAGGTTCATGTCCGAGAAGCAAACCCAGCTGAAGCTGAGTATGCCAAACTTAACCACTAGGCCACCAGGGCTGGCCCACAGTTTGCATTTAAAATGGTCAATTTTCTTTCTTTTTTTCCCTTTAACCTCAGGCTTTATTGACTGAGCTAGCCAGGCTGTCTCGGCAATTGTGGGCTGTTATCTCCTGGGGTGTTTCTATTCCAAGACATAGTAAAATTTACAATTTCAAAGGGCAGAGAGAAAAAAAATGCAAGTTTTTCCCCCATGGAGTTTCAGAGTAATTGCTTTTTAAATTTTTCCTGCTTTTCTTAAGTGCAGGACAATTGTACTTTCAATGTCCTGATTTTGACTTTTTTTGTGTGTGTGTGAGGATGATTAGCCCTGAGGTAACATCTGTTGCCAATCCTCCTCTTTTTGCTGAGGGAGATTGGCCCCGGGCTAACATCCATGCCCATCCTCCTCTACTTTATATGTGGAATGCCTACCACAGCATGTCTTGATGAGTGGTGCATAGATCTGCGCCCGGGATCTGAACCCGTGAACTCTGGGCCACCGAATCAAAGTGTGTGAACTTAACTACCATGCAATTGGGCCAGCCCCTGATATTTTTAATATAGCCAATTTAAAGGATCCATCATCTGGCTATTGATGAGTAGGATCTTAATAGTGACTTGAACCAGTAAGTTTTTATATGGCTTAGCCAAAGACACGAAGTATCTCCAGAGGAGAGTGCAAAGGATGCAGTCCTCACAAGATCCAGAAAGTTTACTCCCAAAGCGCAGTCTAAGAAAGCAAAGGCTTTCATTGCACAGGTGATAAGGATGGTGTAGTGAAAATGATGTCTCCATTCTCCCATGGGAACGTGGTACGCCTCCAGTCACAAACCTGCTAGTTTGTGACACCAGGCAGGCACTACTGGAATGGGACTTTTACAGCACTAACAAACAATGAAAGTTAAGAGGACAAAAGCACCTTATGGACTGGAACCCCTTATGACAAACTCCCCTGAGAACTGGCACAGCCAGACAGAGAGCTCTTTGTGACTTTATGTCTCAGAACTCCAGTCTATTCAACTGACCACCAGGTGCACTCTGGTAATGCACCTTCTGGATGATGGAAGCCAGAGAAAATATTTTCACTGGTCACAAAGCCAAGCTCTCAGGACATACAACAAGATGGAAGGAAAAACCTCATTCTGTTTTTACATAAAGGACCCACAGCAAAGTTTGTCTAAATAGATGCCAGTCTGGTGAGAACCATAAAACTCAACAGTCTGTGAGACTGGCTTGAACAGCAGACTTATAAAGGGCCTGTACCTGCTGTCCTGTCTATGGTTCTTCATCCTTATAAAAAATGACACAACAAAGGCAAAGGAAAACAATGACCATCTCTGGGAGGAAAGGTTCAACCAAAATCAAGAGTACTCATCCAAATTTACTAGAGTCGCTAGGCCCTAGGGAACCAATTCCACAAATATTTTCTGCTAATGTAAATTTAGAGAGAGACAAAAAAAGAAGCTCTCACCACTTTCACACTCATCAGACCCTGCAGACAGAGATCTGGGAGGCTGACATGGTAACAAAGCTTACCTTTTTGCCTGCTTCTGTGTCAGACATCCCAGGATCTCTCAGGTGCAGCAGTCACAGAGAAAAAGCAGTTTCCCAGCTGGTGATTCTCCTGGCTGGCTCACCAAAACTGTCAGGGTGGAGGAAATTCCTCTCTCTACATGTCCAGCGTTCTTATGACTGGACTAATAATAAAATTGAAACAAGCCCAGATTAACAGGAGAAAAACCAATTTAATACATTTGTGTGGGACATCATAGAAAAAAATGATGCTCAGAGAGTGAACAGAGAAGGCAGTTTATGTATCTTTGTACACAAAGAATCAATACATTTCTGAGGATTTGACAGGACAAAGAAACTTAGGTTTGGGTACTTAATTAGTGAGGATTTGAGCAGAGTTTTGGCTTGAGGTAGTAAATTAGTAAAAGTAACAAAGTTTATTTGTACAGGCTTCCCGGCCCTAAATTCCCTAGCTCTCGTGATAAGGATGTATCTATCTCCTGGTGCAGGGAGAGTACCTTTCACATGGGAGATTTATTTCCTGCTTTTAAGGGGAACAGAGAGAGGCGGGTCAAAACTTTATATCAAACAAGTAACTTTAATTCAAAACATTCAACATACCACTGTTGGATGTTTTGAGATGGCCTGCCCTGGGCCCCAGTAGGAGTCGCTTCAAGATCTTTGGGAGAGCATGCC
Organism: Tapirus indicus; assembly: GCA_031878705.1. Taxonomy (NCBI): domain Eukaryota; kingdom Metazoa; phylum Chordata; class Mammalia; order Perissodactyla; family Tapiridae; genus Tapirus; species Tapirus indicus. The sequence goes on along the minus strand of CM062926.1, from coordinate 17,415,505 downwards.
ATCTGAGTTTGCTAAGGGGAAGGGCAGGAGAAGGAAGGATGGTAGAGGAACAGCTTGTGCAAGGTCAGGAAGGAAAAATGATAGACTTGGTCCTGAGGGTAAGCATGAGACTGTCCTTCAATCTAAATGGTCCATCACTTCAGTGGATCACACCCAAAGGAATGAATCTCTAGGCATCAAGGAATATGGTCAGAAACCTTTTCTGGGGGGAACCAAGACATTCTGGCAACTCAAACACATCAGGTAGCTTTGGACTTGCTGGCTGAGGAGAATGTGCTTGTTGTGAAATATTTGTTGTTTAAGGATCAGGCTTTTCTGCTTTTTCCCTCCTCTCACTTCTTGCAGCACTGAGGTGGGCAGGGCCCTCATCACCAAATAGGTCCCCTGTATTTTGTAGGAGGGGTTGTATCCTTTGTTGAGGGGGGGATGTGTAACTCTGAGATTTTCATTTTTTCTTTCACCAGCAATTAGGGAATGATGGAATGATGGCTGCTTTCTCTAGTAATCATCTCATAATGGAGCCATCTAAATCTTGTCTTGATTCCTCTACCATCTAGGGAACCAGGCCTTTTCCTGGCCCTCCTAGATACTGGGGGACTCAGAGGTCATGCAAAACACTGTGAGGGGAAAAAAAAAAAAAACCACAATAACAGCAAAAACCAAAAGCCAGGGGTGAGTCAGAGCTGTTGTAACTGCCTCTATTTTCTTTTTCTTTCTTTTTTTTTTTTTTGTGAGGAAGACCAGCCCTGAGCTAACATCTGTCACCAATCCTCCTCTTTTTGCTGAGGAAGACTGGCCCTGGGCTAACATCGGTGCCTGTTTTTCCTCTACTTTATATGGGACGCTGCCACGGCGTGGCTGATGAGCTGTGCATCGGCAGGCGCCTGGGATCCGAACCTGCGAACCCTGGACTGCCAAGCATGGACTAAACCACTGCGCCACCGGGCGGCCCTTGCCTCTATTTTCTTAAAGTATGTGTTCCTTTCTCCTTTCCTCCTCTCCACCCTGGTATTTTAGGGCCAAGTCCTGATCTCTAGGCACAAAGCTAGTTTCCTTGCTCCTGCTATGACTTGGTTCTACCCACCAAGATAATGGGCCTATTTTTTTCTATAGTCAAAGGCCCTTGTGTTTGGCCCTAGGAGTTTCACCCCGAACTTGTGCCAAAGCTCAAGCCTTCCTGTTCTGTCCCTTCCAGGTCATCTTGGAATCTGCAGGCTTGTGGGTGGGGTAGGGGGTCATGAGTTGTGATCAGGGAAAGGAAAGGTTGTGGGAATTCCAGACAATTGTGCTTGGGAGAGTCTTCTAGGCCTTTTGGCAGAAGAAGCAGAATTGTGGGCCAAGACACCTGGGTCCTGGTGCTGGTGACGAGGCTTTGACCTTGAATGAGTAGATTTGTTTCTCTAGGCCCTAGCTTTGCCTGTTGCACAATGAGGAGCGTTGACTACATGAACTCAAGCCCTACAGCTTGAATGTCCTGGCCACGCATTGTCTTTCCTCTTCCTCATTGGAAATCTGTATCATCCCGTCAGGGCCCGAGGATCCACCATCAAACACAATAAATTTGGCTAATGTCTGTATGAGAGGGGACCAACTGTCATGTATCATGTACCCAGTTGGATGGCCTTTTAGGCTAGAGTGGAGTGGGTGGATCTTTTTGGCCTGGTCTTATTTTGGGGCTCTCTTTAGTAGCTGGAGGAGTGGGGTCCAGCCAAATTGTGAAAGTCTTGACTACTAGCCTAAGGGGTCTGGACTCTTGTGAGTGGGGATCTACCAGAAGCTTTAAGTGGGAAGTGACCTGGTCAGATCTATGTTTCAGGACACACACTCTGGCAGCTAGTTTGGTGGGAGAACTGTGGCTGTGGAGAGTCCACATGAGAGTCTGAGATCTGAACTGGGAGATCAGAGGGCATGGAGAGCATGGGACAGGAGAGCCATTTGAAGAATTGGCAGGCTTTGGTGAGTGACCAGAGAGCAGGAGGTGGTGATGAGGAGGCCTGAAGATGATTCAGAGCTGTGTTTAGTTTGGGCTCCTGGGTATATCAGATATCATTAGCCCTGAGATAAGGATGAGGGATTGGTTGGCTAGAGATTGAGATGCTAAACTCAGCTTTGGATGTTTACATACGATGCCTGTGGACTCTCCAGGTGGAAATACTGTATGGACATTGGGAAGAAGCCCTAGAAGGAGGCTGGGGCTGCTGTGAGTAAGTGGTGGGTGCCAAGATGGAGAAGAGGGAGTGAGTCTAGAGTCTGTGCCTATGGGATGCTGCTCAGCCTGGTCTTCTTGTCACAAGCCACAGGGCTGAGTTCTACTCTTTAACCTCTTCTCTGTTGATCAGAGTGACTTTTCAGGGTTTTGGCCCAGATAGATATTCTTAGCCTGGGGGTCACCTATTAATTGCCTAAAGGAAAGGAAGGACTTTTGGAGAAAGTAATAGAGAAGAGCAGGCAATCAAAACACATCCTATAAAACACTTTAACATTCATTGTAAAATGGAAAAGCATGATATAAATTTAATGTTTTGTTGAGAGCACCATGTCCACAGGGAAGAAAGGAAAATGGTGAGAGTAGGAGGGCAAAGGGGAAGAAGTAACTTAGAAGGATTAAGCTAATAGCTAGGTTACTAGATCTAGAAATCTCCTTGGAAGGCTCCCTATTGCTTAAAAGTTACTTGACCTGTCAATTTCTTGGGAGTAATGAATTTTATATGTACACATTGCAACATAACATACTAATAGCCAAAAAACATGGTGTGCTTACTAATTATCATACAACTGACAACTAGTGCAACTAAGTGCATACTAATAGAACTAGTAATAGCCAACAAATACTGTGTGATTACTACGTGCCAGGCAGTATGCTAAACACTTTAAATGACTAGATTGCCTCATTTGATCCTCACAACAGCACACGCAGTGGGTACTTTTATTAGCCCCATGTTACAGATGAGGGGACTAAGGTGTAGTCACTTGCCCAGGCCCTTGCAGCTTGTGTGTTAGAGCCAGAATTTGAAGCAGGCTACCTGAGGGACTCCATAGTAGGCGCTCTTAGCCTCTCAGCAGTCCAGTGGGGGAAGTGACATGGTAGGACTTCTCATAGATGGTTCTCAGACTATCTGTGTCAGAATTATCTGGGATGTTTGTTAAAAATTGAGATCTATAAGTCTCACCTTGGACCAATCAAAAGCAGAATTTCTCAAACACTGATATTTGAGACTTATTGAGTTGGGGTTGGGTGTCTGGGTTCTGGAAGGCAATGGAATCTTGGCTTCTCTAGTCACCCACAGTTTGGGTCTTGTCCCTCTGAAATCAACAGTGTAGTCTATGCTTGCTTTCTTTCTCTGGGCTATTGAAGGGGTGCATTCCGCTCCGAGAATGGGTGAAATCATGCTGACGTTAATGCTGGAGGAGGCATTTTGAGGCATCGTCTTTTATTTACATTTCCCTTTCATCCTTCATTTGCTTCTCTCCCCTCTGTACCCTCGCCCCACCCACTCCCCCTCATGGGTCGGTTCACTTCTCTGCCTGTGCCCTGGTTGGCTTACCACCTGGGTGGGACAGAGATGGGGGAGGGCAGGGGAACATGGTGTGATTTGGTGTCAGTGTGGGACTTGCCCTGGGAGAGGAGCAGTTGCCCTGTGCTTCCTCTCAGGCCCAGCCAGGCTCTCACACGGAAGGGGAGCTTTCCATGAAGTGTAGCTGCTTCCTGCTGAGAGCAGTGGTGGGGAGAGTGGAGTTGCAGCCTGGGATGTGAAGTGGAAATCGCGTCACCCACAGCAGTGGTCTGCACATGTCTACATCTTTTCTGAAATGGAGGGTTAATCTCCAGAAGGGCTCAGAACCAGGCGATGGAGAAAAATAGGAGGAAATATGAATCTTTCTCTCATCCACTATCAGGTTTGAAGGGCTGATCCACTTACACCCTCTACCTTGAGTGAGGACAACGGAGAGTATTTTGCAATTCACTCTTGGGGCTGTTCACACACTGTGGCCTTGGGGAGATCCAGAAGTGGGGGGAGGGCCCTGGGCTGGGAGTGAAGAGAGCTGGTTCTATGTCAGCTAAGCTACCAGTTTCCTTTGTTACCATGGGAAAGTCACTCACCCACTCTGGACTTAAGTTTTCTTATCTGAAAATTGTTGGATTTGGGTGATATCATCTTTCATGTTTCTTCTTGCTCTCAAGTTGTGATTCTATGATTAGCAGCAGGGAGGCGGCAGGTGTGGCAGAGCCCTGAATGCTTCTTTTTTTTGTCTCATGTGCCTGCCTTCCCCTGAATGAGCCAGCTGTGAGTTCTGTTGGCGTCTCCTCTTACACAGCTCTGTGTTTCAGTGGCCTGAAGATGCCCAGTGTGGGTGTGGTGAGGAGACGCTCTTGCCCCTCGGGAAGGAGGGCCTACTTGGTAGGTTCCCTGCCATCGCACAGACTTCTCATGTTTTCGTATAATAGGACTTCCCTCCCTGTTCTCCCACCTTCTCCACAACCTACCCCTGAGCATCACATTCAGTTTCCAGAGTGGGCTATGATTTTTCAGTAACTTTCCTGGCTGTTTCTTGTCTGTGGGTCCCTGAAACAAATAGCAGGAAATTCTCATAGCCATTGGGGTCTTTGCTTCTTGTTTTCCTCTTTCCCCATAGAGCCTGACATAACACACAGGACACAGAGAGACACATTTGCATGGTCTAGCTCCCAGCATTCACATATGGTGAAGGGTGTGGTGGGGTTATATTCTTAATATTGTCTGGGGGCCTGCATAACACATAGATGGACCCGTGTGGTGTCCTAATGTCTTTTGTGTTGCTGCCACTTGAGAGTTTAGAGTGGCTGCTATAAATGTGCACGAGTGTACTACCTGTGCCTGTGTGTGTGCGTATGGGTCAGAGTGTGCGGTTAATGGCGGTTGATGCTGAGGGGAAGTAATTCAGGAGTTGGGTTTGTCTCTTTATGTTTCTGCTTTTGTGCAATGTACTGGTAACTTGTGTTGTCAGAGGGCTGATTCAAAAGATCTTAGAAATTTCCTTAATCTGATCTGAAATTCACCTTGTTTTATTCTTGGGTGTGTAATGTGTGAGGGTGTGGGGAGGTGGAGGATGAAGCACCACCTTCCTGAACAGTCTGAGGTCAGTTCTCAGAAACTAGATGTTGATTGTATAGCCATCACCACTCTTGGATTTGTGAGTAGGACCCAGAGGGTTTGAGAGCTTCTGTGGCAGAATTATCAACCTGTTCTGGGAATATTAGAGGCACGTTGACAAGCTGGAAACAGGTCAAATTTGTGGCTTATTTCTATCCAATATTTAGGCATTCCGACCCTTAAAAACAATTTAATTTTACTGATACTGTCACATACCTACCAAGTGCCAGTTGCTGAATTTTCAAAGATAAATGAAATTCAATCCCTATCCTCATGAGCTAGTGGTTGGTTTTTCCTTAAACAAGGCTTTCTGGGCCTAATTCCCTCAGTACCCAACTCTCTCTCTGTAGTAGCCTCTGGGACTCTCAGAACCAGACAGGCGAGGCAAGATGCTGGAGCGGCTGATGGAGGACAGTGGGGCGGGGGTCCAGCCCTTGCACTTTCTGACTCTCCTTTTCGGGAGCACAGGGGCCATGGGAAGTAGGAAGTAGGAAACTGGTCTCCTTAGGGAATGCTGTGGTAGGTAGTGTGGTGAGGATGGCAGCTCTGATTGTCCCTCGGCTATCTCTTGTCTCTCATCTCCTCAGGCTACTGCCCTCCAGCATTCCCAGAGATGGAGTATATCCTTGGGGGGACTGGAAAGAGGATTTGTTAGCTACTCTTAAGAACATTGCGGCGAGAAGGCAGGGCAATTTGAGGCCTTGTGGAATTGTCTCTAGGGAACTACAGTTATTTCACTCTGTTCAGACCAGGAGGTTGGGCAGTAGCTAAGGGCGGGGCAGAGAGAAAGATGCTCAAAAATGCTCAGACCAACTGGTGCCAAGTCTTTTCTAAGGCTCCCATACTAAGCTCGTATCCCCTCTGCTGTACAGTATCCCTTCTGCCATACCGAAGCACTAAGTCAGCTGGGATGGAACTCCACCTCTCTGTTGAAATCCCATTCTGCTAAGGCTTCATGATGCCCCCTTGTGACTACTTTTCCCCTTCAATACTGCTTTGATATTCATTTCGGCCGGATGTCACTTGTGTAAAATGACTGGGGGGAGGGTGAGTGAAATTTTTCCAGACCCCACGTTCTTAGGGTTAGCTCTGGGCCCTGCACGTGTCTACTTCTCCAGGATGACCCCGGGAACTTACTGCTAACCTGGGTCCTATTGTAGCTCTTGCACCAGCCCAGCTGCTCCCTAAATACAGTTTAGTGACAGAAAAACAGAGAAAGAGAGAGACAGAAACAGAGAGAGGAGAGACAGGGAGAGGCTTCAAGCACTGGGATGTGTCAAGTGTCCATGTGCCTTTGGAGTCAGGTAGACCAGACCTGGATTTAAATCCTCACTTTGTCCTTTATTAACTGGGTGACCTTGGCAAGTGACTTAAGCTCTGTAGGACTCAGTTGCTACATCTGTAAAAATGGAGGGGATGCCCACATAATAGTTGTGATAATAGCTAATATGTGTTGAGCACTTTACACCTACTAATTCAGTTAATCCTCATACATTTCTAGGAATTAAATCCTAGTGTAGTTGTCATTTTTCAGATGAGGAAACTGAGACAAAGAGAAGTTATTTATCAGGCCCAAGTTAATGAAACTTGTAAGCGCTGGAGCTGGGATTCTGAACTTTACATTCTGTGTCCTTGACTACTGCACTAGACTATGTAGTTCACAGAATGTTAATAGGAATTAATTGAGGTAAGCATCTGAAGCACCTGGGATAGTGCTTGGCACACAGTAGGCACTGAGCAAATGGTAGTTGTGACCAACAGAGCTGAGAAGCCTGCTTACACATGGGCATGTGGAAGATGTGGCCCTGGGTCAGGGTGAGACAGGAGAAACATGGGTCCTCTTGCCGACCTGGGGGTTTGCACAGTGTCAGGGCTTCTTCCAACCCAGCTCTGTAGGACAGGGCTTATTGGCAAAAGTCTTGTCCTTGCCATCCCAAAGTTGCCTGGCAGGCCCCAAAAGGAAAACACAGGAGCTGAAACTGGGTGGCTGTAGGGAGGATTCTCCCTCCCAGTGAGCCAGTTGCTCAAGAATCACTTTCCTGACTCTGCTTCAGAGGAATCTGGCTTTTCATTCCTGACGTCTTACCCATTTGGTCAGGGCTCCCAGATAAGTTACCTGTGGAAAAAAGTGGGGCTGCTGCCTAGATTGGCACAGGGTGAAGGGTTAATGCCAAGAAGCTCAGGAGACCCTGCAGGGACCCAGGAAAACCCAGATGTGGGCTTCAGAGGAGGGAGCATGAAGCTGGCTCTGTTTCTCTGTTGTGTGTATCTTGGCTCTCCGCCTGGCCCTGGGAACGTCTCCATCAGCAGCGAACAGTTCTACCACACCTGCCTCACGCCAGCCAGTGGCTGGGCTAGAGGCAGCACAGCTTATGGCCAAAGGCTTTTGGAGGCTGAGGGATTCCTGGATTCCCATGATGGCTCTGCCACTTTTTAGTTGTATGACTTTGGCCATTTATTCATCTTCTCTGAACCTTGGTTTTCTCATCTGTGAGCAAATTGTGAGGATCAAGTGAAATAACATACACAAAGCACCTAAAGCAGCAACTTACATGCTGTAGGTGCTCAGTAAACATTGTGAGTCACAGGTGGGTGCAGTGGGGGATGTGGAGAAATAGAAAATACAATCCCTCGTCTTTAAGGAAGTTATAGTCTGGGTTGGGGGAGAGGCAGTAAGACAGGTAACCATATAGATCACAACATCAGGACTGCATGTTCTATAACACAGGTCAACAGGTGTAACGGACAGTGAGAGCTTTGGGAGCTCAGGGGTAGGGGAGCTGCCCTATGGGCTAAGCTGGTCAGAGAAGGCTTCCTAAACAAGTGCACCTTGTGAATGTGCAGAGGTTTGAGAGGAAGGTGGAGGGACATTCCAGGAAAACATCTGAGATGAGGCCAAACAGCATAAGTTCAGAGGATGGAGAAGAAACCAGTTGGATTAGAACCAAGGGTTTGTGGGGGAGAGTAGAGGGAGATGAGGTTCAATAGGTAAGTTGGGTCCATTGTGAAAGGCTTTGAATGGCACTCTAAGGAGTTTGGGATTTATCTGAAGATTTTTGAGGAGGGAAATGACATTAGTATTATTACCTTGATTCAGTCACTTATTCTTTCAACCTCTCTAGGCCTTAGATCCCTCATCTTTAAAGTAAGGAGTTTGGACCATGTGATTATAAAGGAGTTTCACTAGCTAAGGAGTCTATGATTCTATGATCCAGGAAGATTATTTTGACAATAAAATGCAGAATTGGTTGGAAGGGGAAAACTGGAGGTAGAGTTATTATTTAGGAAGCCAGTGCAATATCAGGCATGAGGTTTCTTACTGCCGCTTGTAAGAGACTCCAGGTGTAGGTGGGGAGGGTCTTTATGTACGTTTTAGGGACTTTGACATTATAACTCTCTAACAATTTGAGTTCTGCAAGATGCCTCTCCAGGAGACACCTGCTCTTGGGGCAGCTGGAGAAGTAGGGAAATTGGTAAACTGTTCTGGGAAAGGAGTGAGTATTCGGTGGGCTTCAGGTTTATATCATTCCTGTTCTGCAATAAACTGAGAAGAGCAAAAATAACAGGCATTCCTTATTGTTCGTCTTTAGATGTTGTGTAGAGTTTTCCAATTTTCAAAACAGTTTCACAGGCATTATCTCATTTGCTTCTCCCCAGAGTCTCCTGAGGGAGGTTAGGCAGGTGCTCCCTCCATTTTTTGGTGAGGAGAGGCTGTAATTTCTGAGTGTCTCAAATCTAGGCCTCCTCATTCTAAGTGCAGTTAACTTTCTCTGCTCCACATTCCTCAGACAACCAATAGGAGCTCACTTCTTCTATTAATTAATTAATTCAACTCAAATTTATTAAATACCTAATATCCATGAAGTACTGCACTTATTTGAGGTCCACAGAGGACATGTATTTAAGAAAAAAAATTTTTGCTGATTGTAAAAGCAATACATGCTTATTATAGAAATTTTGTAAAGTAGAGGAAAACATTCCTCTAATTGCACCACCTGCAGACATAGATATGTTTAGATTTTTAATTTTTTTTGCTGAGGAAGATTCACCCTGAGCTAACATCTGTTGCTGATCTTCCTCTTTTTGCTTGAGGAAGATTCACCCTGAGCTAACATCTGTGCCAGTCTTCCTCTATTTTGTATGTGGGTCGCTGCCACAGCATGGCTGATGAGTGGCGTAGGTCTGCACCCAGGAACTGAACCTGGGTCGCTGAAGTGGAGTGCGCCAAAATTAACCACTTGGCCGTGGGGCTGGCCCCTGTTTCGACTTTTTTTGTCCTGTGTTTCTACTTATTGAGATCGTACTATGTATATGATTTTGTATACTGATTTTTTTCACTTGCTAAGAATTTTTTCATATTAAAAATTTACAAACATTTAGAAAATGACCATATAACATTATCTTAATGGATAATTCATGACTTAATAATTTCCCTATTATTGGACATGTGGGTTTTTCCAATTTTTAACTCTTTTAAATTTTGCTGTGATAAACATCTTTTTGCATTAAGTTTGCATTGCATTTCTAGTTATTTCCTTGGCTATATCTCTGAAAGTGAATAAATAATTTGGTGAAAGGAGTTACTGGTCTCTTGATAAATATTGCCAAATTGTTTTCTCAAAACTTGTTAGAATTATCTGTACTTCCATACACATTATATCAGTTGGGGTAAAGGGTTTTGAAATGGGAAAAGAACCTGTTTTCTATTGTTTTGGCAAGGATGGACATGAGGAAGACCTCGGGAAGGTGGAACCTGCCACTGGAGCCTGGCTCAGATGTTGCCCTTAGTGAAAAATATTAAAATACCCTAAAGGATAGAACCATCCTTGACAAAGATCAGGCTAAGATATATTTTCCAGAAAGGTTTGTGTTTGTTTAGAAAAAAAAAAAAGGGGTGAGTGTCAGGCAGCAGAAGAAATCCCAGGGTCTCAAAATTGGAGTGTTCTCTAGGTAGGGCAAAGGAGTCTGCTGCTGGGTGTGCTCAGGTCAGGCTAAAAGTCAGGAGAGGAGCCGAGAAGGTAGAAAGAGAAGGGCTTTTCTTTCCTTGTAGTCAGGATCTGCTAACATTCAGCATTGCCCAGGTTTAGTGAAAGAGAGTGAAAAGTAAGTTAGGCCAGACCCTTGGGGAGCTGGTTAGGGGCCTGAGGAGCTGGATCTGTTGTCCAATTTCAGACCTAGGCACGTGGTATCCAGTGAGAATTCTCTGGTTAGGCTTCAGTTATCCTTGGTTGAAAGTTTCTGTCTTTTCTGTGTGTGTGTGAGGAAGATTAGCCCTTAGCTAACATCCACTGCCAATCCCCCTCTTTTTGCTGAGGAAAACCGGCCCTGAGCTAACATCTGTGCCCATTTTCCTCTACTTTATGTGGGATGCCTGCCACAGCATAGCTCGATGAGCAGTACATAGGTCTGTGCCTAGGATCTGAACCTGCAAACCCCAGGCCACTACAGCAGAGCACGTGAACTTAACCACTACGCCACTGGGCCAGCCCCAAAACTTTCTGTCTTTTTTTTTGTGTGTGTGAGGAAGATCAGCCCTGAGCTAACATCCATTGCCAATCCTCCTCTTTTTGCTGAGGAAGATTGGCCCTGGGCTAACATCTGTGCCCATCTTCCTCTTCTTTATATGAGATGCCACCACAGCATGGCTTGACAAGCGGTGTGTCAGTCTGCTCCCAGGATCCGAACCTGCGAACCCTGGGCTGCCAGAGGCGGAGTGCGGGAACTTAACCGCTATGCCACTGGGCCGGCCCCTTCTTTCTGTCTTTTTAAAAAATGCTTTTGTATTTTTTCGTTTCTTGTTCTTGTTGTTAGTTCCTACTGGAAGATTAGTCAGTCTTGGCTGAACTAAGTAGCAAAGATTCATTCCAACCTAGCCAGCATAACTAGGGTGGTTGGAAGAGCAACTCTAGAAAATAGGTGATGGCTGTCCCATAGCCCTTTATATATTTAATAGCACCTATTGTGTTGTCATTATGCCTTGTTCTTTATCTGAGTGTGTACTTAATTTCTCACACTCCTCTGAAAACAATTTAAGGATAGAAACTGAATCTTTGTTTCTGATTTTTAAAGTATCTGGCAAGATACTACTTACATTATAGGTACTCAATAAAGATTTATTAAATTGAAGACTTGTCTCACACATGGATTCCGCTAAGTGCTTGATACTTTTCATTCATTCGTCCATCTCTTAATAAGTATTTAGTTTCCTAAATACTTATTTAGGAAAGTGCGTACTAGACAATAAGCATTATATTAGGCACTGGATATACTAATGGGAATAAAAACTAAGGGTTTTAGTGACCCTTAAGGAGCTCATTACAGTATGGAATGACTAATGTTGTGATTGAGGGACAGATGGGTGTTATAGGAGCACACAGGAGGGTCTCCTAAGTCATCCTGAGATGAGGGTGGAAGTGCTGAGATCAGTAAGAGAAGGATTTTTTCTTTTGTTTTTTTTTCAGAGCTAAATTCTAAAGGAGGAGTGAAAATGAGGGAAGGGCCTTCTAGGCAGAGGCGGTAATGTGTGTTAAGTCAGTGATGTGAGGTATTACCTATATTCAGGGAAGTGCAAGTAGTTGAGTATGTTGTAACAGAGAGTACAGAGGGATGGTGGTTAGAAATAAGGAGGGAATAGATTATGAAAAGCCTGGCATGCTAGATGAAGAAGTTTGGACTTTATCCTCAAGGTGATGGAGTGCAGCATGTAGATTTTGGGCAGGGCATTGACATGATCAGATTTGTGTTTTAGGGAGATCACTTTTTAAAAAAAATTTTTCATTTTTATTGATGTCTTAATAGTTTATAACATTGTGGGGTTTTAGCTGTACATTTTTTTTTGTCCGTCACCATGTGGATGCATCCCTTCACCCCTTGTGCCCACCCCCAACCCCCCTTCCCCTTGGTAACCACCAACCAGTTCTCTCTGTCTGTGTGTTTGTTTATATTCCACATACGAGTGAAATCATGCGGCATTTGTCCTTCTCTCTCTGGCTTATTTCACTTAACATAATACCCTCTAGGTCCATCCATGTTGTTGCAAATGGGACAATTCTGTCTTTTCTTGTGACTGAATAGTATTGCATTGTATATATATACCACATCTTCTTTATCCACTCATCAGTCGAGGGACACTTGGGTTGCTTCCACTTCTTGGCTATAGTGAATAATGCTGCGATGCATAAACCTCTTGGGATGGTTGATTTCATGTCCGTTGGGTAGATGTAAGGAGATCACTCTTGACTATCAAAGTGCAGAACAAATTGGATCGATGAGTAGGGGGAAGATGAGCTAAAACTGGAGCAATTTAGTGAGGGAAACCCCAGGAACAGGATAGGTTGAGTTAGCTGTGATTGCTGCTTCCTTCTTCTCTAGGATACTCCTTTCCATGTTTAGGGACCATGTCTCTAGGACCTACCTCAGCATCTGGTGAACAGGAGGCACTTAAGAACTGCTTCTTGGATATCTCAATCCTGTTTGTATCTCCCAAGCCTAGCACAAAGCCCGATACATGGATGTGCATGGTACCTGTTGGTTAGCTCCTAGTTAGCAGTGGAGTAGTAGTTGGTTACCTGTTGGTTAGCAGTGGCTTGTGCTAGCAGTCACTGAGCACTGATTTGAAAGTAAGGTGGGTACCCTTTTTCCTGTGATCACAAATCAGTCAAAATTGCTTTCCAGGTTAGAACTGACCTTGAAGATATTTTTCGCATGGCCCTTCTCAAGATGTCTCCAAAGACATTCTCCGTCTTATGATGTCTTTGTTCCAAAGTAAACAGTGGGTTCCTTTAGGGCAGGAAGCATATTTGTATTTTTCACAGTGCATGATCCATAGTAGGTGATGCTAGATGTTTGTTTCCTGAATTTGAAATGTATTGTTTTGGACTTGAAATATGTTTCATGAAATATGTTATAAAGGTTGTTTAGGTACTGATTTACCCTCAGAAGCCTTTTAAATCTATAGCCCAACAGGGGTAATGGGGCATATCCAAGGCCTGAGAAGGAGAGGCACTCCAGGGAATGGGAGAAGTTAGCAGAATGGGAAGTAAGTTACTTCTCAGAAATATTTAGCAGTTGAACTGAAACAATTTCAGAAAGGTTCTGGGCCAAAGGTTGTAGGTTCTTAGAAAGTCCGATTAGGGAGATTGGGAAGCTTTGGTTTCCCTTTACCACCTACCATTATACAAATGGCTTTCCTTTTTCCTCTTGCACTTTATACTACAGTTGAATGAGATAACTCACCATGTTTTCCTGATTCTTTGCCTTTTATGTTTCTTTTCTTCATTAGGAATGTCTTCCTCCTTTATGCCATTATCATTATCCTTCAATTCCCTGCTGAAATGCTACACTCTTTCTATGGAAGCCTGTGGAAGAAATAGTCTCTTCCTACCCTGAACATCTCAACTTTTAGACTCCTTCATGGTACTTTATGTTATCTACTGGAATTGTGTATGGGTTATCATATATAAGTAATTTAGCTATGTGTATTCCATAGCAGAGGGCCTTTAAAAGTTGAATTAACAAGGTGGCTGAACTGTATTACTAACTTAGTGTGATGGTTAATTTTATGTGTCAACTTGATTGGGCCATAGGCTGCCCAGATATTTGGTCAAACGTTATTCTGGGTGTTTTTAGATGAGATTAACATTTAAATCAGTAGACTGAGTAAAGCAGATTGCTTTTTGTAATGTGGGTGGACCTCATCCAATCAGTTGCAGGCTTGAGTAGAACAAAAAGATTGACTTTTCTCTGAGTAAGAGAAAATTTCTCCTGCTCACTGCCTTCCAGCTGGGACATCTGCTTTTCCCTGCCTTCAGACTGAACTGAAACATTGACTCTCCTGGGTCTTGAGTCTGCTGGCCTTTGGACTAGAGCTACACCATTGGCTCTCCAGGGTCTCTAGCTTTCTGACCCACCTTGCAGATTGGGACATGTCAGCCTCTTTGATCCTTATTAATCTCTTTCTTTATGTCTGTCTGTCTGTCTGTCTGTCTATCTATCTATCTATCTATCTATCTATCTATCTATCTATCTATCTGTATCTAGATATTTATCCATCCTATTGGTTCTGTTTCTCTGGAGAACCCTGACTAATACACTTAGGGTCTGGATTTTAGAAATATTCTGGAGAAAGGAAAAGAGTTTTATCTACCTTTCCTGGAACTGGATTAACATGAGACTCACTTTAAAAATGATGCTTACCTTTGATACCTTTTCATCTGAACTCTTCTCCCTTTTCCAAGATTTCAGGCACATAGAACTTTGATGCTTCCGTTAGCCCTCCACTGTAACACCTGACCTAGGCCCACCCTGTTCCTCACTTAAGGCCCAAATTTTCCTTGCTTTTGAGTCCTCTTCCCAACCCCACCCCATCAAAGCTCCCAAATCCCAAGTGTGGGATCCCAAGCTCCCTCCCAAGTGTGGTAGGTTGGAGGTAGTGGGGGAAAAGCAGTCTGACTGTTCCAGTGATTCATGTATAGTTGAAAGTTCTAACCTTCTCAGAATCCTTTTAAAATGAATTGGATGAAGTATTAGGTAATTTAATAAAGTGGGGTGAAAATTTTAGGCAGGATAGGGGTGACATCTTTGAGTAATTGCCCAATGGGCAGGTGGGATAGCCTTCCTGGGAGTCAGTCTTGGGGTCAGCACCTCCTATGCACTTACTGCTTTGACAGATTCTTCCCTTTTCCAGCTCTGAAACCACAGCTCCTCTAAAAACAATATTAAACAAGCACTCCCACAGAGGTAGCAATGGAGATTCTACTGCTGATAGAAGAGAAAAACAAGCACGATTTGTACGTCTCCTTTGGATCTTTATAATTTAGCAAATACTTATGGTTTTAAAAGGCCCATTTTAGGAGAATATAGACTGTTTTAACTTTGATGAGAAAATCAGTAGTTTTATATTATGTGTGGCCATAAATAGAGAAAAGATCTGGTAGGAGAGCAGATTTTAATGAGGTATTGGAGGCATCCTGTGTGAGAAGATGTTGGTAAGTCAAGTCTGCAGTGAAGCTGCTCTGGCTTAAAATACTTGCTGCCTAGCGTGTTATAAGATAGATCTTCCTTCCAGGTTTCCTGTGAGAACAAGGGGGGAATTTAGGAAAAGATTGTGATTATAATATGACTACAAACTCCCTGCATGTATTTTTATATTTAAATATATGTAGATCTTTCTCATATTTAAAAACATCCCATTTTTGAACCCTATTTCTCTTGCTGACTTCCACTCTACTACTCTCTTCCTTTTCAATAGACCAACTTCTTAAAAGAGTTGATTTTAGTCACTATCTCCTTTTACTTATCTCCCATCTACTCCTCAGCATTGCTGAATTGATTTTTTCCTCCCATGATGCAGTTGAAACTACTCTAACCAAGGTCTCCAATGGTGAAGTCGTGCCCAAATACAATAAATCCTTCTCACCCTTGTTTTACCTGATGTCATAGTCACTTGCCACTGTTGACCACTGTTCCCTCTGGAACTGCTGCTATGGCCCTCACTCTGTGGCTTCCCACCAGTCTGGCCATTCCTTTTCAGTTGACCACCTCCTCTGATCTGCACATCCTGTAAATATTGGTGGTCTCTAGAGTTCTGTCCTATGCCCTCTTCTCTTTCTATATATACTCACTGGGCCCTCTGTGGCTTCAGTTGTAATTGCTCTCTCTTGAGTTGTATATATTAACTGTCTATTGGATATCTGCTTTTGAATAAGCTACATGTCCTAAACTGAACTTGTCTTACTTCCAAACCAGATTCTTAAAAAACTATATATATTTTTCATGGCTGGTACCCATAGTGATCTCTGCCAGAAACCTGGCCACGTCCTTGAGTTCTCCCTTCATCATTCCCTCATCTAGTCAGTCACTGTCTTGACAACACTGCCTCCTAAATATCTCTCTAACCTGTCCACTCTTTTTTCTAACCTTACTCACACTACTAATTCAGGCCACCATCATTTCCTTCTCTAGATCACTGCAACAGTCTTCTCTCTGACTCCCCTTCTTGCTTCCAGTGTAATTCCATTCCCCCTCTAATTCATGGTCCACAATGCAGCTAGTGTGGTCTTAGAAAACAAAATTCTGATCATATCTTTTTCCATGATTAAAGTCCTTGAATCCTTCTCTATTGCTCCGAGGATGTACTTTAGTCTTTTCAGCATGGTTCCCAAGTTTCTTTTGTCGTGTTCCAAATTTAAAAGACCTCAGTCTTCTCCAGCTTCATTTGTGTCAGTCCTGCCCCTCATCCCACCACAGTTCTTGCACTTTATGCTCCAGTCACACCAAACTACTTTAATTCCTTAAATATCCCTTATATCTATAGCGTCTGGGACTTTGTACTTATTCTGTCTGCCTGGAACGCTCCAGTCATGGCTCTTTGTTTTCCTATCAATTATAGTTATCCTTCAGGCCTTGGTTCAAATATTACTTCTTCTGTAATCTCACCCTAACACATCAACCCCAGGTTATGATGCTGTACCCCAAATCACCCCTTTTGTAGCACTTTCCATGCTCTCCTGAGACCACCAGGTGAATGTACTATAAGCATCTTGTAGGCAGGAACTCCGTGTCTCATTGTTGAATTCATGGGGCCCAGAAAAGTACCTGTCACATAATGAATGCTCAGTAAATATTTGTGATGTCAGTGAATGATTTATCATAGTTCCTTTGAACATGTTTCTTATTACACTAATTGAGCAAGTGGTGCAGAGCTGGTAGGGAGAGAGCAGAAATTAGGTCAAGGCCTTGATGTCAGTTTTTAAAAAAAATTAAAGCAAAAGTTCATGTTTTTGCCATTTTACAAGCCAGCTATGGATCTTGATGGGCTTGTGGGATAGTATAGCTAAATCTGAACTCCAGCCAGCTGACATAACCCTTGTCTAGGCCTTAAGATTCTTTTTTTAAATAACAGCTTTATTGAGCTATAATTCCTATATCACACAATTCATCCATTTAAAATGTAAAATTCAATGGTTTTTAGTGTATTCCCAGAATTGTTCAACCATCATCACAATTAATTTTAGAACAGTTTCATCACCCCAACAAGAAACCCCATGCCCATTAGCAATCACTCTTCATTCTAGTCCCTTTCCTGCATCTCCTCCCTCCATCTCCTGGAAACCACTAATCTACTTTTTGTCTCTACGAATTTGCCTATTCCGGATATTTCATATAAATGGAATCATACAATATGTGGTCTTTGTGACTGGCTTCTTTCACTTAGCATAATGTTTTCAAGATTTGTCTATGTTGTATCATGTATCAGTACAAGTTCTTGTGTGGACATATGTTTTCATTTCTCTTGGGTATATGCCTGGGAGTGGAATTGCTGGGTCATGTGGAGTCCTTTGGATTTTTAAATACAGAGGTTGCTTTAGAAAATAAGTTCATACACACATAAGCACTAATAGCTCTTGCTCTTTAATTTCCTAATTAATGATAGGCAACTTGTATACCTGTATAATTGTATTGTCAATTCTTTGAAGAATTAATATTAATCAAACTTCTCTGTCTAAGGTAAGGTAGGCAATAAGTGTGCAAAGTCTAATTCTCCTGTGTGGGATAATAGAGCCCTTCTTGAGTTTAAATGGAAGTGGGAGAATTTAGTGTCTGTTTCTTCCCATTTCCCGTCCCACTCCACCCCACCCCTGGACCACACAAGGTTGGCTGACGGAGGTACCCAGGAAAGCTTCAACTGGGGGAGTGGGCCTATTAGCTGATTTGAGCCACAATTAACTCACTGCTTCCATCTCTGTGTTAATGATAGGGATTTATTGTTCCTTTTGTATTACTGTTCTCTTTGGCTCTTCTTTTCTCTTCTCCACATGTCTCTGCCACCATATACACTCCTGTTTTTTCCTGCTCTTCCCTTTCTGCTCAAATTCCTGGTTATATGAAACTGTTCCTTGCTCCTATGTAAGTTAAGACAAGGAAGTTATGAGGTTCATGTGAGTTATAGGATTCCTTTTACAAGTATATCATATCTAGGTAAATATGAGCACCTAAAAAGTAGTTGTCCTGGGGGGCTCTACATTTATTCCAAAAGTTCTGTCATTACTCAAAATATTTTGGTCACTTATCATGTAGAGTTGTTATCAAAACCAGTCTGAGCCCTCAAAAAGACCAGTTTCACTTCGTTATAATCACACAGTATTTCAAGGATCCTGCCACTCTGCTTGTATTTATTTGTCTTCTGTTTCCAGTTTCCCTTTTCTTTTCTTACTCTAGTCCCCAAGCAAGAAGTGTTCCGGGTTCAGATGGGGCTCCAAGTATGGTGCAAGACTGGTGGTCATAGAGAACCCAGCAGTGAAGGGAGATCGGCATGCTCCAGAAGACTTTGACTTTAAATAAAGCATACTTAAGCAGCTCTTTTTAGTGTATTCTCTCCAATGTCCCATTTCTGCTTTGTGATCTCTTCCCCAGCCTTTTTTTTTTTTTTTACAGAAAAGAACCATCAAATCTTAGGGTTGGGGACATAGCCTTGAACTGTCCTCCTCTCAGAGGAAACTTGGGGAGAATGGGTAGGGAGAGGTACTTCAGAGGGCTCCATTTCCTTCTGCTCCTGGGTAGTTAGTTAATGTTCTACCAGCAATTCCCACTTTTGGGGAGACCAAGGTCACATTCCAGCCCCACATCACTGCTCAGGGCAGAGGGCACTTTATACAGAGAGTTGTGATTCAGGAGAGACCTGCACCTGACCTTCCTACTTCATCTTTAGAGTCTAGCCATCTGTGGTCTTGTATCTTCTCAGTTCTGAGGTTCTGGATCTTCATATTCTCTTCCTCTCTGAGTCTCTGCTCTGAGGGGAGAATGAGGATGTTTACTAGTGGGGGGGAAAAGAAACCCTGAAGTTTGTAAAGCAAAAATAAACATAAAGCTGGGCTCCCTGCCCATCATGCTTCCCTTTCCTTCCCAGCTGTTTCTGAGTCCCCCAAACCCCAGTGAGATGTTAGCTGATTGTACAGATATGTCTACAGGATTTCCTCAAAGATGGGGCTATGTTTGAAGGCTTTGTGTTCTGGCTACCATCTTACCTGGTTCTCTCTTTTCCAGAGGATTCTACTTCTCACAAATAGGTATAAGGCCAATGGCCTAGAAATTCAGCCTCCCTTCACCCTTGAGGGCAAGGAGAAAGGGGGCATTGGAACACCTGCCAGAGAAGGGGTCAGAGAGCACCAAGAGTAAATGCACATCTCTGGAGCAGAGTAAGAGAGGAGGTCGAAACAAGGATGGAAGCTAAGGGAAGCCAAAGAATTGTAGGTCTTGAGGGTATAATCCATAGGGGAATGGTGAGGGGGCTAGACAGAGGCTTCTGGTGATCCCTCCCCTTCTGCCTACAAGATGAGTTGCCTGATCAATGCCTATTGTGGGCATGGCTGTAGGCTAGGTTCTGGGGCTATAGAGATAAGTAAGGCACAGTCCCTAGTTTACGAGTGTACAGTCTAACAAAGAGAAGATAAGTGACAAATAGGAATTAGATGAGATTTGCAAAATGTCTGGTATTGTGGGCTGGGATACTGCTGCTACTACTAACAGCTTACATTTATTGCTCACCCATGTCTTCTACGTGTTTTACACCCAGATGGATTCATTGACTCCTGACAACACCTCTTGAAGTACGTATTGTTATAATCTGCATTTTATAAGTAAGGAATCTGAGGCCCAGAGACCTTACAAATAGCTTGCCTGAAGTCTCACAGTGGGGACTGAGGAGCAGGAACTCCAGTGCAGGTGATCTGTCTCTGCACCATGTGCTCTTAGGTAACATGACCTCTTGTAAGTCACCCAGAGAATGTGTGGAAGCTCTGCCACTGCCTATCTGCATGCTTTTGTACTGCTGGGCTGCCCTTTTGCCTGGGACAGTCTTCCTTAAAGATTCTGGTCAAGGGGGGATGCTCCTTTGACGTCTTCCCTGACTCCTTCTGCCTACCCAGGGGCAGTCGCCGTTCTTGGAGCTTGAGCAGCACTTTGTGTTTATTTTGTTTACATAGTATTCTATTTGTTGGAATATCTGATTCCTTGTGTTAGAAGCTTCTGGAGAGCAAGGACTTTGCTTTTCCTGGAAAATTTCAAATGTGTGCAAAAGTTAAGCTAATGATATAATGAATCTACATGTACTCATCCCGCCGCTTCAGCAATTATTTCATGGCCAATTTTGTTTCATTTATACTCCCTTCTCCAAACCTGGAGTATTTTGAAGCAAATCTCAGACATCAGATCATTTCATCTGTAAATATTTCAGTTGTATTACTAAAATATCAGGGCTCTTTAAAAAACATAACCACAATACCATATCACACTAAAAATTAATACTTCCTCAATATCATAAAATGTTCGATATTCAAATTTCTGCAGTTATCTCATAATTTTTTACCTTCCCTTCCCATTTTTAAATTCCTTTTCTTCCTTTGTCCCTCCCCCACACTTTGTTTTTACAGTAGAGTTGTTTGAATAAAAATCCTAATAAGGGCTTTATTTTTTAATCTTCATGTTCTCCTCAGCACCTGGCTTAGTGCTTGACATAGAGTAAATCCTTGGTAAATGTGTGTTGAATGAATGAATCTTTAGGAATCTATAAAATATCCTGGTTGTATTGGGTAGCCTTCTTGTCATTTGTGGTTAGTTTCTTGGGGTGGCTTTGGGTTTCTGACAACTTTAGTTAGGGATTAACTGAGATGCTAGCTACCATCAGTGCCTGAGAACATTACTAAAGGTTCGAGGACAACGAGTATGTCTGTGACTCAGATATTCACAGGCTAGAAGGACATGGGCTCTTGCTTTCTTGTTTCTGTTTTTTGTCTTTAGTCTCTTGTCATCTCTCTTTGAGTCTGGACTGAGCATGTTTGGCTTTTTTGCTATTTCTTCAGAACAGGACCCTGAAGGAGCTCCTTGACAGCATGAACATCTTTCATATGGTGCTGTGGTAGGCAGAATTCTAAGAGGGTACCCCAAGATTCACCCCAATCCTGGACTGTGAATATGATGAGCTATCATGCATGTGATTATGTTACCTTATGTGGCAAAAGGGATTTGGCAGATGTAATCAGGGTTACTAAGCTGTTGACTTTGAGTTTAACAAAAAGAGAGATTATCTGAGTGGGAGTAATCTAATCACACAGGCCATTTAAAAGCAGGCAGTTTTCCCAGCTGGTTTCAGAAGGGAAATCAGAGAGATTAGAAGTGTGAGAGGGATTCAATTTAAAGGATGTTCTCCATTGCTGAGATGGAGGGTCCTCACGGGTAGGACCTGAGAACAACCTGTAGTAGCTGAGAGTGGTTCCTTGCAGGACAATGGAGACCTCAGTCTTATAACTTCAGGGAACTGAATAATCTGAGCTAATAAATGGGTGTTTTGTACCTGATAGGTTGAATTAGCTGCTCATTTATTTTATTTTTAAAAATTCAGATAAAATTAAAATACATTGAAATGCATACAGCTCTTAAGTGTACAACTTGGTTTTTGGTAAATGTATGCACCCATGTAATCACCACCTGCAATGAGATGTAGCACATTTCCATGAGCCCAAAAAGCTCCCTTGTGCACCTTTGCAGTTAATTCCACCCACTATGGTGAGTTCTAACACCATTAATTACTATTGCCTATTCTTGAACTTCATTTAAATGGCATCATATCATATGTGCTCCTTTGTGTCTGCCTTCTTTTGCACAGCATAGTGTTTTGGAGATTAATTTATCTTGTTTTCGCAGAAGTTTGTGCCTTTTTTTATTGCTAATTAGTATTCCATTGTATGGATATACCATTCTCTGTTTATCCATTCACATGTTGAGGGATATTTGAGTTGTTTCCTCTTTTTGGCTACTGTGAATAATGTTACTGTGAACATTTGTGTATAACTATGTAGATATCTATTTTCATTTCTCTTGGGTAAATACCCAGGAGTGAGATTGCTGCACTGTGTACTTATATTTGACTATATATGAAAATGCCAAATTCTTTTCCAGAGAGGTTGTGCCATTTTATATTTCCACCAGCAATATGTAGGAATACTAGTTGTTTCCCATCCTCACAACACTTGAAATTTTAAAGTTTAGTTATTTGCCAGTAAGGTCTTTTTGAGTACTTCTCTGTGCCTTGCAGAATGGATTATTCATCTCATGCCCATCTCATAGAATGTTCTCTAACTCCCCAGTTTTTCAATCCTCCCTGTTTTAGGTCAGTGTTTCCTAACATAAAATATATGTGAGAATCACCTGGGAGTTTTTCAAAATATACAAGCCCAAATTTCACTGCAGACGTACTGTACCAGCTTCTTCAGGGATGGTTTATAGGCTCATTATGAATGTTGAAAAAGTTGTCTAGGTAATTCTGATTCATACTGCTAGCTAAAAACCACTGCTTTTAGACTCAAGTCCTACCTATCATATAGAGGTTCTCCATCCTGGCTACTTGTTAAAAGTGTCTGGGAAGCTTTAAAAAATTACCATTGCCTGGATTCCACCTCACACCAATTAAATTAGGATCTGTGGGTGGGGCCTAAGTATCAGTTGTTTTTAAAAATTTCCCAGTCATTCTAATGTGTAGCTGTATTTCCCATTGGATTTCTTTGTCTTCTTTTGTGGCATTTATCCCTTTCTATCTTTGTATTATAATAATTTTTTCATGTCTTATCTCCTGTCTTAGGCTTTGTGTTCCTTGGGATAGGGATCCTGCCTTTCTCATTTCTTTGTCTTCCATGGAGTCTAACACTGGGACTTGAGGCACAGTAGGTCTCCAACAGGATTTCATGAAGACAGGAACTGGTCATCAGGAAAAGATTCTTAATCACAGGTAGGTTGTGTCCTGTGTCTCAGGTTCACATATTAATGCTACAGGGTCCTTGTCCTCCCCCTGGGTTGGAGTTGTTGCTTGTGATGACCGGTTTGAGTAACTCCTCTGTGAGTGAACAGGGAGAACATTGCCTGTTTGGTGTTTGTTCTCAGGCATATCATTGGGATTAAGAATTATATGTGTATATGGGGTGGAGGGGCAGGGATGGGTAAGGAGACATATCTAATTAGAATGGAGGAATTATACTAGAGACTAGTGGTAAAGAAAGTAAGAAATGTTAGTAAAGAGGAAGAAATGTTAACTTATCTGATAGACCAGGGTAGGCCACTGTAGATTCTTGAGTAGGAGAGTGAACCAGATTTTAGGAGAGTAATAAGGCGGTAGTATGCAATGGAGATTTCAGTAGAGAGACCAGAGACAAGAAGTCAAGCAGTACTTCCAGCAGCAGAGTTGTTGAGGGCCTGGGTCATTAAGGTTTATGGGAATGGAGAGAACAACACAAATGAGAGATGTGAAAAAAGAATCAACAGGCTGTGATGACATATTGAATCTGGGAAACAAAAGAACAAGGGCTGAAGGTATTCGGATGTGAGTGTCATGAGTTTTGGGAAGTAGCAGGGGCTAGAGATAGAGATGTAGGGGGCATCTGCAGAGAGGTCATTGAGCTGTGGAAAGAGGGTGGTGGAGGGAGACAAGCAGGGTCTGAGTACTAAATCTGGTGTGGGGGTGCAGTGAATCAGCTGTGAATGGGAGGAGGAGAGCGTCTGAGAAGGAAAAAGTTGTCTGTGGTCTTAGATGTTGTAAAAGAGAACATGTGAGGATGGTGAAAATACCTTTAAATTTGGCCAAGGGGTGGATACTGATTTTATGCTCCTTCCAGCAGTCTTGGGTCTGGAGGCACTAATGCAGAGGGCCCGGAGAAATGAGGTGATGAGGAAGGGGAAAGACAGCACACATGTTTCAGTTGCTTGAAAGTGAAGGAAATGAGATAATAGGTTAATACTTAGTGGAATTAATGAATGAAGGTTATTCAGGTCAGAAGAGATCTGACCCTCTGAAGGAATTAGGGACAAGGAAGATATAAGGTGCTAGAGAGATTTCTATGTGACTGAACCTGTGGAGACTCTTGTGAGTGAGGGCTGTGTTGCTGCATCTGATTCACTGGAGCCAACTATGTGGGAAGGATTGTTTGTCCCTAAGAAAGAGGCTGGTTGAAATCTTCCTCATGAAATCATCTTCTTTCTGGGAGGAAAACATTTTCTCCAGGCAGGTTGAAGCTTGTGGCCTGTTGGTTCTAGGTAGATCCACTTTGTTAGCAAGTATGCAAATGAATTTAGCTAACTCTCTGATCACTAGATCAAATACCTGTAGACTTAGAAATAGGGTTACTCTGATGCCTAGTTCAGCAATTTCTCTTTCTTCTGTCTGTAAAGAAGATATTGTCTAAAGTAGTATCGACTGTGAGGCAGCATGTTGATGTCTGATATACAATTTTTATTATAAATATTGAGCACATTTCGCAAATCATTCTGAAGTGGCCTTAGCCAAGCAAAATTAAATAACAGAGAATAGTGTGGATGAGGGGAAGTACATACAGTCTGTGTCAGGGTTAGAAAACCCTAAAAGAGGTGCCTGAGTACAGAGAACTCCCAACTGACTGTCTTTGAGGGGGCCTCTTAGACACAGCATGAGAGCAAGTAATCAGTATTGAATAAAACCTTTCTCTCAACAGCCCCAAAGAGATTCCATCTGTGTAGAAGAAGGGCTGGTTGGGAAGTACATTTGCCTCTCCTTCTCCTGCCCTTCCTTTTATCATAAGACACATTGGGCCTCATAGACACCACGGGAGAAAACAAATTTCAGAGGCTGTTCAAGAAGTGTAGGGCCCAGTTATAATATTCCCCTTGTGTCCTAAGGAGCATCAGCACCAGTGCAGCTTTCTAGGTTGTAAACAATGCCAATGGCATGAGTGATAGTGTTTCCTGCAGGGCGCTCCCACTTCTCAAGGACCAAATGCACCTTTGCAGGGGCCAGAGTTTCTTGAGAAAGTGAGTGGGGCAGACAGACAGAACATGCACAGACAGGTACATGGGATAGAATGGTGAGTGGTGATTGGCCTGAGATGCCTGGAAATTGAGTTAGATCCATTTCTAGCTGTGAATGATGAAAATGGCTTCTTCGTTTCTATTTGGAGCCTCTGACATAGAAGGCTTGAGGAGCTCCTGGCGAAATGGACTTGAGGGGTTTTGGTGGCTTCTTTCACCTAAGGCCGTCAGATTGGCTTACACAGCTAAGCTAAGGAAAAATAACCCCCAAACATAAATGAGCAGGTACAAAAACTAAAATGGCAGAATGTCTCAGAGAAAAGGGAAAAACCCAATATCCCAAACTGTGCATTCTTTAATAATTATTTAATAATCCCTGAAGGGTAGCTCTCTGACTCCTTCCCCAAATTCCCAGCAGATTGTCTCTGTTAACAGCTGATTACTCCCTAAAGCTGTAACCCCTCCTTCTGTGGACATTTACTAGAATAAAGCCCATAAAGTGATTAAAATGTGCATGCATTTTTTTTGTATTTTCCATTACAACTCGCCTATGGACCTTGGCAAATAGTTTTCCTCATTGCTTCTAGTGGGTTCTCTGAAGACAGGCTTGCCAGAGGGCTTAGGTGGTGTTCCAGCTAAGCAGCAAGGTTCTTGGGCCCCTGGTCCTACAGGTAGACAACCCTGACAGTGAACAAAGGTGTAGAATTTCCCAGTTCAGATTAGTTATATATTTGTTTTCTTGTGTCTGGTGGGTTTACCCTGGACTTTGGAGAGACAGGAGAAGATTTTACTTTTACTTTTTCTCTGTTCTTTTCTGGCACATGCATTTCAGAGGATAAGGATGTAACACTCAAGGTTATGGCAAATTCAAGTTAGACTCAGATAGGACCAGACTGAGGTGTGAAGGTGAGTGTGCTCTGAATAGGTAAGTTTCAAACAAGTCTAGGGGACCGGCCTGGTGGTATAGCAGTTAAATTCACCCGTTCTGCTTCCGCGGCCGAGGGTTTGCCGGTTTGGATTCTGGGCGCGGATCTACTCACCGCTCATCAAGCTATGCTGAGGTGGCATCTCACGTAGCGCACTTGGAAGGATGTACAACTATGACATTACAACTATCTACTGGGCATTTGGGGAGAAAAAAGAAAATGAGGAAGATTGGCAAGAGATGTTAACACAGGGCCACTCTTCCTCAAAAACAAAACAAAACAAAACAAAAAACCCAAACAAGTCTAGGTTAGGAGATGGGGAGGGATGCGAGGTTCTGGCAACTCTCTCCCAAGGTCTGATTTGCCGAATTTCAAAGACTAGGAAGGTTGGGTTTCCTACAGACTCCTGGATGTACCTTTTCATCTATTGACACTGAAGGGAGGGTTTGTGGCTGTGCAGCCTGGAGGTGCCTCATTTGGAAGTTAAGTGGGGGGAAGAGGCGTGTTCCCCTTTTCCTTGAGGGTAAAGGGATCCTTCCAGTGATGGGGATGAGAAGCTTGGAGTAAGTCAGCAGTGCAGTGAACAGGGCAGTTTGCATTACTTCTTTTTTACTTCTGAATAAACTGTTTCTGTGGCTGATGGGGATGGGGAGGCTGAAGTTGGTTTCTTTGATTCCTCCGCATTGAAGTTCAAGGAAGAATATGCAACTTCATCCATCTGAAAGGCATGTGCAGTGGTCAGTTAAATCAGTGTCATATGTCAGGCCTCCACCTGGTCTAGTGTGATTCAGTACATGTATTATCACCACTTTGAAACTTTTAGCTTTGGAGAAGGGCTTTTATCACCCATTATCTCTGCTTGCTAACATCCTGTGAATGATCACTGGAAGAGAGAGATTATGGTGTTTGTACAATGGAATATGATGATATAGCAATGAGAATAAACAAACTGCAAATGCATACAACCATGTGGATGAATCTCACAAAACAAGTTTGAATGAAAGAAGCTAGACACATTAAGGATATACTGAATCTTTCATTTATGTAAGAGCATAAATAGGCAAAACTAATCTAGTTCATTGGAAGTCAGGATAGTGGGTACTCTTTGGAGGGAAGTAACTGGAGGGATTTTTCGGGGGAGGATGACATGTTTTGTTTCTTGGTTTTGGTGCTGCTTACATGGGTATGTTCAACTTGTGAAAATTCATACATTGTTAAAATATACTTATGATTTAAGCACTTTTCAGTATATATCTGTACACTATTGAAAGGTTAAGATGAGAAAAATTTGGTAAAATTATTATAAAGAAAAGGAACTAAGACCTCAGATCTATCCTTTCACAGTAAGAGCAGAGTCAGACTGAAGGTAGAAGAGGGAGAATGACTGAGGCCTTCCTTCTGTTGGGCACCGTGCTGGGTGCTTTACATTTGTGTCTCACATAATTCCTTCAGCTTCTCTTTGAAGTAGGCAGCATGCCCATTTTACAGATGATGACACTGAAGATCGGAAAGGTTAAGCTACTTGTCCAAGGTCACAGAGCTACTAATAGTCTCAGCCAGGATTCAAACACAGGATGGGGATAATTCCAAAGTCCACATGCTTGCAATGAGGCAGACTCATGGGGGTCATTACCAACACTTCTTTGTTTGCTGCTGCATTGAGGAACTTTGACCCAAACCTGGTCTCACATTGGTTTCTTCCAGAATAACCCATTCTACACAGAGATATTTCCATGAGAAAATGAGTCAGTGAAACTGGCTGTGCTTACCTTGTTAGGGGAGTTGTCCGAGTGGCCCTGACCTGGGGAAGCAAAAGAAGAGTCACCAACCCATGAAAATATAAAGCTGACTTATAACCTTAGAAGGATGGTGTTCCTAAGCTGTTGTGATTTCTAGCTGAAGGAGGTGGCAGGTGGTAGGAGGGTGGAGTGGGGAGGTGGCTCATGGTCCCTTAAGGAATTGGCTTCCCTCAGAGTGTGTGGTCCAGACCTAGGGCATTAGTCCCAGAGGAGGGGCAGGAGTAGAGCCACAGGAGGCCTTAATCCACTTCTGAAGATTGTTTCCAGGCCACAAGGCCTTGATTTTTCCTTGATGTGTTTCTCAGCAACAGGCTTCAGTAGCAAGGAAGGGCACCGAGGCCCACAGCACCCAGAGCACAAGACAGGGAAAGTCTCACCAAAGGAGAAGGCCCACATCTGTAAAGAGGCAGGAGGGGGAAGGAGGAAAGATGAGGAAATGGCTCCTGGAAACATGTCCATCTTACTCAGACCTACCTGGCCCAGGCAGAGTGAGCATCTCTCCTGGGGCTGTGTCTCAGGGGAATCTTTTGTGGCTAGGAAGGGGGTAAGGATGTATGCCAATTTAAGATTGGGAAGTGAAGATCCCCTCTGAAAATTCAGATGGTAGGGAGAGGTTTGGTAATCCAGGATTCCCTGCGAGGGCAGGGCACATGGTGGAACACAGCAGCTCTCACTGGGTAAGTGACTTTACTTACTGTGGTTGGAGGCTAAGACCTGTGAGATCACTCTGGTCACTTGCCCTAAATAAATATCAGACAGGGTGACTGCTATTCCTGAGCATAGGATCTTTGCTCCTTGAATGAGAAGGACACTGTCAGCAGATAATTCCTCGGGGCTCCTCAACGTTCATTTATGCCATGGTGGGTACTGCCTTTCCTCTCAGGGCCTCCTTCCTCAGTCTACCCACAATTCCTTCTAGTGTTTACTCCTTTCCTGTTTGCTGGATATGCACATTTAGGTCCATTCTTTATCAACTGCTTCTCAGCCTACTTCTACCCTGACACCTTTCCCATTTTGTAGGTAGATGCTGTTTTTCTCTCTATTGGCCAAGAGGCCTTCGGTTGTTTCTGCTTTTTCTTAGGTTCTCTTCCTGTCTTACCCCTCCCTCCTATTGCTAGAGTTGACAGAGCACATGACTTGCTTTCTCTGCCCCTCCTTTCATTTCCTCATTTGTTTTCCTTCTTGGACCTTGGCTTCCCTGACTGAGGGCTGAGGAACATAATTGGATCTGCCCCCCTCTAAACCAGATGGGGATGGGAATAACCATGTGCAACAGACAGTGGGGTATAGGAAGCATGAAGACCAGGTAACAGAGACGCTCAGGAATTAGTGCCAAGAATCAGAGGTTTAGGAAGGAGGAGGAGCAGATCCAGGCTCAGAGACAGAGTTGAAGTCTCCTTCCCTTGCCTAAGCATGGCAGTTCACCTTGGAGAAAGAGAAACACTAAGAAAGGCCATCATACCCTCCAGTCTTTCAGATGTACAGAAAGTGCAGCGAAGCCATCAGAGCTACCCCAGGCAGGACTCCAACCACGATGCCGTCAATAGCCCCAGCTGAGAGGCCAGCAGACCTTCCTTGTGTTATGTCATCTGTCATGGAAAAAAAAAGAAAAAATGAGTGAAGGTGACATTATTTTACAGTGGGGGTGCCCTGGGAAACAACTCTCAACATGGAGTAGTCTCTATTTGTTCCTTCAAGGAATAAATTTTCTGTGGGAATGTTACTGTGAGGTGATTATCCTTGCGAATGTTTTCTCTCACTGTATTTCTAAGTTGGTGGTCAGACTTGCCTCAATTCCATCCTGGCCTTTCTGCACTCAGATATTTTTGAAGGCTCTGGAAATGTGAGAAAGACTGATGGCTCTTTTTGTGTGTTATAACTTCCCACCTTTTCATGGTTGCATCTTTTTCTGTGTACCAGGTGTGGCAGCCATGAATATGTGCCTCTCAGGTCTCTTGTGGTGGGGACTTAATTGATGGAAACCCTGGGCTAGTGCACTCTGAATTCACCGTCTCCATTCACCATCACCATTCACTGCACAGAGACCACGCTTCCCACAGGCTCCTGGCAGGGATGTGAAAGCAATCCCAATTCTGTGAGAAATGATTTTCCTCTCATGGGTGCTTTTAGCTCAAGGACTCCCTGTCAGCCTTGTAGACGCTCTCTTAGAGCTGCACTGCAACCTAAAGCTTCCTTCCTTCTCTTTCTCCTTCACAGGGATCAGATCTGCATTGTGGTTTGAGGAATCTGCCAGCCTCCTCCCACTCCTTCCCCATTTTCCTTTACAGGCATTTTCCCCAATAAATGTCTTGTATGTCTAATCCCATCTTGGCTGCAAATTGGGATGAAAACTAATGAACCAGACATGAAACTTTTCACTCAACTCCTTTTTTTTTCTCTCCTATGTTTAATCAATAACCATGTCCCAGTGGTTTTTTGTGTTATACCTCCCCTCCCCTTCAATATATATATTTCCTTTTGCTTCTGTTTCTTCTTTATTATTTCTGTTGCCCTCACAAGTCAATTCAAGACTAATGATTAATGCCAATGTCAGCAATTATTATGAGGTACTGTGCCAGGCTCTGTGCTATATAATTTACATATATCTTATTTGATTCATGTAATAAAGCTGTCAGATAGACATTTTTTCCATTTTAGGAATGAAAAAGCTCAGGCTTACAGTGGTGAAGAAACTTACCCAAAGTCATATTTCTAGTAAAAGGTGGATCTAGAGTCAGGTAATCCTTGACTCTAGGACTTCCTGATTTCATAGAGGCTAATGACAATAGTAGTAATAATAGCAACTAAACAGTTATGAAACATTTCTTCGGTGTATGGCATTTTGGTAAAGGTTTAATTGAATATTGCATTAAATCTTTAAAACAATACGATGAAACAGGTACAGCCATCCCTCAATATCCATGGGGGATTGATTCCAGGACTCCCCCATCTCCTGCGGACACCAAAATCTGTGGATGCTCAAATTCCTTGTATAAAATGCTGTAGTATTTGTGTATAACCTGTGCACATCCTCCTGTATACTTTAAGTCATCTCTGGATTACTTATAATACTTCATACAATGTAAATGCTATGTAAATAGTTCTTATACCTTGTTGTTTAGGGAATAATGATAAGAAATAAAAGTCTGCACATGTTCAGTATAGCTGCAACCATAGTAGGCCTTTCGATCCTCAGTTGGTTAAATCATGGATGCAGAACCTGCAGATACGGAGGGCCGACTGTACTCTTGTTGCAATTCTCAGTTGAGTGTTGAGGCTCAGAGAAGTTAAGAATCTTGTGCAAGAAACTTATAATTGTAAATGATTACATTAAAGAAGAAGAAAGATCTCAAATCAACAACCTAACTTTACAACTTAAGGAACTAGAAAAGAACAAACTAAGCCGAAAGCTAGCTGACAGAAGGAAATAATAAAGATTAGAGTGGAGATAAATGAGGTAGAGAATGCAAAAACAATAGAGAAAATCAATAAAACCAAAAGTTCGTTTTCCAAAAAAGATGAACAAAATTGACAAACCTGTAACTAGATTGGCTAAGAACAAAAGAGAGATTAAAATGACTAAAATCAGGAATGAATGTGGAGACATTACTACCAATTCTACAGAAAAATAAGAATTTTAAGAGTACTATGAATAATTGTATGCCAACAAGTTGGATAACCTAGATAAATGGACAAATTCTATGAAACACAACCTATGAAGATAGAATCATAAAGAAATAGAAAATATGAGTAGACCTATGATTTGTAAGGAGATTGAATCAGTAAAAGCATTTGACAAGATTCAACATTCTTTCATGATAAAAACACTCAAACTAGGAATAGAAGGAAACTAAGTCAACATAATACAAGCCATATATAAAATACCCACAGCTAAATCGTACTCGATGGTGAAAGACTTCAAGTTTTTGCTCTAAGATCAGGAACAAGTCATGGATGCCTGCTTTTGCCACGTCTATTCAAAATAGTATTGGAAGTCCTAGCCAACAATTAGGCAAGACAAAGAAATAAAAGGTATCCAAATTGGAAAGGAGAAGTAAAATTACCTCTGTTTGCAGATGATATGATCTTATATGTAGAAAACTCTAAAGATCCCACAAAAAACTGTTAGAACTAATAAACAAATTCAGCAAAGCTACAGGATACTAAATCAACATGTAAAAATCAGTTGTGTTTCTATACATGAATAATGAACAATTTGAAAAGGAAATTAAGAAAGTTTTATTTACAATAGCATCAAAAAGAATAAACACCAAGGACTTAACCAGGGAGGTGAAAGACTTACACACTGGAAAACTACAAACACTGCTGAAAGCAATTAAAGAAGGCATAAATAAATGGAAAGGAATTCCATGTTAGTGGATTGGAAGACTTAATATTGTTAAGATGACGGGGCCGCCCGGTGGCGCAGCGGTTTAGTCCGCGCTTGGCAGCCCGGGGTTCGCGAGTTCGGATCCCAGGCGCCCGCGGACGCGCACTGCCTGTCAGCCATGCCGTGGCGGCATCCCATATAAAGTGGAGGAAGATGGGCACGATGTTAGCCCAGGGCCAGTCTTCCTCAGCAAAAGGGAAGATTGGCAACAGATGTTAGCTCAGGGCTGGTCTTCCCCACAAAAAAAAACAACAACAACAACAACAAAAAAAATATTGTTAAGATGACAATACTAGCCAAAGTGATCTACACATTCAGTGTAATCCCTATCAAAATCCCGATGACATTTTTTTGCAGAAATAGAAAAATCCATCCTAAAGTTCATATGGAATTTCAAGAGACCCCAAATAGCCAAAACAATCTGGAAAAAGAAGAAGTTGGAGGACTCACACTTCCTGCTTTCAAAAATTACTGCAAAGCTACAGTAATCAAAACAGTGTGGTACTAGCATAAAGACAGACGTATAGACTGATGGAATAGAAAACCCAGAAATAAATCCTTGCAAATATGGTCAGATGATCTTTGACAAAGGTATGAAGACCATTCAATGGGGAAAGGACATTGTTTAAAACAAATGGTATTGGGAAAACTGTATATCCATGCAAAGAATGAGGTTGAACTCTTATCTAACATCGTATACAAAAAATTAACTCTCAATGGATCAAAGACCTAAATGTGAGAGCTAAAAGTATAAAACTCTTAGGAAAAAACATAGAGTACAAGCTTCATGACATTTGATTTGGCAATGATTTCTTGGATAGGAAACCAAAAGCACAGGCAACAAGGAAAAAATAGGTAAATTGGGCTTCATCACAATTAAAAACTTATGTGCAGCAAAGAATATTTTCAAGAAAGCGAAAGACAACCCACCGAATGGGAGAAAAAATTGCAAATCTTATATCTGACAAGGGATTAATATCCGAAATATATAAAGAACTATTACAACTCAAGAAAACAACAAAAAACAACCCAATTTAAAAATGGGCAGAAGAACTGAATGGACATTTCTCCAAAGAAGGTAAACAAATGGCCAATAAGTACATGAAAAGATGTGCCACATCACTAATCATTAGGGAAATGCAGATCAAAACCACAATGAGATGCCACCTTACACCCATTAGGATGGCCATTGTTAAAACCACCCCCCAAAAAACCAACTGTTGACAAGGATGTGGAAGAATTGGAACTTCTGTGAATTGTTAGTGGGAATGTAAAATGGTGCAACTGCTGTGGAAAATGGTATGGTAGTTCATCAAAAAATTGAACAAAGAATTGCCATTTAATCCAGCAATTCCACTTCTGGGTATATACGCAAAAGAATTGAAAGCAGGGATTTGAACTGATATTTGTACAACGATGGTCATTGCAGCGTTATTCAAAATAGCCAAAAGATGGAAAGAAAAGTACATTGACTGATGAATGATAAGCAAAATGTGATATATACATACAAGGGAATGTAACTCAGCCTTAGAATGGAATGAAATTCTGATATATGCCACAACATGGATGAAACATTGACGACATTGGGCTAAGTGAAATAAGCCAGACACAAAAGGACAAATACTTTATGATTCCACCTACATGAAGTACCCAGAATAGGCAAATTCTTAGATACAGAAAGTAGAATGAAGGTGGCTGGGGATTGGAGTGGAGAAGTAGGGAGTTATTGTTAAATGGGTACAGAATTTTGGTATAGAAAGGTGAAAAATTTCTAGATGGATAGTGGTAATGATTGTACAACAATATGAATGCATTTAAAGCCACTGAGCCATATACATATAAAGGTTAAAATGTTAAATCTTAGGAATATTTTACCAAAAATATTATACCATAAAAAAAAGGTAACAGAAGAAAAGATCCTTGTGCATGGTCACACAGAAAATGCCAGACCGAGGATAAGAAACTTCGTGTATTTGATTCAGAGACTGAGCTCTTAACTATTTTGCTGTTTTGTTTACTGGAATGGTCTCTTGATTGAAATTCTGTCCCCTGTGACTTCCATCCATTTTGCACAACATTGGTAGAGTCATCCATTCCTCCCAGGAAGATGTAGGATGGAGCAAGCTGTCGCTTACACTTCACATCCAGCCTGAGGAAGTCACTTTTGCCGGAACTGACTGGGTTGGAGACCTCACACTGATAATCCCCGGCATCCTCCCTCCTGACGGGGTCTATGGTGAGGGTGCTGTTGTCCTGGGACAGCTTCATCCTCTCTGTGAGCTGCAGACTCTAGTTACTGAAGAGCCACTGGATGGAGATCCCAGTGTCATTTGTGAGGCAGGTCAGGACCACGGCATCCTCATGTTCTGTGACTGTGGTGTTGCTGGCTCAGATGGAGGGCTGTGCCACTGGGTCTGTGGAGAAGCAGAGGAGGTGACTGACTGAGAGTGGGCCTGGGGCCTGAGGCTATACTCCTTCCTCGGCGATCTCAGCCGGTTCCCAGATTCCCACAGTGAGCTGAGTAAAGGTGACCCAGAGGATGGCCCTGGCCCTGTGAAAAAGGTTGTGTGTATTTATTCAGGTGATATTCTGTAAAAAGAGAGCTGCATCTCCTCTCTGACCACCAGATTACCCCAGGGTGACCCCTGACCAGTTCCTCTGGACGTCTCTGTAGTATCAGCACCAGGAACCTCTTCTCAGGCCATGTGTCCAGCATTCTCATCACTGAGTGGAATTTTTCTCTCATGAACTTTTTTTTTTTTTGGTGAGGAAGACCAGCCCTGAGCTAACATCCGTTGCTAATCCTCCTCTTTTTGCTGAGGAAGACTGGCCCTGGGCTAACATCATGCCCATCTTCCTCCACTTTATATGGGACGCCGCCACGGCATGGCTGACAGGCAGTGCGTCGGCGGGCGCCCGGGATCCGAACTCGCGAACCCCGGGCTGCCAAGCGCGAACTAAACCGTTGCGCCACCAGGCGGCCCCACTCTCAGGAACTTTTGTGGCCTTTTTTCTAGAACATTCTTTGACTCTAAAAAGATCTGGTCCTATTCCCTGTATACACTTCCATGTATGTTGGGGAAGGCAGGCTTGCTAACTCTGTCCATCTCTGGGGCCAAGGGAACTTGATGTAACTAGGGAAGGCATTTGCTTTTTAAATCACTTGTTAGGGAACGAGGATGGCCCTGCCCACTCTTCATAACCTTAGGTGTTGAGAAGTTTTCGATCAAAGGATTTCTCACTCTGAAGAGGACTTTTACTTCCAGGTCTGTGGACTGAATATCACGGTGAAGGAAATCTCTAGAGAAGTGGTTACCGATTTAACCAAATACCAGAACTCTTAGGAATAGAAGAAAACCACTACAGCATACCGAAAGCCTTACAAGAAAGGCCTACAACTAGCAGCATACTCAGTGGTGAAACACTGAAAGCTTGTCCTCTAAGATCAGGGAGAGGACAAGGATGCTACTTTCACCACCCCTATTCAACATAGTCCAGAAATCCAGGCCGAAACAATTAGGCAAGAAAGAGAAACAGAATGCTTCCAAACTGAAAAGGAAGAAGTACAATTATGTCTGTTTGCAGATGGCATCAACTTCCATGTAGAAAACCATAAAGATTCTACAAAAAACTGTTAGAACTAATAAACGAATTCAGCAAAGTTGCAAGATGCAAAATCAACGTGCAAAAATCTGCTCTGTGTCTATGGACTAACAATGAACAATCTGAAAAGGGAATTAAGAAAACAGTTCCATTTGCAATAACATCAAAAAGAATAAAATACTGAGGAGTTAACTTAACCCAGGAGGTGAAAGAGTTGTATACTGAAAAAGGACAACATTGCTGAAGGGGGGAAAAAAGGCATAAACAAATGGAAAGATATTCTGTGTTCATGGATTATAAGACTTCATATTGTTAGGATGTTGACGATACCCCAAGTGATCTACAGATTCAATGCAAGCCCTATCAAAATCCCAAGGACGTTTTTCTGAGGAGATAGAAAAATCCATCCTAAAATTCATGTGGAATTTCAAGGGACCCCAAATATCCAAAAATATCTTGAAAAACAACAGTTGGACGACTCGCACTTGATTTCAAAATTTACTGCAAAGCTATGGTAATCAAACAGTGTGGTATTAGGATAAAGACAGACATATTGAGCAATGGAATGGAATAGAGAGCCCAGAAATAAACCCTCGCAGATAGTGTCTAATGATTTTTGACAGGGGTGCCAAGACCATTCAATGGGGAAAAGACAGTCTTTTCAGCAAACGGTGTTGTGAAGACTAGACATACACACAAAGAAATGAAGTGGAACCGTTACTTAACACCATATACAAAAAATTAGCTCAAAATGGATCCAAGACCTAAATGTAAGAGGTAAAACTATCTCTTAAAAGAAAGCATAGGGTGAAAGCTTCACGACTTTGGATTTGGCAATGATTTCTTGGATATGAAACCGAGGGCACAGGAAGGAAAACGAAAACAGATAAATTGGACTTCATCAAAATTAAAAACTTTTGTGTATCAAAGAACACTTTCAACAAAGTGAAAAGACAACCCAAATAATGGGAGAAAATATTTGCAAATCATATATCTGATAAAGGATTAATGTCCAGAATATATAGAGAACTACAACTCCACAACAATAAAAAACCCAACCAAAAAGTGGGCAAAGCACTTGAACAGACATTTCTCAAAAGAAGATATACAAATGGCCAATAGGCACATGAAAGGATGCTCAGCATCACTCATCATTAGGGAAACGCAAATCAAAACCACAATGAGATACCACCTCACACCCATTAGGATGGCTACTTAAAAACAAACAAAGAAACAAAGAGAAAACAACAAGTGTCAGCGAGGATTTGGAGAAATTGGAACGTCTGTGTGTTGCTACTGGGCGTGGGAATTGGTGCAGCTACTGTGGAAAACAGTGTGGTCCCTGGCAGTGTGGATTTGGGTGGACAGCCTGGGTCAGGTAGGGACAGAAGTTAGTTACAGAGGACACTGAGGAAGAATGGGTCATTGTGACGACACTCACTGGATTCTGGGTTTCACACTCATAGGGTCCTGTGTCATTCCTTGTGACACAGAGTAAAGTGAGAGTCCTGTTGTCCAGGGACAGCTCCAGCCTGGCTCTGTCCAGGAGGCTCTGATAGTTGATCAACCACAGGTAGGTGGTGTCCTGAGTCTTAGGTTCACAACTCTACAAGGTACTCGTCCTCCACAGGGCTGGAGTTGTCGCATGTGATGTTGGGTTTGGTTAACTCCAGTGTGCACATAACAGATGTGATGTTGGGTTTGGTTAACTCCAGTGTGCACATAACAGAGAGAATATTGCCCTGTGTGGTACCTTTGATTCCTGCCAGTCCTCTTCAATCAGAGTTAGCATCTCTCACCTCTCAGCCAACCCGAGTCCTTAAAGGAATAAGGCAGGTCTGTGTATCCCAAAGAAAATGCATAAGGATCTGAGCACTCAAAGAATGTAAGGCTGCCTGCTCTATGTCTGGGAGAAAACACAGACTTTCCCAAGTCAAACAGGCATCAGGGTTGGTCATGGAAATACACAGGAGTGGGAGTCAGAGACCAGTGCTTCTCCTGGCTCTTCACTGACCAGTTGTCTGACCAACCTTGGAGTCCTCACCTGGAAAATGTAGATGCTGAGGCCCTTTCTTACACAGACCTACACTGCCCAGCCTAGATGTGTTTTCCTTGAGGCCTTCCTTTCCAGGGTTATCCTAGAGATGGGTAATGATGGGCCTTCCTATAGTTGTTAAACCCAGAGGGGACGGAGCAGCATAGGCTGGAACTGGGTATTTGAGCTGAAATACTCTACCGGGAGACCAGGAGCAAGCCTGGAGGTGGGTTCAGTACTCAGGCTGCAGGGCCATGAAGTGGGGCAGGTCTGCCCAGGTGTTCCATGGTGACTGGCATCAGACAGTGACTCCATAAAGGGTAGAGCAGAGTTAAGACTAGAAATGATCCAGAAAAGAGTGAGGGGGACAGGTGGGAGCTGGCTGGCTTTGGCAGCAGAACTGTGTGCTCTGCCTTTGGTCTTTTAAGTCTCTTCCCCCACTGCAGAGGGCAGTGAGGACATGTTGATCTTTCCTGAAATACAAGTGGATGTTTTCAAAGGCAGAAGGGGTGACCATAGAAAAGGGTCGGGGTGGGAGTCTAGCCCTAGTGGACCATTTTTAAACACAATTATAAGACAGAAATCTGAGGAGAAGTTAAATTGTTTCCATATTGAAAATTAATGTTAATGCCCCAAAGATCTAATACCAGTGTCTGGAGGAATATCTCTCTAGAGAGCGCTACAGGCCATAGACCAAGTTCTGCAGTCCAACCAGGATCACATGATCAAAGGAAGATGCTAAACTGGGTTTGGTATCAGTGGCTCCCTGGATAGAGAGAGACATGTGAGTCCTGTTATGAGGACAGAATCGATCATGGGGCAAGTCTGACGTGTCTCTGTTATATAAAGGGAGGAATGCTGCCAAATTAGTTGAAATGATGTATGTTATGTTAGTAATTTTAGGAAAGAGGTCCCCGTCACCAGTTTATATGGACAGTCAGGTAAAATGGGAGGAAGATCTAATGCTTGCATGTGGCTATCTTTCATCTCAGGAAACATAAGTTTGATCAAATCCATCCAAACTGGGCAGCGTCTAAGTGAAAGGACAGCGGCTGGTGGATCTCTCCACCTGAAAGCATCCCACCCTGTGGTAAAGGCATCATCATGAGGACCCGTGTGTGAAACAGGCAGTAAACCAGTGGACGGTGCAGGGTCTGGCCAGCCCCACCTTGGGAAGGTCTCAGGAGCCACTGGAGGAACGGGAGCCTCGCCAGGATGAGGATGTGAGTCAGGAGTCAACGGGGTGAAAGGAGCCCGTGAGGGCTGCAGACTTGTGCTGCCTTTGACTCCCTGGTTGAATCATGTAGAGAGTAGATCAAGAGGTCACACATCCCTGTCACATGGCGTGTTCCCCTTATTGACATCGTGGAGGGAAAGAGCCCTGGATGGTGGCACAGTGGAAGCTCGTTCTCCTGGTGACCTGGGGAAATCTGGCTCATGATGGGGCCTCAAGGGGCTGCTGCTCCTACTGATTTCTTTGTGCTTTACTATTGCCTGGGAGGGTGGGCCTGGCCACAGGTGTGTCAGGAGAATTTAGGGAGGCTTAAGAGTAGAGGAAGCTGTGCAAAACAGGGGCAGTCCCAGCTGAAATGAAGGAAGAGGAAGATGAGGGACAGGGAAGGAGAAAAGAGAGCCAGAAACATCGAAGGTCATGAGCAGTGGGGGTTACAAGTGACTTCAAAGACCCCCAGGCACCAAGAGCCCACAGATGCCCCAGGGGCAGGGCCAGAACAGCCTTGAAAACTCTTCTATTTTCTGAGCAGCCCCACAGTCATGAGACTCTTCTCTTGGAGTGGCCTAAGGTGGTGGTGGTCAGAGGGATGGAACATGGGTCTTAGCCCCTGGAGAGACAGAGAACAAGTGTGGTCATAACCTCCTAGGATTCTGCTTCCAGGTTCCAGTCTGTGAAGAGATTAGGGATCATTCATTAATTCAGTCACCATTCATTTCCTCCTTCCCTCCTTCATAAGAGAGCAATTGAGTTGTTGGGCCGTGTGCTGGTGGCAGGTGTAGAGTGGGGAGTGAGACAGCAAAGTCCTTTCCTTTACACTCCAGTGGGAGTGACCCCAACACATCAGGAGTTAAATAAGTGATTTTATGTCCAGTGCAGGGAGGTTGGATCGGCCACCTGAGGGGGCAGCCTGGACATTCCCTGCTCTGACTCTGATTGTTGATGAAGGTAATTTAGTTCTTGAGTAAAAACAGGTTAAATCTCTATTTACTGTGACTCTTCAGACCAGAAAATCTACCTTGAGCTATGGGTCCCTAAGAAGAAAGGACCTGATCCAACGGCTGGTCTTGGGGTCCATAGATGCCTAATAAGGCCCCCAGGGTGGTGGAGAGATCGGTGCTATGGCTGCACAAAGATCTTGCCATGACTCTGATCTGCTGTTCATGGTCTGTGTGACCCTGATTCAATGACTGTATCTCCCTGCGCCTCAGTTTCCCCTGAATAAAATCAGGCAAATGGTCTCTGGATTACCATGTTGCCTGTGAATTATCCTTAAAACATCCCCAAATACCCGACCCAAAGCTTAGTATGGAGGAGCTGCCCAAATAAACGGTGCTCGAGAGAGAGAGCTCCTTGGGCCTGATCCCTGGTGAATGAGGTGATCTCAGGAGCATCTTCTGTCCTCTGTTCCTCCCTGGGGATGGTGACCATCCTCTGGAGTCACCTATGCCCCCAGGGCTGTTGCTTAATGGCCTGTGGACCTTGTCCATCTGTGCTCCCCATGCCAAGGCTCAGGTAAAGGATCAGATTCTGCCCTTGCTCAGATGTGGCTCTTAGGACTAAGCCCTGGCTGGTGACTAGCTCAGGAGCCTGCGGGCTCGGGCAGCCAGGAAATCATTGCTCCTAGTCAGCCCTGCCCAGGAGGCTGAAATCTAACCCTGGCACGGTCTCCCCAGGGTCACTGGAGTCAGGAGCCCTGGGACAGGGGTCTGGGCAGGGGCTTCCCAGGGCTGAGCTTCTCTGTGAGAATTCCAGGGGGCCCCTCAGACCCAGCCCTGACTGGGCTGCACAGGGTCTTCCTCAGGGTCATGTTCACAGGGAGGGGCCCCGGGGGCTGGACTGAGACTGATGTCCCTCTGCTGAGTGACTGTCATCAGACTGGTCCTTCTCTCTGCAGGGAATGTGTGCAGGGGCTGGCTTCTGGGAAAGATATTCCAATC
This sequence comes from Tapirus indicus, assembly GCA_031878705.1. Taxonomy (NCBI): domain Eukaryota; kingdom Metazoa; phylum Chordata; class Mammalia; order Perissodactyla; family Tapiridae; genus Tapirus; species Tapirus indicus. The sequence goes on along the minus strand of CM062926.1, from coordinate 17,374,625 downwards.
TTATGAAGCTTGTCTCCACTGTGTGTGTCCTGCACTAAATGCTTAAATCCCAACACGCGACGTAACGCAGAGGCAGATGTAGGCACAGACCAGGCCTGTCAATCCTGTGTGTTTGCAGTAGAATTCACCCCACTCAACACCCAGAGGTCAGAGAGGAATCACTCACTGTATGCTTGGAGCTGTCCAGTTCCTAGGTCACTTTGAAAATTTTTCTTTATGGCTTGCAAGGTGTAGTATCCTGTGTCCTCCATGGTGACGTTCTGGAAGAGCAGGGATCCATTGGGGTATGTTGTCTCTCGACCACTGTATACAGGCCCTGGGGTAATTTCTTGTGTGTTTATCACATATGATGCAATTTGTTGATCTGTCCCCTTTGTACCAGCCATAGCCTCTATAATTCTGTATCAGATGTGGACAAGTAGAACATCCTTCCCTGCAGCAGCATTGGTCGGCACTGATTCAATAGTGAGTTGGGCAGTGGTGGGCGGGTTCCAGAAGGTTAAGAGTGAGGCTAGGAGGGAAGAGAGAGAGATCAATCAGTATTTGGACCTATGTATTGGGATGGAAAGATGAGGCCCTGGGTCCTGAGCAGGTCACTTCATCTCTTAGACTTGGAGTGTGTGTGTGTGTGTGTGTGTGTGTGTGTGTGTCTACTGGTCAAGGTCAGCAGCGTGACCACCATTACTTCAGCCCCTCTGAACTTGTTATTTCCTCTATTCTCAATACTTTTCCATGGGTGTCTGCCGGCTCACTCACTCACTGCCCCCCCTCCCCCACACCCTTGTTTGGACAAGCACAAGTCTGGGGCATTGGTGTCCTAGGCAGTCCCCACAACTCTGGATCAGAGTGCACAGTCTCCCCTGAAGCCCCTTCTCTTTCACATTAGACTTTTCCCTTCAAAGCAGGAGTTCTGGGGCTATATCAGGAACTCTTGTCACAGGGATATCACCCCTGCTGTGTGTCAGAATCACCTGTGGAACTTTATAAAGACTATGAATGCCTAGGTGACACCTTAGAAATGCTACTTTTGCATCTGCCCATGTTTGTGGATACCCAGCCAGGCTGAGACCCTACTTTGTGGGCGTGGGGCAGCCTCTCCCCTTCTCATGTTTAGAGTCAGAAGATTCTGTTAAAATGCAGATTCTGACCCAAGAAATGTATGGTGGACCCAAGAGTCTGCATCTAACAAGCTCTCAGGTGATGCTGATCACACTGGCCTGCAGAGAACACTTACAATAGCAAGGCTGATGGGGTCTCCTGTCCCCTGAGAGGACGACCCCAGCATTAGCCTTTGCTGTGTCCTGTCCTTGGTGTCTGTCAGCACCACATAGAGACCCAGAGGTTTCCAAACCCGGGGGATTATTTCTCTTTTGATAGAGAAACCCATCTGGGCACCAGGGTTGTCCCAGTGTCCTCAAATGCTCTGGGAAGGTGGGATTTACTCCCAGCAGGAAGGTCACAGAGATGACCCTGAGGGTGAGAAAGGGGCAAGCTGAGTGATGACTGGTGAGGGGACCCATCTTCCATCTCTGGTGTCACCAGCCTGGCCTCTACTTCCAGGTACAGACACCCAGTATGGGTGTCTCAGAAGGATCTGCAGTTCCCGGGTGTGAAGGGGGAGGTTTCCTGCGTGTCTTGGGTGAGACGATGGTGGTGGTGGGAGGTCAGGTGGCTGTGCCTCCCTGGTCCTCATGGGAAGATTTCAGGGAGAACCTCCCTCTCCATGTGTGTTGGCTGAGCTGTGGCTCAGAGCCTGTCCATGTGCTCCCGGACTGTCCTGGGGCCTCTGTCCTCTGCTGGCTGACTTTCCTGTGGTCACCCTGCTGTCCCCATGGGTGGTGCCAGGCAGGGAGTGGGGAGCTGCACAGGGACTCCTGATGGATTAGGGTGCTCCGAGGCCTCTAGAAGGAGTGGGCAGGACAGAGCAGTCATGTTGGAGGGGCCCAGAGGATCTATTGGACCAAGGGATGGAAATCAGGCTCCTTCTCCACCTCCTTGGCCAAAGCCAGGTTCATGTGTTAATTTCCTGTGTTGTCTATGTGTCCCAATGTCGCCCCCTGGAGGGCACGAAGGGACCTGCAGCCAATGTCAGGGGCTGCCCCAGGGATGCTGACCAGGCTCCAGAGGGTGTGAGCTGACCCTGAGCTGTGGACAGAGGTGGGCACTGACCCCTATACTGAGAGTCTGGTAAGTTTGGGTCCTGTTCTTTGGGGATCCCAGGCTGCCAGACTCCATCTCAATGCAGGGTGAGTCCAGGGAGAGGACAGGTGTTGTCCAGAGGATTCCTGATCTAGTGTCAGATGAACTGTCCTCTGGGGGATGTGCTGTCTCAGGATGAGCTCTCTGTCTCTTAGATTTAAAGAATGGGCTTGGTGGGGTGTCTCTTGAAACTTTTGGGAGAGGACGTGGGCCTGGGGGCTGGACCCCAGAATGTCCTGTTCCCTCCATCACAGCACTGAGGTGTTGCATTGAGTCATCTGTGTCCCTGTCTGTCATCTGCTCTAGGCCTCCCCACAGGGTCCAAGACCTTGAGCAGCTCCACGTGGAGACTCAGCCAGGGGATCCCATGGGCTCCTCTGCTAGGAGAGGGGAGGCCCCCATGGGTCCCTCAGCCCCTCTGAGATGGAAGAAAACGCAGATCCTGGTTCTCCTGTCCTATTGTGGACGGAAAGTTTCTCTCATTTCCCGGGATGACTGGAGCTGGTGAGATGCCTTCATGGGACCACAGCCAGGTGTCCCCACAGACCAGGGACCCTGGAGGTGGGGAGTCGCCCCCGGATTCTTTTGAGGTTAAGGTAGGGCTCAGAGATAATAAATGTGGTTAGAGGCTCAGGACTGTCCCACAGAACAAGGAATTTCCCACCCAAATGCCAATGTCGCCTCCTCAGAAGAAATGAATCAGTTGATTTTATTTTTCTTTCTGGCCCATATCCTCAACTGACATAGTATATATTTATTTCCTTGTTTATCTTCTGTCTCCACACCTTTTAAAAAGTGAGTTCTGCGAGAGAATGACTTAGCTTTGTTTACAGCAGTATTTTCTGACTCTATAACCAGGGAAAACCATGAGATTCATGTTTGAACAGTATTTAAAGATGCTTTGGGTGCAAAGAACAGAACATGCAAAGTGTCCATAGGACATCTTACCTGGTTTCTGATCTTCTCTACTATGCCCCAGATATTATTTTGTATTTATTTAAATGGCATTGCACCACATATAAAGTCTTTCTCTCATTTTTTCATTAATTATTATCTTCTTTTAGAGTTAGCTTTAAAAAATATTTAGGTCTAGTTCAGTGGTTCTCAACTGCATTGAGTTTTCCTCCCAGAGATATTTGGCAATGTCTGGAGATAGTTTTTGGTTGTCAGAACTGTGGGTGAACCATTGGGACCTACTGGATACAGGCCAGGGATGTTGCCAAAAATCCTGCAATGCATAGAACAATCCCCTACAACAAAGAATGATCTGGTCCAAAATGTGAGTAGTTCCAAAGTTGAAAATCCTTGTGCAGACAAACATCTTCCTGTATGAATTTTAACAAGAAGGAATATGGCAATCTCCATGATAATAAAGCAGCCTCTTAATACAGTATGTGAGAACAAATCCTTGTCTACAAACTGGGCAGATGGGGGAGGTGGGGAAGGAAGTCTGCCTTCCTGGCGAGTCTGCACCCCAGGGAGAAGGCAGGAAGGAGTGGGCGGGCAGGAGGGAGACAAGGGTTTTGATGGGAGCAATGTCTCTCCAGTGTGGAGAGCAGGATAGTTCATGTCCAAATGATCCTGCCTGGCCTCCTCCGGGTCCCCACAGAGGCCCTGGGCCTCTAGCTCCTTGGAAGAGAGGGCCCAGGAGCCCCCATGGCAACCACTACCTCCTTGGTGGCTGAGCCAGAAATCTGGGGCTGCTCAATTCACAGAAGTGGAAGAAGCTGAGGCAGCTGAGATCTGAATTGGAGTGCAGGGGGGACAGGGACACAAGCCACTTCTTGTGGGTGTGATGCCCCTGGGTTTGGCAAAGGTGGGGGCTAAGGTATTGAGAGGCATGAAGAGGGCGGGGCTGGGAGGTGATGAAGCTGTGACTGGCCTGGGAGTATAAGGGGCCCCCAGTCTTCCGTTGGTGGAGCCCCAACATGGATTCAATATGGGAGGAGCAGAGTGTCTGCAGGAGGTGCAGAGCAGGATGGTGGGGAGTTGGGATCTCAGCATTCCAAACAAAATCCTTTGCTTGATGGCTCCATAGGAGAGGGACAGGTGGTCCGAGAGCTTGGCAGCCCTGTCTGTGGGAGCTGGTGGAGGTAGCCTGCAGTGGTCAGTGACCCATGTCAGTGAGATGCAGGGCCCAGAAGGGTGAAAGCAGCTGGGACTTGAGTCTCCAGAGGTGCCTGGAGGGCCCCAACTTTTTTTGGGGGGGCAGAAGGTGGGTGTCCTCAGTGGAAAATGGGTCCCCTTTTGGCCTCTGTTGTAGACTGAGGTAAGGCCCAAGGCCCCAGAGGTGGAGTCCTCACTCAGCTGAGGATTTGAGCCCTAGGCTGGTGCTGTCCCTTGTCAATGCAAATAATCAATAATCAATCTATAGATAAGAAAGATAAGGTAATATTTATCTGAGCCAAGCTGAGGACTAGCCCAGAAGTGCAATCTTCACCAGGGAAGAAAGCACTCTGGAGAAGCGTGGTTTATAGCGTGGTTATATACTGTTTCAGAAAAAGAACATACATCAAGCATGACAGGGATAAAAATTTTTCCCCAAAGTCACAAGGAGATATTTTGCTGCAGTTTGGCAGGTACACAGCAGTTCAACTTGATGTTGGTTCTCTGGGAAGAAAAGCTTATCTTCAAAGAATTACTGATACCAGGGAAACATTCATCCCTTTCTTTAAAGAATGCATTCTTTGCTTTGGGAAAATGTTTGAAGCAGACATACAGTGCATGTTTGGTGGGCCATAAGTCACGCTGCTCTGGGAAAAATAAGTTTTAGGCTGAAACCAGAATGACTTCCTCATATACTTCAGTATGTGAAAACTTATAATTATTACTTTCATCACTTCACAGCAGGGGGTCAGCAGACAGGGACGGCTGGATATCTGGCTCTGTCTCATCCTCCCAGATAGGAGTGAAGGCTTCTGTTCAGAGGCCTGGCTGGGCACAAAGAAGGGACAACCCCATTTCTCATCAGGGGCTTAATCTCACCCTGGTTCTCCCTCCTGCTCTCACTGCCTAGCTCTCAAAGATTAGTTCTTTGTCAAGCCTCGGTCTCCCTTTCTCATTGCCTGAGGCCTCAGCACTGTCTCCCTCGTACTGAGGTCTGGGCTCTCTTCCAATGGTGGACGCCTTATAGAGCTGGGTACCTGCTGTAGGGATATGGAGGGGCCCTTCTGCACTCAGAAGAGTGATCTTGATGTCCCTGCGCCCCACACCACTCTCCAGTGCCGAGCAGACCAAATCCTATGCCTCAGGTAACACTCCCAGAGACGGAGAGAAGGGCCAGGAATGGAATCAGGGCCTCCTTGTGGGAAAGCACCTCCAAGCCCAGATGACTGCCACATGTGGGGACTGGCAGTTTCCAGTATGGCCACATCTTGGCAGGTGGTCCAGGCATGACTTGTGCTCATGGTGGGTGCGCTGGATGCAGTGCGGTCTCAGGCAAGCACAGGCAGTGGCCCTGGAGGAGTGGGTGCCTGCAAGCAGGGATTGGGGTTCCCGAAGCTCCCCAAGTTCCAATGGGGCCCTAGTGAGGTGTGCAGGGTTCTGGTGATGTTTGGCATCAGGGCTATAGGATGGTGCTCGGGACCCTCCAGGCCTGTGCCCGTTGGACACACGACAAAGTGACGTCTTGAGCTAGCAGCCAGGAGAGCAACCTCCACTGTCTTGAGAACCAAAGAAGCTCAGGCCTCTACTCCTCCTGGGGCTGGTCGCAGGTGGGTGGATCTGGGAAGGGGCCCAGGAGCTGCATCTAGTCTTGTATTCGAGATGCAAAGGAAGAAAGGATAATACTTTCTACCAGGTCATGAAATTATAGACAGCCAGCTGCTTTAGGATGGTGGGGAACACATACTGACCAAAAGGCATTCCCTTTTGACATGGTGAGAATGAGGATAATGCCCTGGAATGCTCTTTTAAGGACAAAGAAGTAACTTAGTTTCATCAGTAACTGTGATGCATGTTTTATTTGTTATTAATGTCACTTTTTGTAGTTTGTCTCTTTAGGAAATGGTGAAAGTTGACTGGGATCCATGTTTCAGCACAGGAACGTAGATTTTATGTGGACTCTCCTAGGATTTTAAGCTTTAATGCCTTCCTATAGACCTTCTGTGAGCACTAATGTGATTTCTCTTTGTCCATTTCTACTGGTCATCCCTGTGGGGAGAGTCACACTTCTCCTTAAGAGTTTTAAAGCATCTGACTACCAAAAAAAAAAAAAAAAGTGTCCAAATCCTTCTGGGTAATGATGATGGCACTCAAGTGGCGAGCTGTTCAAGGTGGGTGAAGGCGTGTTATTGAGGTGTGTTTCAAAATCACAGAGCCAAAGGCACCTCCTGGGCCTGTCACAATGTTGTATGGATGAAGGACAGAAATAGAGGTCGGTAATTTCAGTATGAAATCCAAGAAGGACAAAAGGTTCTGCCCAGAGTGTAAGAGTGGACGGATGAATGGTGAGAACACTAAAAAGGCCCTCTTCCCCCTAATGAGGGAGCATCAAAGGCTCCTGTGCCTCAGAGAGGGGCCCCAGGTTGGGGAGCAGGGTGCTGTCAGCCCACAGGTGCTGGGAGTGAGACCCTGACACTGGACAGTCTCTGACAAAGTCCATTTTTCAGGTGTAGTTTCATACTAAGGAATGATGCCAAGGTATCTGATTCTGAAAATAAAGGGAAACTCCTATGATGTGATTTTCTTCTTAATAAGATATTTTTTCCTAATGGTAGACATGACTTTGCATTCATTGCTGAGACGCCTCTTAAGATGGTAAGAATATGAGAGTAGACTGTCTAATGACACTGCATATAGATTTGTTATCATGTAATCTTTCTATTCAATGTCTACAGAATTTTCCTCCTTGCAGTGTAATCCAGTGGTGTCATTCTGACTTGTGGTTACACCCTTTGAAAAACCGCAGTCTTCCAGCTGGTGAGATAGAGGCAGCCATAAGTTAATCACTTCTAAATGTGCCTTCCATTGATAAATCAACCTTTGATTCATTAAGAGTAATTTTCATAGATAACAAAGATGCCTGTTTCTTCTCTTATTCACACATCAAGAAGTATAGGGATTCATTTGGTCCGTTGATATTAGAGATTAGTGTAGATCGGTGGTTTTCAACCACTTCCTGGTCCCTTTCCCAGAACATATAGCAATGTCTGGAGAAAATGATCTTTACACTAGGGAGTAGAGAGTTCTACTGGCATCTAGTGGGTAGAGGCCTGGCATGGTGCTAATCGTCCTACAGTCCACAAGACAGCCCCCAATAAGAATTACCAGGCCCCATGTCAGTGGTGAGATCAAGAGCCCTGCCATGTGCCCTTTCCCCAGCTTTCCCAGGAGAGATCCCCTTACCCTACTCTTTCCCATCTCTCTTGACTTTCCCCCCACCTCCAGTTCCCTCTCATCTTGCATCTTCATTTCCAGTCCTTGTGAACCTGAACGTGCCCTTTGTCCAAGAACAGCCCTCATCTCTCAGCTCTCCTGGCCCCTTTTTGCTCTTCTTCCAGCAGGAATCATCCACTAGAGGGCACTCATGCTCCTCCTTGAGCTCCTGGGGACCTTTTCCATCATCTGAGACCAATGCACGTGTTTTTACTGCCACAACCCCAGCCCTCAGATACTCATTAGATGTGCTCTGGGTGAAGCTCCTGGGACAGACAAGGAGGAACCTCCCATGGGAGGAATTGGCAGCATGGACTGGTGACCTGGAACCAACCCCAAGGCCCAAGTCACTGGGGAGAGGGATGGTTCCAGGCACAGTGGGCAGTGAAGGTTGGACACTCAGGGCCCAAATGTCCCCACCCTGCGTGTGAGCACTGGGGGAAATGACTGTGAGTCCATGGCCCTAAAGGATTGGATCACTCCTCTGCACTGTCCCTGCCCTCCCCATAGTAGAATTACACATCCACACCCTTTGTTCCTCCCACTACAGGAGGAGCATGTCCACCCCCACTCCCCTATTATCTCCAGCTTAGCTGTGTGACCCGCTCAGGCTGATGGACTGCAGGTGGAGATCCGGGTCAGTTCCAGGCCATGCAATAGGAGGCCTGGCATGTTTTCCCCCTATCTGCCACAAGAAGAGTGTCTCTCAGTGGTCCCTTTATCTCTGGTGCATTCAGGAAACCGGCTGTGTGTCACAGGCCTGAGGTCACTCAGTCACCCCTAGGAAAGGCCCAGAGCAGCACTCCTCCCATCTGTGGTCTGAGGTCAGAGCGGTGAGCCTGGTTCTCCCGTTCAGGGGAGCTTCCCTCCTCAGACTCAGGTCTATTCAGGACTCTCTGACCCCAAGCAGGGCCTGTGCTCACAGCCCCAACTGTGGCTCTGCCCCTGCCCTTGAGCTGTCCCCATGCGTGTGGCCAAGGGAGAGCCTCTGTAGGAGGGCTGAGGTCCAGGGGCTTGGAGTCCAGGGGGTGAACACAGATGGCCTTGCCTCACTCAGACGAGAGTGATGCTGCCAGGGATTCTCCAGTGAGCATGGTGCTTGCTGCAGGTTCCTAGATACCGTCATCTGGCTGAGGAGCTCCCCTCTGCTCAGAGTCTGCCATTGGTTTCTGTAGTGTCCAAGTCTGGGTGGACAGGGAATTTCATCAGGTCCATCTTACTTCTCTTCTTGTCATTATAAGTTATTTTCTAGTTAATCTGGTTAATGTGGCAAAAGGCCATGGTTGATTTTTTGTTTTGAGGAAGATTGGCCCTGAGCTAACATCTGTTGCCAATCTTCCTCCTTTTTTTTCTCCCCAAATCCCCAGTAGATAGTTGTATGACATAATTGTACACCCTTCTAGTTGCTCTCTGTGGGATGCCACCTCAGCATGGCTTAATGAGACGTGTGTAGGTCTGCACCCAGGATCCAAACCAGTGAACCCCGGGCCGCTGAAGCAGAGTGCGTGAAGTTAATGGCTACGCCACTGGGCTGGCCCCCAGTGGTTGATTTTTACTGTTAAACCCACCTTGCATTCCTGGGGACCAAACTCAACTTGGTAATTCCTGATTCATTTTGGTAGCATTTTGTCTGGGGATTTTTTATCTCTGTTCACGAGAAGGGCCTGCACTTTTACTTCCTCATTCTTTCCTGGTACGGTTCTGACATGAGAATCATACTGGCACATAAACCAGTTAATGAGTATTCTTTACTTTTCCTATTCTCTGGAAGAGCTGTGTAAGGTTGGAGTGAGCTGGTCTTTGATTGCTTCGTGGATATTGCTTTTTTGTTTAACTTGAAGACATTTTACACTCCTTTGTTTGTAAAGTAACATGAACCATTGCAATAAATCTGCATTTGTGTGAGCCCATGAAACCAGCGCCCAGACCAAGGTAGAGAACTTTGCCATTACCAGGAAACGCTCTCATGCCCCCGCCAGCCGTTAGGACCTCTGACGTCACTTCCATTCTGACCGCTAGCACCAGGGAATAGTTTTGCCTCTTTGGGAGCTTTACATAGGAAGAATCATTCTTTATTTTCTCTTCTGCGTTTGATTACCTTCATTGAAGTCTGTGCATATGGATTTATCCTCATTGTTGAGTGCAGCAGTAATCCATTCCTTTTCCATGTTGTATAATATTCCTTGTTTGAAAACTCCAGAATATTTGTCCATTGTGCTCTTTGACATTTGGATTGTCATTTTGGCTCCTGTCAATAATACTGAAATGAATATTCTTATATGTGTATTTTGGTGTATCTAACTCATTTCCTTGGAGTAGATACCATTGTATTTGCTGGAACATCTTCTAAAATACATATAAATTTTAGATTCTCCTGCCAGATAGTTGAACAAAGTTATATTCCCACCACCAATGTTTACATGGTCTGATGTTCCAACTCTTGGTATTATCAGTCCTGTTAATTTTAGCCATTCTTGTGTGATTGAAATGATATTTCATAATGGTTTTTATTTGCATTTCCCAAATAAATAATAAAGAAAATTCAGCTTTACATATGCTTATTGGCCATTTACACATGTTCTATTGTTTAGTGTCTGTTAGAGTTTTTAGCTATTTTTGAAAAATTGGATTGTCAGTCTTTCTCTTATTGCTTTTGTAGGATTTTGTTATGCACTTTGGACATGGCTTGTTTGTCATATAGATACACAAATACACACATATAGGGCTTGGATATGTAGGATAGAGAGAGAGAGAGAGAGAATTGGGTGTCTTTTGAAGAACAGAAATTCTAATTTTAATGAATTGTATCAATTTTTAAAGATTATTGTATGGTGCGAGTTAGGGTCTAAATTCATATTTTTCCTCCGTAGAGATATTCAGATTCATTTTAAAGCCATCTGTGTTTTCTGTGAGTGTGCACGTGTGTGCAGATATGTGTGTGTGCACGAGTGTGTGTTTGTGTGAAAATATTTTAACTATTAACTAAATTTCCTTTAAAGGTTATAGTACAGGTCAGGTTTCTTGTTTCTTCTTGAGTTAGTTTTTGTTATTTCTAATTTTCCAGAAACATTGTCAATTTTGTGTAAATTATCAACTTTATTGCCATGAAGATTTTTAAGGGCTTCTCAGTCCTGCTGCAGCTGTAGTTAGGTCCACTCTTTCCCATTGCAGACAGGGCTTATTTGTGCTTCCTCCATCTCAGCCCTCACAGCAGTCTCTGAACTGACTGCCCCAGGGACATCATGAGGGCCATTCACTGTCTCTGCTCTCTCAGCTCCTGATGACTGCTTGGTGCTGTCCAGGATCCTGTAGGATCTGAGGGATGTGTGTGTGTGTGTGTGATGGGCCCCTGCACACATATGAAATCTCAGAGTGAGGGAATTTGATTGTCATTTAACAAATATTTATTTTAAATGCAAGGGTTCATGGTTAGGACTTCTACATCTAATAAACAAGAGTTCATGTCATAGATTGGATCACTCTTCTTAATCTTCCTGTTCTTCCCGATGTTAGAATGACTCATCCATGCCCTTTGTCTGCACCTTGCAGCTCCTCCCACTAGAAGGAGAGCATGTCCCCACCCCAGCCCCATTTATCTCAGGCTTGGCCATAAGAACATGGAATCCAGGGATCCCCATTCTCAAAAGGCACCCCAGGTAATTCTCAAGAACACTGAGAATATGAGAAACATTTTCCTAAATAGTATAATCTGAGAGGGAACACCAGTAGAACAGATTGTTGCCATATTGTAGGTTACAGGGGATTTGCAAATTGGGTCTCCTTATCCTAATCTATAAAACTAAACCAAATACTCAAGCAATCATGTAATCAACTATGTAGAAGTACTTGGAATCTTAGGAGATAAAAATATTACCTGTGGCTATGAACCTCCCTCAAAAAATAGCAGAGAAAGATCATAGTTGAGTTACTATTCTCCATCTCCCACACAGGGGACTTCAGATAAGCATGTATCACAGACTCTGTTACTGTTTGGGGCAGATGGATCAACAGCTCACCTGTGTTTTGGACTAAAGTTAGGACCCAGTCCTTAAAGCTGTTGGAATGGGCACTGCAAATGATCCTAGCAGGGCTGGCATGTATAAATAGCTATGTCAAAGGGAGTCTTCCTGGAGAAAATGGTCAGGAGATTTTGGTCTTCACGACCTTATGATAAAATGAATGGAAAAGGGGATCTAATCCAAGGACTGAAAGGATCTGGAGACCCACCCTCCCTACTCACACCCACACCCACACCCACATCCCCTCAAAACTGGGAGCAGCCCGTGTGCCTGAAGCATGGGGGGCAGACCGTGCAGGGTCTTGAGTGCAGTCCACCCAGAGTGACAAGATTCTTACACTGTTGGCCTGGGCCTTCAGGTCTTCAGACTTATAAGGCAGGGATGAATTTGAGTGGGCAATGGGACAGCTAACAGAGCACACAGGCCTGAGGTCTGATGTCAACCAGAAACTTCCTGGTCTGCAGCCTGTCAGGCTGTTTTATGGCTGCCCTACTAGTGGCCAGCACTGTCCTGCATGTTACAGCTAAAGAGCCACAGAGTCACTGGCTGGGTTATTATTAACCAGCTGCATCTTCCCATCTCCCTTTAACACAGAAAGTGTTAAATTGTGATTAATCGCATGTCTGAACTTTACTGGCCCAAGTAGAATGAAAGTGATTCAAGCTACATTTTGTCCTGAGTACCTTTTGTTTCTTTCCCTTGTGCAGCTTGAATATATTAAAAAACAAAACCAAGTAAAACTCCACCATCACCAGGATACTGGCAGGAGCAAACACCCCTTTACTCAAAAGACTTCTCCCTTCTTCCCTCAGACACTATTTCTCCACACACAACTAAGAACAATAATACAAACCATGGAGATATGTACAGGGTGTTTCTTGAAAGCCTGTGACTATGCACCTCCCAGCACACACACTTCCAGGTCATGGAGTCGATGGTTGCTACACCGTGGAGCCCCAGGACCAGCCATGTCCTAGGGAACCCTCAGCCTCACTGTGGAGGTCCTGTGCTGATGTAAAGGGAAAAAATGACAGGAATGATGACATGGCCCAAGAATATCATAAGTTTTCTCTGGTGACCAGCATACTGGATAAACTTGTTGGGTTCAGATTCTAAAACATCAGACCTAGAGGGCACCTAGCTAACTGTCAATATCTGACATCACGAGTTTAAGAAGTTCTTCCAGAGAGACACAGTTTAGTATAGGTTACTGGTGACATCACTGGCTTGTGTAATGACATGCTTTTCAGCAGATGATGAAAAAAGAGTCTAGAAGTATCATCTGGACAAAAGAGTCATTTTGGTAATGGACAAGCAGCTGCCTTATTTGTGACTACGACTCTCAGTTTGTCTGTTCTGAAGTAAACTTTATAAGTTTGGATTTTCCAGTCAACTAACCCATATTTAACACCATAAATAGAACAGTTGTCCTATTTCCCTCACCTCTAGTTAAATTCACTGTGCTTCTTCACCCAGAACTCCCATTTTTCATCAAAATAATTGTTACTCCAACAGTTTTTTGCATCACCTGCTATCATTGAAACTATACCCACTGGTTGGTTGCCTGATATTCAAGCAATCAGAACTCCCAGGGCAAACTTCAGCTGGCCCCAGGGTGCTGGAAGGGCATCCATCGTGGGCCCCGAGTGTCCCTGCACCCACTGGTCAGGTGCATGAAGAACTCAAGGCCCTACCTGCTCTTTATCAAGCTTTTGGCTTGATCAACACCGGGGCATAGTGGTACCATCTTATGACATGGGGAAACTAGGGAAAAACATATTGGGGAACAGAATGACTCGAGAGCCCCATTTGAACATAAACCACTGAGATGCCTATTAGACAGCTGAAATATTCCGGACACTTGTTCTATGGAGGCCTTACTTGCCCTGCCCACAAAGATGGGCCAATTTCTTTCAATCCCTCTATCCTGTTATTTCCCTGGTCTTTTGTTTCACTCTTCAACACCAAAACAACAGACTTATTTGTAATCTCTCTTGGTTCCCAGCAGACAGGCCTTTAACAGCACCAGCAAAGGCAGCATGTTGCAGTGAAAAGAACATGCCCTTTGTAGTCAGGAAGGTGTGTACTCAAATTCTGTCATCGATGCTTTCAACCTCCGTGAAGTCAGACAAGCTACAAAAGCTCCCTGATCCTGGTATCCTAACACCTCCCTCAGGGCTTGATAACTGAGAGTGTGTTCCCCCTACAGAAGAGGACCGAGTGTGACACCTGGTAGTAAATAGGCGCTAAGCTAAGATCACTTTCCCTTTTATTCTCTTGGGCTGAAGCTTTCTATCAGTGGAATCAGATTGCCATCCTCTAGTCTCTTTTCTTAAGTCCTCACCCCTGCTGCCAACAATATTCCTGTCCCCAGTGGCTACGGCATAGAACTCACATATTCTCTTTTGGGTGTGCGGACCACTACAAGGGGTACCCCCAGTGCATTCAAGCATGGCCTCCACCAGCCCCAATAAGCATCCACTGCTCCACTCACACCAGTCTCTGCTCTGCACGCCTCCTCAGCCCCATGTGCCACGCCCACTTCCAACTCTAGACCTCAGCTCATGCTCCTCCCATAACCAGAAAAGTTCTCCTCGTTTCTCTTGGAGGGTTCAAATCCTAAATATCCACCAGGCTGAAGTTCATATACCATGACTGGTTTACCACATGCTCAGGATTCAAATCCTAGTAACACTCAGCTCCTGCCCTCCAGGAATTTAGGGTCTAGGCAGGAAAAACAGACATACTGTAAATAAATAACTCGAAGAACTGTAGGTTTTATGGACTCAGACTCAGATCGCATGTAGCTTTGAGTCTCCACTCTACCCCTCGCTTGTGTGGGTCCTTTGCCAAATTAACTTCTCCTCTTAAAGATATTAATAGTATCTACCCTACCGAGTTGTAAAAATTAAATAAGATAATGTGTGTAAAGGGTGTAGCACAGTGTCTGGAAGACATGAAAAAAAATGAGAATACTCAAAATGTTAGCTAAAAGCCTGTGTGTAGCAAGGTTTAGGCACACAGGGTGTCAGTACATCCAAGCGCACATTCATCCAACATTGACCACTGCTGACTCTCGGAGACCTTAGAGACTGATAAGTGGAAAGAGGGTTGAAGTAGGAGATACAACGTGATCGTCTCAAAATGTAAGTCAGACAAAGGTGCTCTTCTGCTTGGCTGTCTTCATGGCTCCTGCTGCTCTGTGAATGAGACCAGAGCTCATTCATGAGACAGGGAATGGGAACTTGGGGGTCTGTGTCTGGCCTTGTCATAGGTGAACAGGGGGCCATCGCGAGTCTTATCTAAGTCTTATGGGGAAGGGAGCTTCCTGGCAGTAAGCCGTTTCCCAAACATAGAAGGGTGGGAGAGTTCCTAACCATCGCTGCTTTCCAGGAGCACAGGACACAGGCAGAGGTCCACACTGTCACACCTGTACTTGTCTGTCATAGTACTTAGTCTACTTTGCAATTAAATATTTGTGTGGTTATTGACTGTTTTCTGCCTCCCTCAGTAAACCGCAAGTACCTCGAGGGGGAATGATGTTTTGGCTAAGTATCCTATGCTCGACCTCTAGTGCTGAATCATGTAATAAATCCCCATCAAGTATCTGTGGAATGCATGAATAAGCACTTCCCAACAGCCTCAGCCAGTCCAGGCCAACAGGCATCACTCTTTCACTGATTATCTAGGCCAGCTCTGTCCACTCCAAATATAAGGCAAGCTGCAAGTGCAGTTTTAAGTTTTCTAGTAGCTACGTCATGGGTTGAATTGTGTCCCTCCCTCTCCAAATTCATATATTGAAGTCCTAACTCCAGTATCTCAGAAAGTGATATTATGTGGAAATAGAGGCAATGCAGATGTAATTGATTAAGACGACGTCATTAGGAGGCCCTAACCAGTGTGACTGGTGTCCTTATATAAAGGGGAAATTTGGACACAGAGACAGAGACTTAGGGAAAACACTATGTGAAGACTGGAGTTATGCTGCCAGAAACCAAGGAACAGCACAGAAGCTGGGAGAGAGGCCTGGAACAGATGTTTCCTCACAACCGACCCTGTGGACACCTTGATCTCAGAGGTCCAGCCTCTAGGACTGTAAGACGATAAATTCCTGTTTGTTCTAAGCCACCCAGTTTGTGGGACTTTGTAATGGCAGCCGTAGCAAACTAATACACTACACGTAAAAAGTAAAAATAAACAGATGAATTTTATTTTATTTTTTAAATCCAAAATATTATAATTTCAATATGTAACCAATATAAAATTATTAATGAGATATTTTACACTCTTTTTTTCATTCTGAGTCTTTGAAATCCGGTGTGTGTTTTACACTTCAGCATGTGTCAACTTGGACTCGTCCCTTTTCAAGTGCCCAGCAGCCACATGTGGGCAGTGGCTCCCACCTTGGACAGTGATGAACTGAAGGGTTACCTGCAGAACTCTCAGCTGCAGGGTCTCACCTCGACATGCATCTTGGGAGGATTCTCTCTCCATCATGCAAAGCTGTTCTTTTTGCTACACTTGGGATATAAATTGATTTTATCAGACCCATGCTGCTTACCACTAGAGCCAGGACCCCACACTTTTCAGTTTTTTCATTTGTCTTTATAAATCCATGGAGGCAAAATTCAAGGTGATATGAGAAGAGCTGCATAAATGCACCGTGACCCAGAGGGGACAGAACTGTTGACTAGAGTCACAGGACACAGCCTGTCAGGGCTGCCGGCATTTTCTAAGAGCACCTACTGTGTGCCAGGTATTGTGCTGAGTGCTTGACATGAAGACGTGCATGCAGTCTTTCCAACATCCTTATGGCAGGTACTCTTATTGTACCCATTTCACAGAGGAGCAAAGCAAGGCTCACAGATACCGTTACCTGCCCACGTCACCCAGCAACCAGTGAGTACCTGGTGCCGTGTATAAGGAGCTAGACTGATGTGTGTGCCTCTAGGGGCTGCACTTGTCACCTTATCCTACAAGGAAAACCCCAGTGCTGAATGGTCCATCTGCTGAAAATACACTCCCTTTTAAATGTTTTTGTGTGTATTTATTTGCATATATTTAAATATCCTAAAATTAAAAAATTTATGATAAAACATATCCAATTGGAATAATTTTCGAATAATAGGAACTGCATCTACTTTTGAACATACAGTTCCTATTACTCAGAAAATAGTGATGATTTGCTAGAGATAGAAAATAACTTGAGTTGATTGTGCTTTAAAATTCATAAAATCTTAAAAAGTTATGGGAAAAAATGGATCCCCGGATGGGTGTGATTTTTCAGCTGCCTGAGGGTCGTGCCCCCCAAGGCTGGGAATCTCCTCCACTTTCTGAGGTCTGTCCAGTCTGCTGATCTCCCCACCCCAGGCTCCTGGGCCAGCCCCTGGAGCGGGGTATTACCCCCACAGGCCTCAGTTAAACATCTGGAAAGAATCTAGGAGGGCTGGACTCCTACCTGAGGACCCAAGGGATTTGAGTGGTGCTTTTGGGACTGAAAATCATGACATGTGGCAGGCCTTCTGAGTCATTTCCCAGGGTGCCTTTCTGGGAGAGGCTATTTGGAAAGCTAAATCCTGGGACTCCAAGAAGACCTGGGGTTTCCAGATGTGGACTGTGGTGGCAAATCGAGGCTTTGTGGTAGGGACCAGGGACACATACGGGGCAGAACCCAGAAGGAGATCTCTGCTTCCCTGCGTGCCCAGTTCATGGCCCCTTTCCTCCCTCAGGACTTCTGGTGTGTCAGGCTGTCGCTCCTGGCCACCCTGGATGGGGGTGTGAGGGGAGGGCTTCACTCACCTGCCATGGGCACTGAGTTGGTCTGGGACTTGTGTCTGCTCAGCTCCAGGAAGGAGTTGAGCCATGAGGAGGCGCCCAGGTGCAGGTCTCGGAAGAGCTGGGCTGTGTCCCACCACACAAGCCCCATCATGCCCAGCGCTTCTTCTCTGAGTCAGAGTGGTCCTCTGTCCCCACCTGTGGAGTGTATGTGGGGGGTTGAGTTGGTCTCTTCTCTTTCTAGACCCCTTTTCAACACCCAGAACTTCAGGCATCTGTGCCCCCAGGGACCCAAGAATATCTGATCGCTTCAGTAGGAACAAGGAGTCTCGGATTCCTCTCCTCAGCCCCTCCTCCCTCAGACCCAGGAGCCGGGGCTGTAGCCCCTGTCCCTGCAGGACCCAGGCATCCAAGCACCCCCTGGTCAGAGCTGTGTTTTGTGGGCCTTACCAGCATAGGTGCTGACACACTTGGAGAGCACACTGACGGGCAGCAGGGGGTCCATGAGGCTCAGAAGACGGGAGGGAGAGGCGGTAGCCTGCAGCATTGTGGCCGGGTAGGCTGCCATGATGCCATCTGGCACCCGCACCCCATAGGCTGCTGCCCAAAGGGACACGGTGAAGCAGAGGTTCCCGCCTGCACTGTGCTCCGTGAGGCATATCCGCTCACCTGTTGAGCCTGGTTTGGAGGGGGCCTTGGTCACACTTGGCAGGGAGGAACTCGAGCTCTGGGCCAGGAGCCCTGTGCTCTCAGAGGTGGGCGTGGGGGCCCCAACCCCAAGGTCTAGCCAACTGCAATTTTAGAGACTGAGGCAAGGATTTGGACCCATTTGGAGGACAGTGGTCAAAGGATCAGGCTGACTTAGGACATGGAGAGGCCCAGAGATTAGGAAGCTCTGGGGAAGCTTGGGAGGCTGGAGGTCAGAAGCAAGGAGGATGGGTGGTAGGAAAGGAGAGACCAAGGGCCCATTTCAGGAGGGAGAGGCATCCGAGGCCAGGAGATGGAAGGCCAGGGATCAGGCTGACAGCACAGAAGGGCCACAGGCCTTGTGCCCTGGCATGTGGCTGCACCCTGCTCTGTGCTTCCCAAGATGTTGGAAGTGGGGGGTCGGAGGAGCTGGAAGAATGGGCTGGAGCTGGGCCAGTGCAGGACAGCAGGGTGTGGAGAAACAGGAGGAGGAAAGAAAAGGTCAGAAGAGATGGAGAGGGAGAGGGGACTGGAGCATCGGGGCTGGACTGGGGGAGCAGGAGGCAGGAGGAAGTGGTGGAGATGGAAGGTCGGGTAACCAGTGGAGCAGCGTGAGGGAAAGCGCTTAGGCAGAGAGGGAGGAGTGCGCGGCTGGCGAACAGGTGGGAAAGGGCTGGGTGGTAGGAGATGGAAGGGGAGGCTGCGGAGAGACTGAGGCGTTAGCCACTTGATGGCTCACTCACCCTGCAGTACGGGGTGGGGACTTAAGCAGGCTATGCAGGAACAGGGAGCGGGTGGCAGTGAAAGGCTGGGGCTGACCGAGGAGGGCGCAGTGCTTGACGGCCCAGCAGTAGGGGTAGAAGCACTCCTCTAGCGCGCGGGGTAAGGGGTTCTCCGGGGCCAGGGAGTAGGCGATGGAGAGGATGGGGGGGGGGCAGGTCCAGCTCTTGAGGAAGGGCTCGTGGGATTTGGAGGTCTGGGTCACGAAGCCGCCGCCGTGGATGTGCACCACCAGGGACCGCGAACGGGGCGCCTGCTGGGGGCGTGGCCGCAGCTGTAGGCTCCGCGGACCCCCGGACTTCACCTGGCTGGTGAGCTCCTCACTGTCCTGGGGGGAGAGGGAGGAAGAGGAGGGTGAGCCTGGGGCAGGCTGCCTAGGCCACACCCCACCCAAGGGACGTACTCAGACGTGGGGAGGGTGTGTGCTGTGAGAGGCCGGAGGGCGTCTGGGGGTGGGTCCTGGGGAGGCGGCTGCCCGTTTTTCTCCGCTCCTTACCTGCTACCGGCTGAGGCGGGCCCTGTTTCCCTGGTGGATTTCATTAAGTCCCCGAGATCCCCGCGCGGGGGCCAATTCCAGCCTCCTGGCCCTGCCCGGAGGGCCAGTCCTTGCTACACTCCACCGCCGGGCGCCCATATCACCCAATCCTGGGCTCGCTCCTCTCTGGGTCCCGCCCCCTGAGCAATCCGGGCCTCACTCCACTACGGGCCCCGCCCCCAACCGCTAGGGCCTACGGCCTGGCCCCTCCCCTCACACGCGTTGAAGGGCTCCGGACCGACACAAATGAAGCCCTAGAGGCGGTGTTGGGGGGAGGGGACCTTCCTTCGGGCAGGACTAGTGGGGAGTCTGGGGGGGGTCACCCCAACAGGGAAGCCTAGATGTTCTAACGTGTTGGCGCTCAGCCTCACATTCTCACTCACCTTCCCGAGAAGGGATTCCCTACAATCTCCACCTGATCTGTCAGACGGATCCAGAGAGCTGGGCACTTCTAAAGGGGAGGAGTGGAAGGCGGGCTGGTGGACCAGAGGCGTGGCTCTGTCTGCTAGCCCTTGGAGGAGGAAGCCCCGCTTTCTCCCACCCTTTGTCTCCTATTTCTCTTTCTTGGGATTCTTTTCTCTGCCCTGTTACTCTCCCTGAGAGTGGGAGGGAGGAGGAAGGAGAGAGCTTGGCACCTGCGCACTAACCCCAAGCCAGGCTGGTCAGCTGTGAGGTGTGGCAGTAGAGGGAGGGGAGCGTGCCTGGGAAAAGGCGGGAAACAGAGGAGGCTCGAGGCTCGAGCATGTGCACACAGTCAACTGCCCCTTGGGTGCTTGAGGAGAGGTGGCCTTGTGTGACGCGGCACCTTGGTGAGGGCTTCCCATGAGACCGCATTCTGGAAGCCTAGAGAAACATCTCTTCATCGTCAGGACTGGAAAAAGCAGACATGGGACCCTCTCTTTCCCCTCCTCCCCACCCTCCCAAAGCAGGCGACCAGCCCATACGTTCTGTTCTTCTCCTCAGCCCTGAGAGAGACACCCAGCCCTTCCAGGAGGGACAGGCCTTGGCCGAGACCACCATTGCCAGCCTGTGGACTCACTGGCCCTACAGCTTCTGGATTGGGCTGCGCTGTTTTCCCCTCAGGCCACTTCAGCATGGGTTCCGTGGATGAAACTTGCGCTCCTGCCTTCTGCATGGCGGTGCTTCTGAGTCTAGAGAAGGAGGGCTAGGGCCTGCAGGAGCTGGAGCCTGCACCCCGGAGACCATTGCCTGCTTCGGAGGAGGGGAGGGAGTGCTGGTGTCCCATGGAGTCTTGGGCCTGTCACCCTCCCCTACTGCTCCCCCAACTCTCCATCCAGCCTCGACTTGCCTGGGACTTTGGCGGACCCCACAGCCCCTCTCCCAGGCTGTCCTTCCTGAGAACACCCCCAAGGCCATCAGGCCTGGCTGGCCTGGGACTCCCCTGGGAGGGGAGCAGGCTGACCTGGGAGCAAGTGTCTTCCTGGGAGCTCAGGATCCCTCATGTCCGGATGGAACCCCCGAGGGTAAGGGTCCTGGTGTCGCTGGTGCCTGTGGCAGTGTCTGCCACAGGGCTGTGCTGGGTGGTTTGTCAACGGGTGGATGAATGCTGGCAGGAGGGAAGCTTCCCTGGTTTCCTGGCCCCTAACCCAGAGCCCTGTCCCACTTCTGTGTGACTTCTCCCAGATCCTCTGTGAGGGGCAGCCTGGTGATTCTGGCTGCTGCTATTCTTCCCATGTGCTGATGTCCCACCATATCCTGACATCACTCCATAACCAGGCTTCCCCTTGAAGGCCAACTTCATTCCCTGGGCCATTGTCCTCATGGCTGGCAAATTGGTCAATGATGGAGACCCCAAATCTGATTCTGAGTCCAGATCTGGGACCCACTCAAAATATCTTCCACTCTGAGGCCGGTCGCTATGGGGACAGTTGGTCCAGTTCTGATAGAAATTCCCACTCAGTCAAAGGTCCCTGCTGGGATTTGGCTCCCTGGGCTGGAGCTGTTTGCTGGGCTATAGGGTCTGACTGTCCTGGTCTTTCTTGGGACATAGATTAAATCTGGGCAGGTGGTCCATTTTGGGGTCCAGGTCTAGGCTCGGCTGGAGGTGTTGATCCAGCTTCTTGTTGAGCTGAAGGTGGCTCTACTGGGAAATGCCCTGGCTGGGATATGCCTCTTTCATTTTTGTTCCTATTGACTTCTAGATTCTATTCCTGGCCCAGGTCTCTGCTGTGAGGCAGCTTCCTGTTGAGTGAAGGGCATTCGTTGGATGGGGGTGATTGCTGTGGTGCAGGCTCCTGTGGGGCAAGAAATTCCTGCTGCAAAGCAGATTTTTGTTGGCTTCTAGGTTCCTGCTGGGATTCAGCTTCCTGTTTGGCAAGGGCCTCCTGCTGAGTGAGAGGTCTTTGCTGTGAAGCAGACTTCTGTTGGATATTGATTGGGTCCCTGCTGAGTCTTAGATGCTGGCTGGGCTGTGGGTACCTTTTGTGGCCCAGGCTTTGGCTAGGTGGTCGGTGTCTGGTGTGGCTTAGGTTCCCAGTCAGGTCTAGATACTGACTTAGCACCCGGCTCCACTATTGTTATTTCCCTCACGGGAGATATTGATCTCCCAGGCTTCATCTTTCTTCCCCCACCTCCATGCCTCCCTTATCACAGATCCCTCGTTGATTCCTCATGATGGCACCTCCCTTTGGGTTCCACTCCTTCCTCTTGACATCCCTGATCTTCCTTTATTTTATTTTATTTTATTTTTTATTGATGTCTTAGTTTATAACACTGTGGGGTTTTAGTTGTACATTTTTGTTCGTCCATCACCTTGTGGATGTAACCCTTCACCCCTTGTGCCCCCCCCCAGTCCCCTTCCCCTTGGTAACCACCAATCAGTTCTCTCTGTCCGTGTGTTCACTTATATTCCATATATGAGTGAGTTCATGCAGTGTCTGTCTTTCTCTCTCTGGCTTATTTCACTTAACATAATACCCTCTAGGTCCATCCATGTTGTTGCAAATGGGACAATTGTGTCTTTTCTTATGGCTGAGTAGTATTCCATTGTATCTATGTAC
Source organism: Tapirus indicus (assembly GCA_031878705.1). Lineage (NCBI taxonomy): Eukaryota > Metazoa > Chordata > Mammalia > Perissodactyla > Tapiridae > Tapirus > Tapirus indicus. Next base: position 17,352,234 of record CM062926.1, on the reverse strand, counting down.
CACTTCTTCTTTAACCAATCATCAGTTGAGGGACACTTGGGTTGCTTCCACTTCTTGGCTATAGTGAATAATGCTGCAATGAACATAGGGGTGCATACGCCTCTTGTGATGGTTGATTTCACGTCCATTGGGTAGATGCCCAAGAGTGGTATTGCTGGATCATACAGTATTTCTATTTTTAATTTTTTGAGGACTCTCCATACTGTTTTCCATAGAGGCTGCACCAGTTTGCATTCCCACCAGCAGTGAATGAGGGTCCCCGTTTCTCCACAACCTCTCCAGCATTTGTTGTTATTTGTCTTTGTGATTATAGCCATTCTAACCGGTGTAAGGTGATATCTCAGTGTCGTTTTGATTTGCATTTCCCTGATGATTAGTGATGTTGAACATCTTTTCATGTGTCTATTGGCCATCTGTATCTCTTCCTTGGAAAAATGTCTGTTCATATCCTCTGCCCATTTTTTGATCGGGTTGTTTGTTTTTTGTTGCTCAGTTGTATGAGATCTTTGTATATTACTGAGATTAATCCCTTGTCGGACAAACGATTTGCAAATATTTTCTCCCAGCTGGTGGGTTGTTTATTCATTTTGATCTTGGTTTCATTTGCCTTGTAGAAGCTCTTTAGTCTGATGAGGTCCCACTTGTTTATTTTTTCTTTTGTTTCCCTTGTCTGGGTAGACATGGAATCTGAAAGGATCCCTTTATGTCCAATCTCAATTAGTGTACTGCCTATATTTTCTTCCAGGAGTTTTATAGTTTCCGGTCTCACTTTCAGGTCTTTGATCCATTTTGAATTGATTTTTGTATATGGCGATAGGAGATGGTCTACTTTCATTCTTTTGCATGTTGCTGTCCAGTTTTCCCAGCACCATTTATTGAAGAGACTTCCCTCTCTCCATTGTATGTTCTTTGCTCCTTTGTCAAAGATTAGCTGTCCATAGGTGTGTGGTTTTATTTCTGGGCTTTCAATTCTGTTCCATTGATCTGTGTGTCTATTCTTGTACCAGTACCATGCTGTTTTGATTACTGTAGCTTTATAGTATATTTTGAAATCAGGGATTGTGATGCCTCCAGCTTTGTTCTTTTTTTTCAGAATTGCTTTAGCTATTCGGGGTCTTTTGTTGCCCCATACGAATTTCAGTAGTTTTTGTTCTATTACCGTGAAGAATGACATTGGGATTCTGATTGGGATTGCATTGAATCTGTAGGTTGCTTTAGGTAGAATGGACATTTTAACTATATTTATTCTTCCAATCCATGTGTATGGAATATTTTTCCATTTCTTTATGTCCTCCTCGATTTCTTTCAATAGTGTCTTATAGTTTTCATTGTATAGGTCTTTGACTTCCTTGGTTAAATTTATTCCAAGATATTTTATTCTCTTTGTTGCAATTGTAAATGGGATTGTCTTTTTGAGTTCTCTTTCTGTTTTTTCATCGTTAGTGTATAGAAATGCAATTGATTTTTGTAGGTTGATTTTATACCCTGCCACTTTACTGTAGTTGTTGATTGTTTCTAGTAGTTTTCCGATGGAATTCTTTGGGTTTTCTATGTATAGGATCATGTCGTCTGCAAATAGTGAGAGTTTCACTTCTTCATTGCCTATTTGGAGTCCTTTTATTCCTTTTTCTTGCCTAATTGCTCTGGCCAGCACTTCCAGTACTATGTTGAATAAGAGCGGTGATAGTGGGCACCCTTGTCTTGTTCCTGTTCTCAAAGGAATGGCTTTCAGTTTTTCCCCATTGAGTAGGATGTTTGCTGTAGGTTTGTCATATATGGCCCTTATTATGTTGAGGTACTTTCCTTCTATACCCATTTTGTTGAGAGTTTTTATCATAAATGGATGCTGGATCTTGTCGAATGCCTTCTCTGCATCGATTGAGATGATCATGTGGTTTTTATTCTTCATTTTGTTAATGTGGTGTATCATGTTGATTGATTTGCGGATGTTGAACCATCCCTGTGTCCCTGGTATAAATCCCACTTGATCGTGGTGTATGGTCTTTTTGATGTATTGCTGTATTCGGTTTGCCAATATTTTGTAGAGGATTTTTGCGTCTATGTTCATCAGCGATATTGGCCTGTAGTTTTCCTTCTTTGTATTGTCCTTGTCTGGCTTTGGTATCAGCATGATGTTGGCCTCATAGAATGTGTTGGGAAGTATTCCATCTTCCTCTATTTTGTGGACTAGTTTGAGAAGGATAGGTGCTAAATCTTCTTTGAACGTTTGATAAAATTCTCCAGGGAAGCCATCTGGTCCTGGGCTTTTATTTTTTGGGAGGTTTTTGATGACTGTTTCAATCTCTTTACTTGTGATTGGTCTGTTCAGATTCTCTATTTCTTCTTGATTCAGTTTTGGGAGGTTGTACGCATCCAAGAATTTGTCCATTTCCTCTAGGTTGTCCAATTTGTTGGCGTAAAGTTTTTCATAGTATTCCCTAATAATCCCTTGTATTTCTGTGGTGTCTGTTGTAATTTCTCCTCTTTCATTTCTAATTTTATTTTTTTGAGTCTTCTCCCTTTTTTTCTTAGTGAGTCTGGCTAAGGGTTTGTCAATTTTATTTATCTTCTCAAAGAACCAGCTCTTTGTTTCATTGATCCTTTCTACTGTTTTTTTGGTTTCAATTTCATTTATTTCTGCTCTGATTTTTATTATTTCCCTCCTTCTGCTGATTCGGGGCTTTGTCTGTTCTTCTTTTTCCAACTCTGTTAGGTGCAATTTAAGGTTATTTACTTGGGATTTTTCTTGTTTGTTAAGGTGAGCTTGTATTGCTCTGAATTTCCCTCTCAGGAATGCTTTTGCTGAATCTCATATGAGTTGGTATGGTATATTTTCCTTTTCATTTGTCTCCAGATAGCTTTTGATTTCTTCTTTAATTTCATCAATGACCCATTGGTTGTTCAGTAGCATGTTGTTTAGTCTCCACATCTTTGTCCCTTTCCCAGTTTTTTCCTTGCAGTTGATTTCTAGTTTCACAGCATTATGATCAGAAAAGATGCTTGTAATGATTTCAATCTTCTTAAATTTATAGAGGTTTGCCTTGTTTCCTAATATATGGTCTATCCTTGAGAATGTTCCATGTGCACTTGAGAAGAATGTGTACTCTGCTTTTTTTGGGTGGAGTGCTCTGTATATATCTATTAAGTCCATTGCGTCTAGTTTCTTGTTTAAGTCCATTATTTCCTTATTGACTTTTTGTCTGGATGATCTATCTATTGATGTAAGGGGGGTGTTAAGATCCCCTACTATTATTGTGTTATTGTTAATATCTCCTTTAAGGTTTTTTAGCAGTTGTTTTATGTACTTTGGTGCTCCTGTGTTGGGTGCATAGATATTTATAAGTGTTATGTCTTCTTGGTGAAGTATCCCTTTTATCATTATATATTGCCCTTCTTTGTCTCTCATTACCTTTTTTATCTTGAAGTCTACTTTGTCTGATATAAGTATGGCTACTCCTGCTTTCTTTTGTTTGCCATTAGCTTGGAGTATTGTTTTCCATCCTTTTATTTTGAGTCTGTGTTTGTCTTTAGAGCTGAGATGTGTTTCCTGGAGGCAGCAGATTGTTGGATCTTGGTTTTTAATCCATCCTGCCACTCTGTGTCTTTTGATTGGAGAATTCAATCCATTTACATTTAGAGTGATTATTGATATATGAGGGTTTAATGTTGCTATTTTATTGTTCATCTTCTGGTTCTTTTGCATTTCCTTCGTTTCTTGTCCCTTGTGTTTCGGACTGCAAATTCAACTTGGTATTTCTGCATGCTCATTCTCTTGGTTTTCTCTTTATTTGTCATGTGTGGTTCTCTTCTGGTTGTTTGTTTAGTGGTTACCGTGTGGTTTATATAAGCGATCTCCTGGATAAGAAAGTACATTTTCAGATGCCTCCTTTTTCCTGAGGCTGGGTCAGTTCAATCCCTTACCTCTTCCCCTCCTTATTTGTTATCTCTTTATTCCAGATTGTGTCATGAATGTGTGTTTCCAGTGATGAGCTTGTATTAATTTTTGATGTTTTCCAACTGTATTTTGTTCTGGTTTAGTCTCCTTGCTTTTCTCCTTGCTGAAATCTTTGTATCCCCTTTCTCATTTGTTTTTTTTCAGGCCTAAGGGCCTTCTTGAGCATTTCTTGTAGTGGGGGTCTTGTGGTGACAAACTCTCTTAGCTTTTGTTTATCAGGGAGAGTTATTATTTCTCCATCGTATTTGAAGGATATTTTTGCTGGATAAAGTATTCTCGGCTGAAGGTTTTTGTCTTTCATGATTTTGAATATATCATTCCAGTCTCTCCTAGCCTGTAGAGTTTCTGTGGAGAAATCAGCTGAGAGCCTGATGGGGTTTCCTTTGTATGTTATTTTGGTTTTTTGTTTAGCTGCCTTCAATATTATTTCCTTGTCACGGGTATTCTTCAAGTTTGCTACTATGTGGTGAGATGATTTTTTATTCCTGTTTATATATTTAGGTGATCTATTAATTTCCTTCACTGTTATTTCCCTCTCAGTCCCTAGGTTGGGGAAGTTCTCAGCTATTATTTCTTTGAACAAACTCTCTGCTCCTTTTTCTCTTTCTTCTCCTTCTGGAATACCTATTATCCTTATGTTGCTTTTCCTCATTGAGTCTGATATTTCTAGAAGAATTTCTTCATTTCTTTTTAGTCTTAGCTCTCTCTCCTCCTCTATCTGGAGGATTTCTGCATGGCTATCCTCAATAGTGCTAATTTGTTCCTCCATATTGTCAGTTCTGCTCTTTAAAGACTCCATTTTTTCCACTATCTCGTTGATTTTGTTTTTCACCTCCAATAATTCTGATTGGTTTTTCTTTAGGGTTTTAATCTCTTTTGTGACATAATCCCTGAATTCGTTGATTTGTTTCTCTGTGTTCTCTTGTATTTCGTTGAGTTTGTTTATGATAGCTATTTTGAATTCTCTGTCATTCAGGTTATCAAATTCTGTGCCTTCAGGGTTGGTTTCTGGGTGTTTGTCATTTTCCTTTTGGTCTGTAGCCCTGACATATTTTCGCAAGGATCCGAGGGGACGGCTTTATTTTTACCCCTCATGATTAAAGTTAGTCCTGCAGTTTCCCCCTGCTGTCACTGGATGGAGATCACAAGTGGTGTGCTCTGAGCCTGCTGCAGCCCTGGAGGGATTATGCTGAAACGCCGGTTGTGTGGGGGGAGGGGTCCTCTCTTTCTCCTGCTTGACCCAGGGGTTTCCTTTCTGGCTCTCTTAGGGTGTTTGCTACACCCCCTAAACAGTCCGTCGTCGCTTCCCATTGGGGATCTCGCGACAGTCTGTGAGAGCACCTGGATGGCGATAGTCCCCCTCCCCCCCCCCCCCCCCCCCGCTGTGGGCCGCCCCTCCCCCGTCTGTCCGTGAACCTCGCTGTCTTTGCAGATCGATTGGGGAGGGGGAGTACAACCTCCTACATCTCCTCCTGTCCTCTTGGGCTTCCCGTGCCTCCACCGTCCGATGTATGGCAGCAGGGGTTTCTTAGAAGTCCTTTGTAGTGTTTGATTGAGCTCTGTTGGAATGTGAATGATGTTTTCTTTGTATCGTAGGGGGCAGAGATTCAAAGAGGGAATCTCACTCCGCCATGATGCTGACGTCACTCCCTCCCTGATCTTCCTTTTTAAGGCAGATGGCAAGTGGGCCGACCACTTCTGGCCCCCACTCCTGTTCCAAGTGATGCACTTCTGTGCCTCCTGCTGTGAGAAGATGGAGTAGGAACAGAAGGATGTGTGCCCAGCACTCCCCCACCAGAGGGGAGAGGCTTGTCTTCTTGTGTCATAAATGGGGCCCCACCCCACTCACCACTCAGTTGAAATGTTTTTTCTTCTAAGGCAAGCAGCCCAACTTAGTCCTCTGTTTATCTGGGGTAACAGAAGCCAAGTTCTGGGCGAGGGTTCCATTTTTTTTTTCTCCACTTCTGATGTTTGAGGAAAGGGTCTGAGGGGGAGGCAATCTTTATACTATTGTAATAATCTTTTCCTCTTTATTCATTCTTTCCAATGGTTGCCAGTTTAACTTCTTTATATTATTGCTTTGATCACTTCACTCTCATTTTAAAACAAATGCTTTCATCCCATTTTTACAGCTTGAAGCCCTTTTCAATGGCTTTTGAGAAATTCCACACATCTCTCTAGCTTTGAACTATGGTTCTGCATATATATGTCTTCTGTACTACATTGGAAACTCATAGAATGCAATGACTATTAATGATGATGATGATAATCATAACTACTAAAGGCATTTTATGTACTAGGAAACTGTGCCAGTTGTTGTTTTTTAAAACCTGTATTATATTTAATAAGATCATGTCTGATTCATTGCTATACCTGCTTTCTTTGCCCCGCCTAGCTCTTACCCCAGAAAGTTTTGTTGAACAAATAAAAGACTAGAAAGTTGGGCAGTGGAGGGAAAGAGAATGAGGATGGTGGTGGGGAGAAGTGTATATAGAATCTGGCTAGGGTTTGGAGTGAACAGGGTAAAGTGAATCATCTGGATTGAGTGTGAGTTGCCAGACCCCATTTGAAAGAAATGATTTTGACTCATTACACTTAAAAATATTTATTGACGTTTGTTTGCTACTTATCTGGTTGTATTTTAGGTCAGTTGGGACCAGCTGGGAAACTGGAGCTTCCTGGTTTCTTTCAGGTAATTAAGCTTAAGCCTGGATAAGGTAAGGACAGGAAAAGACTGAGGAGAGAAGGCACTAGAGGGAGCAATAATCTTGGGGAAAATGTTTTATGAGACCCCCTCAAGTGGAGACAGGGAGTAGGAGCTTGAGGTGGGAGAAGAGCCTCCTCTAGGTGCGCGCACTGCCTCTGGACTGAGAATGTTTCATTGGGAGAGTGGGCTCTCAGAGCTCCTATAAAGGCAGAGCAAAGCTTGCCAGCTGACATCATTTGAGAAATTGCTGGCAGGCTCTGGAGTGCTTGTTTGGCTTCCTGTGGTGACTTTGGTGCCCTCCGGTGAAAATAAAGGGGAGAGACTAGTGTTAAAAACATTAAAAATTTTTAACTTTTACAAGAGCTTTTAAAATTTTAATGTAAGACTCATCCAGTGGAAAAAATTAAAGTAAAAAAATACATCCAGTAAAAACTAAAAGGATAAAGCCAGCCCTGATGGCCTTGTGGTTAAAGTTCAGCACTCACCACTGGCTGCCCGGGTTCACTTCCGGGTCACAGAACCATACTACCTGTCTCTCAGTTGCTATGTTGTGGTAGCAGCTCACATAGAAGAACTAGAATGACTTACAACTGTTGTATATACAACCATGTACTGGGGCTTTGGGGAGGAAAAACAAAAAAGAAGAAGAAGATTGGCAACAGATGTTACTTCAGGGTGAAAAAAACCCCCAAAAAACAAAAAACTAAAAGCTTGTTCTTCCACCCCAACCTCCACTCCCCATTCCCCAGCTAACTACTGCTAATAGTTTGCTGCTACATAGTCTTCCATATCTTTTTGTATGTAAACATAATAGTTTATTTTAAAAAACAAAAATGATATTATGCTGTACATATTCTTTGCTCTGCACCTTTAACAAATCTTGTATTATTGCAAAATATTGTACATCCATAGAGGTCCTTAAAAACTCATATGTGCAGTTCAATAAACAGTCATAAAGCAGATATTCATGAAACTACTACCCAGGCCTAGAAATAGAATATTGCCAGTGACCCCCCTCCTTTTCTGATCACTAACCTCCCTCCCTCCCTCACAGAGGTAATCCTGACTCTTATAGTAAGCATTTACTTTCTTTTCTTTATTGCTTTACCACCTACTTATGTATTCCTAAATAATTTAGTTTAATTTTGCCTGTTTTTGAACTTTATGAAATCATACTATAGCTACTTTCTCATGTCTTGTTTTTGTTTTACTCAACATTATATTTACAAGATTCATTTACATTGTTATGTGTTTGTTCATTCTCCCTGATATGTAATATTCAAATGCACCACCATTTATTTATTCATTGGTCACTTTTCAGTTTGGGGGTAGTTCTGAGCAATGCTGCTATGAAATTTTTGTGCATGTCTCCTGGTGTATATAAGCCTGCATTGCTTTTGAGTATATACCTAAGAGTGGAATTTCTTGGTCCTGGAGCTTAAATTTTAGTAGAAAACTGCCAGCACTTTTTCAAAGTGATTTACCAATATACATTAGCAGGATATGAGAGTCTCTGTCCTACTCTTTGTCAACACTTGGTATTGTCAGACTTTAAAATTTTTGGCAACCTGATGATGTATAGTGATATCTATTTGGTTTTAATGCACATTTTCCCACTTACTAGTAAAGTTGAAGGCCATTTCATATGTTGATTATCTATTTGGATTTCCTTGTTTCTGAAGTACCTATTCAAGTCTTTTGCCTCTTTGTCTGTTGTGTTGCCTGCCTTCCTTTCACTGATCTGTAGGAATTCTTTCTATATTCTGAATATTAATCCTTTGTCAGTTATATATGTTGCAGATATCATCTCCTACTTTTAGATTGTCATTTTATTCTTTTGCTGACCAAAATTTCTTAATTTCAATGGAGTCAGATTTATTAATCTTTTCTTTTATGGCTTTTACTTTTTATATCCTGTTTAAGAAATCCCTTCGTACCCCAAGGTCATGAATATATTCTCATGTATTCCCTTATAAATTTATCTTTCAAATTTAGATCTTTAATCCACCTGAAATTTATTTTCATGAAGGGTGTGAGGTAGGGGTCTCTGTATCTTTTATTACTTCATATATTGTGGATATCTTTTTGGTCAACACATAATGATTTACTTCATTGTTTTTGATGAATGCAGAATTGCCCAATTTATTTTTATGAACATTTTTATTTCCGCTTATTTGTCAATACAAATACTACTATAATTAATATTCTTGTACATATATCTGTGAGTATCCATGCTAGTATTCTGTACTAGAGATTTCTTGAAGTGAGATTACTGGGTTAAAAAGTACAAACATTTAAATTTTTGATAGGTACTACCAAATTGTATTTTACTTCCATCAACAGTGATAAGGATCCTGATTTATTCCATTCTTGATAGTATCATAATATCAATCAATTTAATGTTTGCCAATTTACTTTTTATATGACATTTAAAAACTGCTGGACTAAGGAGGAATCAAATTCTCTTTGATGCTGACACTGGTGTTGTCTTCAGAGATGACCAGGTCCCCAACAGCCCCATCTCCCTCCACTTTGTGGAGCTCTAAAATGTAAGAATTTGGTTAACCCTTTCTGGTATTAGGAGACTTGTCTTCTGCTTTTCTTCCTTTTCCTATTTCCCCACAAGTTGACACTTAGTAGAAAGGGCTGAGATGTGTGTTTATTCTGGTCTTCATTTCAACTCTCTTGTCTGTTCTCAACCCCAGCTTCATCCCTGGTTGATTGCACAGAGGGGGTCTGGTTTAAGGAAGGTCATTCTTTTGAAACTTACTGGTTTTCATCACATTGCCTTTGAAATGATCACAGGGACACCAATTCTTTGGGAGCCTGGGCACTGTCATGAGTTTTCTTTTAGGGGCTCTCAGGAACCAACCTGAAATAATGGCATTGCTCTTGGGCAGGAAGGTTAATATGTTTGAGATTAGGGAGTATGGCAGGGCTTTATTTGCCATCTTTCTTGCCTTTCAGTTCCTTTTTACTTCTGCAGTGAGGTGGGGAAAAGGGTCAACACAGAGCAGTGGAAGTATCCAGTTATATGAGCACCAGGACTTCTGAGTTGTTTTGCCTGAGCTGTATTGGCAAGAATTTGGTGGCAGGTTTGGAGAGGGCATCAGGATATCATTAGAGAGACCAGAAAATGAGGGAAAAGACCTAGGTGTCTGCCTTTTAGTGGCTGCTTTATGTTGGGCAAGTTATTTTGCCTCTCTGATTTCAGTATCACCTATGAGTAAAATAAGGTTGAGAATAGGATCCAGGAAGCTTTTGGAAGGCAGCCCTGAGTTCTTGGAGAAAAGAGTTGGGGGGGGGGGCGGGCAGCCAGAGATTCAGCCAGCTCTCCTCTGGACCTTGGAGGAGTCCATCTCTTGCCTGAGACTCAGGAAGAAAACAAGCATTGGTGCTGTGTGTGGTGGGCTGGTGGAGAGGGGAATGGGTGAGGTCAGCTCAGATAACGTCTGCACTGGTCTCAGAGGGACTCAAGGGGTAGAGTTGGGATCATGATGGTGCACTGTTGTTGTTGATGCTGAGTTACTGACGTTTGCACCCACATTCTTGGCTGCCTGCCTGAAGCCACCTCCCAGAAGCCTAGCATCGGTCCCTATGGCTCTGGTGACCCCTGCCAGAAGGAAACAGTTTACTTCCAGGCACTGGAAAGGAAAGGGGCCAAAAAGAAATGACATTGTGCTATCTATGTCAGTGAAGCTGCATTTCTTTTCATTTTTTTCTCAGAGATCTGGGGATCTCTTGAAGAGAGGAGTATTTTAAATGGATAAGGAGTTGAGGTTTAAAATCTGGCCTAGAGAAAAGCTTAGCTGGAGGTAGGTGGAGAAAGAGTGGCTTCTGGATGGAAGAGAGGACAAAAGATGGAGGTCAATCAAGACCTTACTCCCCTCCCTCCAACACACACATTAAAATCCTCATGACTTAAGAAAGGAGAGCAAGGAGTGGATTATCCCATAAACCAGTCAGGGTCTTCACCTGACCTCCAAGTTTGCTGTATTTGAATCCATAATCCCAGTTCAAGTATGAGAGGATGATATTTACTTTTGTTCCTCTGAAACAAATCCATTCCTCTTTTGGCCTCTATTCAAGTCTGTCTTATCACCTGATGCTGTCTTATTCCCATTTTGTGATAACCAAAATATTTTTATGACAGTCAATGATGATGGTTTATAGACTTGATATTCTGGAGCTAGAACTGGGCCCAGATGATGCTTCCTCTCTATAGTAGTTCCTGACATTTCCTGTCAGCCTACACGTGGTTCCTCTTCTTATCTGAATGCAGCTCTATTATTGCACAGTTATAGTTTGTTGTTTGAGATCTGTGTGGACTGAATTGTGTCCCCCAAAAGTCATGTTGAAGCTCTAACTCCTACTACCTCAGAATGACTTTGTTTGGAGATAGGACCTTTAAAGAGGTGATTGAGTTAAAATGAGGCTGTTATGGTGGGCTCTGACTGGAGTCCTTATAAAAAGAAGAGATTTGGACACACAATGAGACCCCAGGGACACCAGGGACATACGTGCATAGAGAAAAGATCATGTGAGGATATGGCAAGTAGGTAGCCATCTGCAAGCCAAGGGGAGAGGCCTCAGAAGAAGCAAGCTTGCTGACCCCTTGATCTTGGATAACTGGCCTCCAGAACTGTGAGAAAATAAATTTCTGTTGTTTAAGCCACCCAGTCTGTGGTATTTTGTTATGGCAGCCCTAGCAAACTACAAATCTTTCTCCCTCATTAGACTCTGAATCAGTGGCTCAGGAGTCATTCAGCTACATGGTTCCTGACCCATGGTAGGCACTTGGTAAGTGTTTGTTCAGTAAGCATTTGGACAAGTTGTCTAGGGAGGGCCCTCACAGATCATCTGGTTCAATCCAGGTCTCCTGTTTCCCAGACTCGTGCCCTTTCTGCCACACAGATGGAGGGTGTTGCATCATTTCTCTGAGAGCTAGTTTCCAAATGTTCCCATGTGCTGTTTTGAGGCTGTTAAAGTAATTTAAACAGGGATACATAGCCCCTGCCATCCCAACTGCTCTAATAGTTTACTCTCAACTGACCTCTACTCCCAGTTCCAGAAGAAAGCCACAGAATATTAGAGCCAGAAGGAATCTTGGAGATTATTTAGTTGACTTCCTTCATTGAGAAGTTGTTTTCACTCTAAATGTAATGTAATTATATTAAAGAAAATTTGGAAAGTACAAATAAAGAAATCTTTACTCTTACCAACTGTTGGTATTTTGACGTGTTTCCTGCATATGATTTTTTGTATATGGTGATAACGCTAGCATGTGAACAAATTTCTTTTTGTTCACTTTATAAGCTTGTTGCTATGTTGTTTTCATAATAGGTATTTTTAATGACTGCATAACAGTCTCAACAAGTATATGTGATTGTCCTCCCATTGCTGAATATTTAGATTGTTTTATTTTTTGGTATTGATTAATTTCTTTGTACTTGTAACTGTTTTCCAAATGTTGGATTAATCGTCTTGGGCAAGATTCCCAAAGTGTAATTAGTGAGTCGAAAGTTAAGAACAGCTTTGTGTTTCTTGATATCATTACCGAATTGCTTTTAAAAGGATTGTACTAATTAACTAAATCACTATCTCTTTTTTCTGAGATGAGGAAACTGAGGCCCAGAGAGAACAAATGAAATGCCCAAGTTCACAAAGCTAATGGTGACACTTCTGGAGCTAAAACACAGGTCCGAGATTCTTAGCCTGTTTTTCTTTCTGCACCTCGGGTAACCCTAATTTCATGGTGTAACTGACAGTGAAGCTACACGTTACTATAGTCTAATGTCTCCCAACCCTCAGACCACCTTTATGATTTTTGGTATAGCTTGTACCACTTCTACTGTTATTTACTTCATACCTTTTATTTAAATAAATTTAATTTACAAAACAGCCTCATTCTATGCAATATTATCTATGAGGTTTTGGGTTTGATATATGCTTAGATTTTTTTCTAATGCATTCTAATAAACACATAGCTATTAAAGTAAAAGCTAATGTATGTTTCTGCCTAAAATCAAATTTGAAAGTACTGATACAGTGGAATAAGCATGGACTTTATACCCAGAGAGACCTTGGCTCAGCTACTTGTTCTGTCACTTAACTCTGTAGTGTTGGACAAGTCACTTAGCTTCTTTGGTCTTTGGTTCTCTGATTGTAAAATGAGGATAATGGTATGCACCTTGTAGAGTTTGGAATAAATGAGCTACTGTGGGTGCCTGGTGCTCAGTGCCCAAGTAAGTGTTCAGTGCAAGATGGTTATTGTGATTATTTTTGTGGATTTCTAGTTTTTTCCCAAAGAGAGAGTCTATGCTGGAATGTTAGACTTGTTGCTTTCTACTGATGTGTTTGTGTAAAGAAGTTACTTTCACTTGTTAGGACTTGTGGTAGATATATCATTATTTTGACTTCCCAGTTTCACTACATATTAGCTTTGTGATTTTGGACAAGTTGCTTAACTTTTCTGTGCCTCATTTACCTAATTTGTCAAATGGGGCTAATAATAGCACATTGGTGTGTGTATGCATACCTCTGTTTCCTAGCTCTGTCCACTAGAGGGGCTAGGAGCAATAGCAGCTAGTAACAATGGGCCATAACCAGTGCCATGGTTTGTGAATACCATCTCCCATGAAAGGAACCACGGCTCCTTGAAGAATGGCTGATCCCAGGGCTAGGGCAGGAAATTTTGTACAAGATGAGCCTGGAACATCTTGTGGTGTCAGAAAGTCAGGAACTGCCAAACAAATGAAATGTCAAAAAGACACAGAAGCCAACTTGAAGGAGCTATCAAATTTGGGCCAATTTTGGGACAATTTGAGCAACATAATAAATAATGATGGTAATGGATTATAATCCACAAATATCATGAGTCTTTACTTATATAAATAAATAATTGAATAAGTAAATAAATGGGAGGGAAGGAGCAGCTCTTTCTTAGAGTACAACCCAACTAATAAACATAGAAGGAATGATGGAAATAGAAAATCACCATTTGGCTAATAACATAGTAATACTTGTTGTAGGCAAGAATCATCAATGGACTTTAAAAATTAATGGGCAAAAGTGTGATGAGAAGAAACAGGCTATTTGCATAGTCTCAGAGTACCTCTCCACAAGATACTTATTAATTACAATGGAAAAAATAGTAACTACAGTAGAGAAACCTGGCAGACACCCCCTTAACCAAGTGTTCAAAGTTAACGTCACTGGTAATGAGAGTTATCAATATCAAGGGCCTTTTGGTGTGACGCACCGAGAGGCACACATCACTTCCGTGGTATTTTTGCTCCAAATGCCTAATCTGAACTTAATCATTGAGGAAACATCAGACAAATCCAAACTGAGGGACATTTTACAAAATAACTGACCAGCACTCTTCCAAAGTGTCAAGGTCATGCAAGACAAGGAAGTCTGAGAAAATACCCTAGACTGGAGGAGATTGAGGAGACATGATAACTTTATAAGTGTAGGATCCTGGATTGGATTCTGGACCAGAAAAAGGACACTTATGGGATGATCAGCAAAATTTGAATACTTGTGCATTAGTTAATAGCATTATATCAATGCTAATTTCCAGGTTTTGATAATGAGATTATAGTTATGTAAGATGTTATCTGAAAAAAATCAGTGACGGATATATTGGAACTCTGATTACTTTTACAACATTTTTGAAGTCTGAAAAATGAAAAGTTAAAAATAAAAAAATCTTAGATTTCTGTGAGGACAGAATAAGGTCATATGCGTGAGTGCTTAGAACAATGCCTGCCACAATGGATAGCTTAACACATCAGCTATTATTATAGGTAATTTTATACTTATTAAGTAATATTATAAGTAAGGAGTAATCTATTATTACAAGTAATTTATTTCCTAATATTCTCATATATGCTTATCTATTTTTACCCTCTCTCCTGTGAAAATCATACTGAGCATGAATGTAGTTATTTTAAGAGATAAAGTTAGATCAGATTTTATTTTTAGGGGGTAAGTGGAGGGTGTCATTTCCTCTAGCCAGACTTCGTCAGGGTTGCAGGAACTGAGCTGGCACCTCTCATTGGATGTGGTTTATCATCGCACCAGCTGGCGGTGCAGTGAGCTTTCCCCAGTCCATTGTCCTTGCGCTCTAGGAGCTGCTTAGAAATTCTACTCAGTCCGTTTATTAAAGCCTTACTAGGTGCACATTTTAGATCATTTAATCTTCACAACAATTCTGTGTGCTAAGTGGTATTTTATTCATTTTAAGATGATAAAACTGAGGCTCCAAAAACTTAAGCATCTTCTCCAGGGCTGCAAAGCAAGAGGTGGAGCCAGGATTTGGATCTCCATTCTCCTGACTTCAGGACTGAGTCCAGCAGTCTAGATAAACCTAAACGTGTAGCCAGGTTTGAGAACCATTGACACAGAGCAGTGGTTGTCAACGGGGGAGTGGTTTCCCCCTCCAGGGGACATTTGGCAACGTCCAGAGGTGTTTTTGGCTCTCCTAACTGGGGGGGAGGGTGTGTTGTGTGGAGAGGCTGCTATTGGCATCCAGTGGGTGGAGGCCACGTGGATGCTGCTAAACATCTTACCATGCACAGAACAGCACCCTACAACAAAGAATTATCCAGCCCCAAATGTCAATAGAGCTGCTATCAAACCTGAGTGTAGGATTTTCCCAGGGCCACATTTTGAACTTGGAAACCTGAGGATTTATTCTTTCACTCAGCAAATATTTTCTGAGTGCTGTGCTGTGTAATGTGAGGGATATGGAAACAATACACCAGATTGTGCCACCAAGGAGATTACAGTGTAGAAGGGCAGGGGGTAGAGGTAGGAGAGGCACAGCAACACCTTCAGTATTAGGCAGAATAAGTGCAGAGAGAGAGTCACGTTAGTGCTAAGCATGTCCACAGGAGGGAGAGCTCACATGTGGTCATGGGAGGAATCAAGGGAGGCTGTGGGGAGGAGGTGGTTTTGAGCTGGGTGTATGAACAAAGTAGAGGTGGTGGGAAAGCACAAGACCTGTTCAGGGAACAGCCAACAGTCTGGTTGAGGTGGCATATACAGCATGGGTAGTGAGTGGTGGGGTAGACTGGAAAGGCAGATTATGGTTAGAGCTTTGAACCCAGGCTGAAGACTCTAGCCTTGGTGTCTGTCATAGTGATGGAAAGCCTTCCCTTCCAGAGGGGTTTCTACACCCTAGGGCTATGGGGCCCAGCAGCTTCCAGAGAGCTCTCTCTACAAGGAAGGGGAGGTTTGATATTGGGTTGGAGTACGATGAACTTCCTCTGATTTTAAGCATTGAGTTGATGCTGAGTATGTAACAAAGCTATTTCACCTCACAGTAGCCCTTGGGGAGATGGTTCTGTCAAGTAGAAACCTACATGGGGATGAGCTCTCTTCTGTGTGGTTGTTCTGCTAAGGGCTGGGCCACTTGAGCTGCAGTGAAATTAGAGCCCATTTGGCGCCTTTAACCAAAAGGTGAGCTGTTACAACTGAGCTTGGTATGGCTAAAGCTTCAAATATGGATACTATCTGGTGATGGGATTTTTCTGATTTGTTACTTCATCATTAAATACCATTAAAAATTGTTGGTGGAATGTCTGGTGCACTATAAAGAATATCACCAAGGACTTCCTTATCTTCTACAAAGGTTAATTGCCTTCAATACCTTTACACCACTGCCACCAAGGTTGGCCTTGAGGAAATTCATTACTTTTCTCAAAGGGATTGGAGGGAAAGTAAGGGAGCAAATCTTTGTTGAGCCAGTATTTTATTTTATTGCCAGCTGCAGTTTCAGACATTTTTATATACACTATCTCATTTAACTCTCACAACACTCTTTGATGTAAGTACTGTTTTCTCCTTTTTGTAAATGAGGAAACAGTCACTGAGATAGGCTAACTTGCCCCAAATCCCTGTAGCTAAAAGGGGCTACATTTCAATCCATGTTTTTTTGCCATGTTTTCTCCCCACTTGTTTCCCTTTATGGAAAACTAATCTTATTTGTTTGGGATTTGGGCTGTTAGAGACCACAGACATCAGCATTAGTGGCAGCAACAGGAGGAGGGAAGAGATTAGAACTTTCATGGTGACTGCTGGTGCTGCTCTAAGTCACTTGAAGAGTGTGTGGAAGGTTCCCAGTTCAAGGCTGCCCACTTCTTGGGATGGTTCAGGACTCAGTACTTGGCTTGGCGGTCTGTGCTTTAATCCCAGGCCAGTGTTCCCATTAGAGGGGGGAAAAGCAGAGTGACGCTGGCCTTGTTAGGTAACAGGTTGGACAATGTGCTTTACAGGAATCTGGAAGGTGAAACTGGCCAAACAACAGAAAGGAAGCATTCTTAAGAACATAAGAAGGTGACTGATAACCTGGCAGCAATACCCGTTCCCTCCCTTCCTCCTTCCTGCCTCCCTACCCCCCAATATGTTATGATTTCTCCCCCAAATCTTTTTGCTCGTTTGGATTCCCTTATGCCTTTTAGTGTTGCCTTCTAGCTTACTATCTGGCAGGAACGTGAGTGTAAAAGTTGGCAGGAGAGAGGATGACATGGTCTCTTTCTGCTCCATCCTCCTGGCTCCCATCCTTGCCACAATGTCGGCAATAGTAGTGTTGTTGTTTGGGAAGTGGCCCTGTCCTCCCTCTGTTGACAATTTCCTCCAATTCTGTGGCCACATGAGGTGGGAAGCAGAGAGGATCAAGGAGGAGAGGCTATTCTCTCTTGCCTAAAACACGGCCCCTGGAGCAGTGGGTCACACCAGGCCTCCTTGCTGTTCGTCAGGAAGGTGGCTGTGGGTTAATTGCTCCAGCCTCAAGGAGAGGGAACTGGGTTGGTGGAAGACCCCCAGGGCCTCAGGTCCAAGAAACAGGGTTTGAGAAACAGGCACCACAGGAGGGAAGGAGCCCTTTAGAGTGTTTGCCCAGGCTGCTGGGGCTCTTGGCTCCAGACCTTGTTTGGAAACAGCCCAAGGCAAAAGGAGGAGGTAATATGACTTGGAGTGAACATTAGGGTTACAGAACATCAGCACTTATTAAACCTGACTTCTAGTCCAGAGACTTTAGGAAACAGGCTCAAAGGAAGAGGAGAGGTGGGCTTGAGTGCTGGGTGATATTTGTGGAGACTGAGGGGACGGTTAACAAGGAAGTCCTCCCCAGCAGCCTGCAGGCGGGAGTGAGAACAGGTGGTGTGACTTTGTTTCACCCAAGAGCAGGGGAGAGGCAAGGCATGAGTCACACCCTTTTTGATTTTTGTTTGATCCTTCTTACCCTCTTAATGTTCAGATTATCCCTGCTTGTTGTCACATTGGAGACGTGATTGTACACTTTGTTACACAAGGTTTATACAGCACTGCAGGGGGCCAGGCACTGTGGTGGGCAGTGGGGACTGTCCTCAAGTTGAAGGCTTGGGCTTGGTCTGATAGAAACCACTGGTGTGGCTTCTCTCTGGAAAATTCTAACAATGGTCTTATCCGCAGGAGGCTCGAGAGTAGCTAGAGAGATGACATACCTTTCATAAAATCTCGAGATATAAGTGGAATCAAATTTCAGAAGTGGCAGGAGTTCACTGTGGACTCAGAGTAGCTCAAAGGATTCTGGGTTAGTGGAAGTTGGGCTGGGACTCGAGGGTGGGGCGGGTTTGGGTTGGTGGAGGGCAGAGAGGAGGGCAGTGCAGAGAAGGAACTTGGAGCTAATTGGGGGGCATCTTTGAGGGCAGGGGCTGTTTTCTGTTCATTTTTGTGTTCCTGAACTTACCTAGGGCCTGGCACTTTGGGAGTACTCTATAGGTGTTTGTGAACAGAATGACATTTTTGTAACACTTTAACTAGACCTGATGTGTTAGAAAGCAAGTGAAAGTGCAGTCCATTACCAGAAAGAAGACTTTACTGATAAATGATCATGCATACACATGGAACCTCATGGAGGTGCTTTACTTTCCCATTGAGTTGCCATCAGTCCCCTCTGAGGCTGCTCAAGATCGGGGAGCTCCTCCTCAGAACTTCCTCCAGGTCTCCCAGTCTGTTTAGTCCTCTGCTCTCCCCAGGTCCTGATTCCCTGTCAGTTCACTCTGTCTGGTTCTCCCCTCCATAGACTTGAGGTTGGGTGTCAGGTCCTGTGTAACATGGGAGGGGGCTTTGTGTCCCTCAGGTCTATTGATATAAACACCCCAAAGACAAACAGACTTTCCTTTTGTTAATGTTGACAACAACTAGAGCCCACCTCCAGAACATTATTTGTGCCAACACAGTCTCTTGACTTACAAAGGCCCCTCTCTGGGAAGGAGGTAAGGGGAAAGTGGGGAGAAAATATTATTCCACCACAGTTACTGGTTTCCCCACTTTACAGTGTACTTGCAGACATTCAGAAATATGTGTTGATCAAGTCCATGACTCGTGTTGCTCCGATAATCATCATTTATTCATACACGCATTCAGTGAACATTTGAGCACCTAATGTGTGCCTGGTACTTGCCAGGTGGTGGCTCCCGAGAGGAGTAAGGGGCGACGCTGTCTCTGAGGAGCTCTCACTGTACACATGGACCCATGGAGATCCGATCCAACTGCTCCATTTTACAGAAGAAGAAATTAAAGCACAGTGAAGTTGTATGATTTGTTAAACACCACACAGTCAGTTAGCCTCAAAGCCACAGGACTAAACCTCAGGTTTCCTGACTTGCTGGAATTTCTGTTAGTGTGCAGCTGCCTGGCTGCTGCATGTGCACGTGGTGAGCGCTAATAGGAGAGAGAACATTCAGAGTGAAGTGGAGCCTCCAGCACCTTGGGTTAGCCGGAAGGAAATGTCCGATCCAACCGTGTCTGCAAAAAGGACCATCTGGACAGTTGCATTCTTTTTTTCTCACTTTGAGCTTGAAATGAGGAAAACTGAGCCCAAAAAATGAAGAGTGGAAGGTTTTGATGGGGTTGATGAGATGGGCCAAAAAAGTCTGTGTTTACCTCTATCAAGGTGTTTCTCACTGAAGTATAATGTCTGGCTTTGAATGGGTTCCCCCATAACCAGAGCTCAGTGAAGGCAGGCACCAGGTCTGATTAATCTTTGTCTCTCCAGTGTGTAGTACATAGCAAGCTCAAATAAATATTACTTAAAAAATAAAACTGAATAAGAAGTATACACCTACACAGGTAAGGGGTACCTGAGCAACAGCACAAGCAGGAAAAGGAGTATCCTCAAATCAGCTGATGTGGTCTTTGGCTTTCTTCATGTATGTGTAGTTCCCAGAATGGGTAAGTAGGTGGTCCTGTGGCTCTGCTGCTCAAGTTAGAACGCTCCTAGAATTTGGAGGTTCTCCTGTGATTGACACACTTCACTTGCCCACAGGAAAGTGACAGGAGGGTGCAGGGACTTCAGAATATGTCATTTGGGAAATGGCTGAGGGAAGATGGCGGGGGCACATGGTGGTTGTTCACAAGTGTTTGAAGTCTGTTGTATGAAAAGGTATTAAACTTATTTCAGTGCCTATAGAGAGTAGGACTAGGATTGATGAGTATGCATCAGACACATTTTGGCTCAGGAGGAGAAAGAACTAACACAGTAAAGTGAGTTTCTTGGAAAATTGCAAGTTTACTGCAGAGTTTCAGCAGGGGCTGGATGTCTGAAAATAACTGTCACAGTGTGTTTATTTGAAGGTGACAAGGGCAGAACTTGGCCTGGAGCCCAGGTTTCCTACTAACATCACATTTTATTAGGCATTATCACAACTGCTGTTTGAAATGTGACATTATGATGCAGGCTGGGCTCTGACAGTTACTTCTGATCATTGTGGGTGGTTATGACTCTCTTATCTAATTTGTCACTTAGGCTTCACCCCCTCTGCCAGCCCTCCCTTTACTGGTGAGAGCAATAAGATTAAATACATTTACTGATCATGGCCACAAGGAGGCAGCACTGCCCCACTTGGTGTTCCTAAGACCTCTATCAGGTGGGCAAGTCTGAGAGGAGTTTAGGGTCAGGAAAAGGGCACAGATGAAGTGAAAAGGGAGAATTTTGTGTTTTGTCTTTTTTCCTGTGAAGTCATAGAGTTGAGGTGAGCCTGAACACTTTAGAGAAGTGTCTCAAACTTTAACGCAGTTACCGATCACCTGAGGATCTTGTTTAACTACACCTCTTATTCTTCTGGTGGGGCCTAAGATTTTGCATTTCCCATAAGCTTTTGGATGATCCCTATGCTGCTGGTTGGTGGACCACACTTTGAGGAGCAAAGCTTTAGGGTCATTTAGAGATTAATTCTTGCTTCACCTGCTTTATGGTGAAGAGAAACTGAAGTTCAGAAGAGAATGTGACTTACCTGACATAGCCTTGACTTTATCATGTAACTTTCTGCATTTAAACCCAAGCTTCTGACTCTTAGTCCAGTTCCTGCTCCACTATATTGTGTGGCCTCCTTTACTGTTGTTAGTGGCATCTCTGTAGCTAGGAACCCAGAACTCTCATTTTCACCACCATCTCCTTTGGTCTTTGCTCAAAGGCCTTATTTTGGTTACTCACTTACTCAAAACCTCCAGTGGTTCTTCTGTAACCACAAGACCTAGTTCAAAGGTCTCTGTCTAGTTTTCCTGGCTGTACAACACATGGTCCCATTTTAGCAAGCTTACCTAACTGCCCTGTGTCTTAACCCTATCTTTCTGTTGTAGCCATCCCTGCCCATTCCTGTTCCCTAAACATACTGCGTTCAGTCCTCTCTCAGTGGTGGTGGTATTGGCATGGGCTTTGGAGTTGCACATAGCTGCTTTCTAATCCCAGATGCACCACCGACCTTGGCAGGTTACTTCACCTTTCTGAGGATCAGCATCCTCCTCTGAAATAACCCCATGTGGTGGGTGAGAGGAATGAATAAAATAACATATGCAAACCCGCTCTCCTTCCTGAAATCCCCTTCAAAAGTAACATCTACAGTGGTGCCTCACACCTGGTTCCCTGTGCTTCTTTCTCCTTGTCTCTGTTTCCCTAAGACTTAACCATTCAAGGGTCTTACCCGAATCCTGCCTCTTTCCTGAAACCTTTCCCAGCCATTCCTGACCTACTTGATCCCACCCTTCTATAAGTTATTTCACCCGTGTGTTAGCTTTTAATTATGTGCCAGCCCTCTCAGTGAGACCCCATAGAGAGGTTTGAGGGATAATTGAGTGTGTAATCATTGAGGGATAACTGAGTTAATGCTTTGTTAGTACACCCTGGGTGTTCGAGCTGCCTGCTCTTTTGTCACTTATTTACTAGCAGCAGCTCCTCCTGCACCAGCAGCACCAGATCCTGGTAGTCTGTGAATACTTTAGGGCTAGTTCTTGTCAGGGTCCTTCCTGCCTCTGGATTTTGATTAAATTGTTGTTTCCCTTAGCAGGTTACCAGATAGCCCTACCAAGGCGGGGGGGGGGGGTTGATGAAATCTCTTTATGGAAACTCCAAGATAATAACAGTAAGGAGGTTGAGCACAATATCATTGGTTCAACAGCCTGGTGACAGGAGATCTGTATACTTTGCTATTTCTTGAAATTTACAACAGGTTCTTACTCTCTTACTTCAGGAATGGATTAAGGACAAAAGATCAAGTGTGGAGGGCATGGTTGTTTAAGGCAGGTCATGCATCTTTGACCTAGATTCTGTGGTTTATGCATTCAACCATCTCCAGGTGTGTTCATCACACATCTTGCATGTGTGGTGGTATACTTATATCATATGATCCATAATTCCCTCCCTCAGTGGCAAAATAGGAGCTTATGTCACACGTATGACAGTAAAATTATATGGTGTGTGCTTTCACTGCAGCAAAGGTTTCTCTGAGGTCTGGAGAGAAAAGAGACCGAGAGGGCTGGACATTTCACTGAGCATCTGGCCTTCTCTTCTTATTCGACAGCAGTCTATTCACGCATCAGTTACTCAATCAGGGGATTTTTTGCCTTTCCTTTCCCCTACCAAGGATCCATGCCAAAATCCAGATATATTTATCTGTGCCTGTAACTGGCTATTCTATTTTTTTTTTTGCAGGGGAAGATTTGCCCTACACTAACATCTGTGCCAATCTTTCTCCTTTTTCTTCTCCCCCAAAGCCCAGTACAAAGTTGTGTGTTCTTCTATGTGAGCCACCACCACAGCAGGGTGACTGACAGATGGGCAGTGTGATTCTGTGCCCGGGAACTGAACCTGGACCGCCAAAGTGGAGCATGCCAAACTTTAACCGCCAGACCATCAGGGCTGGCTCCTGGCTGTTCTTTTAAAAAGAGAGGCCCACAGAATGTCTTCCTTGGTGATTTCAAGGATTCTAATCTTCATTGTCTAAGTTGATGGTTTCTAACCCTGAGTGCTCGTTAGAATCACCTGCAGTGCATTCAGAACATGCCAATGCCTGTGCCTTATCCCCAGAGAGTCTGGTTTGATTGGCCTATGGTGTGGCCCAGGCATTCGTAGTTTAAAAAAGCTTCCATGTAAAGCAGTCATTTTACAGTGGAGAAACCTTAGCCAAGTGTTCAAAGTTTACATCACTAGTAAGAGGAGATATTGATATCATGGGCTTGATATGATGGATTGAGAAGGCACAGCATCACTTCTGTGATATTCTTGCCAAAAGTGCTTAACCTAAGTTTAAACATGAGGAAATATTAGCTAAGCTCAAACTTCAGGTCATTCTATAAAATAACTGGCCAATACTCTTCAAAAATGTTAAGGTCATGAAGGTAAAAGAAATTCTGAGAAACTGGCCCCGATTAAAGAGACTGAGGAGACAAAACAACTAAATATATTGTGTGATTATAGATAGGATGCTAGTTTAGGCAAAGGACATTAGTGGAAAGGGTGATGAAATTTGAATAAGACCTGTAGGTCATTGTATTTTGTCAATGATAGTTTATTGATTTTGATCATTGTACGGAGGTTATCAATAGCGTTAATATTTGGGGAAGTTGAGTGAAGGGAATGTGGGAACTTTGATTATTTTTAGGACACTTTTGAATGTCTGAAATTATGTTGAAATGAAAAGTTAAAAGAAGAAAAATCAGAAGCTTCCAGGTAATTAAGGAGTTGCCAGAGTTGGGAACCACTCCTTAAGTCATCTTGCCAAATACTGTCAAGTTGTCTTCCTGAAAATGTTTTGTCCTGTTCCTGACCTTCTCAAGGCATTCCAGTGACTGCTATCATCTGCAGGATGAAGTTCAAATTCCTTAGGCTGCCACTCAAAGACCCTGCAGCATGGCCCCAATCTGCTCCCTTGATTTACATAGTAAGACCTGATCCTGCATTTTACTTTTTCAGGTCTGAATTGATTCCAATTATTTTCCTTATTTCTATAATACCCTTGCCCTCTTGCTCAGCCTCCTGAATTATTCTTCCTTCTAAGGCCCATTTCAGATCTTGTCTCTTCATTGAAGCCTTTTATGAGTATTTCTGTTAGAAGCAGTAATCTTTCTGTTCTGTGGATTCTGGTAGGTAGGATGGTATGGACTGAAAACATGAACTTTAGATTCAGAAATATGTGAGTCTGAATCCCGGTTCCATCTTTTCCCAGTTCTTGGATAAGGGATAAGTTAATTTACTTCTTGGAGTTTTGGTGTCTCATTTGCAAAGTAGGGATGATAGCACCTACTTCAAAGTGTCATTGTGAGCATTAGATGAGGTGCAAACATAAAGGTCCTTGGCACACAGTAGTTTCCATCCTCCTGTTTGTAGCTCTGTGGTCCCCAGAGGGATTGTGGGTGGTGCAAAGGCTCTTGTCAAAATTTCCTGCAGAGCCTTTAAAAGATATTTGTGTCTGGTCATCACGAAGATGACAGACACTCTCGAACTGAATTGAGTGCTTGGCGCTTTAAGGAATTCAACTGAGATTTTTTTTCCTGGAATCCAACTCAGTAAGTAAGTGACTTATAGACAGAGGAATGTAACCCAACAGAGGGAGAGGGAGGGACAGTGGGTGTCTAATTGGGAGAAAGCTGTGATGCCTCCCACACCCACCCCTTTTCTCTCAGTCAGACAGCACTGAGGAAGTGTGACTCCTTAAACCATGAGTCCTGCAGAGCAGCCCTTCACTAATCCCTTCCCTGCCCAAGTGATATGTACATAGGTGAGTCAGGTGCCCTATGAGTTGAACACTTTTCCCCCCATTCTCAGCTCCCTCCACCCACAGCGCTCACTGCTGGATGCTCTGGTTTGGCCCCAGGCCCAGGCCTCTAGTTGGTCTAAGAAGATAAAGCCAGGAGGGGCAGGCTGAGAAGTAAGTCAGATGCCAACAGGCATGGAAAGAGGCAGGCGGGGCTGCCATTTTTCAAAGGCCACAAACTCTGGGTGTGCCTTATGATTGTATCTGCATTTGGAATCTCCTCCCCTTTATGACCAGTGCAGGGACTCTCCCTCCTTCTGCTTCCTTCTCATTACACTTTCTTTCCCTAGTGCACCCATTTTATGGCTAGAGAATGGCTGTGCAAATAATTGACAAGTCAGTAAAAATGACTTTTCATGGGACCGGGAACTTGACCCTGTTTCTTCCCCAAAGACATTGAGGTTCATAAAAGTAAGATTTTATGAAGGGGTGTGAAAGTCATGGGGGACCTGACTCACCTATGTGCATATCACTTGGGCAGTGTGGTGTCCGGGAACAGAGGCGTAAGTGAAGGGCAAGACAGAAAGGCAAAAGCTGACCGTGGAGTCCTGAAAATGGAGGAGGCAAACATCATTCTGGAAGATGGATTTTATTCAGGAGACCTCAGAAATCTTAGGGTGTCCTCTGCCCACATTAAATTATTAACATTTGTTTGGATAGAAGATGAGGTTAAATTATGGAGTTGTGTGATGCTGTGTAATTTACTTAACTTTTCTGTTTCAGTTTTTTAAATTGTGAAAATGATGATATCACTCATGGGATTTTTTTGTGAAGACTGTAGCTACATATAAAGCCCCTAGGAATAGTGCCTGGCACATAGTGGGTGCTGAGTAAGTGTGAGCTGTTATAATTCTGGGACTAGGCAAAGGTGCCACCCTAGTCATCTGGGATGGGGAGGCATTTTCTAGGCAGGGTCCTAGCAGGCCAGCTGGAGATGAAAACGATAGGGGAGGCTTAACTTCCAGGAGTGGAAGGATTGTGTAACAGTAACTTATGAACAACATTCTGGAAAATGTCTTAATCCAAGGTGGAAATACTCAGCGGGTGTGTGGCTTCTGTCCCTTATTGTCCCTGGGGGTCTGGAAATGTGTTCTAGAGTTAAGTGGTTTTGCTGAAAGCCAAGTCTAGAAACAGGCTTCAGGAGATTCTTGGAAATAGCATTCATCTTGCTAAAGGAATTCCCTCTTGTGACCTGGGCATTACTTTTGTCTCTGTACTATCCTTACTTATAAGGTATAAAGAGAAAGACTGAAGAAGGATGAAATAAGGAAATGAATGTATAAATTAACAGGGCAGAATTGGGACTGGTGTGTCTAACTCACGAGGAAGTATGTATAAGTTCTAAGTGAACATAAAGGGACTCTTTAATAAAAACAGAGCTCTTCATATAAATATAGTGGGCTGCCTTGAGTAGATATCAAACTCTGTCTCAAGGAGCATTGAAGCATAATCACAAGAGATGGGTAGTATGTCCTTCTTTGCTAACTGGTTAGACTGAGGTAGACTAAGTCACTGAAGAGCGAGGAGATGAAGGAGAAAGTGGGCAAGAGTGAGAGAAAATGGGATGGCAAAAGGAAAGAATTGAAAGGAATGTTTACTGAGGGCTCACCACATACCAGGCACTGTGTTTACTGCCTTATGTATCTTAACTTACTGGTTTACCGTCATTTCATAATGTAGTAAGAGTTAACCCATGTTATAGATGAGAAAAAAGAGGCTCAGGGAGGTGAAGTGACTGGTCCAGGGTCATCCAGCCAGTTAATGGCAGAGCTAGTGTGTTTCACCTCAAAACTTGTGCTCTTGTCTCTGTATCAGAAGAAAAGTGAAAGAGAAGGAAGGCAAAGCAATTTTTATTGTGGGTAAAGTTTAGAAAAGTTACCTGTGGTAGGCAGAATAATGGCTTCCCCCAAACATCCACATCCTAATTCCTGAAACCTGTGAATGTTGCTTTGTACGGCAAAAGGGACTTTGCAGATGTGATGATGTTAAGGATCTTGAGATGGTAAGAGTATTTCCGATGATCCAGCTGGGCCCAATGTAATCACAAGGGCTCTTATAAGTAAAAGAGGAAGGCAGGAGAGTCAGGCTCGGAGTGATGCTTCATAAGAAAGACTCCACCAGTCCTACGTGGCTTTGAAAATGGGAGGGGGTTGTGAACCAAGGAGTGCAGGTGGCCTCTAGAAACTGGATCAGGTAAGGAAGCGATTTGCTCCTTGAACCTCCAGAAGGAATACCATCCTGCCAACACCTTTATTTTAGCCCAGTGAGACCCATTATGGATATCTGATCTCCAGAACTGTAAAGACTGGGGAAAAAGTATATAGTCTTTGCATTCCAGGGGGTTACAGTCTGCCACCCAGAAAAAGAGACTGGAAGAAATGTGCCAAAATGTTAAACAATGATTAAGTCTAGAGTGTGGTTGGCAAATGGAATATGGGTAATAGTTATTTTCTTTTTCATAGCTTATCTTAATTTGTGTGTGTGTGTGTGTGGAAGATTCTCCCTGAGCTAACATTTGTTGCCAATCTTTGTCTTTTTTTGCCTGAGGAAGATTAGCTCTGAGCTAACCTATGAGCTAATCTTCCTCTATTTTGTATGTGGGTTGCTGCCTCAGCATGGCTGATGAATGGTGCAGGTCTGAGCCCAGAGTCTGAACTCAAGAACCCAGGCTGCTGAAGCAGTGTGCCAAACTTAACCACTATGTCACGGGGCCAAGCCCTATCTCAATTTTTTTTTTGGTGAGGAAGATTAGCCCTGAGCTAACATCTGTTGCCAATCCTCCTCTTCTTTGCTGAGGAAGATTGGTTCTGGGCTAACATCTGTGCCCATCTTCCTCTACTTTATATGTGGGACGCATGTCACAGCACGGCTTGATAAGCAGTCTGTAGGTTCGCGCCTGGGATCTGAACCTGTGAATCCCAGGCTGCCAAATTGGAGCACATGAACTTAACCCCTGTGCCACTGGGTTGGCCCCCTATCTCAATTTTTAAAAAGAAAAAAATTAAATGTCATATAGAAACTTCATGAGATTATAAATAGAGGTATATTCAATGTACTGTGGGAGCACAGAGAGGGAACCATTCATTTGCCTGTGGGAGTGTTGGGGAGGGGGAAAATCCCCCACTACCTGTCTTGAGTTCTTATGGCTGGACTAGTAATAAAACTGTTACAAGATCAGCTTAACAGGAGAAAAATGAATTTAATACGTTCACCAGGAGATCAAGAAAAATGATGCTCAGAGAGTGAACAAAGCAGGCAGTTTATATGTCTTTTTACACAAAGAGACAATAAATTTGTGAGGATTTGACAGGACAAAGAAACTTAGCTTAGGAGTATGTAATTACTGAAGAATTTGGGCAGAGTTTAGGCTTGAGGTAGTAAATTAGTAAAAGTAACAACATCTGTTTATACAGGCATCCTGACCCTGAATTCTCTAGTTCTCATGTTAAGGAGGGTACCTTTCACATGGGAGATTTATTTCCTGCTTTCAGTGGGAACCAAATTTCAGGAGGGTCAAAACCTTACTTTAATTTAAACAAGCAACTTTAATTCAAAATAATCAATGTGCCATTGTGGAATATTTTGGAGCAGCCTGCCTTGGGCCTCAACAATTCCCTCCTCTGAAACTTCCCTGGAAGTTTCACATAATAAAAGTTGAGCTGGTAGATTGTTCCATTATTTCATTGAATTAATCTTTTAGTATTGAAAGTAGTTCAGTTCAGTTAAACAGTTGAGTACCATTTCAGGAGGTAGGTATGGCAGATGGGTTCCCAAAGTTAGGTCTATGCTGCAAGCAATCAAATATTTGATAAGAGACATATATCCGGACATAAAGGAAAGCAAAGGTTAATGGTTGCAGCCAATTATAAACAAGTTTCTGTGCTTAGGTGTTAGCCAGTCAAGATGATTTCTAGATGTCAGGGTTGAAGCATCCTTTGCAGTTTGAAATGTCTCTGATGATGTCATTGGGTGCATAGGTAAACTTTCTGAGTAGCTTACACAGCAACAGGCATGAAGATTATCTAAACATGAGCTATTGTGGTGATCTTTCAAGTTTATATTAAGTTGTTCAGCTTCAGTTTGCAGGGCTTCAGGGAAAAGGACTGCTTTAGTTCTCAATGATTCTGAGTCAAAAGTGGAGAAAAATTGGAAATATTAGTTTGGAGAGTTGTAGCCAGATATTGGAGGAAACTAGAAGAATTTAGGATCCAGGCTAGTGTTTAGGTAAGTAACAAAACTTCTAAGAAAATTAACATGCTGAAATTGAATATCCACAAGTATGTGTGATAGTTTCTACTGAAATATAACTTTTCTCTCTAAAATCACTCTCATTTTTTAAAATCAAAGATAGTCAAATTCAGACTACTTTGAAAAATAAATCTGGTTTCACTAAACTTGGGTTAGTTATTTACGTAAGTACAGCAAGAATAGCAATTGATCATATAGGCTCTTTTAAATTTACTTTGCTGGAATTTTTCATAAGGAATCTCCAGATTGAACTTTTAATGGCTAAAAAGGCTAAGAAGGCTCTTGAGATTAAGAAACCAAGTCAAATATTTGCCAACAGATTCTACCTGCAATACCTATAGATTTGGGTGAATTCCTCTCTTCTTGAGGTTCCTGCACCTGTCAGGAAGTACCTTCTTTACTCACCTGCTTAAGCTGTCAGGAACCCTGTAAGTGCATACCAGGCTGTTTTCCCAAGGAGCTTTATTGGCTTTATAAAGTCAACCTTGGTTCCTTAAAGCTGTTTGGTCATATCTGAGTTTATGCACATCTCTCTCAAACATGACATTTTAGTCAAAGCCTTGGTAATATAACCAATGTTTTCAATTGTGTCCTGTTACAAAGAGAACATTTTCTTATTGAACTCATGCAAGTAAATATATTGTCATGGAAGTAAGAATACTCACTGAGAGCTTCTGAATTCTGGAGGGATCAGATAGGGAGGAAAAATAATTGTTTCAGTTCTGCTCATAAAGATATAATTCACCAAATTGCTGTAAGTCATAGATAGCTTAAGAGAAAAGAAAAAAAAATTTCCTTAAATCTGGAAAAACAACAGATTAAAACAGTGATATTTCAGACAAAAGTCATAAAAATTGTACCCATCCTCATCAGTTCATGTAGCAACATGTAATTAATTCTTTTACTGTGTCAATCCTGTTTTCCATCAGTTCTCTTGATTTTGCCTGATGATTAAGGGTGGTAGAAATAGTGATAATTCCAAGAAGTTTGCAAGGTTTTTGTTAAGGCTCATACTATTTGCCCAGTGAAGTGTGTGCCTTGATCATTGGAGACTGTGGGAGGTACACTCCAAGTGGGAAGCATATTTTCTAACAGTTTCTTGGTCACTGTGAGGGCATCAATGTTGCAGAAAGGGAAGGCTATAACTCATGTGGAAAACATACATACAACAACAAGAACATGTTGTTAAGCCATAGTAAGTGCCAGTTGAATGAAGTCCAGCTGCAGGTGCATGAAGAACCCAGATGGAGGAATTCTGAGCCCTCTGGGGAAAAATAGTTTTTCCTATGGTGAGTGAAGGAAAGAAAGACTGGGAAGTGAGGTTTGCCAGGGAACCAGGAAGAACCAAGTGGCCATATTGGGTTTCCCATAGCCCCAACTCTTGGTTTAATTTTCACCCCTTGTTTACTCATCATAATTCCTCTGATCCAGGAGCAGACTGTTGCCATGTTACAAGGGCATCAGGATGGCAAAAAGTCTGACAAAGAAGAGTCATTTTTTGCAGAAGCAGAATAGACTTCATCCACATGTGCCACAGTCTTTATAGATTCTGTTGCTGCTGCCTTTGCATGAAAGTCACCTAGGTCGTTTCCCTATATTCAGATTCAGTCCATTTAGTGTGAGTCGCAGTTTTAATGATAGACAACATTTTACACCAGGACATATGAGACTTCCAGGAATTTCACACAATTTCTGAAACTTTTCTAACTCCAGACATAACATAAAGAAGGCTTAATGTTACTTCTTATTTGACCTTGCCTCCCATGTAATTTAACATATCAAATAAGCCTAATTAGTTTAACATCTCTCTTTTTTTTTTATTGACGTGTTAATAGTTTATAACACTGTGGGGTTTTAGTTGTACATTATTGTTTGTCCGTCACCAAGTGGATGTAACCCTTCACCCATTGTGCCCGCCCCCCACCCCCCTTCCCCTTGGTAACCGCCAATCAGTCCTCTCTGTCCGTGTGTTCATTTATTTTCATTTATATGAGTGAGTTCATGCAGTGTCTGTCCTCTCTCCGGCTTATTTCACTTAACATAATACCCTCTAGGTCCATCCATGTTGTTGCAAATGGGACAATTGTATCTTTTCTTATGGCTGAATAGTATTCCATTGTATCTATGTACCACTTCTTCTTTAACCAATCATCAGTCAAGGGACACTTGGGTTGCTTCCACTTCTTGGCTATAGTGAATAATGCTGCAATGAACATAGGGGTGCATAAGCCTCTTGTGATGGTTGATTTCATGTCCATTGGGTAGATGCCCAAGAGTGGGATTGCTGGATCATACGGTATTTCTATTTTTAATTTTTTGAGGACTCTCCATACTGTTTTCCATAGAGGCTGCACCAGTTTGCATTCCCACCAGCAGTGAATGAGTGTTCCTGTTTCTCCACAACCTCTCCAGCATTTGTTGTTATTTGTCTTTGTGATTATAGCCATTCTAACGGGTGTCAGGTGATATCTTAGTGTAGTTTTGATTTGGATTTCCCTGATGATTAGTGATGTTGAACATCTTTTCATGTGTCTATTGGCCATCTGTATCTCTTCCTTGGAAAAATGTCTGTTCATATCCTCTGCCCATTTTTTGATCGGGTTGTTTGTTTTTTTGTTGCTCAGTTGTATGAGATCTTTATATATTACTGAGATTAATCCCTTGTTGGACAAATGATTTGTGAATATTTTCTCCCAGCTGGTGGGTTGTCTATTCATTTTGATCTTGGTTTCATTTGCCTTGTAGAAGCTCTTTAGTCTGATGAGGTCCCACTTGTTTATTTTTTCTTTGGTTTCCCTTGTCCAAGTAGACATGGAATCTGAAAGGATCCCTTTATGTCCAATCTCAATTAGTGTACTGCCTATATTTTCTTCCAGGAGTTTTATAGTTTCAGGTCTCACTTTCAGGTCTTTGATCCATTTTGAATTGATTTTTGTATATGGCGATAGGAGATGGTCTACTTTCATTCTTTTGCATGTTGCTGTCCAATTTCCCCAGTACCATTTATTGAAGAGACTTCCCTCTCTCCATTGTATGTTCTTTGCTCCTTTGTCAAAGATTAGCTGTCCATAGGTGTGTGGTTTTATTTCTGGGCTTTCAATTCTGTTCCATTGATCTGTGTGTCTATTTTTGTACCAGTACCATGCTGTTTTGATTACTATAGCTTTATAGTATATTTTGAAATCAGGGATTGTGATGCCTCCAGCTTTGTTCTTTCTTTTCAGAATTGCTTTAGCTATTTGGGGTCTTTTGTTGCCCCATACGAATTTCAGTAGTTTTTGTTCTATTACCATGAAGAATGACATTGGGATTCCAATTGGGATTGCATTGAATTTGAACATTGCTTTAGGTAGAATGGACATTTTAACTATATTTATTCTTCCAATCCATGTGCATGGAATATTTTTACATTTCTTTATGTCTTCCTCAATTTCTTTCAATAGTGTCTTATAGTTTTCATTGTATAGGTCTTTGACCTCCTTGGTTAAATTTATTCCCAGATATTTTATTCTTTTTGTTGCAATTGTAAATGGGATTGTCTTTTCGAGTTCTCTTTCTGTTAGTTCGTCGTTAGTGTATAGAAATGCAATTGATTTTTGTAAGTTGATTTTATACCCTGCCACTTTACTGTAGTTGTTGATTATTTCTAGTAGTTTTCCAATGGAATTTTTTGGGTTGTCTATGTATAAGATCATGTTGTCTGCAAATAGTGAGAGTTTCACTTTTTCATTGCCTATTTGGAGTCCTTTTATTCCTTTTTCTTGCCTAATTGCTCTGGCCAGAACTTCCAGTACTATGTTGAATAAGTGCGGTGATAGTGGGCACCCTTGTCTTGTTCCTGTCCTCAAAGGAATGGCTTTCAGTTTTCCCCCGTTGAGTAGGATGTTTGCTGTAGGTTTGTCATATATGGCCCTTATTATGTTGAGGTACTTTCCTTCTATACCCATTTTGTTGAGAGTTTTTATCATAAATGGATGCTGGATCTTGTCGAATGCCTTCTCTGCATCGATTGAGATGATCATGTGGTTTTTATTCTTCATTTTGTTGATGTGGTGTATTACGTTGATTGATTTGCGGATGTTGAACCATCCCTGTGTCCCTGGTATAAATCCCACTTGATCATGATGTATGATATTTTTGATGTATTGCTGTATTCGGTTTGCCAATATTTTGTAGAGGATTTTTGCGTCTATGTTCATCAGTGATATTGGCCTGTAGTTTTCCTTCTTTGTATTGTCCTTGTCTGGCTTTGGTATCAGGGTGATGTTGGCCTCATAGAATATGTTGGGGAGTATTCCATCTTCCTCTATATTTTGGACTAGTTTGAGAAGGATAGGTGCTAAATCTTCTTTGAATGTTTGGTAAAATTCTCCAGGGAAGCCATCTGGTCCTGGGCTTTTATTTTTTGGGAGGTTTTTGATTACTGTTTCAATCTCTTTACTTGTGATTGGTCTACT
This sequence comes from Tapirus indicus, assembly GCA_031878705.1. NCBI lineage: Eukaryota > Metazoa > Chordata > Mammalia > Perissodactyla > Tapiridae > Tapirus > Tapirus indicus. Next base: position 17,318,787 of record CM062926.1, on the reverse strand, counting down.
CAGATTCTCTATTTCTTCTTAATTCAGTTTTGGGAGGTTCTACGCATCCAAGAATTTGTCCATTTCCTTTACGTTGTCCAATTTGTTGGCGTAAAGTTTTTCATAGTATTCCCTAATAATCCCTTGTATTTCTGTGGTATCTGTTGTAATTTCTCCTCTTTCATTTCTAATTTTATTTATTTGAGTCTTCTCCCTTTTTTTCTTAGTGAGTCTGGCTAAGGGTTTGTCAATTTTATTTATCTTCTTAAGGAACCAGCTCTTTGTTTCATTGATCCTTTCTACTGTTTTTTTTTTTGCTTCAATTTCATTTATTTCTGCTCTAATTTTTATTATTTCCCTCCTTCTGCTGATTCAGAGCTTTGTCTGTTCTTCTTTTTTATAATTCTGTTAGGTGCAGTTTAAGGTTATTTATTTGGGATTTTTCTTGTTTGTTAAGGTGTGCTTGTATTGCTATGAATTTCCCTCTCAGGACTGCTTTTGCTGCATCCCATATGAGTTGGTATGGTGTATTTTCTTTTTCATTTGTCTCCAGATAGCTTTTGATTTCTCCTTTAATTTCATCAATGACCCATTGGTTGTTCAGTAGCATGTTGTTTAGTCTCCACATCTTTGTCCCTTTCCCAGTTTTTTCCTTGCAGTTGATTTCTAGTTTCACAGCATTATGATCAGAAAAGATGCTTGTAATGATTTCCATCTTCTTAAAGTTATAGAGGTTTGCCTTGTTTCTTAATATATGGTCTATCCTTGAGAATGTTCCATGTGCACTTGAGAAGAATGTGTACTCTGCTGTTTTTAGGTGGAGTGCTCTGTATATATCTATTAAGTCCATTGCGTCTAGTTTTTCATTTAAGTCCATTATTTCCTTATTGAGTTTTTGTCTGGATGATTTATCCATGGATGTAAGGGGGGTGTTAAGATCCCCTACTATTATTGTGTTAGTGTTAATATCTCCTTTTAGGTTTTTTAGCAGTTGTTTTATGTACTTTGGTGCTCCTGTGTTGGGTGCATAGATATTCACGATTGTTATGTCTTCTTGGTGAAATGTCCCTTTTATCAGTATATATTGCCCTTCTTTGTCTCTCATTACCTTTTTTATCTTGAAGTCTATTTTGTCTGATATAAGTATGGCTACTCCTGCTTTCTTTTGTTTGCCATTAGCTTGGAGTATTGTTTTCCATCCTTTTATTTTGAGTCTGTGTTTGTCTTTAGAGCTGAGATGTGTTTCCTGGAGGCAGCAGATTGTTGGATCTTGGTTTTTAATCCATCCCGCCACTCTGTGTCTTTTGACTGGAGAATTCAATCCATTTACATTTAAAGTGATTATTGATACATGAGGGTTTAATGTTGCTATTTTATTGTTCATTTTCTGGTTCTTTTGCATTTCCTTTGTTTCTTGTCACTTGTGTTCAGACTGCAAATTCGATTTGTATTTCTGCATGCTGATTCTCTTAGTTTTGTCTTTATTTGTCATGTGTGGTTCTCTTCTGGTTATTTGTTTAGTGGTTACCGTGAGGTTTATATAAGCGATCTCCTGGATAAGATAGTACATTTTCAGATGCCTCCTTTTTCCTGAGGCTGAGTCGACTCAATCCCTTTCCTCTTCCCCTCATTTGTTATCTCTATTTATTCCATTTTGTGTCATGAGTGTGTGTACAGTGATGAACTTGAATTCATTTTTGATGTTTTCCAACTGTAGTTTGTTCTGGTTTAGTCTCCTTGCTGAAATCTTTGTATCCCCTTTGTCATTTGTTTTTTTCAGGCCTAAGGGCCTTCTTGAGCATTTCTTGTAGTGGGGGTCTTGTGGTGATGAACTCTCTTAGCTTTTGTTTATCAGGGCGAGTTATTATTTCTCCATCATATTTGAAGGATATTTTTGCTGGACAAAGTATTCTTGCCTGAAGGTTTTTGTCTTTCATGATTTTGAATATATCATTCCAGTCTCTCCTAGCCTGTAGAGTTTCTGTGGAGAAATCAGCTGAGAGCCTGATGGGGTTTCCTTTGTATGTTATTTTGTTTTTTTGTTTAGCTGCCCTTAATATTATTTCCTTGTCATGGATATTTTTCAAGTTTGCTACTATGTGGCGAGATGATTTTTTATTCCTGTTTATATATTTAGGTGATCTATTGATTTCATTCACTGTTATTTCCCTCTTGTTCCCTAGGTTGGGGAAGTTCTCAGCTATTATTTCTTTGAACAGACTCTCTGCTCCTTTTTCTCTTTCTTCTCCTTCTGCAATACCTATTATCCTTATGTTGCTTTTCCTCATTGAGTCTGATATTTCTCGAAGAATTTCTTCATTTCTTTTTAGTCTTAGTTCTCTCTCCTCCTCTATCTGGAGTGTTTCTGCGTGGCTATCCTCGATGATGCTAATTCGTTCCTCCATATTGTCAGTTCTGCTCTTTAAAGACTCCATTTTTTCCACTATCTTTTTCATTTTGTTTTTCATCTCTAATAATTCTGATTGCCTTTTCTTTATGGTTTCAATCTCTTGTGACGAAATCCCTGAATTCGTTGATTTGTTTCTGTGTGTTCTCTTGTATTTTGTTGAGTTTGTTTATGATAGCTATTTTGAATTCTCTGTCATTCAGGTTATCAAATTCTGTGCCTTCAGGGTTGGTTTTTGGGTGTTTGTCATTTTCCTTATGGCCTGTAGACTTAACAAATCACTGCATGCATCCGACTGCTTTACTTTTTCCTCTCACCATGAAGTTGGTCCTGCAGTTTCCACCTGCTGCCACTGGATGGAGATCACAAGTGGTGTGCTCTGAGCCTGCTGCAGTCCCCGGAGGGATTATGCTGAAATGTGGCGTGTGTGTGGGGAGGGTTCTCTCTTTCTCCTGCTCAACCTGGGGGTTTCCTTTCTGGCTCTCTTAGGGCGTTTGCTACACCCTGAAACAGTCTGTCATCATCGCTTCCTGGTGGGGATCTCTCAACAGTCTGTGAGAGCACCTGGAGGGCGATAGTTCCCCCCTCCCCCGCAGTGGGCCGCCCCTCCCCCCTCTGTCTGCGAGCTGCACTGTCTGTCTTTGGCGATCGATTGGGGAGGGGGAGTACAACTTCTTACCTCTCCTCACGTCCTTTGGGGCTTCCCATGCCTCCACTGTCTGATGTATGGCAGCAGGGGTTTCTTAGAAGTCCTTTGTAGTGTTTGATTGAGCTCTGTTGGAATGCGAATGATCTTTTTGTTGTGTCTTAGTGGGCAGAGATTCAAAGAGAGAATCTCACTCTTTCATGATGCTGATGTCACTCCAACATCTCTCTTCTTATAAGGAAAAAGAATAAGTCCTTTGAAATGTTCCAGGAGCCTCTAAAAACTTCAGTTACTTGAGGACAAAAGACTTTATTTAGAATTTGATTTTGGGAAGTTTTCCAAAAATATCAAAAGGGTTTTAAAACACTGGTTAAATAGGATCATAGGTCACTATGAAACAATAGTTAGTTATCCATTAAACCAAAGCGATAATAAAGGACTTTAAAGGCAAATACAGAAGCTTACATAGGTGTTAGCAAAACATAGGTCTTACTATTGAGAAGATTCAATTTTCTTAGGTAATCAAAGATCTAATAAAGCACAGAAAATTATTTTGATAAAACATAAAATCTTTGCCTTCCTTTAATAATCTCATGTCAGGAGCAGACCAATATTCCCAGAAAACTTTGTTCTTTTAAGAGATGAAAAGTAAATTAAGTTTCAGTTTTACATAATACACTATTGATATTAAAGCTTATTTTTACAACTCTTATAATAACAATTTAATTTTAGCTAACTTGACCACACAAGGTAAGATTTTCTTTCTCCTTTTCTTTCTTTCTCACTTTCTAGTTAATTTATCCTTTTAACACAGACAGAAAACCAAATTTTAATTTTGTACCAGCTTACTTTTGATATTAAAACTCATTCATTTAATTACATTCATTCCAATCCCTTTCCAAAGTTTCCTTTTCCATAAACCTTCTATAACTTTCTATTTCCATTTTAGTTTGTCCCTTGTTCTCTTTTCATTCAGAAATACCCAGATTTATTTTGGGACAAAATTATTATATTTTTCTTTCAATAAAAATGAATCTCCATGCTGCATACTTTTTCTTACCGAAAATGTACATCTTATTATCCTTGCATACAGAGATTTTTCCCCCTATTATTTTGAGTAGCTTTAATTACATCTATTAATTAGAATCTTAACCCTTAGAAACCTTCATTTCTAATCAAAACTAAGAAGTAAGCAATTGTTTACTGTCTTTTATATTAGCATTCTGAGCATTGGCAGATTTATTAGTGCTTATTATGATTTCTAGAAACATGTGCTTTTTCATTGAAATTTCTCAGTGTGGCACCAGGCATGTTTTCTGATAGACCAAAATATTTTTAATTCCTGTGTAAAAGGAAGCAAAATGTGATAGAGATATGTCCAGCAATTAATGTTTTACTATTTCATCTCATCTGGAAATGATAGATATTCAATGAATTTCCCATCATATAATTTAATTTAGCAAAACTGTAAAATTTCAAGTTACCAAATAGATTTGGGGAAGCTATTTTTTAAGTACACATACCATAAAACATAATTATTGCACCAAAAAATTCTTACTTCATTAACATTTGTATAATTCATTTGTTCTTAACAATCACACTTAGATTATTCATGAAAATTTCATGAGACATTAAAGCAGTTAGCTATTATCTTAAGTTATTTTTTTCTTGCTGACAAATTTTGTAACAGAGATACGTAAACTTATTTGACTAATAACCCAGGTAGAATAAAAATTGCATGTCTGCATTATATCTGATGCTGATAACTGTGAAGACATGCCTATTTTAATTAAGTCAACAAAGTTAAACAAGCTTTTATTTACCAAAGATTATTTTATATCATGTTAACTTGAAAAACATTTGGGTTAGTTTCTATTATATTTAGAAATAATTTACATAAGTGCTTAATTTAAGTCAATTAAATAGAACTCTTTTAGAATTAAATTTGATAATACCACCCCAAAATTGAAAAATTATTTATATATATACACACACACAGACACGAATAGAGATCTTATAGCTTTTATTTTAAAACTTCAGCCATGAATCAGGTACAATACAAAACTCACTAGTTTATAAATAATTGTGTCTCTAGCAGATGGAACAAGCTACAGATACCTGTTTAAAAGCTTTTTTGGTTAATATTTGTGGAGAAGAAGACTTTTAGAATTTATATTTGCCCTAGACAAGTAATCTTAATGAATTAGATTTTGGGCAAGAGAGCCTTTCTAGCGCTTTGCATTTTAAAATGGGCATTTTTGCTTTCCTTTAACTTCAGGCTTTACCGACTGAGATAGCCAGGTTCAGTCTCAGGTGACTGTGGGCTGTTATCTCCTGGGGTGTTTATATTCCAAAGACATAGTAAAATTTACAACTTCAAAGGAAAGAGAGAAAAAAATGCAAGTTTTTTTTCTAGGAGTTTAAGAGTAATTAAAAAATTTTTTTCCTGCTTTTCTTAAGGGCAGGACAATTGTACTTTTATGTCCTGATTTTGATTTTTTTAATATAGTCAATTTAAAGGATCCATCATCTGGCCATTGATGAGTAGGATCTTAATAGTGACTCAAACCAATAAGTTTTTTTTTTTTTAACCTTTTATTTTTTATTTTTTTTTATTGATGTCTTAGTTTATAACACTGTGGGGTTTTAGTTGTACATTTTTGTTTGTCCGTCACCTTGTGGATGTAACCCTTCACCCCTTGTGCCCCCCCCACCCCCCTTCCCCTTGGTAACCACCAATCAGTTCTCTCTGTCCGTGTGTTCACTTATATTCCATATATGAGTGAGTTCATGCAGTGTCTGTCCTTCTCTCTCTGGCTTATTCCACTTAGCATAATACCCTCTAGGTCCCTCCATGTTGTTGCAAATGGGACAATTGTATCTTTTCTTATGGTTGAGTAGTATTCCATTGTATGTATATACCACATCTTCTTTAACCAATCTTCAGTTGAGGGACACTTGGGTTGCTTCCACTTCTTGGCTATAGTGAATAATGCTGCAATGAACATAGGGGTGCATACGCCTCTTGTGATGGTTGATTTCACGTCCATTGGGTAGATGCCCAAGAGTGGGATTGCTGGATCATACGGTATTTCTATTTTTAATTTTTTGAGGACTCTCCATACTGTTTTCCATAGAGGCTGCACCAGTTTGCATTCCCACCAGCAGTGAATGAGGGTCCCCGTTTCTCCACAACCTCTCCAGCATTTGTTGTTTTTTGTGTTGGTGATTATAGCCATTCTAACCGGTGTAAGGTGATATCTCAGTGTAGTTTTGATTTGCATTTCCCTGATGATTAGTGATGTTGAACATCTTTTCATGTGTCTATTGGCCATCTGTATCTCTTCCTTGGAAAAATGTCTGTTCATATCCTCTGCCCATTTTTTGATCGGGTTGTTTGTTTTTTTGTTGCTCAGTTGTATGAGATCTTTGTATATTACTGAGATTAATCCCTTGTCAGACAAACGATTTGCAAATATTTTCTCCCAGCTGGTGGGTTGTTTATTCATTTTGATCCTGGTTTCATTTGCCTTGTGGAAGCTCTTTAGTCTGATGAGGTCCCACTTGTTTATTTTTTCTTTTGTTTCCCTTGTCTGGGTAGACATGGAATCTGACAGGATCCCTTTATGTCCAATCGCAATTAGTGTACTGCCTATATTTTCTTCCAGGAGTTTTATAGTTTCCGGTCTCACTTTCAGGTCTTTGATCCATTTTGAATTGATTTTTGTATATGGCGATAGGAGATGGTCTACTTTCATTCTTTTGCATGTTGCTGTCCAATTTTCCCAGCACCATTTATTGAAGAGACTTCCCTCTCTCCATTGTATGTTCTTTGCTCCTTTGTCGAAGATTAGCTGTCCATAGGTGTGTGGTTTCATTTCTGGGCTTTCAATTCTGTTCCATTGATCTGTGTGTCTATTCTTGTACCAGTACCATGCTGTTTTGATTACTGTAGCTTTATAGTATATTTTGAAATCAGGGATTGTGATGCCTCCAGCTTTGTTCTTTTTTTTCAGAATTGCTTTAGCTATTCGGGGTCTTTTGTTGCCCCATACGAATTTCAGTAGTTTTTGTTCTATTACCGTGAAGAATGACATTGGGATTCTGATTGGGATTGCATTGAATCTGTAGATTGCTTTAGGTAGAATGGACATTTTAACTATATTTATTCTTCCAATCCATGTGCATGGAATATTTTTCCATTTCTTTATGTCCTCCTCGATTTCTTTCAATAGTGTCTTATAGTTTTCATTGTATAGGTCTTTGACCTCCTTGGTTAAATTTATTCCCAGATATTTTATTCTCTTTGTTGCAATTGTAAATGGGATTGTCTTTTTGAGTTCTCTTTCTGTTAGTTCGTCGTTAGTGTGTAGAAATGCAATTGATTTTTGTAAGTTGATTTTATACCCTGCCACTTTACTGTAGTTGTTGATTATTTCTAGTAGCTTTCCAATGGAATTTTTGGGGTTTTCTATGTATAGGATCATGTCGTCTGCAAATAGTGAGAGTTTCACTTGTTCATTGCCTATTTGGAGTCCTTTTATTCCTTTTTCTTGCCTAATTGCCCTGGCCAGAACTTCCAGTACTATGTTGAATAAGTGCGGTGAGAGTGGGTACCCTTGTCTTGTTCCTGTCCTCAAAGGAATGGCTTTCAGTTTTTCCCCATTGAGTAGGATGTTTGCTGTAGGTTTGTCATATATGGCCCTTATTATGTTGAGGTACTTTCCTTCTATACCCATTTTGTTGAGAGTTTTTATCATAAATGGATGCTGGATCTTGTCGAATGCCTTCTCTGCATCGATTGAGATGATCATGTGGTTTTTATTCTTCATTTTGTTAATGTGGTCTATCACGTTGATTGATTTGCGGATGTTGAACCATCCCTGTGTCCCTGGTATAAATCCCACTTGATCGTGGTGTATGATCTTTTTGATGTATTGCTGTATTCGGTTTGCCAATATTTTGTTGAGGATTTTTGCGTCTATGTTCATCAGTGATATTGGCCTGTAGTTTTCCTTCTTTGTATTGTCCTTGTCTGGCTTTGGTATCAGCATGATGTCGGCCTCATAGAATGTGTTGGGAAGTATTCCATCTTCCTCTATTTTTTGGACTAGTTTGAGAAGGATAGGTGCTAAATCTTCTTTGAACGTTTGATAAAATTCTCCAGGGAAGCCATCTGGTCCTGGGCTTTTATTTTTTGGGAGGTTTTTGATGACTGTTTCAATCTCTTTACTTGTGATTGGTCTGTTCAGATTCTCTATTTCTTCTTGATTCAGTTTTGGGAGGTTGTACGCATCCAAGAATTTGTCCATTTCCTTTACGTTGTCCAATTTGTTGGCGTAAAGTTTTTCATAGTATTCCCTAATAATCCCTTGTATTTCTGTGGTGTCTGTTGTAATTTCTCCTCTTTCATTTCTAATTTTATTTATTTGAGTCTTCTCCCTTTTTTTCTTAGTGAGTCTGGCTAAGGGTTTGTCAATTTTATTTATCTTCTCAAGGAACCAGCTCTTTGTTTCGTTGATCCTTTCTACTGTTTTTTTGGTTTCAATTTCATTTATTTCTGCTCTGATTTTTATTATTTCCCTCCTTCTACTGATTCGGGGCTTTGTCTGTTCTTCTTTTTCCAACTCTGTTAGGTGCAATTTAAGGTTATTTATGTGGGATTTTTCTTGTTTGTTAAGGTGAGCTTGTATTGCTATGAATTTCCCTCTCAGGACTGCTTTTGCTGCATCCCATATGAGTTGTTATGGTGTATTTTCCTTTTCATTTGTCTCCAGATAGCTTTCCATTTCTCCTTTAATTTCATCAACAACCCATTGGTTGTTCAGTAGCATGTTGTTTAGTCTCCACATCTTTGTCCCTTTCCCAGTTTTTTCCTTGCAGTTGATTTCTAGTTTCACAGCATTATGATCAGAAAAGATGCTTGTAATGATTTCAATCTTCTTAAATTTATAGAGGTTTGCCTTGTTTCCTAATATATGGTCTATCCTTGAGAATGTTCCATGTGCACTTGAGAAGAATGTGTACTCTGCTTTTTTTGGGTGGAGTGCTCTGTATGTATCTGTTAAGTCCGTTGCATCTAGTTTTTCGTTTAAGTCCATTATTTCCTTATTGACTTTTTGTCTGGATGATCTATCCATTGATGTAAGGGGGGTGTTAAGATCCCCTACTATTATTGTGTTATTGTTAATATCTCCTTTAAGGTTTTTTAGCAGTTGTTTTATGTACTTTGGTGCTCCTGTGTTGGGTGCATAGATATTTATAAGTGTTATGTCTTCTTGGTGAAGTATCCCTTTTATCATTATATATTGCCCTTCTTTGTCTCTCATTACCTTTTTTATCTTGAAGTCTACTTTGTCTGATATAAGTATGGCTACTCCTGCTTTCTTTTGTCAAACCAATAAGTTTATATGGGTTAACCAAAGACACGAGTTGTCCTGAAAGGAGAGTGTAAATGATGCAGTCCTCACAAGATCCAGAAAGTTTACTCCCAAAGTGCGGTCTAAGAAAGTAAAGGCCTTCATTGCACAGGAGATAAGGATGGTGTAGTGAAAACAATGTCTTTGGTCTCACATGGGAATGCGGGATGCCTCTTGTCACAAACCCACTAGTTTGTGACACTAGGCAGGTGCTACTAGAATGGGGCTTTTATAGCAGTAACAAGCAATGAAGTTTAAGATGATGAAAGGCCCTTATGGACTGGAACACCTTATGACAAACTTCCCTGAGAGCTGGCACAGCCAGGCAAAGAGAGAGCTATTTGTGACTTCATTTCTCGGAATCTCATTCTATTCAACTGGCCACCAGGTACACTCCCGTAATATATTTTCTGGATGATGGAGGCCAGAGAAAATATTTTCACTGGTCAGAAAGCCAAGCCCTCAGGACATAGAACAAGGCGGAAGGAAAAAACCTCACCCTGTTTTTACATAAAGGACCCACAGCAAAGTTTGTCTAAGTAGATGCCAGTCTGGTGAGAACCATAAAACTCAACAGTCTGTGAGACTGGCTCAAATATCAGGCTTATAAAGGGCCTGTACCTGCTGTCCTGCCTTATGGTTCTTCCCCCTTATAAAAAATGACAAAACAAAGGCAAAGGAAAACAACGACCATCTCTGGGAGGAAAGGCTCAACAAAAATCAAGAGTACTCATCCTAATTTACTAGAGTCTCTGGGTCCTAAGAAATGAATTCCACAAATATTTTCTGCTAATCTAAATTTAGAGAGACACACAGAAAAGTCTCACCACTTTCATACCCATGAGACCCTGCACACAGAGATCTGGGAGGCTGATATGGTAATAAAGCCCATCTTTTTGCCAGCTTCTGTGCCAGACATCCCAGGATCTCTTAGATACAGCAGTCATGGGGAAAAAACCATTTCCCAGCTGGTGATTCTCCTGGCTGGCTCTCGAAAACTGCTAGAGAGGGGGAAATTCCTCCCTCTACACGTCTTGAGTTCTTATGACTGGACTAATAATAAAACTGAAACAAGCCCAGATTAACAGGAGAAAAATCACTTTAATACATTTGAAAGGGAGATCATAGAAAAAATGATGCTCAGAGAGTGAACAGAGCAGGCAGTTTATCTTTGTACACAAAGAGACAATATATTTGTTTGGATTTGACAGGACAAAGAAACTTAGGTTTGGGGTACATAATTAGTGAGGATTTGAGCAGAGTTTAGGCTGAAGTAGTAAATTAGTAAAAGTAACAAGGTTTATTTATACAGGCTTCCTGACCCTAAATTCACTAGCTCTCATGATAAGGATGTATCTATCTCCTGGTGCAAGGAGAGTACCTTTCACATGGGAGATTTATTTCCTGCTTTTAAGGGGAACAGAGAGAAGAGGGTCAAAACTTTACATCAAACAAGTAACTTTAATTCAAAATATTCAACATGCTACTGTGGGATGTTTTGGGGTGGCCTGCCCTGTTCCCCAATAGGAGTCGCTTCAAGATCTCTGGGAGAGCATGCCATCTGAGTTTTCTAAGGGCAAGGGCAGGAGAAGGAACGATGGGACAGGTAGAGGAACAGCTTGTGCAAGGACAGGAAGGGAAATAATGATAGACTTTGTCCTGAGGGTAAGCTTGAGACTTTGTCCTTCAATCCAAATGGTCCATCACTTCAGTGGATCACACCCAAAGGGATGAATCTCTATACATCAAGGAATGTGGTCAGAGACATTTTATGGGGGGAACCAAGACAAACTGTCAACTCAGAAACGTATTAAGTAGCTTCAGGCTTGGTGGATGAGGAGAATGTACTTGTTGTGAAATACTTCTTGTTTAGGGCTCAGGCTTTTCTTCTTTTTTCCTCATCACATTTCTTGCAGTGCTGAGATGGGCAGGGCGCTGGTCCCCAAATATATCCCCTGTATTTTGCATGAGGATTTGTTTCCTTTGCTGAGGGGGGCTGTGTAGTTCTGAGTCTTTTTGTTTTTTCTTTCACCAGCAATTAGGGGAAGGATAGACTGGCTGCTTTCTCTACTAATCATCTCATAATGGAACCATCTAAATCTCATCTTGATTCCTCCACCTCCAGAGAGGCACATCTTTTCCTGGCCCTTCTAGATCCTGGGGGACTCAGAAGCCATGCAGAGCACTATGTGATAGAAAACAATCACAACAAAAAATAAAAACCAGGGTGAGTAAGAACTGTTGTAATTTCCTCTATTTTCTTAAGGTGTGTGTTCCTTTCTCCCTTCTCCCTCTCCACCCTGATATTGTAGGGCCAAGTCCTGATCTCTGGGCACAAAGCTGGTTTCCTTGCTCCTGACATGGTTAGGTTCCACCCAGCAAGACAATGGGCCTATTTTTTTCTATAGTCAAAGGCCCTTGTGTTTGGCCCCAGCAATTTCACCCTGAACTTGTGCCAAAGCTCAAACCTTCCTGTTCTGTCCCTTTCAGGTCTTCTTGGGATCTGTAGGCTTGTCGTTGGTGTAGGGGGTCCTGAGTTGTGATCAGCAAAAGGGAAAGGTTGTGGGAATCCCATATAGTTGTGCTTGAGAGAGTCTTCTAGGCCTCTTGGCAGAAGAATCAGAATTGTGGACCAGGACACCTGGGTCCTGGTGCTGGTGACTAGGCTTTGACCTTGAATAAGTAGATTTGTTTCTCTACGCCTAGCTTTGCCTGCTGCACAATGAGGAGATTTGACTACATGAACTCAAGCCCTACAGCTTGAATTCCCTGACCATGCATAGTCTTTCCTCTTCCTCATTGGAAATCTGTTTCATCCCTTCAGGGCCCAAGGATCCACCATCTGCCACAATACATTTGACTAATGTCTGTATGAGGGGGACCAACAGCCAGGTATTGTGTTGGCTGGCCTTTTAGGCTAGAGTGGAGTGGGTGGATCTTTTTCGCCTGGTCTTATTTTGGGGCTCTCTTTGGTAGCAAGAGGGGTGGTGTCCTGCCAAATTGTGAAAGTCTTGACTACTAGCCTAAGGGGTCTGGACTCTTGTGAGTGGGGATCTACCAGAAGCTTTAAGTGGGAAGTGACCTGGTCAGATCTATGTTTCAGGACACACACTCTGGCAGCTAGTTTGGTGGGAGAACTGTGGCTGTGGAGAGTCCACATGAGAGTCTGAGATCTGAACTGGGAGATCAGAGGGCATGGAGAGCATGGGACAGGAGAGCCATTTGAAGAATTGGCAGGCCTTGGTGAGTGACCAGGGAGGAGCGGGTGGTGAGGAGAGGCCTGAAGATGATTCAGAGCTGTGTTTAGTTTGGGCTCCTGGGTATATCAGATATCATTAGCCCTGAGATAAGGATGAGGGATTGGTTGGCTGGGGACTGAGACACTAAATTCAGCTTTGGATGTTTACATATGATGCCTGTGGACTCTCCAGGTGAAAATACTGTATGGACATTGGAGAGAAGGCCCTAGAAGGAGGCTGGGGCTGCTGTGAGTAAGTGGTGGGTGCCAAGATGGAGAAGAGGGAGTGAGTCTAGAGTCTGTTCCTGTGGGGTGCTGCTCAGCCAGGTCTCCTCATCATGAGCCACAGGGCTGAGTTCTACTCCACATCAACTTTTCTCTGTTAATCAGAGTGACTTTTCAGGGTTTTGATTCAGATATATATTCTTAGCCTGGGGAGGGGGTCACTTATTAATTGCCTAAAGGAAAGGAAGGACTTTTGGAAAAAGTAATAGAGAAGAGCAGGCAATCAAAACACATCCTATAAAACACTTTAACACTCATTATAAAACATAAAAGCACAATGTAAATTTAAAGTGTTGTAGAGAACATGGAGTCCACAGGGCAGAAAGGAAAAGTTGAGAGTAGGAAGGCAAAGGGGAAGAAGTAACTCAGAAGGATTAAGCTAATAGCCAGACTACTAGGTCTAGAAATCTCCTTGGAAGGCTCCCTATTGCTTACAAATTACTTGACCTGTCAACTTCTTGGGAGTAATGAATATTATGTGTACACATTGCAACATAAAATACTAATAGCCAAAATACATGGTGTGCTTACTAATTGTTGTACAACTGATGGCTAGTGCAACAAAGTGTGTATTAATAGAACAAGTAATAGCCAACAAATACTGTGTGCTTACTACGTGCCAGGCAGTGTGACAAACACTGTAAATAACCAGGTTACCTCATTTGATCCTCACAACAGCACATGCAGTGGGTTCTTTTATTAGCCCCATGTTACAGATGAGGGGACTAAGGTGTAGTCATTCACATAGGGCCTTGCAGGTCATGTGTTAGAGCCAGAATTTGAAGCCAGGCTGCCTGGGGTACTTCATAGCAGGTGCTGTTAACCTCTCAGCAGTCCAGTGGGGAAGTGACACAGTAGGACTTCTCGTATAGTGGTCCTCAGACTGTCTGTATCAGAATTATCTGGAATGTTTGTTAAAAATTGGGATTTAGGGGCTGGTCCAGTGGTGTAGAGGTTAAGTTCATGTGCTCCACTTTGGCAGCCCGGGGTTTGCACGTTCGGATCCTGTGCGCGGACCGATGCACCACTTGTCAAGCTGTGCTGTGGCGGCATCCCAGATAAAGTAGATGAAGATGGGCATGGATGTTAGCCCAGGGCCAATCTTCCTCAGTAAAAAGAGGAGAATTGGCAACGGACCTTAGCTCAGGGCTGGTCTTCCTCACACACACAGACAAAATTGAGATCTATAGGTCTCACCTTGGATCAATGGAAAGCAGAATTTCTGAAAATATTATATCTTAGTATTGTGTGGGAGCCGGCATAACACATATGTGAACCTGTGTGGTGTCCTAATGTCTTGTATGTTGCTGCCACTTAAGAGTTTAGAGTGGGTCCTATGATTGTGCACGAGTGTATTACATGTGCCTGGTGTGTGCATGTGGGTCAGATTGTGTGGTCAATGGTGCTGATGCTGAGAGGAAGTAATTTAGGGGCTGGGTTTGCTCTCTTTATGTTTCTGCTTTTGTGCAATGTACTGGTAACTTGTGTTGTCAGAGGGTTGATTCAAAAGATGTTAGAAATTTCCTCAATCTCGTCTAAAGTTCACCGTGTTTTATTCTTGGCCCTGTAACGTATGAGGGCGTCAGAAGGTGGAGGATGAAACACGAGATCTTCCTGAACAGTCTGAGATCAGTTCTCAGAAATTAGAAGTTGATTGTTTAGCTATGACCACCCTTGGATTTGTGAGTAGGACCCAGAGGGTTTTAGAACTTCTATAACAGAGGTATCATCCTGTTCTGGGAAGATTAGAGACACATCAACAAGCTGGAAACAGGTCAGGTTTGTGACTTGTTTCTATCCAGTATTGAGGCATTCTGACCTTCGAAAAACAACTTAATTTCCCTGATACTGTCACCTACCTACCAAGTGCCAGGTGCCAAATTTTCAAAGATAAGTGAAATTCAACCTCTATCCTCAGGAGCTAATAGTTGGTCTTTTCTTGAACAAGGCTTCTGGGCCTAATTCCATCAGTACCCTTTGAGGACTCTCAGAACCAGACAGACGAGGGGAGATGCTGGAGTGGCTGATGGAGGAGAGTGGGGCAGGGGTCCACCCCTTGCACTTTCTGACTCTCCTTTTCAGGAGCACAGGGACCATGGGAAGTAGGAAAATGGGCTCCTTAGGGAATGCTGTGGTAGGTAGTGTGGGGGGCATGGCAGCTGTTATCATCTCTCAGCTCGTCTCTTGGCTCCTCAAGTTATGAGAGCATGCCCTCCAGCACTCCCAGAGATGGGGAATGAGTGTATGTTTCTTGAGGGACTGGAAACAAGATTTGTTAGCTACTCTTAGGAACATTACCAGTGACAGGCAGGGCAATTTGAGGCCTTGTGGAATTGTCTCTAGGGAGCTGGGGTTACCCCACTCTGTTCAGACCAGGAGGTTGGGCAGCAGCTAAGGGAAGAGCTGAGAGAAAGATGCGCAAAAATGCTCACACCAACTCGTGCCAAATTTTTTCTATGGCACTCATATTAGGCCTGTATCCCGTCTGCCATACAGTATCCCCTCTGCTGTACAGTATCCCCTCTGCCTGTCTGTATCCTCTCTACCATATGGTATCCCCTCTATATACCATATCTCCTCCACCATACCAAGGCACTAAGTCAACTGCGGTGGGATTCCACCTCTCTGTTGAAAGCCCATTATGCTAAGGCTTTGTGAGGCCCTTTTGTAACTTCTTTTCCCCTTTCATACTGCCTTTTATATTTATTTCAGCCCGAAGTCACTTGTATAAAATGACTGGGGGTATAGGGTGTAAATTTGTAAATTTCCAAACCTCACATTCTTAGGGTGACACTGGGCCCTGCACATTTCTACTTCTACAGGATGACCCTGGGAACTTACTTTTTTTTTTTATTGATGTCTTAATAGTTTATAACATTGTGGGGTTTTAGTTGTACATTATTATTTGTCGGTCACCATGTGGATGCATCCCTTCACCTCTTGTGCCCACCCCCACCCCCCTTCTCTTTGGTAACCATCAATCAGTTCTCTCTGTCCGTGTGTTCATTTATATTCCACATATGAGTGAAATCATACAGTGTCTGTCCTTCTCTCTCTGGCTTATTTCACTTAACAAATACCCTCTAGGTCTATCCATGTTGTTGCAAATGGGACCATTCTGTCTTTTCTTATGGCTGAGTAGTATTCCATTGTATATATATATATATACCACATCTTCTTTAACCGGTCATCAGTCGAGGGACACTTGGGTTGCTTCCACTTCTTGGCTATAGTGAATAATGCTGCAATGAACATAGGAGTGCATAAGCCTCTTGTGATGGTTGATTTCATGTCCATTGGGTAGATGCCTGGGAACTTACTTCCAACCTGGGTCTTTTGTAGCTCTTCACCAGCCCAGCTGCTCACTAAGTACAGTTTAGCAAGAGAGAAAGACAGAGAAAGAGAGAGACAGAAACTGAGAGAGGAGAGACAGAGAGAGGCTTCAAGCACTGGGATGTGTCAGGTGTCCATGTGCCTTTGGAGTCAGGTAAACCAGACCTGGGTGTAAATCCTCACTTTGTCCTTTATTAACTGGGTGACCTTGGCAAGTGACTTAAACGCACAAAGACTCAGTTGCTGCATCTGTAAAATGGAGATGATGCCCACATATGGTTATAATAATAGCAAAATGTATTGAGCACTTTACACTTATTAATTCAGTTAATCCTCAAACATTTCTAGAATTAAGTACTCTGGTAGTTGTCATCTTTCAGATGAAGAAACTGAGGCACAGAGAAGTTATTTATCAGGCCCAGGTTAATGAAACTTGTAAGCGCTGGAGCTGGGATTCTGAACTTATGCAGTCTGACCCCGGGGCCTGTGTCCTTAACTACTGCACTAGACTATGTAGTCTACAGAATGTTAACAGAAATTAATTGAGACAGGCATTTGAAGTACCTGGTACAGTGCTTGGCACACAGTAGGCACTGAGTAAATGGTAGCTGTTACCACCAGATCTGAGAAGCCTGCTTCCATGTGGGCAGGTGGAAGATGTGGCTCTGGGTCAGGGTGAGGCAGGAGAGACACAGGTCCTCCTGCTGACCTGGGGGTTTGCACACTGTCAGGGCTTCTCCCAAACCTGCTTTGTAGGACAGGGCTTATTGGCAAAAGTCCTGTCCCTGCCATCCCAAAGTTGCCTGACAGGCCCTGAAAGGAAAACACAGGAGCTGAAACTGGGTGGTTGTAGGGAGGGATCTCCCTCCCAGTGAGCCAGTTGCTCAAGAATCACTTTTCTGACTCTGCTTCAGAGGAATTTGGCTTTTCATTTCCTGACGTCTTACTCATTTGGTCAGGGCTCCCAGATAAGTTACCTGTGGAACAGAGTGGGGCTGCTGCCTAGATTAGCACAGGGTGAAGGGTTAATGCCAGGAAGCTAAGGAGACCCTGAAGGGACCCAGGGAAACCCAGATGTGGGCTTCAGAGGAGGGAGCATCAAGATGGCTCTGTTCCCCTGTTGTGTGTACCTTGGTTCACTGCCTGGCCCTGGAATGGCTCCGTCAGCAGTGAGCAGTTCCGGCACACCTGCCCCGTGCCAGGTGCTGGCTGGGCTAGAGGCAGCATGACTTGTGGTTAAAGGCTTTTGGAGGCTGAGGGGCCTGGATTCCCATGATGGCTCTGCCACTTTTTAGTTGTGTGACCTTGGCCATTTATTCATCTTCTCTGAGCCTTGGTTTTCTCATTTGTGAGAAAATTGAGGATCAAGTGAAAGAACATACACAAAGCACCTAGAACAGCAACTTACATGCCTTAGGTGCTCAGTAAATGTTGTCAGTCATGGGTGGGTTCAGTGGGGGATGTGGAGAAACACAAAATACGATCCTTTATGTTTAAGGAGTATAGTGTGGGTTGGGAGAAAGGCAGCAAGACAGGTAAACAGATAGATCACAAAGTCAGGACTGTGTGTTCTATAACACAGGTCAACAGGTGTAATGGACGGTGAGAGCTTTGGGAGTTCAGAGGTAGGAGAGCCACCCTATGGGCTAAGCTGGTCAGAGAAGGCTTCCTGAACAAGTGCACCTTGTGAATGTGCAAAGGTTGGGGAAGAAGGTAGAGGGACATTCCAGGAAAACATCTGAGATGAGGCCAAGCAGCATAAATTCAGGGGATGGAGAAGAAACAAGTTGGATTGGAACTAAGGGTTTGTGGGGGAGAGTAGAGGAAGATGAGGTTCAATAGGTAGGTTGGGGCTGTTGTGAAGGGGTTTGAATGCCACGCTAAGGAGTTTGGGATTTATCTGAAGATTTTTGAAGAGGGGAATGATGTTAATATTATGACCTTGATTTAGTCACTTATTCTTTTAACCTCTGTGGGCCTTAGATCCCTCATCTTTCAAGTAAGAAGCTTGGACCATGTCATTGTAAAGGAGTTTCTCTAGCTAAGGAGTCTATGATTCTATGACATAGGGAGATTGTTTTGATGATAAAGTGCAGAATTGGTTGGAAGGGAGAAACTGGAGGTAGAGGTATTATTTAGGAAGCCAGTGCAATATCAGGCATGAAGCTGCTTACTGCCGCTTGTAAGAGACTCCAGGTGTAGGTGGGGAGGGTCTTTATGTACGTTTTAGGGACTTTGACATTATAACTCTCTAACAATTTGAGTTCTGCAAGATGCTTCCCCAGGAGACACCCACTCTTGGGGCACCTGGATAAGTGAGGAAGTTGGTAAACTGTTCCGGGAAAGGAGTGATGATTTGTTGGGCTTCAGGTTTATATCGTTCCTGTTCTTCAATAAACCAAGAAGAGCAAAAATAACAGGAATTCCTATTGTTCATCTTTAGATGTTGTGTAGAGTTTTCCAATTTACAAAATAACTTCACAGGCATTATCTGATTTGCTTGTCCCCAGAGTCTCCCGAGGGAGGTTAGGCAGGTGCTCCCTCCATTTTATGGATGAGGAGAGGCCATAATTTCTCAGAGTCTGCCAAATCTAGGCCTCCTCATTCTAAGTGAAGTTAACTTCGTCTCCTCCATGTTCCTCAGACAGCAAGTAGGAGCTCACTTCTTCTATTAATTAATTAATTCAACACATATTTATTAAGTGCCTAATATGCATCAGGTACTCCACTAATTTGAGGTCCATGAGAGGACATATATTTAAGAAAAAATATATTCTGACTCATTTTAAAAGCAATACATGCTTATTATAGAAATTTTGTGAAGTAGAGGAAAAGATTTCTTGAATCACACCACCTGGAGACATAGATATGTTTAGATTTTTTTTAGGCCAATTTTGCTACTTGTTGAGATCATACTATGTACATAAAATTTGCATACTTTTTTTCGCTTGTTATGAAATTTTTCATATTATTAAAATTTTAACAAACATTTAGAAAATGATTGTATAACATTATATTAATGGATAAATCATAACTTAATAATTTCCCTATTATTGTACCTCTGGGTTATTTCCAATTTTTTTCTTTTAAATACTGCTATAATAAACATCTTTTTGTATCAAGTTTGTATTGCACTTCTAGTTATTTCCTGGGCTATATTTCTGAAAGTGAATAGGTAATTTGGTTAAAGGAGTTACTTGGGTTTTTGATAAATATTGCGAAATTGTTTTTCCAAAACTTAGTATTATCTAGACTTCCACAGGCATTATGTAAGTTGGGGTAAAGGTTTTGAAATGGGAAAAGAACCTGTTTTCTATTGTTTTTGCAAGGGTGGACATGAGGAAGACCTTGGGAAGGTGGAACCTGCCACTGGAGCCTGGCACAGTTGTTGCTCTTAGTGAAAAATATTAAAATACCCTAAAGGATGGAACCATCCTTGACAACGATCAGGCTAAGATATATTTTCCAGAGAAGTGTTTTTGCTTAAAAGACAGAAAAAAAGGTGTTTCAGGCAGCAGAAGATATTTCAGGGTCTAAAAATTGGAGTGTTCTCTAGGTAGGGCAAAGGAGGCTACTGCCGGGTGTGCTCAGGTCAGGCTAATGTCAGGAGAGGAGCCAAGAGGGCAGAAAGAGAGGGGCTCTCCACTGCCAGTGGTCAGGATCTGCTTACATCCAGCGTTGCCCAGGGTTTAGTGAAAGGGAGTAAAAATAAGTCAGGTCAGACACTTGGAGAGCTGGTAAGGGGCCTGGGGAGCCAGATCTGTTGTCTAAGGAAGTTCAGAGCTGGGCATATGGAATCCAGTGAGAATCTGGTTAGGCTTCTGTTATCCTTGGTTGAAAATTTCTGTCTTCTTAAAAAATTCTTTTGTATTTTTTCTTTTCTTGTTCTTGCTGTTAGTTGCTACTGGAAAATTAGTCAGTCTTGGCTGAACAAAGTAGAAAAGATTTCGTTCCAACCTAGCCAGCATAACTAGGGTAGTTAGAAGAACAATTCTAGAAAGTATGTTGTGGTGGCCATGGCCGTCGCGTAGCCCTTTCTATAACTTTACTAGCACCCATTGTGTTGTCATTATGCCTTTTTCTTTATCTGAGTACATCTTTAGTTTCTCATGCTCCTCTAAAGACAATTTAAGGATAGAAACTGAATCTTTATTTCTGATTTTTAAAGTATCTGGCAATATCCTACTTACATTGTAGGTACCCAATAAGGATTTATTAAATTGAGGACTTGTCTCACAAATGGATTCTGCTAAGTTCTTGATACTTTTCATTCATTCATTCATTCATTCATTCAATCCCTCAGTAAGTAGTTTCCTGAATGCCTACTAGATACTAAGCATTATATTAGGCACTAGGTACACTAATGGGAATAAAAATTAAAGGTTTTAGTGACCCTTAAGGCACTCATAGTCTTGTGAGAGAGACAGTCAAACAAACAGTTACAGAACAGAATGACAAGTGTTGTGACTGAGGAACAGATGGGTGTTATAGGAGCACAAAAGAGCGTGTTCTAACTCATTCTGGGGTGAGGGTCAAAGTGTTGAGACCAGAGAAGCCTTTTTTCTCTTCTTTTTTTCCAAGAGCTAAATTCTAAAGGAGGAGTAAAAATGGAGGGAAGGGCCTTCTAGGTAGAGTGAACAACATGTGTAAAGTCAGTGATGTGAGGGATTACCTAATTCAGGGAACTGCAAGTAGTTGAGTATATTGGAACAGAGAGCACAGAGGGATGGTGGTTACAAATAAGGAGGGAACAGATTATGAAGAGCCTGGCATGCTGGGTGAAGAAGTTTGGATTTTATCCTCAAGGTGATGGAGAGTGGCATCTACATTTTAGGCAGGGCATTGACATGATCAGATTTGTGTTTTAGAGAGATCACTCGACTATCAAAGTGGAGAACAAATTGGATTGATGAGTAGGGGGAAGATGAGCTAAAACTGGGGCAATTTAGTGAGGGAAACCCCGGGAACAGGATAGGTTGAGTTAGCTGTGATTGCTGTTTTCTTCTTCTCTAGGATACTCCTTTCCATATTTAGGGACCATGTCTCTAGTGCCTGCCATAGCATCTGGTGAACAGGAGGCATATGAAATGCTTCTTAGATATCTCACTCTTCTTTGTATCTCCCAAGCCTAACACAATGCCTGAGACTTGGAGATGCACGGGACCTGTTGGTTAGCTCCACTGCTGTGGCTTGTGCTAGCAGCTACTGAGAACTGATTTGAAAGTAAGGTGGGTACCATTTTTCCGGTTGTCACAAACCAGGCAAAATTGCTTTCCAGGTTAGAACTGACCTTTAATATGTATTCTGCATGGTCCTTCTCAAGATGTCTCCAAAGACATTCTCCATCTTGTGATGAGTCTTTGTTCCAAAGTAGACAGTGGGTTCCTTTAGGGCAGGAAATATATTTTTATATTCCTGGGACTTTTCACAGTGCGTGATATGTAGTAGGTGCTGCTAGATGTTTGTTTCATGATTTGAATTCAATCAGAATTCATTGTTTTGGACTTAAAATATGTTTAATGAAATATATTGTGAAGGTTGATTAGGTACTGATTTCTCTTCAGAAGCCCTTTAAATATAAAGTCCAACAGGGTAACTGGGGATATCTGAGGACTGAGAAGGAGAGGAACTCCAGGGAATGGGAGAAGTTAGCAGAATGGGAAGTAAGTTACTTCTCAGAAATATTTAGCAGTTGAACTGAAACAATTTCAGAAAGGTTCTGGGCCAAAGGTTGTAGGTTCTTAGAAAGTCCTATTAGGGAGATTGGGAAGCTCTGGGTACCCTTTATCACCTACCATTATACAAATGGCTTTCCTTTCTCCTCTTGCACTTTAAACTACAGTTGAATGAGATGACTCAACACATTTTCTGGATTCTTTGTCTTTTTGTTTCTTTTTTTCATTGGGAATGTCCTCCTCCTTTGTGCCATCATCATCATCCTTCAATTCCCTGCTGAAATGCTACACTCTTTCTATGGAATCCTGTGGAAGAAATAGTCTCTCCCTACCCCGAACATCTCAACTTGTAGACCCCCTCATGATACTTAATGCTATCTACTGGAATTGTGTATGGGTTATCATGTATAAGTAATTTAGCTATGTGTATTCCATAGCACAGGGCCTTTAAATGTTGAATGAACAATGTGCTGAACTGTATTACTAACATAGCGTGATGGATAATTTTATGTGTCAACTTGATTGGGCCATAGGGTGCCCAGATATTTGGTCAAACTTTATTCTGGGTGTTTTTAGATGAGATTAACATTTATATCGGTAGACTGAGTAAAGCAGATTGCTTTTTGTAATGTGGGTGGACCTCATCCAATCAGTTGAAGGCTTGAATAGAACAAAAAGATTGACCTTCCTCTGAGTAAGAGAGAATTTCTCCTGCTCACTGCCTTCCAGCTGGGACATCTGCTTTTCCCTGCCTTCAGACTGAACTGAAACATTGACTCTCCTGGGTCTTGAGTCTGCTGGCCTTTGAACTAGAACTACACCATTGGATCTCCTGGGTCTCTAGCTTTCTGACCCACCTTGCAGATTGGGACTTGTCAGCCTCTATAATCACATTAGTCAATTCCTTACAAATCTCTTTCTTTATATCTGTCTGTCTATCAGTCTATCTATTAATCTACCTATCTAGCTAGCTAGCTAGATAACTAGCTGAATCTAGGTACATATCCATCCTATTGGTTCTGTTTCCCTAGAGAACACTGACTAATACACTTAGGGTCTGGATTTTAGAAACATTCTAGAGAAAGGAAAAGAGTTTTATCTACCTTTCCTGGAACTGGATTAACACGAGGCACACTTTAAAAATGCTTACCTTTGATATCTTTTCATCTGAACTCTTCTCCTTTTTCCAAGATTTCAGGCATATAGGACTTTGATACTTCCATTATCCCTCCACTGTAATACCTGACCTAGGCCCACCCTGTTCCTCATTTAAGGCTCAAATTTTCCTTGCTTTTGAGTCATCTTCCCAACCCCACCCCACAAAAGCTCCCAACTCAGTGTGGTAAAGTGGAGGTAGGTGGTGGTGGAAAAGCAGTCTGATTGCTCAAGTGTGTCGAGTGTAGCCGAAAGTTCTCAAACCTTTTCAGAATCCTTTATAAATGAATTGGATGAAATGTCAAGTAGTTTAATAAAGTGGGGTGAAAATTTTAGGTGGAGTGGGGTGATATCTTTGAGTAATTGCCCGATGGGCAGGTGGGATAGCCTTCCTGGGAGTCAGTCTTAGGGTCAGCGCCTCCTATGCACTTACTGCTTTGACAGATTCTTCCCTTTTCCAGCTCTGAAACCACAGCTCCTCTAAAAACAATAACAAATAAGCGCTCCCTCAGAGGTAGCAATGGAGATTCTACTGCTGATTCAAGAAGAGATAAGAGGCGTGATTTGCCTCTCCACTGGATCTTTATAAGATGGCAAATACTTTTGGTTTTAAAGGGCCCATTTTAGAAGAATAGAGACTGTTTTAAAGATGACGAGAAAATCAGTAGTTTTATATTATGTGGGGCCATAAATAGAGAAAAGACCTGGTAGGAGAGCAGATTTTAATGAGGTATTGGAGGCATCCTCTGTGAGAAGATGTTCGTAAGTCAAGTCTGCAGTGAAGCTGCTCTGGCTTAAAATACTTAGTCCCTAGCATGTTATAAGATAGATCCTTCCAGGTTTCCTGTGAGAAGGAGGAGGGAATTTAGGAAAAGATCATGATTGTAAAATAAAACTACAAACTCCTTGCATCTATTTTAATATTTAAATACACTTAGATCTTTCTCGTGTGAAAAAATTCCCATTTTAAACCCTATTTCTCTACTGCTGACTTCTACTCTATCACTGTCTTTTTTAAAATAGGCAAACTTCTTAAAAGAGTTGTTTTTAGTCACTATCTCTTTTTACTTATCTTCCGTCTACTCCTCAGCGTTGTGGAGATGATTTTTACCTCCGGTCATGGTGCAGTTGAAACTGTTCTAACCAGGGTCTCCAATGGTGAAGACGTCCCCAGATAGAGTAGACCCCTCTCACTCTTGTTTTACCTGATGTCACAGGCACTTGCCGCTGGTGACCACTACTTCACTCTGGAACTGCTGCTATGGGCCTCACTCTGTGGCTTCCCACCAGTCTGGCCATTCCTTTTCAGTTGGCCACCTCCTCTGATCTGCACATCCTGTAAATATCAGTGGTCTTTAGAGTTCTGTCCTATGCCCTCTTTCCTTTCTATGAAGACTCACTGGGCCCTCTGTGGCTTCAGTTGTAATCACTCTCTCTTGAGTCGTATATCTCAACTGTCTATTGGATGTCTGCTTTTGAATATGCAACATGTCCAAAAGTGAACTTATCTTACTTCCAAACCTGATTCTTTAAAAAAAAAATTTTTTTGTGGCTGATACCCATAGAAACCTGGCCACATCCTTCCATCCTCCCTTTGTCTGTCCCTCATCTAGTCAGTCACTGAGTCTTGACAATGCTGTCTCCTAAATATCTCTCTAACCTGTCCACTCTTTTTTCCAACCTTACTCACACTACTAACTCAGGCCACCATCATTTCCTTCTCTAGATCACTGCAACGATTTTTTCTCTGACTCCCCTCTTTGCATCCAGTCTAATTCCATGCTCCCTCTAATTCATGGTCCACGGTGCAGATAGTGTGATCTTCGAAAACAAAACTCTGATTGTATATTTTTCCATTATTAAAGTCCTTTAATCATTCTCTATTGCTCCCAGGATTCACTTTGGTCCCTTCAGCATGGCTCCCAAGTTTTTTTGTGTGTTAAAAATTTAAAAGACCTGAGTCTTCTCCAGCTTATTTGTGCCAGTCCTTCCCCTCATCCCACCCCAGTTCTTGCACTTTATGCTCCAGTCACACCAAACTACTTTAATTCCTTAAATATCCCTTGTGTCTATAGCGTCTGGGACTTTGTACTTAGTCTGTCTGCCTGGAACACTCCTATCTTGCCTCTTTATTTTCCTGTCAATTTTAGTCATCCTTCATGCCTTGGTTTAAACATTACTTCTTCTGTAATCCTACCATAACACACCAACCCCAGATTATGATCCTGTAGGACTTAGCACTCACCTCTTTTGTAGAACTTACTGTGCTCCCTTGAGACAGCCTGGTGAATGTACTGTAAGCACCTTGCAGGCAGGGACTCCATGTCTCACTGTTGAATTCCTGGGGCCTAGAAAAGTACCTGTCACATAATAGATGCTCAGTAAATATTTGCAATATCAATGAATGATTTGTTGTAGTTACTTTGGACACATTTCTCATTAAACCAGTTGAAGAGGTGGTGCAGAGCTGGTAGGAGCGAGCGGAAATAAGGTCAAGGACTTGATTTCAGTTTTTTAAAAAAATTAAAGCAAAAGTTCAGATTTGCCATTTTACAAGCTGGCTATGGGTCTTAGTGGGCTTATGGGATAGTACAGCTAAATTTGAACTCCAGCCAGTTGACATAGCCTTTATCTAGGCCTTAAGATTCTATTTTTTTATAACAACTTTATTGAGCTATAATTCATATACCATACAATTCATCCACTTAAAGTGTATAATTCAATGGTTTTTAGTCTATTCACAGTCTATCACCACAATCAATTTTAGAACATTTTCATCACCCCAACAAGAAACCCCATACCTATTAGCAATCACTTTTTATTCCCATCCCTCCATAACATCTCCTCCTTCCATCCCCTGGAAGCCACGAATCTACTTTTTGTCTCTATGAATTTGCCTATTCGAGAGATTTCATATAAATGGAATCATACAATCATGCAGTCTTTGTGACTGGCTTCTTTCACGTGGCATAATGTTTTCAAGATTCTTCCATGTTGTATCACATATCAGTGCTTTATTTCTTTTTATTGCCAAAGAATATTCCATTGTAGACCCCATTTTGTTTATCCGTTCATCAGTTGATAGACATTTGGGTTGTTTCCACTTTTTTGCTATTACAAATAATCCTGCTTATGAACATTTGTGTACAAGTCCTTGGGTGGGCATATGTTTTCATTTCTTTTGGGTATATACCTGGGAGTGGAATTGCTGGGTCATATGGAGGCTTTAAGATTCTTAAGATCAGAGGTTGCTTTAGAGAATAAGCTCACAAACACATGCAGCACTAATAGCTCTTGCTCTTTGACTTGCTAATTAATGATAGGCAAGTTGTACAGCTGGTTCTTTGAAGAATTGATATTAATCAAATTTCTCTAGTGTAAAGTAGCCAATGAATGTGCAAAGTCTAATTCTCCTGTGTAGGATAATAGAGCCCCTCTTGGGTTTAAATGGAAGTGGGAGAATTTAGTATCTGTTTCTGCCCATTTCCACTCCCACTCCACCCCACCCCTGGACCACACAGGGCTGGCTGACGGAGGTACCCAGGAAAGCTTCAGGTGTGGGGGTGGGCGTATTAGATGATTTGAGCCATAATTAACTAACTGCTTCTTATAATTAGTGAATTACTAATTAGTGTACACCACTAGTGAATGCACATCTCTGGAACAGAGTAAGAGAGGAAGTGGAAACAAGGAAGGAAGCTAAAGGAAGCCAAAGAATTGTAGGAATTCCTCCATAGAGGAATTGTGAGGGGGCTAAACAGAGGCTTTTGGTGGTCCCTCCCCTGCTGCCTGAAAGAAGAGTTGCCTGATCAGTGCCTATTGTGGGCATGGCCTTAGGCTGGGTTCTGGGGACATAGAGATAAGTAAGACATAGTCCCTACATTACAAGTGTACAGTCTAACAAAGAGAAGATAAGTGACAAATAGGAATTAGATGAGATTTGCAAAATGTGTGGTATTGTGAGCTGGGATACTGCTGCCGTTACTAACAGCTAACATTTATTGCTCACTCTCTGTCTTCTAGGTGTTTTACACCCTGGTTAACTCATTGCCTCCTGACAACACCCCGTGACGTATGTATTGTTATAATCTGCATTTTACAAGTAAAGAATCTGAGGCCCAGAGTCCTTACAAATAGCTTGCCTGAAGTCTCACAGTGGGGATTGAGGAACAGGAACTCCAGTGCAGATGGTCTGGCTCTGGAACATGTGCTATTAGGTAACATGAGCTCTTGTAAGTCACCCAGAGAGTGTGAGGAAGCTCTGCTGCTGCCCAAGTGTGTGCCTTGTACCGCTGAGCTGCCCTATGCCTGGGACAGTCTTCCTTAAAGATGCTGGTCAAGGGGGAGATTCCTGTGACATCTTCTCTTACTCCTTCCACCTACCCCAGGGCAATCACTGTCCTAGGAGCTTGAGTAGCACTTTGTGTTTATTTTGTTTAACTACAGAGTGTTCTATTTGTTGGAATATCTGACTCGTTGTATTAGAAACTTCTGGAGAGCATGGACTTTTTTTCCCTGGAAAGTTTCAAATATGTGCAGAAGTTAAGCTAATGATATAATGAATCTAAATGTACTCATCCCGCCGCTTCAGCAATTATTTCATGGCCAATCTTGTTTCATCTATACTCCCCTCTCCAAACCTGGAGTATTTTGAAGCAAATCTCAGACATCAAATCATGTCATCTGTAAATATTTCAGTTGTGTTGCTGAAATATCAGGGCTCTTTAAAAAACATAACCACACCACCATTATCACACTAAAAATTAATATTTCCTCAATATCATAAAATATTCGATGTTCAAATTTCTGCAATTGTCTCATAACATTTTTACCTTCCCTTCCTGTTTTTCTTTCTTGCTATGTCCCACCCACACTTTTCTTTATAGCAGAGTTGTTTGAAGAAAGATCCAGAGAAGGTCTTTACTTTTTAATCTTGATGTTCTCCTCAGCACCTGGCTTAATGCTTGACCTAGAGTAAATCCTCAGTAAATGTGTGTTGAATGAGTGAATAATCAGAAATCCATAAAATGTTCTGGTTGGATTAGCATTGCCTTCCTGTCATTTGTGGTTGCTTTCTTGGGATGTTTTTGGGTTTCTGATAGCTTTAGTTAGGGATTAACTGAGATGCTAGCTACCATCAGTGCCTGAGAACATTACTAAAGGTTTGAGGGCAGAGAGTGTGTCTGCGACTCAGACATTCACAGGCTAGAAGGACATGGACCCTTGCTTTCTTGTCTCTGTTTTTTGTTCTTAGTCTCTTGTTATCTCACTTTGAATTTGGACTGAGCCTGTTTGGCTGTTTTTTTTTTTTTTTTCTATTTTAAAAGAACAAGGACCCTGAAGGAGCTCCTTGAGAGCATGAACAGCTTTCATATGGTGCTGTGGTAGGCAGAATTCTAAGGTGGTACCCCAAGATTTACCCCTAATCCCGGACTATGAATATGATGAGATATCCTGCCTGTGATTATGTTACCTTATGTGGCAAAGGGATTTTGCAGATGTAACTAGGGTTACTAAACACTTGACTTTGAGTTTAATGAAAAGAGAGATTATCTGAGTGGGATTAATCTAATCACACAAGCCCTTTAAAAGTAGACAGTTTTTTCCAGCTGGCCTCAGAAGGGAAATCAGAGAGATTAGAAGGGTGAGAGGGATTCGATTTAGTGGACATTCTCCATTGCTGAGATGGAGGGAGCCTCATGGCTAGGACATGAGAACAGCCTCTACTAACTGAGAGTGGTCCCTAGCAGGACAATGGGGACCTCAGTCTTATAACTTGAAGGAACTGAATTCTCTAAGCTAATAAATGGGTGTTGTTTTAAGCCACTAAATTTGTGGTAATTTGTTTTGCAAAAACACAGATGCTTTGTACCTGATAGATTGAATTAGCTGCACCTGTGCTTATTTTATTTTAATAAATTGAGATAAAATTAAAATACATTGAAATGCATACAGATCTTAAGTGTACAATTTGGTTTTTGGTAAGTGATTACACCCATGTAATCACCACCTGCATTGAGATGTAGAACATTTCCATCAGCCCAAAAAGCTCCCTTGTGCACCTTTGCAGTTAATTCCACCTGCTGGGGGTGGGGTGCGGTGGAATTCGAACACCATAATTACTATTGCCTATTCTTCAACTTCATTTAAATGGCATCATATGGTATGTGCTCGTTTGTATCTGGCTTCTTTTGCTAGCATAATGTTTGGAGATTAATCTATCTTCTTTTAGCAGTAGTTGTGCCCTTCTTATTGCTAATTAGTATTCCATTGTACGGATATACCACTCTCTGTTTATCCATTCACATGTTGAGGCATATTTGGGTTGTTTCCCCTTTTAGCTACTATGAATAATGCTGCTACAAGCATTCGTTTATAACTCTCTGTGTGGATATCTATTTTCATTTCTCTTGGGTAAATACCTAGGAGTGGGACTGCTGCACTTTATGAGTAAATGTAATTTTATATGAAAATGCCAAACTCTTTTCCAGAGTGGTTGTGGCATTTTATATTTTCACCAGCAATATATAAGAATACTACTTGTTTCTCTTTCTGTCTTTTTTTTTTGTGAGGAAGACCAGCCCTGAGCTAACATCAGTTGCTAATCCTCCTCTTTTTGCTGAGGAAGACGGGCCCTGGGCTAACATCCGTGCCTATCTTCCTCTACTTTATATGGGACGCCGCCACAGCGTGGCTGACATGCAGTGCGTCGGCGGGTGCCCGGGATCCGGGCCGGCGAACCCCGGGCTGCCAAGCGCGGACGAAACCGCTACGCCACAGGGCGGCCCCCTTGTTTCTCTTTCTCACAACACTTGGTATCGTCAACTTTTAAAGTTTAGCTATTTTCCAAAAATTTCTTTTTGAGTACTTCTCTGTGCCTCGAAGAATAGATTATTCATCTCATGCCCATCTTGTGGAATGTTCTCCAACTCCCCAGTTTTTCAATCCTTCCTGTTTTAGGTCAGTGTTTCCTAACATAAAATATATGTGAGAATCACCTGGGAGTTTTTCAAAATACGCAAGCCCAAATCTCACTCCAGGCATACTGTATCAGTTTCTTCAGGGATGGTTTATAGGCTTATCATGTATGTTGAAAAAGTTCTCTAGGTAATTCTGATTCATACTCCTAGTTAAAAACTACTGCTTTCAGGCTCAAGTTGTACCTATTATAGCAGAGGTTCTCCATCCTGGCTACATGTTACAAGTACCTGGGAAGCTTTAAAAAATTACCATTGCCTGGATTCCACCCCACACCAATTAAATTAGGATCTGTGAGTGGGGCCTAAGTATCAGTTGTTTTTAAAATTTGCCCAGTCATTCTAATGTGTAGCCATATTTCCCATTGGATTTCTTTGTCTTCTTTTGTGGAATTTATCCCTTTCTATCTTTGTATTATAATAATTTTTCATGTCTTATCTCCTGTCTTAGGCTTTGTGTTCCCTGGGGTAGGGACCCTGCCTTTCTCGTTTCTTTATCTTTCATGGAGTCTAACACTGAGACTTGAGGCACAGTAGGTCCTCAAAACAGGATTTCATGAACACAGGAACTGGTCAGCAGGAAAAGATTCACAATCATAGGAAGGTTGTGTCCTGAGCATCAGGTTCACAAGTTAATGCCACAGGGTCCTCGTCCTCCCTGGGGTCAGAGTTGTTGCTTGTGATGACCAGTGTGAGTAACTCCTCTGTGAGTGAACAGGGAGAGCATTGCCCTGTTTGGTGTTTGTTTTCAGACATATCACTGGCACTAAGAATTATATGTGTATATGGGGTGGAGGGGTAGGGGTGGGTAAGGAGACAGATCTAATTAGAATGGAGGAATTATACTAGGGAGTAGTGGTAAAGAAATTAAGCAATGTTAATAAAGAGGAAAAAAATGTGAACTTATTTGGTAGGCCAGGCTAGGTCACTATAGATTCTTGAGTAGGAGAGTGAACCAGTTTTTAGGAAGGTAATGAGGCAGTAGTATGCAAGGAAGGTTTCTGGAGAGAGACTAGAGATAAGAGGTCAAGCTGTACTTCCAGCAGGAGAGTTGTTGAGGGCCTGGGTTATTTAGGTTTATGGGAATGGAGAGAATGACACAACTGAGACATACTTAAAAAAAGAATCAACAGGCCTTGATGATGTGTTGAATCTGATAAACAAAAGAGTAAGGGCTGAGGAAACAGTGGTGTCACTGACGGAAATGAGTGAGCTGTGGAGCAAGGCTGGTTTAAATGAGGAGTAATTTCAGAAGGTATTCAGATGTGAGTGTCATGAGGTTTGGGAAGTAGCAGGGGCTAGAGATAGAGATGTAGGAGGCATCTGCAGAGAGGTCATTGAGCTGTGGAAAGAGGGTGTTGGAGGGAGACAAGCAGGGTCTGAGTACTAAATCTGTGTGGAAGTGCAGTGCATTGGTGGGAATGGGAGGAGAAGAACATTCAAGAAGGAAAAACTTGTCTGTACTCTTAGGTGTTGTAAAAGTGAACAGTGTGAGGACAGTGAAAATAGCTTTGAATTTGGCCAAGAGATGGATACATTTTATGCTGCTTCCAGCAGTCTTGGGTCTGGAGGCACTAATGCAGAGGGCCTGGAGAAATGAGGTGATGAGGAAGGGAATACAGCACACATGTTTCAATTGCTTGGAAGTGAAGGAAATGAGATAATAGGTTAATATTCAGTGGAATTAATAAATGAAGGTTATTCAGGTCAGAAGAGATCTGATACTCTGCGTGGGCAGAACAAAGGAACTGGGGACAAGGAAGATAGAAGGTGCTAGAGCGATTTCTATGTGACTGAACCTGTGGAGACTCTTGTGAGTGAGAGCTGTGTTGCTGCGCCTGATTCACTGGAGCCACCTGTGTGGGAAGGGTCATTTGTCCCTAAGAAAGAGGCTGGTTGAAATCTTCCTCATGAAATCATCTTCTTTCCAGGAAAAAGACAGGCATTTTCTCCAGGCAGGTTGGAGCTGTAGCCTGTTGGTTCTAGATAGACCCACTTGGTTAGCAGGTATGCAAATGAATTTAGTTAATTCTCTGATCACTAGATCAAATACCTGTAGACTTAGAAATAGGCTTACTCTGATGCCCAGTTCCACAATTTCTCTTTCTTCTGCTTGTAAAGAAGACATTGTCTAAAGTAGTATCGACTGAGAGGCAGCATGTTGATGTCTGATATATAATTTTTATTATAAGTATAGAGCACATTTTACAAATCATTCCCAAGTGGCCCTGGCCAAGCAAAATTAAATAACACAGAATAGCGTGGATGAGGGGAAGTACATACAGTCTGTGTTAGGGTTAGAAAACCATGAAAGAGGTACCTGAGTACAGAGAAGTCTCAACTAACCCTCTTTGAGGGGGTCTCTTAGGCAGAGCATGAGAGCAAGTAATCAATATTGAATAAAACCTTTCTCTCAACAGCCCCAAAGAGATTCCATCTGTGTAGAAGAAGGGCTGGGTGGAAAGTACATTTGCCTCTCCTTCTCTTGCCCTTCCATTTATTGTAAGACACATTGGGCCTCATAGACCCGAGGAGAGAAAACAAATTTCAGAGGCTGTTCAAGAAGCCTAGGGCCCAGTTATAACATTCCCCTTGTGTCCTAAGGAGCATCAGCACCGGTGCAGCTTTCTAGGTTGTAAACAATGCCAATGGCATGAGTGATAGTGTTTCCTGCAGGGCGCTCCCACTTCTCAAGGACCAAATGCACCTTTGCAGGGGCCAGAGTTTCTTGAGAAAGTGAGTGGGGCAGACAGACAGAACATGCACAGACAGATACATGGGATAGAATGGTGGGTGGTGATTGGCCTGAGATGCCTGGAAACTGAGTTAGATCCATTTCTAGCTGTGAATGAGGAAAATGGCTTCTTCTTTTCTATTTGGAGCCCCTGACATAGAAGCCTTGAGGAGCTCCTGGCCAAGGGGACTTGAGGGGTTTGGTGGCTTCTTTCACCTAAGGCAGTCAGATTGGCTTACACACCTAAGATAAGTGAAAATAACCCCTCACATAAATAAGCAGTAACAAAAATTAAAATGGCAGAATGTCTCAGAGAAAAGGGAAAAACCCAGTACCCCAAATTGTGCATTCTTTAACAATAATTTAAATAATCTCTGAAGGGTAGCTCTCTGATTCCTTTCCCAAATTCCCAGCAGATTGTCTCTGTTAACAGCTGATTAACTCCCTAAAACTGTAACCCCTCCTTCTGTGGACATTTACTTGAATAAAGCCCATAAAGTGATTAAAACGTGCGTGCATTTTTTGTTTTTGCATTTTCCATTAGGACTCGTCTATGGACCTTGGCAAATAGTTTTCCTTGTTGCTTCCAGTGGGTTCTCTGAAGACAGGCTTGCCAGAGGGCTTAGGTGGTGTTCCAGCTAAGCAGCAAGGTGGTTAGGCCCTGGTCCTACAGGTAGACAACCTTGACGGTGGACAAAGGTGTAGAATTTCCAAGTTCAGAATTGGTCATATATTTGTTTTCCTATGTCTGATGGGTTCACCCAGGGCTTTGGAGAGACAAGAAAAACTTTTACTTTTTCTCTGTTCTTTTCTGGCACATGCATTTCAGTGAATAAGGACATAACTCTCAAGGTTATGGCAAATTCAAGTTAGACAGGACTGGGATGGGAAGGAAAGAGTGTGCTCTGAACATGTAAGTAAGTTTAAAGCCAGTCTGGGCAGGAGAGGCAGAGGGGTGGCAGGTTCTGGCAACTCTCTCCCAAGGTCTGATTTGCCAAGTTTCAAAGACTAGGAAGGTTGGCTTTCCTACAGATGCCTGGATGCACCTTTTCATCTATTCACACTGAAGGGAGAGCTAATTCCCAGGTGCATCATTTGGGAATTAAGGCGGGGAAGAGGCTTCTTCCTCTTTTCCTTGAGGGTAAAGGGATCCTGCCAGTGATGGGGATGAGAATCTTGGAATAAGTCAGCAGTGCAGTGAACAGGGCAGGTTGCATTACTTCCTTTTTACTTCTGAATAAATTGTTTCTGTTGCTGATGGGGATGGGGAGGCTGAAGTTGGTTTCTTTGATTCCTGGGCATTGACGTTCAGGGAAGAATATGCCGCTTCATCAACCTGAAAGGCATGAGCAGTGGTCAGTTAAATCAGTGTTATAGGTCAGGCCCTCACCTGGTCTAGTGTGATTTAGTACCATGTACTATTACCACTTTGAAACTTTTAGCTTTAGAAAAGGGCTTTTATCACCCATTATCTCTGCTTGCTAATATCCTGTGAATGATCATTGGAAGAGAGAGATTATGGTATTCATAAAATGGAATATGATGATATAGCAATGAGAATGAACACACTATAAATGCATACAACAATGTGGATGAATCTCACAAAACAAGTCTGAATGAAAGAAGCCAGACACATACAAGGATATACTGTGTCTTTCATTTATGTAAGAG
Organism: Tapirus indicus; assembly: GCA_031878705.1. Classification (NCBI taxonomy): domain Eukaryota; kingdom Metazoa; phylum Chordata; class Mammalia; order Perissodactyla; family Tapiridae; genus Tapirus; species Tapirus indicus. Next base: position 17,284,268 of record CM062926.1, on the reverse strand, counting down.
CATAAACCGGCAAAACTAATCTAGTTCATTGGAAGTCAGGATAGTGGGTACTCTTTGAAGGGAAGTAACTGGAGGGATCTTTTGGGGGAGGATGACATGTTTTGTTTCTTGATTTTGGTGCTGCTTACATGGGTATGTTCAACTTGTTATTGTTGAACATATTGTTAAAGTGTATTTATGATTTAAGCACTTTTCAGTATAAATCTGTACACTATTGAAAGGTTAAGATGAGAAAAATGGTAAAATTATTATAAAGTAAAGAAACTAAGACCTTGGACCCATTAGAATGGAAATTATCCTTGGATGGTAAGAGCAGAGTCAGACTGAAGGTAGAGGAGGGAGAAGGATTGAGGCCTTCCTTGTGTCGGGCACTGTGCTGGGCGCTTTACATTTGTATCTCACATGATTCCTGCAGCTTCTCTTTGAAGTAGGCAGCGTGCCCATGTATAGATGACAAAGCTGAGGATCAGAAAGTTCAAGCTACTTGTCCAAGGTCACAGAGTTACTAAGTGTCTCAGCCAGGATTCAAACACAGGATGGGATAATTCCAAAGTCCACATGCTCGCAATGAGGTAGACTCATGGGGGTCATTACCAACACTTCTTTGTTTGGTGCTGCATTGAGGAACTTTGACCCAAACCTGGTCTCACATTGGTGTCTTCAAGAATAACCCATTCTACACAGAGATATTTCTATGAGAAAGTGAGCCAGTGAAACTGGCTGTGCTTACCTTGTTAGGGGAGTTGTCAGAGTGGCCCTGACCTGGGGAAGCAAAAGAAAAGTTACCAACCCATGGAAATACAAAGCTGGCTTATGACCTTAGAACGATGGTTTTCCTAAGCCATTTTGATATTTACTGGAGAAAGTGGCAATGGTGGAGGGTGGAGTGGGGAGGTGGCCCATGGTCACTTAAGCAATTGGCTTCCTTCAGAGTGTGTGGTCCAGACCCAGGGCATTAGTCCCAGAGGAGGGGCAGGAGTAGAGCCACAGGAGGCCTCAGTCCACTTCTGAAGATTGTTTCCAGGTCACAAGGCCTTGATTTTTTCCCTGATGTGTTTCTCAGCAATAGGCCTCAGAGGCAAGAAGGGGCATTGAGGCCCACAGCACCCACAGCATAAGACAGGGAAATTCTCACCAAAGGAGAAGGCCCACATCCATAAACAGGCAGGAGGGATAAAGAGAAACGACAAGAAAATGGCTCCTGGAAACATGTCCATCTTACTCAGGCCTACCTGGACCAGGCAGAGTGAACATCTCTCCTGGGGCTGTGTTTTAGGGGAATCTTTTGTGGCTAGGAAGGGTGTGAGGACCTGTGCCATCTTAAGGTTGGGAAGTGGAGATTCCCTCTAAAAATTCAGAAGTTAGGGAGAGGTTTGGTAATCCAGGATTCCCTGCTAGGGCACAGCACATGGTGGAACACAGCAGCTCTCGCTGGGTGAGTGGCTTTACCTACTGTGGTTGGAGGCTGAGGGTTTGTGCTCTGTGAGATCATGCTGGTCACTTGCCCTAAATAAATATCAGACAGTGTGACTGCTATTCCTGAGCATAGAATCTTTGCTCCTTGAATGAGGAAGGACAGTGTCACAGATAATTCCTTGGGACTCCTCAACGTTCATTTATACCATGGTGGGTACTGCCTTTCCTCTCAGGGCCTCCTTCCTCAGTCTACCCATGATTCCTTCTAGTGTTTACTCCTTTCCTGTTGCAGGAAGTGCACATTTAGGTCCATTCTTTATCACCTGCTTCTGAGCCTACTTCTACCCTGACACCTTTCCCCTTTCATAGGTAGATGCTATTTTTCTCTCACTTTATTTAGTGCCCAAGAGGCCTTTGGTTGTTGCTGCTTTTTCTTAGATTCTCTTCCTGTCTTACCCCTCCCTCCTGCTGCTATGGTCACTAGAGCACAGGACTTGCTTTCTCCTGCCCTTTCTTTCATTTCCTCATTTGTTTTCCTTCTTGGACCTCTGCTTCCCTCACTGGAGGACAGAGGAACATAATTGGATCTGCCCCCTCCAAACCAGATGGGGATGGGAATAACCATGTGCAAGAGCCAGTGGGGTATAGAAAGCATGAAGACCAGGGAAGAAGAGACCCTTAGGAATTAGTGCCAAGAAGCAGAGGTTTAGCGAGGAGGAGCAGATCCAGGCCCAGAGACAGAGTTGAAGTCTCCTTCCCCCTCCCAAGCATGGCGGTTAGCCTTGGAGAAAGCAAAACACTAAGAAAGGTCATCATACCCTCCAGGCTTTCAGAGGTACAGAAAGTGCAGCGGAGCCATCAGAGCTACCCCAGCCAGGACTCCAACCACGATGCTGTCAATAGTCCCAGCTGAGAGGCCAGCAGAACTTCCTCCTATTGGATCATCTGTCGTAGAAAAAAAAAAAAAGAAAAAAAGAAGAAGAATGAGTGAAGGTGACATTATTTTTCAGGGGTGGTGCCCTGGAAACAACTCTAAACATGGAGTAGTCTCTACTTGTTCCTTCAAGGAATAAATTTTTTTTGGGAAGTTTACTGTGAGATTAGCTGACTACATCCTTGCAAATTTTTTCTCTCTATGTATTTTTAAGTTGGTGGTCAGTCTTGCCTCAGTTTCACCCCGGCCTTTCTGCACTCGGATATTTCTGAAGTCTCTGGAAATATGAGAAAGGTTGATGGCTCTTTTTGTATGTTATAACTTCCCACCTTTTCATGGTTCCATCTGTGCACCAGGTGTGGCAGCCATGAATATGTGCCTCTCAAGTCTCTTGTGGTGGGGACTTAATTGATGGAAGGCCTGGGCCAGTGCACTCCGAATTCACCATCTCCATTCACTGCACAGAGACCATGCCTCCCACAGGCTCCCAGCAGGGATATGAAAGCAATCCCAATTCTGCGAGAAACGATTTTCCTCTGATGGGTGAGTTTAGCTCAGGGACTCCCTGTCAGCCTTGTAGACACTCTCTTAGAGCTGCAATGCAACCTAAAACTTCCTTCCTTCTCTTTCTCCTTCACAGCGATCAGATCTGCACTGGGGTCTTTATCATGGTCTGAGGAATTTCTCAGGCTTCTCCCACTCCTGTCCCACTTTCCTTTTAGGCATTTTCCCCGATAATTGTCTTGTATGTCCAGTCCCATCTTGGCTGCCTTTCGGGATGAAAACTAACAATCAGACATGAAACATTGTACTTAACTCCTTTTTTCCCTCTCCTGTATTTAGTCAGTAATCATGTCCCAGTGGTTTTTTTGTGTTATACCTCCCCTCTCCCCCAATATATATTTCCTTTTGTATCTGTTTCTTCTTTTTATTTCTGTTGCCCTCACAAGTCAACCCAAGACTGATGATTAATGCGAATGTTAGCAATTATTATGAGGTACTGTACCAGGCTCTGTGCTGTGTAATTTACGTATATCTATTTGATTCATGTAATAAAGCTGTCAGATAGACATTATTTCCATTTTACGGATCAAACAACTCAGGCTTACAGTGGTGATAAAACTTACCCAAAGTCATATTTCTAGTAAAAGGTGGATCTAGAGTTATGTAATTCTTGACCCTAGGACTTCCTGATTTCATACAGGCTAATGCTTATAGTAGTAATAATAGTAGCTAACACTTATGGAACATTTCCTCTGCATGTGGCATTTTGATAAGGGTTTAATTGATTATTACATTAAACCTTTAAAACAATACTGTGAAGCAGATACAGTCATCCCTCGGTATGCATGGGGGATTGATTCCAGGACCCCTCGTGGATACCAAATTGTGTAGATGCTCAAGTCCTTTATATGGAATGGCATAGTATTTGCATGTAACCTACACACATCCTCCCAAATAGTTTAAATCATCTCTAGATTACTTTTAATACCTAATACAATGTAAATGCTATATAAATAGTTCTTAAACCATATGGTTTAGAGAACAATGACAAGAAATAAAAGTCTGCACATGTTCAGTGTAGATGCAACCATAGTAGGTCTTTCAATCCACAGTTGGTTGAGTCATGGATGTGGGACCCGTGGATACAGAGGGCCAACGGTACTCTTATTGCAATTTTCAGTTGAGTGCTGAGGCTCAGAGAAGTTAAGAATCTTGTGCAAGAAATTTATAATTGTAAATGCTTACATTAAAAAAGAAGAAAGATCTCAAATCAACAACTTAACTTTAAAACGTAAGGAACTAGAAAAGAAGAACAAGCTAAGCCTGAAGCTAGCAGAGTGAAGGAAATAAAGATTAGAGTGGAGGTAAATAGCATAGAGAATGGGAAAACAATAGAAAAAATCAGTAAAACCAAAAGCTGGGTTTTCAAAAAAGATGAACAAAATTGACAAACCTATGACTAGATTGTCTAAGTAAAAAAGACAGAAGATTCAAATTACTAAAATCAGGAATGAAACTGGGGACATTACTACCAATTCTACAGAAAATAAGAATTTTAAGAGTACTATGAAAAGTTGTATGCCATATCAAATTGGGTCATCTAGATAAATGGACAAATTCCTAGGAATGCAAAACGTACGAAGATGGAATCATAAAGAAATAGAAAATATGAATAGACCTATAATAAGTAAGGAGATTGAATTAGTAAAAGCATTTGACAAAATTCAACATTCTTTCATGGTAAAAACACTCAAACTAGTAATAGAAGGAAACTACCTCAATGTAATACAAGCCATATATAAAATACCCACAGCTAAATCGTACTCAATGGTGAAAGACTTTAAGTTTTTGCTCTAAGATCAGGAACAAGTCATCGATGCCTGCTTTTGCCTCTTCTATTCAAAATAGTATTGGAAGTCCTAGCCAACAATTAGGCAAGACAAAGAAATAAAAGTCATCCAAATTGGAAAGTAGAAGTAAAATTACCTCTGTTTGCAGATGATATGACCTTATATGTAGAAAACCCTAAAGATCCCACAAAAACTGTTGGAACTAATAAACAAATTCAACAAAACTGCAGGACACTAAATCAACACGTTAAAAATCAGTTGTGTTTCCAAAAATAAGCAATGAACAATTTGAAAAGGAAACGAAGAAAATTTTATTTACAATAGCATCAAAAAGAATAGGTAGCTAGGAATTAACTTAACCAGGGAGTTGAAAGATTTACACACTAGAAAACTACAGAAATGCTTTAATTGCTGAAGCAATTAAAGAAGATGTAAATAAATGGAAAGGCATTCCATGTTCATGGATTGGAAGACTTAATATTGTTAAGATGACAATACTACCCAAAGTGGTCTACACATTCTATGCAATCCCTATCAAAATCCCAATGACGTTTTTTAGCAGAAATAGGAAAATCCATCCTAAAATTCATATGGAATTTTAAGAGACCCCAAACAGACAAAACAGTCTGGAAAAAGAAGAACAAGTTGGAAGACTCACACTTCCTGATTTCAAAAATTACTGCAAAGCTACAGTAAGCAAAACAGTGTGCTACTAGCATAAAGACAGACATATTGACTAGCGGAATAGTAAACCAGAAATAAACCCTTGCAAATATGGTCAGATGATTTTTGACAAGGGTATGAAGACCATTCAATGGGGGTAGGACAGTCTTTTCAACAAACGGTGTTAGGAAAACTGTATATCCATGCAAAAGAATGAAGTTGAACCCTTATCTAACACCATATATAAAAAGTTAACTCACAGTGGATCAAAGACCTAGATGTGAGAGCTAAAGCTATAAAACTCTTAGAAGAAAACATAGAATGAAAGCTTCATGACATTCCATTTGGCAATTTCTTGGGTAGGAAACCAAAAGCACGGGCAACAAAGAAAAAATAAATAGGACTTCATCAAAATTAAAAAATGTGTGCAGCAAAGAACATTTTCAGCAAAGTGAAAAGACAACCCACAGAATGGGAGAAGTAATTGGCATATCATATATCTGACAAGAGATTAATATCCAAAATACATAAAGAACTATTACAACTCAAACAACAATAACAACAACAACAAAAAAACAACCCAGTTTAAAAATGGGCAGAGGAACTGAATAGACATTTCTCCAAAGATATGAAAAAGGCCAATAGGCACATGAAAAGATGCTGCATATCAGTAATCATTAGGGAAATGCAAATCAAAACGACAATGAGATACCACCTCATACCCATTAGGATGGCTATTTAAAAACAAACAAACAAACAGAAACTAACAAGTGTTGGTGAGGATGTTGAAAAATTGGAACTTCTGTACATTGCTGGTGGGAATGTAAAATTGGTGCAGCCACTGTGGAAAATGTATGGCAGTTCATCAAAAAATTGAACAAAGAATTGCCATTTGATCCAGAAATTCCACTTCTGTGATATATGCAAAAGAACTGAAAGCAGGGATTTGAACAGATATTTGCACACCCATGGGAATACCAGCATTATTCACCATAGCCAAAAGAAGGAAGCAACCCTAAAGTTCATTGGCTGATGAATGTTAAGCAAAATGTGGTGGGGAATGTAATTCAGCCTTAGAAAGGAATAAAATTGTGATATATGCTACGACATGGATGGAACATTGATGACATTATGCTAAGTGAAATAAGCCAGACAGAAAAGGACAAATATCGTATGATTCCACTTATACAAAGTATCTAGAATAGACAAATTCATAGAGACAGAAAGTAGAATGGTCATGGCCAGGCATTGAAGTGGGGAAATGGGCAGTTATTGTTTAATGGGTACAGAGTTTTAGTATGGTAAGATGGAAAATTTCCAGATGGATAGTGGTAATGATAGCACAACAATATGAATGTATCTAATGCCATTGAGCTATACACTTAAAGATGGTTAAAATGGTAAATCTTATGAATATTTTACCACAAACAATTTTGCCATGAAAAAATGGCCACAGAAAGAAAAGATAGAAATTTATGCATGGTGGCACAGAAAATGCCAGACCCGGGATAAGATACTAGGGATATTTGATTCAGAGACTGAACTCTTAACCACTTTGCCATTCTGTCTACTGGAATGGTCTCTTAATTGATATTTCTCCCCCTGTGAATTCTATGCATTTTGTACAACATTGATAGAGTCGTCCATCCACCCAGGAAGATGTAGGATGAGGGAAATTGTCACCTACAGTTCACATCCAGCCCGAGGAAGTCACTTTTGCTGGAACTGACCGGGTTGGAGACCTCACACTGATAATCTCCAGCATCCTCCCTCCTGACGGGGTCTATGGTGAGGGTGCTGTTGTCCTGGGACAGCTTCATCCTCTCTGTGAGCTTCAGACTCTGGTTACTGAAGAACCACTGGATGGAGATTCCGGTGTCATTTGTGAGGCAGGTCAGGACCACGGTGTCCTCATGTTCCGTGACTGTGGTGTTGCTGGCTCGGATGGAGGGCTGTGCCACTGGGTCTGTGGAGAAACAGAGAAGATGACTGACTGAGAGTGGGCCTGGGCCTGGGGCCACGCTCCTTCCTCAGAGATCTCAGCCAGTTCTCAGATCCCACAATGAGCTGTGTCAAGGTGACTCAGATGGTGGCCTTGGCCCTGTTGAAAAGATTGTGTGTATTTATTCAGGTGACATTCTGTAAAGAGAGGGCTGCACCTCCTCTCTGACCCCAAGATCACCCCAGGATGACCCCTGACTAGTTCCTCTGGACATCTCTGTAGTATCAGCACCCGAAACCTCTTCTCAGGCTATGTGTCCAGGATTCTCATCATCTAGTGGAATTCTTCTCTCATGAACTTTTGTTGCGTTTTTCTTAGAACTTTCCTTGACTCTAAAAAGATCTGGTCCTATCCCCTATATACACTTCCATGTATGTTGGGGAAGGCAGGCTTGCTAACTCTGTCCGTCTCTTGGGCCAAGGGAACTTTATGTAAGTAAGAAAGGCATTTACTTCTTGTTAAATAATTTGTTAGGGAAAGAGGATGGCCCTGCCCAGGCTTCATAACCTTAGGCGTTGAGGAGTTTTCAATCAAAGGATTTCTCACTCTGAAGAGGGCTTTTACTTCCAGGTCTGTGGATTGACTATTACAGTGAAGGAAATCTCTAGAGATGTGGTTACCAATTTAACAAATACTAGCCCTCTTAGGAATGGAAGGAAACTACTGTGTCATAATGAAGGCCTTACATGAAAGGCCGACAGCCAGCAGCATACTCAATGTTGTAACACTGAAAGCTTTTCCTCTAAGAGCAGGAAGAAGAGGAGGATGCTGCTTTCACCACCCCTATTCAACAAGGTACACAAGTCCAAGCCAGAACAATTAGGCAAGAAAAAGAAATAGAATATATCCAAATTGGAAAGGAAGAAGTACAATTATGTCTGTTTGCAGACGTCATGAACTTATGTGTAGAAAACCATAAAGATTCTACAGAAAATTGTTAGAACTAGCAAGTGAATTCAGCAAAGTTACAGGATACAAAATCAACATACAAAAATCAGTTGTGTTTCTATACACGAACAATGAATAATCTGAAAAGGAAATTAAGTAAACAATTCCATTTACAATAACATCAAAAAGAATGAAATACTTAGGAATTAACTTAACCAAGGAGATGAAAGACTTGTACACTGAAAACCTACCGAACATTGTTGAAAGGAAAAAAAAGACATAAATAAATGGAACGACATTCCATGCTCATGGATTAGAAGACTTAATTAGAGAACAATGTTGTTAAGATCACTAATACCCAAAGTGGTCTACAGATTCAATGCAATCTGTATCAAAATCCCATATACATCTTTTTGCAAAAATAGAAAAATCTACCCTAAAATTAATGTGGAATTTCAAGGGACCTCAAATATCCAAAACAATCTTGAAAAAGAACAAAGTGGGAGGACTCACACTTCCTGACCTCAAAATTTACTACGAAGCTGTGGTAATCAAAACAGTGTGGTACTAGCATGAAGACAGACATATAGACCAATGGAGTAGAATAGAGAGCCCAGAAATAAACCTTCGCATATGTGGTCAAATGATTTTTGACAGGGGTACCAAGACCGTTCAATGGGAAAAGACAGTCTTTTCAACAAACGATGTTGGGAAAACTAGACATCCACGCAAAAGAATGAAGTTGAATCCTTACTTAACACCACATGCAGAAAATTAACTCAAGATGGATCAGAGACCTGAATGTGAGAGCTAAAGCTATAAAAACTCTTAGGAGAAAACAGGGTGAAAGCTTCATGACTTTGGATTTGGCAATGATTTCTTGGATATGACACCAAAGGCACAGGCAACAAAAGGAAGAATAGATAAACTGGACTTCACTAAAATTAAAAACTTTTGTGCACCAAAGAACAATTTCAACAAAGTGAAGCCATGACAGAGAGTGGGAGGACATATTCACAAATAATACATCTGATCAGAGATTAACATCCAGAATATATAGGGGATTAAAACTCAACAACCCAATCAAAACATAGGCAAAGGACTTGAACAGACAGTTCTCGAAAGAAGATACACAAATGGCTAATAGGCACATGAAAAGGTGCTCAGCATCACTAATCATTAGGGAAATGCAAATCAAAATGACAGTGAGATGCCATATCATACCCATTAAGATGGCTGTTATAAAACAAACAAAACAAACAAACAAACAGAAAACAGGTGTTGGTGAGGATGTGGAGAAATTGGAACTTCTGTGCATTGCCGGTGAGAATATAAAATGGTGAAGTCACTGTGGAAAATGGTGTGGCAGTTCATCAAGAAACTAAGATAGAATTGCCATTTGATCCAGCAATTCCACTTCTGGGTATACACCCCAAAGAACTGGAGGCGGGGATTTGAACAGATATGTGTACACCCGTGGTCGGAGCAGCGTTATTCACAACTAACAGGTGGAAACAACCCAGAAGTTCACAGATGGATGAATGATAGACAAAATATGACATATACATACAAGGGAATATTATTCAGCCTTAAAAGGAAAGAAATTTTGATGTATGCTACAACATGGAAGGAATGTTGAAGACATTTATGGTAAGTGAAATAAACCAGACACAAAAAGAACAATTATTTTCTGATTCCACTTATATGAGGAACCTAGAGTAGTCAACTTCGTAGAGACAGAAAGTAGATGGTGGTTAACAGGGGTGTGGAAGTAGGGAGTGGGAAGTTAGTGTTTTTTGGGTACAGAGTTAGTATGCTAAGATGAAAAAGTTTTGGAAATGGATAGTGGTGATGGTTGCACAACAATGTGATTGTACTAATGCCACTTAACTGCAACTTAAATTTTGTTAAAATGGAAAATCTTACGAAGATTTCACCACATTAAAAAATGGTAACAGAAAAATAAGAGAAGCTTGTGTGTGGTCACATGGCAATGGCAAGACCCGCAATAAGAAACTTAGTATATTTGATTCAGAGACTGAGCTCTTCAACACTTTGCCATTCTGTCTACTGGAATGGTCTCTTAATTGATATTTCTCCCCCTGTGAATTCTATGCATTTTGTACAACATTGATAGAGTCGTCCATCCACCCAGGAAGATGTAGGATGAGGGAAATTGTCACCTACAGTTCACATCCAGCCCGAGGAAGTCACTTTTGCTGGAACTGACCGGGTTGGAGACCTCACACTGATAATCCCCGGCATCCTCCCTCCTGACGGGGTCTATGGTGAGGGTGCTGTTGTCCTGGGACAGCTTCATCCTCTCTGTGAGCTTCAGACTCTGGTTACTGAAGAACCACTGGATGGAGATTCCGGTGTCATTTGTGAGGCAGGTCAGGACCACGGTGTCCTCATGTTCCGTGACTGTGGTGTTGCTGGCTCGGATGGAGGGCTGTGCCACTGGGTCTGTGGAGAAACAGAGAAGATGACTGACTGAGAGTGGGCCTGGGCCTGGGGCCACGCTCCTTCCTCAGAGATCTCAGCCAGTTCTCAGATCCCACAATGAGCTGTGTCAAGGTGACTCAGATGGTGGCCTTGGCCCTGTTGAAAAGATTGTGTGTATTTATTCAGGTGACATTCTGTAAAGAGAGGGCTGCACCTCCTCTCTGACCCCAAGATCACCCCAGGATGACCCCTGACTAGTTCCTCTGGACATCTCTGTAGTATCAGCACCCGAAACCTCTTCTCAGGCTATGTGTCCAGGATTCTCATCATCTAGTGGAATTCTTCTCTCATGAACTTTTGTTGCGTTTTTCTTAGAACTTTCCTTGACTCTAAAAAGATCTGGTCCTATCCCCTATATACACTTCCATGTATGTTGGGGAAGGCAGGCTTGCTAACTCTGTCCGTCTCTTGGGCCAAGGGAACTTTATGTAAGTAAGAAAGGCATTTACTTCTTGTTAAATAATTTGTTAGGGAAAGAGGATGGCCCTGCCCAGGCTTCATAACCTTAGGCGTTGAGGAGTTTTCAATCAAAGGATTTCTCACTCTGAAGAGGGCTTTTACTTCCAGGTCTGTGGATTGACTATTACAGTGAAGGAAATCTCTAGAGATGTGGTTACCAATTTAACAAATACTAGCCCTCTTAGGAATGGAAGGAAACTACTGTGTCATAATGAAGGCCTTACATGAAAGGCCGACAGCCAGCAGCATACTCAATGTTGTAACACTGAAAGCTTTTCCTCTAAGAGCAGGAAGAAGAGGAGGATGCTGCTTTCACCACCCCTATTCAACAAGGTACACAAGTCCAAGCCAGAACAATTAGGCAAGAAAAAGAAATAGAATATATCCAAATTGGAAAGGAAGAAGTACAATTATGTCTGTTTGCAGACGTCATGAACTTATGTGTAGAAAACCATAAAGATTCTACAGAAAATTGTTAGAACTAGCAAGTGAATTCAGCAAAGTTACAGGATACAAAATCAACATACAAAAATCAGTTGTGTTTCTATACACGAACAATGAATAATCTGAAAAGGAAATTAAGTAAACAATTCCATTTACAATAACATCAAAAAGAATGAAATACTTAGGAATTAACTTAACCAAGGAGATGAAAGACTTGTACACTGAAAACCTACCGAACATTGTTGAAAGGAAAAAAAAGACATAAATAAATGGAACGACATTCCATGCTCATGGATTAGAAGACTTAATTAGAGAACAATGTTGTTAAGATCACTAATACCCAAAGTGGTCTACAGATTCAATGCAATCTGTATCAAAATCCCATATACATCTTTTTGCAAAAATAGAAAAATCTACCCTAAAATTAATGTGGAATTTCAAGGGACCTCAAATATCCAAAACAATCTTGAAAAAGAACAAAGTGGGAGGACTCACACTTCCTGACCTCAAAATTTACTACGAAGCTGTGGTAATCAAAACAGTGTGGTACTAGCATGAAGACAGACATATAGACCAATGGAGTAGAATAGAGAGCCCAGAAATAAACCTTCGCATATGTGGTCAAATGATTTTTGACAGGGGTACCAAGACCGTTCAATGGGAAAAGACAGTCTTTTCAACAAACGATGTTGGGAAAACTAGACATCCACGCAAAAGAATGAAGTTGAATCCTTACTTAACACCACATGCAGAAAATTAACTCAAGATGGATCAGAGACCTGAATGTGAGAGCTAAAGCTATAAAAACTCTTAGGAGAAAACAGGGTGAAAGCTTCATGACTTTGGATTTGGCAATGATTTCTTGGATATGACACCAAAGGCACAGGCAACAAAAGGAAGAATAGATAAACTGGACTTCACTAAAATTAAAAACTTTTGTGCACCAAAGAACAATTTCAACAAAGTGAAGCCATGACAGAGAGTGGGAGGACATATTCACAAATAATACATCTGATCAGAGATTAACATCCAGAATATATAGGGGATTAAAACTCAACAACCCAATCAAAACATAGGCAAAGGACTTGAACAGACAGTTCTCGAAAGAAGATACACAAATGGCTAATAGGCACATGAAAAGGTGCTCAGCATCACTAATCATTAGGGAAATGCAAATCAAAATGACAGTGAGATGCCATATCATACCCATTAAGATGGCTGTTATAAAACAAACAAAACAAACAAACAAACAGAAAACAGGTGTTGGTGAGGATGTGGAGAAATTGGAACTTCTGTGCATTGCCGGTGAGAATATAAAATGGTGAAGTCACTGTGGAAAATGGTGTGGCAGTTCATCAAGAAACTAAGATAGAATTGCCATTTGATCCAGCAATTCCACTTCTGGGTATACACCCCAAAGAACTGGAGGCGGGGATTTGAACAGATATGTGTACACCCGTGGTCGGAGCAGCGTTATTCACAACTAACAGGTGGAAACAACCCAGAAGTTCACAGATGGATGAATGATAGACAAAATATGACATATACATACAAGGGAATATTATTCAGCCTTAAAAGGAAAGAAATTTTGATGTATGCTACAACATGGAAGGAATGTTGAAGACATTTATGGTAAGTGAAATAAACCAGACACAAAAAGAACAATTATTTTCTGATTCCACTTATATGAGGAACCTAGAGTAGTCAACTTCGTAGAGACAGAAAGTAGATGGTGGTTAACAGGGGTGTGGAAGTAGGGAGTGGGAAGTTAGTGTTTTTTGGGTACAGAGTTAGTATGCTAAGATGAAAAAGTTTTGGAAATGGATAGTGGTGATGGTTGCACAACAATGTGATTGTACTAATGCCACTTAACTGCAACTTAAATTTTGTTAAAATGGAAAATCTTACGAAGATTTCACCACATTAAAAAATGGTAACAGAAAAATAAGAGAAGCTTGTGTGTGGTCACATGGCAATGGCAAGACCCGCAATAAGAAACTTAGTATATTTGATTCAGAGACTGAGCTCTTCAACACTTTGCCATTCTGTCTACTGGAATGGTCTCTTAATTGATATTTCTCCCCCTGTGAATTCTATGCATTTTGTACAACATTGATAGAGTCGTCCATCCACCCAGGAAGATGTAGGATGAGGGAAATTGTCACCTACAGTTCACATCCAGCCCGAGGAAGTCACTTTTGCTGGAACTGACCGGGTTGGAGACCTCACACTGATAATCTCCAGCATCCTCCCTCCTGACGGGGTCTATGGTGAGGGTGCTGTTGCCCTGGGACAGCTTCATCATCTCTGTGAGCCACAGACTCTGGTTATTGAAGAACCACTGGATGGAGATCCCGGTGTCATTTGTGAGGCAGGTCAGGACCACTGCGTCCTCATGTTCCATGACTGTGGTGTTGCTGGCTCGGATGGAGGGCTGTGCCACTAGGTCTGTGGAGAAACAGAGAAGGTGACTGACTGAGAGTGGGCCTGGGGCCTGGGGCCACGCCCCTTCCTCAGAGATCTCAGCCAGTTCTCAGATCCCACAATGAGCTGTGTCAAGGTGACCCAGAGGATGGCCCTGGCCCTGTTGAAAAGGTTGTGCATATTTATGCAGGTGACATTCTGTAAAGAAAGGGCTGCACCTCTCTCTGACCCCCAGATCACCCCAGGGTGACCCCTGACCAGTTCCTCTGGACGTCTCTGTAGTATCAGCACCAGGAACCCCTTCTCAGGCCGCGTGTCCAGCATCCTCATCATCGAGTGGAATTTTTCTCTCATGAACGTTTGTTGCCTTTTTTCTAGGACTTCCTTTGACTCTAAAAAGATCCAGTCCTATGCCCTATATACACTTCCATGTACGTTGGGGAAGGCAGGCTTGCCAACTCTGTCCACCTCTTGGGCCAAGGGAACTTTAGGTAAGCAGGGAAGGCATTTGCTTCTTCTCAGTGTGGTACTAGCAATGAAGACAGACATATAGACCAATGGAATAGAATAGAGAGCCCAGACATAAATCCTCACATATGTCATCAAATGATTGTTGACAGGGGTGCCAAGACCATTCAGTGGGGAAAAGACAGTGTTTTCAACAAATGGTGTTGGGAAAACTAGGTATGCGTGCAAAAGAATGAAATGCTACCCTTACTTAACATCATATACAAAAAATTAACCCAAGATGGATCCAAGACCTAAATGTAAGAGCTAAAAGTGTAAAATAAAAATTCTTAGAAGAAAACATAGGGTGAAATCTTCATGACTTTGGATTTGGCAATGATTTCTCGGATCTGAAACCAAAGGCGCAGGCAACAAAAGGAAAAATAGATGATTTGGACTTCACCAAAATTAAAAACGTTTGTGCATCAAAGGACACTTTCAACGAAGTGAAAAGACGATGCACAGAGTGGGAGAAAATATTTGTGAATCATATGTCTGACAGGGGATTACCATCCAGCATATGTAGAGAATTACAACTCAACAACAGCAACGAACCCAATCAAAAAAATGGGCAGAGGACTTGAACAGACATTTCTCGAAAGAAGATACACAAATGGCCAATAGGCACATGAAAAGATGCTCAGCATCACTAATCATTAGGGAAATGCAAATCAAAACAACAATGAGATGCCACCTCATACCCATTAGGATGGCTGTTATAAAACAAACAAACAAACAGAAAAGAAGTGTTGGCGAGGATGTGGAGAAATTGAAGCTTCTGTGCATTGCTGGTGGGAATGTAAAATGGTGCAGCCACTGTGGAAAATGGTGTGGCAGTTCGTCAAAAACTGAACACAGCATTGCCGTTTGATCCAGCAATTCCACTTCTGGGTCTATACCCCAAAGAACTGAAAGCAGGGATTTGAGCAGATACGTGTATCCTCACGTTCATAGCGGCATTATCCACCACAACCAAGAGGTGGGAACAACCCAGAAGGTCACAGATGGATGAATGATAAACAAAATGTGACATGTTCATACATGGGAATATTATTCAGTCTTAAAAAGGAATAAAATTGTGATGTATGCTACAAGATGGGTGGAACGTTGAAGATATTTATTGCTAAATGAAATAAGCCAGACACAAAAAGCGCAAATATCATCTGATTCCACTTATACGGGGTACCTAGAATCGTTGAATACACAGAGAAGGTAAAATGGTGGTTACCAGGGGTTGAAGTAGGGAGTGAGGAGTTATTGTTTATCGGGTACAGATATGGTATGGTAAGTTGAAAAAGTTTCGGAAATGGATAGTGGTGATGTTTGCACAACAATATAATTGTACTAAAGCCACTTAACTGTACACTTAAAAAAGGTTAAAATGGAAAATCTTATGAATATTTTACCACATTAAAAAATGGTAACAGAAAAAAAAAAATCTTGTGCAAGGTCACACAGGAAATGCCAGACCCAGGATAAGAAACTTAGTATATTCGATGCAAAGCCTGAGCTGTTAACCACTTTGCCATTCTGTCTACTGGAATGGTCTCTTGGTTGATGTTCTGCTCCCTGTGACTTCTATGCGTTTTGCACAACATTGGTAGAGTCATCCATCCTCCCAGGAAGATGTAGGATGAGGGAAATTGTCACTTACATTTCACATCCAGCCTGAAGAAGTCACTTTTGCTGGAACTGACCGGGTTGGAGACCTCACACTGATAATCCCCGGCATCCTCCCTCCTGACGGGGTCTATGGTGAGGGTGCCATTGTCCTGGGACAGCTTCATCATCTCTGTGAGCCACAGACTCTGGTTATTGAAGAACCACTGGATGGAGATCCCGGTGTCATTTGTGAGGCAGGTCAGGACCACTGCGTCCTCATGTTCCGTGACTGTGGTGTTGCTGGCTCGGATGGAGGGCTGTGCCACTAGGTCTGTGGAGAAACAGAGAAGGTGACTGACTGAGAGTGGGCCTGGGGCTTGGGGCCACGCCCCTTCCTCAGAGATCTCAGCCAGTTCTCAGATCCCACAGTGAGCCGTGTCAAGGTGACCCAGAGGATGGCCCTGGCCCTGTTGAAAAGGTTGTGCATATTTATGCAGGTGACATTCTGTAAAGAAAGGGCTGCACCTCTCTCTGACCCCCAGATCACCCCAGGGTGACCCCTGACCAGTTCCTCTGGACGTCTCTGTAGTATCAGCACCAGGAACCCCTTCTCAGGCCGCGTGTCCAGCATCCTCATCATCGAGTGGAATTTTTCTCTCATGAACGTTTGTTGCCTTTTTTCTAGGACTTCCTTTGACTCTAAAAAGATCCAGTCCTATGCCCTATATACACTTCCATGTACGTTGGGGAAGGCAGGCTTGCCAACTCTGTCCACCTCTTGGGCCAAGGGAACTTTAGGTAAGCAGGGAAGGCATTTGCTTCTTCTCAGTGTGGTACTAGCAATGAAGACAGACATATAGACCAATGGAATAGAATAGAGAGCCCAGACATAAATCCTCACATATGTCATCAAATGATTGTTGACAGGGGTGCCAAGACCATTCAGTGGGGAAAAGACAGTGTTTTCAACAAATGGTGTTGGGAAAACTAGGTATGCGTGCAAAAGAATGAAATGCTACCCTTACTTAACATCATATACAAAAAATTAACCCAAGATGGATCCAAGACCTAAATGTAAGAGCTAAAAGTGTAAAATAAAAATTCTTAGAAGAAAACATAGGGTGAAATCTTCATGACTTTGGATTTGGCAATGATTTCTCGGATCTGAAACCAAAGGCGCAGGCAACAAAAGGAAAAATAGATGATTTGGACTTCACCAAAATTAAAAACGTTTGTGCATCAAAGGACACTTTCAACGAAGTGAAAAGACGATGCACAGAGTGGGAGAAAATATTTGTGAATCATATGTCTGACAGGGGATTACCATCCAGCATATGTAGAGAATTACAACTCAACAACAGCAACGAACCCAATCAAAAAAATGGGCAGAGGACTTGAACAGACATTTCTCGAAAGAAGATACACAAATGGCCAATAGGCACATGAAAAGATGCTCAGCATCACTAATCATTAGGGAAATGCAAATCAAAACAACAATGAGATGCCACCTCATACCCATTAGGATGGCTGTTATAAAACAAACAAACAAACAGAAAAGAAGTGTTGGCGAGGATGTGGAGAAATTGAAGCTTCTGTGCATTGCTGGTGGGAATGTAAAATGGTGCAGCCACTGTGGAAAATGGTGTGGCAGTTCGTCAAAAACTGAACACAGCATTGCCGTTTGATCCAGCAATTCCACTTCTGGGTCTATACCCCAAAGAACTGAAAGCAGGGATTTGAGCAGATACGTGTATCCTCACGTTCATAGCGGCATTATCCACCACAACCAAGAGGTGGGAACAACCCAGAAGGTCACAGATGGATGAATGATAAACAAAATGTGACATGTTCATACATGGGAATATTATTCAGTCTTAAAAAGGAATAAAATTGTGATGTATGCTACAAGATGGGTGGAACGTTGAAGATATTTATTGCTAAATGAAATAAGCCAGACACAAAAAGCGCAAATATCATCTGATTCCACTTATACGGGGTACCTAGAATCGTTGAATACACAGAGAAGGTAAAATGGTGGTTACCAGGGGTTGAAGTAGGGAGTGAGGAGTTATTGTTTATCGGGTACAGATATGGTATGGTAAGTTGAAAAAGTTTCGGAAATGGATAGTGGTGATGTTTGCACAACAATATAATTGTACTAAAGCCACTTAACTGTACACTTAAAAAAGGTTAAAATGGAAAATCTTATGAATATTTTACCACATTAAAAAATGGTAACAGAAAAAAAAAAATCTTGTGCAAGGTCACACAGGAAATGCCAGACCCAGGATAAGAAACTTAGTATATTCGATGCAAAGCCTGAGCTGTTAACCACTTTGCCATTCTGTCTACTGGAATGGTCTCTTGGTTGATGTTCTGCTCCCTGTGACTTCTATGCGTTTTGCACAACATTGGTAGAGTCATCCATCCTCCCAGGAAGATGTAGGATGAGGGAAATTGTCACTTACATTTCACATCCAGCCTGAAGAAGTCACTTTTGCTGGAACTGACCGGGTTGGAGACCTCACACTGATAATCCCCGGCATCCTCCCTCCTGACGGGGTCTATGGTGAGGGTGCCATTGTCCTGGGACAGCTTCATCATCTCTGTGAGCCACAGACTCTGGTTATTGAAGAACCACTGGATGGAGATCCCGGTGTCATTTGTGAGGCAGGTCAGGACCACTGCGTCCTCATGTTCCGTGACTGTGGTGTTGCTGGCTCGGATGGAGGGCTGTGCCACTAGGTCTGTGGAGAAACAGAGAAGGTGACTGACTGAGAGTGGGCCTGGGGCTTGGGGCCACGCCCCTTCCTCAGAGATCTCAGCCAGTTCTCAGATCCCACAGTGAGCCGTGTCAAGGTGACCCAGAGGATGGCCCTGGCCCTGTTGAAAAGGTTGTGCATATTTATGCAGGTGACATTCTGTAAAGAAAGGGCTGCACCTCTCTCTGACCCCCAGATCACCCCAGGGTGACCCCTGACCAGTTCCTCTGGACGTCTCTGTAGTATCAGCACCAGGAACCCCTTCTCAGGCCGCGTGTCCAGCATCCTCATCATCGAGTGGAATTTTTCTCTCATGAACGTTTGTTGCCTTTTTTCTGGGACTTCCTTTAACTCTAAAAAGATCCAGTCCTATCCCCTATATACACTTCCATGTACGTTGGGGAAGGCAGGCTTGCCAACTCTGTCCACCTCTTGGGCCAAGGGAACTTTAGGTAAGCAGGGAAGGCATTTGCTTCTTCTCAGTGTGGTACTAGCAATGAAGACAGACATATAGACCAATGGAATAGAATAGAGAGCCCAGACATAAATCCTCACATATGTCATCAAATGATTGTTGACAGGGGTGCCAAGACCATTCAGTGGGGAAAAGACAGTGTTTTCAACAAATGGTGTTGGGAAAACTAGGTATGCGTGCAAAAGAATGAAATGCTACCCTTACTTAATATCATATACAAAAAATTAACCCAAGATGGATCCAAGACCTAAATGTAAGAGCTAAAAGTGTAAAATAAAAATTCTTAGAAGAAAACATAGGGTGAAATCTTCATGACTTTGGATTTGGCAATGATTTCTCGGATCTGAAACCAAAGGCGCAGGCAACAAAAGGAAAAATAGATGATTTGGACTTCACCAAAATTAAAAACGTTTGTGCATCAAAGGACACTTTCAACGAAGTGAAAAGACGATGCACAGAGTGGGAGAAAATATTTGTGAATCATATGTCTGACAGGGGATTACCATCCAGCATATGTAGAGAACTACAACTCAACAACAGCAACGAACCCAATCAAAAAAATGGGCAGAGGACTTGAACAGACATTTCTCGAAAGAAGATACACAAATGGCCAATAGGCACATGAAAAGATGCTCAGCATCACTAATCATTAGGGAAATGCAAATCAAAACAACAATGAGATGCCACCTCATACCCATTAGGATGGCTGTTATAAAACAAACAAACAAACAGAAAAGAAGTGTTGGCGAGGATGTGGAGAAATTGAAGCTTCTGTGCATTGCTGGTGGGAATGTAAAATGGTGCAGCCACTGTGGAAAATGGTGTGGCAGTTCGTCAAAAACTGAACACAGCATTGCCGTTTGATCCAGCAATTCCACTTCTGGGTCTATACCCCAAAGAACTGAAAGCAGGGATTTGAGCAGATACGTGTATCCTCACGTTCATAGCGGCATTATCCACCACAACCAAGAGGTGGGAACAACCCAGAAGGTCACAGATGGATGAATGATAAACAAAATGTGACATGTTCATACATGGGAATATTATTCAGTCTTAAAAAGGAATAAAATTGTGATGTATGCTACAAGATGGGTGGAACGTTGAAGATATTTATTGCTAAATGAAATAAGCCAGACACAAAAAGCGCAAATATCATCTGATTCCACTTATACGGGGTACCTAGAATCGTTGAATACACAGAGAAGGTAAAATGGTGGTTACCAGGGGTTGAAGTAGGGAGTGAGGAGTTATTGTTTATCGGGTACAGATATGGTATGGTAAGTTGAAAAAGTTTCGGAAATGAATAGTGGTGATGTTTGCACAACAATATAATTGTACTAAAGCCACTTAACTGTACACTTAAAAAAGGTTAAAATGGAAAATCTTATGAATATTTTACCACATTAAAAAATGGTAACAGAAAAAAAAAATCTTGTGCAAGGTCACACAGGAAATGCCAGACCCAGGATAAGAAACTTAGTATATTCGATGCAAAGCCTGAGCTATTAACCACTTTGCCATTCTGTCTACTGGAATGGTCTCTTGGTTGATGTTCTGCTCCCTGTGACTTCTATGCGTTTTGCACAACATTGATAGAGTCATCCATCCTCCCAGGAAGATGTAGGATGAGGGAAATTGTCACTTACATTTCACATCCAGCCTGAAGAAGTCACTTTTGCTGGAACTGACCGGGTTGGAGACCTCACACTGATAATCCCCGGCATCCTCCCTCCTGACGGGGTCTATGGTGAGGGTGCCGTTGTCCTGGGACAGCTTCATCCTCTCTGTGAGCCACAGACTCTGGTTATTGAAGAACCACTGGATGGAGATCCCGGTGTCATTTGTGAGGCAGGTCAGGACCACTGCGTCCTCATGTTCCGTGACTGTGGTGTTGCTGGCTCGGATGGAGGGCTGTGCCACTAGGTCTGTGGAGAAACAGAAAAGGTGACTGACTGAGAGTGGGCCTGGGGCTTGGGGCCACGCCCCTTCCTCAGAGATCTCAGCCAGTTCTCAGATCCCACAGTGAGCCGTGTCAAGGTGACCCAGAGGATGGCCCTGGCCCTGTTGAAAAGGTTGTGCATATTTATGCAGGTGACATTCTGTAAAGAAAGGGCTGCACCTCCTCTCTGAACCCCAGATTACCCCAGGCTGATTTCCCATGACATCTCCATATTATCAGCACCAGCAACCTCTTCTCAGCCCTCTTGTCCAGCATCCTCATCATCAGATCGAATTTTTCTCCTATTCGCTTTTGGGTGACCCTTTGCTAGAGCTTTCACTGACTTTATGTATGGTCAGGCCTGCTGTCTAGTATGGTAGCTTTACATAGAGAAGGGAAGGCATTTCCTTTTTTCAAAAATAATTTATTAGCTAATGAGCACGCTCAGCCAGTCTTCATGACCCTAGGACCTGGAGAAGTTCCAATCTAAAGGATTTCTCAATATGAATAGGATTTTATTTCCTGGCCTATGGACTGAATATCACAGAGAAGGAAATCTCTAGAGAGAAATGGTCACAGTTTTAACAAAAGGCTGGTCCTCTTAGCTCTCTCTGTAAACTATAAACTTGTTGGCGCTGCTCCTTCCATCCCATGAGAGACTTCAGGGATGGATCTACCTATTTTTCCAAGTGTGCACCATCATTCACTGTTGTCCTTTGATATACGTATGTGCTGGTGTCACACAGTGTCATACAGCTGGTGAATTCAGAGCCATGATATAGTTCAGAGGAGTCTGCACTGAGGCTGGCTCTTTCCCCATTTCCCTGTTCCTGGCCCAGGAAAGGCTCTGGTGTCAATGGGTGGCACGATTGGGCCTATTGAGGATAGGCCACCCACGTACTTTCTCTGCAGGCCCCTGTCCCACCACAGATGGCATCAGAGCAGGATCGATCATAAGGTGAGCTGGGAGCAGTAGGACCTTATTCCTTCTCCCTCTGTGAAGCCCCCTCCACTGTATGGGGCTTTCTGGGGCTGAGAGAACCCCCTCCCCACATTCCAGGCTTGATCCACAGCTGCCATGGGAAATCAGAAAGCAAGGGGAGGAAGGGTCTGCAGAGATATTGTGGAGGGTTCAGGGACAGATTTGGGATTTGCTTGTGTCCATGGGCACAGGATGGGATATAACTTCCAAGAGGCTCTTTTCTGAAAACCAGACAGACCTCCACCCCAGAGCCTGGTGCTGATGGTCCAGGGAGCCACTTACCAGAGACGGTGATAGTCTTGACTGTGGTCCTATTGAGGCCAGTGACAGAGTTATGGACGAGGCAGGTATAGGATCCACTATCATTCGCAGTGATGTTGGGGATAAAGAGCTCCTGTGCAGATTGTTGGGGCCTCCCATTGACAAGCCAAGAATACTGTGTGGGTGGGTTAGAGGCTGCCTGGCAGGAGAGGCTGAGGTTTGCCCCTGGAAGGTAATAGGTGTCTGGGGGGTAAATGGTGGGGGCATCCGGGCCATCTGGAGTAAACAGAATAAAGCCACATGTGATGTAATCAGAGGGAAGGGGAAGCTCCTGATCTGTACAAGGCCCACAGTTTCCTTCTGAGCTGGGTCACAACCTCATTTTAAAAACTCCCAACCCTGACCTGCCTGTGTTCACTCATCCTGAGTCTGAGACATTAACCCTTTCCTCCCATCACAGGTTGTTGACCCCGAGCCTCTAAAGACAGGGGCAGCCCATCCCGTCCTAGTCTTGGCTCAAGGCTGGGCCTGCCCAGACTTGCCCGAGACAGGAAGTCATGGCCAGCCTGGCGTCCAGGTGTGAGAGTCTGTGTACTTGAACCCAAGAGGGCTGGATGTGGCCTGGCCTCTGACAGTTTGGATTTGGGTGGACAGCCTGGGTCATGTAGGGACAGAAGTTACTCACAGAGAATGTTGAGGTAGAATGGGTCACTGCGACGGGCACTCACTGGGTTCTGGGTTTCACACTCATAGGGTCCTGTGTCGTTCCTTGTGACACGGAGCAAAGTGAGAGTCCTGTTGTCTAGGGACAGTTCCAGCCAGGCGCTGTCCAGGAGGCTCTGATTGTTGACCCTCCACAGGTAGGTGGTGTCCTGAGTCTCAGGTTCACATGTTAACACTACAAGGTCCTCGTCCTCCACAGGGTTGGAGTTGTTGCTTGTGATGTTGGGTTTGGTTAACTCCACTGTGCACAACAGAGAGAAGATTGCCCTGTTGGTACCTTTGATTCCTTCAAAGGACTCTTCAACCAGAGTTGGCATCTCTCACCAACGCAAGTCCTTAAAAGAATAAGGCAGGTCAGTGTATCCCAAGGCCAATGCATAAGGATCTGAGCACTCAGAGAATGTAAGGCCACCTGCTCTATATCTGGGAGAAAGCACAGACTTTCCCAAGTCAAATAAGCCTTTTCATGGAAAGGCACAGAACTGGGAGCCAGAGACCGCTCAGTGCTCCTCCTGGTTCTTCACTGACCAGCTAACAGTCTGACCAAACTTGGGGTCCTCACCTGGAAAGTATGGGTGCTGAGGCCCTTTCTATTACACAGACCTACATTGCCCAGCCTTGATGTGCTTTGTCTGAGGCCTCGTTTTCCAGGGTTATCCTAGAGATGAGTAATGATGGGCCTTTCTATAGTTCTTAAACCCAGAGAGGACTGAGCAGCATAGCCTGGAACTGGGTATTTGAGCTGAAATACTCTACCGGGAGACCAGGAGCAAGTCTGGAGGTCAGTTCAGTACTCAGGCTGCAGGGCCATGAAATGGGGCAGGTCTGTCCAGGTGTTCCATGGTGACTGGCATCAGACAGTGACTCCATAAAGGGTAGAGCAGAGTTAAGACTAGAAATGATCCAGAAAAGAGTGAGGGGGACAGGCAGGAGCTGGCTGCCTTTGGCTGCAGAACCACGTGCTCTGCCCTTGGTCTTTAAAGGCTCTTCTCCCACTTCAGAGGGCAGTGAGGACCATGTTGATCTTTCCTGAAATGTAAGTGGATGTTTTCAAATGCAGAAGGGGTGACCGGTGGAAAGTGGGGAATCTAGCCCTCCTGGACCACTTGTAAACATAGTTATGAGGCAGAAATACGAGAACTTAAATTGATTCCATACTGAAAATTAATATTAATGCTCCAAAGATCTAAGACCAATTTCTGGAGGAATCTCTCTCTAGAGAACACTAAAGGTCATAGACCAAGTTCTGCAGTCCAGCCAGGATCACATGATCGAAGGGAGATGCTAATGTGGGTTTGAATTCAGTGGCTCCCTGGATAGAGAGAGACATGTGAGTCCTGTCAAGAGGACAGAATCGATCATGGGGCAAGTCTGACGTGTCTCTGTTATATAAAGGGAGGAATGCTGCCAAATTAGTTGAAATGATGTATGTTATGTTAGTAATTTTAGGAAAGAGGTCCCCATAACCAATTTATGTGGACACTCAGGTAAAATGGGAGGAAGGTCTAATGCTTGCATGTGGCTATCTTTCATCTCAGGAAACATAAGTTTGATCAAATCCATCCAAACTGGGCAGCGTCTAAGTGAAAGGACAGCGGCTGGTGGATCTCTCCACCTGAAAGCATCCCACCCTGTGGTAAAGGCATCATCATGAGGACCCGTGTGTGAAACAGGCAGTAAACCAGTGGACGGTGCAGGGTCTGGCCAGCCCCACCTTGGGAAGGTCTCAGGAGCGACTGGAGGAATGGGAGCCTCGCCAGGATGAGGATGTGAGTCAGGAGTCAACGGGGTGAAAGGAGCCCTTGAGGGCTGCAGACTTGTCCTGCCTTTGACTCCCTGGTTGAATCATGTAGAGAGTAGATCAAGGGGTCACATGTCCCTGTCACTTGGCATGTTCCCCTTATTGACATCGTGGAGAGAAAGAGCCCTGGATGGGGGCACAGTGGAAGCTCGTTCTCCTGGTGACCTGGGAAAACTAGCTAATGGTGGAGGCTCAAGGGGCTGCTGCTCCCGCTGATTTCTGTGTCCTTTAGTATTGCCCGGGAGGGTGGGCCTGACCACAGGTGTTAGTGGGGGAATTTGGGGAGGCTTATGAGTGGAGGAAGCTGTGCAGAACAGGGGCAGTCGCAGCTGGAATGAAGGAGGAGGAAGATAGGGACATGGAAGGAGTAGAGAGAGCCAGAAACATGCAAGGTCATGAGCAGAGAGGGTTACAAGGGACTTCAAAGACCCCAGGCACCAAGAGCCTGTGGCTGCCCCAGGGCCAGAACAGCCTTGAAAACCCTCGTATTTCAGAGCAGCTCCACAGTCATGAGACTCGTCTCTTGGGCTAGTGGTCAGAGGGATGGAACATGGGTCTTAGCCCCTGGAGAGACAGAGAACAAGTGTGGTCATCACCTCCTAGGATTCTGCTTCCAGGTTCCCGTCTGTGAAGAGATTAGGGATCATTCATTCATTCATTCACCATTCATTCCTTCTCTCCTTCAGGAAGGGGCACTTGAGTTCTTGGGCCCTGTACTGGTTGCAGGTGTAGAGTGGGGAGTGAGACAGCAAAGTCCTTTCCTTTACACTCCAGTGGGAGTGACCCCAACACATCAGGAAATAAATGATTTTATGTCCAGCGCAGGGAGGTTGGATCAGCCACCTGAGGGGGTGGCCTGGGCATTCCCTGCACTGACTCTGAATGTTGATGAAGTTAATTTAGCTCTTGAGTAAGAACAGATTAAATCTCCATTTACTGTCACTCTCCAGACCAGAAAATCTACCTTGAGCTGTGGGTCTCTAAGACAAAAGGACCTGATCCAATGGCTGGTCTTGGGGTCCATAGATGCCTAATAAAGCCCCCAGGGTGGTGGAGAGGTCAAGGCTGTGGCTGCACAAAGATCTTGCCATGACTCTGATCTGCTGTGCACGGTCTGTGTGACCCGATTCAATGACTGTAGTTTCCTGAGCCTGAGTTTCCCCTGAATAAAATCAGGCAAGTGGTCTCTGGATTACCATGTTGCCTGTGAATTATCCTTAAAACATTCCCAAATATCCGACCTGAAGCTTAGTATGGAGGAGCTGCCCAAATAAATGGCATTAAAGAGAGAGAGAGCTTCCTGGTCCCTTGTTGATGAGGAGCAGCCAGCAGCATCTTCTGTCCTCTGTTCCTCCCTGGGGATGGTGACCATTCTCTTGAGTCCCCTATACCCCCAGGGCAGTTGGTTAATGGCCTGTGGACCTTGTCTATCTGTGTTCTCCATGCCAAGTCTCATGTGAAAGATTAGGCTCTGCCCCTGCCCAGATGTGACTCTTAGGGCTGAGCCCTGGCTGGTGATCAGCTCAGGAGCCTTGGGACGTGGGCAGTCAGGAAATCATTGCTCCTAGTCAGCCCTGCTCAGGAGGCCAAAATCTAACCCTGGCACAGGCTTCTCAGGGTCACTGGAGTCAGGAGACCTGGGACAGGGGTCTGGGCAGGGGCTTCCAAGGCTGAGCTTCTCTGTTGAGGATCCCTGGGGGCCCCTCTGGTCAGGCCCTGACCGCACTATTCAGGGTCTTCCTCACAGTCATGTTCACAGGGAGGGGCCTAAAGGGCTGGACTGAGACTGATCTCCCTCTGCTGAGTGACTGTCATCAGACTGGTCCTTCTCTCTATAGGGAATGTCTGCAGGGGCTGGATTCTGGGAAGGGGATTCTGATCTTATGAAGTTTGTCTCCACTGTGTGTGTCCTGCACTAAATGCTTAAATCCCAACATGCGACGTAATGCAGAAGGAGATGTAGGCGCAGACCAGGCCTGTCAATCCTGTGTGTTTGCAGTAGAATTAACCCCACCCAACACCCAGAGGTCAGAGAGGATCACTCACGGTATACACGGAGCTGTCCAATTCCTACTTCACTTTGAAAATTTCTCTTTATAACTTGTAGGGTGTAGTATGCTGTGTCCTCCTGGGTGACGTTCTGGAGCAGCAGGGATCCATTGGGGTATATTGTCTCTCGACCACTGTATCCGGGCCCCGGGATAATTTCTTGTGTGCCTATCACATATGATGCAGTTTGTTGATTGGGATCTATTCTGTCCCCTTTGTACCAGCCATAGCCTAGTAAGTTCTCAGGCAGATTGTGGACAAGTAGAAGAACATCCTTCCCTGCAGCAGCATTGGTTGGCACCGATTCAATTGTGAGTTGGGCAGTGGTGGGCGGGTTCCAGAAGGTTAAGAGAGAGACTAGGAGGGAAGAGAGAGAGATCAATCAATATTTGGACCTATGTATTGGGATGGAAAGATGAGGCCCTGGGTCCTGAGCAGGTCACTTCATCTCTTAGACTTGGAGCGTGTGTGTGTGTGTGTGTGTGTGTGTGTGTGTGTACTAGTCAAGGTCAGCATCATGACCACCATTACTTCAACCCCTCTGAACTTACTACTTCCTCCGTTCCCAATACTCTTCCCCATGTGTCTGCCTGGCTCACCCCCTCACTGCCCTGAACACCCTGCTCACTCTCAGGGGCGTCCTTGGGAGACGCATTCCCTGACCACCTGCTCTACATACCCATGTCTTCACTTTCTGACCTTTCTCTGCTCTGTTCCTTTCATGACATTGTCAGTCCCTGACATCACATTCTCGATCTCTTTACATGTCTGTCTTCCTCCCCATAGAATATGAGCTCCTGAGGGCAGGACCTGTCTGATCTTGTTCCCCCAGTGTCTGGAACAGGCTGCAAACACCTGTGCATGAATGAATGGGTGTTGCCAGGGCCCTCCACATCCTGGTGTCCATTCCTGAGGTTTATTAGCAAGAACAATGTTTAGTCTCCCTGGTTATGTTTTTTCTGAAGTGTTACTCTGGTATAGTTAACTTATTTTCAAAATATAACTTGAAAAAAATATAGCAATTGAGGTTTTCCTGCCCCTCACCAATTCCAGTTCACTAAGATTTTCCTATTGCTGAGCCCCCTCCCCCATCCTACTCTGTTCCAGTGTCCTTTCCCCTCAGGCCCCAACAGAAGTCCTCTGGCCCCTCTCAGAGCCTCATTCTCCCCAGGAGACCCCAGCCAGTCTTTGTTCCCCCAATCCTGCCCACCCTCAGGGAATCATCCCCCTCACCTGCCAGCAGGAGCCCTTGCCAGGGGATGTGCCCTCTGTGGGCAGGGGCTGAGGGGGTCTCCATGGTGTCTGCTGCCTGCTCTGTCCCTCCCTCTGTGAGAAGAGCTTGGGCTCCAGAAATGCTCACAAACACTGCTGTCCAGATGCTTCAGCTCTGCTGTCCTTCCTCCCTCTGTGCTGAGCCTCCTCCAGGGGCAGGAGTGCTTAGCTGGGTCACATGTACTGGGGGCGGGGTTTCTGCCCAGAACCCTCCCTCTCTCTCCTCTCATTCCAGCCTCCCTACTCCCCTCCTTCCTATTTACTTTCTGTATACATTTTGGTTCCTTAGGAACTGCTGAGGCCTCTCCCTCTTTAGCTGTAATTCACCCCATACACACACACACACACACACACACTCTCTCTCTCTCCCTCTCTCTCTCTCTTTTGTTAGGACAAGCACAAGCCTGGGGCACTAGTGTCCTAGGCAGTCCCCCCAACTCTGGGTCAGGGTGCACAGTCTCCCCTGAAGCCCTTTCTCTTTCACATTTGGCTTTCCCTTCAGAGCAGGAGTTCTGGGGCTACATCAGGAATTCTTGTCACAGGGATGTCACCCCTGCTCTGTGTTGGAATCACTTGTGGAATTTTATAAAGATTGTGAATGTCCAGGTGATACCTTAGAAATGCTACTTTAGCAGCTGCCCTGGTTTGTGGATACCCAGCCAGGCTGAGACCCCATTTTGAGGGGGTGGGGCAGCCTCTCCCCTTCTCCTGTTCGGACTCAGAAGATTCTGTTAAAATCAGATTCTGACCCGAGATATAGGGTGGACCCGAGAGTTTGCATCTAACAAGCTCTCAGGTGATGCTGATCACACTGGCCTGCAGAGCACACATTCAATAGCAAGGCTGATGGGGACCCCTGTCCCGTGAGAGCACGACCTGCCCTCCCCAGCATTGACTTCTGCTGTGTCCTTGCCTTGGGGTCTGTTAGCACCACTCAGAACCCCAGAGGTTTCCAAACCTGGGGGATTATTTCTCTTTTGACAGAGAAACCCATCTGGGCACCAGGGTCTTCCCAGTGTCCTCGAATGCTCTGGGAAGGTTGGATTTACTCTCAACATGAAGGTCACAGAGATCACTCGGGGGGTGAGAAAGAGGCAAGCTGAGTGATGACTGGTGAGGGGACCCACTCTCCATCTCTGGTGTCACCAGCCTGGCCTCTACTTTCAGGGACAGAGACCCAGTACTGGTGTCTCAGAAGGAGCTGCAGTTCCTGGGTGTGAAAGAGGCGGTTTCCTGTGTGTCCTGGGTGAGAGGATGGTGGTGGGAGGTCAGGTGGCTGTGGGCTCCCCGGTACTTGGGGAGAAGGTTTCAGGCAGAACCTCCCTCTCCATGTGTGTTGGTGGAGCTGTGGCTCAGAGCCCGTCCATGTGCTCCCTGACTGTCCTGGGGCCTCTGTCCTCCGCCTGGGTGACTTTCCTGTGGTCACCCCACCTTCCTCATGGGTGGTGCCAGGCAGGGAGAGGGGAGCTGCACAGGGACCCCTGACAGAGCAGGGTACTCTGAGGCCTCTAGAAGGAGTGGGCAGGACCGAGCAGGCATGTAGGAGGGGCCCAGTAGGGTCTGTTAAAGGGAGGGATGGAAATCAGGTTCCTTCACCTCTTGAGCCAAAGCCAGGTTCATGGGTTAATTTCCTGTGTGTTGTTTGTGTGTCCCAATGTCGCCCTCTGGAGGGCATGAAGAGACCTGCGCCAGTATCAGGGGCTGCCCGAGGGATGCTGACCAGGCTCCAGAGGATGAGTTGAGCTTGAGCCCTAGACAGAGGTGGGCACTGACCCCTATACTGAGAGGCTGGTAGTTTGGGTCCTGTTCTTTGGGGATCCCAGGCTGCCAGACTCCATATCAGTGCAGGATGAGCCCAGGGAGAGGACAGGTGTTGTCCAGAGGATTCCTGATCTAGTGTCAGATGAACTGTCCTCTGGGGGATGTGCTGTCTCAGGATGAGCTCTCTGTCTCTTAGATTTAAAGAGTGGGCTTGGTGGGGTGTCCCTTGAAACTTTTGGGAGAGGACGTGGGCCTGGGGGCCAGATCCCAGAATGTCCTGTTCCCTCCATCACAGCACTGAGGTGTTGCATTGAGTCATCTGTGTCCCTGTCTGTCATCTGCTCTAGGCCTCCCCACAGGGTCTAAGACCTTGAGCAGCTCCACGTGGAGACTCAGACAGGGGGTCCCATGGGTCCCTCAGCCCCTCTGAGATGGAAGAAAACGCAGATCCTGGTTCTCCTGTCCTATTGTGGACGGAAAGTTTCTCTCATTTCCCGGGATGACTGGAGCTGGTGAGATGCCTTCATGGGACCACAGCCAGGTGTCCCCACAGACCAGGGACCCTGGAGGTGGAGAGTCACCCCCAGATTCTTTTGAGGTTAAGGTGGGCTCCCTCCTCTCCTGGTGGTAAGTCCACCTGATGTCGAGAATTCAGAGTTTGTACCAGGTCAGGCCTCTGTGAGGAGAGGAAGGACACAGGCTGCCGGTCCAGGCCCTCTTGGGAGAGAAGTCACCCACAAGGTAGAGATGGGGAGGGGGCGTGATTTTCTGGGAGTGAATGGGGATCCGAGCCCTCCCTGTTAGGAAGCCCCTGTCCTCCGACCTGACTCTACAAGGGGAAAGGCCCATCCCTGGGACGGCCCTGTTGGCCTCCTCCCATGCTGATACCTGTGCCCCCATATCTACACGGAGCGAGCTCTGACCCCAGGTGTCACACAGGGATGACAGGCTTCCCTCATCTACGTAATGAATATTTTCTGAGCATCTGTGATGTGTCAGGCCTTGGTCTGGGTCCTGGGAACTCCACAGAGAAGAGGACACACGTGGCACCTGGGGTCACAGAGTTTACCTTGTAACGGTAAACAGGCACTCAGAGAAAATCATGCAACTACGGAGTTAATTGTAATTGAGAGAAGGGTCATGAAGGGAAATGTCTGGTGCATCTGGAGCATGTAATGGGGTCTCAGCTGGTCTGGGGATCACCGAGAGAACCCTGAGAAAATGACCTTTGGGCTGAGACCTGAAGCGTGAGCGGGTGTTCACTCCATGAAGGACAAAGTGTGTGGAGGGAAGAGCTGCCAGCAGAGGGACCAGCCTTTAGGGGGGCAGACACCAGGCTGGATGGAGAGACTGAGAGAGTCCAGTGTGGGGAGCTTGCAGAGTGAGGAGGGTGGTGAACTGAGTGTGGCTGGTGAGGGACAGATCCTGCCTGCCGCTGGCTATATTGAGGGAGGTCAGCAGCCCCTCTGGGGAGGCTCCAGGCTGTGGAGTGGCTCTGCTGCCCTCTGCTGGACAAAGACAGAAGTGCAGAAGGCAGAGTCATCATTCCGTGCAGCTCTTCATGCTTATTCAATATCAATTCGTAGGCATTTTACATGGGTCACTTATCATGCTAACGCTCCATCATATTCCTACTCTGTGAGTCCCAATCTCTGTTGCTGTAAGTACGTTGGTCCTGCCTCTTTCCTCAGTGACATGTCATTAAACTCAGATTCCCAAGAATGTATATCAGTTTGTGTTTGTCTCCAGTCAGTTACACTATGCATGCCCCTGGGTGGAGTGGTGTGCGTGGCTCGGGCGCTGACTGGTGGTTCTGTGGGGAGAAGGAGGAGCAGAGAACCAGGCGTGTCAGCTGGGGAAGGTCTGTGTTGGGGAGCAGAGGGGGAAGGATGGACAAGTCAACTTCCCTTCTCACTCCCAGGCCCTGGTGCCCAAACAGGAACCCTGATTCTGGGTACACACAGCACCACACACCTCTCTGTGTTCCTATGTCAGGTGAATGAGAGCTGCTTCCTCTCCTGTTCATCAGGACCCGGGCCTCATATGTGCCCAGTGCCCATGGCTTAACTCTCAACTGATAAGTCCACATTGATCCAGGGTTGTTGTGGGCCCTCTCTGGGCATATCAGCTGTGAATGGAGAAGCCATGGTCTTCAGATGGCTTCACAGGAACAGTCCCACACAGTGCCCAGGCTGGACCCTGACAGTGCCTGTGTTTTTTACTCTTCTCCTCTCCCCATTCCTGGGGTTTCTTTCTTGTACCACCTTCTCCCTGGGCCTCTGTGGATGGCTTCAGCCAGTGGCCACACCTGCTCCTGTTCCAGGCAGCTGCTTCTGTGCTTGCTGCCCCCTCACAATCTCTGGGCCTGACCTCTGTGAGGGAGGAAGGAGGAAGCTGAGATGGCGCTCTCCAAGGTTCTGTACTTTCTGGGTAGCTTGAGAGTGAGGAATCCTGATGTGTCAATGGATTCATTATTGTGTCTCCTGGTGGAAGCATTCATTCCTTCCTTTGGAACAAAGACTTCTAGGCCAGGAGAGCATAATGCCACGGGACAGGAAGCAGAAATTTTGCTGGTGGATCACTAGAGGTGCAGTGAGTGGTGTCACTCCCATTTTCACCTGAGAATCCTGATTATGGGAGAAACAGCACCACACACTGGACACTGATTCAGAGCATATACTGCCTCCAGGAGTGCCTTACCCCAGCCCTGCAAGGTGTAGGCACCTAGGTGGTGCTGTAACTGAGTTTCTGAAAGGCCATTCCTCTTTTCTGTCAAGCCAGCTGCTTCAGGATAGTAAGACTGATGGATTCCATGATCATGGGCCCATTGCTGCATTTCATTTGCTATGAAGTGAGTCCCTTGATCAGAAGCAATGCTGTGTGGAATACTGTGATGAAGGATAGGCATTCTGTGAGTTCATGAATGGTCATTTAGGCAGAAACTGTGTGCAGGGAAGACAAATCTGTATCCAGAGTAAGTGCCTATTACAATCAGAAGAAAACGCTGCCTCTTCCATAACTAAAGTGGTCCAATGTAGTCAACCTGCTCCAGGTAGCTGGCTGATCACCCTGGGGAATGGTGCCATATCGGGGGCCCAGTGTTTGTCTCTGAGCTGGCAGATTGGGTACTCAGTGGTGGCCATAGCTAGGTCATATTTGATGAGTAGAAGTCCATGTTGCTGAGCCCAGGCATAACCTCCATCCCCACCACCATGGCTGCACTGTTCATGAGGAGTGAGTGGGGAAAGAGTCTGACTGGTGTCCACAGAAAGGGTCATCCTATTCATGTGATTATTAAAATCCTCCTCTGCTGACGAGAATGGTGAGCATTCAGAGAGGTTTATCCACATACTTCTTCCCCAGACCTCCTTGTCACCAGTTTTCCAATCATGTTCTTTTCAAGTCCCTGACCATCCAGCCAAATTATTGGCCACAACCTGTGAATCAGCATATAATCACACATCTGGGCATTTCTCCTTCCAAGCAAAATGAGCAACCAGGTGTGCTGCCTGAAGTTCTGCCCACTGAGAGGATTTCCCTTCACTACTGTCCTTCAGGGAAGTCCCAGAGAGGGGCTGTAGTGCTGCAGCTGTCCACTTTCACCTGGTGCCTGCATATCTCACAGAACCATCTGTAAACCAGGCCAGAGTTTTCTTTTCCTCCATCAACTGATCATAGGGAACTCCCCATAGGTGTGGCTGGGCGAGAGAAGACAGTGAGCAGAAGTGGGACCATGGGCATTCGGGCCACTTCTTCATGTAACTTACTTGTGCCTTCAGGGCCTGCTCAGGCCAGATTGTGTGTATACCACTTCCATCTGATGATGGCGTGCTGCTGTGCATGCCCAGCTTTATGGCTTGATGTGTCAGACAACACCCAGTTCATGATGGAACTAGTGTCAGTTCAGAGCCTGTGTCCAGGAACCACCAAAAGGACTGATTATTTCCTTTGCCTCAATGCACATGCAGCTCAGGTTACACGATAATTGAGTGGCCCATGGCCATGTGTTCAGTCTCTACTAAGGCCCAGTAGCACGCCAAGGGCTGTTTCCCAAAAGGAGAGTAGTTATCCTCAGAGGATAGCAAGGCTTTGCTCCAAAATCCTAAGGGCCTGTGCTGTGATTCACTGATGTGGGCTGCCCAAGTCTCCAAACACCAACCCTATCTGTCACTGACATCTCAAGCACCATTGGGTCTGCTGGATTATATGGGCCAAATGGCAGAGCAGCTTTCACAGAGCCTGGACCTGTTGCAGCACCTTCTCTTCTCCTGGGTACCACTTAAAACTAGTACCTTTTTGTGTCATTGGTAAATGGGCCAGTATAGCATACTGAATAAGGAATATGTTGCCTCAAAATCCAAAGAGGCCCACTAGGCATTAAGCTTCTTGTAGGTCATAGAAGGGACCAGATGCAACAACTTATTCTTCACCTTAGAAGAGAGATCTCGAAATGCCCATCACCCCTGGACCCCTAGAAGTTTCAGTGAGGTAACAGGCCCCTGAATTTTGTCAGATTTATTTCCCATGTTCTGACATGCAAATGTCTTACCGATAAGTCTAGAATAGTCCTACTTCTTGCTCACTAGGTCCAATCAGCATAATGTCATCAACGTAAGGGACCAGTGTGGTGTCTTGTGGAAGGGAAAGGCTATCAGTATCTTTGCAGACTGAATTATGACTCAGGCTAGAGAGTTGATAGACCCCTGAGATAGGATGGTGAAGGTATTTTGCTGGTCTTGCCAGCTGAAGGCAAACTGTTTCCATTGGGCCTTTATCGACAAGTGTGGAGAAAAATGTATTTGCCAGATTGATACCTGCATACTAGGTACCAGGGGGTGTGTTAATTTTCTCAAGCAATGAAACCACATGTGGTCCAGCAGCTGCAATTGGAGTGGTCACCTGGTTAAGCTTATGACAATCCACTGTCATTCTCTAAGATCCATCTGTCTTCTGCCAAATAGTAGAGTTGAATAGACATGTGGTGGGCATCACAACCCCTGCATCCTTCAAGTCCTTGATGGGGGCACTATTCTCTGCAGTCCCTCCAGCAATGTGATATTGCTTTTGGTTTACTATTTTCCTAGATAGAGGCAGTTCTAGTGGCTTCCACTCAATGTTCCCCACCATAATAGCCCTCACTCCACAGATTGGAGAACCAATGTGGGGATTCTGCCAGCTGTTGAGTATATCTGTTCCAATTATGCATTCCAAAACTGGGGAAATAACTACAGGCTGGGTTTGGGACCCACTGGGCCCACTGTGAGATGCGTCTGAGCTGAAACTCCATTGACCAGCTGACCTCTAATAAGCCCCTAGTCTGGTGGGCCAACATGACATTTTGGGTCTCCTGCAATTATTGTCAGCCCGGAGCTCGTGTCCAGCAATCCCCCAGAAGTCTGATGATTTCCTTTTCCCCAGTGCACAATCACTCTGGTAAAAGCCATCGGTCTCTCCAAGGAAGGCGGGGAGAAAGATTAACAGTATATATTTTGGCAGTATAGTGGGGTCTTTCCTGAAGGAGACTTAGCCTCCCCTTTATTCAAGGGGTTCTGACTATTTAAACTAGCTCATGCCTGGGAATTGATTGAGAGTCCTTAACACTCTGTTTTTACAACTCAAGTTAGACTTTTGTTCACTTGACTTAGAACTCTTCTGCTTTTATAGATGAAGTAAGAATTTAGTAGATTTCCCATCCATTTTATTTCTAGGAACACCATATCATCTAGCCAATGTCTTTGGTCTCTGTGAGTCAGACTATTCTGATTGCTGCTTTGACTCTCTTGTCCATTATGGTGACCATGGCCCACCTTGCCTTTGGTGATTAAGTGCTGGCTCTTGGCCCTGCTATCCTGGGATACAGTTACTCCCATTGCATTTAGTTTTCTCAATTCAGTGACAGCAGTTCCCACTGTAATTTCTGACCTACAGAGAAGAGCCATCACAGAGCTCTTCAAGGACACTGGGGCTCCCTTACAAACTCATATCTCACAGTCATGGTGAAAGGTGTGTCCTCTGGACTCCCCCAGAGTAGATGAGCAAGTCTTAAATGACAAATCCACACCAACATTCCAGTCTCCCTAAGCTCTGTATCTTTTCCTCTGTCTGGAGTAAGTGGTCTATTCTCTGATGCAGAGACCTCATGTTTCTGTCAGGAGAGACAGATATAGATGCAAAAATTAGCAGTGACCCAGTGAGTTGAGTGGGGAGGACTTGGAGGTATTTTTCTCTGAGAAGGCCTTGAGATGTCCCAGCCCATGGAGCCCCAGAGGAGGGAGAGAATACCCCACACAGAGGCCCAGGTGCTCCTAGAGTGGCTGAGGGGAGTGAGGCAGGTGAGGAATTGCCCATGGACATGGCCTTCTGGTCAGTCTGGAGAGTCCTCTCTCTGAGGGTGTCTGTTTCCTTGGGAATGTTCTATACCTTGATGGGAGTGTGAGGTCCTTTGTGCCGCGGTTTTGGACTTGAAGGGAACTCAGGCCCAGGTGACAGAGAGCCCAATGCAAGGAAGTAGGCGATGGAGGAAGTGGGTGTCCTTGGAGCCCTAACTCCAAGCTTCTCCTGGGCTCACAGGATGGAGTTGGGGGAAGTTCTGGGTGTCTGGGTTGCCTTGGTCAAAGGCCTATGGAAAAATCTTCCTCTTAGATGAGTGCAGGAGAATGTCATGGAAGGGAAATGAGAGGTGAGGATGAGAGGGGATACTCAATTGCAAGTGAGGGGAGGAACTCTGTCTCTCCCCAAGCAGAGGAGGAGGGAGTCAGGGGGGAACCTGGTCTGAAGAAGGGCCCCATTACCCCACAGGTTTCTGGGAACAGAAGCCATTTAAGGGTTCCATGTGAGAGTCAGCCGAGCCTGGACCCCAGTCATGATGCCCCTGATGATCTCAGCAGGGAGAAAGGTGCTGAGGTTTCTTGGGCAGGTCCGTCCATGTGTGGAGAAAGAGCAGCGAGAAGGAACTCTGCAGTGTTTGCACTTATAGGAGACTCACTCCTACTCTATCAGATGGGACCCGTGACTCCTCAGCATAGCTTTCCCTGGGTGGTGCACACTGGGACACGATGTCACTTCTCCCGGGGACAGGATCAATTTTCCAGGAAAGGCACATCTATCATTTTGTCTAAGGATGGTGGTCACTCTCCTCCTTGACTCCATGCTCAAGGTACTTGAGGACATTTGTGGGTCAAGTGAATCTAGCAGTTCTGTGTGTGTGTGGTGTGTGGTTTGTGTGGCTGTGTGTGAGACAGACACTTTTGCATGTCCTGATGTCACCCTCTGGCATACATGAGGGGGACCTGTACCCTCTATCAGGCTTGGGACAAGGCATCTGACCAGGGTTCAGATTAGTGCCCTGGACACCGATCCCTGGGCAGAGATGGGCTCTGAACTCTCACCCACAGGGATAGTCAGTTCAGGACTCTCGCCACCCTGGGTCTATCCTGCAGCACAGTAGAACTCTGGTAGGACCAGATGGGCCACAGTCAACTGCCTCACACGTCAAAATGGTTAAAATGGTGAATTTTAGTTTATATGAATTTTACCTTGAAAGAAACGAAAAATTCAGGAGAGGAACCTACACATTAGCTTGTATAAAACTGGCACCAGTGCACCACTGGGAGTGTATGTAAATGTCCATTTCTTCACGTCCACAGCACTCCTGTAGTAACTATGTGGGAGCAGAAGCAGTTCTCACCCAGTTATCCATCTTTCTTTCCTTTATTCATTCTCTGAACACCTATAGCCATTTTCCTGTTTCTGGCCCTTGTGTAGGAGTGATGGGGCTGTTGAGAACCACAACTAATCACAATGGGAACTCAGGGATCCATGGACACATGGCATGAGCATAGGTAACTGCTCCTGAACATGTTGTCTCAGCACAAAGGAGAAGAGTCAGAGGAGGGAGTTCAGAGGGGCCCATTGTATCCACCGGTAGAAGTTGGGATGACCTTGTGGCAAGATGGCCAGTGAGGTTGGCTGTAAAGAAGAGGAAGAAGCAGGTTCTTGGAGAAAGGGGATAGGACATCTCAGGCAGGGACCATGTGGGATGCAAGGAGGCAGGAGCAAGTCTTGATGGACCAAGAGTTATGAGGGGCAGTGTATGTGGAAATGGGGTGACAAGGAGCAGGTGAGAGGGGGCTCATGGTGGAGGGTGAGATGAAATGGACAGTGGCTTTTTGAAAGAGTTGATGGGTTTTATGAGTGTCTTTCCCCCAGAGTCTGGGCTGAAGAGGGCCGTAGGGCTCAGGGCACTGGGGTAGGGAGCTGAGAAGAAGTTATACCCATGATGAGTCCGTGACCTATGGTTACTCCTTCCTTGCTAGTATTTGTGTGGACATCAGCTGACCCCATTTTCTGTTTTCCTGTCCCTACTCGCATTCACAAAGGGAACGAGGCTGGGAGCTGTCCATGGTGTGAGGAGAGTTCAATGCTGTCCTGGCTGGGCAGGGGTTCTTGTGAATGCCATCGTTTCCTGTTAATATTGTCCCACCACATTCCACCACCTCAGTGCATCTTTTCAGGAAAGAGGGTTGGGGATTGGGATAATTTGGACATAATATTTTCCCTGTGTGCCCCAGGAAAGCACAGACCTGGAGTTTCAGGTGAATTTCTAAGAGAAAGTTGCCATGAGCAGAAAAAGAGCAAATGATGGGAAGGGTCCTCTTTATCCAGATCCTTTCCAGGTGACCCCTTTTGGGTCACAGACCTGTTCTCTTTCCCTGGAAGTCTCCTACTCAGCCCCCTACTCCCTAGGAGAAGGCAAAAAATCCTGGAAATAAAGATTTAGAAGTTTTTCTCAGCTGGGGATGGCACTGCCCCCGACTCAGAGCATTTGGAAATGTGTGTGTATGTTTGGGGGAGTATTTTGGCTCTGTCATGACCTTCCAGAACTAAGAGTGTGGGGTCAGAGGTAATAAATGTGGTTAGAGTCTCAGGACTGTCCCACATAACAAGGAATTTCCCACCCAAATGCCAGTGTCAGCTCCTCAGAAGAAATGAATCAATTGATTTTTTTCTTTATAGCCCATATCCTCAACTGGCACAGTATATATTTATTTACGTGTTTATCTTCTGTTTCCACACCTTTGCAAGAGTAAGCTCCATGAGAGAAGTGACATAGCTTTGTTTACAGCTATATTTTCTGACTCTATAACCAGGGAAAACCATGAGATTCATGAATGAACAGTATTTAAGATGATTTGGATGCAAAGAACAGAACACACAAAGTGTCCAAAGGACGTTACCTGGTTTCTGATCTTTTCTATTATGCTGAAAATATAATTTTGTGTTTATTTAAATGGCATTGTGCCACATATAAGGTCTATCTCTCATTTTTTTAATTCATCATTACCTTCTTTCGGATTTAGCCTTTAAAAAATATTTAGGTCTATTTCGGTGGTTCTCAACTGTTTTGAGTTTTCCTCCCAGAGATATTTGGCAATGTCTGGAGGTATTTTTTTGGTCGTCAGAACTCTGGGTGAACCATTGGTACCTACTGGATACAGGCCAGGGACATTGCTAAAAATCCTGCAATGCACGGGACCATCCCCTACAGCCAAGAATGCTCTGGTCCAAAATGTGAGTAGTTCCAAAGTTGAAAACCCTTCTGCAGACAAACATCTTCCTGTATGAGTTTTAACAAGAAGGAATATGGCAATATCCATGATAATAGAGCAGCCTCTTAATATTGTATGTGAGAACAAATCCTTATCTACAAACTGGGCAAATGAGCGAGGCGAGGAAGGAAGTCTGCCTTTATGGCAAGTCTGCTCCCCGGGGAGAAGGCAGGAAGGAGTGGGCGGGCAGGAGGAAGACAAGGGTTTTGATAGGAGCAATGTCTCTCCAATGTGGAGAGCAGGATAGTTCATGTCCAAAGGGATCCTGCCT
This sequence comes from Tapirus indicus, assembly GCA_031878705.1. Lineage (NCBI taxonomy): Eukaryota > Metazoa > Chordata > Mammalia > Perissodactyla > Tapiridae > Tapirus > Tapirus indicus. The sequence continues at coordinate 17,244,166 of CM062926.1, read as the reverse complement.
GGCCTCCTCCTGGGTCCCCACAGAGGCCCTGAGCATCCAGCTTCTTGGAAGAGAGGGGCCAGGAACCCCCATGGCAACCACTACCTCCTTGGTGGCTGAGCCAGAAATCTGGGGCTGCTCAATTCACAGAAATGGAAGAGGCTGAGGCAGCTGAGGTCTGAATTGGGGTGTGGGGGAGACAGGGTCACAGGCCACTTCTTGTTGGTGTGATGGCCTTGGGTTTGGCAAAGGTGGGGGCTGAGGTATAGAGAGGGGTTGGGAGGGTGGCGCTGGGAAGTGATGAAGCTGTGACTGGTCTGGGACTACAAGGGGCCCCAGTCTTCTGTTGGTGGGGCCCCAAAGTGGATTCAGTATGGGGAGACCAGGGTGTCTGCAGGAGGTGCAGAGCTGGATGGCAGGGACTTGGGATCTCATCATTCCAAACAAAGTCCTTTGCTTGGTGGCTCCACAGGAGAAGGACAGGAGGTCTGGGACCTTGGCAGCCCTGTCAGTGGGACCTGGTGGAAGTGGCCTGAGGTGGTTAGTGACTCATGTTGGTGAGATGTAGGGCCCAGTATGGTGAAAGCAGCTGGGACTTGAGTCTCCAAAGGGTCCTGGAGGGCCTCAACTCTTAGGGGGGACCCAACAGGTGGGTTTCCTCAGTGGAAAATGGGCCCACTGGTGGCCTCTGCTATAGACAGAGGTAAGGCCCAAGGCCCTGGTGTTGGAGTCCTCATTCCAGCTGAGAATTTGCATCCTGGGCTGGTGCTGTCCCTGCAGCAAGGGGTTAGCAGACAGTGATGGCTGGATATCTGGCTCTGTCTCATCCTAGAGGGAAGTAGAGGCTTCTGTTCAGCGTTCTCATCTGGGCACAAGGAAAGGACCATGCTATTTCTCAACTGGGGCTTAATCTCTTCCTGGTTCTGCCTCCTGCTGTCACTGCCCAGCTCTCAAAGAAGAGCAGTTCTTTGTCGAAACTTGGCCTCCCTTTCTCACTGCCTGAGGCCTCAGCACTGTTTCCCTGGTAGTGGGGTCTGGGTGCTCCCTCAATGTGGAGGCCTTGAAGAGCTGGATACCTCTGCTTGGATATGGAGGGGGCCTCTGTGCTCAGGAGAGTGATCTTGAGGTCCCTGGGCCCCACACAGCTCTATGGTGCCAACAATACCAAACCCTATGCCTCAGATAACTCTCCTGGAAATGGAGAAGATGGCTGGGTATTTGAATTAGGGCTTCCTCCTGGGAAAGTGACTCCAAGCCCAAAGGAACACCACTTGTGGGGGGGACTGGTGGGTCCCAGTCCACCGCATCTTGGCTGGTGTTTGCGGGTTCTGGGCGAGACCTGTGCTCACGGTGGGGGTGCTGGGCATGGGGTCGGCTCAGGCACACACAGGCAGCTGCTGTGGAGGAAAAGGTGGCAGGGTGGGTGCCTGCGAGCAGGGATTCGGCTTCCAGAAGCTCCTCAAGTTCAGATGTGGCCCAAATGAGGCACGCGGGGTTCTGGTGATGTTTGGCATTGCAGCTGTAGGATGGTGCTTGGGACCCTCCAGGCTGGTGACACATAACAAAGCGGATTTCTTGAGTGCAGAAGAAGCACCAAGGGCAACTTCCACTGTCTTGAGAACCAGAGAAGCTCAGGCCTTTGCTCCTCCCAGGGCTGGTTGCAGGTGGTTGGATCAGGGACAGGGTTCAGGAGGTTCCTCTAGTCTTGTATTTGAAATTCAAAGGAAGAAAGGATTATTTCTACCAGGTCACAAAAATTATAGACAGCCAGGTGCTTTAGGATGTAGGGAACACATACTGACCAAAAGGCATTCCCTTTCCACATGGTGAAAATGATAATGCACTGGAATACTCTTTAAGGGCAAAGATATAACAGTTTTATCAATAACTGTGATGAATGTTTTATTCTTCCAGTTCATTATTTATGTCACTTTTTGTGGTTTACCTCTTAAGGAAATGCTGAAAGCTGACCAGGATCTATGTTTCAGCACAGGAATGTGGATTTTATGTGGACTCTCCCATGACCTTAAGCTTTCATGTTGTATGGATGAAGGACAGAAATAGAGGTCAGTAACTTAAGTATCAAATTCAAGATGGACAAGAGATTCTGCCCAGAGTATGGGAGGCGGATGAATGGTGAGGACACTAGAAAGACCCCTTTCACCTAATGAGGGAGCATTAGGTGAAAATGCTTCAGAGAGGGGCCCCAGGTTGGGGGACAGGGCGCTGTCAGCCCACAGGTGCTGGTAATGAGACCTGAACACTGGCCAGGCTATGACAAAGTCCATTTTTCAGGTGTAGATTCACATTTTACTCACCAGTCACATGCCTGGATGGGAACACTGGGTTCTTCTCTTCTGGGGGTCCTCAGTCCTGTGTCTTCTCTGAGTGAGGCCCCTCAGCTAGTCTGTGGGGCAGAACCAACTCTTTGCTGAGGGGCTGGGATACTTAGATGGGCCATGTGGAGCCACATGGATTCCTGGACACAGGGACATCCCTGGGGAGAGGGGTGAAGGCCATTCCCTGGAGCCTGAAGGCTGAGGGGTTTCTGGCCCAAGAGGGCAAGGCCTATAGGGGCTGGTGTAGGCATGGAGGGTGGGGGATATCTCGGCTTTGGGGCTCACATCTAGCGTGATTCAGCCGGGCTTGTGTAGCCATGAGCAGATATGCCTGAGTGCATCTTACTGGAGTGATGGTGGAACCTCATGTGGAGAGAGATCTCATCCTGCACGTGCCCATCTATTGTCAGGTCTAACCCCAGGGGTTCTATCTCCCTACAAAAGACTTGCGTCCCTGATTCACACACTGCCTTCAGGGAGATGCCACCCAGGTGAACTGAGGTGGGTGGGGTCTGGGGATGTGGGTGGAACCGCCCCCCCCCGAGATTGTCTCTTCACTCAGTGGTTGCTCCTTGTCCCAGGACCTCAGCTTGAAACCCAGGCTCTCCAAACCCTTTTCTCCTACCTTCTGACCAGGACGATGCAGGAAGATTGCATTGTGTCAAGTCCATTTCATCTCTGTGTTATCATCCACATGGGTGTCCTCCTGTCTATTCCCATTTTCCACATCAGAGTCCAGGTGCCATGCATACCGTCCCCTGGAGGAGGGATAAAGCTGTGGTTGTGGAGAGCTTATCATGTGCTCCTACCCCTCATCCCATGACCATTATCCATTCTTCCACTGTGGAGACAGTGCAACTGAGAGCAACAAGAGCTGGGATTTGGAGTGGAATGTGACCTTAAGCCAACAATAATGACAATGTCAGTTTACATTTTTGAACATTTATTGACTCAACTATTCCACCTTTTTCCATTGCCTATCCACAACTCTATAAATAAAGTGCATCATGACCATCATTTTACAGATAAGGAAAAAATTATATCTAGAGTTTAACAATATACAGGAGGGGAAGAGTGTCATGCATATTTCACAGTCAGCCTGATGGGGTCACTTTTGCTGGAACTGACCGGGTTGGAGACCTCATACTGATAATCCCCGGCATCCTCCATCCTGATGGGGTCTGTGGTGAGAGTGCTGTTGTTCTGGGACAGCTTCAGCTTCTCTGTGAGCTGCAGACTCTGGTCATTGAAGAGCCACTGGATGTCATTTGTGATGCAGGTCAGGGCCACAGCGTCCTCATGTTCTGTGACTGTGGTGTTACTGGCTTGGATGGAGGGCTGTGCTATTGGCTCTCTGGAGAAACAGAGGAATTGACTAACTGAGAGTGGGCCCTACTCCTTCCTCAGAGATCTCAGCCACTCACAGGGCCATAGTGAGTTCTGTAAAGGTGACCCAGAAGGTGGTCCTGACCCTCAGCAGAAGGACAAATATCTTGGTTCAGGTGACCATCTGTAAGGAGAGGGCTGCACCTCCCCCTTTGACCCCCAGATCACCCCAGCTTGACCCCTGACCTGTCCCCCAGGACATCTCTGTAGTGTCAGCACCAGGGACCTCTTCTCATCCCACATGTTCTACAACCTCATCATCAGGTGAAAATTTTCTCTAATGAACTTTCTTTGATTTTTCCCTAGAACTTTCTTTGACTTCAAAAAAGATCAGGCCACATTCCCTATATACATTTCCATGTGTGTTGGGGAAGGCAGGCTTGCCAGCCCTGTCCATCTCTGGAGCAAAGAGAATGTTACATAAACTGGGAAGGCATTTCGTTCTTGTTAAATAATTTATTAGGGATTGAGGATGGCTCCATCCAGTCTTCACAACCTTAGGACCTGGAGAGCTTCTAATCTAAAGGATTTCTCACTCTGAAGAGGACTTTTACTTCCTGGCCTGTGAATTGAATATCATAGTGAAGGAAATACTTAGAGAGAAGTGGTTATGGTTTTAACAAAGACTGGCACTGTTAAGAATAGAAGGAAACTACTCAATATGACAAAGATCATAAATGAGAAGCCCACAGCTAACATCATACTCAATGGTGAAACACGGAAAACTTTCCTCTAAGATCCTGAAGAAGATAAAAATGCTGTTTTCACCACTTCTATTCAACATAATACAGGAGTTCTAGCCAGAACAATTAGGAAAGAAAAGAAATAAAAGGCATTCAAATTGGAAAGGGAGAAGAAAAGTGATCTCTTTTAGCAGAAGACATAATCTTACATGTAGAAAACCCTAAGGATTCCACTCACACACAAAAAAACTGTGAGAACTAATAAACAAATTCAGCAAAGTTATAGGAAACAAAATCAACACTCAAAATCAGTTATATTTATATACAGTAACAATGAACAATCCAAAAAAGAAATTAAGGAAACAATTCCATTTACAATAGCATCAAAAAGAATAAAATACTTAGGAACAAACTTAACCAAGGAGGTAAAAGATGTGTACACTGAAAACTACCAAAGCTCCTGAAAGAAATTAAAGAAGACACAAGTAAATGGAAAGACATCCTTGTTCGTGGATGAGAAGAATTAATATTGTTAAGATTTCAATATACCTCAAACTATCTACATATTTGATACAATCCCTATCAAAATCCCAGTGACTTTTTTGCAGAAATAGAAAACTCCAACCTAAAATTCACATGGAATCTTAAAGGACCCCAAATAATTAAAACAATCTTAAGAAAGGAGAACAAAATTGGAGGACTCACACTTCCTGATTTTAAAGCTTACCACAGAGCTAAAGTATCAAAATAGTGTGGCACTGGCATAAAGACAGACATATAGATCATAGAATACGACAGAGACCCAGAAATAAAGCCTCAATTATATGGTCAGATGATTTCAACAAGGGAGCCAAGACCATTCAGTGGAGAAAGGATAGTATTTTCAACTAACAGAATTAGAAAACTGGATATCCACATGCAGAAGAATGAATTGGGACCATTACCTTACACCATATATTAAAATTAACTCAAAATGGATCAAATCCTAAAGTAAGACATAAAACACTTAGAAGAAAACATAGGGGAAATGCTTCATGACATTGGATTTGGCAATGATTTCCTGAATATGACACTAAGAACACAGGCAAACACAATCCCTGACTTCAAACTATACTACAAAACTATAGTAATCAAAACAGCATGGTACTGGCACAAAAAGAGACACACAGATCAATGGAACAGAATTGAAAGCCCAGAAATAAAACCACATGTCTGTGGACTGTTAATCTTTGACAAGGATCCAAGAACATACAATGGAGAAAAGAAAGTCTCTTCAATAAATGGTGTTGGGAAAACTGGACAGCCACATGCAAAAGAATGAAAGTAGACCATAATCTTGCACCGTACACAAAAATTAACTCAAAATGGATTAAAGACTTGAAAGTAAGACCTGAAACTATAAAACTCCTAGAAGAAAATGTAGATAGTACACTATTTGACATTGATCTTAGCAGCATCTTTTCAAATAACATGTCTGACAGGACAAGGGAAACAAAAGAAAAAGTTAACAAATGGGACTACATCAGACTAAAAAGCTTCTGCAAAGCAACGGAAACCACGAACAAAAGGAAAAGACAAGCCACCAACTGGGAGAGAATATTTGTAAATCACCTATCTGACAAGGGGTTGATCTCTAAAATATATAAAGAACTCATTCAACTCAACAAGAATAAAACAAACAACCCAATCAAAAAAATGGGCAGAGGATATGAACAGATATTTTTCCAAAGAATATATACAGATGACCAACAGGCACATGAAAAGATGTTCAACATCACTAATTATTAGGGAAATACAAATCAAAACAGCAATGAGATATCACCTTACACTGGTCAGAATGGCTATAATTACCAAGACAAACAACAACAAGTGTTGGAGAGGATGTAGAGAAAAGGGAACCCTCATACACTGCTGGTGGGAATGCAAACTGGTGCAGCCACTATGGAAAACAGTATGGAGATTTCTCAAAAAATTAAAAATAGAAATACCATACAATCCAGCTATCCCACTACTGAGCATTTATCCAAAGAACTTGAAATCAATGATCCAAAGAGATCTGTGCACCCCTGTGTTCATTGCAGCATTATTCACAATAGCCAGACTTGGAAGCAACCCAAGTGCCCATCGACTGATAATTGGATAAAGAAGATGTGGTATATATCTACAATGAAATATTACTCAGCCATAAAAAGAGACAAAGTTGTCCCCTTTGCAACAAGATGGATGGACCTTGAGGGTATGATGTTAAGCGAAATAAGCCAGAGAGAGAAAGACAAATGCTGCATGATTTCACTCATACGTGGAATATAACAAATACTTGGATAAAGAGAACAGATTAGTGGTTACCAGAGGGGAAGGGGGGAGGGGAGTGAGTGAAGGGGGTAAAGGGACACTTATGTGCAGTGACGGACAATAATTAGACTACTTGGGATGACCACAATGAAGTCTACTCAGAAAATGATAAACAATAACGTACACCCGAATTTTCACAATGTTATAAACCATTATTGTCTCAATAAAGTTACTGGGAAAAAAACGCATAAAAGAATGCCTACTGAAAAAGAGTGAAGAGACAGGAGAGGGAAGAGTCAGAAATACTATCAAAAGTAAATGGAGGGAGACAGAGGATTCTGGTAAAATGGCAGAGTAGGAAACACCAGGAATCTGTCTCCCCACCTAGGTAACAATGGAGCTGGCAGAATCTGTCTGATGTAACTGTTTTGGAACTCTGGAGTTTATTGAAGGCTTGCAACCTCGGGGGAAGGCTTGGACAGTAAATTGTGGTTAATTTCATTCAATCTAATTTCTTAGCACAGTAGCAGCTACCCAGCCCCCTTGACCCTGGGCAGGCAGCCATGCACTTGTTCCTGGAGCAGCTCGCACACAGCTTGAGGGGGCCAAGGTGGACAAAAATCACCCAGTCTTCCAAATATCAGGATGTGTGCTCTGATTGCTGATTGCTGTTTCTGATCACAGGGGTGCAGACAGGGGGCAGCCATCATTGCTCCCCGTCGTTGTTGCAAGCCCCTCCCCCTCCAGTTGAAGTCCAAGGGATTTAATGAGCCGGTACCCTTTTCCTTCCCCACTTCACTTTTTTTTCTCCTTTTGAGAACGAGACATTAAAAACTAGGGCATTCAAAAGCAACTGCAAATATAGGGAAAATTACAAAGTGACCATGCATACCCAGGGAAAGGCTCAGACTCCAAAAAGACCTGAGAAGAACTTAAATTCACACTTCAGGCTGACTGACCCTTGGCACAGAGAGAGACTACAACTATCAATTAAAAAAACCAATAATGAAACAATTTTTAAAAATTGAATAAAAAAGGCAAAATGCAAAATAAAATTTTGATAGCGTTTGGGTTATATGAGTGTGTGTATTTGTCAAAACTTAGCAATTATACACCGAAGATTTGTATGTCATTGTTATATAAATTTTACCATAAAAATAAGAAACTATATCAAGTACTGAACTGTAATTAATGATGTGCATGCTGAACTGTACAGAGAGAAGCATAAAAAAAAAAGAACACAGGCAAAAAAAGAAAAAATAGATAAATTGGAGTTTGTTCAATCCAAAACTTCTGTTCATCAAAGGACGCAATTCACAGAGCGAAAGGTGACCTATGGAATAGAAAATAATCTCCAAATTATATATCAATAAGGGGTTAATATCCAGAATACACAAAGAACTCCCAAACTCAACAACAACAAAACCAAATAAGCTGATTGAAAAATGAGCAAAGCACTTGAATAGACATTCAAATCAACACTACAATGAGATACCCACTCATAACTGTTAGAGTGGCTGCTATCAAAAAAACAGAAAACAACAGTGCTGGAGAGGATGTGGAGAAACTGGAACCCTTGTGCATTATTGGTGAGAAGGTAAAATGGTGCAGCTACTGTGGAAAATGGTGTGGCGATTACTTAAAAAATTTTACATAGACATACCCTATGACCTATTACTACCAGGCTCTGACTGTTTATTGACCACATGAAGGTGGTGTTCTGAGTCTCAGGTTCACATTCATGCTACATGGCCCTCGTGCTCCACAGGACTGGAGTTGCTGCTTATGATGACGGGTGTGAGTAACTCCACTGTGCAGGTAACAGAGAATGTTGCCCTGTGTGGTACCTGATTCTTCCCAGGAATCTTCAATCAGAGTTGGCATCTCTCACCTCTCAGCCAACCTGAGTCCTTAAAAGAATAAGGCAGGTTTGTGTATCTCAACACAAATGCAAGAGGATCAGAGCATCGGAGAACGTAAGGCCACCTGCTCTATGTCTGGGAGAAAGCACAGACTTTCTCAATTGTCAATATGTGCTGGCTGCAGGTGTAGAGTGGGGTGTGAGAAGGCAAAGTCCTTCCTTTATACTCCAGTGGGAGTGACCCCAATACATCAGAAAACAAATGATTGTCTCTACTGTGTGTCCTACACTAAATGCTCATCCCCAGCATGAGACATAGTGCAGAGGGGGATGTAGGCACAGTCCAGGCCTGTCAATCTTGTGTGTGAAGTAGCATCCACCCCACCCAACACTCAGAGGTCCGAGAGGAATTATTCACTGTATACATGGAGCTGTCCAATTCCTACTTCGCTTTGAAAAATTTTTGTTATGACTTGTAGGGTATAGTAACCTGTCTCCTTCTGGGTGAACTTCTGGAACAGCAGGGATCCATTGAGGTATATTATCTCTCAACCACTATATGCAGGCCCAGGGATAATCTCTTGTGTGTCTATTACATATAATGCAATTTGATGTTTGGACTGTACTCTGTCTTCTTTGAACCAGCCATAGCCTATGAGATTCTCTGTCAGATTGTGGACAAGTAGAAGAACATACTTCCCTTTGGCAGCATTGGACAGCACTGATGCAATAGTGATGAGGATATCAAAAATGGACATTCTCATGTACTCCTGATGGGATTGCAGTTTAGTGCATACAACAATGTTGGCCTCATAATGTTTAACGTGCACACATGTTGACCAGCAGCCCAGTTCTAAGAGTCTCCCTGAGCTGGGAGCTCTGAGAAGGAAGGATACACCTCTCCTGTCTCTACTGAATCCACCGACCATACGTGCCGAATGAACTAGCTCCTGGATCATACTCCACGTGGGGCAACGATGTGTGTGAGGTAGTCACTGCAGAATTGACAGTCAATATGAAAAGTGGAAAACAGCCTCAAATCCAGCATCTGGTTCTTCCCTACTGGTCTGACATCATTGGGTTCAAGGGAGAGAAGGGAATGAAGCCTTGTCTACCTGAACACTCTGGCTCAGATAGGACACCCGGACATTGATCCCCCCTTCTACTTGCAGACACTCCAGCCCAGCCCCAGAGCCATGAATGTTATAACTAGATACCCCTAATGTAGACAGAATTTGGAATGAATGAAATCTTGTTGGGGGGTAGATAAGAGAAGATCTGGGATGAGAGAGACCAAAAATTTAAGAGTGGACATGATTCAGCATTAATGTTTTTGTAAACACCTACGAAATGCCTGAATAAAAAGAGGCCACATTGACTTTCCTTCTACACTTCCATCCTTGTCCACCAGAGGGCGGCAGAGCTACTCTACAGCCTGGAGCCTCCCCAGGGGGCTGACCCCCATCAGTAGTGCCCACAGCCAGCAGGGTCTGACCCTCACCAGCCTCACTCAGTCTACTGTTCTCCTCACTCTCCAAGCTCCCCACACTGGACTCTGTCAGCCCCTCCATCCAGCCAGACATTTGCCCATCTGAAGGCTGGTCCCTCTGTAGGCAGCTCCTCCCTCCACACCATTTGTCCTTCACGGGACAAATGTCCACTCATGCTTCAGGTCTTAGCCAAAAGGTCACTTTTTCAGGGGTGCTCTTGGTGATCCCCAGACCACCTGAGGCTCCACTATATGCTACAAATGCACCAGACACTTCCCCTTCTAGACTTTTCTCTTCATTAAAATCAACTCCTTAGTTTCATGATTTTCTTTGAGTGCCTGTCTCCCCGTCACAAGGTAAACTCCATGGCCAGGGCCCCACATGTGTCCTGTTCTCTGTGAGGTTCCCAGGGACCCTACCAGGGCCTGACACATCATGGATGCTCAGTAAATACTCATCAGATGGATGAGGGAAACCACACAATGGAAGCCTGTCACCCCTGTGTGATAGCTGGGGGTCAGAGCATGCTTCATGTAGACACAGGGGCACTGGCATCAGCATGCGAGGAGGCCAGCAAGTGCTGGTGGCTGTCCCAGGGATGGGCCTTAACCCCTTGTAGAGTCAGGAGGGAGGACAGGGGCCTCCTAACAGTGAAGGGTTTCGGATCCCCATTCATTCCCAGAAATCCACACCCCCCCCATCTCTACCTTGTGAGAGACTTTTCTCCCCAGAGGGCTTGGACAAGCAGCCTGTGTCCTTCCTCTTCTCACAGAGACCTGACCTTGCACAAAATCTTGATTCTCAACCCCAAGTGGACTTAACACCAGGAGATGATCGGGGGCAGCACCCCATCCCTAGAGTCCTTGGTCTGTGGCAACAGCTGGCTATGATCCCTTGAAGATGTCTCACCAGGCCAAGGCATTCCAGTGAATGAGGGAAACTTCCCATGAAGGACGGGACAGGAGAACCAGGATCTGTGTTTGCTTCCATTTCAGAAGGGCTGAGGTTCCCATGGGGCCTCTCTCCACATAACAGAGGAACCCGAAGGATCCCCTGGCTGAGTCTCCACGTGGAGCTGCTCCAGCTCCTGGGTCCTGTGGGGAGGCCTAGAGCAGATGACAGATGGGACACAGATGACTTGGATGCAACGCCCCAGTTCTGTGATGGGGGAAACACAGGCTATCCTGGGGAAGAGCCCCCCAGACCAGTCTCCTCTCCCCAAAGCCTCAAGAGACCCCTTACCGGGCCCTTCCTTTGCAACCTGAGGGACAGAGACTTCTTCCTGAAGCAGCAGATCCACATGGGGGGACAGTTCTCCTGAAACTGGATCAGGAGTCCACTGGACATCATCTTTCCTCTCCCTGGGCTCACCCTTCACTGGGATGGAGTCGGACAGCCTGGGGACCCACAGTAACTAGGATCTGTATTGACCAGGCTCTGCAGCCTGGAGGTCAGAGCCCACCTCTGTCCAGGTGTCAGGGCCAGCTCGCACACTCTGGAGCCTGGTCAGCATCCATGGGGCAGCCTCTGACGCTGGCGCAGGCTTTGGCCAAGGAGGTGGAGAAGGAGCCTGATTTCCGTCCCTCCCTTTAACAGACTCCTCTGGGTCCTACCTGCCTGGAAAGTCCACTCAATCCTTCTAGGGACCTTGGAGCACCCTGCTCTGTCAGGGGTCCCTGTGCAGCTCCCCTCTCCCTGCCTGGCACCACCCATGGGGAAGGCCGGGTGACCACAAGAAAGTCAGCCAGCAGAGGACAGAGGCCCCAGGACAGTCCGGGAGCACATGGACAGGCTCTGAGCCACAGCTCAGCCAACACACATGGAGAGGGAGGGTCTCCCTGAAACCTTCCTCAAGGACCAGGGAGCCCACAGCCACCTGACCTCCCACCACCACAATCCTCTCACCTGGGACATGCGAGAAACCTCCCTCTTCACACCCAGGAACTGCAGCTCCTTCTGAGACAACACTTTTGGGTGTCTGTCCCTGGAAGCAGAGGCCAAGCCAGTGCCACCAGAGAAGGAGGGCAGGTCACATAGCTTGCCCCCTTCTCACCCCCAGAGTATCTCTGTGACCTTCCTGCTGGGAGTAAATCCAACCTTCCCAGAGCATTTGAGGACACTGGGAAGACCCTGGTGCCCAGATTGGTTTCTCTGTCAAAAGAGAAATAATCCCCCAGGTTTGGGGACTCCTGAGTCTCTGTGTGGTCCTGACAGACCCTCAGGCCAGGACACAGCAGAGGTCAATGCTGGGGTGGGTGGGTCATCTGTTCGGGGGCCAGAGGTCCCTGTTAACCTTGCTATTGAAAGTGTGCCCCACAGGCCAGTGTGATCAGCATCACCTGAGAGCTTGTTAGATGCAGACTCTTGGGTCCATCCTGCATCTCTTGGGTCAGAATCTGCATTTTACAAGGATCTGCAGACCGTCTCTGTGCACAGGAGTTGGGGAGAGGCTGCCCCATCCCTCACATGATGGGGGCAGGGCATCCTTGTCACCAGCGCAGCTGTTAAAGAGTATTTATAGGTGTCACCTGAGCATTCACAATCTTTATAAAGTTCCCCAGGTGATTCTGATATATAGCGAGGGTGACATCCCTGTGACAAGAGTTCTTGGTGTAGCCCCTGAGTGCCTATTCTGAAGGGAAAAAACAGAAGGAGATGAGAGAAGGGGAGGCTGACTGTGCCCCCGACCCAGAGTTATGGGGACTACCCAGAACAAGACGCCCCAGGCTTCTGCTTGTCTAAACAAGGGCATGAGTGTGTGTGTGTGTGTGTGTGTTTGTGTGTGAAGTAGGAGTTGGACGAAGGCAGAGAGCACAGCAGTTCCCAGGGAACAGAAATATAGGTAGAAGGGAAAGAAAAAGAAGGGGGAAAGAGAGGCAGAATGAGGAGGTGGAGAGGGAGTCCTGGGCAGAGACCATGCCCCCAGGCCACATGAACTGGCCAGGCACCCCTGCCCCAGGAGTAGGCCCAGCGAAGAGGAGAAGGACATCAGAGCTGAAGCATCCGGACAGTAGTGCTTGTGAGCATTTCTGGAGCAGAAGCTCTTCTCATAGAGGGAGGGACAGAGCAGGCAGTAGACACTGTGGAACACCCCTCAGCTCCTGCCCACAGAGGGCGTGTCCCCTGGCAAGGGCTCCTGCTGGCATATGAGAGGGGACAGTTCCCTGGGGGTGGGCAGGAGATGGAAGAACAGAAACTGCTGGGGTCTCCTGGGGAGGACATGGCTCTGAGAGGGGACAGAGGATTTCTGTTTGTCCCTGAGGGGAAAGGACACAGGAGCAGGTTAGGATGGGGAGACGGGACTCTGCAAGAGGAAATTCTCATGATCTGGAAGTGGTGAAGCGCAGAAATATCTCAGTTGCTATACGTTTCCAAGGTAGGCATCACTGACCAATAATTTTTGAAAACTGATGATAATAATAATTTATTTGAGGATGACACCAGAAAAAAACTTAACTAGGGACACTAAACATTGCCCTTATCCGTCACCCTTAGAAATTGGAAAAAAAAAAAAAACCCAGCAGGACATGGAGGGCCCTGGGAACGCTTATTCATTCATGCACAGGTGTTTGCAGCCTGTTCCAGGCACTGGGGTCACAACAAGATCAGACAAGTCTCTGCCCTCAGGAGCTCACATTTTATGGGGAAGTAGACAAGTATCATGCAGGGAACAGAGCAGGGAAAGGTCGGAAAGTAAAGGCCAAGTGTCTTTAGAGCAGGTGGTCAGGGAAGGCATCTCGCCAGGATGCCCCTGAGAGTGAGCAGGGTTCTGAGGGCAGTGAGGGAGTGACCGGGCAGACACCTGGAGAAGAGTATTGAGAACAGAAGAAATAACAAGTTCAAGGGGCTGAAGTAATGGTGATCATGCTGCTCACCTTGACCATTAGGAGACACTCACACACACCCCTACACACAAACTCCAAGTCTAAGAGATGAAGAGACCTGCTCAGGACCCAGGGCCTCATCTTTCCATCCCAATACATAGGTCCAAACACTGATTGATCTCTCTCTCTTCCCTCCTAGTCTCACTCTTAACCTTCTGGAACCCGCCCACCACTGCCCAACTCACTATTGAATCGGTGCCGACCAATGCTGCTGCAGGGAAGGATGCTCTCCTTGTTCACCATCTCACAGAGAATCTGCAGCCTGTGGCTAGTACAAAGTGGAAAGAGCCCAAACATCAAATTGTATCATATGTAATAGACACTCAAGTAAAAACCCTAGGGCCTGTATACAGCGGTCAAGGGACAATATACCCCAGTGGATCCCTGCTGTTCCAGAATGTCACCCAGGAGGACGCTGGATACTATACCCTACGAGTCATAGAGAGAAATTTTCAGAGTGAGAAAGCAGCTGGACAGCTCTGCCTGCACTGTGAGTGATTTCTCTCTGACCTCCGGGTGTTGGGTGGGGTGAATTCGACTTCACACACAGGATTGACAGGCCTGGACTGTTCCTACATCCCCCTCTGCATTACATCCCATGTTGGGATTTGAGCACTTAGTGCAGGACACACACAGTGGACACAAACATCAAAAGATGGAATTCCCTTCCCAGAATCCGCACCCTGCAGACATTCTCTGTAGAGAGAAGGACCAGACTAATGGGAGTAACTCAGCAGAGGGAGATCAGTCTCAGTCCAGCCCCCTGGGCCCCTCCCCAGGACCATGGCCTTGAGAAAGACCCTGCTGGTCAGTCGGCGACTGTCATGTGGAGCCCTCTGGGATGCTCACAGAAAAGCTCATCCCGGGAAGTCCCTGCCCAGACCCCTGTCCCATTTCTCTGTCCACACACCATCCCTCATTGTTCCTCTTAACCATCCACACATTCATCTTTTCACTAAGTGCTTTTGGCCAGACCTCTGTGGTAGACCAGATTTCAAGGGGCCCTGAGATTCCCTGCATAGCTCCCTCTGCTGGTCCCTCTAGGAATCTTGGTTCTACAGGTGGTGTGCCTGAGCACAGGTAACTCCTGCAGAACCTGTGATAACCACCCAAGGCCAACCAGTGAGTGTTGGTGTTCTAGGAGGGGTCATCACATCATGTGCCAGCTCAGGGAAGACTGAGGGGAGCAGGTGGCTGATGAGTTTGGTCTTAAGGTAGGAGGACAGGTAGGTTTGGGCTGATAGGGAAGGGGAAGGAGGGCATCTCAAGCAAAACACAAAGGCTGGAATCTGCCCGCATGACCAAGAACAGGAAGGAGTTCGTCCTGGCTGCAGCTTTGAACTTGGGATTGAACTTAGGGGCTGGATTGATAAGCAGAAGTGTGTGTTTGTCCCCATTGTAGATATGAGGAGAGCTGGGGTATGGGGTGGTGCCCGGGTGGTGGGGTTTTCTAGTATCTGCTTTGCCCAGTACCTCACCATGTAGAGGGTCAGCATAGATCTGGGGGAAGGGGCTGGTGTTCTGAGGTAGCCCGTGGTGCCCACTGACCCTGGGGAGGGAGAAGAGGGATGAGGACACCCTGCACACCTAAACCTTAGATGTGCAGAGCTGCAGGTGTCTCTCCTTGTGACTCTCTTCAGACATGTGCCTTGAGCAAGGGTGTCATTGCCATGGTGGTTGTCGTTGTTCTGAGGTTTGAATGAATGAGACCCTGGTGTCCAAGAATCCAGAGCACAAGGCCCTGGTGAGTGGAGTGTCAGATGGTGCTGAGCAGGTTCACATGGTCAGAGGGTGAAGGACTCATGGATCTTCGAGCTTCATCTGCTCTCTTTTTTATTCTTAACAACTGAGCATGACTAACAAGGAAGAGGTGGAGAAGGCTGTAGGGAGTGTGGTCTGGCCTCCATCTCCATAGCTCGGGAGCAGTGAGGACTGACCCTACACTCAGTATGACCAAGTCCAGGCTGCCCGTGGGCAGTTTGTAGTGAAAATGATGAACAGGTTCTTGAGAGGTGTGGTAGACAGAACAAGGGTCCCTCAAAGATGTCCACATCCTCATCTCCAGAATCTGTGAATATGTTGCATGATAAAGGGAATTTACAGATTAAATTAAGGATCATGTTATTGGGAGATTATGGTGGTTTAAACAGGTGGGAACAATATAATCACAAGAGTCCACAGATAGGTCCACAAAACCTCTAAGTCATGGAGTAAGTAATTAGCTAAATGGCAGAAGTTCTTTGTCATCAGTGATTACTTGAAATGTAAATGGATTAAACTCTGAAATTAAAGTCAGACATTGGTAGAAAGATGAAAGACATGATCCTTCTATAGAAAGACACAAAGAGATTGAAAATAAAAGGATAGGGGGCCGGCCCAGTGGTGTAGTAGTTAAGTTCACGCACTCTGCTTCGATGGCCCAGGGTTCACAGGTTCAGATCCCAGGGCATGGACCTACACACTGCTCATCAAGCTATGCTGTGGTGGCATCCCACATACAAAATAGAGGAAGATTGGCAACAGATGTTAGCTCAGGGCCAATCTTCCTCAGCAAAAACAAACAAACAAATAAAATAAAATAAAAGAATAGAAAGAATATTCCATGTAAATAGTAACCAAATGAGAATTGGGATGGTTATATTAGTGTCAGACAAAATAATCTTTAAATCAAAAAAAGTTATGGGAGGCAAGGAAGGAACTTATATGTTGTGAAAAGTTTCAATCCACCAAAAACGTATAACAATTATGAGCATATATGCACCTAACGACACAGTGCCAAAATAGATGTAGCAAAAAGTGACAGAATTAAAGGGAGAAATAGTTCTACAATAATAGTTGGAGACTTTAATGCCACACTTTCAATAACAGATAGAACAGCCATATAGAAGATCAATAGGGAAATAGAGGACTTGAACACCATAAATAGAGGACAACACTACAAACCAGTGAGACCTAACAGATCTATACAGAATATTCCATCCTGAGAGTTTATCTTGTGCAGGACATGGTGCTCAGCGCTCCCACCTCTCTCCACACACAACTACTGCCATCTTCTAAGGGACATTGTGTCACCTCCACTGTGGTGATGATGTAGCTGAGACTGACAAGTGGTGGGATCTAGAGCTGAATGTGACCTTAAGCCAACTATACTGACAATGTCAGTTCACATTTTTGAGAACTGACTGACTCAATACAAGGCTTCTATGGACTTTTCACCTTCATTTAATTAACTATTCTCAAAACTCCGTAGAGTAAGGGCATAATAACCATAATTTAATACATAAGAAAAATTTGATATAGAATTTAATAAGTCATGGGAGGGGATGTGGAGTCACTGACAGTTCACATCCAGTGGGACGTGGTCACTTTTGCTGAAACTGACACACTTGGAGACCTCACACTGATAATCCCCAGCATCCTCTCTCCTAATGGAGTCTGTGGTGAAGGTGCTCTGTTCCCGAGATGGCTCCAACCTTTCCCTGAGCCACAGATTCTGATCACTGAGGAACCACTGGATAGAGATCCCAGTGTCATTTGTGAGGCAGGTCAGGACCACAGCGTCCTTATATTCTGTGACTCTGGTATTGCTGGCTTGGATGAAGAACTGTGCCACTGAGTCTGGAAAAACAGAGGAGTTGGCCTGGGGCCATGCTCCTTCCTCAGAGATCTCATCCAGGTCAAGGTCCACCATGAGTTCTGTAAAGGTCACCCAGAGTATGACCTTGACCCCTGCACAAAGTCGTGTATCTTTGTTCAATTGACTGTAAAGAGCACTGCCCATCCCCTCTGATCTCCAGATCACCCCAGGATGACCCCTGACTTGTCCCCCTGGACATCTCTGTGGTGTCAGCACCAGAAACCTCTTCCCAGTCCACGTGTCCAGCAACCTTATCATCAGGTAGAATTTTTTCTCCCATAGATTTTTATGTGACCCTTTCCTAGAACTTTCTGTGACTTTATAAAGGATCAGGCCCTGCTCCTTATATATGCTTCCACGTATTTTGGGGAAAATAAGCTTGCAAGCCCTGTTCACCTCTGGGGCTAGGATTGCTTTACATAAGTAGGGAAGGCATTTACTTTTTTATTTTTTTGGTGAGGAAGATTGTCCCTGAGCTAACATCTGTGCCAATCTTCCTCTCTTTTGTATAGGGGACACCACCACAGCATGGGTTGATGAGTGATGTGTAGGTCTGCCCCTGGGATCCAAACCCACAAACCCCGGGCCACTAAAGCAGAGGCCACCAACTTAACCACTATGCTACTGGGCCAGCCCCAGAAGGCATTTACTTTTGTTAAATAATTTATTAGGGAATGAAGATGGCCTGGTTAGTCTTCATGACCTTAGGACCTGGAGAAGATCCAATCTAAAGGATTTCTCAATCTGAATAGGACTTTTATTCCTGGCCTGTGGATTGAATATCATGATTAAGGAAATCTCAAGAGAAAAGTGGTTGTGGTTTTAACGAATGGATATGTACATTTAGTCCTCTTATAAATGATGATATACTTTTGGGCACTGTCCTTTGGCACACAGGCTGGTAAATAACTACTTCCAGGCTCTTTTGAGAAAACCAAAGAGATCTTCACCCCAGGCTCAGTCCCGATGCCCTAGGGACTACTTACCAGAGACTGTGATTTTTTGACTGTGGTCCTACCCTGGCCAGTGACAGAATATGCCAGTGGAGCAAACAGAATAAAGCCATGTATGATGTAATCAGAGGGAAGGGGGCTGAGTGTTTGAGCATAATAACACATGGTGGACCAGGAGCAAGCCTGATAGTCAGGTGAGGACATGCATACCTCGGAGGTATTGTAGGTTCCATTCCAGATCACTGCAATAAAGCAAATATCACAGTAAAGTGAGTCACACAAATTTCTTGGTTTCTCAGCACATATAAAATTTATGTTTACACTAGGCTGTAGTCTATTAAGTGTGCAATAGCATTATGTCTAAAAAAAACAGTGCACATACCTTAATTAAAAATACTTTATTGCTAAAAATTACTAAGCATCATCTGAGCCTTCAGCAAGTCATAGTCTTTTTGCTGATGGAGGCTCTTGCCTCAATGCTGATGGCTGCTGACTGATCATGGTGGTGGCTGCTGAAGGTTGGGGTGGCCGTGGCGATTTCTTAAAATAAGACAATAATGAAGTTTGCCACATCACTTGACTCTTCCTTTCCTGAATGATTTCTCTGTAGCATGTGATGCTGTTTGATAGCATTTTACCCACAGTACAACTTCTTTCAAAATTGGAGTGTATCCTCCCAAACCATGCTGCTGCTTTATCAGCTAAGTTTATGTAATATGCTAAATCATTTGCTGTCATTTCAACAACCTTCACAGCATCTTCACCAGGAGTAGATTCCATCTCAAAAAGCCACTTTCTTTGCTTATTCATAAAAAGAAACACCTCATCTGTTAAAGTTTTATCATGAGATTGCAGCAATTCAGTCACCTCTTCAGCCTCCACTTCTAAATCTAGTTCTCTTGCTTTTTCCACCACATCTACAGTTACTTCTTCCACTGAATTCTTGAACCCCTCAAAGTCATCCATGAGGGTTGGAATCAACTTCTTCCAAACTCCTATTGATGTTGACATTTTGACCTCTTCCTATGAATCACGAATGTTCTTAATGGCATCTAGAATGGTGAATACTTTCCAGAAGGTTTTGAATTTACTTTGCCCAGATCTATGGAGGAATCACTATCTAAGGCAGTTGTAGCCTCACAAAATGTATTTCTTAAATAATAAGACTCCTTGATCCATGGGCTGCAGAATGGATGTTATGTTAGGAAATATGAAACCAACATTAGTTTTGTTATACAACTCCATCAGTGCTCTAGAGTGACCAGGTAAACTGTCAATGAGCAGTCATATTTTGAAAGGAATCTTTCTTTTCTGACCAGAAGTTCTCAACAGTGGGCTTAAAATATTCAGTAAACCATGTTGTAAACAGATGTGCTGTCATCCAGGCTTTGTTGTTCCATTTATAGTGCAAAGGCAGAGTAGACTTAGCATAATTCTTAAGGGCCCTATGATTTTTGCAATGGTAAATTAGTGTTGACTTCAACTTAAAGTTGAAGTCACCAGCTGCATTAGGCCCTAACAAGAGAGTCAGCCTGTGCTTTGAAGCTTTGAAGGCAGGCATTGACATCTACTCTCTAGCTATGAAAGTCCTAGATGGCATCTCCTTCTAATATAAGGCTGTTTCATCTACATTGAAAATCTGTTGTTTAGTGGAGCCCCCTTCATTAGATATCTTAGCTAGACCTTCTGGATAACTTGCTGCAGCTTCTACATCACCACTTGCAGCTTCATCTTGTACTTTTATGTTATGAAGAGGGCTTCTTTACTTAAACCTCATGAACCAGCCTCTGCTAGCTTCAAACTTTTCTTCTGCAGCTTCCTCACCTCTTTCAGCCTTCTTAGAATTCAAAAGAGTTAGGACCTTGCTCTAGATTCGGGTTTGGCTTACGAGAATATTGTGGCTGGTTTGATCTATCCAGACACTAAAACTTTCTCCATATCAGCAATAAGGCTGTTTTTTTTCCTTATCATTTGTGTGTTCACTGGAGTAGCACTTTTAATTTCCTTCAAGAATTTTTCCTTTGTATTCACAACTTGGCTAACTGTTTGGTGCAAGAAGTCTAGCTTTTGGCCTATCTTGGCTTCTGACACGCCTTCCTTACTAAGCTTAATAATTTCTAACTTGATTTAAAGTGAGAGACGTGTGACTCTTTTTTTCATTTGAACACTTTGAGGCCGCTGTAAGGTTATTAATTGGCCTAACTTCAATATTGTTGTGTCTCAGGAGATAGGCAGCCCCAAGGAGAGGAAGAGAGACAGGGGAACAGCTGGGTGGTGGAGCAGTTAGAATACACACAACATTTATGGATTAAGTTCACCGTCTAATATGGGCACGGTTAATGGTGCCCCAAAACAATTGCAACAGTTAACATCAAAGATCAATGATCATAGAACACCATAACAAATACAATAATAATAAAAAAGTTTGAAATATTGCGAGAATAGCCAAAACGTGACACAGACACACAAGGTGAGCAAATGCTATTGAGAAAATGGCACTGATAGACTTTCTCGACACAGGGTTGCCACAAATCTTCAAGTTTTAAAAACCACAATATCTGTGAAGTGCAGTAAAGTGAAGCACAATAAATCGAGGTATGCCTGTACTCATACGTTGATGTGGGGCAGTTCTGCCCCGATGACAGTCACTGACATGAGCCAGGGATCCCATAAATGTCAGAACATGAGTCCAAGGAATGATCTAGAAAAGAGTGAGGGGGGCAGGCAGGAGCTGTCTGGGTTTGGCAGCAGAACCATGTGCTCTGCCCTTTAATGTCACTTCTCTCTCTGCTGAGGGCAGTGAGGACCATGTTGATCTTTCCTGAAATAGATATGGATGTTTGCAAATGCAGAAGTTGACCAGAGGAAAGTGCACACCATGAACTTGCTGAATATTGGCTCTACTGGACCCTTTGTATTTGGGGATATGCGACACATCTGTGGAGAAATTAAATTTCTTCTGTAAATGAAAATTATTATTAATGGCCTAAAGATGTAAGATCAATTCCTGGAAGAACAATTGTGTCCTTGAGAACACTGTCAGGCCACAGGCTTGCTCTGAAGAACAACAAGAATCACATTATGATCAAAGGAAGATGCTAAAGTAGGTTTGAAATCAGTGACTCCCTGAGCAAAGAGAGACATGTGAGTCCTGTGAAGAGGACAGAATTGGTCAGAGGTTACGTCTGAGGTGTTTCTTTATATAAAGGGAGGAATTATACCAAGTTAGTTGAAATGATATGTTATGTCAATAAATTTAGGAAAGAGGGTCCCTGTCACCAATTTCTGTGGTTAGTCAGGCAAATGGGGAGAAGCCCCCCACACAGGTAGGTGGCATGCTTTTTTCTTTTCTTTGATCTCAGGAAACACAACTAGAATTTGATCAAATATGTCCAAATTGGGCAGTGTCTAAGTGGAAGGACGGTGGCTGGTAGATCTCACCACCTGAAAGCATCCCACCCTGTGGTAAAGGCATCATCATGAGGACCCGTGTGTGAAACAGGCAGTAAACCAGTGGACGGTGCAGGGTCTGGCCAGCCCCACCTTGGGAAGGTCTCAGGAGCCACTGGAGGAATGGGAGCCTCGCCAGGATGAGGATGTGAGTCAGGAGTCAACGGGGTGAAAGGAGCCCGTGAGCTTTTGGGGACTGCAGACCGGTCCTTCTGCCTTTGACTCCCTGGTTGAGTCACGTAGAGAGTAATCAAGGGGTCATATATCCCTGTCACGTGGCGTGTTCCACTTGTTGACATCATGGAGAGAAAGAGCCCTGGATGGCAGCACAGCAGAAGCTCCTTCTGGTGACCTGGGGAACCAGCTCATGACGGAACGTCAAGGGAATGCCGCTCTCACTGATTTCTGTGTCCTTTACTATTGCCTGGGAGGGTGGGCCTGGCTACAGGTGTCAGGGGAGAATCTGGGGAAGGCTTGAGAAGGGAGGAAGCTGTGCAGAGCAGGGGCAGTCCTAGCTGGAATGAAGGGGGAAGAAGATGAGGGCCATGGAAGGGGCAGTGAAAGCCAGAAACATCCAAGGTCATGAGCAGTGGGGGTTACAAGTGACTTCAAAGGTCCAAGAGATCAGAAGTCCATGGCTGCCCCAGGGGCAGGACTAGAACAGCCTTGAAATTCCTGCCATGGCTGAGCAGCTCCATAGTCACCATGAGACTGTCCTCTCAGAGTGGCCTTAGGGGTTGGTGGTCAGAGGGATGAAACATGGATCTCAGCCATGAAGAGACAGGCAACAGGTGTGTCCAGAACCTTCTAGGGCTCTGCATCCAGATTCCAGCCTCTGAAAAGATTGTGAATCATTTATTATTCATTCACTATTTACTCCTTCCCTCCTTCATCAAATGCAACTGGAATTTTGTTACATTGGGCCCTGTGCTGGCTGCAGGTGTAGAGTGGGGACAGAGATGGCAAAATCCTTTCCTTTATACTCCAGTGGGAGTGACACCAACACATCAGGAAACCAATAAATGATATCAAATCCAGAACAGGGAGGTGTGGGTCAGTCACCTGAGGGGGCAGCCTGGACATTCCCTGCACTGACTCTGTTGATGCAGGTAATTTAGTTCTGGAGTAAACACGGATGATTCTCCACTTGCTCTCACTCCTCAGACCGAAATCTCTGCCTCTGAGCTGGGGATGCCTAGCAAGAAAGGATCTGTCTCGACAGCTGGTCTTGGGGTCCATAGGTGCTAATAAGGCCCCTGGGTGGAGGAGAGGATGGAGCTGTGGCTGCAGACAGAACTTCCAGAACTCTGCTCTATTGCTCATTGTCTGTGTGACTGATTCAGTGATTGTATCTGCCTGTGTCTCAGTTTCCCCTCAATGAATTAGGATAAATATTTGGCTGCCAGATTGTCAGTGAATTAACCTTAAAATATTCATAGTAGCTGACCTAAATCTTGGTAGAGAGGAGCTGTCTGAATAAATGGCATCTGTTATTGTTTGATTCCAAGAGAGAATGCCCCTGGGCCTGATCCCTGGTGGATGAGGAGCTGCCAGCAGCATCTTCTCTCCTCTGTTCCTCCCCTGGGGACACTGACCTTCCTCTGGAGTCTCCTAAGTCCCCCAGGGCAGTCGGCCAATGGCCTGGAAACCTTGTACACCTGTGCTCTCCATGCCGAGTCTCAGGTGAAGGATAAGGCTCTGCCCCTACCCAGATGTGGCTCTTGGGGCTAAGCCCTCACTGGTGATCAGCTCAGGAGCCTCGGGACTCAGGCAGCCAGGAAATCCCTGCTCCCAGTCAGCTCTGCCCAGGAGGCCAAAACCCAACCCTGGCACAGGCTCCCCGGGGTCACTAGAGTCAGTAGCCCTGGGACAGGGGTCTGGGCAGGGGCTTCCGGGCTGAGCTTTTCTGTGAGCATCCCAGAGGGCTCCACATGACAGTCGCCGACTGACCAGCAGGGTCTTTCTCAAGGCCATGGTCCTGGGGAGGGGCCCAGGGGGCTGGACTGAGACTGATCTCCCTCTGCTGAGTTACTCCCATTAGTCTGGTCTTTTTCTCTGCAGAGAATGTCTGCAGGGTGCGGATTCTGGGAAGGGAATTCCATCTTTTGATGTTTGTGTCCACTGTGTGTGTCCTGCACTAAGTGCTCAAATCCCAACATGGGATGTAATGCAGAGGGGTAAGTAGGAACAGTCCAGGCCTGTCAGTCCTGTGTGTGAAGTAGAATTCACCCCACCCAACACCCGGAGGTCAGAGAGAAATCACTCACAGTGCAGGCAGAGCTGTCCAGCTGCTTTCTCACTCCGAAAATTTCTCTCTATGCCTCGTAGGGTATAGTATCCAGCGTCCTCCTGGGTGACATTCTGGAACAGCAGGGATCCACTGGGGTATATTGTCCCTTGACCGCTGTATACAGGCCCTAGGGTTTTTACTTGAGTGTCTATTACATATGATACAATTTGATGTTTGGGCTCTTTCCACTTTGTACTAGCCACAGGCTGCAAGATTCTCTGTGAGATGGTGAACAAGGAGAGCATCCTTCCCTGCAGCAGCATTGGTCGGCCCTGATTCAATAGTGAGTTGGGCAGTGGTGGGCGGGTTCCAGAAGGTTAAGAGTGAGACTAGGAGGGAAGAGAGAGAGATCAATCAATATTTGGACCTATGTATTGGGATGGAAAGATGAGGTCCTGGGTCCTGAACAGGTCTCTTCATCTCTTAGACTTGGAGTGTGTGTGATTAAAAATGGGTTAATCATCCAACTTAAGAAGTTGTAGAAAAACAAAGGGGAGAAGAAAAGAGACAATAAACTTACAAGTAGAATATGATAAACTAGAAGATAAATATAGAATCAAGAAGATCCACCCACACAAAAATTACTTTCTTGAAAAAGTTTGTAAATTTTTAGCACCTTTAGAAAAACTGGTCAGTGAAAACAATGGAGGAAGCACAAATAACCCCTGTTTGCAGTGGGAAAGAGTGGACATAACTACAGCTGCAGCAGGTGTGAAAACCCTTAAAAATCTTCATGGCAATAAAGTTGATAATTTAGATAAAATTGAGAACGTTCCTAGGAAATTAAAAATAACAAAAACTAACTCAGGAAGAAATAGGAAACCTGACCTGTACTATAACCTTTAAAGGAAATTTAGTTAATAGTTAAAATATTTTCATACAAACACACACACTTATATACACATATACTCATGCACACACACATATCTGCTCACAAGTGTGAACACTCACAAAAGCCATAGATGGCTTTAAAATGAATATGAATATTTCTATGGAGGAAAAAATATGAATTTAGACCCTAACTCACACCATACAATAATCTTTTAAAAATTGATAACATTCATTTAAATTAGAATTTCTGTCCTTCAAGAGACACCCAATTCTCTCTCTCTCATACATATACAAGTTCTACATATGTGTGTTTGTGTATCTATATGACAAGCCATGTCCAAAGTGCATAACAAAATTTTACAAGAGCCATAAGAAAAAGACTGACAATCCAATTTTTGAAAATGGCTAAAACTTTAAGACACTAAACAGTAGAACATGTGTAAATGGCCAATAAGCACATGTAAAGCTGAATTTGCTTTATTGTTTATTTGAGAAATGCAAATAAAAACCATTATGAAGTATCATTTGAACCACACAAGAATGGCTAGCATTAAAAGGACTGACAACGCCAGTAGTTGGAACATCTGACCACATAAACATTGCTGGTGGTAATATAACTTTGTTCAACTATCTGGCAGGAGAATCTAAAATTTATATAAATTTTAGATGTTCCAGCAAATACAATGGTATCTACCCCAAGGGAATGAGTTAGACACACCAAAATACATGCATAAGAATGTTCATATCCGTATTATTCAGAAGAGCCAAAATGGACAATCCAAATGTCCAACAGCGCAATGCATAAATATTCTGGAGTATTCAAACAAAGGAATATTACACAACATGGAAGAGGAATGGATTACTGCTGCACTCAACAACATAGATAAATCCACATGCACAGACTTGAATGTAGTCAAATGCAGAAGAGAAAATAAAGAATGATTGTACTTACACAAAGCTCCCAAAGAGGCAAAACTATTCCCTGGTGCTACAGGTCAGAATGGAGGTGATGTCGGGGGTCCTAACGGCTGGGAGGGGCATGAGAGTGTTTCCTGGTAGTGGCAAAGTTCTCTACCTTGGTCTGGGCGCTGGTTTCATAGGCGCACACGTATGCAGAAATTCATTGCAATTTTCATCTTAGTTTACAAAGGAGGATAAAATGTCTTCAGGTTAAACAAAAAAGCAATATCCACAAAGCAATGAAAGATCAGCTCATTCCACCCTTACACAGCCTTTCCAGAGAACAGGAAAAGTAAAGAATACTCATTAACTTATTTTACGTGGCAGTATGAGTCTCGTGTCAGAACCAGACCAGGAAAGAATGAGGAAGTAAAAGTGCAGGCTCTTCTCATGAACAGAGATGAAAAATCCCCCAACAAATGCTACCAAAAGGAATCAGGAATTACCAAGTTGAGTTTGGTCCCCAGGAATGCAAGGTGGGTTTAACAGTCAAAAATCAACCATTACCATTTGCCACATTAACAGATTAACTAGAAAATAACTTAATGACACGAAGAGAAGTAAGATGGCCCTGATGAAATTCCCTGTCCACCCAGACTTGGACACTACAGAAACCAATGACAGACTCTGAGCAGAGGGGAGCTCCTCAGCCAGATGACGGTATCTAGGAACCTGCAGCAAGCACCGTGCTCACTGGAGAATCCCTGGCAGCATCACTCTCGTCTGAGTGAGGCAAGGCCATCTGTGTTCACCCCCTGGACTCCAAGCCCCTGGACCTCAGCCCTCCTACAGAGGCTCTCCCTTGGCCACACGCATGGGGACAGCTCAAGGGCAGGGGCAGAGCCACAGTTGGGGCTGTGAGCAAAGGCCCTGCTTGGGGTCAGAGCGTCCTGAATAGACCTGAGTCTGAGGGAGGGCAGCTCCCCTGAACGGGAGAACCAGGCTCACCGCTCTGACCTCAGACCACAGATGGGAGGAGTGCTGCTCTGGGCCTTTTCTAGGGGTGACTGAGTGACCTCAGGCCTGTGACACAGCAGGTTTCCTGAATGCACCAGAGATAAAGGGGCCACCAGGAGACACTCTTCTTGTGGCAGATAGGGGGAAAACAAGGAAAACATGCTAGGTCTCCTGTTACACGGACCGGAACTGACCCAGATCTCCACCTGCAGTCCATCAGCCTGAGCGAGTCATACAGCTAAGCCGGAGATAATGGGGGAGAGGGGGTGGACATGCTCCTCTTGTAGTGGGAGGAACTGCAAGGTCACAAACAAAGTGTGTGGATGTGTAATTCTACTATGGGGAGGGCAGGGACAGTTCAGAGGAGTGATCCAATCCTTTAGGGCCATGGACTCACAGTCATTTCCCCCAGTGTCCACATGTGGGTAGGGAGTGGCATTTGGGCCCTGAGTATCCAGCCTTCACTGCCCACTGTGCCTGGAACCATCCTTCTCCCTAATGACTTGGGACCAGGTTGGTTCCAGGTCACCAGTCCATGCTGCCACATCCTCCAATGGGAGGTTCGTCCCTGGGGTCCCTGATATTTGTTCCAGGAGCTTCACTCAGAGCAAATCTAAAGAGTGTTTGAGGGCTGGGGGTTGTGGCAGTAAAAACACTTGCACTGGTCTCAGGTGATGGAAAAGGTCCCCAGGAGCTCAAGGAGGAGCGTGAGTGCCCTCTAGTGGTGGTTCCTGCTGGAAGAAGAGCAAAAAGGGGCCAGGAGAGCTAAGAGATTAGGGCTGTTCTTGGACAAAGGGTACATTCAGGTTAACAAGGACTAGAACTGAAGATGCAAGATGAGGGGGGACTGGAGTGGGGAGGAATGTCAGGAGAGATGGGAAAAAGCAGGGTGAGGGGACTCCTCCTGGGAAAGCTGGGGGAAGGGCACACAGCAGGGCTCTCACTCTCACCACTGACATTGGGGCTGGTATTTCTTGTTAGGGGCTGTCTTGTGGACTGTAGGACGACTAGCACACAGGCCTCTACCCACTAGATGCCAGTAGAACTCTACCCCCTAGTGTAAAGAACATTTTCTCCAGACATTGCTATATATTCTAGAGAAAGGGGAGAGGAGGGGCTACAATCACCTGTGGCTGAGAACCACTGATCTACGCTAACCAAATGAATATCAACTAACCAAATGAAATCCTCTACCTCTTGGTATGTGAATAAGGGAAGAAACAGACATCTTTGTAATGTATGAAAAAATTACTTTTAATCAATCAAAAGTTGATTTATCAGTGGAAGGCATATTTAAGGGTGATTAACTTATGGCTGCCTGTAGCTTACCAGCTGGAAGACTATGGTTTTTCAAAGGGTGTAACCACAAGTCAGAATGACACCACTGGGTTATACTGCAAGGTCAGATGACAGAAATACTATAGATGTTGAGATGAAAAAATACACGACAACAAATCTATAGGCAACATCATTAGACAGTCTACTCTGATGTTCCTACCATCTTAAGAGGCATCTTAGCAATGGATGCAAAGTCATATCTAGCACTAGGAAAAAATATCTTATTAAGAAGAAAATTATATCATAGGAATTTCTCTATATTTCACAATCATATACCTTGGCATCATTCCTTAAGTATGAATATACATCCAAAGAATGGACTTCATCGGAGACTGACCAGTGTCGGGGTCTCACTCCCAGCACCTGTGGGCTGACAGAGTTCTGCTCCCCAACCTGGGGCCCCTCTCTGAAGCACAGGAGCCTTTGACACTCCCTGATTAGGGGTGGAGGGTCTTTCTAGTGTCCTCACCATTCACCCTGGGCAAATCTCTTCTCCATCTTGGATTTGATACTTAAATTACCGACCTCTATTTCTGTCTTTCATCCATACAATATTGTGACAGGCCCAGGAGGTGCCTTCTGCTCTTGATTTTGAGTGAAAAGTTCTCAAAAACACTTGCTTTCACCCACCTAGAACAGACCTCCACTTGAGTGCCATCATCATTACCCAGAAGGATTTGGACACTTTTTTTGGTAGTCTGATGCTTTCCAACTCTTAGTGAAAAATGTGACTCTCTCCACACGGATCATCAGTAGAAATAGACAAAGACAAATCACATTAATGTTCACAGAAGATCTACAGGCAGGCATGAAAGCCTAAAGTCATAGGAAAATGCAATATAAAACCCACATTCCTGTGCTAAAACATGGATCCTGGTCGGCTTTCACCATTTCCTTAAGAGATAAATTGCAAAAAGCAACATTAATAACTAAGTAGAAGAATAAAACATTGATCACAGTTACTGATAAAACTAGGTTATTTCTTTGTCCTTAAAGAGCATGCCAGTGCATTATCCTCATTCTTACCATGTCAAAAGGGAATGCCTTTTGGTCAGTATGTGTTCCCCGCCATCCTGAAGCAGCTGGCTGTCTATAATTTCATGACCTGGTAGAAAGTATTATCCTTTCTCCCTTTACATCTCAAATACAAGACTAGAGGCAGCTCCTGGGCCCTCTCCCAGATCCAACCACCTGCGACCAGCTGTGGATGAGCAGTGGCCTGAGCCTCCCTGGTTCTCAAGACAGTGGAGGTTGCTCTCTGTGGTCAGGAAGTTTGCTTTGTCACCAGCCCACAGGGTGCCGGTCTGGAGGTCCTGAGCACCATCCTACAGCCATGATGCCAAATGTCACCAGAACCCTGTGCATCTCACTTGGGCCATATCCAAATTTGGGGAGCTTCTGGAAGCCAAATCCCTGCTGGAAGGCACCCACCCTGCTGCCCAGTCCTCTAGGGCAGCTGCCTGTGTGCACCCAAGCCTGTGCCCAGAGCACCCACTGTGAGCATGGGTCCCACCCAGAACCTGCAACCAGCCACAAAGATGTGGCTGGACTGGGACTCCCAGTGCCCACATGTGGTGGTCATCTGGGTTTGGAGGTACTTTCCCACGAGCGGTCCCTGATTCCAATACCTGGCCATTCTCTCCGAAGCTGGGAGAGTTACCTGAGGCTTAGGGTTTGGTCTTTTAGGCACTGTAGAGCAGTGTGGGGCACAGGGACCTCAAGATTGCTCTTCTGAGCACGGGGGCGGGGGGGGGCCCTACATATCCCCGGACAAGTACCCAGCTCTGCAAGGCCTCCACTGTTGGAGGAGAGCCCAGACCCCAGTACCTGGGAGACTGTGCTGAGGTCTCAGGCAATGAGAAAGAGAGACTGAGGTTTGACAAAGAACTGCTCTTCTTTGAGAGCCAGGCAGTGAGAGCGGGAGGCAGAACAGGGTCAGATTAAGCCCCTGATGAGAAATAGGATGGTCCTTCCCTTGTGCCTAGGCAGGAATTCTGAACGAAAGCCTCCACTTCTGTCTGGGAGGATGAGACAGAGCCTGATATCCAGCTGTCCCTGTCTGCACACCCCCTGCTGCAGGGAGAGCACCAGCCCAGGACCCAAGTCCTCAGCTGGGTGAAGACTCCAACACCAGGGCCTTGGGCCTTACCTCTTCTTTAGCAGCATCTACCAGTGGGGCCCATTTTCCACTGGGACACCCACCTATTAGGTCCTTCCCTAAGAGTTGAGGCCCTCCAAGCCCCTTTGGAGACTCAAGTCCCAACTGCTTTCACCCTGCTGGGCCCTGCATCTCACCGACACGGGTCATTGACCACCACAGGCCACTTCCACCAGCTCCCACTGATAGGGCTGCCAAGCTCCTAGCCCCCCTGTCCTTCTCCTGTGGAGCCACCAAGCAAAGGACTTTGTTTGGAATGATGAGATCCCAAGTCCCCACCATGCTGCTCTGCACCTCCTGCAGACACCCTGGTCTCCCCATATTGAATCCACTTTGGGGCCCCACCAACAGAAGATTGGGGGCCCCTTGTAGTCCTAGGCCAGTCACAGCTGCAGCACCTTCCAGCACTACCCTCCCCACTGCCTTAATACCTCAACCCCCATCTTTGCCAACCACAAGGGCATCACACTCACAAGAAGTGGCCTGTGTCCCTGTCACCCCCACCCCAATTCAGACCTCAGCTGCCTCAGCCTCTTCCATTTCTGTGAATTGAGCAGCCCCAGATTTCTGGGTCAGCCATCAAGGAGGTAGTGGTTGCCATGGGGGCTCCTGGCCCCTCTCTTCCAAGAAGCTGGATGCTCAGGGCCTCTTTGGAGACCCAGGAGGAGGCCAGGCAGGATCCCTTTGGACATGAACTATCCTGCTCTCCACATTGGAGAGACATTGCTCCTATCAAAACCCTTGTCTCCCTCCTGCCCACCCACTCCTTCCTGCCTTCTCCCCAGGGAGCAGACTTGCCATAAAGGCAGACTTTGTTCCCCGCCTCCCCCATCTGCCCAGTTTGTAGATAAGGATTTGTTTTCACATACAATATTAAGAGGCTGCTTTATTATCATGGAGATTGCCATATTCCTTCTTGTTAAAACTCATACAGGAAGATGTTTGTCTGCAGAAGGGTTTTCAACTTTGGAACTACTCACATTTTGGACCAGAGCATTCTTGGCTGTAGGGGATGGTCCCGTGCATTGCAGGAATTTTAGCAATGTCCCTGGCTTGTATCCAGTAGGTACCAATAGTTCACCCAGAGTTCTGACAACCAAAAAAATACCTCCAGACATTGCCAAATATCTCTGGGAGGAAAACTCAATACAGTTGAGAACCACCAAAATAGACCTAAATATTTTTTAAAGCCTAAATCCAAAAGAAGATAATGATGAATGAAAAAATGAGAGATAGACCTTATATGTGGCACAATGCCATTTAAATAAATACAAAATTATATTTTCAGCATAACAGAGAAGAGCAGAAACCAGGTAAGATCCTTTGGACACTTTGTGTGTTCTGTTCTTTGCATCTAAATCATCTTAAATACTGTTCACTCATGAATCTCATGGTTTTCCCTGGTTATAGAGTCAGAAAATATAGGTGTAAACAAAGCTAGGTCACTTCTCTCACGGAGCTCGCTTTCTAAAAGGTGTGGAGACAGAAGATAAACAAGTAAATAAATATATACTATGTCAGTTGAGGATATGGACCATAAAGAAAGCAAAATCATTTCTTCTGAGGAGCTGACATTGGCATTTGGGTGGGAAATTTCTTGTTATGTGGCATAGTCCTGAGCCTCTAACCACATTTATTATGTCTCACCCCCACACTCTTAGTTCTGGAAGGCCTATCAAGTCACTGATAGAGCCAAAATACTACCCCCGCTCCTGACACACACACACATTTCCAAATGCTCTCTGAGTGGGGGGCAGTGCCATCCCCAGCTGAGAAAAACTTCTAAATCTTTAACATTTACTTCCAGGCTTTTTTGCCTTTTCCTTAGGGAGTAGGGGGCTTCTAGGGAAAGTGAACAGGTCTGTGACCCACCAGGGATCACCTGGAAAGGATCTGAATAAAGAGGACACTTTCCCTCATTTGCTCTTTTTCTGCTCATTGGAATTTTCTCTTAGCAGAAATTCACCTGAAACTCCAGGTCTATTCTTTCCTTGGGGCACACAGGGAAAATATTATGTCTAAATTATCCCAACCCCCATCCCTATTTCCTGGCAAAGAGGAGATGTGGTGGTGGAATGTGGTGGGGACAATATTAACAGGAAACAATGAAAGTCACAAGAGTCCCTGCCCAGCCAGGAGAGTGCTGGGCTGTCCTCACACTGCCCTAAGGACCAGAAGAGCATGGACAGCTCCCAGCCTCTTTCCGTTTGTGAATGCGAGTAGGGACAGGAAAACAGAAAATGGGGTCAGCTGATGTCCACACAAATACTAGCAAGGAAGGAGTAACCATAGGTCATGGACTCAACGTGGATATAACTTCTTGGCCCCCTCCCCCAGTGTCCTGAGCCCTCCTGCCCTCTTCAGCCCAGGCTCTGGGGAAAAGACACCCATAAAACCCATCAACTCTTCCAAAAAGCCACTGTCCATTTCCTCTCCCCCTCCCCCTCCCCCATGAGCTCCCTCTCACCTGCTCCTTGTCACCCCATTTCCACATACACTGCCCCTCATAACTCTTGGTCCAGCAAGATTTGCTCCTGCCTCCCTGCATCCCACATGGTCCCCACCTGGGATGACCCTCTCCCCTTTCTCCATGAACCTGCTTCTTCCTCTTCTTTACAGCCAACCTCAGTGGGCATGTTGCCACAAGGTCATCCCAACCTCCACCAGTGGACACAATGGGCCCCTCTGAACTCCCTCCTCTGACTCTTCTCCTTTGTGCTGTGACAACATATTCAGGAGTAGTTACCTATGCTCATGTCAGGTGCCCATGGATCCCCGAGTTCCCAAGAGACAGGAAGGATGAGCCGAGTTGTGGTTCTCAACGACCCCATTGCTCCTTCACAAGGGCCTGAAACAGGAAAATGGCTATAAGTGTTCAGAGAATGAATAAAGGAAAGAAAGATGGAAAACTAGGTGACACCTGCTTCTGCTCCCACATAGTTACTACGGGAGTGCTGTGGACATGAAGAAATGGACATTTACATACACTGCCAGTGGAGGATTGGTGACAGTTTTATAGAAGGTAATGTGTATGTTCCTCTCCTGAATTTTTCATTTGTCTTGAGAAAAAATTTACATACCAAAATTTATCATTTTAACCATTTTGAAGTGTGAGGCCATGGGAATATGGCTCATCTGGTCCCATCAGAGTTCCACTGTGCTGCAGGACAGACCCAGGGTGGCTAGAGTCCTGCAGATCCTGTTAAGATGCAGGTTCTGACCCAGGAGGTGTGGGGTGGACCCAAGAGTCTGCATCTAACAAGCTCTCAGGTGATGCTGATCACACTGGCCTGTGGGGCACACTTTCAGTAGCAAGGCTGATGGGGACCCCTGTCCCCTGAGAGGATAACCCACCCACCCCAGCATTAGCCTCTGCTGTGTCGTGGCCTTGGGGTCTGTCAGCACCATACAGGGACCCAGGAGTCCCCAACCCAGTGGATTATTTCCTCTTATGACACAGAAACCCAGCTGGGCACGAGGGTCTTCCCAGTGTCCTCAAATGCTCTGGGAAGGTTGGATTTACTCCCAGCAGGAAGGACACAGAGATGACTCTGGGGGTGAGAAAGGGGCAAGCTGAGTGATGACTGGTGAGGAGACCCACACTCCATCACCGGTTTCACCAGCCTGGCCTCTGATTTCAGACATAGACACTCAGTATAGCATGTCTCAGGAGCTGCAGTTCCTGGATGTGAAGGTGGAGGTTTCCTGTGTGTACTGGATGAGGGGATGGTGGTGGTGGGAGATCAGGTGGCTGCGGGCTCCTTGGTCCTAATGGGAAGGTTTCAGGGAGACCCACTCCCCCATGCGTGTTGACTGAGCTGTGGCTCAGAGCCTGTCCATGTGCTCCCACACCATCCTAGGGGCCTCTGTCCTCTGGCTGGCTGACTTTCCTGTGGTCATTCTGCCTTCCCCATGGGTGGTGACAGGCAGGGAGTGGGGAGCTGCACAAGGACCCCGACAGAGCAGAGTGCTCCAAGCCCTCTAGAAGGAATGGGTGGGACATTCCAGGCAGGTAGGAAAGACACACAGGGTCTTTTTGAGCAAGGGATAGAAATCAGGCTCCTTCTCCACCTCCTTAGCCAAAGTAAGGTTCATGAGTTCATTTCCGGAGTTTTCTGTGTGTCGTAATGTCGCCCCCGGAGGGCATGATGAGACCTGCAGCCAATGTCTGGGGTTGCACCAGGCAAGCTGACCAGGCTCTAGAGGGTGTGAGCTGGCCCTGAGCCCTGGACAGAGGTGAGTTCTGATCTCCAGTCTGAGGGTCCTCTAAGTGCAGGTCCTGGTCACTGTGGGTCCTCAGGCTGCCTGACTCCATTCCAGTGCAGGGTGAGCCCAGGGAGAGGACAAGCAATGTCCAGAGGACTCCTGATGGTGTCCTGTGCTGCCTGGTGGATGTGCTGCCTCAGGAGGAGCTCTATGTCCTGGAGGTTTCAAAGGAAGGGCCTGGTGAGGGGTCTCTTGAGGATTTCAGGGGAGGGTGGGGTGCTGGTCCCCAGAAAGGCCTGTGTTTGTCTCATTACAGCACTGGGAGATTGCATCTGAGTCATCTGTGTCCCTGTCTGTCATCTGCTCTAGGCTTCCCCACGGGGCCCAGACCTGGAGCAGCTCCATGTGGAGACTCAGACAGGGGATCCTGTAGGTTCCTCTGTTAGGAGAAGGGAGGCCCTTGGGATCCTCAGTCCTTCGGAGATGGAAGCAAATGCAGATCCTGGTTCTCCTGTCCCATCCTGCACGGGAAGTTTCCCTTGTTCACTGGGATGCTTTGGGCAGGTGAGATATCTTCAGGGGACCATAGCCAGCTGTCCCCACAGACTCGGGAACCTTGGGGTGAGAAGTCACCCCTTGATTTCTCTGAGGTCAGGGAGGGGCTCCCTTCTTCCCTGGTCGTAACTTAATCTGGGTGGAGAATCCAGATTTTGTGTCAAGTCAGGTCTCTGTGAGAAGAGGAAGGACACAGGCTGCCGGCCCAAGCCCTCTGGGGAGAGAAGTCACTCACACAGTAGAGATGGGGAAGAGGGGTGATTTCCTGGGATGACTGAGGATCCAACCCTCACTGTTAGGAGGTCCCTGTCCTCCCTCCTGACTCAACAGTGGCTACAGACCCGTCCCTGGGACAGCCGTGGGCACTTGCTGGCCTCCTCCCATGCTGATGCCAGTGTCTCTGTGTCTACATGGAATGTGCTCTGGCCCCCAGCTGTCACACAGAGGTGACAGGCTTCTGTTTTGTGGTTTCTTTCATCCATTTAACAAATGTTTATTAAGCATCTGTTACTGGGTGCAGACAGGGATGGCTGGATATCCAGCCTGGCTGAGGTCTCATCCTCACAGACATTGTCACTAGAATGGAGGCTTCTGTTCAGAGTCCCTGCCTGGGCAATGAAGGGACCCGATGTCCCCATTTCTCATCAGGGATTAATTGTGGTGGCCTCCTCCCTGGATCTCGCCAGCTCTCACTGCCAGCTCCTTTTCACACCTCCATCTCCCATCCTGGCACCGCCTGAGGCCTCAGCACCACCTCCCTGGAACTAGGGTCTGGATGTTCTCAGGGTCTGAGCTGATAAAACCTTCTGTTTCACATAACATTCCTGGCATCGTAGAGAAAGGCCAGGTGATGGTATCGGGGCTGCTTTGTGGGAAAGCATGTCCAAGCCTTGGTGTTTTCATACATCCATGGAGGCAAAATGCAAGATGGTATGAGAAGAACTGTATAAGTACAGAGTGACCCAGAGGGTCACTGGAACAAAACTGTTGACTAGAGTCACAGGGCACAGCCTGTCAGGGGTGCTGGCATCTTCTAAGAGCACCTACTGTGTGCCAGGTATTGTGCTGGGTGCTTGACCCAAACAGGTGTGGGCAGTCCTTCCAACATCCTTATGAGGCAGGTAGTCTTATTGTACTCATTTCACAGAGGAGCAAAGCAGGGCTCACAGACACCATTACTTGCCCATGTCACCCAGCAACCAGCGAGTACCTGGTACTGTAAAGAGTTAGACTGATGTGTGTTCCCCCAGGGGCTGCACTAGTCACCTTATCCTACAAGGAAAACCTCAGCGCTCAATTGTCCATGTGCCTAAAATTCAAATCCCTTTTATTTGTTTTTCTGTGTATTTATTTGCATCCATTTAAATATCCTGAAATTAAAAACTTAATTTAAAATAAAACACATCTAGGGCTGGCCCAGTGGTGTCATGGTTAAGTTTGCATACTCCACTTCAGCAGCCCGGGGTTTGCGAGTTCGGATCCTGGGCAGGGACCTAGACACTGCTCATCAAGCCATGCTGTGGCAGCGTCTCATATACAAAATAGAGGAAGACTGGCACAGATGTTAGCTCAGGGCCAATCTTCCTCACCAAAAATAAATAAATAAATAAGTGCATAAATAAAATAAAACACATCCAACGGAATAACTTTCAATTGTTGGTTGTGCTTTAACATCCTTAAAATGTTAAAAAATGGTGGGGAAAAAATGGAACCCAGAATAAAAGTGATTTTTTGCTGCCTGAGCGTACTTCCACCCATCCCAGGCTAGGAATCTCCTCCAATTCCTGAGGTCTGTCCAGTCTGCTGGTCTCCCCACCCCAGGCTCCTAGGCCAGCCCCTGGAGGCAGGTATTACCTCCATGTGCCTCTGTTAAAAGTCTGGAAAGAATCTAGGAGGGCTGGACTCCCACCTCAGGGCCCAAGGGATTCGGGTGGCATTCTTGGGACTGAGAATCATGACATATGGCAGGCCTTCTTAGTCATTTCCCAGGGTGCCTTTCTGGGAGAGGCTGTTGGGAAAGCTAAATCCTATAATTTCTGGGACTCTGAAATGACGTGGGAGACCAGAAGTCCTGGAGTTTCCAGATGTGGACTGTGGTGGCAAATCAAGGCTTTGTGATAGGGACCAGGGATAGATATAGGGCAGAACCCAGAGGGTGATCTCTGCTTCCCTGGGTGCCCCTTTCCTCCCCCAGGACTTCTGGTGTGTCAGGCTGCCTTCCCTGGTCACCCTGGATGGGTGTGTGAGGGGAGGGCTTCACTCACCTGCCATGGGCACTGAGTTCGTGTGGGACTCGTGTCTGCTCAGCTCCAGGAAGGAGTTGAGCCATGAGGAGGCGCCCAGTCGCAGGTCTCGGAAGAGCAGGGCTGTGTCCTGCCACACAAGCCCCATCATGCCTAGTGCCTTCTGGTCCGAGTCGGAGTGGTCCTCTGTCTCCCCACCTGTGGAGTGTGTGTGGGGGGCTAAGTTGGTCTCTCCCCTTCTGGGCCCCTTTTCAACACCCAGAACTTCAGGCATCTGTGCCCCCAGGGACTCAAGAATATCTGATCGCTTCAGTAGGAACAGGAAGCCTCAGATTCCTCTCCTCAGCCTCTCCTCCCTCAGACCCAGGAGACTGGGCTGTAGTCCCTGTCCTTGCAGGACCCAGGCATCCGAGCACCCCCAGGTCCCCAGCTCTGTGGGTGTGGGCCTTACCAGCATAGACGCTGACACACTTGGAGAGCACGCTGAGGGGCAGCAGGGGGTCCATGAAGTGAAGACGAGAGGGAGACGCTGTAGACTGCAGCATTGTGGCGGGGTAGGCTGCCATGATGTCATCTGGCACCTGAACCCCATAGACTGCTGCCCGAAGGGACCCAGAGGTTCCTGCCTGCACTGTCCCCCATGAGGCATATCCGCTCACCTGTTGAGCCTGGTTTGGAGGGGCCCTTGGTCATGCCTGGCAGGGAAGAGCTCGAGCTCTGGGCCAGGAGCCCTGCGCTCTCAGAGGTGGGGCTTGGGGGCCCCAACCCCAAGGTCTAGCCAACTGCAATTTTACAGACTGGCAAACTGAGGCAGGGATTGGGACCCATTTGGAGGACAGTGGTCAGAGGATCAGGCTGACTTAGGACATAGGGAGGCCCAGAGATCAAGAAGCTCTGGGGAAGCTTGGGAGGCTGGAGGTCAGAAGCAAGGAGGATGGGTGGTGGGAAAGGAGAGACCAAGGGTCCATTTCAGGAGGGAGGGGCATCCGAGGCTAGGAGATGCAAGGCCAGGGTTCAGGCTGACAGCACAGAAGGGCCACAGGCCCTGTGCCCTGGGGCGTGGCCTCACCATACTCTGTGGGAAGAGATGTGAGAAGATGTGGGAAGTGGGAGATCAGAGGAGCTGGAAGAATGGGCTGGAGCTGGGCCAGCGCAGGACAGCAGAGGGTAAGAAACTGGAAGAGGAAAGTAAAGGTCAGAGGAGATGGAGAGGTGGAGGGGATGGAGTGTCAGTGTTGGAATAGGGGAGAAGGAGGCAGGAGGAATTGGTTGAGATGGAAGATCGGGTAAGCAGTGAGGGGAAGCACTGAGGTAAAGATGGAGGAGTGGGGTCGGGGGTGGGGGGCAAACAGGTAGCAGAGGTTTGGGCTGTAGGAGATGGAAGGGGAGGCTGGGACGCAAGACTGAGGCTTGAGCCACTAGATGGCTCACTCCCCCTGCAGTACAGGGATGGGGCTTAAGCAGGCTGAGGCAGGAACAGGGAGCGGGTGTCAGTGAGGGACTGGGGCTCACCTAGGAGGCTCAGTGCTGGATAGCCCAGAAGTAGGTGTAGAAGCACACCTCCAGTGTCGGAGGAAGGGGGCCTCGGGGGCCAGGGAGTAGTCGATGGAGAGAATGGGGGCCCCCAGCTCCTGGGCCCGGCTTTTGAAGAAGGGCTTGTGGGATTAGGAGGTCTGGGCCACGAAGACGCCGCCGTGGATGTGCGCCACCAGGGACCGCGAACGGGGCGCCTGCTCGGGGCGTGGCCACAGTTCCAGGCTCTGCGGACCCTTGGACTTCACCAGGCTACTGAGCTCCTCCCTGTCCTGGGGGGTGAGGGAAGAGGTGGCGGGTGAGGCTGGGACGGCCTGCCTGGGCCTCACCCCACATAATGGATGTGCTCAGAGACAGGGCAGGGGTCGGGTGTGAGCACCGAGTGGAGGGAGGGCGTGTGGGGGTGGGTCCTGGGTAGGGGGCTGCCCGTGCTCCTTGGCTCAGTACCTGTTCCTGGCTAAGGCGGGCCCCGTTTCCCTGGGGAACTCCAACTCTCTGCGGTCCCGGCGCGGGGGCCAATTCCGCCGCCTGGGCACGCCCGGAGGGCCAACCCTTGCTACACTCCACCGCCGGCCCGCATACCACCAAATCCTGGGCTTGCTTCTCTCTGGGTCCCGCCCCCTGAGCAATGTGGCCTCACTCCACTGCCGGGCCCCGCCCCCAACCGCTAGGGTCTAAGGCCCGGCCACGCCCCCTCACACGCATTAAAGGGCCCGCGACCACCAAAAATGCAGCCCTGGAGGCAGTGAAAAGCGTCCTTTGGGCAGGACTAGCCGGGAGTCTAGAGGAGGTCACCCCAGCAGGGAAGCCTAGATGTTCTCACGTGTTGGCGCTCAGCCACGCCTTCCTACTCACCTTCCCACGAAGAGATTCCCTACAACATGACCTGGCCTGCCAGAGGGACGGGGAGAAGGGGGCAACTCGGAGGGGGAGGGGCGGGTCAGGGCGCCAGCACAGGAGGAGTGGCTCTGCCTAAGAGCCCTTGGAAGAGGAAGCCCCTCCTCATCCCCGCCTTTTGTCTCCTAGTTCTCCTATTGCTTTCTCCAGGTTCTTTTCTGTGCCCTCTTCCTCCTACTGAGAATGGAAAAATGGTCAGCGCCTGGGCACTAGCCGCGAACAGCGGGTCGGCAGCAGGGGAGGAGTTGCGGTAGAGGGAGGGGCACGTGCCTGGGAAAAGGCGGGAAACAAAAGAGGCTCGAGGCTCGCGCATGTGCACATAGTCGACCGCCTTTAGGGCACCTGAGGAGAGGCGGCCTCATGTGTTGCGGCCCTGTGGTGAGGGCGTTCCTTGAGACTAGGTTCTGGAGGCCTAGAGAAACAACACATCGTCAGCGCCGGAAAAAGCAGACGTGGGACCCTGCCTTTCCATCAGGACCCTCCCCCCTGCCCTCCCAAAGCAGGCTGCCGGCCCTAAAAGACAGCTGTTCCCGTCTTCTGCTCAGCCCTGAGAGAGACCTCCAGCCCTTCCGGGAGGGACAGGCCTCGGCCGAGACCAGCATTGCGGGCCTGTGGACTCACCGGCCCTACAGCGCCCTCAGCTTCTGGATTGGGCTGCACTGTTTTCCCCTCAGGCCACTTCAACAAGGGACCCCTCGTTCCACGGATGAAACGCGCTCCTGCCGTCTGCATGGCGGTGCTTCTGAGTCTAGAGAAGGAGGGCCAGGGCCTGCAGGAGCTGGAGCCTGCACCTCGGGGACCATTGCCTGCTTCGGAAGAGGGGAGGGACTGCTAGCGTCCCGCGGAGCCTTGGGCCTGTCACCCTCCCCTACTGCTCCCCCAACTCTCCATCCAGCCTCGACTTGCCTGGGACTTTGGCGGACACCACAGCCCCTCTCCCAGGCTGTCCTTCCTGAGAACACCCCCAAGGCCATCAGGCCTGGCTGGCCTGGGACTCCCCTGGGAGGGGAGCAGGCTGACCTGGGAGCAAGTGTCTTCCTGGGAGCTCAGGATCCCTCATGTCCGGATGGAACCCCCGAGGGTAAGGGTCCTGGTGTCGCTGGTGCCTGTGGCAGTGTCTGCCACAGGGCTGTGCTGGGTGGTTTGTCAACGGGTGGATGAATGCTGGCAGGAGGGAAGCTTCCCTGGTTTCCCTGTCGCCTAGCCCAGAGCCCTGTCCCACTTCTGTGTGTTTTCCCCCAGATCCTCTGTGGGGGCAGGCTGGTGCAGGGGAAGAAGTTCCACCCTGGATTG
The DNA here is from genome assembly GCA_031878705.1 of Tapirus indicus. Taxonomy (NCBI): domain Eukaryota; kingdom Metazoa; phylum Chordata; class Mammalia; order Perissodactyla; family Tapiridae; genus Tapirus; species Tapirus indicus. The sequence goes on along the minus strand of CM062926.1, from coordinate 17,202,951 downwards.
GATCCTGGCTTGGCCGCTCCCTAACTGTCCAGCCTCAGGCACGAGCCTTCTCTTCTCTAGGCCTCAGTTTCCTCATCCATCAAATGGGCCGGGGATCTTTGTCTGGCAGGACTGTGGAGGGATCGCCCGAGCTAATTGACATACTGGAGGTCCTTAGTACCCCTGACTGAAAGAATGACTGTCCTGGGATCCTCCTGGTCCCCCAGGCTCAGACTCACCCGTGTCCCGGTAGTGTCTCTGATTCTGGCTGGGGCTTTTCTTCCCATGTGCTGATGTCTCACCATATCCTGACATCACTCCATAACCAGACTTCCCCTTGAAGGGCAGCTTCATTCCCTGTGCCACTGTCCCACCCCTCATGGCGGGCGAATCGGTCCCTAACAGAGACCCCAAATCTCATTCTGAGTCTGGATCTGTGACCCACTCAAAACATGTCTTCCACTCTGAGGCCAATCGCTGTGAGGACAGTTGGTCCAGTTCTGATAGAAATCCCCACTCGGTCAAGGATCCCTGCTGGGATTTGGCTCCCTGGGCTGGAGCTGTTTGCTGGGCTGTAGGGTCTGACTGTCCTGGTCTCTCTTGGGACATAGATTCAGTCTGGGCAGGTGGTCCATTTTGGGGTTGAAGTCTAGGCTGGGCCAGAGGTGTTGATCCAGCTTCTTGTTGAGCTAGAGGTGGGTCTACTGGGCCACGTGCTGGCTGGGCTACATGTCCCTCTCAGTTCTGGTTCCTATTCACTTCTAGATTCTGTTCTTGGCCCAGGTCTGCTTTGAGGCAGCTTCCTGTTGAGTGAAGGGCTTCCTTTGAGTGGGAGGTGATTGCTGTGGTGCAGGCTCCGTGGGGCAAGAAATCCCTGCTTCAAAGCAGATTTTTGTTGGGTTCTAGGTTCCTGTTGGGATTCAGCTTCCTGTTTGGCAAGGGGCTCCTGCTGCTTGAGGGGTCTTTGCTGTGAAGCAGACTTCTGTTGGGTCTTTAGTCCCTGCTGAGTCTTAGATGCTGGCTGGGCTATGGGTGCCTTTTCTGGCCCAGGCTCTGGCTGGGTGATAAGTGTCTGGTGTGGCTCAGGTTCCCAGTCAGACCTATATAGTGACTTAGAACCTGGCTCCATTGTTGTTATTTCCCTCACGGGAGATGTTGATCTCCCAGGATTCATCTTTCTGTCCCCCACACCTCCCTTGTCACAGATCCCTCATTGATTCCTCATGGTGGCACCCTCCCCCTTTGGGTTCCACTCCTTCATCCTGACATCCCTGGTCTTCCTTTTTCAGGCAGTTGGCAAGTGGGCCAACTACTGCTGGCCCCCACTCCTGTGCCAAGTGAGGCACTTCTGTGCCTCCTGCTGTGAGAAGAGGGATTAGGAAGAGGAGGAGGCCATGTGCCCAGCACTGTCCTACCAGAAGAGAAGGACTGTCCTCTTGTGTCATAAATAGGGCCCCACCCCACTCAACACTCAGTGAAAATGTTTTTTCTCCTAAGGCAAGCATCCCAACTTAGTCCTCTGTTTTATCTGGGATGAGAGAATCCAGATTCTGGATGAGTGTTCCTTTTTTTCCCTCCCCTTCTTATATTTGAGGAACGGGTCTGAGGGAGAGGCAGTCTCTACACTGTTGTAATAATCTTTTCTTCTTTATTCATTTTTTCAAATGGTGGCCAGTTTAATTTCCTTGTATTATTGCTTTGATCATTTCACTCCCATGTTAAAAAAGAAAACGCCGTCATTCCATTTTTACAGCCTGAAGCCCTTTTCAATGGCATTTGAGATCTCCTACACCATTTCTCTAGCCTTGAACTATGGTTCTGTATATATATCATCTCTATTACACTGGAAACTCAGAGTACAATGACCATTAACGATGATGATGATGATGGTGATGATGATGATGATGAGGAGGATGATAATCATGAATACTAAAGGCTTTCTACATGCTAGGAAACTGTGCCAGGTTGTTGTTTTTTTAAACTTACATTATCTTTAAAAAGACTATGTCTGATTCATTGCTCTACCTGCTTTCTTTGCCACACCTAGCCCTTACCCCAGAAAGTTTTGTTGAATGAGTAAAAGAATTAATAATTGGTCAGTGGAGGGAAAGAGAGTGAGGATGGTGGTGGGGAGAAGTGTATATAGAATCTGGCTAGGGTTTGGCATGAACAGGGTAAAGTGGATCATCTGGATTGAATGTGAGTTGCCAGACCCCATTTGAAAGAAATGATTTTGACTATTTACATTTGAAAGTATTTATTGACTTCTGTTTGCTCCTTGCTTGGTTGTATTTTATGTCAGTTGGGACCAGCTAGGAAACTGGGGTTTCCTGGTTTCTTTCAGATAATTTGGTTTAAACCTGGGTAAGGGGAGGGCACAGGAAAAGACTGAGGAGAGAAGGCACTAGAGGGAGCAATAATCTTGGGGAAAATGCTTTATGAGACCCCTCAAGTGGAGACAGGGAGGAGGAGCTTGAGGTGGGAGAAGAATATCCTCTAGGTGAGCTCACTGCCTCTGGACTGAGAATGTTTCATTGGGAGACCGGGCTGTCAGAGCTCCTATAAAGGCAGAGCAAAGCTTGCCAGCTGACATCGTTTGAGAAATTGCTGGCAGGCCCTGGAGTACTTGTTTGGCTTCCTGTGGTGTCTTTGGTACCCTAGGGTGGAAATAAAGGGGAGAGACTAGGGTTAAAAACATTAAAAAATTTTAACTTTATAAGAGCCTTTAAAATTATAAAAATAATATACATCCAGTGGAAAAAATTAAAATAAAAAATATATGCAGTAAAAAGTAAAAGGACATTTCCCCACCCTAACCTCCCCTCCCCATTCCCGAGAGCGAACTACTGCTAATAGTTTGCTGCTATGTAGTCTTCCATATCTTTCTGTATGTAAACATAATAGTTTACTTTAAAAAACAAAAATGAGATTATACTATATATATTGTTTTGCCCCTGCACCTTTAACAAATTTTTTATTATTGTAAAATATCACACATCTGTAGAAGCCCATAAAAACTCATATGTGCAATTCAATAAATAGCTATAAAGCAGATACTCATGAAACTACTCCCCAGGCCTAGAAATAGAATATTGCCAGCAACCCCCCTCCTTTTCTGATCGCTATCCTCCCTCACTCCTTCACAGAGGTAATCTTGACTTTTATAGTAAGCATTTACTTTCTTTATTGTTTTACCACCTACTTATGTATTCCTAAATAACTTAATTTTGCCTGTTTTTGAACTTTAGGCATATGAAATCATACTTTAGCTATTCTCTGGTGTCTTGATTGGTTTTACTCAACATTATATTTGTAAGATTCATTTACAGTGTTATGTGTTTGTTCATTCTTCCTGATATATAATATTCGAATACACCACCATTTATTTATTCATTGGTTAGTTTTTCAGTTTGGGGTACTTATGAGCAATGTTGCTATGAAATTTTTGTACATGTCTCCTGGTGTATATAAGCCTGCATTGATTTTGAGTATATGCCTACGAGTAGAATTTCTTGGTCAAGGAGCTTAAACTTTAGTAGATAACTGCCAGCAAAGTGATTTACCAATTTACACTTCCATTAGCAGGATATGAGAGTTTCTTTGTCATACACTTGGTATTGTCAGACTTCAAAATTTTTGCCAATCTGATGATGTATAGTGATATCTGCTTGGTTTTTTTTTTCCTTCTTTTTTTAAATTGATGTCTTAATAGTTTATAACACTGTGGGGTTTTAGTTGTACATTATTGTTTGTTCGTCAACAGGTGGATGTAACCCTTCACCCCTTGTGCCCACCCCCACCCCCCTTCCCCTTGGTAACCACCAATTAGTTCTCTCTGTCCGTGTGTTCATTTATATTCCATATATGAGTGAGTTCATGCAGTGTCTGTCCTTCTCTCTCTGGCTTGTTTCACTTGACATAATACCCTCTAGGTCCATCCATGTTGTTGCAAATGGGACAATTGTGTCTTTTCTTATGGCTGAGTAGTATTCCATTGTATGTATATACCACATCTTCTTTATCCAATCATCAGTCGAGGGACACTTGGGTTGCTTCCACTTCTTGGCTATAGTGAATAATGCTGCAATGAACATAGGGGTGCATACGCCTCTTGTGATGGTTGATTTCAGGTCCATTGGGTAGATGCCCAATAGTGGGATTGTGGATCATAAGGTATTTCTATTTTTAATTGTTTGAGGACTCTCCATAATGTTTTCCATAGAGGCTGCACCAGTTTGCATTCCCACCAGCAGTGAATGAGGGTCCCCGTTTCTCCACAACCTCTCCAGCATTTGTTGTTATTTGTCTTTGTGATTATAGCCATTCTAATGGGTGTAAGGTGATATCTTAGTATAGTTTTGATTTGGATTTCCCTGATGATTAGTGATGTTGAACATCTTTTCATGTGTCTATTGGCCTTCCTTATCTCTTCCTTGGAAAAATGTCTGTTCATATCCTCTGCCCATTTTTCGATCAGGTTGTTTGTTTTTTTGTTGCTCAGTTGTATGAGATCTTTATATATTACTGAGATTAATCCCTTGTCAGACAAACGATTTGTGAATATTTTCTCCCAGCTGGTGGGTTGTCTATTCATTTTGATCCTGGTTTCATTTGCCTTGTAGAAGCTCTTTAGTCTGATGAGGTCCCACTTGTTTATTTTTTCTTTTGTTTCCCTTGTCCGAGTAGACATGGAATCTGAAAGAATCCCTTTATGTCCAATCTCAATTAGTGTACTGCCTATATTTTCTTACAGGAGTTTTATAGTTTCAGGTCTCACTTTCAGGTCCTTGATCCATTTTGAATTGATTTTTGTATATGGCGATAGGAGATGGTCTACTTTCATTCTTTTGCATGTTGCTGTCCAATTTTCCCAGCACTGTTTATTGAAGAGATTTCCCTCCCTCCATTGTATGTTCTTTGCTCCTTTGTTGAAGATTAGCTGTCCGCAGGTGTGTGGTTTTATTTCTGGGCTTTCAATTCTATTCCATTGATCTGTGTGTCTATTTTTGTACCAGTACCATGCTGTTTTGATTACTATAGCTTTATACTATATTTTGAAATCAGGGATTGTGATGCCTCCAGCTTTGTTCTTTTTTTTCAGGATTGCTCTAGCTATTCAGGGTCTTTTGGTACCCCATACAAATTTCAGTAGTTTTTGTTCTATTACCATGAAGAATGACATTGGGATTCTGATTGGGATTGCATTGAATTTGTAGATTGCTTTAGGTAGAATGGACATTTTCACTATATTTATTCTTCCAATCCATGTGCATGGAATATTTTTACATTTCTTTATGTCTTCCTCGATTTCTTTCAATAGTGTCTTATAGTTTTCATTGTATAGGTCTTTTACCTCCTTGGTTAAATATATTCCCAGATATCTACTTGGTCTTAATTCACATTTTCCCACTTACTAGTAAGGTTGAGTGCCATTTCATATGTTGATTAGCTATTCAGATTTCCTTGTCTCTGAAGTGCCTATTCAAGTCTTTTGTCTATTTGTCTGTTGTGTTGCCTACCTTCCTTTCATTGATCTGTAGGAATTCTTTCTATATTCTGAATATTAATCCTTTGTCAGATATATAAGTTTCAGATATCATCTCCTTTTTAGATTGTCATTTTATTCTTTTGATGACCAAAGTTTCTTAATGTCAGTCAGATTTATTAATCTTTTCTTTTATGGCTTTTACTTTTTGTATCTTATTTAAGAAATCCTTTCATACCCCAAGGTCATGAATATATTCTCCTGTATTCCCTTATAAATTTATCTTTCAAATTTAGATCTTTAATCCACTTGAAATTTATTTTTGTGAAGACTATGAAGAAGGGGGTCTCTGTATCTTTTTTCACTTAAAATGTTGTGAATATCTTTCTGATCAACACATAATGATTTACCTCATTGTTTCTGACAACTGCACCATTGCCCAGTTTGCTTTGGATGAACATTTTTTATTTCCATTTATTTGTCAGTACACATAATACTATAATTAATATTCTTATACATATATCTGTGAGTAATCATGCTAGTATTCTGTACTAGAGATTTCTTGAAGTGAGATTACTGGGTTAAAAGGTACACACATTTGAATTTTTGATAGGTACTACCAAATTTTATTTTACTTCCGTCAATAGTGATAAGGATCCTGATTTATCCCCTTCTTGATAATGTCATAATATCAGTGAGTTTAACATTTGCCAGTTTACTTTTTATATGACATTTAAAAACTGGTGGTCTAGGGAGAAATCAAATTCTATTTGACGCTGACACTGGTGTCATCTTCAGAGATCAATGACTAGGTCCCCAACAGCCCCATCTCCTTTCACTTTAATAAACAATGGAGCTCTAAAATCTAAGAATTTGTTTAATCCTTTCTGGTATTAGGAGAATTGTGTTCTGCTTTTCTTCCTCTTCCCATTTCCCCACAAGTTGACATTGAGTAGAAAGGGCTGAGATGTGTGCTTATCCTGGTCTTTATTTCAACTCTCTTGTCTATTCTTAATCTCTGCTTCATCCCTGGTTAATTCCACAGAGGGACTGTGGTTTAAGGAAGGTCATTCTTTAGAAACTTACTGGTTTTCTTCATATTGCCCTTGAAATGACCACAGGGACAGAGCTTCTGTGGCAGCTGAGGCACTGACATGAGTTTTCTTTTAGAGGTTCTCAGGAACCAATCTGAAATAATGGGGTTATTTAGATGGGAGGGTTAGATGGGAGGGTTAATATGTTTGAGAGGAGAGAATAGGGCAGGGCTTTACTTGCCATCTTTCCAGCCTTCCTTTTCCTCTTTCCTACTGCAGTGGAGTGGAGAAAAGGGTCAACACAAAGCAGTGGAACTACCCAGTTATATGAGCCCTAGGACATGAGCCTGATGTGTATTGGCAGGAATTTGATGGCAGGTTGGGAGTGGGCATCAGAATATCATTAGGGAGACCAGAAAGTGAGAATAAGACCTAGGTGTCTGCCTTTTAGTGGCTGCTTTACCTTGGGCAAGCCATTTTGCCTCTGTGATTTCAGTCTCACCTGCGAGTAAAATAAGTTTGAGAATAGGATCCAGGAAGCTTTTGGAAGACAGCCCTGAGTTCTTGGGGAAAAGGGTCAGAAAGAGGGGACAACCAGAGATTCAGCCAGCTCTCCCCTGGATCCACCAGCTCTTGCCTGAGACTCAGGAAGAAAACAAGCACTGCTGCTGTGTGTGGTGGGCTGGTGGAGAGGGGAAGGGGTGAGGTCAGCTCAGATGACATCTGCACTGGTCTCAGAGGGACTCAGGGAGAGAGTTGGGATCATGATGGTGTATTGCTGTTGATGCTGAGTTACTGACCTTTGCACTCGCATTCTTGGCCACCTTCCTGGAGCCACCTCCCAGAAGCCTGGCTTTGGTCCCTGTGGCCTCTGGTGACCCCTGTCAGAAGGAAACAGGTCACTTCCATGCACTAGAAAAGGAAAGGGACAACAGAAATGGTCCCCCAGCATTGTGCTACCCAGGTCATTGTAGTTCCATTTCTCTTCTGTTTTTGTTCTGGGATCTAGGGTACTTCAAGAGAGGAGTATTTAATTAAATTAATTAATTAATTAATTAATTATTTTTGTGAGGAAGACCAGCCCTGAGCTAACATCCGTCGCCAATCCTCCTCTTTTTGCTGAGGAAGACTGGCCCTGGGCTAACATCTGTGCCCGTCTTTCCTCTACTTTATATGGATATGGGACTCTGCCACGGTATGGCTGACAAGCAGTGCATCGGCAGGCGCCCGGGATTCGAACCTGCGAACCCCGGACTGCCAAGCGCGGACTAAACCACTGCGCCACCGGGCGGCCCCAAGAGAGGAGTATTTTAAATGGAATAGGAACTGCGGTTTAAATCTGGTCTAGAGAACAGCTTAGCTGGAGGTAGGTGGAGACAGAATGGCTTTTGGATGGAAGAGAGGACAAAAGGTGGGGGTTAATCAAGACCTTACCCCGCCCCCAATACAACACACATTAAAATCCTCACGACTTAAGGAATGAGAGCAAGGAGCAGATTACCCCATAAAGCGGTCAGAGTCTTCACCTGACCTCCAAGTTTGCTGTATTTGAATCCATAATCCCAGTTCAAGTATAAGAGGATGGTATTTACCCTTGTTCCTTTGGAACAAATCTGTCCCTCTTTTAGCCTCTATTCAAGTCTGTCTTATCATCTGATGCTATCTTATTCCCATTTTGGGATATCTAAAATATTGTTATGACAATCAGGGATGATGATTTACAGATTTGAGATTCTGGAGCTAGAAGTGGGCCCAGATGAGGCTTCTTCTGTAGAGTAGTTTCCGATATTTCCTGTCAGCCTTCACATGGTTCCTCTTATTATTTGACTGCACCTCTATGATTGCACAGTTACAGTTTGTTGCTTGAAATCTGTTGTGGACTGAATTGTGTCCCCCCAAATTCATGTTGAAGCCCTAATCTCCAGTACCTCAGAATGACTGTATTTGGAGACAGGACACTTAAAGAGGCGATTGAGTTAAAATGAGGCTGTTATCATTGGCCCTGACCCAATCTCACTTAAGTTCTTATAAGAAGAAGAGATTTGGATACACAGAGAGACACCAGGGACACCAGGGATGTACGTGCACGGAGAAAAGACCATGTGACCGTATAGCAAGTAGGTGGCCATCTGCAAGCCAAAGAGAGAGGCCTCAGAAGAAACAAGCTTGCTGACACCTTGATTTTGGATTTCTGGCTTCCAGAACTGTGAGAAAATAAATTTCTGTTATTTAAGCCACCCAGCCTGTGGTATTTTGTTATGGCAGCCCTAGCAAACTAAAAATCTTTCTCCCTCATTAGACTCTGAATCAGTGGCTCAGTAGTCATTCAGCTACATGGTTCCTGACCCATGATAGGCACTTGGTAAATGTTTGTTCAGTGAGTGGACGGACAAGTTGTCTAGAGAGGGCCCTCAGAGATCATCTGGTTCAATCCAGGTCTCCTATTTCGTAGACTTGTGCCCTTTCTGCCACACAGATGGAGGGTGTTGAGTCATTTCTCCAAGAGCTAGTTTCCAAATGTTCTCATGTGCTGTTTTGAGTGCTGTTAAAGTAATTTAAACAGGCATACATGGCCCCTGCCATCCCAACTGCTCTAATAGTTTACTCTCAGCTGACCTCTACCCCTAGTTCCAGAGGAAAGCCACGGAATATTAGAGCCAGAAGGAATCTTGGAGATTATTTAGTTGAATCCCTTCACTGGGAAGTTTTTTTTCATTCTAAGTGTAATATTATTATATTAGGGAAAATTTGGAAAGTATAAATAAAGAAATCTTTAATCTGACCAACTGTTGGTATTTTGGTGTGTTTCCTGCATATGATTTTCTGTATATAGTGATAACCATACCATGTGAACAAATTTCTTTTTATTCACTTTGTAAGCATGTTTTTGTGTTGCTTTCGTAACAGACATTTGTAGTGGCTGCATAACACTCCCAACAAGTATATGTGCTCCACACAATTTAACTGTTATCCATTGTTGAATATTTAGATTGTTTTATTTTTGGATATTGATAAATTTCTTTGTGCTTGTAACTGTTTTCCAAATGTTGGATTAAGTGTCTTGGTCAAGATTCCCAAAGTGGAATTAGTGAGTCAAAAGTTAAGAACAGCTTTGTGTTTTTTGATGTCATTACCAAATTGCTTTTAAAAGGGTTGTACTAATAAACTAAATCACTATCTTTTTTTTTTCAGTTGGGGAAACTGAGGCCCAAAGAGAGCAAAATGAAATGCCCAAGTTCACAAAGGTAATGGTGACCCATCTGGGGCTAAAACCCAGGTCCGAGATTCTTAGTCTGTTGTTCTTTCTGCAGCCCTGATAACCCTAATTTCACGGTGTAACTGATAATGAAGCTCCACTTTACTATCGTCTGATGTCTCCCAACCCTCAGACATGTAAGGAACATGTTTATGATTTTTGCTATAGCTTGTACCACTTCTACTATTATTTACTTCATACTTTTTCTTTAAATTTAATTTACTAAACAACCTCATCCTATGCAATATTATCTGTGAGGTTTCGGGTTTGATATATACTTAGATTTTTTTCTAACATGCATTCAAATAAACATATAACTATTAAAGTAAAAGCTAATGTATGTTCTACCGAAAATCAAATTTGGAAAATACTGATACAGTGGAATAAGCATGGACTTTATATCCAGACAGACCTGGGCTCAACTGCTTGTTCTGTCACTTAACTCTGTAGTCTTGGACAAGTCACTTAGCTTCTTTGGTCTTTGGTTCTCTGATTTGTGAAACAAGGATAATAGTATCCACCTTGCAGAGTAAGGAGTAAATGAGCTGCTGTGGGTGCCCGGTGCTCAGTGCCCAAGTAAGTGTTCAGTGCAAGATGGTTATTGTGGCTATTTTTGAAGACTTCTAGTTTTTTTCCCAAAGAGAGAGCCTATGCTGGAATGTTAGGCTTGTTGCTCTGCTGACTTGTATGTGTAAAGAAGTTACTTCTACTTTTTAAGACTTGTGGTAAATCTATCACTATTTTGACTTCCCAGTTCCACTGTATATTACTTTTGTGATTTTGGACAAGTTGCTTAACTTTTCTGTGCTTCATTTACCTAATTTGTAAAACGGGGCTATTATAGCACATTAGGGTGTGTATGCATACATCTGTTTCCTACCTCTGTCCACTAGACGGCCTAGAAGCACTAGTACCTAGTAGCAATGGGCAATACCTAGTGCCTTGGTTTGTGAATACTGTTCTCCCGTGAAAGGAACCAGGGCTCCTTGGAGAAATGGCTGATTCCAGGGCTGGGGCAGGAAATTTCGTATAAGATGAGCCTGGAACATCTTGTGGTGTCAGAAAGTCAGGAACTGCTAAGCAAATGATATGTCAAAAAGATACAGAAGCCAACTTGAAGGAACTCTCAATGGCCAATTTTGAGACAATATGAGCATCATAATAATTAATGATAGTAATGGATTATAATCCACAAATATTCATGAGTCTTATATAAATAAATAATTGAGTACATAAATAAATGGGAGAGAAGGAGCAGCTCTTTCTTATAGTAGAATCCCAACTAATAAATGTAGAAAGAATGATGGAAATAGAAAATCACTGTTTGGCTAATACCTTAGTGATACTTGTTGTAGGCAAGAGTCATCAATGGATTTTAAAAATTAATGGCCAAAAGTATGATGAGAAGAAACTGGCTATTTGCATAGTCTCAGAGTGTCTCTCCACAAGATACTTATTAAAGTGGGAAAAATAGTAACTTTACAGTAGAGAAACCTGGCAGACAGCATCTTAAGCAAGCATTCAAAGTGAACATCACCAGTAATGAGAGTTATCGATATCATGGGCCTTCTGATGTGATGCACTGAGAAGGCACACATCACTTCTGTGGTGTTTTTGCCAAAAATGCATAATCTGAACTTATTCATGAGGAAACATCAGACAAACCTAAATTGAGGGACATTCTGCAAAATAACTGAGCAGTACTCTTCAAAAGTGTCATGGTCATGAAAGACAAGGAAGGCTGAGAAACTACCCTAGATTGGAGGAGACCACGGAGAAATCATAACTTTATTCAGTGTAGGATCCTGGATTGGATTCTGGACCAGAAAAAGGACATTAATGGAATGATTAGCAAAATTTGAATACTTGTACAGTAGTTAATAGTATTATTTCAATGCTAATTTCCTGGTTTTGATAATCGTATTATGGTTATGTAAGATGTTATTTGAAAAAAAATCAATGAAGGATATATTGGAACTCTGATTACTTTAACAACATTTTTTAAGGCTGAAAAATGAAAAGTTAAAAAAATACATTAGATTTCTGTGAGGACAGAATGAGGTCATATGTGTGAAGTTCTTAGAACAATGCCTGCCGCATAGGATAGTGTAACACATGTCAGTTATTATTATAAGTAATATTATAAGCAAGGAGTAATCTATTATTACAAGTAATTTGTTTCCTAACATTCTCACATATTCTCACGTATTTTTCCCCTCTCTCCTGTGAAAAGCATATTGAGCATATACATAGTTATTTTAAGAGATAAAGTTAGATCAGATTTTATTTTTAGGGGGTAAGTGGAGGGTGTCATTTCCTCTAGCCAGACTTCCTCAGGTGTTGCAGCAATTGAGCCAGCACCTCGGATCCGATGTGGCTTGTAATCGGCCAACTGGCAGCACAGTGAGCTTTCCCCAGTTCATTGTCCTTGTGCTCTAGGAGCTACGTATGAAATTCTACTCAGTCCATTTATTGAAGCCTTACTAGGTGCACATTATAGATCATTTAATCTTCACAACAATTCTGTGTGCTAAGTGGCGTTTTATTTATTTTAAGATGATAAAACTGAGGCTGCAAAAACTTAAGCATCTTCTCCAGGGCTGCAAAGTAAGAGGTGGAGCCAGGATTTGGATCTCAGTTTCCCCGACTTCAAGGCTGAGTCTAAAGGTCTAGTTAAGTCTAAACATGTAGCCATGTTTGAGAATTATTGATATAGAGCAGTGGTTCTTAATGGGGGAGTGGTTTCCCCCTCCAGGGAACATTTGGCAATGTCTGGAGGTATTTTTGGCTCTCCTAACTGGGATGGGGGGTGTCATGGAGAGGCTGCTATTGGCATCCAGTGGGTAGAGGCCGCGCAGATGCTGCTAAACATCTTACCATGCACAGAACAACACCCTACAACAAAGAATTATCCAGTCCAAGTGTGAATAGAGCTGCTATCAAACCCAGGTGTAGAGTTTTCCAAGGGCAACATTTTGAACTTAGAAACCTGAGGATCTATTCTTTCACTCAGCAAATATTTACTGAGCGCTGTGCTGGATAGTGTGAGGGATATGGAAACAATACACCAGATTGTGCCACCGAGGAGATTACAGTGTAGAAGTGCAGGGGGTGGAGGTAGGAGAAGCACAGCCACACCTTCAGTATTAGGCAGGATATGTAAGTACAGAGAGAGGGTCAAGTTAGGGCTAAGCATGTCCACAGGAGGGAGAGCTCACATCTGGTTGTGGGAGGAATCAAGGGAGGCTGTGGGGAGGAGGTGGTTTTGAGCTGGGTGTATAAACAAAGTAGAGGTGGTGGGAAAGCACAAGATCTGTTCAGGGAACAGCCAACAGTTTGGTTTAGGTGAAGCATAGAGCATTGGTTAATGAGTGGAGGGGGTGGACTGGAAAGGCGGATTGTGGTAAGAGCTTCGAACCCAGGCTGAGGACTCTAGCCTTGGTGTCTGTCATAGTAATGGAAAAGCCTTCCCTTCCAGAGGGGTTTCTAGGCCCTAGGGCTATGGGACCCACAGCTTTTAGAGAGCTCTCTCTATGAGGGAGGAGAGGTTTGATATTGGGTTGGAGTACGGTGAACTTCTGATTTTAAGCATTGAGTTCATGCTGAGTATGTAACAAAGCTATTTCACCTCACAGTAGCCCTTGGGGAGATGGTTCTGTCAAGCAGAAACATACATGGGGATGAGTTCTCTTCTCGATGGTTGTTCTCCTAAGGGCTGGGCCACTTGAGCTGTAGTGAAACTAGAGCCAATTCAGAACCCCTGACCAAAGGTCTGCTTCCCAAAAGGTGAGCTGTTACAACTGAGCTTGATATGGCTAAAGCTTCAAATATGCAAACTATGGTGATAGGATTTTTCTAGTTTCTTATTTAATCATTAAATAGCAATAAAAATTGTTGGTGGCATGTCTGGTACATTATAAGGAGTAAAAGCAAGGACTTCCTTATCTTCTACGAAGGTTTGCCTTCCATACCTTTACACCACCACCACCAAGGTTGGCCTGGGGAATATTCATTACTCTGCTGGAAAATGGGTTGTGGGGAAGGTAAGGGAGGAAATCTTTGTTGAGCCAGTGTTTTATTTTATTTTTTTCCAGCTACAGTTTCAGAAATTTTCATATACACTATCTCATTTAACTCTCACAACACTCTTTGATGTAAGTACTGTTTTCTCCTTTTAGTAAATGAGGAAACGAGCACTGAGATGGGCTAACTTGCCCCAAATCCCTGTAGCTAAAAGGGGCTACATTTCAATCCATGTTTTTTGTGACATTTTCTTTTCTGTTTTGCCATATTTTCTCACCCTTTGTTCCCCTTTATAGAAAATTAATCTTACTTACCTGGATTTGGGCTGTTAGAGACCACAGACATCAGCATTAGTGGCAGCAACAGCAGGAGGGAAGAGATTAGAACTTTCATGGTGTCTGTTGGTGCTGCTCTAAGTCACTTGAAGAGTGTGTGGAAAGTTCCCAGTTCAAGGCTGCCCACTTCTTGGGATGACTTGGGACTCAGTACTTGGCTTGGTGGTCTGTACTTTAATCCCAGGCCAGTGTTCCCATTAGAAGGGGAACAGCAAAGTGATGCTGGCCTTGTTAGGTAACAGGTTGGACCATGTGCTTTACAGGAATCTGGGAGGTGAAACTGACCAAACAGCAGAAAGGAAGCATTCTTAAGAACATAAGAAGGTGACTGATAACTTGGCAGTAATACCTGTTCCCTCCCCTCCTCTTCCTACCTCCCTACCCCGCAGTGTGTTACGATTTCTTCCCCAAGTCTTTTTGCTCATTTGAATTTCCTTATACCTTTCAGTGACATGTTCTAGCTTAATATCTGGCAGGAGAGTGACTGTAAGAGTTGGCAAAAGAGAGGGTGACATAGTCTGTTTCTCCTCTGTCCTCCTGGCTCCCATCCTTGCCACAATATCGGCAATAGTAGTGTTAGTGTTTGGGAAGTGGCCCTGTCCTCCCTCTGTTGACAATTTCCTCCAATTCTGTGGCCACATGAGGTGGGAAGCAGAGAGGATCAAGGAGGAGAGGCTATTCTCTTTTGCCCAAAACATGGCCCCTGGAGCAGTGGGTCACACCAGGCCTCCTTATTGTTCGTCAGGAAGGTGGCTATGGCTTAGTTGCTCCAGCCTCAAGGAGAGGGAACTGATTGGTGGAAGACCCCCCAGGGCTTCAGGTCCAAGAAACAGGGTTTTACAATCAGGAACCAGAGGAGGGAAGGAGCCCTTTATAGAGTTTGCCTAGGTTGCTGTGGCTCTTGGCTCCAGACCTTATTTGGAAACAGCCCAAGGCAAAAGGAGGAGGTAATATGACTTGGAGTGAACATTAAGGTTACAGAACATCAGCACTTACTAAACTAAACCTTACTAAACCTCCTATTCCAGAGACTTTAGGAAACAGGCTCAAAGGAAGAGGAGAGGTGGGCTTGAGTGCTGGGTGATATTTGTGGAGACTGAGGGGACGGTTAACAAGGAAGTCCTCCCCAGCAGCCTGCAGGCAGGAGTGAGAACAGGTGGTGTGACTTTGTTTCACCTTGGAGGAGGGAAGAGTCACACCCTTTTTGATTTTTGTTTGACACTCTTAACCTCTTAATTTTCAGATTATCCCTGCCTTTCATTGGAGAGGTGATTGTAGACTCTGCTACCACAAGGTTTATAAAGCACTGCAGGTGGCCAGGCACTGTGCTCAGCAGGGGAGATTGTCCTCGAGTTGAAGGCTTGGGCTTGGTTTGAGCTTGATCTGATACAAACCACTGTTGTAGCTTCTCTCTGGAAAATTCTAACAGTAGTCTCTGTCCTCAGGAGGGTCAAGAGTAACTCAGGAGATGACACACCCTTCATAAAATCTCAAGATATAAGTGGAACCAACTTTCAGAAGTGGTGGGAGTTCACTGTGGAGTTAGAGTAGCTCAAGGGACTCTGGGTCAGTTTAACGTGGGGGAGAACTTGAGAGTGGGGTAGGTTTGGGTTGGTGGAGGGCAGAGAGGAGGGCAGTGCAGAGAAGGAACTTGGAGCTAATTGGGGGGAATCTCTGAGGGAAGAGGTTGGTTTTTGCTCTCTTTTGTGTTCCTGAACTGACATTGGGCCTGGCACTTTGGGAGTACTCTATAGGTGTTTGTGAACGGAATGACATTTTTGTAACACTTTAACTAGACCTGATGTGTTAGAAAGCATGTGAAAGTGCAGTCCATTACCAGAAAGAAGACTTTACTGATAAATGAGCACACATACACACGGAACCTGATGGGGGTGCTTTACTTTCCCATTGAGTTGCCATCAGTCCCCTCTGAGGCTGCTCAAGATCGGGGAGCTCCTCCTCAGACCTTCCTCCAGGTCCCCCAGTCTGTTTAGTCCTCTGCTCTCCCCAGGTCCTGATTCCCTGTCAGTTCACTCTGTCTGGTTCTCCCCTCCATAGACTTGGGGTGGGGTGTTGGGTCCTGTGTATCAAGGGAGGAGGCTTTGGGTCCCTCAGGTCCATTGACGTAAAACACTCCAAAGACAAACAGACTTTCCTTTTGTTAATATTGACAACTACTAGAGCCCACCTCCAGAACATTATTTGTTCCAACACAGTCTTTCTAACTTACCATGGCCCCCCTCCGGGAAGGAGGTAGGGGGAAAGTGGAGAGAAAATACCATTGTGCCACACCTGTTGGGTCTCTCCACTCTACAGTGTACTTGCAGACATTCAGAAATATTTGTCAATTGATTCCATGATTCATGTTGCTCTAATATTCATCACTTATTCATACATGCATTCAGTGAACATTTGAGCACCTAATGTGTGCCTGGTATTTGCCAGGTGGTGGCTCCCGAGAGGAGTAAGGGGCGATGCTGTCTCTGAGGAGCTCTCACTGTACACATGGACCCATGGAGATCCGATCCAACTGCTCCATTTTACAGAAGAAGAAATTAAAGCACAGGGAAGTTGTAGGATTTGTTCAACACCACACAGTCAGTGAGCCTCAAAGCCACAGGACTAAACCTCAGGTTTCCTGACTTGCTAGAATTTCTGTTAGTGTGCAGCTGCCTGGCTGCTGCATGTGCACGTGGTGAGCGCTAATAGGAGAGAGAACATTCAGAGTGAAGTGGAGCCTCCAGCACCTTGGGTTAGCCGGAAGGAAATGTCCGATCCAACTGTGTCTGCAAAAAGGACCATCTGGACATTTTCTTTTTTTCATTTGAGCTTGAAATGAGAAAAACAGCCCAGAAAACCAAGCATGGAAGACCTTCACAGGATAGGTGAGATGGGCCAAAGAAGTCTATGTTTACCTCTATCAAGGTGTTTCTCACTGAACTGTAATGTCTGGCTTTGAGTGGGTTTCCCCCATAACCTACAGCTCAGTGAGGGCAGGGGCCAGGTCTGATTCATCTTTGTCTCTCCAGTGCATAGGACATTGGAGGCTCTCATAAATATTTCTTAAATAAAGCTGAATAAGAAGTATATACCTATACAGGTAAGGGATGCCTGAGCAACAGTGCAAGTAGGGAAGGCAGTATCCTCAAATCAGCTGATGTGGTCTTTGGCTTTCTTCATGCATGTGTAGTGCCCAGAATGGGCAAGTGGGTGGTACTGTGGCTCTGCCACTCTGGTTTGAATACTCCTAGAATTTGAAATTTCCCCTGTGGTTGATACACTTCACTTGCCCACCAGAAAGTGACAGGAGAGTGCAAGGACTTTTGAATATGTGATTTGGGAAATGGCTGAGGGAAGATGGCAGGGGCGCACGGTGGTTGTTCACAGATATTTGAAGGTCTGTTGTATGAAAAGTTATTAAACTTACAGAGAGTTAGGACTAGGATTGGTGAGTATGCGTCAGACACATTTTGGCTCAGGATGAGAAAGAACTGACACAGTAAAGTAAGTTTCCTTGGAAAACTGCAAGTCTACTGGCAGAGTTCAAGCAGGGGCTGAATGCCTGAAAATAACAGGGAGATATTTTGAAGGTGACAAGAGCAGAGCTTGGCTTGGAGCCCAGGTTTCCCACTAATACCACATTTTATTAGGCATTATAAAAACTGCTGTTTGAAATGTGACGTTATGACACAGGCTGAGCTCTCTCCGACAGTTTCTTCCGGTCATTGTGGGTGGTTATGATTCTCTTATCTAGTCTGTGACTTGGACTTCACCCGCTCTGGCTATCCTCCTGCTTCTTTGCTGGTGAGAAAGGTAAGATTAAGTGCATTCACTGATCATGGCCACAAGGAAGCAGTGCTGCACCGCTGGTGTTCCTAAAACCTCTAGGCGGATGTGGGCAAGTCTGAGAGTGGAGATTAGGATTAGGAAAAGGGCACAGACGAAGTGAAAAGGGAAATGTTTTGTTTTGTTTTTGACTTTTCCTGTGAAGTGACAGAGTTGAGGTGAGTCTGAACAATTTGGAGAGTGTCTCAAACTTTAATGCAGTTACAGATCACCTGAGGGTCTTGTTTAACTATAGATCTGATTCTTCTGGTGGGGCTTGAGATTCTGCATTTCTCGTAAGCTTTGGATGATGCCTTGCTGCTGGTTGGTGGACCACACTTTGAAGAGCAAAGCTTTAGAGGTCATTCAGAGATTAATTCTCACTTCACTCAATTTATGGAAGAAGAGAAACTGATGTCCAGAGACAGAATGTGACTTGCCTTACATAGCCATTACTTTATCACATAACTTTTTGCATTTAAACCCAAGCTTGTGACTCTTAGTCCAGTTCTTGCTCCACTATATTGTGTGGCCCTCTTCACTGCTATTAGTGACATCTCTGTAGTTTAGGAACCCAGGACTCCCATTTTCACCACCATCCCCTTTGGGTTTGCCTCAAAGGTGTCACTTCTTTCCTCCCTTAAAATTCTCTTAAAACATTACTACCTTAAAAGCTCTTCTGTAACCACAAGACCAAGTTCAAATGTCTCCATTTAGTTTTCACAGCTATACAACACATGGTCCCACTTTAGCAAGCTTGCCTAACTTCCCTGTGTCTTCACCCTATCTTACTCCTGTAGCCATCCCTGCCCCTTCCTGTTCCCTAAACATACTGTGTTCAGTCCTCTCTCAGTGGTGGTGGTATTGGCATGGGCTTTGGAGTTGCACATAACTGCTTTCTAATCCCAGATGCACCACCGACCTTGGCAGGTTACTTCACCTTTCTGAGGATCAGCATCCTCCTCTGAAATAACCCCATGTGGTGGGTGAGAGGAATGAATAAAATAACATATGCAAACCCGCTCTCCTTCCTGAAATCCCCTTCAAAACTACCATCTACAGTGGTGCCTCACACCTGGTTCCCCGTGCTTGTGTTTCTCCTTTTCTATGTTTCCCTAAGACTTAACCCTTCAAGGGTCTAACCTGAATCTTGCCTCTTTCTTAAAACCTTTCCCAGCCATGCCTGACCTAGCTGATCCCACCTTTCTATAAATTACTTCACCCATGTGTTAGTGTTTAATTATGTGCCAGCCCCTTCGGCGAGGCCCCGTAGAGAGGCTTGAGGGATAATTGGCTATGTAATAATTGAGGGATAATTGAGTTATTTCTTTGTCAGTACTCTCCAGTGTTCGAGGTGCCTTCTCTTTTGTCACTTATTGACTAGCAACAGCTCCTCCTGCACCAGCAGCACTAGATCCTGGTAGTTTGTGAATACTTTAGGGCTAGTTCTTGTCAGGGTCCTTCCTGCCTCTGGATTTTAGTTAAATTGGTGTTTCTCTTTGCATGTTATCAGATGGCCCCTCCAAGGGAGGAGTTGATGAAATCTCTTTATGGAAACTCCAAAATAATAACCCTAAGGAAGTTGAGCACAGTATCATTGCTTCAACAGCCTATTGACAAGAGATGTGTACACTTTCCTATTTCATGAATTTTACAACAGAGTCCTTACTCTTACCTCAGAAGGGATTAAGGGCAAAAGACCAAGTGAGGAGGGCAAGTATGTTTAAGGGTGGTCACATACCTCTGACCTAGATTCTGTGAATTATTCATTCAACTATACCTGGAAGTGTTCATCTTTGCCTGTGTGGTGGTATACTTATATCACATGATCCATAATTCCCTCAGTCAGTGGCAATTAGTAGCTCATGTCAGGCTTATGTCAGTAAAATTATATGGTGTGTGCTTTCATTGCAGCAAAGGTTTCTCTGAGGTCTGGAGAGAAAATAGACCAGGAGGGCTGGACACTTTACTTAGCATCCTGCCTTCTCTTTTTATTGGACAACAGTCTCCTCACCCATCACTTTCTCAGTCAGAGGATTTTTGGCCTTTCCTCTCCCCTTCCATGCATCCATGCCAAAATCCAAATATATTTGGATATTCTGTACTTGGAACTGGCTGTTCTTTTAAAAAGATAGGCCCAAGGAAAGCTTCCTTGCTGATTTCCAGGATTCTAATCTTCATTGTCTCAGCTGGTGGTTTCCAACCTTGGATGCTGGTTAGAATCACCTGCAGTGCATTTAAAACCTGCCAGTGCCTGGCCTTATCCCCAGAGAGTTGGATCTGATTGGCCTATGGTGTGGCCCAGGCATTGGTAGTTTTAAAAACTGCCACATAAAATAGTCACTTTACGGTGCAGAAACCTTAGCCAAGTGTGCAAAGTTAATGTCACCAGTAAGGAGAGATATCGATATCATGGACCTGATATGATGGACTGAGAAGGCACAGCATCCCTTCTGTGGTATTCCTGCCAAAAGTACATAACCTAAGTTTAATCATGAGCGAAGCCCAAAATGAGGGTCATTCTACAAAATGGTCAATACTCTTCAAAAATATTAAGATCATGAAGGTAAAAGAAATTCTGAAAAACTGGCCCTGATTAAAGAGACTAAAGAGATGAAACAACTAAATGTATTGTGTGATCCTAGATTGGATCCTGGTTTAGAGAAAGGACGTTAATGGGAAGGTCAATGAAATTTGAATAAGATCTGCAGATTCGTTCAGTGTATTGTATCAATGATAATTTACTGATTTTGAAAATTATACTGAGGTTATCTATAGCATTAATATTTGGGGAAGTTGAGTGAACGGTATATGGGAACTTTGACTCCTTTTGGAACATTTTTGCATGTCTGAAATTATGTTAAAATGAAAAGTTAAGAAAAGAAAAGAAAGAAGCTTCCAAGTAATTAGTGAGTTGCCAGAGTTGAGAACCACTTCCCTAAGTCATCTTGCCTAATACTGTCAGAGTAATTTTCCTGAAAATGCTGTTTTGTCCTGTTCCTGAGCTTCTCAGAGCATGCCAGTGACTGCTATCATCTGCAGGATGAAGTTCCAATTCCTTAGGCTGCCACTCAAAGACACTGTAGGACAGTCCCAATCTGCTCCCTTGATCTATATAGTAAGACATGAACCTGCATTTTACTTTCTCATGTCTGAATTGATTCTAATTCTTTCCCTTCTTTCTACAATACCCCTGCCTCCTTGCTCAGCCTCCTGAGATATTCTTCATTCGAAGGCCCATTTCAGATCCTGTCTCATCATTGAAGCCTTGTATGGATATTTCTGCTAGAAGCAGTCATCTTTCTGTTCTTTGAATTCTAGTAGGTAGATGTGTGGAGTGAAAACATGAGCTTTAGATTCAGAAATATGTGAGTCTGAATCCTGGTTCCATCTTTTCCCAGTTCTTGGATAAGGGGCAAATTAATTGATGTCTTGGAGTTTTGGTTTCTCATTTGCAAAATAGGGATAATAGTCCCGATGTCAAAGTGTCACTGTGAGCAATAGGTGAGGTGGAAAAATAAAGGTCCCCAGCACAGTTTAAGTTCTGCCCTCTTCTTGTGTGTAGCTCAGTGGTCCCTCGAGGGATTGTGGGTGGTGCAAAGACTCTTGTCAAAACTTTCTGCAGAGCCTTTAAAAGATATTTACGTCTGGTCATCCCTAGGACGACAGACACTCTCAAACTGAATTGAGTGCTTGAGAATTCAAGCACTTTAAGGAATTCAACTGAGATTCCCCCCAACCCAGCTTAGTAAATAAGTGACCTCTGGGTAGAGGAATGTAACCCAACAGAGGGAGAGGGAGGGACAGTGGGTGTGTAAATGGGAGAAAGCTGTGATGCCTCCCACACCCACCCCTTTGCTCTGAGTCAGACAGCACTGAGGAAGTGTGACTCCTTAAACCATGAGTCCTGCAGAGCAGCCCTTCACTAATCCCTTCCCTGCCCAAGTGATATGTACGTAGGTGGGTCAGGTGCCCTATGAGTTGAACACTTTCCCCCCTTCTCTGCTCCCTCCACCCACACAGCTCAGTGCTGGGTGCTCTGGTTTGGCCCCCAGGCCCAGGCCTTTAGTTGGTCTAAGAATACAAGGCTGGGAGGAGCAGGCTGAGAAGGAAGTCAGATGCCAACAGGCATGGAAAGAGACAGGTGGGGCTGCCATTGTGCACAGGCCACAAACTCTGGTTGTATCTTATGACTGTTTCTGCATTTGGAATCTCCTCCCCTTTGTGACCATTGCAGGGACTCTCCCTCCTGCTGCTTCCTTCTCATTATGCTTTCTTTCCCTAGTGCACCCCTTTTATGGCCAGAGAATGACTGTGCAAGTAGTTGACAATTCAGTAAAAATGACTTTTCATGGGGATCGGGAACCTGACCATGTTTCTTCCCCAAAGAGATTGAGGTTCATAAAACAAGCTTTTGTGAAGGGATATGCAATTATGAGTGTGGTGTCAGGGAAGAGGTGCATAAGTGAATGGCAAGACAGAAAACAAAATGCCGACTTTTTGTCTAGTCCTGAAAATGGAGGAGGCAAACATCATTTTGGAAGGTGGATTTTATTAGGAGAGTGTAGAAATCTTATGGTGTCCTCTGCCCACATTAAATTATTAACATGTATTTGGATGGGAGGTGAGGTTAAATTATGGAGTTGTGTGGTACTGGGTCAATTACTTAACTTCTGTGCCTCAGTTTTTTTAATCTATAAAAATGGTGATGATATCATGCATGGGATTTATTTTGTGAAGATTGTAGCTACATATAAAACCCCTAAGATAGCACCTGGAACATATTGAGTGCCGAGTAAGTGTGAGCTATTATGATGCTGGGACTAGGCAAAGGTGCCACCCTGGTCTTCTAGGGTGGGGACGCCTTTTCTAGCCAGGGTCCTGGCAGGCCAGCTGGAGATGAAAATGATAGGGATGCTAACTTCCAGGAGTAGAAGAGTTGGGTAGCAGTAATTTGTGAACAACATTCTGGAAAATGTCTTAATCCAAGGCAGAAATACTCAGAGGGTGTGTGGCTTCTGTCACAGTTATCGTCCCTGGGAGTCTGGGAATGTGTTCTAGAGTTAACTGGTTTTGCGGAAAGCCAAGCCTAGAAACAGGCTTCAGGGGACGTCTTGCAAATAGCATTCACTTTGTTAAAGGAATTCCCAGTGTGGCCTGGGCATTACTTTTGTCTCTATACTATTATTATTTGTAAGATGTAAAGAGAAAGACTGAAGAAGGATGAAATAAGGAAATGAATGTGTAAATTAACAGGGCAGAGTTGGGACTGACATGTCTGTTATGAGGAAGTTTTAAGTGAACATAAAAGGACTTTTTTCAAAGAAAAACAGACCTCTCCATATAAATATAGTGTGCTGCCTTGAATAGATATCAGACTCTGTCCCAAGAAGCATTGAGGCAGAATCAGAAGAGATGGGTAATATGGCCTTCTTTGCTAAATAGTTAGACTGGGGTTAGACTAAATCACTCAAGAGAAATGAGACAAAGGAGAAAATGGGCAAGAGTGAAGGAAAATGGGATGGCAAAAGTAAAGGATTGAAAGGAATATTTACTGAAGGCTCATCACATACCAGGCACTGTGTTTACCTCCTTATGTATCTTAACTTACTCTTCTAACTGTCATTTCCTAATGCTGTAAGAGTTAACCTGTGTTACAGGTGAGAAAAAAGAGGCTAAGGGAGGTGAAGTGACTAGTTCAGCGTCATCCGGCCAGTTAATGACAGAGTTAGTGTGTTTCACCTCAAAGCTTGGGCTCTTGCCTCTGTATCAGAAGAAAAGTGAAAGAGAAGGAAGGTAAAGCAAATTTTGTTGTGGGTAAAGTTTAGAAAAGTTACCTGTGGTAGGCAGAATAATGGCCTCTCCAAAATATCCATATCCTAATCCCTGGAACCTGTGAATGTTGCTTTATATGGCAAAAGAGACTTTGCAGATGTGATGATGTTAAAGATCTTGAGATGATAAGAGAATTCCAGTTGATCCAGCTGGGCCCAATGTAATCACAAGGGCTCTTATAAATGAAAGAGGGAGGCAGGAGAGTCAGGGTCAGAATGATGCAGCATGATAAAGAGTCCACCAGCCCTCTCTGGCTTTGAAGATGGAAGGGGACTGTGAACCAAGGAATGGTGTGGCCTCTAGAAACTGGATCAGGTAAGGAAACAATTTTCTCCTTGAACCTCCAGATGGAATACCATCCTGCCAACACCTTGATTGTAGCCCAGTGAGACTCATTTTGGACATCTGGCTTCCAGAATTGTAAAAACTGGGAAAAACGTATATAGTCTTTGCATGCCAGGAGGTTGCAGTCTGCCACCCAGAAAAAGAAACTGGAAGAAGTATGCCAATACATTAAATAATGATTAAATCTAGAATATAGTTGGAAAATGGAATATGGGTAATAATTAATTTTTTTCAAACTTTTTCTTAATTTTTAAAAAGAGAAAAATTAAATATATAGAAACTTCATGATGTTATAAATAGAGGCATATTTAATTTACTGTGGGAGCACAGAGAGGGAACCATTCATTTGCCCATGGGAGTGTCGTGAGGTGGGGAAATTCCCCCACTATGCCTCTTGAGTTCTTATGGCTTGACTAATAATAAAACTGACATAAGACCAGATTAACAGGAGAAACACTAATTTAATACATTCACTGGGAGATCATAGAAAAATGATGCTCAGAGAGTGAACAAAGAAGGCAGTGTATATATCTTTTTATGCAAAGAGACAATAATTTTTTGAGGATTTGACAGGGCAAAGAAAGTTAGGTTTGGGGTATGTAATTGCTGAGGATTTTGAGCAGAGTTTAGGCTTGAGGTAGTAAATTAGTAAAAGTAGTAAATGTTTGTTTTTACAGGCTTCCTGGCCCTGAATTCCCCAGCTCTCATCATGATAGGGTACCTGTCACATGGGAGATTTATTTCCTGCTTTCAGGGGGAACAAAATTTCAGAAGGGTCAAAACTTTAGGTTAAACAAGTAACTTTAATTCAAAATAATCAATATGCCATTGCAGGATATTTTGGGGTAGGCTGCCTTGGGCCCCAACAGTTCCCTCCCCAGAAACTTCACCAAAAGTTTCACATATTAAAAGTTGAGCTGGTAGATTGTTCCATTATTTCATTGAATTAATCTTTTAGTCTTGAAAATAGTTAAGTTCAATTAAACAGTTGTGTCTCAAATCAGGAGGTGGGTATAGCAGGTGTGTTCCCAATGTTAGGTCTATGGTGCAA
The DNA here is from genome assembly GCA_031878705.1 of Tapirus indicus. Lineage (NCBI taxonomy): Eukaryota > Metazoa > Chordata > Mammalia > Perissodactyla > Tapiridae > Tapirus > Tapirus indicus. The sequence continues at coordinate 17,177,783 of CM062926.1, read as the reverse complement.
GGAATCAGATATATAACAAGAGGCATTTCTGTGGAAATAAAGAAAAACAAAGGTTAATGATCAGAGCAAGTTACAAACCAGTTTCTATGGTTAGGTGGCAGCCAGTCAAGATGATTTCACTTATCAGGGTTGAAGCATCTTTGCAGTTTGACATGTCTCTGTTGATGTCATTGGATGTTCAGGTAAACTTTCTGAGTAGCTTACACAACAACAGGCACAAAGATTGTCTCAATGTGAGCTATTGTTGTGATATCTCGAGTTTATATCAAGTTGTTCAGTTTGTTATATCAAGCTTCAGTTTGCAGAGCTTCAGGGAAAAGGTCTCCTTTAGTTATCAATGATTCCAAGTCAAAAGTGGGAGAAAAATTGGAAATGTTAGTTTGGAGACTTGTAGCTGGATATTGGAGGAAACTAGAAGAATTTAGGATCCAGTTCAGTGTTTAGGTAAATAACAAAACTTCAAAGAAAATTAACAGTGCTAAAATCTAATAGCCACAAGTGTGTGTTATAATTTCTACTGAAACATAATTTGTCTCTCTAAAATCACCCTCATTTTTTGTTTACCAAATATAGTCAAATTTAGGCTACTTTGTTTGCAAAATAGATCTGGTTTCACTAAACTTGACTAGTTATTTGAATAAGTACAGCAATAATAGCAGTTGATCATATAGGCTCTTTTAAATTTGCTTTGCTGGAATTTTTCGTAAGGAATCTCCAGACTGAACTTTTAATAGCTAAAAAGTCTGAGAAGACTCAAGAGATTAAGAAGCCAAGTCAAATATTTGTCATTAGACTCTACCTGCAATGCCTAATAGATTTGGGTGAATTCCTCTCTTCTTGAGGTTCCTGCACCTGTCAGAAAGTGACCTTATTGACTCATCTGGTTAAGCTGTCAGGAACTCTGTAAGTAGGTACCAGTCTTTTTTCTAAGAAGCTTTGTTGGCTTCATAAAGTCAACCTTAGTTCCTTAAAGCTGTTTGGTCATATCTGAGCTTGTGCATATCTCTCTCAAACATGACATTTTGGTTAAAGCCTTGGTAATATAACCAGTGTTTCCAGTTGTGTCCTCTTACAAAGAGACCAGTTTCTTATTGAACTTGTGGAAGTAAATATGTTGTCACAAAAGTAAGAATACTCATTGAGAGCTTCTGAATTCTGGAGGGATCATATAGGGAGAAAAAGTAATTGTTTCAGTTCTGCTTATAAAGCTATAATTCACCAAATTGCTGTAAGTCATAGACAGCTTAAGAGAAAATTAAAAAAGGTTTCCTTATTTCTGGAAAAACAACAGATTAAAACAGTAATATTTCAGACAAAAGTCATAAAAATTATAATCATCCTCATCAGTTCATATAGTCCCATGTTATTAATTCTTTTTCTGCTTGAATTAAGTTTTCTATTAGTTCTCTTGAGCTTGCCTGATGATTGAGGGTGATGGGGCAGTGATAAATCCAAGAAGTTCAGAAGGTTTTTGTTAAGGCTCATTTTGTTTGCTCAGTGAAGTGTGTGCCTTGATCACTGGAGATTGTGGGAGGTACACTCCAAGTGGGAAACATGTTTTCTAACAATTTCTTGGTCAATGTGAGGGCAACGGCTGTGCAGCAAGGGAAGGCTTCAACCTATCTGGAAAACATACAAAAACAAGAACATATTATTAACCCATGCTAAGTGGCAGTTGAATGAAGTCCAGCTGCAGGTGCTCAACAAACCCAGAGGGAGGAGTTCTGAGGCCTCTGGGGACAAAAATAGTTTTTCCTATGGTGAGTGGAGGAATACAAAAACTGAAAATTGAGGTTTGCTGGGGAGCCAGGAAGAACCAAGCGGCTGTCTTTGGTTTCCCATAGCCCTGATTTTTGGTTTAATTTACAGCCATTGTTTACTCATCTTAATTCTCTGATTCAGGATCAGACTGTTGCCACATTAAAAGGACATCAAGATGGCGAAAGGTCTGGCAATGAGGAGTCATTTTTTGCAGAAGCCGAATAGACTTCATCCACACGTGCCACAGTCTTTATAGATTCTGTTGCTGCTGCCTTTGCATGAAAGTCAGCCAGGGTATTTCTCTATACTCAGATTCAGTCATTTTAGTGTGAGCTTCAATTTTGATGATAGACAACATTTTATACCAGGACATATCAGACTTTCAGGAACTTCACTCAATTTCTGAAACTCTTCTAACATATACAGACACAACACAGAGAAGGCTTAATGTTACTTCTTACTTGACAATGCTTCCCATGTAATTTAACATATCAAATAAACCTTATTAGTTCAACATTTCTCTTTTTATAAGGAAGAATAAATCCTTTGAAATGTTCCAGGGGCCCTCTACAACCTTCAAAGTTAGTTGAGGTCAACGGGGCCGCCTGGTGGCGCAGCGGTTTAGTCCGCGCTTGGCAGCCCGGTTCGCGAGTTCGGATCCCGGGAGCCCGCCGACGTACTGCCTGTCAGCCATGGGGTGGCGGCGTCCCATATAAAGTGGAGGAAGATGGGCACAGATGTTAGCCCAGGGCCAGTCTTCCTCAGCAAAAAGGGGAGGATTGGCAACGGATGTTAGCTCAGGGCTGGTCTTCCCCACACACAAAAAGAAAAAGTTAGTTGAGGTCAAAAGACTTTATTTAGAATTTGATTTGGGGAAGTTTGTGAAAAATATCAAAAAGGTTTTAAAACACTGGTCAAATAGGATCACAGGTCATTGTGAAACAATACTTAGTTATCCATTTAACTGAAGTAGTAATAAAAGATTTTCAAGGCAAATACAGAAGATTACATAGCTGTTAGCAAAATTTAGCCTCTTACTATTGAGAAGATTCAGTTTTCTTAAGTAATCAAAGATATAGTAAAGCACAGAAAATTATTTTGATAAAACATAAAGTATTTGCTTTCCTTTCATAATCTCATATTAGGAGTAAACCAATATTCCCAGAAAAGTTTGTTCTTTTAAGAGATGAAAAGAAAATTGTTTCAACTTTACATAATACACTACTGATATTAAGCTTATTTTTACAAGTCTTGTAATAACAATTTAATTTTAGCTAACTTGACCACACAAGGTAAGATTTTCTTTCTTTCTCACTTTCTAGTTAATTTATCCTTTTAACACAGAAAGAAAACCAAATTTTAATTTCGTACCAGCTTACTTTTGATATTAAAACTCATTCACTTAATTACATTCATTCCAATCCATTTCCAAAGTTTCCTTTTCCATAAACCTTCTATATCTTTCTATTTCCGTTTCAGTTTGTCCCTTGTTCTCTTTTTAATTTAGAAATACCCAGCTATATTTTGGGACAAAAGTATTATTTTTTCTTTCAACTAAAATGCATCTACATGCTGCATACTTTTTCTTACTGAAAATATAGAATTATTTTCCTTGCATACAGAGATTTTTTCCCCTATTATTTTGAGTAGCTTTAATTCCATATGTTAATTAGAATTTTTAACCCTTGTTAAAGCTGCATGTCTGAATTATATCCAATGCTGATAACTCTGAAGACATGCCTATTTAAATTAAACCAAGAAAGTTAAACAAGCTTTTATTTACCAAAGATTATTTTATGTCATGTTAACTTGAAAAACGTTTGGGTTAGTTTCTATTATATTTGGAAATGATTTATGTTAGTGCTTACTTTAAGTTAATTTAATAGAGCTCTTTTCAAATTAATTTTGATAATGTCACACAGAAGTAGAAAAATAATACATCTATAATTTACATATATATGTATACACACACACACACATACACACACACACACAAACAGAGCTCTTATAGCTTTTATTTTAAAACTTCAGCCATGAATCAGGTACAATACAAAACTTACTAGTTTATAAATAATTGTGTCTCTAGCAGATGGAACAAGTTAAGGTTACCTGCCTAAAAGCTTTTTTTGTTAATATTTGTGGAGAAGAGGACTTTTAAGATTTTTATTTGGCCTAAACAAGTAATCTTAAGGAATTAGATTTTGGACAAGAAAGCCTTTTGTATTTTAAAATGGCCATTTTCTTTCTTTTTTTTTCCCTTTAATCTCAAGCTTTACTGGCTAAGCTAGCCAGGCTGAGTTTCAGGCAATTTTGGGCTATTATCTCCTGGGGTGTGTATATTCCAAAGACAAAGTAAAATTTACAACTTCAAAGGACAGAGAGAAAAAAATGCAAGTTTTTTCCCTACTAGTTTCAGGGTAATTGCTTTTTAAGTTTTTCCTACTTTTCTTAAGTGTAGGACAATTGTACTTTCAATGTCCTGATTTTGGGTTTTTTTAATATAGCCAATTTATGGAATCTATCATCTGGCTATTGATGAGTGGGATCTTAATGTGACTCAAAATAATGTTTTTATATGGCTTAACCAAAGACACGAGATGTCCCCAAAGGAGAGTGTAAAGGATGCAGTCCTCACAAGATCGAGAAAGTTTACTCCCAAAGGACAGTCTAAGGAAGCAAAGGCCTTCATTGCAAATGTGATAAGGGTGGTGTAGTGAAAATGATGTCTCCATTCTCCCATGGGAACGTGATACGCCTCCTGTCAGAAACCTACTAGTTTGTAACACCAGGCAGGCACTACTGGAATGGGACTTTTGCAGCACTAACTAGCAATGAAGGTTAAGGTGACAAAAGCCCCTTCTTGACTGGAAATCATTATGACAAACTCCCCTGAGAGATGGCATGGCCAGACAAAGAGAGTGCTGTTTGTGACCCTGTGTCTTGGAACCCCAGTCTATTTCACTGGCCATGGGATACACCATGGTAATGCGCCTTCCGGATGATGGAAGCCAGAGAAAGTATTTGCACTGGTCACAAAGCCAAGCTCTCAGAACATAGAACAAGATACAAGGAAAAACCTCATCCTGTTTTATACAGAGGACCCACAGCAAAGTTTGTCTAAGTAGATGCCAGTCTGGTGAGAATCATAAAACATAACAGTCTGTAAGACTGGCTCAAACAGCAGGCTTATAAAGGGCCTGTACCTGCTGTCCTGCTCCATGGTTCTTCATCCTTATAAAAAAGTGACACAACAAAGACAAAGGAAGACAATGACCATCTCTGGGAGGAAGGGATCAACAAAAATCAAGAGTGCTCATCCAAATTTTCCAGACTCGCTAGGGCCTAAGGCACTAATTCCACAAATATTTTCTGCTAATCTAAATTTAGAAGAGAGACAAGAAAAAGAAAAAGAAAGTCTCACCACTTTCACACTTGACAGACCCTGCAGACAGAGATCTGGGAGGCTGACGTGGTAAGAAAGCTTACGTTTTTCCAGTTTGTGTGTCAGACATCCCAGGATCTCTTAGATGTAGCAGTCATGAGGAAAAAAAATTTTCCCAGCTGCTGATTCTCCTGACTGGCTCATCAAAATTGTCAGAGAAGGGGAAATTCCCCCCTCTTCAAGTCTAAAGTTCTTATGGCTGGACTAATAATAAAATTGAAACAAGACCAGATTAACAGGAGAAAAACCAACTTAATACATTTGCATGGGAGATCTTAGAAAAAAATGATGCTCAGAGAGTGAACAAAGCAGGCAGTTTATATATCTTCTTACACAAAGAGACAATAAATCTGTGAGGATTTGACAGGACAAAGAAACTTAGGTTTGGGGTACATAATTAGTGAGTATTTGAGCAGAGTTTTGGCTTGAGGTAGTAGTTTAGTAAAAGTAACAAGGTTTATTTATACAGGCTTCCCAGCCCTGAATTCCCTAGCTCTCATGACAAGGATGTATCTGTCTCCTGGTGCAGGGAGAGTACCTTTCACATGTGAGATTTATTTCCTGTTTTTAGGAGGACTAGAGAGAGGAGGGTCAAAACTTTACATGAAACAAGTAACTTTAATTAAAAATAATCAACATGCCACTGTGGGATATTTTGAGGTGGTCTGCCCTGGGCCCCAATAGGAGTCTCTTCAAGATCTCTGGGAGAGCATGCCATCTGAGTTTGCTAAGGGCAAGGGCAAGAGAAGGAAGGATGTTGCAGGTAGAAGAACAGCTTGTGCAAGGGTAGGAATGGAAAAACGATAGACTTTGTCCTGAGGGTAAGCATGAGACTGTCCTTCAATCTAAATGGTCCATCACTTCAGTGGGTCAAATCCAAAGAAGTGAATCTCTAGGCATCAAGGAATATGGTCAGAGACCTTTTTTGGGGGCGAACCAAGACAGTCTGGCCACTCAGAAACATATCAAGTAGCTTCAGACTTGGTGGCTGAGGAGAATGTGCTTGTTGTGAAATATTTGTTGTTTAAGGCTCAGGCTTTTCTGCTTTTTCCCTCCTCTCACTTCTTGCAGTACTGAGGTAGGCAGGGCCCCAGTCCCCGCATAGATCCCTGTATTTTGCAGAAGGCTTTGTTTCCTTTGTTGAGGGGTGGATGTATAGCTCTGAGTTTTTTGTTTTTTGTTTTTTTCTTTCACCAGCAATTAGGGAAAGGATAGAGTGGCTGCTTCCTCCACCTTCTAGGGAATCAGGCCTTGTCCCGGCCCTCCTAGATCCTGGGGAACTCAGGCCATGCAGAACACTATGTGAGGGAAAAAAACCAATAACAACAAAAAACAAAAGCCAGGGGTGAGTAGGAACTGTTGTAATTGCCTCTATTTCTTTAAAGTATTTGTTCCTTTCTCCCTTCAACCTCTCCACCCTGATATTTTAGGGCCAAGTCATGATGTCTGGGCACGAACCTGGTTTCCTTGTTCCTGCTATGGTCGGTTCCAACCACCAAGACAATGGGCCTATTTTTTCTATAGTCAAAGGCCCTTGTGTTTGACCCCAGGAGTTTCACCCTGAACTTGTGCCAAAGCTCAAGCGTTCCTGTTCTGTCCCTTCCAGGTCATCTTGGAATCTGCAGGCCTGTGGGTGGGGTAGGGGGTTCTGAGCTGTGATCAGGTAAAGGGAAAGGTTGTGGGAATCACAGACAATTGTGCTCGGGAGAGTCTTCCAGGCTTGTTGGTAGAAGCAGCAGAATTGTGGGCCAGGACACCTGGGTCCCAGTGCTGGTGTCTAAGCTTGAAGCCAGGTACCTGAGGGTTACTGTAGATATTCAATAAGAACATGATTGCCTTTCGACCTTGTTCCTAACATAGACATAGATGAATCATGTCAATTTGCTGTTCTGTTGTTTAACCTGAGGGGTGACTCAGGGGTAGTAAGGATTTGTGAACTTGTTCTGCAGAAGAAAGAGAATGTCTTCGGGGAGATTGGGATCACCAGATGACAGCCCCAGCTGCCAATGATGCCCAGAAGTCAGACTGCCCAGGGCTTATTAGGAGCGACCCCTTTGTTTCTCCAAAGCTCTTCTTACCAAGCCCCTCAGCTCTGTATAAAAGCCCCTACTTTCTTCTCTTGTTAAGGCAGATTTGAGAGAACCCACCCTCCTACATTCTCATTTTGTCCAAATTGAATAAACTTTTCTCCATCTCCAAGCAGCAATGTCTCAGTGATTGGTTTACTGCACATCGCACACACTAATTTGAGATTAAGAGGTTTGATATCAAGCTCTGTCCTTGAATGAGTAGATTTGTTTCTCAAGGCCATTGCTTTGCCTGCTGCACAATGAGGAGAGTTGACTACATGAACTCAAGCCCTACGGCTTGAATGTCCTGGGCATGCATTGTCTTCCCTCTTCCTCATTGGAAATCTGTATCATCCCTTCAGGGCCCAAGGATCCACCATCAAACACAATAAATTTGGCTAAAGTCTGTATGAGAGGGGACCAATTGCCATGTATCATGTACCCAGTTGGCTGGCCTTTTAGACTAGAGTGGAGTGGATGGATAATTTTGGTCTGGTCTAATTTTGGGGCTCTCTTTGGTAGCAGGAGAGGTAGGGTCCTGCCAAATCGTGAAATCTTGACTACCAGCCTAAGGAGTCTGGACTCTTGTGAGTGGAGATCTAACAGAGGCTTTAAGTGGAAAGTGATCTGGTCTGTGTTTCAGGACACACACTCTGGCAACTGGTTTGTTAGGAGAACTGTGGCTGTGGAGAGTCCGCATGAGAATCTGAGATCTGAACTGGGAGATCAGAGGGCACGGAGAGCATGGGACAGGAGAAACATTTGAAGAAGTGACAGGCCTTGGTGAGTGACCAGAGAGAGGGGGTGGTGAGGAGGAGGCCTGAAGATGATACAGAGCTGGGTTTAGTTTGGGCTCTTGGGTGGATCAGATGTCATTAGCCCTGAGATAGGATGAGGGATTGGTTGGCTGGGGACTAAGATGCTAAACTCAGCTTTGGATATTTGCATATGATGGCTGTCGACTCTCCAGGTGGAATTACTGCATGGGCATTGGGGAGAAGCTCTAGAAGGAGGCTGAGGCTGGAGCAAGTGAGTAGTGGAGGCCGAGATGGACAAGAGGGAGTGAGCCCAGAGTCTGTGCCTATGGGATACTGCTCAGCCTGGTCTCCTTGTAACAAGCCACAGGTCTCAGTTCTACTCTTCATTAACCTTTTCTCTGTTGATCAGAGTGACTTTTCAGGGTTTTGGCCCAGATAGATATTCTTAGCCCGGGGATCACATATTAATTGCATAAAGGAAAGGAAGAACTTAAGATAATAGAGAAGAGCAGGCAATCAAAACACATACTGTAAAACAATTTAACACTCATTATAAAACATAAAAGCACAATGTAAATTTAAATTTTTGTCAAGAACATGGAGTCCACAGGGCAGAAAGGGAAAGGGTGAGAGTAGGAGGGCAAAAAGGAAAAAGTAACTTAGAAGGATTAAGCTAATAGCCAGGCTACTATTTGGAAGGCTTCCTATGGCTTAAAAGTTACTTGACCTGTCAATTTCTTGGGAGTAATGAGTTTTATCTGTACATATTGCAGCATAAAATACTAATAGCCAAAAAACATGAAGTGCTTACAAATTATCCTACAACTGTCAGCTAGTGAAGCCAAATGTGTACTAATAGAAGAAGTTATACTCAACAAATACTGTGTGCTTACTACGTGCGAGGCAGTGTGCTAAACACTTTAAATAACTAGATTGCCTCATTTGATCCTCACAACAGCATATGCAGTGGGTGCTTTTATTAGCCCCATGTTACACATGAGGGGACTGAGGTGTAGTCATTTGCCCAAGGCCTTGCAGCTTGTGTGTTAGAGCCAGAATTTGAAGCAGGCTACCTGGGGGACTCCATAGCAGGTGCCCTTAACCTCTCAGCAGTCCAGTGGGGAAGTGATATGGTAGAGAGTGATACTTCTCATAGAGTGGTCCTCAGACCATCCCTGTCAGAATTATCTGGAATGTTAGTTAAAAATTGAGATCTATATGTCTCACCTTGGACCAACCGAAAGCAGAATTTCTCAAACACTGATAGTTGAGACTTACTGAGTTGGGGCTGGGTGTCTGGGTTCTAGAAGGAAATGGAATCTTGGCTTCTCTAGTCACCCGCAGTTTGGGTCTTGTCCCTCTGAAATCGACAACGTAGTCTATGTTTGCTGTCTTTCTCTGGGCTATTGAAGGAGTGCATTTCATTCCGAGAATGGGTGAAATCAAGCTGACATTAATGCTGGAGGAGGCATTTTGAGGCAGTGTCTTTTATTCACATTTTCCTTTCACCCCTCATTTGCTTCTGTCCCCTCTGTACCCTGTCCTCACCCACTCCCCCTCATGGGTCAGATTCACTTCTCTTCCTGTCCCCTGGATGGCTTACCACCTGGGTGGGACGGAGATGGGTGAGGGCAGGGGAACATGGTGTGATCTGGTGTCAGTGGAGGACGCACCCTGGAAGAGGAGCAGTTGCCCTGTGGTTCCTCTCAGGCCCAGCCAGGCTCTCACACGGAGGGGGAGCTTTCCATGAAGTTTAGCTGCTTCATGCTGAGAGCAGTGGTGGGGAGAGTGGAGTTGCAGCCTGGGATGTGAAGTGGAAATCCTGTCACCCACAGCAGTGGTCTGCACACATCCCCATCTTTTCTGAAATGGAGGGTTAATCTCCCTAAGAGCTCAGAGCCAGGCAATGCAGATACGCAGGAGGAAACATGAATCTTTCTCTCATCCGGTAGCCAGTTTTCAGGGCTGATCCACTTACACCCTCTACCTTGAGTGAGGACAACGAAGAGTTTTTTGCAGCTCACTCTTGGGGCTGTTCACACACTGTGGCCTTGGGGAGATCCAGAAGTGGGGGGAGGGCCCTGGGCTGGGAGTGAAGAGAGCTGGTTCTGTGTCAGCTAAGCTACCAGTTTCCTTTGTTACCATGGGAAAGTCACTCACCCACTCTGGACTTAAGTTTTCTGAAAATTGTTGGATTGGGATGAGGTAATCTTGTGTGTCCCTTGTTCTCAAGTTCTGATTCTATGATTAGCAGCAGGGAAGGAGCAGGTGTGGCAGAGCCCTGAATGCTTCTTTTTTTTTGTCTCACATGCCTGCCTTCCCCGCAAATGAGCCAGCTGTGAGTTCTGTTTGTGTCTCCTGTTGCAAAGCTCCCTGCTTCAGTGGCCTGAAGATGCCCACTGTGGGTGTGGTGAGGAGAGTCTCTGGAGCCTGGAGCCCCCTGGAGCCTACCCTGGAACTGGGTAGGTTCCCTGCCATTGCACAGACTTCTCATGTTTTCGTATGATAGGACTTCCCTCCCTGTTCTCCCACCTTCTCCACGACCTACCCCTGAGCATCACATTCAGTTTCCAGCGTGGGCTATGATTGTTTGATAACTTTCCTGGCTGTTTCCTGCCTGTGGGTCCCTGAAACAAATAGCAGGAAATTCTCATAGCCACTGGGGTCTCTGCTTCTTGTTTTCCTCTTTCGCTGTAGAGCCTGACAGAACACATAGGGCACAGAGACACACATGTGCATGCTCTAGCTCCCAGCATTCATATATGGTGAAGGCTGGAGTGGAGTTATATTCTTAATGTTGTCTGGGGGCTGGCATAACACATATGTGGACCCGTGTAGTGTCTTAATGTCTTGTGTGTTGCTGCCACTTAAGAGTTTAGAGTGGCAGCTATGAATGTGCACGAGTGTACTACCTGTGCCTGCGTGTGTGCATGTGGGTCAGAGTGTGCAGTCAATGGCAGTTGATGCCGAGAGGAAGTATTTCAGGAGCTGGGTTTGCTCTCTTTATGTTTCTGCTTTTGTGCAATGTACTGGTAACTTGTGTTGTCAGAGGGCTGATTGAAAATATGTTAGAAATTTCCTTAATCCGGTCTGAAATTCACCTTGTTTTATTTTTGGGTGTGTAACACGTGAGGGTGTGGGGAGGTGGAGGATGAAACACCAGACCTTCCTGAACAGTCTGAGGTCAGTTCTCAGAAATTAGATGTTGAGTGTTTAGCCATCACTACCCTTGGATTTGTGAGTAGGACCCAGAGGATTTGAGAGCTTCTGTGGCAGAGGTATCATCCTGCTCTGGGAAGATTAGAGACACGTTGATAAGCAGGAAAAGCGTCAAATTTGTGGCTTGTTTCTATCCAACATTTAGGCATTCCGACCTTTAAAACAATGTAATTACACTGATACTGTCACCTACCTACCAAGTGCCAGGTGCTGAATTTTCAAAGATAAATGAAATTCAGTCCCTATCCTCAGGAGCTAATAGTGGTCTTTTCTTGAACAAGACTTCCTGGGCCTAATTCCCTCAGTACCCAACTCTGTCTCACTAGTCGCCTTTGGGACTCTCACAACCAGACAGATGAGGTGAGATGCTGGAGTGGCTAATGGAGGAGAGTGGGGCAGGGGTGCACCCCTTGCACTTTCTGACTCTCCTTTTCAGGAGCACAGGGACCATGGGAAGTAGGAAACTGGGCTCCTTAGGGAATGCTGTGGTAGGTGATGTGGTGTAGATTGCAAATCGGATGGTCCCTCAGCTCATCACTTGGCTCCTCCAGTTACAAGAGCATGCCCTCCAGCAGCCAGAGATGGAGAATGAATGCATTTCCTGGAGGGACTAGAAACAAGATTTTTTAGCCACTGCTAAGAACATTAGCAGTGAGAAGGCAGGGCAATTTGAGGCCTTGTGGAATTGTCTCTAGGGAACTGTGGTTACTTCACTCTGTTCAGACCATGAGGTTGGGCAGTAGCTAAGGGTGGGGCAGAGGGAAAGGTGTGCAAACATGCTCAGACCAACTGGTGCCAAATTTTTTCTAAGGCTCCCATACTAAGCTTGTATCCCCTCTGCAATATGGTATCCCCTCTGCTGTACCGAGGCAGAAGTCAACTGGGATGGGACTCCCCTTTCCTGTTGAAAACCTATTCTGCTCAGGCTTCATGATGCCCTTTTCTAACTTCTTTTCCCCTTCAATACTACCTTTTATATTCATTTTAACCTGATGTCCTTTGTACAGAATGACTGGGGGCAGAGCAAGGGAAATCTTTCCAGACCCCAAGTTCTTAGGGTTGACTCTGGTCCCTGCACATGTCTACTTCTCTAGGATGGCCCTGGGAACTTACTTCTAACCTGGGTCTTTTGTAGCTCTTCACCAGCCCAGCTGCTCCCTGAGTACAGTTTAGTGAGAGAGAAAGAGAGAGACAGAAACAGAGAGAGGCTTCAAGCACTGGGATGTGTCAGGTGTCCATGTGGCTTTGGAGCCAGGTAGACCAGACCTGGATTTAAATCCTCACTTTGTCCTTTATTAACTGGGTGACCTTTGCAAGTGACTTAAGCCCGCTAAGACTCAGTTGCTACATCTGTAAAGTGGAGATGATGCCCACATAATAGTTATAATAATAGCAACATGTATTGAGCACTTTACACTTATTAATTCAGTTAATCCTCATACATTTCTAGGAAATAAATACTAGCATGGTTGTCATCTTTCAGATGAGGAAACTGAGGAACAGAGAAGTTATTTATCAGATCCGAGTTAATGAAACTTGTAAGTGGTGGAGCTGGGATTCTGCACTTTACAGTCTGACTCCAGAGCCTGTGTCCTTAACTACTGCACTAGACTGTGTAGTTTACATGTTAACAGGAATTGAGGTAAGCATTTGAAGCACCTGGTATAGTGCTTGGCACACAGTAGGCACTGAGTAAATGGTAGCTGTTACCACCAGATCTGAGAAGCCTGCTTCCACGTGGGCATGTGGAAGATGTGGCCCTGGGTCAGGGTGAGGCAGGAGAGACACAGGTCCTCCTGCTGATGTGGGGGTTTGCACAGTGTCAGGGCTTCTTCCAACCTAGCTCTGTAGGGCAGGGCTTATTGGCAAAAGTCCTGTCCCTGCCATTCCAAAGTTGCCTGACAGGCCCCAAAAGGAAAACACAGGAGCTGAAACTGGGTGGCCATAGGGAGAGTTCTCTCTCCTAGTGAGCCAGTTGCTCAAGAATCACTTTTCTGACTCTGCTTCAGAGGAATCTGGCACTTTGTTTCCTGATCTCTTACCCATTTGGTCAGGGCTCCTGGGGAAGTTACCTGTGGAACAGAGTGGGGCTGCTGCCTAAATTGGCACAGGGTGAAGGGTTAATGGCAGGAAGCTAAGGAGACCCTGCAGGGACCCAGGGAAACCCAGATGTGGGCTTCAGAGGAGGGAATATCAAGCTGGCTCTGTTTCTTTGTCATGTGTATCTTGGTTCTCTGCTTGGCCCTGGAAATGGCTCCATCAGCAGTGAGCAGTTCCGGCACACCTGCCCCATGCCAGGCGCTGGCTGGGCTAGAGGCAGCACGGCTTCTGACTAAAGGCTTTTGGAGGCTGAGGGGCCTGGTTTCCCATGATGGCTCTGCCACTTTTTAGTTGTGTGTCCTTGGCCATTTATTCATCTTCTGTGAGTCTCGGTTTTCTCATCTGTGAGCAAATTGTGAGGATCAAGTGAAAGAACATACACAAAGTACCTAGAGCAGCAACTTACATGCCTTAGGTGCTCAGTAAATGTTGTCAGTCATGGGTGGGTGCAGTGGGGGATGTGGAGAAATAGAAAATGCAATCCTTCATCTTTAAGCAGGTTATAGCCTGGGTGAGGAGAGAAGTGGTAAGACAGATAAACATATAGATCACAATGTCAGGACTGCATGTTCTATAACACAGGTCAACAGGTGTAACGGACAGTGAGAGATTTGGGATTTCAGGGGTAGGAGAGCTGCTCTATGGGCTAAGCTGGTCAGAGAAGTCTTCCTGAACAAGTGCACCTTGTGAATGTGCAAAGGTTGGAGAGGAAGGTGGAGGAGCATTCCAGGAAAACATACGAGATAAGGACAAGCAGCATAAGTTTAGGAGATAGACATGAAACCAGTTGGATTGGAACCAAGTGTTTGTGGGGGAGACTAGAGAGAGATGAGGTTCAATAGGTAGGTTGGGGCTGTTGTGAAGGGTTTTGAATGCCACGCTAAGGAGTTTGGGATTTATCTGAAGAGTTTTGAGGAGGGAAATGACATTAATATTATGACCTTGATTTAGTCACTTATTCTTTTAACCTCTGTGGGCCTTAGAGCCGCATCTTTCAAGTAAGGACCTTGGACCATGTCATGTAAAGGAGTTTCTCTGACTAAGGAGTCTATGATTCTATGATATAGGAAGATTGTTTTGATGATAAAGTGCAGAATTGGTTGGAAGGGAGAAACTGGAGGTAGAGGTATTATTTAGAAAGCCAGTGCAATATCAGGCATGAAGCTGCTTACTGCCGCTTGTAAGAGACTCCAGGTGTAGGTGGGGAGGGTCTTTATGTACGTTTTAGGGACTTTGACATTATAACTCTCTAACAATTTGAGTTCTGCCAGATGCCTCCCCAGGAGACACCCACTCTTGGGGCACCTGGATAAGTGAGGAAATTGGTAAACTTTTCTGGGAAAGGATTGATTATTTGTTGGGCTTCAGGTTTATATCATTCCTGTTCTGCAGTAAACTGAGAAAGGCAGAAATAACAGGACTTCCTTATTGTTCATCTTTAGATGGTTTGTAGAGTTTTCCAATTTACAAAATAATTTCGCAGGAATTATCTCATTTTCTTCTCCCCAGAGTCTCCTGAGGGAGGTTAGGCAGGTGCTCCCTCAATTTCATGGATGAGGAGAGGCCATAATTTGAGTCTCTCAAATCTAGGCCTCCTCATTCTAAGTGCAGTTAACTTTCTCTGCTCCATGTTCCTCAGACAGCAAATAGGAGCTCACTTCCTCCATTAATTAATTACTTCAAACATATTCATTAAGTGTATAATATGTATCAGGTGCTCCACTAATTTGAGGTCCACAAAAGGGCATATATTTGAGAAAAAACATATTTTTCCTGGTTGTAAAAGCAATACATGCTTCTTAGAGAAACTTGGTAAAGCAGAGGAAAAGATTCCCCTAGTCACACCACCTGGAGTTGTAGATATGTATACACTTTTCTTCGGACATTTTTCTACTTATTGAAGATCATGCTACGTATACAAATTTGTATGCTGATTTTTTCACTTCTTATGAATTTTTCATATTAATAAAATTTTAAAATTTAGAAATGACTATAACATTATATTAATTGATAATTCATAACAATAATTTCTGTATCATTGGACATCTGGGTTATTTCCAATTTTTTCCTCTTTTAAATATTGCTACAATAAAGATCTTTTTGCGTTGTTTGTATTGCATTTCTAGTTATTTACTGGGCTATATTTCTGAAAGTGAATAGATAATTTGGTCAAAAGAGTTACTCGGGCTCTTGATAAATATTGCTAAATTGTTTTCCCCAAACTTATTAGAATTATCTATACTTTCACTGGCATTATATGAGTTGGAATAGGGGTTTTGAGATGGGAATAGAACCTGTTTTTTATTATTCTGGCAGGGTGGACATAAGGAAGACCTCAGGAAGCAGAAACCGGCCGTTGGAGCCTGGCCCAGATGTTGCCCTTGGTGAAAAATTTTAGAATACCCTAAAGGATAGAGGCATCCTTGACAAAGATCAGACTAAGGTATATTTTCCAGAGAAGTTTTGCTTTTTTAAAATAAAAGACAGAAAAAAGGTCAGTTTCAGGCAGCAGAAGAAATTCCAGGGTCTCAAAATTGGAGTGCTTGCTAGGTAGGGCAAAGGAGGCTGCTGCCAGGTGTGCTCAGGTCAGGCTAAAGGTCAGGAGAGGAGCTGAGAGGGCAGAAAGAGAAGCGCTCTCCTCTCCCAGTGGTCAGGATCCGCTTGCATCCAGCATTGACCAGGTTTAGTGAAAGGGAGTGAAAAGTAAGTCAGGCCAGACCCTTGGGGAGCTGGTTAGGGGCCTGAAGATCTGGATCTGTTGTCCAAGGAGGTTCAAACTCAGGCACGTGGTATCCAGTGAGAATTCTCTGGTTAGGTTTCAGTTGTCCTTGGTTGAAATTTTCTGTCTTTTATTATTTATTTATTTATTTATTTTTGTGAGGAAGAATAGCCCTGAGCTAACATCCGTTGCCAATCCTCCTCTTTTTTCGCTGAGGAAGACTGGACCTGGGCTAACATCCGTGCCCATCTTCCTCTACTTTATATGGGACACTGCCACAGCGTGGCTTGACAAGTGGTGCATTTGTCCACGCCCGGGATCCGAACCTGTGAGACTCCGGGCCACTGATGTGGAGCATGCGAACTTAACCGCTACACCATTGGGCCGGCCCCAAATCTTCTGTCTTTTAAAAAAATTCTTTTGTATTTTTTCTTTTCTTGTTGTTGTTGTTAGTTCCTACTGGAAAATTAGTCAGTCTTGGCTGAACTAAGTAGAAAAGATTCATTTCACCCTAGCCAGCATAACTAGGGTGGTTGGAAGAACAACTCTAGAAGGCAGGTGGTGGTGGCCATGACTGTCCCATAGCCCTTTTTATAACTTTAATAGCACCTATTGCATTGTCATTATGTTTTGTTCTTTGAGTGTATATTTAATTTCTCACACTCCTCTGAAAGCAACTTAAGAATAGAAACTGAATCTTTGTTTCTGGTTTTTAAAGTATCTGGCAAGACACTACTTACATTATAGGTACTCAATAAAGATTTATTAAATTGAAGGCTTGTCTCACACATGGATTCCGGTAAATGCTTGATACTTTTCATTCATTCATTCATTCATTGATTCAATCTCTTAATAAGTATTTAGTTTCCTGAATGCCTACTAGATACTAAGCATTATATTAGGCACTGGGTACACTAATGGGAATAAAAACTAAGGGTTTTAGTGGTCCTTCAGGAGCTCATAGTCTTGTGAGAGAGACAGTCAAACAGACAAGTACAGGACAGAATGACAAGTGTTGTGATTGAGGGACAGATGGAAGTTATAGGAGCACAGAGGAGAGTGTCCTTATTCATCCTGGGAGGAGGGTGGAAGTGTTGAGACTAGTCAGAGAAGGGTTTTTTTCTTTCCATTTCTTTTTTTTTTTTCCAAGAGCTAAATTCTAAAGGAGGAGTAAAAATTGAGGGAAGGGCCTTCTAGGCAGAGGCAACAACATGTGCAAAGTCAGTGATGTGAGGGGTTACCTATATTCAGGGAACTGCGAGTAGCTGAGTATGTTGTAACAGAGAGGACAGAGGGATGATGGTTAGAAATAAGCAGGGAATAGATTATGAAGAGCCTGGCATGTTGGGTGAAGAAGTTTGGATTTCATCCTCAAGGTGATGGAGAGTGGCATCTAGATTTTAGGCAGGGCATTGACGTGATCAGATGTGTGTTTTAGGGAGATCACTCTGACTATCAAAGTGGAGAACAAATTGGGTCTATGAGTAGGGGGAAGGTTAGCTGAAACTGGTGCAATTAGTGAGGGAAACAGGATAGGTTGAGTTAGCTGTGGTTGCTGTTTCCTTCTTCTCTCGGATACTCCTTTCCATGTTTAGGGACCATGTCTCTAGTACCTGCCACAGCACCTGGTAAGCAGAAGGCATTTAAGAAATGTGTTTTAGATATCTCACACCTCTTTGTGTCTCCCAAGCCTAACACAACGGCTGAGACTCAGAGGTGCATGGTACCTGTTCATTAGCTCCACTGCTGTGGTTGTGCTAGCATCTACTGAGCACTGATGTGAAAGTAGGGTGGGTACCTTTTTTCCTGTGGTCACAAGCCAGGCAAGAGTGCTTTCCAGCTAGAACTGACCTTGAAGATATTTTTTGCCTGGCCCTTCTCAAGATGTCTCCAAAGACATGCTCCATCTTCGGATGAGTCTTTGTTCAAAAGTGGACAGTGGGTTCCTTTAGGGCAGGAAGTGTATTTTTGTTCATTTTTGTATTCCCAGGACTTTTCACGGTGCATGACACATAGCAGGTGGTGCTAGATATTTGTTTCATGAATTTGAAATTCATTGTTTTGGACATGAAATATATTGTAAAGTTTGATTTAGGCCCAAATTTTCCTTGTTTTTGAGTCCTCTTCCCAACCCTACCCCATCAAAGCTCCCAACTCAGTGTGGTAGCTTAGAGGTAGGTGGTGGGGGAAAAGCAGTCTAACTGTTCAAGTGATTCATGTATGGTTGAAAGTTCTCTAACCTTTTCAGAATCATTTGCTAAATGAATTGGATGAAATATCAGGTGGTTTTATAAAGTGGGGTAAAAATTTTAGGCAGGGTGGGGGTGACATCTTTGAGTAATTGCCCGACGGGCAGGCAGGATGGCCTTCCTGGGAATCAGTCTTAGGGTCAGCACCTCCTATGCACTTACTGCTTTGACAGTGTCTTCTGTTTTCCAGCTCTGAAACCACAGTTCCTTTAAAAACAATATCAAACAAGCACGCCCACAGAGGTAGCAATGGAGATTCTACTGCTGATATGAGAAGAGAGAAAGAGGCACCATTTGCGTATTTCCATTGGATCTTTATAAGGTAGCAAATACTTATGGTTCTAAAAGGCCCATTTTAAAAGAATATAGACTGTTTTAAAGATGATGAGAAAATCAGTAGTTTTATATCATGTGTGGCCATAAATAGAGAAAAGACCTGCTAGGAGAGCAGATTTTGAGTTATTGGAGGCATCCTGTGTGATAAGATGTTGGTAAGTCAAGTCTGCAGTGAAGCTGCTCTGGCTTAAAATACTTGCTGTCTAGCATGCTATAAGATAGGTCTTCCAGGTTTCCTGTGAGAAGGATTATAATATAAAACTACAAACTCCCTGCATCTATTTTAATATTTAAATGTATGCAGATCTTTCTCATATTAAAAAAACTCCAATTTTTTTCACCCTATTTCTCTTGCTGACTTCCTCTCTACCACTCTCTTCCTTTTCTAATAGACAAACTTCTTAAAAAGAGTTGTTTTTAGTCACTATCTCCCTTTACTTATTGCCCATCTACTCTTCAGCATCGCGGAATTGATTTTTTCCTCATGTCTTCATTCAATCGAAACCGCTCTAACCAAGGTCTGCTGTCTACTCCTTTTTCCAATCTTACTCACACTACTAATTCAGGCCACCATCATTTCCTTCTCTAGATCACTGCGACGGTCTTCTCTCTGGCTCCTCTCCTTGCCTCTGGTCTAATTCCGTGCCCCCTCTAGTTCATGGTCCACAATGCAGCTACAGTGGTCTTAGAAAACAAAATTCTGATCATATATTTTTCCATTGGTAAAGTCCTTTAATCCTTCTTTATTGCTCCCAGGATGCACGTTGGTCTCTTCAGAATGGCTCCCAAGTTTTTTGTCATGTTACAAATTTAAAAGACCTCAGTCTTCTCCAGCTTCATTTGTGACAGTCCTGCCCGTCATCCTACCACAGTTCTTGTGTTTTATGCTCCAGTCAAACCAAAATATTTTAATTCCTTAAATGCCCCTGCTCTCTATGGCATCTGGGACTTTGTACTTACTCTCTCTGCCTAGAACATTCCTGTCATGCCTCTTTATTTCCTGTCAATTTTAGTTATCCTTCAGGCCTTGGTTCAAACATTACTTCTTCTGTAAT
Organism: Tapirus indicus; assembly: GCA_031878705.1. NCBI lineage: Eukaryota > Metazoa > Chordata > Mammalia > Perissodactyla > Tapiridae > Tapirus > Tapirus indicus. The sequence goes on along the minus strand of CM062926.1, from coordinate 17,158,075 downwards.
CCTATGCTAACACACCAACCCCAGATTATGATCCTGCTGTATCCAGTGCTCCCCATTTTGTAGCACTTATCATGCTCTCCTGAGACCACCTGGTGAATGTCTTAAGCATCTTGCAGGCAGGGGCTCAGTATCTCATTGTTGGATTCCGGGGCCTAGAAAAGTACCTGTCACATAATGGATGCTCAGTAAATGTTTGTGATATCAATGAATGATTTATCATAGTTACTTTTGACATATTTCTCATTAAACTAATTGAAGAAATGATACAGAACTGGTAGGAGAGAGCAGAAATGAGGTCAAGGACTTCAGGTTAGTTTTTTTAAAATATTAAAGCAAAAGTTCAGAGTTTTGCTGTTTTACAAGCTGGCTATGGGTCTTGCTGGGCTTATGGGATAGTATAGCTAAATCTGAACTCCAGCCAGCTGACATAGCCCTTATCCAGGCCTTAAGATTCTTTTTTTAAATAACAGCTTAATTGAGCTATAATTCATATGCCCTGCAATTCATCCATTTAGAGTGTATAATTCGATGGTTTTCAGTATATTCATAGAATTGTGCAACCATAGCCACAGTTAATTTTAGGACATTTTCATCACCCCAACAAGAAATCCCATACCCATTAGTAATCACTCTGCATTCTACTCCCTCCCCTTCATGTCCTCCCTCTACCCCTTGGAAACCACAAATCTACTTTTTGTCTCTATGAATTTGCCTATTCTGGATATTTCAAAAAATAGAATCATACACTATGTGGTCTGTGTAACTGGATTCTTTTATTTAGCATAATTTTTTCAAGATTCATCCATGTTGTATCATGTATCAGTACTTTATTTCTTTTTATTGGCAAATAATATTCCACTGTAGACCCAATTTTGTTTATCCATTCATCAGTTGATGGACATTTGGGTTGTTCGCACTTTTTGGCTATTACAAATAATGCTGCTTAAGGACATTTGTGTGCAAGTTGTTGTGTGGACATATGTTTTCATTTCTCTTGGGTATATATCTGGGAGTGGAATGCTGGGTCATAGGGAGGCCTTAGTATTCTTAAGAACAGGGGTTGCTTAAGAGAGTAAGTTCATAAACACACAAGCACTAATAGCTCTTGCTCTTTAATTTGTTAATTTAGTGATAGGCAAGTTGTACAGGTGATTCTTTGAACAACTGATATTAATGAAATTTCTCTAATGTAAAGTAGCCAATGAATGTGTAAAGTCTAATTCTCTTGTGTAGGATAATATAGCCCTTCTTGGGTTTAAATGGAAGTGGGAAAATTTAGTGTCTGTTTCTGCCCATTTCCATTCCCGCTGCACCCCACCCCTGGACCATACACGGCTGGCTGACAGAGGTACCCAAAATCTTCACTTGGGGGAATTGGCCTATTAGCTGATTTGAGCCACAATTAACTCACTGCTTCCATCTCTGTGTTTATGATAGGGATTTATTGTTCCTTTTGTATTACTGTTCTCGTTGGCTCTTCTTTTCTCTTCTCCATATGTTTCTGCCACCATATACGCTCCTGTTTTTTTCCTGCTGTTCTCTTTCTGCTCAAATTCCCAGTCGTATCAAACTTTTCCTTGGTCCTATGTAAGTTAAGGCAATGAAGTTATGAGATTCACCTGAGATATAGGATTCCTTTTACAAGTATATCGATCCAGGTAAATATGGGCACCAAAAAGTAGTTGTCCTGGGTGGCTCTACATTTATTCCAAAAGTTCTGTCATTACTCAAAATATTTTGGTCACTTTTCATGTAGAGTTGTTCTCAAAACTAGTCTGAGCCCTCAAGAAGACCAGTTTCACTTCCTTATAATCACAGTTAGTATCTCAGGGAGCCTGCCACTCTGCTTGTATTTATTTGTCTTCCTGCTTCCAGTTCCCCTTTTCCTTTCTTGCTGTAGTCCCCAAGCAGGAAGAGTTCTGGGTTCAGATGAGGCTCCAAGTATGGGGCAAGGCTGGTTGTCATAGAAAGCCCAGCAGTGAAAAGGATCGGCATGTTCCACAGGACTTTGACTTTAAACGAAGCATGTTTAAGCTGTTCCTTTTAGTATGTTTTCTCCATTGTCCCATTTGTGATCCCCTCCTCCACCTTTTTTTTTTTTTTTTTTTAACAGAGAAAACCCGTCAAATCCTAGGGCTGGGTACATAGACTTGAACTGTCCTCTTCTCAGAGGAAACTTGGGGAGAATGAGTAGGGAGAGGTACTTCAGAGGGCTCCATTTCCTTCTTTTCCTAGGTAGTTAATGTTCTACCCCCAATTCCCACTCTTGGGGAGACCAGGATGATGTTCCAACCCCACATTGCTACTCAGGGCAGATGGCACTTTGTACAGAGAACTGTGATTCGAGAGAAACCTGCATCTGACCTTCCTACTTCATATTTAGATTCTGGCTGTCTGTAGTCTTATACATTCTCAGTTCTGAGGTTCTGGATTTTCATATTCTCTTCCTTTCTGAGTCTCTGCTCTGGGGGGAGAATGAAGATCTTTACTAGTGGGGGGAAAAGAAACCTTGAAGTTTGTAAAGCAAAAATTAACATAAAGCTGGGCTCCCTGCCCACCATGCCTCCCTCTCCTCCCCAGCAGTCTCTGAGCCCCCCAAACCCCAGTGAGATATTAGCTGATTGTACAGATATGTCTACAGGATTTCTTCAAAGATGGGGCTATGTTTGAAGGCTTTATGTTCTGGCTACTATCTTACCTGCTTTTCTCTTTTCCAGAGGGTTCTACTTCTCATAAATAGGTATGAGATCAGTGGTTTAGAAGTTCAGCCTCCTTTCACCATTTGTTAACCAAAGAACAAGTGATGCCGAGGCTGTTTAAATAACGTAGCTGTGGGGAGAGAGAGAAAGGAGGCATGGAACACCTACCAGGGAAGGGGCCAGAGAGCACCATTAGTGAATGCATATCTCTGGAGCAGAGTAAGAGAGGAGGTGGAAACAAGGCAACAAGCTAAAGGAAGCCAAAGAATTGTAGGAATTGAGGTTATAATCCATATGGGAATCACAAGGGGGCTAGACAGAGGCTTCTGGTGGTCCCCCTGCTTGCTGCCTGAAAGAAGAGTTGCCTTATCAATGCCTATTTTGGGCATGGCCTTACGCTAGGTTCTGGGGCCATAGAGATATGTAAGACACAGTTCCTACTTTACGAGTGTACAGTCTAGCAAAGAGAAGATAAGTGACAAATAGGAATTAGATAAGATTTTCAAAAGAGTGGTATTGTGGGCTGGGATACTGCTGCCACTATTACCAGCTAACGTTTATTGCTCACCCACTGTCTTCTAGGTGTTTTACACCTGGATTAACGCATTGACTCCTGACCACAGCCCATGAAGTATGTATTGTTATAATCCACATTTTATAGGTAAAGAATCTGAGGCCCAGAGACATTACAAATAGCTTGCCTCAAGTCTCACAGTGGGGATTGAGGAGCAAGAATTCCAGCGCAGGTGATCTGGCTCTGGAACATGTGCTCTTAGGAATCATGGCCTCTTGTATGTCACCCAGAGAGTGTGAGGAAGCTCTGCCGCTGCCCATCTGTGTGCCTTTGTACCATTGGGCTGCCCTGGTGCCTGGGACACTTCCTTAAAGACACTGATCAAGGGGGAGGCCCCATTGACATCTTCTCTGACTCCTTCCACTTACCCAGGGGCAGTCACTGTCCTAGGAGCTTGAGAAGCACTTTATGTTTATTTTGTTTAACTACATAGTATTCTATTTGTTGGAATATCTAACTCCTTATGTTAGAAGCTTCTGGAGAGTAAGGACTTTTTTCTTTTCTGGAAAACTTCAAATATGTGAAAAGTTAAGCTAATGATATAATGAATCTACATGTACTCCTCCCGCATCTTCAGCAATTATTTCATGGCCAATCTTGTTTCATCTATACTCTCCTCTCTAAACTGGAGTATTTTGAAGTAAATCCCAGACACCAAATCATTTCATTTGTAAATATTTCAGTTGTATTACTAAAAATATCAGGACTCTTTAAAAAACATAACCACAATACCATTATTACACTAGAAATTAATACTTCCTCAATATCATAAAATATTTGGTGTTCCAATTTCTCCAATTATCTCATAATTTTCCCCTTCCCTTCTCGTTTTTCTTTATTCCTTTATTTCAGGCACCCCCACTTTTTGTTTAACGTAGAGCTGTTTGAAGTAGTAGCCCAAAGAAGGGCTTTAGTTTTTAATCTTCATGTTCTCTTTAACACTTGGCTTAATGCTTGACATTCAGTGAATCCTCTTGAATGTGTGTTGAATGAATGAATCTTCAGGAATCTATAAAATCTCCTGGTTGGATTAGTGTTGCCTTCCTGTCATTTGTGGTTGGTTTCTGAGATGGCTTTTTGTTTCTGACAACTTTAGCTAGGGGTTAACTGAGATGCTAGCTACCATCAATGCCTGAGAACATTACCAAGGGTTTGAGGGCAGTGAGTGTATCTGTGACTCAGACATTCACATGCTAGAAGGACATGGGCCCTTGCTTTCTTGTCTCTGATTTTTGTCCTTAGTCTCTTATTGTCTCACTTTGAGTTTGGACCGGCTATGTTTGACTTGTTTTTGCTATTTCTTCAGAACAGGGACCCTGAAGGAGCTATTTGAGAGCGTGAGCAGCTTTCATATAGTACTGTCGTAGGCAGAATTCTAAGATGGTACCCCAAAATTCACCCCTAATCCTGGACTGTGAATATAATGAGACATCATGCCTGTGATTATGTTAGTTTATGTGGCAAAAGAGATTTTGCAGATGTAACTAGGGCTACTAAGAAGTTGAGTTTGAGTTTAACAAAAGGAGAGATTACCTGAGTGGAATTAATGTAATGACACGAGCCCTTTAAAAGCAGACAATTTTTTCCAGCTGGTTTCAGAAAGGAAATTAGAGAGATTAGAAGTGTGAGAGGGATTCAATTTAAGGAATAGTCTCCATTGTTGAGATGGAGGGGGCCTTGTGGCTAGGACCTGAGAACAGCCTCTAGTACTGAGAGTGGTCCCTAGCAGGACAATGAGGAACTCAGTCTTATTACTTCAAGGAACTGAATTCTCTGAGCTAATAAATAGGTATTGTTTTAAGCCATTAAATTTGTGGTAATTCCTTTTGTAAAAATAGAAAATATGGGTGTTTTGTGCCTGATAGATTGAATTAGCTACTCCTTTGTTTTATTGTTAAAAATTGAGATAAAATTAAAATACATTGAAATGCATAAAGATCTTAAGTGTACAATTTGGTTTTTGATAAATGTATACACTCATGTAATCACCACCTGCTTTGAGATGTAGACCATTTCTATCAGCCCAAAAAGCTCTCTTGTGCACCTTTACAGTTAATTCTACCCTGTATGGTGAATTCTAACACCAATAATTACTATTGCCTGTTCTTGAACTTCATTTAACTGGCATATGTTGTATATGCTCCTTAGTGTCTGGCTTCTATTGCACAGCGTAATATTTTAGAGAGTAATCCATCTTGTTTTAGCAGTAGTTTGTGTCCTTTTTATTACTGATTAGTACTCCATTGTATGGATATACCACAATCTGTTTATCTATTCACATGTTGAGGGATATTTGAGTTGTTTCCCTTTTGGTTACTGTGAATAATGCTTCTATGAACATTTGTGTGTAACTCTTTGTGTGGATATCTATTTTTATTTCTCTTGGATAAATACCTATGAGTGGGATTGCTGCACTGCATAAGTATATTTAGCAGAATAGATTTCTCATCTCATGCCCATCTTGTGGCATGTTCTCCTAACTCCCCAGTTTTTCAGTCCTACCTGTTTTAGGTCAGTGTTTCCTAACATAAAATATGTGTGAGAATCACCTTGGAGTTTTTCAAAATGTACAAGCCCAAATCTCACTGCAGACATAGTGTATCAGCTGCTTCAGAGATGGCTTATAGGTTTATTATGTATGTTGAAAAAGTTCTCTAGGAAATTCTGATTCATACTAGCTAAAATTGACTGCTTTTAGGCTCAAGTCCTACCTATTACTACAGAGGTTCTCCATCCTGGCTACATGTTAAAAGTATCTGGGAAGCTTTAAAAAACTACCATTTCCTGGGTTCTACCCCACACCAATTAAATTGGGATCTGTGGGTGGGGCCTGGGTATCAGTTGTTTTTAAAGTTTTCCCAGTCATTTTAATGTGTAGCCATATTTCCCATTGGATTTCTCTGTCTTCTCTTGTGTCGTTTATCCCTTTCTGTCTCGGTATTATAATAATTTTTCATGTCTTATCTCCTGTCTTAGTCTTTATGTTCCCTGGGGTAGGGACCTTGCCTTTCTCATTTTTGTATCTTTCATTGAGTCTAACACTGAGACTTGAGGCACAGCAGGTCCTCAACAGGATTTCAGGAACACAGGAACTGGTGATCAGGAAAAGATTCTCAATCACAGAAAGATTGTGTCCTGAGTCTCAGGTTCACATATTAATGCTACAAGGTCCTCATCCTCCCCAGGGTTGGAGTTGTTGCTTGTGATGACCAGTGTGGGTAACTCCTCTGTGAGAGAATGGGGGAACATTTCCCTGTTTGGTGTGTTTTCACGCATAGCATTGGAACTAAGAATTATGAGTGTATGTGGGGTGGAAAGGCAGGGATGGGTAAGGAGACAGATCTAATTAGAATGGAGGAATTATACTAGAGAGTAGTGGTAAAGAGAGTAAGAAGTGTTAGTAAAGAGGAAGAAATGTGAACTTATCTGGTAGACCAGGCTAGGCCACTGTAGATTCTTGAGTAGAAGAGTGAACCAGGTTTTAGGAAGGTAATGAGGCAGTAGTATGCAACAGAGATTTCAGTAGAGAGACCAGAGACAAGAAGTCAAGCTGTACTTCCAGCAGCAGAGTTGTTGAGGGCCTGGGTTATTAAGGTTTATGGGAATGGAGAGAACAACATTACTGAGAGATGTTTAAAAACAATCAACAACCTTTGATGATGTATTCATTCTGGGAAACAAAAGAGCAAGGGCTGAAGGTATTTGGATGTGAGTGTCACGAGTTCTGGGAAGTAGCAGGGGCTAGAGATAGAGATGTAGGAGGCACCTGCAGAGAGTTTATTGAGCTGTGGAGAGAGGGTGGTGGAGGGAGACAAGGAGGGTCTGAGTACTAAATCTGGTGTAGGGGTGCAGTGCATCTGTGGGGATGGGAGGAAGAGAATGTCCAAGAAGGAAAAACTTGCCTTTGGTCTTAGATATTGTAAAAGTGAACATGTGAGGACGGTGAAAATACCTTTGAATTTGGCCACTCAGAGATGGATTCTGATTTTCTGCTCCTACCAGCAGTCTTGGGTCTGGAGGCACTAATGCAGGGGGCCCAGAGAAATGAGGTGATGAGGAAGGGGAAAGACAACACACATGTTTCAATTGCTTGGAAGTGAAGGAAATGAGATAATAGGTTAATATCTAGTGAAATTAATAAATGAAGTATATTCAGGTCAGAAGAGATCTGATCCTTTGAGGGAGCAGAACAAATGAACCAGGGACAAAGAAGAAAGAAGGTGCTAAAGAGATTTCTATGTGACTGAACCTGTGGAGATTCTTGTGAGTGAAAGCTGTGTTGCTGCATCTGATTCACTGGAGCCGCCTGTACGGGAAGTGTTATTTGTCCTTAAGAAAGAGGCTGAGAGATCTTTTCCTCATGAAATCCTCTTCTTTCTGGGAGGAAGACAGGCCTTTCTTCCAGGCAGGTTGGAGCTGTGGCCTGCTGGTTCCAGATAGAGCCACTTTGTTAGCAGGTGTGCAAATGAATTTAGTTGATTCTCTGATGACTAGATCAAATATCTGTAGACTTAGAAATAGGGTTACTCCGATGCCCAGTTAAGGGATTTCTCTTTCTTCTGCCTGTAAAGAAGACATTGTCTAAGGAGTATCCACTGAAAGGCAGCATGCTGATGTCTGATATATAGTTTTTATTATAAACATAGAGCACATTTTACAGATAATTCAGAAGTGGCCTTACCAGGCAAAATTAAATAACACAGAATAGCGTGGATGAGGGGAAGTATATACAGTCTGTGTCAGGGTTAGAAAACCTTGAAAGAGGTACCTGAGTACAGAGAGCTCCCAACTAACCCTCTTTGAGTGGACCTCTTAGGCAAGTAATCAATATTGAATGAAACCTTTCTTTCAATGGCCCCAAAGAGATTCCATCTGTGTAGAAGAAGGCTGGGTGGAAAGTACATTTGCCTCTCTTTCTCCTGCCCTTCCATTTATTGTAAGACACATTGGGCCTCATAGACCCCATGGGAGAAAGCAAATTTCAGAGGCTGTTCAAGAAGCCTAGGGCCCAGTGATAACATTCCCCTTGTGTCCTAAGGAGCATCAGCACCAGTGCAGCTTTCTAGGTTGTAAACAATGCCAATGGCATGAGTGATAGTGTTTCCTGCAGGGCGCTCCCACTTCTCAAGGACCAAATGTACCTTAGCAGGGGCCAAGGTTCCCTGAGAAAGTGAGTGGGGCAGACAGAACATGCACAGGCAGATACGTGGGATAGAATGGTGGCTGGTGATTGGCCTGAGATGCCTAGAAACCGAATTAGATCTATTTCTAGCCATGAATGAGGAAAACAGCTGCTTCTTCTTTTCTATTTGGAGCCCCTGACATAGAAGCCTTGAAGAGCTCCTGGGCAAGGGAACTTGAGGGATTTTGGTGGCTTCTTTCACCTAAGGCAGTCAGATTGGCTTACACAGCTAAGCTAATTAAAAATAACCCCTTTCACATAAATAAGCAGTTACAAAATTAAAATGGCAGAATGTCTCATAGAAAAGGGAGAAAACCCAATATCCCTCATTGTGCATTCTTTAACAATTATTTAAATAACCTCTGAAGGGTAGCTCTCTGATTGCTTTCCAAAATTCCCAGCAGATTGTCTCTGTTAACAGCTGATTGCTCCCTAAAGCTGTAACCCCTCCTTCCGTGGGCATTTACTTGAATAAAGCCCATAAAGTGATTAAAATGTGCATGCATTTTTTCTTTGCATTTTCCATTAGGATTCTCTATGGACATTGGCAAATAATCTTCCTAGTTGCTTCTAGTGGTTATCTGAAGACAGGCTTGCCAAAGGGCTTAGGTGGTATTCCAGATAAGCACCAAGGTACTTAGGCTCTGGTCCTCCAGGTAGATAACGCTGACAGTGGACAAAGCTGTAGAATTTCCCAGTTCAGAATTGGTTCTATATTTGTTTTCCAGTGTCTGTTGCATTCACCCCGGGATTTGGAGTGAAAGGAGAAGCTTTTACTTTTATTTTTTGTCTGTTCTTTTCTGGCACATGCATTTCAGTGGATAAGGATGTAACTCTCAAGGTTATGGCAAATTCAAGTTAGACTCCCATAGGACTGGACTGGGGTGGGAAAGAATGAGTGTGCTCTGAATAGATAAGTTTAAAACAAGTTTGGGTCAGGAGATGGAGGGTGAGAGGTTCTTCCAACTCTTTCCCAAGGTCTGCTTTGCCAAATTTCAAAGACTAGGAATTATGGTTTCCTACAGACTCCTGATGTACCTTTTCATCTATTGACACTGAAGGGAGGGGCTGTGACTGGGCAGCCTGGGGGTGCCTCATTTGGAAGTTAAAGGGGGGTAAGAGGCATGTTCCCCTTTTTCCTGAGGGTAAAGGGATCCTTCCAGTGATGGGGATGAGAATCGTGGAGTAAGTCAGCAGTGCAGTGAACAGGGCAATTTGCATTACTTTTTTTTTTTTAACTTCTGAATAAACTGTTTCTGTGGCTGATGGGGATGGGGAGGCTGAAGTTGGTTTCTTCGATTCCAGGGCATTGAAGTTCAAGGAAGAATATGTAACTTCATCGACCTGAAAGGCATGAGCAATGATCAGTTAAATCAGGCCCCCACCTGGTCTAGTGTGATTCAGTACCATGTGCTATTACCACTTTGAAACTTTTAGCTTTGGAGAAGGGCTTTTATCACCCATTATCTCTGCTTGCTAACATCCTGTGAATGATCATTAGAAGAGAGAGATTATAGTATTCGTAAACCAGAATATGATGATATAGCAACGAGAATGAACACACTATAAATGCATACAACAATGCGGATGAATCTCACAAAACAAGTTTGAATGAAAGAAGCCAGACACATACAAGGATATACTGTGTATTTCATTTATGTAAGAGCATAAACAAGCAAAACTAATCTAGTGCATTGGAAGTCAGGATAGTGGATACTCTTTGGAGGGAAGTAACTGGAGAGATTTTTCAGGGGAGGATGACATGTTTTGTTTCTTGATTTTGGTGCTGCTTACATGGATACGTTCAATTTGTGAAAATTCATACATTATTGAAACATACTTATGATTTAAACACTTTTCAGTACGTATCTGTACACTATTGGAAGGTTAATACAGGAAAACTTTGGTAAAATTATTACAAATTAACGGAACTAAGACCTCAGACCCATTAGAATGGAAATTATCCTTGGACGATAAGAGCAGAGTCAGACTGAAGGTAGAGGGGGGAGAATGATTGAGGCCTTCCTTGTGTTGGGCACTGTGCTGGATGCTGTACATCTGTTTCTCATTGAATTCCTCAGCTTCTCTTTGAAGTAGGCAGCATGCCCATTTACAGATGACAAAGCTGAGGATCAGAAAGTTAAGCTACTTGTCCAAGGTCACAGAGCTACTAAGGGTCTCAGCCAGGATTCAAACAGAGGATGGGGATAATTCCAAAGTCCACATGCTTGCAATGAGGTAGACTCATGGGGATCATTACTAACACTTCTTTGTTTGCTGCTGCATTGAGGAACTTTGACCCAAACCTGGTCTCACATTGGTGTCTTCAAGAATAACCCATTCTACACAGAGATATTTCCATGAGAAAGTGAGCCAGTGAAACTGGCTGTGCTTACCTTGTTAGGGGAGTTGTCAGAGTGGCCCTGACCTAGGGAAGCAAAAGAAAAGTTACCAACCCATGGAAATACAAAGCTGGCTTATGACCTTAGAACGATGGTGTTCCTAGGGCGTTGTGATATCTACTGGAGAAAGTGGCAATTGGTGGAGGGTGGAATGGGGAGGTGGCCCATGGTCACTTAAGCAATTGGCTTCCCTCTGAGTGTGTGGTCCAGACCCAGGGCATTAGTCCCAGAGGAGGGGCAGGAGTAGAGCCACAGGAGGCCTCAGTCCACTTCTGAAGATTGTTTCCAGGTCACAAGGACTTGATTTTTTCCCTGATGTGTTTCTCAGCAACAGGCTTCAGTGGCAAGGAGGGGCATTGAGGCCCACAGCACCCAGAGCACAAGACAGGGAAAGTCTCACCAAAGGAGAAGGCCCACATCCGTAAAGAGGCAGGAAGGCGAAAGAGGAAGGATGAAGAAATGACTCCTGGAAACATGTCCATCTTACTCAGGCCTACCTGGTCCAGGCAGAGTGAGTATCTCTCCTGGGGTTGTGTCCCAGGGGAATCTTTTGTGGCTAGGAAGGGTATGAGGGCCTATGCCAACTAAAGTTTGGGAAGTGGGGATCCCCTGTAAAAATTCAGATGGTAGGGAGTGGTGTGGGAGTCTAGGATTCTCTGCTAGGGCAGGACACATGGTGGAACACAGCAGCTCTCGCTGGGTGAGTGGCTTTACCTACTGTGGTTGGAGGCTGAGGGTTTGTGCTCTGTGAGATCACGCTGGTCACTTGCCCTAAATAAATATCAAACACTGTGATTGCTATTCCTGAGCATAGGATCTTGGCTCATTGAATGAGGAAGGACAGCCAGCAGATAATTCCTCAGGGCTCCTCAGTGTTCATTTATACCATGGTGGGTACTGCCTTTCCTGTTAGGTCCTCCTTCCTCAGTCTACACGCGACTCCTTCTAGTGTTTACTCCTTTCCTGTTTGCTGGATGTGCGTGTTTAGGTCCATTCTTTATCAACTGCCTCTGAGCCTACTTCTACCCTGACACCTTTCCCCTTTCATAGGAAGATGCTGTTTTTTTCTCAGTTTATTTACTGCCCAGAGGCCTTTGGTTGTTTCTGTTTTTTCTTAGGTTCTCTTCCTGTCTCATCCCTCCCTTCTGCTGCTATGGTTGACAGAGCACAGGACTTGCTTTCTCCTACCCCTCCTTTCATTTCCTCATTTGTTTTGCTTCTTGGACCTTGGCTTCCCTGACTAGGGGACAGGGGAACATAATTGAAGCTGCCCCCTCTAAACCAGATGGGGATGGGAATAACCATGTGCAAGAGAGTGGGGTATAGGAAGCATGAAGACCAGGGAAGAAGAGACCCTCAGGAATTAGTGCCAAGAAGCAGAGGTTTAGGAAGGAGGAGGAGCAGATCTAGGCCCAGGGACAGAGTTGAAGTCTCCTTCCCTCTCCCAAGCATGGTGGGTAGACTTGGAGAAAGTGAAACATTAAGAAACGCTGTCATACCCTCCAGTCTTTTAGATGTTCAGAAAGTCCACAGGAGCCATCAGAGCTACCCCGGCTAGGACTCCAACCATGATGCTGTCAATAGCCCCAGCTGAGAGGCCAGCAGAACCTCCATGTTTTGGATCATCTGTCATGGAAAGAAAGGAGAAGAATGAATGAAGCTGACATTATTTTTCAGTGGGGGTGCCCTTGGAAAGAGCTTTCAACTTGGAGTAGTCTTTACTTGTTCCTTCAGGGGATAAATTTTCTGTGGGAAGTTTGCTGTGAGGTGATTAGCCGACTATGTCCTTGCGAATGTTTTCTCTCAGTGTATTTTTAAGTTGGTGGTCAGACTTGCCTCAATTCCATCCTGGCCTTTCTGTGCTCAGATAGTTTTGAAGGCTTTGGAAATGTGAGAAACATTGATGGCTCTTTTTGTATGTTATAACTTCCCACCTTTTCATGGTTGCATCTTTTTCTGTGTACCAGGTGTGGCAGCCATGAATATGTGCCTCTCGGGTCTTTTGTGGTGGGGACTTAATTGATGGAAGGCCTGGGCTAGTGCACTCTGAATTCACCGTCTCCATTCAATATCACAATTCACTGCACAGAGACCACCCTTCCCAAAGGCTCCCAGCAGTGCTATGAAAGCAATCCCAATTCTGCGAGAAACGATTTTCCTCTCATGGGTGACTTTAGCTCAAGGACTCCCTGTCAGCCTTCTAGATGCTCTCTTAGAGCTGCACTGCAACCTAAAGCTTCCTTCCTTCTCTTTCTCCTTCACAGGGATCAGATCTGCATTGTGGTTTGAGGAATCTGCCAGGCTCTTCTCACACCTGCCCCACTTTCCTTTACAGGCATTTTCCCTAATAAATGTCTTGTACGTCTAATCCCATCTTGGCTGCATCTTGGGATGAAAACTAACATACCACACATGAAACTCAGTACTCAAATCCTTGTTTTATCGCTCATATATTTAGTGGTCAGTAACCATATCCCAGTGGGTTTTTTGTATTATACCTCTCCTCCCCTCAAATATATATTTCCTTTTGCATCTGTTCCTTCTTTTCTATTTCTGTTGCCCTAACAAGTCGACTCAAGACTGATGATTAATGCTAATGTTAGCAATTATTATGAGGTACTTTCTATGTCTCAGGCTCTGTGCTATATAATTTACATATGTCTCATTTGATTCATATAATAACCCTGTCAGACAGACATTATTTCCACTTTACAGATGAAAGAACTGAGGCTTACAGTAGTGGAAAAACTTACCCAAAATCATATCTAGTAAAAGGTGAATCTAGAGTCAGGTAGTCCTTGACCTTAGGGCTTTCTGATTTCATAGAGGCTAATGATAATTGTAGCAATAATAGCAGCTAGCACTTAGGGAATATTTCCTCTGTGTGTAGCATTTTGCTACAGGTTATTACGTTAAATCTTTAAGACAATACCATGAAGCAGACAGATACAGTCATCCCTTGGTATGCATGGGGGATTGATTCCAGGACTTCCCACGGATACCAAAATCCATGGATGCTCAAGCCCCTTGTATAAAATGGCATAGTATTTGCATATAACCTACACAGATCCTCCCATATTTTTAAATAATCTCTAGATTACTTATAATACCTAATGCAATGTAGATGCTATGTAAATAGTTGTTATACCGTATTATTTGGGGAATGATGACAAGAAATAAAAGTCTGCACATGTTCAGTATAGATACAACCCTAGTAGGCCTTTTGATCCGCAGTTGGTTGAACCATGGATGTGGAACCTGCAGATACAGAGGGCAGACTGTACTTTTATTGCAATTTTCAGTTGAGTGCTGAGGCTCAGAGAAGTTAAGAATCTCGTGCAAGAAATTTATAATTGTAAATGCTTACATTAAAAAAGAAGAAAGATCTCAAATCAACAACCTAACTTTACAATTTAAGGAATGAGAAAAGAAGAACAAACTAAGCCTAAGATAGCAGAAGGAAGGAAATAATAAAGATTATAGTGGAGATAAATAAAGTAGAGAATGGAAAAACAACAGAGAAAATCAATAAAACCAAAAGCTGGGTTTTCAAAAAAGATGAACAAAATTGACAAACCTGTAACTAGATTGTCTAAGAAAAAAAGAGAGAAGATTCAAATTACTAAAATCAGGAATGAAAGTGGGGCCATTACTACCAATTTTACAGAAAAATAAGAATTTTAAGAGTACTATGAATAATTGTTTGCCAACAAATTGGATAACCTAGATAAATGGACAAATCCCTAGAAACACACAACCTGTGAAGATGGAATCATAAAGAAATAGAAAATATGAATAGGCCTATAATTAGTGAGAAGATTGTCAGTAAAAGCATTTGACAAAATTCAACATTCTTTCATGATAAAAACACTCAAACTAGGAGTAGAAGGAAACTACCTCAACATAATACAAGCCATATATAAAATACCTACAGCTAACATCATAGTCAGTGGTGAAAGACTTTAAGTTTTTGCTCTAAGATCAAGAACAAGTCATGGATGCCTGGTTTTGCCACTTCTATTCAAAATAGTATTGGAAGTCCTAGCCATCAATTAGGCAAGAAAAAGAAATAAAAGTCATCCAAATTGGAAAGGAAAAGTAAAATTATCTCTGTTTGCAGATGGTATGACCTTATATGTAGAAAACCCTAGCGATCCCACAAAAACTTAGAACTAACAAACAAATTCAGCAAAGCTGCAGGATCCTAAATCAATACATAAAAATCAGTTGTGTTTCTATACATGACCAATGAACAATTTGAAAAAGAAATTAAGAAAATTTTATTTATAATAGCATCAAAAATACCTAGGAATTAACTTAACCAATTATACATTGAAAAACTACAAAAACACTGCTCAATGCAATTAAAGAAGACACAAAAAAATGGAAAGGTATTCCATGTTCATGGATTGGAAGACTTAATATTAAGATGAAAATACTACCCAAAGTGATCTATACGTTCAGTGCAATCCCTATCAAAATCCCAATGACCTTTTTTAGCAGAAATAGGAAAATCCATCCTAAAATTCATATGGAATTTCAAGAGACCCCAAACAGCCAAAACAATCTGGAAAAAGAACAAGTTGGAGGACTCACACTTCCTGATTTCAAAAATTACTACAAAGCTACAGTAATCAAACAGTGTGGTACTAGAATAAAGACAGACATGTAGACTAATGGAATAGAAAACCCAGAATAAACCCTTGCAAATACGGTCATTTCATTTTTGATGAGGGTATGAAGACCATCCAATGGGGAAAGGACAGTCTTTAAAAGAAAAAGTGATGTGAAAACTGTACATCCATGCAAAAGAATGAGGTTGAAGTCTTATCTAACACCATATTCAAAAAATTAACTCACAATGGATCAAAGACCTAAATGTGAGAGCTAAAACTATAAAACTCTTAGAAGAAAATGTAGGGTGAAATCTTCATGACATTTGATTTGGTAATGATTTCTTGGAGAAGAACCCAAAAGCATGGGCAACAAAGAAAAAATAGGTAAATTGGGTGGCAATTAAAATTAATACATCAAAATTAAAAACTTCTGTGCAGCCAAGAGCATTTTCAACAAAGTGAAAATATAACCCACAGAATGGGAGAAATAATTGGCAAATCATATATCTGATGAGGGATTAATATCCAAAATATATAAAGAATAATTACAACTCAACAAAACAACAAAGAACAACTCAATTTAAAAATGGGCAGAGGAACTGAATAGACATTTCTCCAAAGAAGATATATAAATGGTCAATAAGCACATGAAAAGATGTTCCATATCACTAATCGTTAGGGAAATGCAAATCAAAATCACAATGAAATACCACTTCACACCCATTAGGATGGCTATTATTAAAAATCCCCAAAAAACAAAACAAGTGTTCACAAGGATGTGAAAAAGTTGGAACTTCTATGTATTGATGGTGGAAGTGTAAAATGGTACAGCCACTGTGGAAAATGGTATGGCAGTTCATCAAAAAATTGAACAAAGAGTTGTCACTTGATCCAACAATTCCACTTCTGGGTATATACCCCAAAGAACTGAAAGCAGGGATTTGAACAGATATGTGTATCCTCATGTTTGTAGCAGCATTATTCACCACAACCAAAAGGCGGAAACAACCCAGAAGTTCACAGATGGATGAATGCTAAACAAAATATGACTTGTAAATAGAGGGGAATATTATTAAGCCTTAAAAAGGAATAAAATTCTAATGTATGCTGCAACATGGATGAAACCTTGAAGATAATTGTGTTAAGTGAAACAAGCCAGACAATAAAAGGACAAATATCATCTGATTCTACTTATATGAGTTACCTAAAATAGTCAAATTCATAGAGACAAAGGGTAGAATGGTGATTACCAGGGGTTAAGGTAGGGAGTATGGAGTTATTGTTATTGTACAGAGGTTTAATGGTAAGATCAAAAAGTTTTGGAAATGGATAGTGATGATGGTTGTACAACAATATGATTGTACAAATGCCACTGAAGTGTACACTTAAAAATGGTTAAAATGGCAAATCTTATGTATATTTTACCACATAAAAATGGTAACAGGAAAAAAAACGAATCTAGTGCAAGGTCACACAGTAAATGCCAGACCCAGGATAAGAAACTTAGTGTGTTTGATATAGAGACTGAGCTCTTAACCACTTTGACATTGTGTTTACTGTAATGGTCTCTTGGTTGATATTCTGCCCCCTGTGATTTCTATCTATATTACACACCATTGGTAGAGTCATCCACCCACCCAGGAAGATGTAGGATGGGGCAAGTGGTCACTTACATTTCACATCCAGCCTGAGGAGGTCACTTTTGCTGGAACTGACCGGGTTGGAGACCTCACACTGATAATCCCCGGCATCCTCCCTCCTGACGGGGTCTATGGTGAGGGTGCTGTTGTCCTGGGACAGCTTCATCCTCTCTGTGAGCCGTAGACTCTGCTTATTGAAGAGCCACTGGATGGAGATCCCAGTGTCATTTGTGAGGCAGGTCAGGACCACTGCATCCTTATGTTCTGTGACGGTGGTGCTGCTGGCTTGGATGGAGGGCTGTGCCACTGGGTCTGTGGAGAAACAGAGGAGGTGACTGACTGAGAGTGGGCATTGGGCCTGGTGCCACTCTCCTTCTTCAGAGATCTTAGGCATTCACAGGGCCCAGTGATCTGTGTAAAAGTGACCAGGAGGAAGGCCCTGACCCCTGCAGAAGGATGAGTGCCTTTGTTCAGGTGACCATCTTTAAGGAGAGGGCTGCACCTCAGACTGATTCCCCATGACATCTCCATGTTATCAGCACAGGAACCTCTTAGCCCATGTGTTCAGCATCCTCATCATCAGGTGGAATTTTTCTCCCATTGGCTTTTGTGTGACCCTTTGCTCGAGCTTTCTGTGACTATGATCAATCATGCCTGCTCTCTAGTGCGGTAGCTTTACATAGAGAAGGGAAGGTGTTTCCTTTTTGTTAAATAATTTATTAGAGAATGAGCATGGCCTAGCCAGTTTTCATGACCTTAGGATCTAGAAAAGTTCTAATATAAAGGATTTCCCAATATGAATAGACTTTTACTTCCTGGCTTATGGATTGAATATCACAGAGAAGGAAATCTCTAGAGAGAAGTGGTCAGTTTCAACAAAAGGCTGGTACTCTTAGCTCTCTCCATAAACTATAAACTTTTTGGCACTGCTCTTTCCATCCCATGAAGAGACTTCATGGATGAATCTACCTATTTTTCCAAGTGTGCACCATCATTCACTGTTCTCCTTTGGTATATATATGTGCTGGTTTTCACAAGGTATCATACAGCTGGTGACTACAGAGCCAGGACACAGCTCAGAGGGGTCTACACTGAGGCTGGCTCTTTTCCCATTTCCCTGTAGCCTGGCCTGAAAAAGGCTCTGGTGTCAATGGGTGGCATGATTTGGCCAGACTCAGGACAGGCTGCCCATGTATCTTCTCTACAGGCCCCTGTTCCACCAAAGATGGCATCAGAGCAGAGTCAGTCATAAGGTGAGCCAGGAGCAGAAGGACCTCCTTCCTTCTCCCTCTGTGAAGCCCCCTCCGCTGTATGGGCTTTCTGGGGCTGAGAGAACCCCCTCCCCACATTCCAGGCTGGACCCACATCTGCCCTGGGAAATCAGAGAGCAAGGGGAGGAAGGGTCTGCAGAGATATTGTGGAAGGTTCAGGGGCAGATTTGGGATTTGCTCGTGTCCATGCACACAGGATGGGAAATTCTTCCAGGCTCTTTTCTGAAAACCAGAGAGACCTCCACCCCAGAGACTGGTGCTGATGGTCCAGGGAGCCACTTATCAGAGACTGTGATAGTCTTGACTGTGGTCCTACTGAGGCCAGTGACAGAGTTGTCGACGAGGCAGGTATAGGATCCACTATCATTCGCAGTGACGTTGGGGATAAAGAGCTCCTGTGTGGATTGTTGGAGCCTCCCATTGACAAGCCAAGAATACTGTGCAGGTGGGTTAGAGGTTGTGTGGCAGAAGAGGTGGAGGTTTGCCCCTGGACGGTAATAGGAGTCTGAGGGTGAAATAGTGGGGGCATCCGGGCCATCTGGAGCAAACAGAATAAAGACACTTGTGATGTAATCAGAGGGAAAGGGAAGCTCCTGGTCTGTACAAGAGCCACAGTGTCCCTCTGAGCTGGATCACAACCTTGTTTTAAAAAGTCTCAACCATGACCCATCTGTGTTCACTCATCCTGAGTCTGAGATGTTAACCTGTTTCTCCCATCACAGGTTGTTGACCCCGAGCCTCTCAAGAAAGCAGCAGCCCATCCCCTCCTAGTCTTGGCTCAAGACTTGCCTGAGACAGAAAGTCATGGCCAGCCAGGGTGTCCAGGGGTGAGGGTCCGTGTAATTGGACCTAGAGGGATGGTTGTGGCCTGACCGCTGGTAGTGTGGATTTGGGCAGACAGCCTGGGCCAGGTAGGGACAGAAGTTACTTACAGAGAACATTCAGGGTGAATGGGTCACTGCGACGGGCACTCACTGGATTCCGGGTTTCACACTCATAGGGTCCTGTGTCATTCCTTGTGACACGGAGTAAAGCGAGAGTCCTGTTGTCCAGGGATAACTTTAGCCTTGCACTGTGCAGGAGATGCTGATTGTTGCTCCACCACAGGTAGGTGGTGTCCTGAGTCTCAGGTTCACACGTTAACACTACAGTGTCCTCGTGCTCCACAGGGTTGGAGTTGTTGCTTGTGATGTTGGGTTTGGTTAACTCCACTGTGCATAACAGAGAGAAGATTGCCCTGTTGATACCTTTGATTCCTTCAAAGGACTCTTCAACCAGAGTTGGCATCTCTCACCTCTCAGCCAACCCGAGTCCTTAAAAGAATAAGGCAGGTATAATTATCTCAAGACAAATGCATAAGGATCTGAGTGCTCAGAGAATGTAAGGCCACCTGCTCTATGTCTGGGAGAAAACACAGACTTTACCAAGTCAAATAAGCATCAGAGTTCGTCATGGAAAGACACAGGATTGGGACCAGAGACTACCCAGTGCTTCTCCTTGATCTTCACTGACCAGCTAACTGTCTGACCAACCTTGGGGTCCTCACCTGGAAAGTATGGGTGCTGAGGCCCTTTCTATTACACAGACCTACATTGCCCAGCCTAGGTGTGTTTTCCTTGAGGCCTTGATTTCCAGGGTTATCCTAGAGATGAGTAATGATGGGGCTTCCTATAGTTCTTAAACCCAGAGAGGACTGAGCAGCATAGCCTGGAAATGGGTATTTGAGCAGAAATACACTACCGGGAGACCAGGAGCAAGTCTGGAGGTCAGTTTAGTACTCAGGCTGCAGGGCCATGAAGTGGGGCAGGTCTGCCCAGGTGTTCCATGGTGACTGGCATGAGACAGTGACTCCATAAAGGGTAGATCAGAGTTAAGACTAGAAATGATCCAGAAAAGAGTGAGGGGGACAGGCAGGAGCTGGCTGGCTTTGGAAGCAGAACCGTGTGCTCTGCCCTTGGTCTTTAAAGTCTTTTCTCCCACTGCAGAGGGCAGTGAGGACCATGTTGATCTTTTCTGAAATAGAAGTGGATGTTTTCAAATGGAGAAGGGGTGACTGGTGGAAAGGGGGGAAATCTAGCCCTCCTGGACCATTTGTAAACACAGTTATGAGATAGAAATCTGAGGAGAAGTTAAATTGTTTCCATATTGAAAATTAATATTAATGCTCCAAAGATCTAAGACCAGTTTCTGGAGGAATATCTCTCTAGCGAGCACTAAAGGTCATAGACCAAGTTCTGCAGTCCAACCAGGATCACATGATCAAAGGAAGATGCTAAACTGGGTTTGATATCAGTGGCTCCCTGGATAGAGAGAGACATGTGAGTCCTGTTATGAGGACAGAATTGATCAGGGGGCAAGTCTGACATGTCTTTGTTATATAATGGGAGGAATGCTATCAAATTAGTCAAAATGATATGTCTTATGTTAGTAAATTTAGGAAAGAGGTCCCTGTCACCAATTTATATGGACAGTCAGGTAAAATTGGAAGAAGGTCCAATGCTTGCATGTGGCTTTCTTTTGACCTCAGGAAACACAAGTTGGATCAAATCCATCCAGATTGGGCAGTGTCTAAGTGGAAGGACAGTGGCTGGTGGATCTCTCCACCTGAGAGCGTCCCACCCTGTGGTAAAGGCGTCATCATGAGGACCCGTGTGTGAAACAGGCAGTAAACCAGTGGACGGTGCAGGGTCTGGCCAGCCCCACCTTGGGAAGGTCTCAGGAGCGACTGGAGGAACGGGAGCCTCGCCAGGATGAGGATGTGAGTCAGGAGTCAACGGGGTGAAAGGAGCCCGTGAGCTTTTGGGGACTGCAGACCTGTCCTTCTGCCTTTGACTCTCTGGTTGAGTCGTGTAGAGAGTAGATCAAGGGGTCACATGTCCCTGTCACTTGGCATGTTCCCCTTATTGACATCATGGAGAGAAAGAGCCCTGAATGGGGGCACAGTGGAAGCTCGTTCTCCTGGTGACCTGGGAAAACTAGCTAATGGTGGAGGCTCAAGGGGCTGCTGCTCCCACTGATTTCTGTGTCCTTTACTCTTGCCCAGGAGGGTGGGCCTGGGCACAGGTTTTAGCAGGAGAATTTGGGGAAGGCTTATGAGTGGAGGAAGCTGTGCAGAACAGGGGCAGTCGCATCTGGAATGAAGGAGGAGGAAGGTGAGGAACACATAAGAAGCACTGAGAGCCAGAAATGTCCAAAGCTGTAAGCAGTGGGGATTTCAAGTGACTTCAAAGACCCCAGGCACCTAGAGCCCATGGCTGTCCCGGGGGAAGGGCCAGAACAGCCCTGCAAGCCGTCCCATGGCTGAGCAGCCCCACAGTCATCATGAAACTCTTCTCTGAGAGTGGCCTCAGGGGCTGGTGGTCAGAGGGATGGAACATGGGTCTTAGTCCCTGGAGAGACAGAGAACAAGTGTGGTCATAACCTCCTAGGATTCTGCTTCCAGGTTCCAGTCTGTGAAGAGATTATGGATCATTCATTCATTCATTCCTTCCCTCCTTCGCGAAAGAGCAATTGAGTTCTTGGGCCCTGTGCTGGCTGCAGGTGTAGAGTGGGGAGTGAGACAGTAAAGTCCTTTCCTTTCCACTCCAGTGGGAGTGACCCCAACACATCAGGAACAAATAAGTGATTTCATGTCCAGTGCAGGGAGGTTGGATTGGCCACCTGAGGGAGCAGCCTGGACATTCCAGGCACTGACTGATTGTTGATGAAATTAATTTCGTTCTTGAATTAAAATAAGTTAATTCTCCATTTACTGTCACTCCCCAGACCAGAAAATCTACCTTGAATTGTGGATCCCTAAGAAGAAAGGATCTGATCCAATGCTTAATAAGGCCCCTGGGGTGGTGGAGAGGTTGGGGCTGTGGCTGCACAAAGATCTTGACATGACTCTGATCTGCTGTTCATGGTCGTGTGACCCTGATTCAATGACTGTTTCTCCCTGTGCCTCAGTTTCCCCTGAATAAAATCAGATAAACTATAAATGGTCTGAGGATTACCATGTTATCTGTGAATTAACCTTAAAATATTGCCAAATACATGACTTAAAGCTTAATATGGAGATGCTGCCCAAATAAAAGGTGTTCAAGAGAGAGGGGTCCCTGGGCCTGATCCCTGGTGGATGAGGAGCTGCCAGGAGCATCTTCTGTCCTCTGTTCCTCCCTGGGGATGGTGACCATCCCCTGGAGTCCCCTATGCCCCCAGGGCAGTTTACTAATGACCTGGGGACCTTGTCCATCTGTGCTCTCCATGCCAAGTCTCAGGTGAAAAATCAAGCCCCACCCGTGGCCACATGTGGCTCTTAGGGCCAAGCCCTGGCTGGTGACCAGCTCAGGAGCCTTGAGACTTGGACAGTCAGGAAATCATTGCTTCCAGTCAGCCCTGCCCAGGCCAAAATCTAACCCTGGCACGGTCTTCCCAGGGTCACTGGAGTCAGGAGACCTGGGACAGGGGTCTGGGCAGGGGCTTCCCAGGCTGAGCTTCTCTGTGAGAATTCCAGGGGGCCTCTCAGACCCAGCCCTGACTGAGCTGTGCAGGGTCTTCCTCAGGGTCATGTTCATGGAGAGGAGCCCATGGGGCTGGACTGAGACTGATCTCCCTCTCCTGAGTGAGTCTCATCAGGTTGGTCTTTCTCTCTACAGGGAATGTCTGCAGGGGCAGGATTCTGGGAAGAGTATTCTGATCTTAAGAAGTTTGTCTCCACTGTGTGTGTCCTGCACTAAATGCTAAAACTTCAACATGAGACATAATGCAGAGGGGGATGTAGGCACAGTCCAGGCCTGTCAATCCTGTGTGTAAAGTAGAATTCACCCCACCCAACACCCAGAGGTCAGAGAGGACTCACTCACGGTATATGCGGAACTGTCCAATTCCTACTTCACTTTGAAAATTTTTCGTTATGACTTGTAGGGTGTAGTATCCTGCATCCTCCTGGGTGACGTTCTGGAGCAGCAGGGATCCATTGGGGTATATTGTCTCTCGACCACTGTATAGAGGCCCTGGGGTAATTTCTTGTATATCTATCACATATGATACAATTTGTTGACTGGGGATCTACTCTGTCTCCTTTGTACCAGACATCGCCTAAAAGATTCCCAGGCAGATTATGGGCAAGTAGAAGAACATCCTTTCCTTCAGCAGCTTTAGTAGGCACTGATTCAATTGTGAATTGGGCAGTGGTGGGCGGGTTCCAGAAGGTTAAGAGTGAGACTAGGAGGGAAGAGAGAGAGATCAATCAATATTTGGACCTATGTATTGGGATGGAATGATGAAGCCCTGGGTCCTGAGCAGGTCACTTCATCTCTTAGACTTGGAGTGTGTGTGTTTATGTGTGTGTGTGTGTCTACTGGTCAAGGTCAACAGCACGACCACCATTGCTTCAACCCCTTTGAACTTGTCATTTCCTCTGTTCCCAATACTCTTCCCCAAGGGTCTGCCTGGCTCATTCCTTCACTGCCCTCAGCACCCTGCTCACTCTTAGGGGCATCTTTGGGAGATGCCTTCCCTGACTGCCTGCTCTAAAGACCCTCTGTCTTCACTTCTGACCTTTCCCTGCTCTGTTCCCTGCATGACACTTGTCATTCCCTGACATCACATTCTAGATCTCTTTGCATGTCTGTCTCCCTCCCCATAGAATGTGAGCTCCTGAGGACAGAGACTTGTCTGATCTTGTTGTTCCCCCAGTGCCTGGAACGGGTTGCAAACACCTGGATGAATGAATGAGTGTTCCCAGGGCCCTCCACATCCTGGTGTTTATTTGTCAATTTATGAGGTTTATTAGTAAGGACAACGTTTAGTGCCCCTGCTTATGTTTTTTCTGAAGTGTCACTCTGATATAGCTATCTTATTGAAAAAAATACAGTAACTGAGGTTTTCCTGCCCCTCACCAATTCCACCTCACTAAGATTTTCCTGTTGCTGAGCCTCCTTCCCCATCCTACTCTGCTCCAGTGTCCTCTCCCCTCAGGTATAAACAGAAGTCCCCTGTCCCCTCTCAGAGCCCTCTCCTCCCAAGGAGACTCCAGCCAGTGTCTATTCTCCCATCCTCCCACCCACCCTCAGAGAATCATCTCTCACCTGCCAGCAAGAGCCCCTGCCAGGGGATGCGCCCTCTGTGGGCAGGGTCTGTGGGGTGCTCCATGGTGTCTGCTGCCTGCTCTGTCCCTCCCTCTGTGAGAAGAGCTTGGGCTCCAGAAGTGCTCACAAGCACTGCTGTCCAGGTGCTTCAGCTCTGCTGTCCTTCCTTCCTCTGTGCTGAGCCTCCTCCAGGGGCAGGAGTGCTTAGCTGGGTCACATGCAGTGGGGGCGGGCTCTCTGCTCAGAATCCTCCCTCTCTCTCCTCTCATTCCAGCCTCCCTTGTCTCCTCCTTCCCCTTTCCTTTCTATCTACATTTTGGTTCCCTGGGAAATGTGGAGGCCTCTTTATCTGTGATGCCCCCCATACACACACACACACACACACACACACACACACGCTCTTGTTTGGATAAGCAGAAACCTGGGACATTGGTGTCCTGGGCTGTCCCCACCACTCTGGGTCAGGGTGCACAGTCAGTCTCCCCTGTGGCCCTTTCTCTTTCACCTTTGACATTTCCCTTCAGAGCAGGAGTTATGGGGCTACATCAGGAACTCTTGTCACAGGGATGTCACCCCTGCTCTGTGTCAAAATCACCTGTGGAACTTTATAAAGACTATGAATGCCTAGGTGACACCTTAGAAATGCTACTTTAGCAGCTGCCCTGGTTTGTGGATACCCAGCCAGGCTGAGGCCCCCTTTTGTGAAGGCGCATCTGCCTCTCCCCTTCTCCTGTTCAGAGTCATAAGATTCTGTTAAAATGCAGATTTTGACCCAGCAGGTGTCGGGTGGACCCGAGAGTCTGCATCTAACAAGCTCTCAGGTGATGCTGATCACACTGGCCTGCGGAGCACACTTTCAGTAGCAAGGCTGATGGGGACCCCTGTGTCCTGAGAGGATGACCCACCCTCCACAGCATTGGCCTGTGCTGTGTCCTGGCCTTGAGGTCTGTCAGCACCACACAGAACCCCACAGGTTTCCAAACCTGGGGGATTATTTCTCTTTTGACAGAGAAACACAGCTGGGCACCAGGGTCTTCCCAGTGTCCTCAAATGCTCTGGGAAGGTGGGATTTACTCCCAGCAAGAAGGTCACAGAGGTGACTCTGGGGGTGAGAAAGGGACAAGCTGAGTGAAGACTGGTGAGAGGACTCACCCTCCATCTCTGGGTGTCACCAGCCTGGCTTCTGTTTCCAGGGACAAGACCCAGTACCAGTCTCAGAAGGAGCTGCAGTTCTTGAGTGTGAAGGGGGAGGTTTCCTGTATGTCATGGGTGAGAGGATGGTGGTGGGAGGTCAGGTGGCTGTGGGCTCCCCGGTCCTCAGAGGAAGGCTTCAGGGAGACCTTCCCTCTCCATGTGTGTTGACTGAGCTGTGGCTCAGAGCCTGTCCATGTGCTCCCGGACTGTCCTGGGGCCTCTGTCCTCTGCCTGGCTGACTTTCCTGTGGTCACCCCACCTTCCTCATGGGTGGTGCCAGGCAGGGAATGGGGAGTTGCACAGGGATTCTTGACAGAGGAGGGTGCTCCTAGGCCCCTAGAAGGAGTGAGTGGGAATTTCCACGCAGGTAGGAAGGACCCAGGTGAGTCTGGTAAAGGGAGGGATGGAAATCAGACTCCTTCTCCCCTCCTTATCCAAAGTTAGCCATGTTTATGTGTTAATTTTCTGTGTGTTGTCTCTGTTTCTGGATGTCACCCCCTGGAGGGCATTATGAGACCTGCAGCCAAGGTCAGGGGCTACACCAGGGCTGCTGACCAGGCTCCATAGGATATGAGCTGATCCTGACTCTGAACAGAGGTGATCACTGACCTCTAGTCTGAGAGGCTGATACGTTTGGGTCCTGTGTTTTGGGGATCCCGGGCTGCCAGACTCCACCTCAGTGCAGGATGAGCCCAGGGAGAGGACGGGTGTTGTCCACAGGATTCCTGGTCTAGTGTCAGGAGAACTGTCCACCGGGGGATGTGCTCTTTCAGGATGAGCTCTCTGTCCCTGAGATTTAAAGAGTGGGTTTGGTGGGGTGTCTCTTGAAGCTTTTGGGAGAGAACACTGGCTTGGGGGCTGGGCCCCCTGTTTCCCCCATCATAGCACTGGGGTATTGCATCAAGTCATCTGTGTCCCTGTCTGTCATCTGCTGTAGGCCTCCCCACAGGGCCCAGGAGCTGGAGCAGCTCCACGTGGAACTCAGACAGGGGATCCTGCAGGTTCCTCTGTTAGGAGAGGGGAGGCCCCCATGGGACCCTCAGCCCTTCTGAGATGGAAGCAAATACAGATCCTGGTTCTCTTGTTCTATCCTGGATGGGAGATTCCTCTCATTCCCTGGGTTACCTTGAGCTCTTGAGATGCCTTCATGGGAACACAGCCAGGTGTCCCCACAGACTGGGACCCTGGAGGTGTGGAGTCATCCACTGATTCTTCTTCTTTTTTTTGCTTGAGGAAGATTGTCCCTGAGCTAACATCTGTGCCAATATTCCTCTATTTTGTATGTGGGACGCCGCCACAGCATGGCTTGACGAGTGGTGTGTAGGTCCACACACAGGCTCTGAAGCCGTGAACCCCGGGCTGTTGAAGCTGCCACCTGGGGCCAGCCTCCCTGATTCATTTGAGGTCAAGATGGGGCTCCCTCCTCTCTTGGTGGTAAGTCCACCTGATGTTGACAATTCAGAGTTTGTACCAGGTCAGGTCTCTGTGAGAAGAGGAAGGACGCAGGCTGCTGGCCCAGGCCCTCAGGGGAGAGAAGGTAGAGATGGGGAGGGGGTGTGATTTTCTGGGAGTGAATAGGGATCCAACCCCTCACTGTTAGGAAGCCCCTGTCCTCCCTCCTGACTCTACAAGGGGAAAGGACCATCCCTAAGACAGCCCTGCTGGACTTCTCCCATGCTGATGCCTGTGCCCCCGTGTCTACACAGAATGTGCTCTGACGCTCAAGTGTCACACAGGGATGAGAGGCTTCTCTTGTGTGGTTTCCTTCATCTACTTAATGAGTATTTTCTGAGCATCTGTGATGTGTCAGGCCTTGGTCTGGGCCCTGGGAACTCCACAGAGAAGAGGACACACGTGGGCCCTGGGGTCATGGAGTTTACATTGTGACAAGGAGACAGGCACTCAGAGAAAATCATGGAACTGTGGAGTTAATTGTAATTGAGAGAAGGACTGTGAAGGGAAAGCATCTGGTGCATCCAGAGCATGTAATGGGGTCTCAGCTGGTCTGGGGATCACCAAGAGCACCCCTGAGGAAGTGACCTTTTGGCTGAGACTTGAAGTGTGAGTGGACATTTGCCCCATGAAGGATGAAAGGTGTGGACGGAGGGGCTGCCTACAGAGGGACCAGCCTTTAGGGGAGCAGATGCCTGGATGGATGGAGGGCCTGAGAGAGTCCACTGTGGGGGGCTTGGAGAGCGAGGAGGACAGTGGACTGAGTGAGGCAGGTGAGACTCTGCTGGGCTGTGGCCGATTCTGAGGGAGGTCAGCAGCCCCCTGGGGAGGCTCCAGGCTGTGGAGTGGCTCTGCTGCCCTCTACTGGCCAAGGATGGAAGTGCAGAAGGCAGAGTCATCATGCCATGCAGCTCTGCAAGTTTATTCAATATCAATTTGTAGACATTTCACATGGGTGACATGTCATGTTAACACTCCATCATATTCCTGCTCTGTAAGTCCCAATCTCTGTTGCTGTAAGTACATTGGTCCTGCCTCTTTCCTCAGTGATATGTCACCTAACTCAGATTCCCAGGAATGTATATCAGTTTGTGTTTGTCTCCAGTGGGTGACACTATGCATGCCCCTGGGTGGAGTGGTGTGTGTAGCTGGATGGCAGAGTGGTGGTTCTATGGTGAGTAGGGGGAGTGGAGAACCACGCATGTCAGGAGGGGAAGGTCTGTGTCTGGGGAGCAAAGTGGAAAGGACGGAGAAGTCAACTTCCCCTCTCACTCCCAGGGCCTGTTGCCCAGAACAGTAGCCCTGATTCTGGGGACACATAGCACCACACGCCTCTCTGTGTCCCTGGGTCAGGTGAGATTGGAGCCCCTTTTTCTCCTGTGCATCAGGACCTGGGCCTCACGTGTGCCCTGTGCCGATGGCTTAATTCTCAAGTGTTAAGTCCACATTGATCCAGGGTTGTTGTGGGCACTCTCTGTCCATATCAGCTGTGTATGGAAAAGCCCTGGTCCGGAGACAGCTTCACACACACAGTCCCACACAGTGCCTAGGCTGGACCCTCACAGTGCCTATTTTTTTTCTTGCCTCCCCTCCCCATTGCTGAGGTTTCTTTCTTGTACCATCTTCTCTCTGGGCCTCCGTGGACAACCTCAGCCAGTAGCCTCACTGGCTCCCATTCCAGGCAGCTGCTTCTGTGCTTGCTGCTCCCTCACAATCTCTGGGCCTCCCTAGCCTCTCATTTGTTCTGACCACTGACCCCTGTGAGGGAAGAAGGAGGAAGCTGAGATTGGTGCTCTGTAAGGTTCTGTGCTTTCTGGGTAGCTTGAGAGTGAGGAATCCTGATGTGTCAATGGAATCATTATTGTGTCTCCTGGTGGAAGCATTCTTCTCTTTGGAACTAAGACCTCTGGGCCAGCAGAGCATAATGTCACGGGGAGAGGAAGCAGAAATTTTGCTAGTGGATCACTAGAGGTACAGTGAATGGTGTCACTCCCATTTTCACCCCTCAATTCCTGGACCTGAGAATCCTGGGTATGGGGGAAACAGCACCACATATTGAATACTGATTCAGAGCATATACCTCCTCCTGGAGTACCTTCCCCCGGCCCTGCAAGGTATTGCCACCTAGCTGGTGCTGTAACTGAGTTTCCAAAAGGCCATTCCTCTTTTCTATAAAGCAGCTGCTTCAGGATGATAAGACTCATGGTTTCCGTGAGAATGGGCCCATTGCTGCATTTCATTTGCTATGAAGTGATTCCGTTGATTGGAAGCCGTGCTCTGTGGAATACCAGGATGGAGGATAAGGCATTCTATGAGTGCACGAATGGTAGTTTTGGCAGAAGCATTGTGTGCAGGGAAGGCAAATCTGTATCCAGAGTAAGTGCCTACTCCAATCAGAACAAAGTGCTGCCTCTTCCATAATAGAAGTGGATGAATGTAATCGACATGCTATAGGTAGCTGGCTGATCATCCTGGGGAATGGTGCCATATCGGGGGCCCAGTGTTTGTCTCTGAGCTGGCAGATTGGGTACTCAGTAGTGGCCATAGCTAGGTCAGCCTCGGTGAGTGGAAATGGTTGTTGCTGAGCCCATGCATGACCTCCATCCCTGCCACCATGGCTGCTTTGTGCATGAACCCAGCAGGAGATGACAGGAGTGAGTGGGGAAAGAGGCTGACTGGTGTCCTCAGAACAGGTCATCCTATCCACATGATTATTAAAATCCTCTTCTGCTGAGGTGAATGGTGAGCATTCAGAGAGGTTTATCCACATACTTCCTCCCCAGACCTCCTTGTCTCCAGTTTTCCAATCATGTTGTTTCCAAGTCCCTGACCATCCAGCCAAATCATTGGACACAGCCTATGAATCAGCATATAATCACACATCTGGTCATTTCTCCTTCTAAGAAAAATGAACAACCAGGTGCACTGCCTGAAGTTCTTCTGCCCACTGAGAGGATATCCCTTCACCGTTGTCCTTCAGGGAAGTCCCAGAGAGAGGCTGTAGGGCTGCAGCTCTCCACTTTTACATGATGTCTGCATGTCTCACAGAGCATCCGCAAGCCAGGCCTGAGTTTTCTCTTCCTCCATCAACTGATTGTAGGGAACTCCCCATAGGTGTGGCTGGGAGAGAGAAGACAGTGAGCAGAAGTGGGGTCATGGGCATTTGGGCCACTTCCTTTTGTTTGTTTGTTTGTTTTTTGTGAGGAAGGCTAGCCCTAAGCTAACATCCGTTGCCAATCTTGTGACATCTGCGCCCATCTTCTACTTTATATGGGACACCACCACAGCATGGCTTGACAAGCGGTGCATCTGTCGGCACCCAGGATCCGAACCTGTGAAACCCTGGCCTGCCGAAGCAGAGTGCACGAACTGAACTGCTACACCACCGGGCCGGCCCCTAGACCACTTCTTCATGTAACTTTCTTGTGTCTTCAGGGCCTGCTCAGGCTGGATCATGTATATGCCACTTCCATTTGATGATGGCGTGCTGCTGTGCACCCCAGCTTTATGGCTTGATGTGTCAGACAACACCCAGTTCATGATGGAACTAGTGTCAGTTCAGAGCCTGTGTCCAGGAACCACCAAAAGGACTGATTATTTCCTTTGCCTCAATGCACATGCAGCTCAGGATGCATGATAGTTGGTTGGCCCCTGGTCAAGTGTTCAGTCTCTACTAAGGCCCCATAGAAAGCCAAGGGCTGTTTTTCAACAGGAGAGTAGGTATCCTCAGAGGATAGCAAGGCTTTGCTCCAAAATCCTAAGGGCCTGTCCTGTGATTCACTGATGTGGGCTGCCCAAGTCTCCAAACACCAACCCTATCTGTCACTGACATCTCAAGCCCCATTGGGTTTGCTGGATTATATGGGCCAAATGGCAGAGCAGCTTTCCCAGAGCCTGGACCTGTTGCAGCACCTTCTCTTCTCCTGGGTACCACATAAAACTAGCAGCTTTTTGTGTCACTTGGTAAATGGGCCAGGGTAGCATATCGAATAAGGAATATGTTGCCTCAAAATCTAAAGAGGCCCACTAGACGTTGTGCCTCTTGTAGGTCATAGGAGGGACCAGATGCAATAACTTATTCTTCACCTTAGAAGAGAGATCTCGAAATGCCCCTCACCCCTGGACTCCTAGAAATTTCACTGAGGTAACAGGCCCCTGAATTTCTGTCAGATTTATTTCCCATGTTCTGACATGCAAATGTCTTACCAATAAGTCTAGAGTAATCCTACTTCTTGCTCACTAGGTCCAATCACCATGATGTCATCAATGTAAGGGACCAGTGTGATGTCTTATGGAAGGGAAAGGCTATTGAGATCTTTGAGAACTAAATTATGACACAGGCTGGAGAGTTGATAGACCCCTGAGATAGGATGGTGAAGGTGTATTGCTGGTCTTGCTAGCTGAAAGCACACTGCTTCTGGTGGGTCTTTACTGACAGATGTGGAGAAAAATGTATTTTCCAGATTGATAGCTGCATACTAGGTACCAGGGGGTGTGTTAATTTGCTCAAACAATGAAATCACATGTGGTACAGCAGCTGCAATTGGAGTGGTCACCTGGTTAGGCTTATGACAATCTATTGTCATTCTCTAAGATCCATATGTCTTCTGCCAAATAGTAGAGTTGAATGGAGATGTGGTGAGAATCACCACCCCTGCATCCTTCAAGTTCTTGATGGGGGCACTATTCTCTGCAGTCCCTCCAGCAATGTGATATTGCTTTTGGTTTACTATTTTCCTAGATAGAGGCAGTTCTAGTGGCTTCCAGTTGATGTTCCCCACCATAATAGCCCTCACTCCACAGATTGGATAACCAGTGTGGGGATTCTGCCAGCTGTTGAGTATATCTGTTCCAATTATGCATTCCAAAACTGGGGAAATAACCGCAGGCTGGGTTTTGGACCCACCCAGCTCACTGTGAGATGCCTGTAAGCTGAAACTCCATTGACCACCTGACCTCCAATAAGCCCCTATTCTGACTGGTGGGCCACCATGACATTTTGGGTGTCTTGCAATTAGTGTCAGTTCAGAACCCATGTCCATTAACCCCCTAGAAGTCTGATCATTTCCTTTTCCCCAATGCACAGTCACCCTGGTAAAAGGCCATAGGTCTCTCCTGGGAAGGCTGGGAGAAAGATTAACAGTATATATTTTGGCAGTATAGTGGGGTCCTTCCTCAAGGGGACCTGGCCTCCCCTTTATTCAAGGGGTTCTGAGTGTTTAAACTAGCTCATGCCTGGGAATTGATTGAGGGGTCGTAACATTCTGTTTCTATAACTCAAGTTAGACTTTTGTTCACTTGACCTAGAACTCTTATGCTTATACAGATCAAGAATTTAGTAGATTTCCCATCCATTTTATTTCTTTGAACACCATGAGCAACTAGTCAATGACATTGGTCTCTGTGATTCAGATTATTCTGATTGCTACTTTGACTCTGCTGTCCATTATAGTGACCATGGCCCACCTTACCTTTGGTGATTAAGTGCCATCTCTTGGCCCTGCTCTCCTGGGATACAGTTACTCCCATTGCATTTAGATTTCCCAATTCAGTGGCAGCAATTCCCACTGTAATTTCTTTTCTTTTATTTATTTATTTATTTTTTTTGGTGAGGAAGATTGGCTTTGAGCTAACATCTGTTGCCAATCCTTTTTTTTGTTTTTGTTTTTTTTGCTTGAGGAAGATGCTCACTGAGCTAACATCTGGCCAGTCTTTCTCTATTTTTTTTTTATGTGGGATGCCACCACAGTGTGGACTGATGAGTGGTGTGTAGGTCCACGTCTGGGACCCAAACCCGGGAACCCCAGGCCACTGAAGCATAGTGAGTGAATTTAACCACTATGACACTGGGCCGGCCCCCCCATGGTAATTTCTGACCTCCGGAGAAGAGCCATCACAGAACCCTTCAAGGATGCTGGGGCTCCCTCACAAAGTCATATCCCACAGTCATGGTGAAAGATGTGTCCTCTCGACTCTCCCAGAGTGGGTGAGCAAGTCTTAAATAACAAATCCACTCCAGATTCCAGTCTCCCTAAAGTTTGTATCTTTTCCTCTGTTTCTGAGTAAATAGTCTATTCTCTGATGCAGAGACCTCATGGTTCTGTCAGGAGAGACAGATATAGATGCAGAACTTAGCAGTGACCTGGTGAGTTGAGTGGGGAGGACTTGGAGGTATTTTTCTCTGAGAAGGCCTTCAGGTGTCTCAGCCCATGGAGCCCCAGAGGAGGGAGAGAATACCCCACACAGAGGCCCAGGTGCTCCTAGAGTGGTTGAGGGGAGTGAGCCAGGTGAGGAATTGCCTGTGGACATGGCCCTCTGGTCAGTCTGGAGAGTCCTCTCTCTGGGGGTGTCTGTTTCCTTGGGGATGTTCTGTGCTTGGGGGGAGGGTGAGGTCCTTTGAGCTGAGGCTTTGGACTTGCAGGGAACTCAGGCCCAGGTGACAGAGATCCTAGTGCAAGGAGTTAGGCGATGGAGGAAGTGGGTATCCTTGGAGCCCTAACTCCCATCTGCTCCCTGAGCTCACAAGATGGAGTTGAGGGAAGTGCTAGATGTCTGGGGTTTCCTTGGTCAAAGGCCTATGGAAAAGTCATCCTCTTAGATGTGTGCAAGAGAACATCATGGAAGGGAAATGAGGGATGAGGATGAGAAGGGAGACTCATTTGCTGGTGAGGGGAGGCCCTCTGTCTCCCCGCAAGCAGAGGAGAAAGGAAACAGAGGGGAGCCTGGTTTGAAGAAGGGTCCCTTTACCCCACAGGTTTCTGGGAACAGCAGACATCAAAGGGTTCCATGTGAGAGTCAGCCCAGCCTGGACCCCAGTCATGATGCCCATGATGGTCACAGCAGGGAGAAAGTTTTGAGACTCCTCAGGCAGGTCCATCTATGGGGAAAGACAGGGAGAAAGAACTCTGCAGTGTTTACACTTATAGGAGACTTACCCCTACTCCATCAGATGGGACCCGTGTCTCCTCAGCAAAGCTCTCCCTGGGAGGTGCACACTGGGACACAATGTCACTTCTCCCGGGGACAGGATCATTTTTCTAGCAAAGGCACATCTATCATTCTGTCTAAGGATGGTGGTCACTCTCCTCCTTGACTCCATGCTCAAGGTACTTGAGGACATTTGTGGGTCAAGTGAATCTAGCAGTTGCTGTGAGTGTGTGGCTGTGTGTGAGACAGGCACTTTTGCATGTCCTGATGTCATCCTCTGGTGGACATGAGGGGACTTGTACCCTCTATCAGGCTAGAGATCAGGCATCTGACCAGGATTCAGATTAGTGCTCTGGACACAGATCCCTGGGCAGACATGGGCTCGACCTCTCGCCCACAGGGACAGTCATTGCAGGACTCTTGCGACCTGGGTCTATCCTGCAGCACAGTAGAACTCTGGTAGGATCGGATGGGCCATGTTCCCCTGGCCCCACACTTCAAAATGGTTAAAATGGCGAATTTTAGCTTATGTGAATTTTCAAAACAAACAAAAAATTTAGGAGAGGAACCTTCACATTATCTTCTAGAAAACTGGCACCAAAATATGACTGGGAGTGCATGTAAATGTCCATTTCTTCATATCCACAGCACTCCTGTAGTAACTATGAGGGAGCAGAAGCAGGTGTCACCCAGTTTTCCATCTTGCTTTCCTTTATTCATTCTCTGAACACCTATAGCCATTTTCCTGTTTCTGGCCCTTGCGTAGTTGCAATGGGGCTGTTGAGAACCACAGCTAATCACAATGGGAACTCAGGGATCCATAGGACACATGACATGAGCATAGGTAACTGCTCCTGAACATGTTGTCACAGCACAAAGGAGAAGAGTCAGAGGAGAGAGTTCAGAGGGGGCCCCTTGTGTCCACCGGTGGAGGTTGGGATGACCTTGTGGCAAGTTGGCCACTGAGGTTGGCTGTAAAGAAGGGGAAGGAGCAGGTTCATGGAGAAAGGGGAGAGGGCATCCCAGGCGGGGACCATGTGGGATGCAGGGAGGCAGGAACAAGTTTCGATGGACCAAGAGTTATGAGGGGGAGTGTATGTGGAAATGGAGTGACAAGGAGCAGGGGATAGGGAGCTCATGGGTCAGGTGAGATAAAACAGGTGGTGGCTGTTTGGAAGAGTTGATGGTTTTTATGGATGTCTTTTCCCCAGAGCCTGGGCTGAAGAGGGAAGGAGGGCTCAGGACACTGGGGAAGGGACCAAGAAGAAGTTACATCCACGATGAGTCCATCATCTATGGTTACTCCTTCCTTGCTAGTATTTGTGTAAACATCAACTGGCCTCAATTTCTGTTTTCCTGTCCCTACTTGCATTTGCAAAGGGAAAGAGGCTCAGAGCTGTCCATGGTGTGAGGACAGCCCAGCGTTCTCCTGGCTGGACAGGGGCTCTTGTGACTCTCATTGTTTCCTGTTAATATTGTCCCCACCACATTATGCCACCTCAACTCATCTTCCCCAGGAAATAAGGATGGGGGTTGAGATAATTTGGACAATAATATTTTCCCTGTGTGCCCCAGGAAAGAATAGACCCAGAGTTTCAAGTGAATTTCTGCTAAGAGAAAATTCCCATGAGTAGAAAAAGAACAAATTAAAGGAAGGTCCTCTTTATTCAGATCCTTTCCAGGTGACCCCCAGTGGGTCACAGACATGTTCACTTTTCCTGGAATCCCTCTCCTCCCTAAGGAGATGACAAAAAGCCTGGAAATAAACGTTAAAGATGTAGAAGTTTTTCTTAGCTGGGGATGACACTGCCCCTCACTCAGAGAGCATTTGGAAATGTGTGTGTCTATGTTTGGGGGAGTATTTTGACTCTATCAGTGACTTCATAGACCTTCCAGAACTAAGACTGGGGGGGTGAGAGATAATAAATGTGGTATGCGCTAAGAGGCTCAGGACCTTCCCACATAACAAGGAATTTCCCACCCAAATGCCAGTGTCAGCTCCTCAGAAGAAACGAATCAATTGATTTTATTTTTCTTTTTGGTATATGTTTATTTCCTCCAGTGACATAGTATATATTTATTTCCTTGTTTATCTTCTGTCTCCACACCTTTTAGAAAGTGAGCTCCATGAGAGAAGTGACCTAGCTTTGTTTATGGCAGTATTTTCTGACTCTATATCCAGGGAAAATCATGAGATTCATGTTTGAACAGTATTGAAAGATGCTTTGGATGCAAAGAAAAGAACATGCAAAGTACCCAAAGGGCCTCTTACTTGGTTTCTGATCTTCTCTGTTATGCTGCAAATATAATTTTATATTTATTTAAACGGCATTGTGCCATGTATTAGGTCTATCTCTTGTTTTTTTCATTCGTCATTATCTTCTTTTGGATTTAGCCTTTAAAAAGTATTTAGTCTAGTTCAGTGGTTCTCAACTGTATTGAGTTTTCCTCCCAGAGATATTGGCAATATCTGGAGGTATTGTTTTGGTTGTCAGAACTCTGGTTGAACTATTGGTACCTACTGGATACAGGCCAGGGATGTTGCTAAAAATCCTGCAAAGCACAGGACAATCCCCTACAGCAAGAATGATCTGGTCCAAAATGTGAGTAGTTCCAAAGTTGAAAACCCTTCTGCAGACAAACATCTTCCTGTATGAGTTTTAACAAGAAGGAATATGGCAATCTCCCTGATAATAAAGCAGCCTCTTAATATTTTATATGAGAACAAATCCTTATCTACAAACTGGGCAGTTGGGGGAGGTGGGGAAGGAAGTCTGCCTTCCTGGCAAGTCTGCACCCCAGGGAGAAGGCAGGAAGGAGTGGGTGGGCAGGAGGGAGACAAGGGTTTTGGTGGGAGCAATGTCTCTCCAGTGTGGAGAGCAGGATAGTTCATGTCCAAGGGATCCTGCCTGGCCTCCTCCTGGGTCCACATAGAGGCCTTGAGCCTCTATGAAGAGAGGGGCCAGGAGCCTCCATGGTGACCACTACCTCCTTGATGGCTGAGCCAGAAATCTGGGGGTACTTAGTTCACAAAAGTGGAAGAAGCTGAGGCAGCTGAGGTCTGAAGGGTGGGGGTGACAGGGACACCGGCCGCTTATTGTGGGTGTGATGCCCTTGGGTTTGGCAAAGGTGGGGGCTGAGGTATTCAGAGGGGTGGGGAGGGCGGGGCTGGGAGGTGCTGCAGCTGTGACTGGTCTGGGACTGCAAAAGGTCTCCAATCTTCTGTTGGGGCCCCAATGTGGATTTAATGTGGGGGGACCAGAGTGTCCGTAGGAGGTGCAGAGCAGGATGGTGGGGAGTTGGGATCTCATCATTCCAAACAAAATTCTTTGTCTGTTGGGCTCCACAGGAGAATGGCAGGGGTTTGGGAGCTTGGCAGCCCTGTCAGTGGGAGATGATGGTGGTGGCCTGTGGTGGTGAGTGACTCATGTTGGTGAAAGGCAGGGCCCAGAAGGGTGAAAGCAGCTGGGGCTTGAATCTCCAAAGGGGCCTAGAGGGCCTCAACTCTTAGGGAGGGACCCAACCTGTGGGTGTTGTAGTGGAAAATGGGCCCCACTGGTGGCCCCTGGTATAGATGGAGGTAAGGCCCAAGGCCCTGGAGTTGGAGTCCTCACTCAGGTGAGGATTTCTGTCCCGAGCTGGTGCTGTCCCTACAGCAGGGGGTCAGCAGACAGGGACGGTTGGACATCTGGTTCTGTCTCATCCTAGAGGGAAGTAGAGGCTTCTGTTCAGAGTTCTCACCTGGGCAAAAGGAAGGGACCATCCTATTTTCCACCTGGGGCTTAATCTTTCCCTGGTTCTGTCTCCTGCTCTCACTGTTCGGCTCTCAAAGAAGAGCAGTTCTTTGTCCAACCTTGGTCTCCCTTCTTCATTTCCTGAGGCCTCATCACTGTCTTCCTGGTAGTGGGGTCTGGGTGCTCCTTCAATGGTGGAGGCCTTGAAGAGCTGGGTACCTGTTCAGGGATATGGAGGGGCCCCTCTGCACTGAGAAGAGTGATCTTGAGGTCCCGGGCCCTACACTGCTCTACAGTGCCAAGAAGACCAAACCCTACCCCTCAGGTAACTCTCCCATAAACAGAGAGGAGGGCTGGGTGTTTGAATCAGGGCCCCCTCCTGGGAAAGCACCTCCAAGCCCAGAAGGCCACCACATGTGGGGACTGGTGGGTCCCAGTCCTGCCACATCTTGATGGTTGGTTGCGGGGTCCAGGCAAGACCTGTGCTCATGGTGGGTGTGCTGGGTGCAGGGCAGGCTCGGGTGCACACAGACAGTGGCCCTGGAGGAGCGGATGGCAGAGTGGGTGCCTGGGAGCAGGGATTCAGCTTCCAGAAGCTCCCCAAGTTCAGATGTGGCCCAAATCAGGTGTGCAGGGTTCTGACAAATTTGGCATCATGGCTGTAGGATGGTGCTTGGGACCCTCCGGACTGGCACCCCGTGGACATTTGACAAAGTGGACATCTTGAGGGCAGAGGCAGCACAGAGAGCAACCTCTGCTGTCTTGAGAACCAGGGAAGCTCAGGTCTGTGCTTTCCGTGGCTGGTCGCAGGTGGTTGGATCAGGGACAGGGTTCAGGAGGTTCCTCTAGTCTTGTATTTGAGATTCAAAGGAAGAAAGGATAATTTCTACCAGGTCATGAAAATTATAGACAGCCAGCTGCTTCAGGATGGTGGGGAACACATACTGACCCAAAGGCATTCCCTTTAGACATGCTAAAAATGATAACACGCTGGAATGCTCTTTTAAGGACAAAGAGATAACTTAGTTTTATCAGTAACTGTGATGAATGTTTTATTCTTGTAGTTCACTTTTCATGTCACTTTTTTTGTGTGTTAGGAAGACTAGCCCAAAGCTAACGTCCATTGCCAATCCTCCTCTCTTTTTGCTGAGGAAGACTGGCCCTGGGCTAACATCCATGCCCATCTTCCTCTACTTTATATGGGATGGCACCACAGCATGGCTTGACGAGGGGTGCGTCTGTCCGCACCCAGGATCTGAACCTGCAAATCCCGGGCTGCCGAAGCGGAGCACGCGAACTTAGCCGCTACACCACCAGGCCGGCCCCTTTAATGTCACTTTTTGTGGTTTACCTCTTAGGGAAGTGATGAAAGCAGACCAGGATCCATGTTTCAGCACAGGAATGTGGATTTTATGTGGACTCTAATAGGATTTTAAGCTTTCATGCATTCACATAGATCACCTTCTCTGTGAACACTAATGTAATTTCTCTTTGTCCATTTCTACCGGTCATCCTTGTGGAGAGAGTCACATTTCCCCCTAAGAGTTGGAAGCATC
The DNA here is from genome assembly GCA_031878705.1 of Tapirus indicus. NCBI lineage: Eukaryota > Metazoa > Chordata > Mammalia > Perissodactyla > Tapiridae > Tapirus > Tapirus indicus. The sequence continues at coordinate 17,118,757 of CM062926.1, read as the reverse complement.
TGACAACCAAAATAGTGTCCAAATCCTTCTGGGTAATGATATGGCACTCAAGTAGAGGTCTGTTCAAGGTGGGTGAAGGCAACTGTTTTTGAGAACTTTTTTCTCAAAATCCTCCTGGGCCTATCACAATGCCGGGATGAATGAATGGGAGAAATAGAGGTTGGTAATTTAAGTATCAAATCCAAGAGTGGACAAGAGATTCTGCCCAGAATGTGAGAGTGGACAGATGAATGGTGAGGACACTAAAAAGACCCCCTCCCCCTAATGAGGGAGCATCAAAGTCTCCTGTGCTTCAGAGAGGGGCCCCAGGTTGTGGGGGCAGAGTGCTGCCAGCCCACAGGTGCTGGGAATGAGACTCTGACACTGGCCAGTCTTTGGCAATGTCCAATGGCATGTAGATTCATACTTAAGGAATGATGCCAAGGTATATGACTTTGAAAATAAAGAGAAACTCCTATGATAAAATTTTCTTCTTAATAAGATATTTTTTCCTAATGATAGAAATGACTGTATTCATTGCTAAGCTGACTCTTAAGATGGTAAGAACATCAGAGCAGACTGTCTAATGACGTCACATATAGATTTGTCATCATGTATTTTTTCATCTCAACATCTATAGTATTTCCCTCATCTGACCTTGCAGTATAACCCAGTGGTGTCATTCTGACTTGTGGTTACACCCTTTGAAACACCACAGTCTTCCAGCTGGTGAGCTACAGGCAGCCATAAGTTAATCACCCCTAAATATGCCTTCCACTGATAAACCAACTGTTTATTGATTAAAAGTAATTTTTCATAGATCTCAGAGATGTCTGTTTCTCCTCTTATTCACACACTGAGAGGTATCGGGTTTCATTTGGTCAGTTGATATTAGAGATTAGTGTAGATCAGTGGTTCTCAACCAGGGGTGATTGTACCACCTCCTCTCCCCTTTCCCAGAACATATAGCAATGTCTGGAGAAAGTGTTCTTTACACTAGGGATTAGAGAGTTCTACTGGCATCTAGTGGGTAGAGGCCTGTGTGCTAGTCATCCTAGAGTCCACAAGACAGCCCCCAACAAGAATTACCAGCCCCAAATGTCAGTGGTGAGAGTGAGGGCCCTGCTATGTGCCCTTCCCCCAGCTTTCTCAAGAGGCATCCCCACACACTGCTCTTTCCCATCTCTCTCGACATTCCCCCCATCTCCCGTTCCCCCTTATATGCATCTTCAGTTCTAGTCCTTGTTAACCTAAATGTACCCTTTGTCCAAGGCCAGCCCTAGTCTCTCAGCTCTCCTGGCCCCTCTTTGCTCTTCTTCCAGCAGGAACCACCACTAGAGGGCACTCACGCTCCTCCTTGAGCTCCTGGGGACCTTTTCCATCACCTGAGACCAATGCAAGTGATTTTACTGCCACAACCGCAGCCCCCAAATATTCTTTATATTTGCTCTTGGTGAAGCTCCTGGGACAGACAGGGAGGGATGTCCCATTGGAGGATGTGGCAGCATGGTCTGGTGACCTGGAACCAACCCCATGCCCAAGTCACTGGTAAGAGGGATGGTTCTATTGGGCAGTGAAGGCTGGACACTCAGGGCCCAAATGCCCCCACCCTATGTGTGGGCACTGGGGGAAATGACTGTGAGTCCATGGCCCTAAAGGATTGGATCACTCCTCTGAACTGTCCCTGCCCTCCCCATAGTAGAATTACACATTCACACCCTTTGTTTGTGACCTTGCAGTTCCTCCCACTACAAGAGGAGCATGTCTATCCCCATGCCTCCGTTATCTCCAGCTTAGCTGTATGACTCGCTCAGGCTGATGGACTGCAGGTGGAGATCTGGGTCAGTTCCAGGCCAAGCAATAGGAGGCCTGGCATGTTTTCTCCCTATCTGCCACAAGAAGAATATCCCCTGGTGGTCCCTTTATCTCTGGTGCATTCGGGAAACCTGCTGTGTCACAGGCCTGAGGTCACTCAGTCACCCCTAGGAAAGGCCCAGAGCAGCACTCCTCCCATCTGTGGTCTGAGGTCAGAGCGGTAAGCCTGGTTCTCCTGTTCAGGGGAGCTGCCTTCCCTCAGACTCAGGTCTATTCAGGACGCTCTGACCCCAAGCAGGGCCTTTGCTCACCAGCCCCAACTGCAGCTCTACCCCTGCCCTTGAGCTGTCCCCATGCGTGTGGCCAAGGGAGAGCCTCTGTAGGAGGGCTGAGGTCCAGGGGCTTGGAGTCCAGGGGGTTAACACAGATGGCCTTGCCTCACTCAGACGAGAGTGATGCTGCCAGGGATTCTCCAGTGAGCATGGTGCTTGCTGCAGGTTCCTAGATTCCGTCATCTGGCTGAGGAGCTCCCCTCTGCTCAGAGTCTGTCATTGGTTTCTGTAGTGTCCAAGTCTGGGTGGACAGGGAATTTCATCAGGGCCATTTTGCTTCTCTTCATGTCATTAAGTTATTTTCTAGTTAATCTGTTAATGTGGCAAAAGGTAATGGTTGATTTTTGACTGTTAAACCCACCTCGCATTCCTGGGGACCAAACTCAACTTGGTAATTCCTGATTCCTTTTGGTAGCATTTTGTTGGGGGATTTTTCATCTCTGTTCATGAGAAGAGCCTGCACTTTTACTTCCTCATTCTTTCCTGGTCTGGTTCTGACATGAGACTCACTCTGCCACATAAAACCAGTTAATGAGTATTCTTTACTTTTCCTGTTCTCTGGAAAGGCTGTGTAAGGGTGGAATGAGCTGATCTTTCATTGCTTTGTGGATATTACTTTTTTGTTTAACCTGAAGACATTTTATCCTCCTTTGTTTGTAAATTAAGATGAAAATTGCAATGAATTTCTGCATATGTGTGCGCCTATGAAACCAGCGCCCAGACCAAGGTAGAGAACTTTGCCACTACCAGGAAACACTCTCATGCCCCTCCCAGCTGTTAGGACCCCTGACATCACCTCCATTCTGACCTCTAGCACCAGGGAATAGTTTTGCCTCTTTGGGAGCTTTACATAGGAAGAATCATTCTTTATTTTCTCTTCTGCATTTAACAGCCTTCATTCAAGTCTGTGCATATGGATTTATCCTCGTTTTTGAGTGCAGCAGTAATCCATTCCTTTTCCACATTGTGTAATACTCCTTTTTTTAATACTCCAGAATATTTATCCATTGTGCCGTTTGATATTTGGGTAGTCATTTTGGCTCTTCTGAATCATACTGATATGGATATTCTTATGCATGTGTTTTGGTGTGTCTAACTTATTTCCTTGGGGTAGATACCATTGTATTTGCTGGAACACCTTCTAAAATTTATATAAATGTTAGATTCTCTTGCCAGATAGTTGAACAAAATTATATTCCCACCAGCAATATTTACGTGATCAGATGTTCCAGCTACTGGTATTGTCAGTCCTTTTAATTTTAACCATTCTTGTGTGGTTGAAATGATATTTCATAATGGTTTTTACTTGCATTTCCCAAATAAACAATAAAGCAAATTCAGCTTTACATGGGCTTATTGGTCATTTACATGTTCTACTGTTTAGTGTCTTATAGTTTTTAGCCATTTAAAAGAATTGGATTGTCAGTCTTATTGCTTTTGTAGGATTTTGTTATGCACTTTGGACATGATTTCTTTGTCATCTAGATACACAAAAACACACATATAGAACTTGTATATGTAGGAGAGAGAAAGAGAGAGTGAATTGGGTGTCTTTTGAAGAACAGAAATTCTAATTTTAATGAATTGTATCAATTTTTAAAAGATTATTGTATGGTGTGAGTTAGGGTCTAAATTCATATTTTTTCCTCCACAGAAATTTCAGATTCATTTTAAAGCCATCTGTTTTTTTTTGTGAGTATGCACAGGTGTGTGCAGATATGTGTATGTGTATTCATGAGTGTGTGTGTGTGTATGAGTGTGTGTGTTTGTATGAAAATATTTTAACTATTAACTAAATTTCCTTTAAAGGTTATAGTACAGGTCAGGTTTCCTCTTTCTTCTTGAGTTAGTTTTTGTTGTTTCTAATTTTCTGGAAACATTGTCAATTTTGTCTAAATTATCAACTTTACTGCCATGAAGATTTTTAGGGGCTTTTTAGTCCTGCTGCAGCTGTAGTTATGTCCACTCTTTCCCACTGCAAACAGGGCTTACTTGTGCTTCCTCCATCTCAGCCCTCACAGCAGTCTGAGCTGACTGCCCCAGGGACATCATGAGGGTCGATTTCTCTCTTTGTTCTCTCAGCTCCTGATGCCTACCTGGTGCCATCCAGGATCCTGTAGGTTCTCTGAGGGATGTGTGTGTGTGTGGGTGTGTGTGTGTGTGTGTGTGATGGGCTGCTGCACACAAATGAAACCTCAGGGTGAGGGAATTTGTCACTTATCTAATATTTATTTTAAATGCAAGGGTTCATGGTTAGGATGTCTACATCTAATAAACAAAAGTTCATGTCGTAGATTGGATCACTCTTCTTAATCTTCCTGTCTTCCCAATGTTAGAATGACACATCCGTACTTTTTGCCTGCACCTTCCAGCTCCTCCCACTAGAAGGAGAGCATATCCCCACGTCAGCCCTGTTTGTCTCCATTTTGGGAATAAGAACATAGAGTCCAGAGATCTCCATTCTCAAAAGGCACCCCAGGTAATTCTCAAGAACACTGAGAATATGAGAAACATTTCCCTAAAAAATATAATTTGAGAGATTCCACTAGTAAAACAGATTGTTGCCATATTATAGGTTACAGGAGATTTGCAAATTGGATCTCCTTATCCTAATCTATAAAACTAAACCAAAATGCTCAATCAATCATGTAATCAATTATGTAGAAGTACCTGGAATCTTAGGAGATAAAAATATTACCTGTGGTTCTGAACCTCTCTCAAAAAGTCGCAGAAAAGGATCATAGTTAAGTTACTATTCTCCATTCTCCCAAACTGGGGACTTCAGACAAGCATATATCACAGACTCTGTTACTGTTTGGGGCAGACGGATCAACAGCTCACCTGTATTTTGGACTAAAGTTAGGACCAGTCCTTAAAGCTGTTGGAATGGGCCCTGCAAATGATCCTAGCAGAGCTGGCATGTATAAATAGCTACAGCAAAGGGAGTCTTCCTGGAGAAAATGGTCAGGAGATTTTGGTCTTCATGACCTTATGATAAAGTGAATGGAAATGGGGATTTAATCCAAGGACTGAAAGGATCTGGAGACCCACCCTCCCTACTCACACCCATACCCACATCCCCTCAAAACTGGGAGTAGTCCATGTGCCTGAAGCATGGGGGGCAGACCATCCAGAGTGACATGACTCTTAGATTGTTGACCTGGGCCTTCAGGTCTTCAGACTTATAAGGCAGGGATGAATTTGAGTGGGCAATGAGACAGCTAACAGAGCACACAGGCCTGATATCTGACCTCAACCAGAACCTTTCTGGGCTGCAGAACCTTCCTGTCACGCTGTTTCCTGGCTGCCATGCTGGTGGCCAGCACTGTCCTGCATGTTACAGCTAAAGACTTGCAGAGTCACTGGTTAGGTCATTATTAACCAGTTGCATCCTCCCATCTCCCGTGTTTTCTGTGTTAAATTGTGATTAATTGCATGTCTGACCTTTACTGGCCCAAGTAGAATGAAAGTGATTCAAACTACATTTTGTCCTGAATATCTTTTGTTTCTTTTCCTCGTGCAGCTTGAATATATTAAAAAATAAAACCAAATAAAACTCCACCATCACTAGCATACTGGCAGAAGCAAACACCCCTTTACTTAAAAGACTTCTTCTCCCTTTTTCCCTCACACACTATTTCTCCCCACACAACCCTGAACAGTAATACAAACCATGGAAACACGTATGGGGTGTTTCTTGAAAGCCCGTGACTAAGCACCTTCTACCACACACAGTTCCAGCTCATGGAGTCGACGGTTGCTAATCCATGGAGCCCTGGGACCAGCCATGTCCTTGGGAACCCTCAGCCTCACTGTGGAGGTCCTGTGTTGACATAAAGGAAAAAAATGACAGGAACAATGCCATGACCTAAGAACGTTGTAAGTTTTCTCCAGTGACCAGCATATCAGAAAAATTTGTGGTTTCAGATTTCTAAAACATCAGACCTACAGGTCACCTACCTAACTTTGTCAAATCTGACATCACGAGTTTAAGAAGTTCTTCCAGAGAGACACAGTTTAGTATAGGTTTCTGGTGACATCACTGGCTTGTGTAATGACATGCTTTTCAGCAGATGATGAAAAAAGAGTCTAGAAATTTCATCTGGACAAAAGAGTCATTTTGGTAATGGACAAGCAGCTGCCTTATTTGTGACTACGACTCTCAGTCTGTCTGTTCTGAAGCAAACTTTATAAGTTTGGATTTTCCAGTCAACTAACTCATTTAACACCACAGATAGAACAATTGTCCTATTTCCCTCACCTCTAGTGAATATGAATTAAATTCACTCTACTTCTTCACCCAGAACTCCCATTTTTCATCAAAATAATTGTTAGTCTGACAGTTTCTTGCACTGCCCCCATCATCGAAACTATACCCACTGGTCGGTTGCCTGATATTCAAGCAATCAGAACTCCTGGGGCAAACTTCAGCAGGCCCCAGGGTGCTGGAAGGGCATCCATCGTGGGCCCCGAGTGTCCCTGCACCCACTGGTCAGGTGCATGAAGAACTCAAGGCCCTACCTGCTCTTTATCAAGCTTTTGGCTTGGTCAACATGGGGGGATAGTGGTACCATCTTATGACATGGGGAAACTAGGGAAAAACATATTGGGGAACAGAAAGACTCAAGAGCCCCATTTGGACATAAACCACTGAGATGCCTATTAGACAGCTGAAATATTCTGGACACTTGTTCTGTGGAGGCCTTACTTGCGCTGCCCAGAAAGATGGGCTAATTTCTTTCAATCCCTCTAAACTGTTATTTCCCTTGTCTTTTGTTTCACTTTTAAACACCGATGCAACAGACTTATTTATAATCTCTCTTGGTACCCAGGAGACTGGCCTTTAACAGCACCAGCAAAGGCAGCATGTTGCAGTGAAAAGAACATGCCCCTTGTAGTCAGGAAGGTGTGTACTCAAATTCTGTCATCGATGCTTTCAACCTCCGTGAAGTCAGACAAGCTACAAAAGCTCCCTGATCCTGGTATCCTAACACCTCCCTCAGGGCTTGATAACTGAGAGTGTGTTCCCCCTACAGAAGAGGACTGAGGTGACACCTGGTAGTAAAGAGGCACTAAGCTAAGATCACTTTTCCTTTTATTCTCTTGAGTGGAAGCTTTCTATCAGTGGAATCAAATTGCCATCCTCTAGTTTCTCTTCTTAACTCCTCGCCCCTGCTGCCATCAATGTCTTTGTCCCCAATGGCTATAGCATAGAACCGACATATCCTCTTTTGGGTGAGCAGACTACTACAAGGGGTACCCCCAATGCATTCAAGCATGTCTTCCACAAGCCCCAACATGCATCCACTGCTCCACTTCATGCAAGTCTCTGCTCTGCCCGCCTCCTCAGCCCCATGCGCCACACCCACTTCCAACTCTAGACCTCAGCTCATGCTCCTCCCATAACCAGAAAGGTTCTCCTCATTTCTCGTGGAGGGTTCAAATCCTAAATATCCACCAGGCTGAAGTTCATATACCATGACTGGTTTACCACATGCTTGGGATTTAAATCCGAGTAACACTCAGCTCCTGCCCTCCAGGAATTTAGGGTCTAGGCAGGAAAAACAGACATACTGTAAATAAATAACTCGAAGAACTGTAGGTTTTATGGACTCAGACTCAGATCGCATGTAGCTTTGAGTCTCCGCTCTACCCCTCTCCTGTGTGGGCACTTTGTCAAATTAACTTCTCTTAAAGATGAATGTATTAATAGTATCTACTTTACAGAGTTGTAAAAATTAAATAAGATAATGTGTGTAAAGGGCGTAGCACAGTGTCTGGAAGACATGAAAAAAATGAGAGTACTCACAAATGTTAGCTAAAAGCCTGTGTGTAGCAAGGTTTAGGCACACAGGGTGTCAGTACATCCAAGTGCACCTTCATCCACAATCTCACAGACACTGACCATTGCCGACTCTCGGAGACCTTAGAGACTGATAAGTGGAAAGAGAGTTGAAGCAGGAGATACAACATGATCGTCTCAAAATGTGTCAGACAAAGGTGCTCTTCTGCCTGGCTCTCTTCATGGCTCCCGCTGCTCTGTGAATGAGACCAGAGCTCATTCATGAGGCAGAGAATGGGAACTTGGGGGTCTGTGTCTGGCCTTGTCATAGGTGAACAGGGGGCCATCGCGAGTCTTATCTAAGTCATATGGGGAAGGGAGCTTCCTGGCAGTAAGCCGTTTCCCGAACATAGAAGGGTGGGAGAGTTCCTAACCATCGCTGCTTTCCAGAAGCACAGGATGCAGGTAGAGGTCCACACTGTCACACCTGTACTTGTCTGTCATAGTACTTAGCTTAATTTGCAATTAAATATTTGTGTGGTTATTGATGGTTTTCTGTCTCCCTCAGTAAACTGCAGGTGCCTCGAAGGGGAATGATGTTTTGGCTAAGTATCCTATGCTCGACCTCTAGTGCTGAATCATGTAATAAATCCCCATCAAGCACCTGTGGAATGCAAGAATAAGCACTTCCCAACAGCCTCAGCCAGTCCAGGCCAACAGGCATCGCTCTTTCACTGATTAGCTAGGCTAGCTCTGTCCACTTGAAATATAAGGCAAGCTGCATGTGCAATTCTAAGTTTTCTAGTAGCTACCTTACAGGTTGAATTGTGTCCCTCCCTCTCCAAATTCATATATTGAAGTCCTAACCTCAGTATCTCAGAAAGTGATATTATTTGGAAATAGAGTCATTGCAGGTATAATTGGCTAAAATGACGTCATTAGGAGGCCCTAACCAGTGTGACTGGTGTCCTTATATAAAGGGGAAATTTAGACAAAGAGACAGAGACCCAGGGAAAACGCTATGTGAAGACTGGAGTTATGCTGCCAGAAACCAAGGAACAGCACAGAAGCTGGGAGAGAGGCCTGGAACAGATGTTTCCTCACAACCGAACCTGTGGACACCCGATCTCAGACGTCCAACCTCTAGGACTGTAAGATGATAAACTCCTGTTTGTTCTAAGCCACCCGGTTTGTGGGACTTTGTAATGACAGCCATAGCAAACTAATACACTACACTTAAAAAGTAAAAATAAACGTGGGCTGGCCCAGTGGTATAGTGGTTAAGTTTGTGTGCTCTGCTTGGGCAGCCCAGGGTTCACAGGTTCGAATCCTGGGCGCGGACATATGCACCGCTCATCAAGCGATGTGTGGTGGCCTCACACGTATAAAATAGAGGAAGATGGGCACAGATGTTAGCTCAGGGCTAATCTTCCTCAGCAAAAAGAGGAGGATCGGTCACAGATGTTAGCTCAGAGACAGTCTTCCTCACCAAAAAGAAAAAAGAAAAAGTAAAAATAAACAGATGAATTTTATTTAATCCAAAATATAATTTCAATATATAACCAATATAAAATTATTAATGAGATATTTTACACTCTTTTATTCATTCTAAGTCTTTGAAATCTGGTGTGTGTTTTCCATTTCAGCACATATCAACTTGGACTTGCCCCATTTCAAGTACCCAGTAGCCACATGTGGGCGGTGACTCCAACCTTGGACGGTGATGAACTGAAGGGTTACCTGCAGAACTCTCAGCTGCAGGGTCTCACCTAGACATGCATCTTGGGAGGATTCTCTCTCCATCATGCAAAGCTGCTCTTCTTGCTCCAGTTGGGATATAAATTGATTTTATCAGACCCATGCTGCTTACCACTAGGGCCAGGACACCACATTTTTCAGTTTTTTCACTTGTCTTTATAAATCCATGAAGGCAAAATGCAAGATGATATGATAAGAGCTGCATAAGTGCACTGTGACCCAGAGGGCCACTGGGACAGAACTGTTGACTAGAGTCACAGAACACAGCCTGTCAGGGGTGCTGGCATCTTCTAAGAGCACCTACTGTGTGTCAGGTATGGTGCTGGGTGCTTGACCCAAGATGTGCATGCAGTCCTCCCAACATCCTTATGAGGCAGGTACTCTTATTGTACCCATTTCACAGAGGAGCAAAGCAAGGCTCACAGACACCATTACTTGCCCATGTCATCCAGCAACCAGCGAGTACCTGGTGCCGTGTGTAAGGAGCCAGACTGAAGTGTGTGCCTCTAGGGACTGCACTTGTCACCTTATCCTACAAGGATAAGTGCTGAATGGTCCAGCTGCCTAAAATTCACTCCCTTTCAATCGTTTTAAGTGTATTTATTTGCATCCACTTAAATATCCTAAAATTAAAAACTTAATTTATAATAAAACATATCCAATTGGAATAATTTTCTGAATAATAGGAACTGCATCTACTTTTGAACATACAATTTCTATTACTCAGAAAATAGTGCTGATTTGCTAGAGATAGAAAATAACTTGACTTGGTTGTGCTTTAAAATTCCTAAAATGTTAAATTGTGGGAAAAAAATGGATCCCCTCATGGGTGTGATTTTCAGCTGCCTGAGGCTCCTGCCACCCAAGGCTGGGAATCTCCTCCACTTCCCAAGGTCTGTCCAGTCTGCTGATCTCCCCACCTCAGGCTTCTAGGCCAGCCCCTGGAGGGGGGGTATTACCCCCATGGGCTTCAGTTAAACATCTGGAAAGAATCTAGGAGGGCTGGACTCCCACCTGAGGACCCAAGGGATTTGAGTGGTGCTTTTTGGACTGAAAATCATGACATGTGGCAGGCCTTCTAAGTTATTTCCCAGCATGCCTTTCTGGGAGAGGCTGTTTGGAAAGCTAAATCCTACAGTTCCTGGGACTCTGAGATAAGCCAGGGGACCAGAAGTCCTGGGATTTCCAGATGTGGACTGTGGTGGCAAATCAAGGCTTTGTGGTAGGGACCAGGGACACATACGGGGCAGAACCTGGAAGATGATCTCTGCTTCCCTGGGTGCCCCTTTCCTCCCCCAGGAGTTCTGGTGTGTCAGGCCGTCCCTCCTGGCCACCCTGGATGGGGGTGTGAGGGGAGGGCTTCACTCACCTGCCACGGGCACTGAGTTGGTCTGGGACTTGTGTCTGCTCAGCTCCAGGAAGGAGTTGAGCCATGAGGAGGTGCCCAGGCGCAGGTCTCGGAAGAGCAGGGCTGTGTCCTGCCACACAAGCCCCATCATGCCTAGTGCCTTCTGGTCCGAGTCGGAGTGGTCCTGTCTCCCCTACTGTGGCATGTATGTGGGGGGCTGAGTTGGTCTCTTCTCTTTCTGGGCCCCTTTTCAACATCCAGAACTTTAGGCATCTGTGCCCCCAGGGACCCAAGAATATCTGATCGCTTCAGTAGGAACAAGGAGTCTCGGATTCCTCTTCTCAGCCCCTCCTCCCTCAGACCCAGGAGCCGGGGCTGTAGCCCCTGTCCCTGCAGGACCTAGGCATCCAAGCATCCCCAGGCCCCCAGATCTGTGGGTGTGGGCCTTACCAGTGTAGGCGCTGACACACTTGGTGAGCACGCTGAGGGGCAGCAGGGGGTCCATGAGGCTCAGAAGGCGGGAGGGAGAGGCGGTAGCCTGCAGCATTGTGGCCGGGTAGGCTGCCATGATGCCATCTGGGACTTGTACCCCATAGGCTGGTGCCCGAAGGGACACGGTGAAGCAGAGGTTCCTGCCTGCGCTGTCCCCCATGAGGCATATCCGCTCACCTGTTGAGCCTGGTTTGGAGGGAGGCTTGGTCACTCCTGGCAGAGAGGAGCTCGAGCTCTGGGCCAGGAGCCCTGGGCTCTCAGAGGTGGGGTGTGGGGGCCCCAACCCCAAGGTCTAGCCAACTGCAATTTTAGAGACTGGTAAACTGAGGCAGGGATTTGGACCCATTTGGAGGACAGTGGTCAGAGGATCAGGCTGACTTAGGGCATGGAGAGGCCTGGAGATTAGGAAGCTCTAGGGAAGCTTGGGAGGCTGGAGGTCAGAAGCAAGGAGGATGGGTGGTGGGAAATAAGAGGCCAAGGAGGGAGGAGCATCCAAGGCCAGGAGATGCGAGGCCAGGGTTCAGGCTGACAGCACAGAAGGGCCACAGGCTGTGTGTTCTGGGGTGTGGCCCTACCCTGCTCTCTGCCTCCCAAGATGTTGGAAGTGGGAGGTCAGAGGAGCTGGAAGAATGGGCTGGAGCTGGGCTAGTGCAGGACAGCAGGTAGTGGAGAAACAGGAAGAGGAAAGTAAAGGTCAGAGGAGATGGAGAGGTGGAGGGGATGGAGTGTCAGAGCTGGAGTGGGGGAGCAGGAGGCAGGAGGAAGTAGTAGAGATGGAAGGTCGGGTGAGCAGTGGAGCAGTGGGGGAAAGCGCTGAGGCTGAGATGGAGGAGTGGGGTGGAGGGGTGCGGGAACAGAACAGGTGGCATAGGGCTGGGTGTTAGGTGATGGAAGTGGAGGCTAGGGTTTGAGACTGAGGCTTGAGCCACTAGATGGCTCACTCTCTCTGCTGTACAGGGTGTGGGCTGAAGCAGGCTGAGGCAGGAAGGGGTAGCGGGTGGCAGTGAAAGGCTGGGGCTCACCAAGAAGGGCGCAGTGCTGACGGCCCCGCCGTAGGCGTAGAAGCACACCTGGAGCGCGTGGCCAGGGGGCCAGGGAGAAGTCCATGGAGAGGATGGGGGCCCCCAGCTCCTGGGCCCAGCTCTTGAGGTAGGGCTTCTGGGATTTGGAGGACTAGGCCACGGAGCCGCTGCCGTGGATGTGCACCACCAGGGAACGCGAGAGGGGTGCCTGCTCGGCCTTCACCAGGCTGCTGAGCATCTCACTGTCCCGGGGGGTGAGGGAGGAGGAAGCGGGTGAGGGTGGGGCGGCCTGCTTGGGCCTCACCCAACACAGGGGATGTGCTTAGAGAGACAGGAGGCGGAGCCGGTGTGAGCAGTGAGAGGCAGGAGGGCATCTGGGGGTGGGTCCTGGGTAGGGGGCTGCCCGCGCTCCTCGGCTCTGTACCCGCTCCTGGCTAAGACGGACCCGGTTTCTCTAGCGGACTCCATCAACTCTCTGCGGTTCCCGCGCGGGGGCCAATTCCAGCTTCCAGGCCCCGCCCCGAGGGCCAGTCCTTGCTACACTCCACCGCCGGGCCCCCATATCACCCAATCCTGGGTTCGCTCCTCTCTGGATCCCGCCCCCTGAGCAATCCGGACCTCACTCCACTACGGGCCCCGCCCCCAACCGTTAGGACCTGCGCCCTGGCCCCGACCCCTCACACGCATTAAAGGGTCCGCGACCACCAAAAATGCAGCCCTGAAGACGGCGAAAAGCGTCCTTCCGCCAGGACTAGTAGGGAGTCTCGCGGAGGTCACCCCAGCAGGGAAGCCTAGATGTTCTCACATGTTGGCGCCTTGCCTCACTTTCGCACTCACCTTTCCACGGAAGGATTCCTTACCACTCGACCCCGCCTGCTTGATGGATGGGAAGAGCCAGGCAATTGAAAGGGGGTGGGGCGGGGCGGGGCAGCAGCACTGGAGGCGTGGCTGCAAGCCCTTGGGGAGGAAGCCCCGCCTTCTCCCCCGCCCTTTGTCACCTAGTTCTATTGCTCTTTCTTAGGGTTCTTTCTCTGTCCCCTCACTCTCCCTAAGAGTGGAAAGGGCGAGAAGGAGAAAGCTCGGCGCTTTTGCACTAGCCCCAAACTGCGGGCCGGCATCAGGGAGGAGCAGCGGTAGAGGGAGGGGTGCGTGCCCGGGAAAAGGTGGGATATAGAGGAAGCTGCAGGCTAGCGCATGAACACACAGTCAACTGCCTCAGGTACCGGAGAGGCGGCCTCGTGTGTTACCGCGCTGGTGAGGGCGTCGCTTGAGATTGGGTTCTGGAGGCCTAGAAAAACAACTGTTTATTGTTAGCACCGGAAAAGCCAACTCAGGACCCTCTCTCTCCGTCCCAACCCTCCTCCCCGCCCTCCCAAAGAAGGCGACCAGCCCTAAGAGACACCTGTTTCCGTCTTCTCCTCAGCTCTGAGAGAGATATCCAGCCCTTCTGGGAGGGACAGGCCTCGGCCGAGACCAGCATTGCCGGCCTGCGGACTCACCGGCCCTACAGCGCCCTCAGCTTCTGGATTGGGCTGCACTGTTTTCCCCTCAGGCCACTTCAACAAGGGACCCCTCGTTCCACGGATGAAACGCGCTCCTGCCTTCTGCATGGCGGGGCTTCTGAGTCTAGAGAAGGAGGGTCAGGGCCTGAGCAGGAGCTGAAGCTGCACTCTGGGGACCATTGCCTGCTTCGGAAGAGGGGAGGGAGTGCTGGCCGCCCACGGAGTCTTGGGCCTGTCACCCTCCCCTACTGCTCCCCTAACTCTCCATCTAGCCTCGACCTTGCGTGGGACTTTAGCAGACCCCACAGCTCCTTTCACAGGCTGTCCTTCCTGAGAACACCGGCAAGGCCATGAGGCCTGCATGGCCTGGAACTCCCCTGGGGGTGCACCCTGGCTGGGGAGCAAGTGGCATCTCAGGATCCTAAGTCGAGATGGAACCCCCAAGGGTAAGGGTCCATGTCAGTCTGGTGTCGCTGGTGCCTGTGGCAGTGTCTGCCACAGCGTTGTGCTGGGTGGTTTGGGGTTGGGTGGAGGAATAGTGGCAGGAGGCAACTTCCCTGGTTTCCTGGCCCCTAGCCCAGAGCCCTTTCCCACTTTTGTGTGATTTCCCCCAAAACCTCCATGGGGGGAAGCCTGGTGCAGGGGAAGAAGTCCCACCCTGGCTTGGATCCTGGCTTGGCCGCTCCCTAACTGCCTGGCCTTGAGCAAGAGACTTCTCTTCTCTAGGCCTCAGCTTCCTCATCCATCAAATGGAGCTGGGGATCTTTGGCAGGGCTGTGGAGAGATCATCCAAGCTAACTGGCATAATGGAGGTCCTTAGTACCCCTGACTGAATGAATGACCATCTCTTGGACGCTCCTGGTCCCCTAGGCTCAGACTCACCCTGTCCCAGTGGTTCTGGTTGGCTGTTCTTCCCATGTGCTGATGTCCCACCATATCCTGACATCACTCCATAACCAGGCTTCCCCTTGAAGGTCAGCTTCATTCCCTGGGCCACTGTCCCACCCCTCATGGCTGGTGAATCAGTCCCTGATGGAGACCCCAAATCTGATTCTGAGTCCGGATCTGGGACCTACTCAAAATGTCTTCCACTCTGAGGCTGGTTGCTGTGAGGACTGTTGGTGCAGTTCTGATAGAAATCTCCACTTGGTCAAAGATCCCTGCTGGGATTTGGCTCCTTGGTCTTGAGCTGTTTACTGGGCTGTAGGGTCTGACTGTCCTGGTCTCTCTTGGGACGTAGATTCAGTCTGGGCAGGTGGTCCATTTTGGGGTCCAGTCTAGGCTGGGCCGGAGATGTTGATCCAGCTTCTTGTTGAGCTGGAGGTGGCTCCCCTGGGCCAGGTCTGGCTGGGCTACACATCCCTCACTCAAATCTGGTTCCTATTGACTTCTAGATTCTATTCCTGGCCCAGATCTCTGCTGTGAGGCAGCTTTCTGTTGAGTGAAGGGCATCCTTTGGATGGGAGGTGATTGCTGTGCTGCAGACTCTGTGGGGCAAGAAATTCCTCCTGCAAGGCAGATTTTTGTTGGGTTCTAGGTTCCTGTTGGGATTCACCTTCATGTTTGACAAGGGGCTCCTGCTAAGTGAGGAGTCTTCACTGTGAAGCAGGCTCCTGTTGGGTATTGGGTCCCTGCTGAGTCTTAGATGCTGGCTGGGCTGTGGGTGCCTTTTCTGGCCCAGGATCTCGCTGGGTGATTGGTGTCTGGTGTGACTCTTTCCCAGTCAGGCCTAGATACTGACTTAGCACCTGGCTTCACTTTTGTTATTTCCCTCAAGGGAGATGTTGATCTCCCAGGCTTCATCCTTCTGCCCCTCCTCCCCCAAGCCTCTCTTGTCACAGATCCCTCATTGATTCCTCATGATGGCACCTCCCTTTGGGTTCCACTCCTTCATCCTGACATCCCTGTCTTCCTTTTTAAGGCAGTTGGCAAGTGGGCCAACCACTGCTGGCCCTTACTCCTGTTGCAAGTGGTGCACTTCTGTGCCTCCTGCTGTGAGAACAGGGAGTAAGAACATTAGAAGGCTGTGTGACCAACACTCTCCTACCAGAGGGGAGGGGCTTGTCTTTTTGTGTCATAAATAGGGCCCTGCCGCACTCACCACTCAGTTAAAATGTTTTTTCTCCTAAGGCAAGCAATCCAACTTAGTCTTCTGTTTGATCTTCAATGACAGAAGCCAGATTCTGGATGAGTGTTCCTTTTGTTTTCTCCCCTTTGATATTTGAGATAAGGGTCCACGGGGGAGGCAGTCTCTCTATTGTTGTAATAATCTTTTTTTCTTTATTCATTCTTTCAAATGGTGGCCAGTTTAATTTCCTTATGTTATTGCTTTGATCATTTCACTCTCATGTTAAAAAAATGAAGTCCTCCCATTTTTACGGCTTGGAGCCCTTTTCAATGGCATTTGAGATCTTCCACACCATCTCTCCAGCCTTGAACTGTGGTTCTACATATATGTCTTCTCTACTACATTGGAAACTCACAGAGTACAGTGACCATTGATGATAATGATGATGATAATAATCATAAATACTAAAGGCATTCTATGTGCTGGGAAACTGTGCCAGGTTGTTGTTGTCATTTTTTTAAACCTATATTATCTTCAATAAGCCCATCTCTGATTCATTGCTATACCTTTTTCCTTGCCCCACCTGCTCTCACCCAGAAAGGCTTGTTGAATGAGTAAAAGAATAGATAGCTGGGCAGTGGAGGGAGAGAGAGTGAGGGTCGTGGTGGGGAGAAGTGTGTGTAGGATCTAGGTAGGCCTTGGAGTGAACAGGATAAAGTGAATCATCTGGATTGAATGTGAGTTGCCAGACCCCATTTGAAAGAAATGATTTGGACTATTTACATTTAAAAATATTTGTTGACTTCTGTTTGCGCCTTGCCTGGCTGTATTTTAGGTCAGTTGGGACCAGTTAGGAAACTGGGGTTTCCCAGTTTCTTTCAGATAATTAAGCTTAAGCCTGGGTAAGAGGAGGGCACAGGAAAAGACTGAGGAGAGGAGGCACTAGAGGGAGCAATAATCTTGGGGAAAATGTTTTATGAGACCACTGGGGTGGAGACAGGGAGTGGGAGCTTGAGGTGGGAGAAGAGCCTCCTCTAGGTGCGCGCACTGCCTCTGGACTGAGAATGTTTCATTGGGAGAGTGGGCTCTCAGAGCTCCTATAAAGACAGAACAAAGCTTGCCAGCTGACATCATTTGAGAAATTGCTGGCAGGCTCTGGAGTGCTTGTTTGGCTTCCTGTGGTGCCTTTGGTGCCCTAGGGTGGAAATAAAGGGGAGAGACTAGTGTTAGAAACATTTTAGAAATTTAATTTTTGAGAGCTTTTAAGAATGTGAAAGTAAGACTCATCCAGTGGAAAAAAATTAAAATAAAAAAACACATCCAGTAAAAAGTAAAAGGATGTTTTCCCATCCCAACCTCCACTCCCCATTCCCCAGAGCTAACTACTGTTAATAGTTTGCTACATGGTCTTCCATATCTTTTTATATGTAAACTTAGTAGTTTACTTTATAAAAGAAAAGTGAGATTATAGTATACATATTGCTTTGCTCTGCACCTTTAGCAGATTTTTTATTATTGCAAAATATTATACATCTATAGCGGGCCATAAAAACTCATATGTACAATTCAATAAATAGCTATAAAGCAGATACTCATGAAACTACTCCCCAGGCCTAGAAATAGAATATTGCCAGCAACCCCCCTCCTTTTCTGATCACTATCCCCCCTCTCTCCCTCACAGAGGTAATCCTGACTTTTGTAGTAAGCATTTACTTTTTTTTCTTTATTGTTTTACCACCTTCTTATGTATCCCTGAATAATTTAATTTTGCCTATTTTTGAACTTTATGTATATGAAATCATACTATAGCTATTCTGTCATGTCTTGGTTTGTTTTTACTCAACATTATGTTTGCAAGATTCGTTTACATTGTTAAGTGTTTGTTCATTCTCCCTGATATATAATATTCGAGTGTACCACCATTTATTCATTCATTGCTCAGTTTTCAGTTTGAGGTAGTTATGAGCAATGCTGCTATGAAATTTCTGTACATGTCTCCTGGTGTATATAAGCCTGCATTCCTTTGAGTATATACATAAAGTGGAATTGCTTGGTCTTAACAGGGCTTAAACGTTAGTAGACAACTGTCAGCACTTTTTCAAAGTGATTTACCCTTTTACACTCCCATTAGCAGGATATGAGAGGTCCTCTGTTCTACTCTTTGCCAACATTTGGTTTTGGCAGACTTTAAATTTTTTGCCATTCTGGTGATGTATAGTGTTATCTGTTTGATTTTAATTTGCATTTTCCCTCTTACTAGTAGGGTTGAGTGCCATTTCATATGTTGATTAGCTATTCAGATTTCCTTGTCTCTGAAGTGCCTATTCAAGTCTTTTGCCTATTTGTCTATTGTGTTACCTGCCTTCCTTTCATTGATCTGTAGGAATTCTTTCTATATTCGGAATATTAATCCTTTGTGAGTTATGTAAGTTTCAGATATCTTCTACTTTTAGATTGTCATTTTATTCTTTTGATGACCAAAATTTCTTAATTTCAATGAAGTCAGATTTATTAATCTCTTCTTTTATGGTTTTTACTTTTTGTATGTTATTTAAGAAATCCTTTCATACCCCAAGGTCATGAATATATTCTCCTATTTTCCCTTATAAATTTATCTTTCGAATTTAGATCTTTAATCCACCTGAAATTTACTTTTGTGAAGAATGTGAAGTAGGGATCTCTATATCTTTTTTTCACTTAACATGTTGTGGATATCTTTCTGATTGACACATAATGATTTACCTCATTATTTTTGACAGCTGCACCATTGCCCAGTTTGCTGTGGATTAACATTTTTTATTTCCATTTGTTTGTCAATACAAATACTGCTATAATTAATATTCTTGTATGTATATCTTTGAGTATTCATGATAGTATTCTATACTAGAGAGTCCTTGTAGTGAGATTACTGGATTAAAAGGTTCACACATTTAAATTTTTGATAGTTACTACCAAATTGTATTTTATTTCCATGAACAGTGATAAGGATCCTGATTTATCATATTCTTGATTATATCAAAATAATAATCAGTTTAACATTTGCCAATTTACTTTTTATATGACATTTAAAAACTACTAGACTAGGGAGGAATCAAATTCTGTTTGATGCTGAGGTTGGTGGAGACAGAATGGCTTCTGGATGGAAGAGAGGACAAAAGGTAGGGATCAATCAAGACCTTACCACCTCCACCCCCAACACACACATTAAAATCCTCATAACTTAAGGAATGAGAGCAAGGAGCAGATTACCCCATAAACCAGTCAGGGTCTTCACCTGACCTCCAAGTTTGCTGTATTTGAATCCATAATCCTAGTTCAAGTATAAGAGAATAGTATTTGCCTTTGTTCTTCTGGAACAAATCCATTCCTCTTTTGGCTTCTATTCAAGTCTGTCTTATCACCTGTTGCTGTCTTATTCCCATTTTGGGATATCTAAAATGTTTTATGACAATCAAGGATGATGGTTTATAGATTTGAGATTCTGGAGCTAGAACTGGGCCCAGATGATGCTTCCTTTGTATAGTAGTTTCTGATATTTCCTGTCAGCCTTCATATGGTTCCTCATTGTATTTGAATGCAGCTGTATTATTGCACAGTTATAGTTTGTTGTTTGAAGCTTGTTTTGGACTGAATTGTGTCCCTCCTAAATTCATGTTGAAGCCCTAACACTCAGTACCTCACAATGACTGTATTTGGCAACAGGGCCTTTGAAGAGGTGATTGAGTTAA
Source organism: Tapirus indicus (assembly GCA_031878705.1). Classification (NCBI taxonomy): domain Eukaryota; kingdom Metazoa; phylum Chordata; class Mammalia; order Perissodactyla; family Tapiridae; genus Tapirus; species Tapirus indicus. The sequence continues at coordinate 17,098,931 of CM062926.1, read as the reverse complement.
AATGAGGCCATTATGGTGGGCCCTGACACAAATCTTACTGGAGTCCTTATAAGAAGAAGAGATTTGGGCACACAAAGAGACACCAGGGACACCAGGGACGTATGTACACAGAGGAAACATCATGTGAAGGTATAGCAAGTAGGTGGCCATCTGCAAGCCAAGGAGAGAAGCCTCAGAAGAAACCAAATGGCCAACACCTTGATCTCAGACTTTTGGCCTCCAGAACTGTGAGAAAATAAATTTCTGTTGTTTAAGCGACCCAGCCTGTGGAATTTTGTTATGGCAGCCCTAGAAAACTAAAAATCTTTCTCCCTCATTAGACTCTGAACTAATGGCTCTGTAGTCATTCTGCTACATGGTTCCTGACCCATGATAGGCACTTGGTAAATGTTCAGTAAGCGGACGGACAAGTTGTCTAGAGAGGGCCCTTAGAGATCATCTAGTTCAATCCAGGTCTCCTATTTCCCAGACTCTTGCCCTTTCTGCCACACAGATGGAGGGTGTTGCATCATTTCTCTGAGAGCTAGTTTCCAGATGTTCTCATGTGCTGTTTCGAGTGCTGTTAAAGTAACTTAGACAGGCATGCATAGCCCCTGCCATCCCAACTGTTCTAATAGTTTACTCTCACCTGACCCCTACTCCCAGTTCCAGAGGAAAGCCACAGAATGTTAGAGCCAGAGGGAATCTTGGAGATTATTTAGTTGAATCCCTTCATTGAGAAGGTTTTTTTTTGTTCTAAATGTAATATTATTATATTAGAGAAAATTTGGAAAGTATGAATAAAGAAATCTTTACTCTTACCAACTGTTGGTATTTTGGCATGTTTCCTGCATATGATTTTTTGTATATGGTGATAACCCTAGCATGTGAATAAATTTCTTTTTGTTCACTTTGTAAGCATGTTGCTATGTGGTCTTCATGGCATTTTTAATGACTGCATAACACTCCCAACAAGTATATGTGCTCCACATTATTTAACTGTTCTCCCATTGCTGAATATTTAGATTGTTTTATTTTTTGGTATTGATAAATTTCTTTGTGCTTGTAACTGTTCTCCAAATGTTGGATTAATTGTCTTGGGCAAGATTCCCAAAGTGGAATTAGTGGGTCAAGAGTTAAGAACAGCTTATGTTCCTTGCTATCATTACCAAATTTCTTTTAAAGCATTGTGCCAATTAACTAAATCACTACCTCTTTTTTTTTCCAGTGAGGAAACTGAGACCCAGGAAGAGCACATGAAATGCCCAAGTTCACAAAGGTAATGGTGACACATCTGGAGCTAAAATCCAGGTCCAAATTCTCAGTCTGTTTTTCTTTCTGCAGCTCTGATAACCCTAATTTCATGGTGTAACTGACAATGAAGCTGCACGTTACTATAGTCTAATAGCTCCCTACCCTCGGACATATATGGACCACCTTCATGGTTTTTGCTATAGCTTGTACCACTTCTACTATTATTTACTTCATACTTTTTCTTTAAATTTAGTTTACTAAACAACCTCATCCTATGCAATATTATCTGTGAGGTTACAGGCTTGAAATATGTTTAGGTTTTTTTCTAACATGCATTCAAATAAACATATAACTATTAAAGTAAAAGCCAATTTATGTTCTACCTAAAATCAAATTTGGAAATTACTGATGCAGTGGGACAGACATGGACTTTCTATCCAGACAGACCTTGGCTCATCTACTTGTTCTGTCACTTAACTCTGTAGTCTTGGACAAGTCACTTAGATTCTTTGTTTCTCTGATTTATAAAATGAGGATAATAGTATGCACTTTGCAGAATTAGGAATAAGTGAGGTACTGTAGGTACCCGGTGCTCAGTGCCCAAGTAAGTGTTCAGTTCATGATGGTTATTGTGGTTATTTTTGTGGACTTCTAGTTTTTTCCCAAAGAGAGAGTCTATGCTGGAATGTTATTCTTGTTGCTTTCTGCTGACTTGTATGTGCAAAGAAGTTACTTCCACTAATTTAGACTTGTGGTAGGTCTATCATTGTTTTGACTTCCCAGTTCCACTACATATTAGCTTTGTGATTTTAGACAAGTTGCCTAACTTTTCTGTGCCTCGTTTACCTAGTTTGTAAAATTGGGCTAATAATAGCACATTAATTTGTGTATGCATACATCTGTTTCCTAGCTCTGTCCGCTAGAGGGCCTAGAAGCAACAGCACCTAGTAGCAGTGGGCAATACCTAGAGTCATGGTTTGTGAATACTGTTCTCCCATGAAAGGAAACAGGGCTCCTTGGAGAAGTGGCTGATTTGAGGGCTGAGACAGGAAATTTTGTATAAGATGAGCCTGGAATATCTTGTGTCAGAAAGTCGAGAACTGGTAAGCAAATGATATGTCAAAAAGACACAGAAGCCAACTTGAAGGAGTTCTCAATGGCCAATTTTGAGACAATATGGGCAACATAATAAAAAATGATAGTAATGGTTAATCATCCACAAATATTTATGAATCTTTACTTATATAAATAAATAATTGAATAAATAAATAAATGGGAGAGAAGAAAAAGCTCTTTCTTATAGTAGAATCACAATTAATAAATGGAGAAGGAATGATGGAAATAGAAAATCACCATTTGGCTAATACCATAGTAATACTCGTTGTAGGCAAGAATCATCAATGGACTTTAAAAATTAATGGGCAAAAGTATAATGAGAAGAAACAGGCTATTTGCATAGTCTCAGAGTATCTCTGCACAGGATAATTATTAGTTAAATGGGAAAAAAAGTAACATTACCGTAGAGAAACCTGGCTGACAGCACTTTAACCCAGTGTTCAAAGTTAACTTAACCGGTAATGAGAGTTATTGATATTATGGGCCTTCTGATGTGATGCACCAAGAAGGCACACATCACTTCTGTGGGTTTTATTTTTTTGCCAAAAATGCATAATCTGAACTTATTCATGAGGCAACATCAGACAAACCCAAACTGTGGGACATTTTACAAAATAACTGACCAGTACTCTTCAAAAGTGTCAAGGTCATGAAAGGCAAGGAAGGCTGAGAAACTATCCTAGATTGGAAGAGACCAAGGAGAAATGATAATTTTATTCAGTGTAGGATCCTGGATTGGATTTTGGACCAGAAAAAGGACATTAATGGAATGATTAGCAAAATCTGAATACTTGTGCATTAGTTAGTAGCATTGTATCAATGCTAATTTCCTGGTTTTGATAATCATATTATGGTTATGTAAGATGTTATTTGAAAAAAACTGATTGAAGGATATATTGGGACTCTGATTACTTTTACAACATTTTTTAAGTCTGAAAAACTAAAAAATGAAAAAATGCATTAGATTTCTGTGAGGACAGAATGAGGTAATATTTTCCTGACTTCAAGGCTGAGTCTAGCAGTCTAGATAAACCTAAACGTATTGCCAGGTTTAAGAACTATTGATAGAGAGTAGTGGTTGTCAATGGGGGAGTGGTTTCCCCTCCAGGGGACATTTGGCAATGTGTGGAGGTATTTTTGGCTCTCTTAACTGGGAGGGGATGGGGCATGGAGAGGCTGCTATTGGCATCCAGTGGGTAGAGGCCACGCAGATGCTGCTAAACATCTTACCATGCACAGAACAGCACCCTACAACAGAGAATTATCCAGCCCCAAGTGTCAATAGAGCGGCTATCAAACCCAGGTGTAGAGTTTTCCAAGGGCAACATTTTGAACTTAGAAACCCGAGGATTTATTCTTTCACTCAGCAAATATTTACTGAGTGCTGTGCTGGATAGTGTGAGAGATATGGAAACAATACACCAGATTGTGCCGCCAAGGAGATTACAGTGTAGAAGTGCAGGGGGTGGAGGTAGGAGAGGCACAGCAACATCTTCAGTATAAGGTGGAATATGATAAGTGTGGAGAGAGAGTCAAGTTAGGGCTAAGCATGTCCACAGGAGGGAGAGCTCACATCTGGTCGTGGGAGGAATCAAGAGAGGCTGTGGGGAGGAGGTGGTTTTGAGCTAGATGTATAAAAGAAGTAGAGCTTGTGGGAAAGCACAAGACCTGTTCAGGGAACAGCCAACATCTGGTTTAGGTGGAACATACAGCATTGGTTAGTGAGTGGTGGGGTGGACTGGAAAGGCAGATTGTAGTTGGGGCTTTGAATCCAGGCTGAGGACTCTGGCCTTGGTGTCTGTCATAGGGATGGAAAAGCCTTCCTTTCCAGAAACGTGGTCTAGGCCCTAGGGCTATGGGGCCCACAGCTTCCAGAGAGCTCTCTCTATGAGGGAGGGGAGGTTTGATATTGGGGTGGAGTACAGTGAACTTGTAATTTTAAGTACCAAATTGATGCTCAGTATGTAACAAAGCTATTTCACCTCACAGTAGCCATTGGGGAGATGGTTCTTTCAAGTAGAAACCTAAATGGGGATCAGCTCTCTTTTGTGTGGTTGTTCTGCTAAGGGCTGGGCTACTTGTGCTGTAGTGAAAGTGGAGCAGATTCAGAACCCCTAAACAAAGGTCTGCTTCCCAAAAGGTGAGCTGTTACAAATGAGCTTGATATGGCTAAAGCTTCAAATACGGAAAACTAGGATTTTTATAGTTCTTAACTTTATCGTTAAATAGCATTAACCATTGTTGGTGGCATGTCTGGTGCCCTATAAATAATATAAGCAAGGACTTCCTTATCTTCTACGAAGGTATGATTACCTTCAACACCTTTACACCACTGCCACCAAGATTGGCCTTGAGGAAATCATTACTCTTCTGGAAAAGGGATTGGGGGGGAAGGTAAGGGAGCAAATCATTGTTGAGCCAGTATTTTATTTTATTCCAGCTACAGTTTCAGACATTTTCATATATACTATCTCATATAACTCTCACAACTCTCTTTGATGTAAGTACAGTTTTTTCCTTTTTGTAAATGATGATACAAGCACTGAGATGGGCTAAGTTGCCCCAAATCCCTGTAGCTAAAAGGGGCTACATTTCAATGCATGTTTTTTTTTTTTGCCATATTTTCTCCCCTCTTGTTCTCCTTTATAGAAAATTAACCTTATTTACCTAGATTTGGGCTGCTGTAGACTACCTATGTCAGAATTAGTGGCAGCAACAGGAGGAGGGGGGAGATTACAACTTTTATGGTGACTGTTGGTGCTGCTCTAAGTTGCTTGAAGACTGTCTGGAAGGTTCCCAGCTCAAGGCTGCCCACTTCTTGGGATGACTTTGGACTCAGTTCTTGGCTTGGTGGTCTGTGCTTTAATCCCAAGGCCAGTGTTCCCATTAGAGGGGGGAACAGCAGAGTGACGCTGGCCTTGTTAGGTAACAGGCTGGACCACGTGCTTTACAGGAATCTGAGAGGTGAAACTGGCCAAACAACAGAAAGGAAGCATTCTTAAGAACATAAGAAGGTGGCTGATAAGCTGGCAGCAATACTCATTGCCTCCCCTCCTCCTTCCCGCCTCCCTACCCCCCAGTATGTTATGATTTCTTCCCCAAATCTTTTTGCTCATTTGAATTTCCTTATACCTTGTACTGACACTTTCTAGCTTAATATCTGGCAGGAAAGTGAGTATAAGGGTTGGCAGAAGAGATAATGACATGGTCTCTCTCTCCTCTGTCCTCCTTGCTCCCATCCTTGCCACAATATTGGCAATAGTAGTGTTGTTGTTTGGGAAGTGGCCCTGTCCTCCCTCTGTTGATAATTTCCTCCAATTCTGTGGCCACATGAGGTGGGAAGCAGAGAGGATCAAGGAGGAGAGGCTATTCTCTCTTGCCTAAAACACGGCCCCTGGAGCAGTGGGTCACACCAGGCCTCCTTGTTGTTCATCAGGAAGGTGGCTGTGGGTTAGTTGCTCCAGCCTCAAGGAGAGGGAACTGGGTCGATGGAAGACCCCTAGGGCTTCAAGTCTAAGAAACAGGATTTGAGAAACAGGAACCACAGGAGGGAAGGAGCCCTTTATAGAGTTTGCCTAGGTTGCTGGGGCTCTCGGCTCCAGACCTGGTTTGGAAACAGCCCAAAGCAAAGAAGGAGGTAACACGACTTGGAGTGAACATTAAGGTTACAGAACATCAGCACTTACTCAATTCTACTCATATTTCAGAAACTTTAGGAAATGTGCTCGACAAAATATGAGATGGGCTTGAGTGCTGGGTGATATTTGTGGGGACCGAGGGGACAGTTAGCAAGGAAGTGACTTTGTTTCACCTTGGAGGATGGAAGAGGCAAGGCATGATCACACCCTTTTTGATTTTTGTTTCATCCTTCTTACCCTCTCAATCTTCAGATTATCCCCGCATGTTGACCCATTGGAGAGGTGATTGTAGACTTTGCTACACAAGGTTTATACAGCACTGCAGGGGGCTGAGCTCTGTGTTCAACAGTGGAGATTGTCCTCTAGTTGAAGGCTTCAATTTTTTCTGAGCTTGGTCTGATACAAACCACGGTTGTGGCTTCCCTCTGAAAAATTCTAACAATGGTCTCTGTCCTCAGGAGGCTTGAGAGTAACTCGGGAGATGACACACCCTTCATAAAATCTCAAGATATAAGTGGAACCAAGTTTCAGAAGTGGCGGGAGTTCACTGTGGACTCAGAGTAGCTCAAGGGTCTCTGGGTCAGTGGAACTTGGCCTGGGACTTGAGGGTGGGTAGGGGGGTTGGTGGGGGGCAGAGGGGAGGGCAGTGCAGAGAAGGAGCATGGAGCTAATTGGAGGGGATCTTTGAGGGCAGGGGCTGTGTTTTGTTTATTTCTGTGTTCCTGAACTTTTGTAGGGCCTGGCACCTTGCGAGTACTTTATAAATGTTTGTTGAATGGAATATTTTTGTAACACTTTAACTAGGCCTGGTGTGTTAGAAAGCATGTGAAAGTGCAGTCGATTATCAGAAAGAACGTTTGACTGATAAATGAGCACACATACACATGGAACCTCATGGAGGTGCTTTACTCTTCCCCTTGAGTTGCCATCAGTCCCCTCCGAGGCTGCTTAGGATCAAGGAGCTCCTCCTCAGACCTTCCTCCAGGTCTCCCAGTCTGTTTACTCCTCTGCTCTCCCCAGGTCCCAGCTCCCCTGTCAGTTCACTCTGTCTGGTTTTCCCCTTCATGGACTTAGGGTGGGGTGTTGGGTCCTGTGTACCATGGGAGGGGGCTTTGGGTCCCTCAGGTTCATTGATATAAACACCCCCAAGACAAACAGACTTTCCTCTTGTTAATATTAACTACTAGAGCCCACCTCCAGAACATTATTTGTGCCAACACAGTCTCTCTGACTTACCAAGACCCCCCCTCCAGGAAGGAGGTAAGGGGGAAAGTTGGGAGAAAATACCATTCTGCCACAGTTATTTGGTCTCCCCACTCTACAGTGTACTTAGCAGACATTCAGAAATATTTGCTGATGGAGTTCATGATTTGTGTTGCTCTAATAATGGTCATTTATTCATACACGCATTCAGTGAACATTTGAGCACCTAATGTGTGCCTGGTATTTGCCAGGTGGTGGCTCCCGAGAGGAGTAAGGGGCGACGCTGTCTCTGAGGAGCTCTCACTGTACACATGGACCCATGGAGATCCGATCCAACTGCTCCATTTTACAGAAGAAGAAATTAAAGCACAGGGAAGTTGTAGGATTTGTTCAACACCACACAGTCAGTGAGCCTCAAAGCCACAGGACTAAACCTCAAGTTTCCTGACTTGCTGGAATTTCTGTTAGTGTGCAGCTGCCTGGCTGCTGCATGTGCACGTGGTGAGCGCTAATAGGAGAGAGAACATTCAGAGTGAAGTGGAGCCTCCAACACCTTGGGTTAGCCAGAAGGAAATGTCCGATCCCACCGTGTCTGCAAAAAGGACCATCTGGACAGTTGCATTATTCTTTTTTTTTTTAACTCTGAGCTTGAAATGAGGAAAACTGAGCTCAGAAAATCAAGAGTGGGAGATTTTGCTGGGGTTGATGAGATGGGCCAAAAATGTCTGTGTTCACCTCTATCAAGGTGTTTCTCACTGAAGTATAATGTCTGGCTTTGAATTGGGTTCCCCCCATAACCACAGCTCTGTGAGGGTGGGGACCAGGTCTGATTCATCTTTGTCTCTCCAGTCCCTATTAGTTAGCAGACTCTAATAAATATTTCTTAAAAAAATAAAACTGAATAAAAAGTATACACTTACACAGGTAAGGGATGCCTGAGCAGCAGTGCAAATAGGAAAAGCAGTATCTTCAAATCAGCTGATGTGATCTTTGATTTTTTTCATATATGTGTAGTGTCCAGAATGGGTAAGGGGGTGGTCCTGTGGCTCTGCTGCTCTAATTAAAACATTCCTAGAAATGTTTGAAATTTGAAATTTGAAAGTTGACACACTTCACTTGCCCACCAGGAAATGACAGGAGGGTGCCGGGACTTCAGAATATGTCATTTGGGAAATGGCTGAGGGAAGATAGGAGGGGTGTGTGGTGGTTGTTCACAAGTGTGTGAAGGTCTGTTGTATGAAAAGGAATTAAACTTATTTCAGTGCCTACAGAGAGTAGGACTAGGATTGGTGAGTATGCATCAGACATATTTTGGTTCAGGAGGAGAAGGAACTCACATAGTAGTTAGTTTCCTTGGAAAACTACAAGTTTACTGGCAGAGTTCCGGTAGGGGCTGAACGTCTGAAAATAGCTGTCACAGTGAGTTTTTTTGAAGGTGACAAGGGCAGAGCTTAGCTTGGAGCCCGGGTTTCCCACTAATACCACATTTTATTAGGTATTATAAAAACTGCCCTTTGAAATGTGACATTATGATGCAGACTGAGCTGTTTACAGTTACATCTGGTCATTGTGGGTGGTTGTGATTCTCTTATCTAATCAGACTTGGACTTCACCCTCTCTGCCAACCCTCCCCAACCTTCACTGGTGAGAAAGGTAAGATTAGGTGCATCTATGGATCATGGCCACAAGGAGGCAGCACTGCCCCAATGTTGTTCGTGAGACCTCTACTCAACGTGGGCAAATCTGAGAGGGGAGGTGAGGATTAGGAAAAGGGCACAGATGAAGTGAAAACGGAGACATTTTGTGGTTTTGTTTCTTTTTTCCTGTGAAGTGACAGAGTTGAGGTGAGTCTGAACACTTCAGAGAAGTGTCTCAAACTTTATTGTGCTTATGGATCACCTGAGGATCTTGTTTAACTACAGATCTGATTCTTCTGGTGGGGCCTGAGATTCTGCATTTCTCGTAAGCGTTCGGATCATGCCTTGCTGCTGGTTGGCGGACCAGACTTTGAGTAGCCAAGCTTTAGAGGTCATTTAGAGATTAAGTCTCACTTCACCCCATTTATGGATGAAGAGAAACTGAAGTCTGAGAGAGAATGTGACTTGCCTGACATAGCTGTGAGTTTAACGCATAACTTTTTGCATTTAAACCCAAGCTCTGACTCTTAGTCCAGTTCCTGCTCCACTATATTGTGTGGCCCCCTTTACTGTTGTTAGTGGCAACTCTGTAGCTTGGGAACCCAGAATTCCCATGTTCACCACCATCTCCTTTGGTCTTTGCTCAAAGCCTTCACTTTGGTTACTCACTTACTCAAAACCTCCAGTGGCTCTTCTGCAACCACAAGACCAAGTTCAAATGTCTCTGTCAAGTTTTCATGACTGTCCAACACATGGTGCCACGTTAGCAAGCTTACCTAACTGCCCTGTGTCTTAACCCTGTCTTACTCCTGTAGCCATCCCTGCCCCTTCCTGTTCCCTAAACATACTGTGTTCAGTCCTCTCTCAGTGGTGGTGGTATTGGCATGGGCTTTGGAGTTGGACGTAGCTACTTTCTAACCCCGGATCCACCACCAACCTTGGCAGGTTACTTCACCTTTCTGAGGATCAGCATCCTCCTCTGAAATAACCCCATGTGGTGGGTGAGAGGAATGAATAAAATAACATATGCAAACCCGCTCTCGTTGCTGAAATCCCCTTCAAAACTACCATCTACAGTGGTTCCTGACACTGGTTCCCTGTGCTTGTCTCTGTTTCCTTAAGACTTAACCATTCAAAGGTCTTACCTGAATCCTCCCTCTTTCCTGAAACCTTTCCCAGCCATTCCTGACCTACTTGATCCCACCCTTCTATAAGTTATTTCACCCGTGTGTTAGCATTTAATTATGTGCCAGCCCCCTCAGTGAGACCCCACAGAGAGGCTTGAGGGATAATTGAGTTAATTCTTTGTTAGTACACCCTGTGTGTTCGAGCTGCCTGCTCTTTTGTCACTTATTGACTAGCAGCAGCTCCTCTGCACCAGCAGCACCAGATCCTGGTAGTTTGTGAATACTTTAGGGCTAGTTCTCGTCAGGGTCCCTCCTGCCTCTGGATTTTTGTTAAATCTGTGTGTCCCTTTGCATTTTATCAGATGTCCCCTCCAAGAGAGGAGTTGATGAATTCTCTTACGGAAACACCAAGATAATAACAGTAAGGAAGTTGAGCACAGAGTCATTGGTTCAACAGCCTGGTGACTGGAGATGTGTACACTTTCCTATTTCATGAAATTTACAACAGGGTCCTTACTCTCTTATTTCAGAGGAGATTAAGGGCAAAAGACCAAGTGGGGAGGGCAAGGTTGTTTAAGGCAGGCCATGTACCTCTGACCTAGATTCTGTGAATTATTCATTCAACCGTACCCGGAAGTGTTCATGTTTGCATATGTGGTGGTATATTTATATTACATGACCCATAATTCTCTCCCTCAGTGGCAATTAGCAGCTCATGTCAGGCTTATGACAGTAAAATTGTATGGTGTGTGATTTTACTGCAGCAGAGGTTTTTCTGAGGTCTGGAGAGAAAATAGACCAGGAGGGCTGGACACTTCACTGAATGTCCTGCTTTCTTTTCTTATTGGACAGCAGTCTACTCACCCATCACTTTCTCAATCAGGGGATTTTTGGCCTTTCCTTTCCCTTACCATGGGTCCATGCCAAAGTCCACATATATTTATCTGTGCCTGGAACTGGCTATTCTTTTAAAAAGAGAGGCCCAAGGAAAGGCTTCCTTGCTGATTTCCAGGATTCTAGTCTTCATTGTCTAAGCTGGTGGTTTCCAACCTTGGATCTGGTTAGAATCACCTGCAGTGCATTCAGAACCCAGCAGTGCCTGTGCCTTATCCCCAGAGAGTCTGATCTGATTGGTCTATATTGTGCCCCCGGCTTTGGTAGTTTAAAAAAGCTTCCATGTAAAGTAGTGATTTTACAGTGGAGAAACCTTAGCCAAGTGTTCATAGTTAACATCACCAGTAAGGAGAGATGTCAATATCATGGACCTGATATGGTGGACTGAGAAGGCACAGCAACACTTCTGTGGCATGCTTGCCAAATGTGCATAACCTAAGTTTAATCATGACGAAATATTAGCTAAGCCCAAACTGAGGGTCATTCTATAAAATGACCAATACTCTTCAAAAATATTAAGATCATGAAGGTAAAAGAAATTCTGAAGAACTGGCCCTGATTAAAGAGACTGAGGGGACAAAACAACTAAATATATTGTGTGATCCTGGATTGGATCCTAGTTTAGACAAAGGACATTAGTGGGAAGGCGGATGAAATTTGAATGAGATCTATAGATTAATTCATTGTATTCTATCAATGATAATTTACTGATTTTGATAATTATACTGAGGTTATCTACAGCACTAATATTTGGGGAAGTTGAGTGAAGGGTATATGAGAACTTTGACTATTTTTGGAACATTTTTGAATGTCTGAAATGATGTTAAAATTAAAAGTTAAAAAAAGAAAAGCAAGAAGCTTCCGGGTAATTAATGAGTTGCCAGAGTTGAGAACCACTTCCCTAAGTCATCTTGCCTAATACTTTCAGAGTATTCTTCATGAAAATGCTGTTTTGTCCTGTTCTTGACCTTCTCAAAGTGTTCCAGTGACTGCTATCATCTGAAGGATGAAGTTCAAATTCCTTAGGCTGCTATTGAAAGACCCTGCAGCATGGCCCCAGTCTGCTCCCTTGATCTATGTAGTAAGACCCAAACCCACATTATATTTTCTCATGTCTGAATTGATTCCAATTCTTTTCTTTCTTTCTGTAATACCCTTGCCCTCTTGCTCAGCCTCCTGAATTATTCTTCATTCGAAGGCCCATTCAGATCCTGTCTCTTCATTGAAGCCCTTTATGAGGATTTCTGCTAGACGCAGTCATCTTTCTGTTCTTTGAATTCTGTCAGGTAGGATGGTGTGGAGTGAAGACACAAGCTTTAGATTCAGAACTATGTCAATCTGAATCCTGCTTCCATCCAGACAAGTTAATTGACTTTTTGGAGTTTTGGTTTCTTATTTGCAAGATAGCGATTAATAGTACCTACTTCAAAGTGTCATTGTGAGCATTAGATGAGGTGCAGACATAAAGATCCTCATCACACCATAGTTTCCATCCTCCTGTTTGTAGCTCTGTGGTCCCCGGAGGGATTGTGGGTGGTGCAAAGACTCTTGTCAAAATTTCCTGCAGAGCCTTTAAAAGATGTTTGCATCTGGTCATCACTAAGATGACAGACACTCTCGAACTGAATTGAGTGCTTGGGCTTTAAGGAATTCAACTGAGTTTTTCCCTGGGACCCAACTTAGTAAATAAGTGACCTCTGGATAGAGGAATGTAACCCAACAGAGGGAGAGGGAGGGACAAATGGGTGTCTAAATGGGAGAAAGCTGTGATGCCTCCCACACCCACCCCTTTTCTGTAAGTCAGACAGCACTGAGGAAGTGTGGCTCCCTAGTAAAACTCCTTAAACCATGAGTCCTGCAGAGCAGCCCTTCACTAATCCATTCCCTGCCCAAGTGATATGTACATAAGTGAGTCAGGTGCCCTATGAGTTGAACACTACCCCCTTCTCTGCTCCCTCCATCCACACAGCCCAGTGCTGGGTGCTCTGGTTTGGCCCCCAGGCCCAGGGCTCTAGTTGGTCTAAGAATACAAGGCCAGGAGGAGCAGGCTGAGAAGGGAGTCAGATGCCAACAGGCATGGAAAGAGGCAGGCGGGGCTGCCATTGTTCAAAGGCCACAAACTCTGGGTGTGTTTTATGAGTTTCTACGTTTGGAATCTCCTCCCCTTTGTGACCATTGCAGGGACTCTCCCTCCTCCTGCTTCCTTCTCATTATACTTTTTTTCCCTAGTGCACCCCTTTTATGCCCAGAGAATAGCTGCACAAAGAGTTGACAATTCAGTAAAGATGACTATTCACGGGGACCAGTTACCTGACCCTGTTTCTCCCCCCAAAGACATTGAAATTCATAAAAGCAAGCTTTGGGGAAGGGATGTGCAATTGTGGGTGTGGTGTCAGGAAACAGATGCCTAAGTGAAGGGCAAGACAGAAGAGAAAATGCTGACTGTTTGTCCAGTCCTGAAAATGGAGGAGGCAAACTTTGTTCTGGAAGGTGGATTTTATTCAGGAGAGCTTAGAAATCTTAGGATGTCCTCTGCCCAGATTAAATTATTAACACGTATTTGAGTGGAAGATGAGGTTAAATTATGGAGTTGTGCGATGTTCAGTAAATTACTTAACTTCTCTGTCTCGGTTTTTTTTAATCTGTAAAAGCGAGGAAGATATCACTTATAAGATTTTTTTGTGAGGATTGTAGTTACAGATAAAGTCCCTAGGATAGTGTCTGGCACATAGTGAGTGCTGAGTAAGTGTGAGCTATTATAATTCTAGGACTAGGCAAAGGTGCACCCTGGTCATCTAGGATGGGGAGGCATTTTGAAGGCAGTGTCCTGGCAGATCTGCTGGAGATGAAAATGATAGGAGAGGCTTAACTTCTAGGAGTGGAAGAGTTGGGTAACAGTAACTTATGAACACCATTCTGGAAAATGTCTTAATCCAAGGTGGAAATACTCTGAGGGTGTGTGGCTTCTGTCACAGTTATTGTCCCTGGGCACCTGGGAATGTGTTATAGAGTTAAGTGGTTTTGCTGAAAGCCAAGCCTAGAAATAGGCTTCAGGAGATTCTTGCAAATAGCATTCATCTTGCTAAAGGAATTCCCTCTTGTGGCCTGGGCATTACTTTTGTAGTGTCCTTATTTGTAAGGTGTAAAGAGAAAGACTGAAGAAGGACAAAATAAGGAATGAATGTATAAAATAACAGGGCAGAATTGGGACTGGCATGTCTAAGTTATGAGCAAGTACATATAAGTTTTAAGTGAACATAAAAGGACTTTTTAAAAGAATAGACCTTTCCATATAAATATAGTGGGCTTCCCTTGCGTAGATATCAGGCTCCATCCCAAGAAGCATTGATGCTGAATCAGAAGAGATGGGTAGTATGGCCTTCTTTGCTAAATGGTTAGACTGAGTCACTGAAGAGAAAGGAGACAAAGGAGAAAATGGGCAAGAGTGAGAGAAAATGGGATGGCAAAAGGAAAGGATTGAAAGGAATGTTCACTGAAGGCTCATCACATACCAGGCACTGTGTTTACTGGCTTATGTATCTGAACTTACTCTTCTACTGTCATTTCCTAATGCAGTAAGAGTTAACCTGTGTTACAGATGAGAAAAAAGAGGCTAAGGGAGGTGAAGTGACTGGTCCAGGGTCATCCAGCCAGTTAATGGCAGAGCTAGTGTGTTTCACCTCAAAGCTTGTGCTCTTGCCTCCGTGTCAGGAGAAAAATGAAAGAGAGGAAGGTAAAGTAAGTTTTTGTTGTGGGTAAAGTTTAGAAAAGTTACCCGTGGTAGGAAGAATAATGGCCTCCCCAAAATATCCACATCCTAATCCCTAGAACCTGTGAATGTTGCTTTATATGGCAAAAGGGACTTTGCAGATGTGATGATGTTAAGGATCTTGAGATGGTAAGAGTATTTCCGATGATCCAGCTGGGCCCAATGTGATCACAAGTGTCCTTATAAGTGAAAGAGGGAGGCAGGAGAGTCAGGGTCAGAATGATGCTGCATGATAAAGAGTCCACCAGCCCTCTCTGGCTTTGAAGATGGAAGGGGTCTGTGAACCAGGGAATGCAGGTGGCCTCTAGAAACTGGATCAGGTAAGGAAGCAATTTGCTCCTTGGACCTGCAAAAGGAATACCGTTGTGCCGACACCTTGATTTTAGCCCAGTGAGACCCCTTTTGGACTTCTGACCTCCAGGTCTGTAAGAACTGAAACAAAAAGTATACAGTCTTTGCATTCCAGGAGGTAACTGTGCTGCCCAGAAAGAGACTGGAAGAAATATTCCAAAATGTTAAACAATGGTTAACTCTAGGTTATAGGTGGAAAATGGAATATGGGTGGTATTTTCTTTTTCATATTTTTCCTAATTTTCAAAAATTATCTTGTGATGTTATAAATAGAGGTATGTTCAATATACTGTGGGAGCACAGAGAGGGAACCATTCATTTGCCTGTGGGAGCCCCTTCGAGATCTCTGGGAGAGCATGCCATCTGAGTTTGCTAAGGGCAAGGGCAGGAGAAGGAAGGATGGGACAGGTAGAGGAACAGCTTGTGCAAGGGCAGGAAGGGAAAAATGATAGACTTTTTCCTGAGGGTAAGCTTGAGACTGTCCTTCCATCTAAATGGTCCATCACTTCAGTGGATCACATCCAAAGGAATGAATCTCTAGGCATTAAGGAAAATGGTCAGAGACCATTTATGGGGGGAACCAAGACATTCTGGCAACTCAGAAACATATCAAGTAGCTTCAGACTTGGTAGCTGAGGAGAATGTGTTCGTTGTGAAATATGTGTTGTTTAAGACTCAGGCTTTTCTGCTTTTTCCCTCCTCTCATTTCTTGTAGTACTGAGATGGCCAGGGCCCGGGTCCCCCAATAGGTCCCTGTATTTTGCAGGAGAGTTTGTTTCCTTTGTTGAGGGGTGGATGTGTAGCTCTGAGATTTTTGTTTTTTCTTTCACTGGCAATTAGGGAAGGATAGAGTGGCTGCTTTCTCTAGTAATCATCTCACAATGGAACCATCTAAATATCATCTTGATTCCTCCACCCTCTGGGGAACCAGGCCTTTTCCTGGCCCTCCTAGATACTGGGGGACTCAGAGGCCATGCAGAACACTATGTGAGGGCAAAAACAACAACAACAACAAAGAACAAAAACTAGGGATGAGTCAGAACTGTTGTAATGGCCTCTATTTTCTTAAAGTATGTGTTCCTTTTTCCCTTCCCCTTCTGCACCCTGATATTGTAGGGTCAAGTCCTGATCTCTGGGCACAAAACTGGTTTCCTTGCTCCTGCGGTGGTTGGTTCCACCCACCAAGACAATGGGCCGACTGTTTTCTATAGTCGAAGGCCTTTGTGTTTGGCCCCAGGACTTTCACCCTGAACTTCTGCCAAAGCTCAAGTCTTCCTGTTCTGTTCCTTTCAGGTCATCTTGGAATCTGGCAGTCTTGTGGGTGGGGTAGGGGACCTTGAGTTGTGATCAGGGAAAGGGGAAGATTGTGGGAATCCCAGACAGCTGTGCTGTGCTGGGAATCCCAGACTTGGGAGAGTCTTCTAGGCCTGATGGCAGACAAAGCAAAATTGTGGGCCAGGACACCTGGGTCCTGGTACTGGTGACTGAGCTCTGACCCTGAATGAGTAGATTTGTTTCTCTATCCCTTAGCTTTGTCTGCTGCACAATGAGGAGATTTGACTAGATGAACTCAAGCCCTACAGCTTGAATGCCCTGACCATGCATTGTCTTTACTCTTCCTCACTGGAAATCTGTATCATCCCTTCAGGGCCCGAGGATCTACCATCAGATATAATAAATTTGGCTAATGTCTGTATGAGAGGGGACCAACTGCCAGGTATCATGTACGCAGTTGGCTGGCCTTTTAGACTAGAGTGGAGTGGGTGGATCTTTTTGGCCTGGTCTTATTTTGGTAGCAGGAGGAGTGGGGTCTTGCCAAATTGTGAAAGTCTTGACTACCAGCCTAAGGGGTCTGGACTCTTGTGAGTGGGGATCTACCAGAGGCTTTAAGTGGGAAGTGACCTTGTCAGACCTGTGTTTTGGGACACGCACCCTGGCAGCTGGTTTGTTAGGAGCACTGTGGCTGTGGAGAGTGCACATGAGAGTCTGAGATCTAAACTCGGAGATCAGAGGGCATGGAGAGCAGGGGACAGGAGAAACATTTGAAGAAGTGACAGGCCTTGGTGAGTGACCAGAGAGAGGGGGTGGTGAGGAGGAGGCCTGAAGATGATTCAGAGCTGGGTTTAGTTTGGACTCTTGGGTGGATCAGATGTCATTAGCCCTGAGATAGGATGAGGGATTGGTTGGCTAGGGACTGAGTTGCTAAACTCAGCTTTAGATGTTTAGATACAATGCCTGTGGACTCTCCAGGTGGAAATACTGCATGGGCACTGGGGAAAAGCTCTAGAAGGAGGCTGAGGCTGGTGCAAGTGAGTAGTGGAGGCTGAGATGGAGAAGAGGGAGTGAGTCCAGAGTCTGTGCCTATGGGATACTGCTCAACCAGGTCTTCTTGTCATAAGCCACAGGGCTGAGTTCTACTCTTCATTAAACTTTTCTGTTAATTAGAGTGACTTTTCAGGGTTTTGATCCAGATATATATTCTTAGCCTGGGGATCACATATTAATTGCCTAAAGGAAAGGAAGGAACCTTTGGAGAAAGTAATAGAGAAGAGCAGGCAATCAAAACACATCCTATTAAACACTTTAACGTTCATTATAAAACATAAAAGCACAATGTAAATTTAAAGTTTTGTTGAGAGCACCATGTCCCCAGGGCAGAAAGGGAAGGCGTGAGAGTAGGAGGGCAAAGGGGAAGAATAACTTAGAAGGGTTAAGCTAATAGCCAGGCTACTCGGTCTGGAAATGTGCTTGGAAGGCTCCCTATAGCTTACAAATTACTTGACCTGTCAATTTCTTGGGAGTAATGATTTTTATATGTACACATTACAACATAAGTTACTAATAGCCAAAATACATGGTCTGCTTACTAATTATCATACAACTGACAACTAGTGCAACTAAGTGTGTACTAGTAGAACAAGTTATAGTCAACAAATACTGTGTGCTTACTACGTGCCAAGCAGTGTGCTTTAAATAATTGGATTACCTCATTTGATAATCATAACAGCACATGCAGTGGGTACTTTTATTAGCCCCATGTTACAGATGAGGGGACTAAGGTGTAGTCATTTGCCCAGGGCCTTGCAGCTTGTGTGTTAGAGCCAGAATTTGAAGCAGGCTGCCTGGGGGACTCCACAGCAGGTGCTCTTAACCTCTCAGCAGTCCAGTGGGGAAGTGATACTGTAGGACTTCTCATAGAGTGCTCCTCAGACCATCTGTATCAGAATTATCTGGGATGTTTGTTAAAAATTGAGATTGATAGGTCTCACCTTGGACGTACTGAAAGCAGAATTTCTCAGACATTGATAATTGAGACTTGTGGCTGGGTGTCTGGGTTCTGGAAGGGAATGGAATCTTGGCTTCTTTAGTCACCTGCAGTTTGGGTCTTGTCCTTCTGTAAACTTGACAATATAGTCTATGCTTGCTTCTTTTCTCTGGGCTATTGGAGGAGTGTATTCCATTCCGAAAATGGATGAAATCATGCTGACGTTAATGCTGGAGGAGGCATTTTGAGGCAGTCTTATTTACATTTGCCTTTCTTCCTTCATTTGCTTCTCTCCCCTCTGTACCCTCGCCCCGCCCACTCCCCCTCATGGGTCAGTTCACTTCTCTGCCTGTCCCCTGGGTGGCTTACCACCTGGGTGGGACAGAGATGGGGGAGAGCAGGGGAGCATGGTGTGGTTTGGTGCTCAGTGTGGGACTAGCCCTGGGAGAGGAGCAGTTGCCCTGTGGTTCATCTCAGGCCCAGCCAGGCTGTCATGTGAGGGAGAACTTTCTGTGAAGTTCAGCTGCTTCATGCTGAGAGCAGTGGTGGGGAGAGTGGAGTTGCAGCCTGGGGTGTGAAGTGGAAATCCTGTCACCCACAGCAGTGGTCTGCACACATCCCCATCTTTTCTGAAATGGAGGGTTAACCTCCCTAAGGGCTCAGAGCCAGGCGATGCAGATACACAGGAGGAAACATGAATCTTTCTCTCATTGGGTAGCCAGTTTTCAGGGCTGATCCACTTACACCCTCTACCTTGAGTGAGGACAACGGAGAGTTTTTTGCAATTCACTCTTGGGGCTGTTCACACACTGTGGCCTTGGGGAGATCCAGAAGTGGGGGGAGGGCCCTGGGCTGGGAGTGAAGAGAGCTGGTTCTGTGTCAGCTAAGCTACCAGTTTCCTTTGTTACCATGGGAAAGTCACTCACCCGCTCTGGGCTTGAGTTTTCTTTTCTGAAAATTGTTGGATTTGAGTGAGATAATCTTTCGTGTTCCTTCTTGCTCTCAAGTTCTGATTGTATGATTAGCAGCAGGGAGGGGATAGGTGTGGCAGAGCCCTGAATGCTTCTTTTTTTGTCTCACATGCCTGCCTTCCCCCAAATGAGCCAGCTGTGAGTTCTGTTTGTCTCCTCTTGCATAGTTCTGTGTTTCAGTGGCCTGAAGATGCCCACTGTGGGTGTGGTGAGGAGAGTCTCTGGAACCTGGAGCCCCCTTGGCCCTGGGGAAGGAGGGCCTACTTGGTAGGTTCCCTGCCACTGCACAGACTTCTCATGTTTTGCTGTGATAGGACTTCCCTACTCTTCTCCCACCTCCTCCACAACCTACCCCTGAGCATCACGTTCAGTTTCTGGAGTGGCTGATTGTTTGATAACTTTCCTGGCTATTTCCTGCCTGTGGGTCCCTGAAACAAATAGCAGGAAATTCTCATAGCCATCAGGGTCTCTGCTTCATGTTTTCCTCTTTCCCCATAGAGCCTGACAGAACACACAGGGCACAGAGACACACATGTGCATGCTCTAGCCCCCAGCATTCATATATGGTGAAGGGTGTGGTGGGGTTATATTCTTAATATTGTCTGTTGGCCGGCATAACACATATGTGAACCTGTGTGGTGTCCTAATGTCTTGTATGTTGCTGCCACTTAAGAGTTTAGACTGGGTGTTGTGACCGTGCACGAGTGTATCAGCTGTGCCTGGGTGTGTGCATGTGCATCAGAGTGTGTGGTCAATGGCAGTTGATGCTGAGAGGAAGTAACTCTGCTTTTGCACAATGTACTGGTAACTTGTGTTGTCAGAAGGCTGATTGAAAATCTATTAGAAATTTCCTTAATCCGGTCTGAAATTCCCTTTGTTTTATTTTTGGGTGTGTAATGTGTGAGGGTGTGGGGAGGTGGAGGATGAAGCACCACCTTCCTGAACAGTCTGAGGTCAGTTCTCAGAAATTAGATGTTGATTGTTTAGCCATCACCACCTTTGGATTTGTGAGTAGGACCCAGAGAATTTGAGAGCTTCTGTGGCAGAGGTATCATCCTGTTCCAGGAAGATTAGAGACACATTGACAAGCAGGAAAGGGGTCAAATTTGTGGCTTGTTTCTATCCAACATTTAGGCATTCCAACCTTTAAAAACAACGTAATTACACTGATACTGTCACCTACCTACCAAGAGCCAGGTGCTGAATTTTCAAAGATAAATGAAATTCAATCCTTATTCTCAGGAGCTACTAGTGGTCTTTTCTTGAACAAGACTTCCTGGGCCTAATTCCCTCAGCACCCAACTCTGTCTCACTCATAGCTTTAGGACTCTCAGAACCAAATAGCTGAGGTGAGATGCTGGCATTTCTGACTCTCGTTTTCAGGAGTACAGGGACCATGGAAAGTAGGAAACTGGACTCCTTAGGGAATGCTGTGGTAGGTGATGTGGTGGGATTGGCAACTCTGATCCTCCCTCAGCTCTCTCTCATCGCTCAGGTCTTCAAGCTATGAGAGCATGCCCTCCTGCACTCCCAGAGATGGAGAGTGAATGTATGTTCCTTGAGGGACTGGAAAGAGGATTTGTTAGTCACTCTTAAGAACATTAGCAGTGAGAAGCCAGGGCAATTTGATGCCTTGTGGAATTGTCGCTACGGAACTACAGTTACCTCACGCTGTGCAGACCAGGAGGTTGGGCAGTAGCTAAGGGAAGAGCTGAGAGAAAGATGTGCAAAAATGCTCAGACCAACTGGTGCCAAAGTTTTTCTAAGGCTCCCGTACTAAGCTTGTATCCCCTCTGCCATACCGTGTCCCCTCTGCCATACCGAAGCACTAAGTCAGCTGGGGTGGGACTCCACCTCTCTGTCGAAAACCCATTCTGCTAAGGCTTTGTGATGCCCTTTTGTGACTTCTTTTCCTCTTCAATACTGCCCTAGATATTCATTTTAGCCTGATGTAACTTATGTAATAGTCTGGGAGTAGGGTGAGTGAAATTTTTCCAGATCCCACATTCTTAGGGTTGACTCTGGGTCCTGCACATCTCTGCTTGTCCACGATGACCCCGGGAACTTATTTCTAACCTGGGTCCTGTTGTAGCTCTTCACCAGCCCAGCTGCTCCCTAAGTACAGTTTGGTGACAGAAAAACAGAGATAGACAGACACAGAGGCAGACAGAGAGAGGAGAGACAGAGAGAGGAGAGACAGGGAGAGGTTTCAAGCACTGGGATGTGTCAGGTGTCCATGTGCCTTGGGAGCCAGGTAGACCAGACCTGGATTTACATCCTCCCTTTGTACTTTATTAACTGGGTGACCTTGGCAAGTGACTTAAACTCTCTAAGACTCAGTTTCTACATCTGTAAAATGGAGATGATGCCCACATAGTAGTTAATATGTGTTGAGCATTTTACACCTATTAATTCAGTTAATCCTCATACATTTCTAGGAATTAAATACTAGTGTAGTTGTCATTTTTAAGAGAGGAAACTGAGGCACAGAGAAGTTATTTAGCAGGCCCAGGGTAATCTAATTTTTAAGTGGTGGAGCTAGGATTCTGAACTTGGACAATCTGACCCCAGAGCCTGTGTCCTTAACTACTGCACTAGAATGTGTCGTTCATAGAATGTTAACAAGAATTAGTTGAGGTAAACATTGGAAGCACTGGGTTTAGTGCTTGGCATGCAGTAGGCACTCAGTAAATGGTAGCTGTGACCACCAGAGCTGAGAAGCCTGCTTCCACGTGGGCATGTGGAAGATGTGGCCCCTGAGGGTTTGCACAGTGTCAGGGCTTCTTCCAACCCAGCTCTGTATGACAGGACTTATTGGCAAAAGTCCTGTCCTTGCCATCCCAAAGTTGCCTGACAGGCCCTGAAAAGAAAACACAGGAGCCGAAACTGGGTAGCCATAGGGAGGGGCTTCCTCCCAGCTAGCCAGTTGCTCAAGAATCACTTTTCTGACTCTGCTTCGGAGGAATCTGGCTTTTCATTTCCTGACGTCTTACCCATTTGGTCAGGGGTCCCAGATAAGTTACCTGTGTAACAGAGTGGGGCTGCTGCCTAGATTGGCACAGGGTGAAGGGTTAATGCCAGGAAACTAAGGAGACCCTGCAGGGACCCAGGGAAACCCAGATGTGGGCTTCAGAGGAGGGAATATCAAGCTGGCTCTGTTTCTTTGTCGTGTGTATCTTGGTTCTCTGCCTGGCCCTGGGAACGTCTCCGTCAGCAGTGAGCAGTTTCGGCACACCTGCCCCGTGCCAGGCGCTGGCTGGGCTAGAGGCAGCACGGCTTCTGACTAAAGGCTTTTGGAGGCCGAGGGGCCTGGATTCCCATGATGGCTCTGCCACTTTTTAGTTGTGTGTCCTTGGCCATTTATTCATCTTCTGTGAGTCTCGGTTTTCTCATCTGTGAGCAAATTGTGAGGATCAAGTGAAATAACATACATAAAGCACCTATAGCAGCAACTTACATGCCGTAGGTGCTCAGTAAATGTTGTCAGTCACAGGTGAGTGCAGTGGGGGATGTGGAGAAATAGAAAATACAATCCCACGTTTTTAAGGAGGTTATAGTCTGGGTTGGGGGAGAGACGGTAAGACAGGTAACCATACAGATCGCAACATCAGGACTGTGTGTTCTATAACACAGGTCAACAGGTGTAATGGGCAGTGAGAGCTTTGGGAGTTCAGGGGTAGGGGAGCTGCCCTATGGGCTAAGCTGGTCAGAGAAGGCTTCCTGAACAAGTGCACCTTGTGAATGTGCAAAAGTTGGAGAGGAAGGTGGAGGGACATTCCAGGAAAACATCTGAGATGAGGCCAAGCAGCATAAGGTCAGGGGATGGAGAAGAAATCAGTTGGATTGGAACCAAGTGTTTGTGGGGGAGACTAGAGGGAGATGAGGTTCAATAGGCAGATTTGGGGTGTTGTGAAAGGCTTTGAATACAACACTAAGGAATTTTGAATTTATCTGAAGAGTTTTGAGGAGGGAAATGACATTAATATTATAATCTTTTTGCAGCCACTTATTCTTTTAACCTCTTTGGGCCTTAGATCCCCATCTTTAAAGTAAGGAATTTCGACCACGTCATTGTAAAGGAGTTTCTCTAGCTAAGGAGTCTATGATTCTATGATATGGGAAGATTATTTTGATGATAAAGTGCAGAATTGGTTGGAAGGGAGAAACTGGAGGTAGAGGTATTATTTAGGAAGCCAGTGCATTATCAGGCATGGGGTTTCTTATTGCCACTTGTAAGAGACTCCAGGTGTAGGTGGGGAAGGTCTTTACTGTATATTTCATGGACTTTGACATTATAACTCTCTAACAATTTGAGTTCTGCCAGATGCCTCCCCAGGAGACACCCACTCGGGGCACCTGGAGAAGTGGGGAAATTGGTAAACTGTTCTGGGAAAGGAGTGAGTATTCGGTGGGCTTCAGGTTTATATCATTCCTGTTTTGCAATAAACTGAGAAGAGCAAAAATAACAGGAGTTCTTTATTGTTCATCTTTAGATGTTGTGTAGAGTTTTCCAATTTACAAAATAACTTCACAGGCATTATCTGATTTGCTTCTCCCCAGAGTCTCCTGAGGGAGGTTAGGCAGGTGCTCCCTCCACTTTATGGAGGAGGAGAGGCCGTAATTTCTCAGAGTCTGTCAAATCTAGGTCTCCTCATTCTAAGTGCAGTTAAATTTTTCTGCTCCATGTTCCTCAAACAGCAAGTAGGAGCTCACTTCTTCTATTAATTAATTAATTCTATGCATATTTATTAAGTGCCAAATACGCATCAGTTACTCCACCAATTTGAGGTCCCCAAGAGGGCATACATTTAAGAAAACATATATATTTTGCTGATTGTAAAAGCAATAATGCTTATTATAGAAGTTTTCTAAAGTAGAGGAAAAGATTCCCCTAATCACACCACCTGGAGACATAGGTATATTTAGATTTTTTTGGCCCATTTTTCTACTTACTGAGATTATACTACGTGTATGAAACTTTGTATACTGATTTTTTTCACTTGTTATGAATTTTTCATATCATTAAAATTTTAACAAACACTTAGAACATGACTGTATAACATTATATTAATGGATAATTCTTAACTTAATAATTTCCCTATTATTGGACATCTGGGTTATTTCCAATTTTTTCCTCTTTTATATATTGCTATGATAAACATCTTTTGCGTTAAGTTCATTTTGCCTTTCTGGTTGTTTCCTGAGCTATACTTCTGAAAGCGACTAGATAATTTGGTGACCAGAGTTACTTGGGCTCTTAATAAATATTGCCAAATTGTTTTCCCAAAAGTTGTTAGAATTAGCTATACTTCCATTGGCATTATATGAGTTTGAGTAAGGGGTTTTGAAATGGGAAAAGAACCTGTTTTCTATTGTTTTGGCAAGGGTGGACATGAGCAAGACCTCAGAAAGCAGAAACTTTCTATTGGAGCCTGGCCCCAATATTGCCCTTGAAAAATATTAAGATACCCTCAAGGATAAAACCATCCTTGACAAAGATCAGACTAAAGCATATATTCCAGAGAGGTTTTTAAAAAAAGTCAGAAAAAAAGGTGAGTTTCAGGCAGCAGAAGAAATTTCCAGGGTCTCAAAATTGGAGTGCTCTCTATGTAGAACAAAGGAGGCTGTTGCTGGGTGTGCTCAGGTCAGACTAAAGGTCAGGAGAGGAGCTGAGAGGGCAGAAAGAGAAGGGCTCTTCTCTCCCAGTGGTCAGGATCAGCTTGCATCCAGTGTTGCCCAGGGTTTAGTGAAATGGAGTGAAAAGGAAGTGAGGTCAGACCCTTGGGGAGCTGGTTAGGGGCCTGAGGAGCCAGATCTGTTGTCCAAGGAATTTCAGACCTAGGCACGTGGTATCCAGTGAGAATTCTCTGGTTAGACTTCAGTTATCCTTGGCTGAAAATTTTTGTCCTTTTGAAAAATTCTTTTGTATTTTTTCTTTTCTTTTTCTTGTTGTTAGTTGCTGCTGGAAAATCAGTCAGTCTTGGCTGAACTAAGTAGAAAAGATTCATTCCAACCTAGCCAGCATAACCAGGGTGGTTGGAAGAGCAACTCTAGAAAGTAGGTGGTGGTGGCCACGGCCGTCCCATAGCCTTTTTTATAACTTTAATAGCACCTATTGCATTGTAATTATGCCTTGTTTGTTTTATCTGAGTACATATTTAATTTCTCACTCTCCTCTGAAAGCAACTTAAGGATAGAAACTGAATCTTTGTTTCTGATTTTTAAAGTATCTCTCAAGATACTAATTACATTATAGGTGCCCAATAAATATTTATTAAATTGAAGACTTTTCCGTGGGTCTCACACATGGATTCTGGTAACTTTTCATTCATTCATCCATTCAGGCAATCTCTTAATAAGTATTTAGTTTCCTGAATGCTCACTAGATACTAAGCATTATATTAGACATTCGGTTTACTAATGGGAATAAAAACTAAAGGTTTTAGTGGTTGTGATATTGTGATTTATAAGAAGTATATATTTGGTAATTCAGATGAGCAAAATATGTTTCTCATATATATGTGATCTTTGTCCACAGTTCCTGGCTCACAGCTTCCAAAACCCTTGGCATTTCTTGTTTACGTTAATGAAGGTGACTTTTGTACCCCACCCAAGGCGGGGGCTAGTTGCAAGGAGAACCAACCATGTGATCAGAGTATTGGAACTTTTGGCCCCACCCCCTGATTTTCAGGGAAGGGCAGGGGGCTTGAGGTTGGATCAATGGCCAGTGGCCAATGACTTAGTCAATCATGCCTATGTAATAAAGCTTCCATAAAAACCTAGGAGAACAGCTTATTGACCCTTTATTTTGGAGAGCTTCCAGGTTGGTGAACATGTCAAGGTACTGGGAGAGTGGTGCACCCGGAGAAGGCATGGAAGCTCTGCACCCCTTCCCTCATACCCTACTCATCTCTTCCATCTGGATGTTCATCTGTATCCTTTATCATATCCTTTAATAAACTGGTAAATATAAGTATTTCCCTGAATTCTGTCAGCTGGTCTAGCAAATTAATTGAACTTGAGGAGGGGGTGGTGGGAACCTCTGATTCCTCTGATTTATAACCGGTCAGTCAGAAGAACAGGTAAACATCATGGACTTGTGATTGGCCTCCTGAGTTGGAGGGGGTCCTTGGAACCTCCTGTTTGTAGCTGTTGGTCAGAAGCACAGGCAATAACCTTGGACTTGTGGCTGGCATCTGAAGTGGAAGAAGGGGGGAGTCTTGTATGACTGAGTCCTCAACCTGCAAAATCTGACACTGTCATTGAGTAGATAGTGTCAGAATTGAGCTGAATTCTTGGACACTCTGCTGGCATCTGAGAACTGCTTGTTGGTGTGGAGAAGCCTCCACACAAACTTGGAACCAGGGCCAGGAGCCCCTTTGTGTGGTCCTTCAGGAGCTCATAGTCTTGTGTGAGAGACAGTCAAACAGACAATTACAGGACAGAATGACAAGTGTTGTGATTGAGGGACAGATGGAAGTTATAGGAGCACAGAGGAGGGTCTCCTAACTCATCCTGGGAGGAGGGTGGTAGTGTTGAGACCAGTCAGAGAAGGCTGTTTTTCCCTTTCTTTCTTTCTTTTTTTCTCCAAGAGCTAAGTTCTAAAGGAGGAGTAAAAATTGAGGGAAGGGTCTTCTAGGCAGAGGCAACAACATGTGCAAAGTCAGTGATGTGAGGGGTTACCTATATTCAGGGAACTATGAGTAGCTGAGTATGTTGGAACAGAGTACAGAGGGATGATGGTTAGAAATAAGCAGATAATAGATTATGAAGAGCCTGGCATGTTGGGTGAAGAAGTTTGGATTTCATCCTCAAGGTGATGGAGAGTGGCATCTAGATTTTAGGCAGGGCATTGACGTGATCAGATGTGTGTTTTAGGGAGATCACTCTGACTATCAAAGTGGAGAACAAATTGAATCAATGAGTAGGGGGAAGATGAGCTAAAACTGGGGCAATTTAGTGAGGGAAACCCTGGGAACAGGATAGGTTGAGTTAGCTGTGATTGCTGTTTTCTTCGTCTCTCGGATACTCCTTTCCATGTTTAGGGACCACGTCTCTAGTGCCTGCCATAGCATCTGGTAAACAGGAGGCATTTATGAAATGCTTCTTAGGTATCTCACTCCTCTTTGTATCTCCCAAGCCTAACACGATGCCTGAGACTCAGAGGCGTATGGTACCTGTTGGTTAGCTCCACTGCTGTGGCTTGTGCTAGCAGCTACTGAAAAGTGACTTGAAAGTAAGGTGGGTACCATTTTTCCTGTTGTCACAAACCAGGCGAAATTCCTTTCCATGTTAGAACTGAACTTAAAGATATATTCTGCATGGCCCTTTGCAAGATGTCTCCAAAGACGTTCTCCATCTTGTGATGTGTCTTTGTTCCGAAGTAGACAGTGGTTTCCTTTAGGGTAGGAAGCATATTGTAATTCATTTTTGTATTCCCAGGACTTTTCTCAGTGCATGATACATAGTAAGTGATACTAGATGTTTGTTTCATGAATTTGAAATTCATTTTTTTCGATATGAAATATGTTATAAAGGTTGATTAGGTACTGATTTCCCCTCAGAAGCCTTTTAAATCTATAGCCTAACAGGGGTAACTGGGCATATCTAATGCCTGAGAAGGGGGGGATGGGAGAAGTTAGCAGAATAGGAAGTATGTTACTTCTCAGAAATATGTCACAATTGAACTGAAACAATTTCAGAAAGTTTCTGGGCCAAAGGTTGTAAATTCTTAGAAAGTCCTATTAAAGAGATTGGGAAGCTGTGGGTTCTCTTTACCACCTACCATTATACAAATGGCTCTCCTTTCTCCTCTTGCACTTTAAACTACAGTTGAACCTAGCTCCTGATTCTTTGTCTTTTTGTTTCTTTTCTTCATTAGGAATGTCCTCCTCCTTTATGCCATTATCATCATCCTTCAATTCCCTGCTGAAATGCTACACTCTTTCCACTGGACCCTATGGAAGAAATAGTCTCTCCCTACCCCAAACACCTTAACTTTTAAAACCCCCTCATGGTTCTTCATGCTATCTACTGTAATTATATATGGATTATTGTACATGACTAATTAAGCTGTGTGTATTCTGTAGCACAGGGTCTTTAAATCTTGAATGAAAAATGTGGCTGAACTCTTTTACTAACTTAGTGTGATGGTTAATTTTATGTGTCAACTTGATTAGGCCATAGGGTGCCTCGATATTTGGTTAAACATGATTCTGGGTGTTTTTGTGAGGGTGGTTTTGGATGAGATTAACATTTAAATTAGTAGAGTGAGTAAAGCAGATTGCTCCTCCTAATGTGGGTGGATCTCATCCAATCAGTTGAAGGCTTGAATAGAACAATAAGATTGATCTTCCTCTGAGTAAGAGAGAATTCCTCCTTCCTGACTGCCTTCCAACTGGAACATCTGCTTTTTCCTGTCTTCAGACTTGGAGTGAAATATTGGTTCCCCTGGGTCTTGAACCCGCTGGCCTTTGGACTGGAGCTACACCATTGGCTCTCCTGGATCTCTACCTTTCTGACTTACCCTGAAGGTTGGGACTTGTCAGCCTCTATAATCATGTGAGCCAATTCTTTATAAATCTCTTCCTTTATATCCATCTATCTATCTATCTGTCTGTCTCTCTATCTGAATCTAGATATATATATATCCATCCTATTGGTTCTGTTTCCCTGGAGAACCCTGACTAATACGCTTAGGTTCTGGATTTTACAGATATTCTAGAGAAAAGGAAAAGAGTTTTATCTACCTTTCCTGGAACTGGATTAACATGAGGCACACTTTAAAATGATACTTACCTTTGATACCTTTTTGTCTCCTGAACGCTTTTCACGTGAATTCATTTTCCTTTTCCAAGATTTCAGGCACATAGAACTTTGGTGCTTCCATCAGCTCCCTACTGTAATACCGGACGTAGGCCCACCCTTTTCCTCATGTAAGGCCCAAATTTTCCTTGCTTTTGAATCCTCTTCCTAACCCTACCCCATCAAAGCTCCCAACTCAGTGTGGTAGCTTGGAGGTAGATGGGGGGCGGGAAGTAGTCTGACTGTTCAAGTGATTCCTGTATGGTTGAAAGTTCTCTAACCTTCTCAGAATCATTTGCTAAATGAATTGGATGAAATATCAAGTGGTTTAATAAAGTGGGATGAAAATTTTAGGCAGGGTGGGGGTGATATCTTTGAGTAATTGCCCAATGGGCAGGCAGGATGGCCTTCCTGGGAGTCAGTCTTAGGGTCAGCACCTCCTATGCACTTACTGCTTTGACAGTTTCTTCCATTTTCCAGCTCTGAAACCACAGTTCCTTTAAAAACAATATCAAACAAGCACGCCCACAGAGGTAGCAATGGAGATTCTACTGCTGATATGAGAAGAGAGAAAGAGGCACGATTTGTACATCTCCATTGGATCTTTATAAGGTAGCAAATACTTATGATTTTAAAAGGCCCATTTTAGAAGAATATAGACTGTTTTAAAGATGATGAGAAAATCAGTAGTTTTATATCATGTGGGGCCATAAATAGAGAAAAGACCTGGTAGGAGAGCAGATTTTAATGAGGTATTAGAAGCATCTTGTTTGAGAAGATGTTGGTAAGTCAAGTCTGTAGTGAAGCTGCTCTGGCTTAAAATACTTAGCAGCTAGCATATTGTAAGATAGATCTTCCAGGTTTCCTGTGAGAAGGAGGAGGAAATTTAGGGGAAAGATCATGAGTATAATGTAAAATACAAACTCCCTGCAGCTATTTTAATATTTAAATTTACTTAAATTTTCTCATATTAAAAAAATCCGATTTTTGAATCCTATTTCTCTTGCTGACTTCCTCTCTACCACTCTCTTCCTTTCTAATGGACAAACTTCTTAAGAGTTGTTTTTAGTCACTTTTTCCTTTTACTTATCTCCGATCTACTCCTCAGCATCGCTGAATTGATTTTTTTCCTCCCGTCGTGCAGTTGAAACTGCTCTAACCAAGGTCTCCAATGGTGAAGTCGTCCCCAAATGCAATAGACCTTTCTCACCCTTGTTTTACCTGATGTCACAGGCACTTGCCACTGTTGACCACTGTTCGCTCTGGAACTGCTGCTATGGCCCTCACTCTGTGGCATCCTGATCTGGCCATTTCTTTTCAATTTGGCCACCTCCTCTGATCTGCACATCCCATAAATGTCAATGGTCTTTAGAGTTCTGTCCTATGCCCCCTTCTCTTTCTATATATACTCACTGGGCCCTCTGTGGCTTCACTTGTAACACTCTGTCTTGAGTTGTATATCTCAACTGTCTATTGGATGTCTACTTTTGAATATGCAACATGTACAAAATTGAACTTATCTTACTTCAAAACCTGATTCTTTTAAAAAATATATTTTTAGTGGCTGGTACCCACAGTGATCTCTGCCAGAAACCTGGCCACATCCTTGCATCCTCCCTTCATCATTCCCTCATCTAGTCAGTCACTGAGTCTTGACTATGCTGCTCCTAAAATATCTCTCTAACCTGTCCATGCCTTCTTCCAACCTTATTCACACTACTAATTCACGCCACCATCATTTCCTTCTCTAGATCACTGCGAAGTCTTCTCTCTGACTCCTCTCCTTGCCTCCAGTCTAATTCTGTGACCCCTCTAATTCATGGTCCACAGTGCAGCTAGAGTGGTCTTAGAAAACAAAATTCTGATCATATCTTTTTCCATTTTTAAAATCCTTTAATCCTTCTCTATTGCCCTCAGGATGCACTTTGGTCTCTTTAGCATGGCTCCCAGGATTTTTGTCATGTTACAAATTTAAAAGACCTCAGTCTTCTCCAGCTTCATCTGTGCCAGTCCTGCCCATCATCCTACCCCAGTTCTTACACTTTATGCTCCAGTCACATCAAATTACTTTAATTTCTTAAAAGCCCCTGCTTTCTATAGTATCTGGGACTTTGTACTTACTCTGTCTGCCTGGAATGCTCCTGTCATGCCTCTTTTTTTTCCTGTCAGTTTTAGTTATCCTTCAGTCCTTGGTTTAAACATTACTTCTTCTGTAATCATGCAGTAACACACCAACCCCAGATTATGATCCTGCAGTACCCAGCACTCACCCCTTTTGTAGCACTTACCATGCTCTCCTGAGACCACCTGGTGAATGTCTGTAAGCATCTTGTAGGCAGGGACTTCGTATCTCATTGTTGGATTCCTGGGGCCTAGAAAAGTACCTGTCACATAATGGATGCTCAGTAAATATTTGTGATATTGATGAATGATTTATCATAGTTACTTTGGACATATTTCTCATTAAACCATTTGAACAAGTGGTGCAGAGCTGGTAGGAGAGAGCAGAAATGAGGTCAAGGCCTCGATGTCAGTTTCTTAAAATAAAGCAAAAGTTCAGATTTTTGCAGGTTTCAAGCTGGCTATAGGTCTTAATGGGCTTAAGGGATAGTGTAGCTAAATCTAAACTCCAGCCAGCTGACATAGCCCTTATGCAGGCCTTAAGATTCTTTTTTAAAAAATAACAGCCTTGTTGAGCTATGATTCATATACCTTACAATTCATGTGTTTAAAGTGTATAATTCAGTGGTTTTTAGTGTATTCACAGAATTGTGCAACCATCACCATGATCAATTTTGGAACATTTCATCACCCCAACAAGAAACCCCGTGTCCATTAGCAATCACTCTTCGTTCCCATCCCCTCTGCTCCTGTCTTCTCCATCCATCCCCTGAAAACCATTAATCTACTTTTTGTCTCTATGACTTTGCCTATTCTGGATGTTTCATATAAATTGAATCATATAATATTGTGGTCTTTGTGACTGGCTTCTTTCACTTAGCATAATGTTTTCAAGTTTCATCCATGTTGTATCATGTATCAGTATTTTACTTCTTTTTATTGCCAAAAAATATTCCATTGTAGACCCCATTTTGTTTATCCATTCATCAGTTGATGGACATTTGGGTTGTTTCCATGTTTTGGCTATTACAAATAATTCTGCTTATGAACATTTGTGTACAAGTTCTTGTGGGGATGTATGTTTTCATTTCTCTTGGGTATATACCTGGGAGTGGAACTGGCGGGTCATGTGGAGGCCTTAGGATTCTGATGAACAGAGGTTGCTTTAGAGAATAAGCTCACAAACATGTACAGCACTAACAGCTCTTGCTCTTTAATTTGTTAATTTAGTGATAGGCAAGTTGTACAACTGCTTATTTGAAGAATTGACATTAATCAAATTTCTCTGTTTAATGTAAAGTAGCCAACAAATGTGGAAAGTCTAATTCTCCTGTGTAGGGTAATAAAGCCCTTGGGTTTAAATGGAAGTGGAAGAATTTAGTGTCTGTTTCTGCCCATTTCTACTCTTGCTCCACCCCACCCCTGGACCACACAGGGCTGGCTGACGGAGGTACCCAGGAAAGCTTCAATTGGGGGAGTGTGCGTGTTAGCTGATTTGAGCCACAATTAACTCACTGCTTCCATCTCTGTGTTAATGATAGGGATTTATTGTTCCTTTTGTATTACTGTTCTCTTTGGCTCTTCTTTTCTCTTCTCCACATGTCTCTGCCACCATATACACTCCTGTTTTTTTCCTGCTCTTCCCTTTCTGCTCAAACTCCTGTTGTATCAAACTGTTCCTTGGTCCTATGTAAGTTAAGACAATGAAGTTATGAGACTCGCGTGAGTTATAGGATTCCATTTGCAAGTATGTCATATCCAGGTAAATATGGGCACCTAAAAAGTAGTTGTCCTGGGGGGCTCTACATTTATTCCAAAAGTTCTGTCATTACTCAAAATAGTTTGGTCACTTATCATGTAGAGTTGTTCTCAATACCATTCTGAGCCCTACAAGAAGACCAGTTTCACTTCCTTATAATCACAGTTAGTATCTCAGGGAGCCTACCACACTGCTTGTATTTGTTTGTCTTCCTGTTCCCAGTTCCCCTTTTCCTTTCTTGCTCTAGTCCCCAAGCAAGAAGAGTTCTGGGTTCAGAGGGGGCTCCAAGTATGGGGCAAGGCTGGTTGTCATATACAGGCCGGCAGTGAAGGCGATCGGCATGCTCCACAGGACTTTGACTTTAAACGAAGCATGCTTAAGCTGTTTTTTTTAGTGTGTTCTCTCAAGTTTCCCATTTCTGCATTGTGATCTCCCCCACTTTTTTTTTTTTACATAAAAGAACCATCAAATTCTGGGGCTGAGACATAGGCTTGAACTATCCTCCTCTCGGAGGTTACTTGGGGAGACTGGGTAGGGAGAGGTACTTCAGAGGGCTCCATTTCCTTCTGCTCCTGGGTAGTTAATGTTCTACCAGTAATTCCTACTCTTGGGGAGACCCGGATCACGTTCCAGCCCCACGTCGCTGATCAGGGCAGAGGGCACTTTGTACAGAGGGTTGTGATTCAAGAGAGACCTGCAGTTGACCTTCCTACTTCATCTTTAGAGTCTAGCCATCTGTGTCTTGTATTTTCTCAGTTCTCAGTCTCTGGATCTTCATATTCTCTTCCTCTCTGAGTCTCTGCTCTGTGGGGAGAATGAGGATGTTTACTAGTGGGAGGAAAAGAAACCTTGAAGTTTGTAAAGCAAAGTTAACATAAAGCTGGGCTCCCTGCCCACCATGCCTCCCTCTTCTCCCCAGCAGTCTCTGAGCCCCTGAAACCCCAATGAGATGTTAGCCGATTGTACAAATATGTCTGCAGGATTTCTTCAAAGGTGGGGCTATGTTTGAAGGCTTTATGTTCTGGTTACTATCTTATCTGCTTTTCTCTTTTCCAGAGGATTCTACTTCTCACAAGTAGGTCAGTGGTCTACAAATTTAGCCTCCTTTCACCCTTTGTTAATCAAAGAACGAGTGATGTGGAGACTCTTTAGATATATATAGCTGTGGGGAGAGAAAGGAGGCATTGGAACATCTGCCAGGGATGGGGCCAGAGAGCACCACTAGTGAATGCACATCTCTGGAGCAGAGTAAGAGAGGAGGTGGAAACAAGGAAGGAAGCTAAAGGAAGCCAAAGAATTGTAGGAATTGAAGGTATGATCCATAGGGGAATCACAAGGGGGCTAGACAGAGGCTTCTGGTGGTCCCCCCGCCTGCTGCCTGAAAGAAGAGTTGCCTCATCAGTGCCTATTATGGGTATGGCCTTAGGCTAGGTTCTGGGGGTATAGAGATAAGTAAGACACAGTCCCTAGTTTACGAGTGTACAGTCTAGCAAAGAGAAGATAAGTGACAAATAGGAATTAGATGAGGTTTTCAAAATGTGCTGTATTGTGGGCTGGGATACTGCTGCCACTATTAACAGCTAACGTTTATTTCTCACCCACTGTCTTCTTGGTGTTTTACACCTGGATTAACTCATTGCTTCCTGACAACAGCCCATGAAGTAGGTATTGTTAAAATCCGCATTTTATAGGTAAAGAATCTGAGGCCCAGAGACCTTATAAATAGCTTGCCTGAAGTCTCACAGTGGTGATTCAGGAGCAGGAATTCCAACGCAGGTGATTTGGCTCTGGAACATGTGACCTCTCCTACGTCACCCAGAGAGTGTGTGGAAGCTCTGCTGCTGCCCATCTGTGTGCCTTTGTATCGCCTAGCTGCCCTGATGCCTGGGACACTTCCTTAAAGACACTGGTCAAGGCAGAGGCTCTTTTGACCTCTTCTCTGACTCCTTCCACTTACCCCGGGGGAGTCGCTGTCCTTGGAGCTTGAGCAGCACTTCGTGTTTATTTTGTTTGATTACACAGGGTTCTATTTGTTGGAATATCTGATTCCTCATGTTAGAAGCTTCTGGAGAGCAAGGACTTTTTTCTTTTCTGGAAAATTTCAAATATATGCAAAAGTTAAGCTAATGATATAATGAATCTATGTGTACTCATCCCGCCGCTTCAGCAATTATTTCATGGCCAATCTTGTTTCATCTATACTCCCCTCTCCAAACCTGGAGTATTTTGAAGCAAATCCCAGATGTCAAATCATTTCATGTGTAAATATTTCAGTTATATTACTAAAATGTCAGCGATCTTTAAAAAAACATAACCACAATACTGTTATCACACCAAAAATTAATACTTCCTCAATATCATAAAATATTCAATGTTCAAATTTCTGCAATTATCTCATAATTGTTCCCCTTTGCTTCCCATTTTTCATTATTCCTTTATTTATTCCTTTGTTTCCTCTACCCTTTTTTCTTTTTTTCAGTAGAGTTGTTTGAATAGAGATCCTAATAAGGGCTTCATTTTTTAATCTTCATGTTCTCCTCAGCACCTGGCTTAGTGCTTGACATTGTAAATTCTCAGTAAGTGTTTGTTGAATGAATGAATCTTCAGGAATCTATAAAACCTTCTGGTTGGATTAGTGTTGTCTTCCTGTCATTTGTGGTTGGTTTCTTGGGATGGTTTTGGGTTTCTGACAACTTTAGTTAGGGATTAACTGAGATGCTAGCTACCATCAGTGCCTGAGAACATTACTAAAGTTTTGAGGACAATGAGTGTATCTGTGACTCAGACATTCACAGGCTAGAAGGACATGGGCCCTTGCTTTCTTGTCTCTGATTTTTGTCCTTAGTCTCATATTGTCTCACTTTGAGTTTGGACTGACCATGTTTGGCTTTTTTTTTTTTGCTATTTCTTCAGAACAAGGACCCTGAAGGAGCTCGTTGAGAGCATGAACATCTTTCATGTGGTGCTGTGGTAGGCAGAATTCTAAGAGGGTACCCCAGGATTCACCCCTAGTCCCGGACTGTGAATATGATGAAATATCCTGCCTGTGGTTATGTTACCTTATGTGGCAAAAGGGATTTTGCAGATGTAACTAGGCTTACTAAGCAGTTAACTTTGAGTTTAAAAAAGAGAGGTTATCTGAATTGTGTTAATCTAATCACTTGCCTTTTAAAAGCAGGCAGTTTTTTTCCAGCTGGCCTCAGAAGGGAAATGGAGAGATTAGAATTGTGAGAGGGATTTGATTTAGTGGGTGTTCTCCATTGCTGAGATGGAGGAGGCCTCGTGGCTAGGACCTGAGAACAGCCTGTAGTACTGAGGGTAGTCCCTAGCAGGACAATGGGGGCCTCAGTCTTATAACTTGAAGAAACTGCATTCTCTGAGCTAATAAGTGGGTATTGTTTTAAGCGACTAAATTTGTGGTAATTTGTTTTACAAAAATAGAAAATACAGGTGCTTTGTACTTGATAGATTTCTTTAGCTGCTCCTTTGTTTATTTTATTTTTACAAACTGAGGGAAAATTAAAATACATGGAAACACATAAAGATCTTAAGTGTACAATTTGGTTTTTGGTAAATGTATACACTCGTGTAATTGCCACCTGCCAGGAGATGTAGTACATTTCCATCAGCCCAAAAATCTCTTTTGTGCACCTTTGCAGTTAATTCCACCCCATACCATGAGTTTTAACACCATTAATTACTATTGCCTGTTCTTGAACTTAATTTAAACGACAGCATATTGTATGTGCTTCTTTGTGTCTGGCTTCTTTCATATAGCATAATGTTTTGGAGAGTAATCCATCTTGTTGTAGCGGTAGTTTGTTCCCTTTTAATGCTAATTAGTACTCCATTGTATGGATATACCACAATCTATTTATCCATTCACATGTTGAGGGATATTTGGGTTGTTTCCCCTTTTTGGCTACTGTGAATAATGCTGCTATGAACATTCACATATAACTCTTTGTGTGGATATCTATTTTCATTTCTCTTAAGTAAATACCTAGAAGTGTGATTGCTTCACTGTGTGAGTATATGTAACTTTATATGAAAATACCAAACTCTTTTCCAGAGAGATTGTGCCATTTTGTATTCCACCAGCAATATGTAGATGGGAAACAGCTGTTTCCCATCCTCACAACACTTGGTATTTTAAAGTTTAGCTATTTGACAATAATTTCTTTTTGAGTACTTCTCTGTGCCTTGCAGAATGGATTATTCATCTCATTGCCATCTCATGGAATGTCCTCCCAACACCCCAGTTTTTCAATCCTCCCTGTTTTAGATCAATGTTTCCTAACATAAAATATATGTGAGAATCATCTGGGAGTTTTTCAAAATACACAAGCCCAAGTCTCACTCTAGAATATACTGTATCAGCTTCTTCAGAGATGGTTTATAGGCTTATTACATATGTTTAAAGAGTTCTCTAGGTAATTCTGATTCATACTCCTAGCTAAAAAACACTGCTTTTAGGCTCAAGTCCTACCTATTATAGCAGAGATTCTCCATCCTGGCTACACATTAAAAGTCTCTGGGAAGCTTTAAAAAATTACCATTGCCTAGGTTCTACCCAACACCATTTAAATCAGGATCTGTGGGTAGGGCCTGAGTATCAGTTGTTTTTAAAATTTTCCCAGTCATTCTAATGTGTAGCCATATTTCCCATTGGATTTGTCTTCTTTTGTGGAATTTATCCCTTTCTATCTTTGTATTATAATAATTTTCATGTCTTATCTCCTGTCTTAGTCTTTATGTTCCCTGGGGTAGGGACCCTTCCTTTCTCATTTCTGTGTCTTTCATGGAGTCTAACACTGAGACTTGAGGCACAGCAGGTCCTCAACAAGATTTCATGAACACAGGAACTGGTCATCAGGAAAGATTCTCAATCACAGGAAGGTTATGTCCTGAGTCTCAGGTTCACATGTTAATGCTACAGGGTCCTTGTCCTCCCCCTGGGTTGGAGTTGTTGCTTGTGATGACTGGTTTGAGTAACTCCTCTGTGAGTGAACAGGGAGAATATTGCCATGTTTGGTGTTTGTTCTCAGGCA
This sequence comes from Tapirus indicus, assembly GCA_031878705.1. NCBI lineage: Eukaryota > Metazoa > Chordata > Mammalia > Perissodactyla > Tapiridae > Tapirus > Tapirus indicus. The sequence continues at coordinate 17,060,992 of CM062926.1, read as the reverse complement.
TATCATTGGGATTAAGAATTATATGTGTATATGGGGTGGAGGGGCAGGGATGGGTAAGGAGACAGATCTAATTAGAATGGAGGAATTATACTAGAGACTAGTGGTAAAGAAAGTAAGAAATGTTAGTAAAGAGGAAGAAATGTGAACTTATCTGGTAGGCCAGGCTAGACCACTGTAGATTCTTGAGTAGGAGAGTGAACCAGATTTTAGGAAGGTAATGAAGCAGTAGCATGCAACAGAGATTTCAGTAGAGAGACCAGAGACAAGAAGTCAAGCAGTACTTCCAGCAGCAGAGTTGTTGAGGGCCTGGGTTATTTAGGTTTATGGGAATGAAGAAAACAACACAACTGAGAGATTTTAAAAAAGAATCAACAGGCTTTGATGATGTATTGAATCTGGGAAACAAAAGAGCAAGGGCTGAAGGTATTTGGATGTGAGTGTCACGAGTTCTGGGAAGTAGCAGGGGCTAGAGATAGAGATGTAGGAAGCATCTGCAGAGAGTTCATTGAGCTGTGGAGAGAGGGTGGTGGAGGGAGACAAGGAGGGTCTGAGTACTAAATCTGGTGTGGGGGTGCAGTGCATCTGTGGGGATAGGAGGAGAAGAGCGTCCAATAAGGAAAAAGTTGCCTGTGGTCTTAGATGTTGTAAAAGTGAACAATGTGAGGACGGTGAAAATGCCTTGAATTTGGCTAATAGATGGATTCTGATTTTCTGCTCCTACCAGCAGTCTTGGGTCTGGAGGCACTAATGCAGACGGCCAGGAATAATGAGGTGATGAGGAAGGGGAAAGACAGCACACATGTTTCAATTACTTGGAAGTGAAGGAAATGAGATAATAGGTTAATACTTAGTTGAATTAATAAATGAAGGTTATTCAGGTGAGAAGAGATCTGATCCTCTGAAGGAACTAGGGACAAGGAAGATAGAAGATGCTAGAGAGATTTCTATGTGACTGAACCTGTGGAGACTCTTGTGAGTGAAAGCTGTATTGCTGCATCTGATTCACTGGAGCTACCCATGCAGGAAGTGTTATTTTTCCCTAAGAAAGAGGCTGGGAGATGTTTTACTCGTGAAGTCATCTTCTCTTCAGGAGGAAGACAGGCCTTTTCTTCCAGGCAGGTTGGAGTTGTAGCCTGTTGGTTCTAGATAGACTCACTTTCTTAGCAGGTGTACAAATGAATTTAGCTAATTCTCTGATTGCTAGATCAAATATCTGTAGACTTAGAAACAGGGTTACTCTGATGCCCAGTTAAGGGATTTCTCTTTCTTCTGTCTGTAAAGAAGACATTGTCTAAGGGGTATCCACTGAGAGGCAGCATGTTGATGTCTGATACATAATTTTTATTATAAATATAGAGCACATTTTACAAATAATTCCAAAGTGGCCTTATCCATGCAAAATTAAATATCACAGAATAGCATGGATAAGGGGAAGTATATACAGTCTGTGTCAGGGTTAGAAAACCTGAAAGAGTCTGTATTCTCTGAGTACAGAGAACTCCCAACTAACCCTCTTTGAGGGGGCCTTTTAGGCAGAGCATGAGAGCAAGTAACCAATATTGAATAAAACCTTTTCCTCAACAGCCCCAAAGAGATTCTATCTGTGTAGAAGAAGGCTGGGTGGAAAGTACATTTGCCTCTCCTTCTCCTGCCCTTCCTTTTATTCTAAGACACACTGGGACTCGTAGACCCCACGGGAGAAAGCAAATTTCAGAGGCTGTTCAAGAAGCCTAGGGCCCAGTTATAACATTTCCCTTGTGTCCTAAGGAGCATCAGCACCAGTGCTGGTTTCTAGGTTGTAAACAATGCCAATGGCATGAGTGCTAGTGTTCCCTGCAGGGCACTCCCACTTCTCAAGGACCAAATGCACATTAGCAGGGGCCAAGGTTTCCTGAGAAATTGAGTGGGGCAGACAGACAGAACATGCACAGGCAGACACGTGGGGATAGAATGGTGGCTGGTGATTGGCCTGAGATGCCTAGAAACTGAGTTAGATCCATTTCTAGCCATGAATAAGGAAAAGAGCTTTTTCTTCTTTTCTATTTGGAGCCCCTGACATAAAAGCCTTGAGGAGCTCCTGGGCAAGGGACCTTGAGGGATTTTGGTGACTTCTTTCACCTAAGGCAGTGAGATGGGCTTACACAGCTAGGCTAAGTAAAATAACCCCTCTCACATAAATAGGCAGTTACAAAAGTTAAAATGACAGAATGTGTCAGAGAAAAGGGAAAAAAATCCAATACTGTAAATTGTACGTTCTTTAACAATTATTTAGTGTCTGAAAGGCAGCTCTCTGATTCCTTTCCCAAGTTCCCAGCAGACCGTCTCTATTAACAGCTGACTGTTCCCTAAAGCTCTAACCCCTCCTTCTGTGGGCATTACTTAAATAAAGCCCATAAAGTTATTGAAATATGCATGCATATTTTTTTGCATTTCCATTAGGACTCACCTATGGACCTTGGCAAATAGTTTTCCTAGTTGCTTCTAGTGGGTTCTCTGAAGACAGTCTTGCCAAAGGGCTTAGGTGGTGTTCCAGCTAAGCGGCAATGTTCTTAGGCCCTGGTCCTACAGGTAGACAACCCTAACAGTGGACAAAGGTGTAGAATTTCCCAATTCAGAATTGGCTCTATATTTGTTTTCCTGTGTCTGGTGGGTTCACCCTGGGCTTTGGAGAGACAGAAGGAGCTTTTACTTTTACTTTTTGTCTGTTCTTTTTTGGCACATGCATTTCGGTGGATAAGGACATAACTCCCAAGTTTATGGCAAATTCAAGTTAGACAGGATTGGGGTGGGAAGGTGAGTATGCTCAGAACAGGTAAGTTTAAAACAAGTCTAGGTCTGGAGAGGGGAGGTTCTGGCAACTCTCTCCCAAGATCTGCTTTGCCAAATTTCAAAGACTAGGAAGGTTGGGTTTCCTACAGACGCCTGGATGCACCTTTTCATCTATTGACGCTGAAGGGAGGGGCTGTGACTGGGTAGCCTGGAGGTGCCTCATTTGGGAATTAAGGGGAGGAAAGAGGCTTCTTCCTCTTTTCCCTGAGGGTAAAGGGGTCCTTCCAGTGATGGGGATGAGAAGCTTGGAGTAAGTCAGCAGTGCAGCGAGCAGGGCAGGTTGCATTACTTCTTTTTTACTTCTGAATAAATCGTTTCTGTGGCTGATGGGGATGGGGAGGCTGAAGTTGGTTTCTTTGATTTCTGGGCATTGAAGTTCAAGGAAGAATATGTAACTTCATGGATCTGAAAGGCATGAGCAGTGGTCAGTTAAATCAGTGTCACAGGTCAGGCCCTCACCTGGTCTAGTGTGATTCTGTACCAAATGCTCTCATCACTTTTGAAACTTTTAGCTTTGTAGAAGAGCTTTTATCACCGATTATCTCTGCTTGCTAACATCCTGTGAATGATCATTGGAAGAGAGAGATTATGGTGTTTGTACAATAGAATACAATGATATAGCTTCAGGAGTGAACACACTACAAATGCATACAACAATATGGATGAATCTCACAAAGCAAGTGTGAATGAAATAAGCCAGACACATATAAGGATGCACTGTGTCTTTCGTTTATGTGAGAGCATAAACAGGTGAAACTAGTGCATTAGAAGTCAGGATAGTGTGTATTCTTTGGAGGAAAGTAACTGGAGAGTCTTTTGGGGGGAGGATGACATGTTTTGTTTCTTGATTTTGATGACGCTTACATGGTTATATTCAACTTTTGAAAATTTATACATTGTTAAAATACACTTATGATTTAAACACTTTTCGGTATATATGTGTACACTAAAAGGTTAAGATGGGAAACATTTGGTAAAATTATTATGAAGTAAAGGAACTAAGACCTCAGACCTATTAGAATGGAAATTATCCTTGGACATTAAGAGCAGAGTCAGACTGAAGGTAGAGGAGGGGAATGATTGAGGCCTTCCTTGTGCTGGGCACTATGCTGTGTGCTTTACATTTGTATCTCATTGAATTCCTCCAGCTTCTCTTTGAAATAGGAAGCTGGCCATTTATAGATGACAAAGATGAGGATCAGAAAAGGCAAGCTACTGGTCCAAGGTCACAGACTTACTAAGCGTCTCAGCCAGGATTTAAACACAGGATGGGATAATTCCAAAGTCCACATGCTTGCAATGAGGTAGACTCATGGGAGTCATTACCAACACTACTTTGTTTGGTGTTGCATTGAGGAACTTTGACCCAAACCTGGTCTCACATTGGTGTCTTCCAGAATAACCCATTCTACACAGAGATGTTTCCATGAGAAAGTGAGCCGGTGAAACTGGCTGTGCTTACCTTGTTAGGGGAGTTGTCAGAGTGGCCCTGACCTGGGGAAGCAAAAGAAGAGTTACCGACCCATGGAAATACAAAGCTGGCTTATGGCCTTAGAAGGATGGTGTTCCTAAGCTGTTGTGATTTCTAGCTGAAGGAGGTGGCACATGGTGGGAGGGTGGAGTGGGGAGGTGGCTCATGGTCCCTTAAGGAATTGGCTTCCCTCAGAATGTGTGGTCCAGACCTAGGGCATTAGTCCCAGAGGAGGGGCAGGAGTAGAGCCACAGGACTCAGTCCACTTCTGAAGACTTTCCATGTCACAAGACCTTGATTTTTTCTCCTGGTGTGTTTCTCAGCAACAGGCTTTGGTGGCAAGGAGGGGCATTGAGGGCCACAGCACCCCAGAGCACCACAAGACAGGGAAAGTCTCACCAAAGGAGAATGCCCATATCCATAAAGAGGCAGGAGGGGGAAGGAGGAAGGATGAGGAAATGGCTCCTGGAAACATGTCCATCTTACTCAGGCCTGGCTGGCCTAGGCAGAGTGAGCATCTCTCACGGGGCAGTATCCCAGGGGGATCTTTTGTGGCTAGGAAGGATGTGAGGACCTATGCCAACTTAAGGTTGGGAAATGGAGATCCCCTCTAAAAATTCAGAAGGTAGGGAGAGGTTTGGTAATCCAGGATTCCCTGCGAGGGCAGGGCACATGGTGGAACACACCAGCTGTTGCTGGGTGAGTGACTTTACTTACTGTGGTTGGAGGCTGAGGGTTTGTGCTCTGTGAGATCACGCTGGTCACTTGCCCTAAATAAATATCAAACACTGTGACTGCTATTCCCGAGCGTAGGATCTTTGCTTCTTGAATGAGAAGGACAGTCAGCAGATAATTCCTCGGGGCTCCTCAGTGTTAATTTATACCATGGTGGGTACTGCCTTTCCTCTCAGGTCCTCCTTCTTCAGTCTACCCACAATTCCCTCTAGTGTTTACTCCTTTCCTGTTGCTGGATGTGCACATTTAGGTTCATTCTTTATCAACTGCTTCTGAGCCTACTTCTATCCTGACACCTTTCCCCTTTTGTAGGTAGATGCTGTTTTTTTTCTCAATTTATTTATTTCCTTAGAGTCCTTTGTTACTGCTTTTTCTTAGGTTGTCTTCATGTCTTAGCCCTCCCTCTCGCTCCTATAGCCGACGGAGCACGGGACTCACTTTCCTCTGCCCCTCATTTCATTTCCTCATTCATTTTCCTTCTTGGCCTTTGGCTTCCCTGACTGGAGGACAGAGGAACATAATTGGATCCGCCCCCTCTAAATCAGATGGGGATGGGAATAACCATGT